>BSBN01000192.1:0-2400000 GCA_027924645.1 Cunninghamia lanceolata
ACCTTTCATACCATGCTCTTGGGGCTTGCTTCAATCCATACAAAGCTTTCTTCAACTTGCAGACCATATCATTATTATCAGACAATTGAAATCCATCCGGTTGTTCAATGTAGACTTCTTCTTCCAGATCACCATTTAGGAAGGCAGACTTGACATCCATCTGATATACCTTGAAATCTTTGAAGGCAGCAAATGCAAGAAGTAATCTGACTGCTTCAATTCTTGCTACCGGAGCAAAAGTCTCTTCAAAGTCAATTCCTTCTATTTGAGAGTAGCCTTTGCAGACCAATCTAGCTTTGTTTCTGATTACTTCACCAGCTTCATTTAGTTTGTTCCGGAAGACCCACTTGGTTCCAATTACATTCCTGTCTCTAGGTCTGGGAACAAGATCCCAAGTATGATTTTTCTCAATTTGCATCAGTTCATCTTCCATTGCTTTGGTCCAATTTTCATCATTGCAGGCTTCATTTATTGTTTTAGGTTCAATCCTTGAAATCAGACAACATTCATTCTGATCTTGAGCAATATTCCTTCTAGTTTGTACACCTTTGCTTCTGTCACCTATGATCTGATCTTCAGAGTGATTTAGTTTTACATACCTTGGAATTTTGGGAGTATCCAGTACTACTGTTTCTTGATCAGGCTCATTTAAACCTAACTCTTCTTCCTGATTTACCGGATCAGGCTGACTCTGTTTCACCGGAGAGGATTGAGTTCCTTGAACACTATCTTGGTCATCTTCATCAAATTCATAAAATCTTGAAGGTTTCTCAATTCCTTCATCAACCTTTACATTGGTACTTTCTATCATCTTCCTCAATCTCTTATTGTAACACCGATATGCTTTGCTTTGAGTGGAGTAGCCCAAGAAAATTCCTTCATCACTTCTAGCATCAACTTTCCTAGATCTTCATCTCTTTTAATATAACACTTTCTACCAAATACCCTGAAATATTTCACAGTAGGAGTGATGCCAAACCAAAGTTCATAGGGGGTCTTACCGGTGTTGTTTCTGATTTGAACTCGATTGAGAGTGTAGACTGCAGTGCTGATAGCTTCTTTCCAAAACATTTGAGGAACATTTGCTTCCAACATCATTGTCCTAGCAGCTTCCTGGATGGTCCGGTTCTTTCTCTCAACTACTCCATTCTGCTGTGGAGTCTTAGGAGCAGACAACTGTCTCCTTATACCCTGTTTCTCACAGAAGTCAATGAATTCACCAGATGTAAATTCACCACCTCTATCAGACCTTAGACACTTTAGTTTCAATCCGGTTTGATTCTCCACCATAGCTTTGAAGATTTTGAACTTCTCAAAAGCTTCTGATTTTTCTTTTAGAAAGGTAACCCACATCATCCGGGAATGATCATCAATTAACAACATGAAATATCTATCACCTTGCAGACTCTTGATTCTTGTCGGACCACATAGATCAGTATGTACTAATTCCAACAATCCGGTAGAAGACTGATCTTTGCTTTTAAAAGAGACTCTGCTTTGTTTGCCTAACTGACATTCTTTACACACACTGTTTGTAGGTTTTATTAACTTTGGAAGATCTCTCACAGCCTGAGTATTGCTTATTTTGATGATGTTATCAAAATTTACATGACACATTCTTCTATGCCATAACCAACTCTGATCAATTTGAACAAACAAACAACTTTTATTTGAACCAACCAGATGAAAGATGTTACCTCTTGTCTGAGTACCGGATGCAATTTCAGTTCCGGAGCTTGTAAAGATTCTGCATTTTCCATTCTTGAACCGGAGATCATAGCCTTTGTCCACTAACTGACCAACACTGAGAAGATTGTGCTTCAATCCTTCAACATATAGTACATTACCTGTTTTGCTCTTACCATCAAAGGAAATAGTTCCCCTACCTCTGATTCTGCCAGCAGAATTGTCACCAAACTTTACCATTCCTCCTTCATATCTTTCCAAGTCTAAGAACTTATTCTTGTCACCAGTCATATGGTGAGAGCATCCACTGTCAATAACCCAATCATCCTTTTCTTCCACTTGAGCAGCCAAGGCTTTTTCAACAACTTTGTGATTGACAGATTCAGAGAGCAAGGAATCTTCTTCCTTGATGGCTATAAACACCCACTCATTTCCGGATTTGCTTCCTGGATCTGATTCATCATCTGTTACTCCTTCATTGTCATCTTCTTCATGAACATAATAGCAATTCTTTTGAAACCTTTGTCTGTGAGTATTAGATCTTGCAGATCTCTCCGGACATCTTGAGGCAAAATGACCAATCTTATTGCAGTTAAAACACTTAAAGGGTAGTTTTCCTTCATACTTACCGGATCCTCTTGGCAGTCTCTTTGCAATGAGGGCTTCAAGTTGAGCTGTTTCTGCTTCTTCTTCTTCCATGTCTCTTCTTGCTTGATCATACCATGACATTTTCCTTGATGAGTTTTCACCCGGATCAAATCTCTGTTTGCCTTTCACATAGGCACTGGCTTTGAAAGCAGATTCAGTCTTGGGAGGATCATCTCCAAACTCGGTCATCATTTCAAATGCAGCTAGTTTGCCAGCTAGTTGTTCTCTTGTGACTGTTGTGTGGGCTCTGAATTCATCAATGGCAGCAACTTTGATTTTGTAGGCAGCAGGAAGGGATCTTAGGATTTTGCAGACAATCTCATTTTCATCTAGAGTTCCACCAGCATTTCTGATTCCACATACCAGCTCATTTACTCTTGGCATAAAGGTAGTAATGTTTTCATCATCTCTCATTTTCAATCTTTCAAATTTCCCTTTCAGACTTTGCAACCTTGCACTTTTGACAAACTCATCTCCTTCATACAGAAGTTCCAGTTTAGTTAGGATCTCATATGCAGTTGGTAGGTCAATGACATTCGAGAGATCTGAGGTCATTCAATGCGCTTAGAAGAGCTTCCTTGGTCCGCAGATTATTTTCAGCTTCTGTGGTTTCATCAGGAGTTGTCGGACCACCTTGTGGGGGTATATATGGTTTTGAAATCATAGCCAAGTATGCTTTTCCTATACATTCCAGATGACACTTCATGCGACCTTTCCAGAGAGTGAAGTTGGTTCCATCGAACTTCGGACTATCCTTCTTGTATGACGACATCCTGGATCACCTCAAGCGGTTAAGCTCCTATCAGAGGAACTTGGCTCTGATACCAATTGTTGGATCTAGGGCATACAACTGAGAGGGGGGGGGTGAATCAGTTGTATAGAACTTGTTCTGTTTCAAACACTTTATTCTCTGTTGTTAGTTAGCAGCATATCAAATAATCATTCATGGAAGCACAATACATAAACACAAGAGTAGATAAGCATCAACACATTGAACACCAAGATTTTGATGTGGAAAACCCGGTTAAGGGAAAAACCACGGGTGATTAACCCAAGAATTATTCTCTGTTAGAAGAATAAGAAAAAATGAATGGCACATGCCAATAAGGGCTCACTGCCCGAGCACACTGCTCACAAAGAGGCCCACTGCCTACAAGGAGACACACTGTCTACAGAGTGATAAAAATCACAGTCTTGAACTGGAGAATGACATCTCTACCATGTCCGGATCAGTTCCAATTAAGCCCAATAATCTCTGCTCTGCCTTTCGCACCTTTCTTCGCTACACCATTCTCATCCCACGCTCTCCTTCACTGAAATGAATTCACAAATCATTATTTATACAAGACATCGACTTAGGAACAAGCATCTAAGTCGGCAAACAACCATAGGAGTATCCGCAAGATGAATAACACATCCGGTCGGCTATCACAAGAACATTCGCAGGATGAACAACTCATCCGGTTGGCTAAACAGAGCAATAACTTCATCCGAAGAATACTTCAATTCCGGGCTCTACCATCAATGCGGACCAACAACACAACCTAAACATGATTCAAGAGCCTTCACAAGTCTGTCTGATTGTCCGGATACATCCGCACTTCCTCTGCTTACTGGAATCTCTTGTCTTCCTCATCCGGAACTTCAAGAACACAGTCTGTCGCCACTGTCATAATGCAGGAGGTACTTCCGGACCTCCAAATTACACACAAATCAGGATGACACATCACAAGGACATCTAAAACACTCCTTCCAATCCGCAGATTATGATAATACAATTCCGGACCTCACCGGACCTTTTTGTGATCCTCTGTCACCTCCGGATACTTGCCGGACCCGGTTCTATACCGGCAGCCATAACTCCTTCAGATCTTCATGCGGACCTCTGAAATCTTAACTGTAGCATCTCAAGACTCATATCTACTAACCCTTTAATCCGCATCCTCCGGTTCTCATCCTATACAGTATATTTACCTTCTTCTCATCACTGTTCTTCACTGTTCCTGACTGAGGCTAATTTTCTCAATATCCTCAGCACAAAGCTCATTAAATCCTTCTTGTCAATGCAGTATGAGTATGTTGACATCAATGACAACAATGGCTCACCTCATACTTGCAACATTTCAACCATGCTAATTCACTATCCCAATTCTTTTTTATGCTGTCCAAAATGGATATATGCCCACAGAACAAAAATGCCTATGATTCTGCCTTTTGAAGATTAGTTGGATCACAAGTAGTAGCAGCATCTTGCGAGTCTGCCAATGTATCATACATAGTCTCTAACCTAGGGGAAATCAATCCCCGGAGCTCATCCAATCTGTCCAAAACTTTAACTTTTTCCTTCTCCAAATTACTCAATTCATTTCACAGACTCAGTTAAAGGACTATAGGACTAAGAGATGTTAGACAATTTAAGTTCTAATTCCTTAATCTTCTTCTCAATATCTTCAACAACTTTCGACTGATTTAGGCAAAATTTATAAATCTCTGCACCTTCAGAGAGAGTATTTTGAATACTCTTTACACTGATATCAAGCACTGATCTATCATAACTAATTATTTTCTTTATTTTAGTAAATCTCTTCTCATTGAATTCATTTTTGACTTTGACTTCTGATGACTTCTCAAAAGTTTCAAAATGAGTACTTACAGAGTTTATCAGACTCTTCAACTGAACGGAGGGGGATGCTGATGAGTCCTTCTGAAATGCGGGCATAATTTTCTCCAAAATCCTAGATGGAAGGCCAAGCTACATAGGATTTCAAGATTTCCTCTCTGGCCTTAGCTTGTGCAATAGAGGCCAACATCATCTTCTATACCGGTAATAGAGTATCAAAATTGATTGGTCCTTGTATTATATCTTGATCTTCTACAACTTGTTTATCTCTCTCCAAAATTTCTTTCACTGCTTCTGTAGTGTCTCTTGCCCAATGTGATGGTTCAGATTTATGCTCTTTAGGGCCTCCATCTTCTCCCTTTTCAGAGTCAACCACATTGCCTTGCTCATCATTTTCATTCTTTTTCTCTACTTCTGCCTTCTCTGCATCATCATCAAAGGCATCCTTTCTTTTATCTATTTTAGAGATGTCTTCTGCATTCTTTTTGAGAGGATTTTGTGTATCCTTAGTAGTAGTATTATCAAATTCCTCAACATACGGAATGGAGGAATCAATTCCATCATTAGTTTCCTTTTCTTGATCTTCCTTCATCATCTCTTCATCTTCTTTATTCAATATTTCTTCTTCCAAAATAGAGATATCATCTACTTCAGTTTGTTGCTCATTTTTCTGCAACTCTTCATCATTTAGAATTGATGTGTCATTAGTATCAATAGGTCCTTCTGTAACCACATAAAATTTGTTCTTGTCCAGTGCTTTCTTTAGAATTTGTTTTGTTTCTTTAACAACTTCATCAATGTCTCCAATCATTAGCTTATTCATCCTTTTCTTGCTTCTGAATTCATTCTTGACTTCTTTGAAAATTTTATTAGCTTCCTTTCTGGAGATTACAGGATATAGACTAGATAATACATGTTCCCTTAGCTCCAAATATTTTGCTCTGGCAGCTTCTTTTCTTATTTCCAGAATGTCTCTTAAACTCTTAGGAACTTCTGACAAAATCTCCACTAGTGCTCTGTTGAATACATTCAAGTATTTTATAGTAGCATCACTGCGATGATCATAAAATTTAGTTATTGGCTTTAGGTTTCCATCTACAATGATTGACTTAATGATGTCTTCCACAGAAGGAGTAGGCTTCTCAACATTAACGTCTGACTTATGCCTTTTACTTGGCTTTTTGCTTCCAGAGGGCTTCTCCTTAGACACTTCAATAGCTTTAGTGCCTAAGGCCTTCAACTCTTTAACTTCACTATCTGAGTCAATTTATTCTTCATCCTCCTCCACACTGACATATGTTCTTTTGCCCTTTACCTTTGTCCTTTTTCCTTCATTACCGGTAGGTCTTTCTTTGGATTTTTCTACAACATGAGAAGGTGATGCATTGGAGGTTGAACTAGAACTCCTAGTAGTCCTTGACTTAGAAGAAGATTTTACTAGAACACTTCCCTATTCCCTATCCTGCTTCTCCTTCTCAACTTTCTCTATCCTTTCCCTAAATTGCCTCACATCTTCCTTAGTAAGGCCTAGATTCTCAGGCAACTGCTCAACTTCTTTCCTCACACTCCTTTTGATTTCAGGAGCCTTGAATTCAAGATGTAATTTTCAAGAAATTTCTTCATAAGTTCCAAATCTTTCTTCAACCGGATCCCTAGGTTGGCTTAATAGATGTTGTGCATATAGTTCCAATACTTGTCCATCCACTTCATACCCCATGGGCATGATCCACACAACTCTAGGCTCCACTACTTCCATTTTGAACTAATCAACAGTGACCATAAAATAGATGGTGTCCTTGTATTTTTCAACCACAGCCGTAGGTATTCTATCCCTAGCATGCATTATACTCTAGAAGTTTTTGAAGAATCCCTAAAGTGCAATATTTTGTGCATCATAACTACCCAAACAACTCAAATGATTCCTAATTTGGAGTGCTACCGGTTTGTCATTTGACCAATATATATTCTTATTCCTAGGGAGCTCACTCAAGAAATAAAAGAAAACACATAATTAGCATACCATATTTGAATGAGTACTTCTTGTCTTTCTTTATCTTGCTTAGATTCTCCATAAGTTGGTTTAGCAACAGTTCACAGAGATCATAGTCTATATTTTCTTTTACCATCTGATATACAGTATAGATGGCTATTCCAGACACTAAATTTTCTTTGCTGGAGAAGTATATTTTGTACCCTATCACCATTGATGTGAATCTGACCCCATGATCCTCTATATCGTTTATAGTCATGGCTCTCTTATCAAATTTTGATTCGGTTACCTCTGTGATTTCCTGATTCTTCACAGCCTTCAACTGAGGTAGAGTACCAGTTGAATTCAATCCTATAACTGCCCTTATTGCATCTTTTGTTATCTTAAATGGATGATTCAGCCATAAAAACTCATCATGGATACGACTCAAGACATATCAGACCCACTCATCCTCTACAAATTTTAGAAACTCAACAAATTGTATGAACTTCTTGTCTTTCAGGACTTTGTACTCCTGTTTGAGCTCAAAATCATCATCTTTTAAGTGGTTAAGGAATAGTTCACCAAACCTTGAGTTGCCATGCTCCTCTAGAGGCACATGAATGTAAGCCCTAATGTCCTTTGTGTGAAGAACTCCATATGGAACCACAGAAAATGCTCCCATTAGATCGACTTCAGTGGACTTGAAGGGGTGCTTTTTGAACTTTGGCCTAGGTCGCTCAGTGATATTCACAACTAGAGGTGTAGCCATTACAAAAGATCACAAGTTCAAAGCTTTGTAGAAAAATACCTTTTTCTTCATGAAATTAGGGTTAGTTGTTGAATTCACTTTTTGCACTCCAAATCTTTGAAATTTCAGCTCAGGTGCTCTTCTCTTTGTTCTCTTCGAATGCAAAGTGATTCAAGTTGCAAAACCTAATTCTCTGTTGTAATAAATGCTTTGCCCTAATTCATTTGGTTACTATGTTTCTGAATTTAGTCAATCTTTAATTGCTCTGCAATCGATTGCATTAGCTTCTTTTCTTCCAGAATTTGCTTCAATAGATCTGCAATAGGCTTCTTTATCTTCATTCATTATTCCAAATTTAGGCACCCACTTACTAGCAGGGGGAATTAGATTTTCAATGCAGCTCCCCCTAAGCCAGAGCTCCTATTTCAATTCCTAGAGGAATTACTAGCATCAGATTCCGGTGCGGACCCATTGCCATCATTCATTACGCTTTTCTTCACCCATGTTTTGTTCATTTCATTTTGAATCTCATTCACATCTACTTTTCCCTTGCCTTTTTCTTGTCTCTTCATGTTTTGGTTTCTATTTACTGAACCTTTTCTATTATCATTCTTGCTTCTGCAGAATCCTGCAATATGACTAGTTCTGTTGCAATTAAAGTACACAACATTTTTTTCTCATTCACTTGATTTCCTCTTGATCTACATTGATTAGCCATGTGTCCAAATCTATTGCATGCAAAACATCTGCCATTCAAAGAGTTGACATTTCCTCTATAGTTCATTATCATACTTTTGCATTCATTAGATCTATGACCATACTTTTTACAATTGAAACATTGACCGGAGAAGGATGGACCACTTTGATTTACTCTACTTCTACACTGAGTAGCTCTATGACCAAATTTATTGCAATTAAAACAATTTCCATTGAAATATGGATACCTTTGAGCATTAGGTTGTCTGACCGGAGGTCTTCTAGGTCCGTTTCTTTGATTCCTTGATTCAGAATTTCTTTGACTAGATCTAGAGCTCTCACCTTTCTCATATCCTAGACCATGCTTGTCACCTACCTTCTTCTGACTCTCAAGCAGTACTCAAGTTTAGCTAAGCTTATCTTGAACTTTTCTTTGTACTCATTTGCAGCTTCTAGGTCATGTTTGAGAATAACAATTTGCTTCTCAAGTTCTTCCTCATTGTCCTTGGTTTCTTTTAGATCAGATTCTAAGTGGCCAATTATTCTGTCCAATCTGTAGCACTCTTCTATTCTTTCTTTTAGACATTGATTCAGGTTTTCTCCAGTTTTCTTCCTTTCCTCAATTTCCTTGGTTAGCTTCATTACCCAGATTCCATCTCATGTTTTAGGACAACTTATTTTGCCAGCTTCTCACATTCCTTTATCTCCTCCTTCAGAGCCTCATCCATACCATTGTCTTCATTTTGATTTGCTAACCACTGAAGTAGCTCCTTCCTCTTTTCCATGGATTTGCTTAGTTGTCCTTTTAAAGTTTGAATGAAATCCTCAGCATCTTTAAGGTTCTCTTGCAGTTCTTTGACTTCTGCTCTAGACCGATCAAGATCTTCTAAAGAAAGTTTAAGTTGTTTATTGATGCCATCGGAATACTTGAATGAACCCATTGACACACCTTCCCAGATCTCCCTCAAGCTATTAAGCTTCTTCCAAGGAACCTTTCTCTGATACCAATTGTTGAAATTAAGGAACACTAAGAGGGGGTGAATTAGTGTTCTGCAAAACTTATTATTATGTTCCTTTATTAATTTACCACATACATCCAAAAGAAAGAACCATGAACATAAGAATAGAAACAACAAGATCATAACACATGAACACTAGGATTTTTATGTGGAAACTCAGTTAAGGGAAAAACCACGGTGGGAGTTAACCCACAAGAATTTATACTCTGTTAAAAGTATTACAAATGGGGAAGGCACATGCCTTTAGGCACACTGTCCAGAGCTGACTGCTCAAAGGAGGCTCACTGCCTACAAAATTGATTACAAGAGTTCACAAAAGTAATTGAACTGAAGAATAGCATCTAACAATGCAAAATTACAGTTTCAGTTGTGCTCAATACACTGACTTTACACACTTCATCTCTCTACCCTGTTTCACTGTTCTGCCATGATCTAGAGATTAGATCTCTTTACTTTGCACCTAATTTTTCAATACTTCGCACCTATCCCTTCATGTTCGCATCTTCATGTCACAAAATGTTCAAATCCATTGATCATATATATCGGCCTTTAGAAAACTTAGACTTTTTTAGGATCACTATTCTGTCAGTTGAATCCATGCACAAACATCAATGCAAACTAAGACTTGTATATTCAAATCACCACACATATCAGCCAATACCACTGGATCTCCCAAATTACTCAATCAACAACTTTTCCTAATCCGCACAAGGATCAAACACCAAGTCAGCTTGTTCTTCACTGGACTGAACTGTCTAACTAGAACTCGATACTCAGATGCTTATAAATTTCAATCCCTTCATCACCAGAGGCTAAAATCTTAGATTTAGGTAACCCTAACATCCCTTACATTCCCTCATATCCATAGCTCAACATGATTACCTGTGGAGAAATGCGGACCAAAATGTTGAACCCTGTCATATGCTATGTTCCTATCTATCTAGACTTAGATAAATCTACAGTTTGACTTCCAATATGATCCATTGATACAATGTGAATGTGTAAGATAGATTTAGTTGCCATCAATGACAACACCTGACATGCCTAGCAATGTCTCTTGCCAACACAGATCTCGCTGTTAAGTCTAGGAGGCTCAAGAAACGAAAAATGACATAAAATTTGACAATTTTTGACAGAAAAAATTTGAATTTTTTTTTAATTTAGTCCCCTCTTTAGGGCCATACCATATGGATCCGTACAGGCCTTAGTGTAGGGGTCCATTATCACATTACTCAATTTTTTATTTTCTATGATAGCCAATGCTCTGCAAGTGTGTAGGTTAAAATTTCATTTGTTGTAGGCTTGAATCCTTATATTGTAGGGCTAATATTTTCGCTATTGTAATTGCAAATCAGCTTGGCCACCATTTGAAAACTTTGCTTCATAGCCTATCTCCCAATTGCCACCAATTTAGGTCCTACTACTGCCTGTGGTTCTGACCTACACCCTAGGTCGCCTCCTCACATGCCCAAGAAATGAAGTCAACATCTCTTGTGGCCCGATCTCGACCTTTCATCCACCGCTGTTGCGACCTAAGATCACCACCTAACATTTCTATGACCACCACCAATTGAAACATCCCATCCACCATTTCTCCACTTGACCTCTGCTTGATTGTCACCACCCATCCTTGGCCTAGTTGAAACCTCTAGTTCGTGTGTCACCATCCACCAACTTCCAAAGATCGCTGCCTGCATCACCGTAGCCCCTCTCATTCTCCTTAGGGATTTAAGCTAGCCCCTTTGCCAACAATAGCAGGGCTTTAAGCCCCCCCTGGTGACCATTGGGTCTTATAATAAATCATAGGGCTTTAAGCCCCTAAGTCAAAGGGCCCGGTCACTTCACTGACCGTGGGGTGGGTGACCTAGCCCCTTAATTTTCTTTTTATTTTTTATTTTTTTTGTTCATACACAACCCTAGGTCATATGGATGACTAGGGGTGCCACTGACATTAACTGTCAGTTTGACTGCCAGGACTCTAACTATTCTATTTGACCAGAAGTGCCAAACCACAAATGCTTAGTGTTAATAGTTAGAGCTTGCCTTGCCTCCTACATGCCATAAGGGAGCAGATTTTTTCTTTTTATCATAACTTTCACATGTGAAGGCCAAATCGTGCAAATGAGGACTCGTCGGAAAGATGATAGAACAAACTACATAGTGGTGTAGAAATTATCAGGTGACTATATCATTTCCAGCCTTTTTTCTTGGTCAAAGTCAAACTTCAACTTAGTCACCATCTCCTCTGAAACTAGGTTATCTGTACTACCACTATCAATCACAACTTTACAACACTTACCTCCTAATTTGCATCTAGTTCTGAACAAACTCTTCCTCTGTGGTGGTTCCTCATTTGCCTATGTTTGAAATAGTGCTCTCATCATCACCAATGATTCTCCTTTCTCAATTTTGCCAACTAAACTCAGTGATTCAATAGGTTCTTCTTTAACATGGGTTGCTCTTCCACTGTTCTCTATCCTCTTACTTGTACTACCCTGATTACATTCAAATGCTATATGTCCTTTACCTCCACAATTGAAACAAGTACCTCTGAATGTTCTTTTATCCAATCCTCTTCCTTCTCTCTTGTATCCCTCATTCTGGTATGTACTAGGGTTTCTTCTCCGGTAAAAATTTTTGTCATCTCTCCGGTAAGCATTGTTATCTCTATCATCCTTCTTCAATGGGCTGTTAAACTTGTTCTGCTCCACAAAGGATCTATCATACCCAAAAAATGTTCTTCCTTTCTAAAATTTACCTCCTCTGCCTCTCTGTATCTGATCATGCCTCTTATTCATCTTCTCTTCAACCTTCAGGGTAAATTGATATGCTTCTTCCAAAGATGTCATCCTTACCAAGATTAATTCTTCTTGAATGTTCAATCTCAGTCCATTGATGTATCTAGATACTTTCTCTTTGTTTGCTTCACTATGTCCAGTCGTTATGATCATTTTATGAAATTCTTCAATGTACTCCTTCACAGATTTCTCCCTTTGTTGTAGGTTTTGCAGTCTTTTCAATAGTTCCAAATCATAGTCAGCAGGTATAAACTAATTCTTCAACTTTGTCATCATCCTATCCCATTTTGTAATCTTTTCTTTCCCTTTCTGTTCTTTTCTAACTAAACTTCTTTCCACCATATAGCAACATGTCCTTTCAATTTTGTCTTTGCAAATTTCACCTTCTTCAGATCTTCAATTTCCTCATATTCAAAGTATTCTTCCATGTCATTTACTAGTCAATCAATTCTTTAGGATTCAAATTACTAGTATAGTTCAGCACATCAACTCTAGGTCTCTTTCCAATCTTTGAAATAGCTCACAACACCTTTATTTGATCTGATTCTTCTTCTTCATCACCTCCTAGGGTTTTGCCAGTTTGTTTGGCAGATTGAAATTCATCTTCATCATCACTTTCAACATTAGGTCTAGGTGTCAATCCTCTTTGCCTATATTCTTCGACAGTGTCCAAATGGATTCACATTGTTCTCATCAATTCCATCATTTCATCCATTCTATTAGCCATTGTACCAATAGGAGGAACTCTTCATGGTGGCATCTTCCTAGGATCAAGTGTAAACTACCTCAAATTCAGCAATTGAGATACAAGCAACAACTACCTCTCAATCAGCGATCGGTTGCACACAAGTAACCTACCTTGGATCGATGATCTACTTACAACAAGATCTTACAGAATCCCCTTCACCAATTCACTCCAAAGAATCAAACTTTCACTCTAATACCACTTGGTGTAGTCACGGTAGGAGGGTTCATAGAATGAACTGTCTGGACTGTGCAACAAGAGTAAACACAATGGAAACAACTCAAGGAAATGGAACAAATCCAAATTTAGTCATTTAGTATATCATAGGATTCAAATGGAGATTGGCTGGCAACATGCGGGCTTACAATTAGGGCTCACAGGCCTAATTACATACATGCGCAAGATAAGGCTTTGAAGCTCCCTTCAGACAAAAGCTAAACTAAGAATTATGAATCAATTGCTAACTGATTTCCTAAGGATCTATTACATCAATATATATCATCTTCAAACTAATAGATTCCTCCATGTCAGCCAAGGAAGATCACAAATTCCAAAGAAGAGGTGTAATGTGTGAACACAAATAGGTTAGACCTAAATTCATAGACACTTCTGGTAAATGAATGGAATGAAGTGTGGATCTCCAAGAAAGGTTTGCCATGAACAAAATATCATTGAATGATGTGTCATTAGGCTAGTTGCCAGTGAATATCAGGATGCTCTTCTCTAAGAAGTAGTCAACTTCTGATAGTGATATCTTTCCGGTAAATAATCCAAATGCTCTGAATTCTTGATATGATGTAAATGAATGAATGTATATGCTAAGCCCAAATTCATAAGATGTGAAATGCCAGTACTGGACCACAAGCTAAAACTGCTTCTGACTAAACTAGGAAATGAAAAGAAAGAAACTGAACTGCAAACAAACTGGAATGCAAATGTTTTTGGTTGATGCAAGATTGTTCTTGAACCAGGGATGCTCTTGCATCAGACATCCGGGGTTATTGAAAAAGTGAGTCCCTCACTTTGTTGGGGCCAAGGGAGATCCAAGACGGTCCACCTCAACCTGAGAAATCCATGATGAATCTTCTTCCGGTCTGCATTTCCACTTCACAAGGTATTCTTTGTATTATCTTCCTCTGGTGCTGCGTCCAACTCTACTATCCAAAATGTCCTCAATCTGTTCCAGTGCTTGTTGTGGTAATTGCTTTTTCAAGTCTTTTGCCATACTGTCACTAAACTTTACTTCACGATACTGATAAAGATCTGCAATGTTGAAAATAGGTGATACACCCAATGTCTCTGGTAGCTCTACTTCATATACATTTCCTGAATCAAATTTCCTGAGTATCCTACAAGGTCCAAACTTTGTCATTTGTAACTTGTTATAAGTCCCAACTGGAAATCTTTCTTTTCTCAAGTACACCAATACTTCATCTCCCACTTCAAATTCCTTGTCTTCTCTTCTCATCAGCCTTCTCTTTGTACTTACTGTTCATATCCTCCAAATGCTTCTTCACCTGATTATGCACTGTCTTCATATGATCTACAAATTCTTCTACTTCTGCACTTCTCTTTTCCTCTGTACTGATGTCTCTCAATTCTGTAATTCCTCTAGGATTCACTCTGGTAACAATCTCAAAAGGTGTTCTTCTGATACTTCTATTTACTAAATTATTGTATGCAAACTCTGCTTGTGAAAGAATCAAATCCCAACTTCCAGTTTTCTATCCAACCAAACATCTCAACAAGTTTCCCAAACTCCTATTCACTACCTCTGTCTGTTCATCTATCTGTGGATGAAAAGTAGAACTAAACTTCAATTTTCTCTTCATCTTCTTCCAAAGTGTTTTCCAAAAGTATCCAACAAACTTTGTATCTCTGTCTGAAACTATACTCTTAGGTAATCCATGCAATCTCACAATCTCCTTGAAAAATAGGTCAGCTACATGCACTACATCAGTTGTCTTCTTACAAGGTATGAAATGAGCCATCTTTGAAAATCTGTCAACCATTACAAATATTGAATCATGTCCTCTCTGTGTCTTAGGTAATCCCATTACAAAATCCATGCTTATGTCTTCCTAAGGTCTCTCTGGTACTGTCAAAGGTTTATACAAGCCAGTGTTCTGACGACTCCCTTTTGCAACTTGACAAACTTTACAACTCTGCACAAATCTATAAACATCCTTATGTATCTAAGGCAAAAAGTAGTTCTCACTCACCAAAGCCACTGTCTTATCAATGCCAAAGTGTCCTACCAATCCACCACTATGTTTCTCCTTGATCAAATTGTCCCTCATTGAACTTCTAGGTATGCACAACTGACTTTCTTTGAACAACATATCTTCTTGAATGAAATAATCCAACCACTTACTCCTATCTATCACAATAGGTTCCTTGCATGCTTTCGAGGGTTCTACAAAATCAGTGTCTCCCTCATACATGTTCTTCAATTCATCAAAACCCAACACTTCAACTCTCATCTCTATCAACAATTTCCTTCTTCTACTCAATGCATCGACAACTTTGTTTTTGATTTACCACTCCTATGCTTCAACACAAAAGTATAACTCTACATGAACTCTATCCATCTCATATGTCTCCGATTCAACTTACCTTGACTGTTCAACTACTGCAAATCTTGATGATTTGTATACAACACAAACTCCTTAGGCAATAAGTAATGTCTCCACTTCTTCAAGGCTTGAATTATGGCATAGAACTTTTGATCATAAACTAAATATCTTCTCCTTGCATCATTCAACTTCTCACTGAAATATGCTATAGGTCTACCTTCTTGACTTAATACTGCTCCAATTGCACTTCCATTTGCATCACAATCAACTTGAAATACCTTATTGAAATCTAGTAAAGCCAAAACAGGTTGCTCTGTCACTTTCTACTTCAACAACTCAAAACTTTTGTCTGCTCTTGATGTCCACTTGAAATCTTTTCTGTCACCTCTCATTGTCTCTATCATAGGGTACATACTGAACTAAAATTTCTAATGAACTTCCAGTAGAAACTAGCCAATCCATGAAATGATCTAACTTCTCCAATGCTCTCCAGTGTAGGCCATTCAACAATTGCTCTTACTTTCTCAGGGTCCATCTTCAGTCCTTTCGCAGAAATCACAAATCCCAAATATACCAACTCTTCCTTCATGAAACTACACTTCTTGATGTTTATCAGCAATTTCTCTTCTCTCAGTCTCTGCAAAACTTGTCTAATATGCAACAGGTGTTCTTCTTTTCTCTTACTAAAAATTAGAATATCATCCAAGTACACAATCACAAACTTACCCAAGAATTTCTTCAAGTCTTCATTCATCAATCTCACGAAAGTATTCGGTGCATCACTAACCACTCATACAATCCTTCATTTGTCTTAAAGGTAGTCTTCCATTCATCACTTCTCTGATTCTGATCTAATGGTATCTACTCTTCGAATCTATCTTTGTGAAATATCTTGCTCCACTCAAACAATCCATGATATCATCCATCCTAGGTAAACAAAATCTATACTTAACTGTGATCTTGTTTATTTCTCTGGAATAAGTACACATTCTCGATTCTCTATCCTTCTTCAATGAAAGCACTATAGGTACTGCACAAGGACTCAAATTTTCTCTAATTAATCCTTTCCTCAACAACTCTTGTATCTATCTATTCAATTCTTCATTATCTATCAGTGTCATTCTATGTGCTGGTTTGTTAGGAAAACTTGCTCCCAGTATAAGATTCATGTGATGACTGATACTCCTTATAGGTGGTAATCCTTCAGGTACATTATCTAATATGATGTCTTCATACTCTGTCAGCAACTCCTTTATCTCCTCTGGTTGTGATTCTTCAGTTTCTTTCTTCAATGTTTCTGGCTTCTTAGGAATCAAGGCATAACACATATTCTCATGTCTCAAACCATCTAGAAATTTTCTTCCATCTACCAAATAGATTCTAGCATTTCCACATACTTCACCCTTAGGATCATCTTCTAAAGGAACAAAAGTAGTTCTCTTTCCATTTGCTGTTATAGTATATGTATTCTTTCTCCCATCATGTATAGCTTTCCTATCATACTGCCAAGGTCTACCCAACAAGATATGACAAACATCCATAGACATAATATCACACAAGACTTCATCATGATAAGATCCAATATGAAATTTCACCAAACATTCTTCACTCACTAGTACCTTATGATCATCTTGAATCCATGCCATCTGATAAGGCTTAGGGTGTTTCAATATTTCCAACTTCAACTTAGTCACCATCTCCTCTGAAACTAGGTTATCTAAACTACCACTATCAATCACAACTTTACAACACTTACCTCCTGATTTGCATCTAGTTCTAAACAAACTCTTCCTCTGCAGTGGTTCCTCATTTGCCTCTTTTTGAAATAGTGCTCTCCTCATCACCAATGATTCTTCTTTCTCATTTTTGCCAATTAAACTTGATGATTCAACAGGTTCTTCTTCAACATGGGTTGCTCTTCCACTGTTCTCTGTCCTCTTACTTGTACTACCCTGATTACATTCAAATGCTCTATGTCCTTAACCTCCACACTTGAAACAAGTACCTCTGAATGTTCTTTTATCCAGTCTTCTTCCTTCTCTTTTGTATCCCTCATTCCAATATGCACTAGGGTTTCCTCTCTGGTAAAAATTTATGTCATCTCTTTGATAAGCATTGTTATCTCTATCATTCTTCTTCAATGGGCTATCAAAATTGTTCTACTCCACAATGGATCTATCATACCTGGAAAATGTTCTTCCTTTCTGAAATTTACCTCCTCTACCTCTCTATCTTTGATCATGCCTCTTATTCAGCTTCTCTTCAACCTTCAAGGCAAATTGATATGCTTCTTCGAAAGATGTCATCCTTACCAAGCTTAATTCTTCTTGAATGTTCAATCTCAATCCATTGTTGTATCTAGCTACTTTCTCCTTGTTTGCTTCACTATGTCCATTCCTTATGATCATTTTATGAAATTCTTTAGTGTACTCCTTCACAAATTTCTCCCTTTGTCTCAGGTTTTGCAATATTTTCAACAGTTCCAACTCATAGTCAGCAGGTATAAACTAATTCTTCAACTTCATCACCATCCTATCCCATTTTGTAATATTTTCTTTCCCTCTTTTGTTCCTTTCTAACTGAACTTCTTTCCACCATATAGCAACATGTCCTTTCAATTTTGTTTTTGCAAATTTCACCTTCTCCGAATCTTTAATTTCCTCATATTCAAAGTCTTCTTCCATGTCATTTATCCAGTCAATCAATTCTTCAAGATTCAAATTACCAGTATAGTTTGGCACATCAACTCTAGGTCTCTTTCCAATCTTTGAAATAGCTTGCAATACCTTTATCTGATTTGATTCTTCTTCTTCATCACCTCCTAGGGTTTCACCAGTTTGTTTGGCAAATTGAAATTCTTCTTTATCATCACTTTCAACATTAGGTCTAGGTGTCAATCCTCTTTGCCTATCTTCTTTGACAGCATCCAAACAGATTCACATTGTTCTCATCAATTCCATCATCTCATCGATTCTATTAGCCATTGTACCAACAGGAGGAACTCTTCGCGGTGGCATCTTCCTAGGATCAAGTGCAAACTACCTCAAATTTGGCAAACGGGCTACAAGTGATAACTGCCTCTCAATCAGCGATCAGTTGTGCACAAGTAACCTACCTTAGATTGGTGATCTTCTTACAACAAGATATTACAGAATCCCCTTCGCCAATTCACTCTAAAGAATCAAACTTTCGCTCTGATACCACTTGGTGTAGTGACAGTAGGAGGGTTCACAAAATGAACAGATCGTGCAGCAAGAGTAAACACAATGGAAACAACTCAAGGAAATGGAACAAATCTAGATTCAATCATTCAGTATATCATAGAATTCAAATGGAGATCAGTTGGCAACATGCGGGCTTACAATTAGGGGTCACAGGCCTGATTACATACATATGCAAGATAAGGCTTTGAAGCTCCCTTTGCACAAAATCTAAACTAAGAATTATGAATCAATTGCTAATTGCTTTCCTAAGGACCTATTACATCAATATATATCATCTCTGGACCAATAGATTCCTCCACGTCGGCCAAGGAAGATCACAAATTCCAAAGAAGAGGTGTAATGTGTGAACACAGATAGGTCGGACCTAGATGCATATACACTTATGGTAAATGAATGGAATGAAGTGCGGATCTCTAAGGAAGGTTAGCCATGAACCAAACATCATTGAATGATGTGTCATTAGGCTCCAAAGATTGAGAAATGCTTTCGCAAGTTTCTCCTTCAGCTGGTTGCCAGTGAATATTAGGATGCTCTGCTCTGAGAAGCAGTCAACTTCTGATAGCGATATCTTTCTGGTAACTAATCCAAATGCTCTAAATTCTTGATATGATGTAAATGAATGAATGTATATGCTAAGCCCAGATCTGGAAGATGTGAAATGCCAATACTGGACCACAAGCTAAAACTGCTTCTGACTAAACTGCCTAAACTGAACTGGGAAATGAAAAGAAACAAACTAAACTACAAACAAACTAGAATGAAAATGTTTTTGGTTGATGCAAGATTGTTCTTGAACTAGGGATGCTCCTACATCAATACCCCACTTGACTATCATTAGGGCTTATTGTTGTGTCTTCAAGTGTGTTCTTAATCATAACATTTAATCTTGAAAGGAAAATTGAACATTGTGTTTGGTGTGTGTGTTCATGCATTTACATGTGAAATTTTGTGTTTGATATTGCCCAAGTGAAACTACCAATAAACATTTGCCACATCTTCTAATCTTTTGAAGCCAAATCATCCTAGTCATTAAAGCAATCACATCTTAATCATTCTAAATCCTCATCAAAATCTTAATCAAACATTTGCCAAAAGTGACACCATGACAACATTAGAAGACATAATACCCCAATTCCAAAACCTCCTCCAAAAACATTACCAAGAACCACAACCCCTAAAACAAGGAATCATTCAAGAACTACAAGCCGTCATCCAAGAAATTCAACCTCAAGCAAGCCAATCACCTCAAATGTGACACCTCATAGGACAAGCCCAATACCTCATTAGTACTTGTCAAACCCATCAAGCACATCATCCTCTATCCATTCAACACCAATCAATTCTACCTCATTTCTATGTGGCATCACCATCATCACCATACCAACCTAATCCATCTACATATTATGACAATTCCACATCACAGTATCCTATATTTTTCCATAACAATCCCATATCACCTTATCCCGTATCTTTCCATAACAATCCCATATCACCTTATCCTATATCTTTCCCTAACAATCCCACATCACCTTATCTCACATCTTCCCACAAAAATACCATATCACCATACCCCACTTCTTCTAATATCAACCAATATTCACAACAACCTCAACCCCAAAACCTTTTACCTACATAACCTACCATTCCACCTCATCATCAAACTTATCCATAAGGAAACCAAGTGTCTTCACAAGATTCACATGCAAGTCCAAGTGACCCTTTGAACATAAATCAAGTTAGCCCAAGTCCACTTTTGCAGCAAGACCTAATAGACTTAATCTCACGTATGCTACAAGACCTAATAACCTTTGACAAGCGAGATACTGATCTAAAATTTGCATCCTATGAGTCCACTCCATCACTAGCCAATCACATGCCAACACATGATCCAACTAGTCCTATCCCAACACCTTCATGTCATCTCAATCCTAGTCCTTTGGTCCATAAACTTTCATCACCTTCATCCCCATGTTCCATTAACCTTTCATTAAAGGATTCCATGGAGATACTTTTGGAAAAATTGGTCCAAGCAAATTTGATTGAGCTACCACTAATAACACCCTTTGAATAAATCTACTTTAAACCCCATTGGTATAAATATGATGAATATTGTGCATACCATAGGTGTGAGGGCCATCTCATATCCACTTGTACACAATTTAAAATATTGGTCAAGAACCTAGAAGATCGTGGTAAGATTGTGTTAGATAAAACCAATCCATCTAATCCCATTGTCCATCTCATGATCCCTAATCCAATTAGTCTTCCACCTAATCCCAATCACGAGCCTTCAGTTTCCATCACCCCTCCACCTACAAAGGATGTGATTCAAGGACTACTAGCAAGGAATAAACCATCCCCATGTCAAGCACCCATTGATAAGCCTACCAAAGAACCTTTGAATGCCATGTCCACTTCATCAACCCCATCATGTGGTTCACAATCCCTTGAGCATATTGAAAATTTTCTTCCCATGAGTTCATTGCCCTCTCATTTTGTTGACCAAGAACCTATCCAAGAGTCATCCACTTTTATTCAAGCAAACCAAGAGCTATGTCAAGAGTATAATCCAATGCATGTGGAAACATCAAGCCCTTGTCTAAATCAAGATCAAAGTATCTCTAAGTTCAACTCATCCATGACCTATATATTTTCTTTGATCAAGATATTATTTATGACCATGACCCTATTCGTGAGCAAGTTTATCCCATTCATAGCCAAATTAATCCTATTTTTTCTCCCATTTGTGATCAAGATTCTGTATATGATCATGAAAATCATGATGATCCTCTTAGCCAAACTTTTTGCATTCCATGATCAAAAGCTTATCATTCCACCTATCCATGATATACCAACATCCACTTCCCTTGATGAGACACATGCCTCCCAAGAATACATAAGCATAGAAGATCAAATAAATAGCTTGGATCCTAATGAGCATAATTAAGATCCTAATGATCCTCCATCACCCATTATCGACCATATTTCAAAGCCACCATATCCACTTGGTCTTTACACCCTCATTCATGAATGTTCTTCCTTAGGACATCAAAAACCTTTGTCTTCCACTTCACCTTATCCATCCAATAAGGAACTTATGTCTAGTTCCCAAAGAATGCCAAGTCCTATAGTCCATAGCATGCTTCAAAACATGAACTACCAAGGTAAAGGCTTAAGCCTTCATGAACAAGGTATTTTGGAGCCAATCCATGTCAAGGTCCCTCCATGCTCATTTGGCCTTGGATACTCACCCCAAGGACAACAATATAATATGTTGGTACTTCCTCCATGCATCCTAAGTCCACTTTCCATCCCAAATCCCATACATCCTATCATACTCCTAAAACATATGTTTCCATTCCTCCTCCACTATCCTACAAATCGCAAAAGCATGTGACCATACACCTTCCACCATCCACTTTACCTCTACTTATTCCAACTCCTAATTTCCCTCCATCCACTTTACCTCCATTACTTCCAACAACTAATAGCCCTATCATTCAATCCCCTTATCCATTTACCCATAAACCCTCTAAAACTCCTAATCATGACCAACAAGTGCACACATTATCTAAACACAAAGCTTTCACTTGTTCCACCAAACCAAAGGGATTCCAAAATAAAAATTTGGATGCCTTTACACATAAAGTCAAAAATCCTAAAGGTCCTAATACCTTAGCATACAATTTCAAAAACTCAAAGTCAAGTACATTCAAAAAGTAATCTAAGTCCATACCTCCAAAAGAAAAGTGTAAAACTAAAATGGTATGGATCCCTAAGCAAAAAGAAAGCAAGTCAAATGAGGCATCCAGATCTCAAAAATACCAACCATCCACTTCCACCTCATATTCCCACTCCATCAAAAGTTGCAAATTCCTAAATCCTACAAGCAAAGCAAAAATTGTAAAAATACTAAGTCTATGTGGGTACCTAAAGCAATTTGTCAACCATCTCCTAAGCAAACATCTCCATTGCTTCCTACACCACCTTCCCATCAAAATGTTAAATGTTTATCACGGTGTGTGCAACCATTTCTCATGGTTCCCTTCCATTCCACAACTCCACATACCTCCATCTCCCCATCATTCACCTATTATCCTACATATCTTCCCCATTCTATTCCTATGGTCCATGCTTTTGCATAAAGCTTTCATCCATTCTTTTACATAAGTCCTATATAATCCGCATCATAATCCACTATCCTTTCCTTCATAATCCACATCATAATCCACCATCTTCCTTACATAATCCACATCATAATCCATTATCTACCTACTCCATCTACCTCTTTCATGCGAACCCTTACCAACATCTATGAGCACACTTGACATGGTCCATGCAACGACATCCATATAGCGGGACTATTAGCTTTCATGGAATTAGATAGTTGAGTCCCTCATATCCACCTATCCCTTCTAAAAAATAAAAATAAAAAAATAAAAATAAAAATAAAGTAAAGAGAAATCCCTTCGTCCAATGGTGAAAACCACCCTTGGTGGCACCTTGGATAAGTACCATGATGAAAACGTAGCAAACATCATGTGTAGGTCAATCTTCTATGTCACTTACACTTGGGGGCACCTTGTTTCATCCACACTATCTCTTCTATCATTTTCCACCATATCCTACCTTACCATCATTATCCATTACCTGCATACCTATCCTATTGGGTCCATTCATCCTCCCTTCCTCTTTTGATCTTGATGAAGATATAGGGGCAAAACAAAAAAGGTTGAAACATGTTTTGAATATCTCTTGATGTACCTCATCCCATCCAAACCAATCTTATCATTACCTTCTTGCCATTTCCCATTTTTCCATCCCATCTAAACAATCCTATCATCATATTGTCCTAAGCATTGTCATGAAAAATCCTAAGTATATTATCTAGAACAAGACATGTTATTCCGATGCGACATAGCCTTTTGACATCACATCCTTTCTCTTATGCATACATCCATCCACCATAGCCTATCCTTTTATCTATCCATCTATCATGAGCCTTTTATCCCTTATCCTATCGCCCATCCTTTTATTCATCTTTATAATCCAATCCTACATTATCCTTGCATCGGTATCTAGCATAGAGGCTACCCAAAAATGTTATCCAATGCCATCTCAAATATTTTCAAAAATCTAAAAAAATCAAAACATTTCAAAAATCCAAACAAATCAAAACATTCCAAAAATTAAAAAAAAAATCCAAAAAAATCAAAATATTTCAAAAGTCTAAAAAGATCAAAACATTCCAAAAATCCAAAAAAATTAAAACATTCCAAAAATCCAAAAAAATCAAAACATTCCAAAAATCCAAAAAAATCAAAACATTCCAAAAAAAATCCAACAAAAATCAAAACATTTCAAAAATCCAAAAAAATCAAATATTCCCAAACATATAAAAAATTTAAATATCGAACAAAAAATCAAAGCAATAAGATCAATCATCATCATCAAACAATCCATCACATCAAATCTAATCAAATCATCAAATCAAATCAAGCCAATCTATCAATCCATCAAAATAATATGAAAAAATCCATATCATTCCATCAATAACATCGTAAATCATCAAACATCACATCAATCCCAAGCAATCCATAACCTAATCAATCCATCCACCTTCATCATCACCAACAATAAAACACAATCAGAACTACATCTTGCCTCTATCGTTAGATGCTTTGATCCCATGGATATAGGGTATGTAGGCAATCTGGAATACAAAGGAAGTACTCAGATTCAGGCATAGGTGATAGCTCATTTCCATCTTTCATCCTTCTTTTAATCTTCGCCATACATCATCTTTATCCATCTCATTTCCTCTATCATCTATCTCCCACACTTAAAATCCAATCAATCTTCACCTCATTCCAATCAAATCACTTCCTCAAATCATCAATCCATCACTTCTTCCAATCAATCTCATCATCAATCATCCAAGTAGTAAATCTAAATGCAAGTCAATCCTTAAAACTATACCAACCAAGTTAATCAATCTTGCCAAATTATCAAATTGCATCAATGGTCTTGATCCTAGCCTTGTTGTAAACCCAATCAATTAATCAATCATCCTTGTGTTGATCTAGGGATATATCATTCCTTGCAATGACAACACTATCATCATCAATCATCAATCATCAATCAATCGATTAATCAATGGTTTATATCTTGACATGGGCAATACCTTGTTTGTTTTTGTATCATTTGTGCATGCATGTTTTCTTGCTTGTGTGTGTTATCATTTTTACCTTGTATTTGCATCAAATCCGAATCATTCCCAGCTGATATTCATATCTTGTACCTAGACAAGGTTGTATTATGCCAGGGCATGAGACACATTGTCACCTTGGTCCTTATACCTTAGTGCATAACGTCTAGTGCTATATCAAACATCATGGTTTCTCACTTTCATTGCAGCATAACACATCATTCATTTCCTCTATCCATTCCCTTATCTTTCTTTCTTTCTTGACCAATCCATTTCATTTCAAGAGGCTACCCGTGTTTGTCCAACCTGCCTATCCTCTAGAGGGGGCATCATCATTGGTGGTGCTCACCTAGGGTTAGGGTTTTGAAATTGAGTTTGCAGGCTTCTATTTTTATCCCTTCAAACCCTTAGTGCCTTAGGTTAAATTGTTCCTCGACCCACATGTAATGTTTTATAGCTTGTTCCTATCGCACTTAAGTAAAATGCTAGGTTTTTGTATGTGCAAGTGCAAATGTGTGTTGGTGGGCAAAAAAATGCATATCGGCTCTCAAAAATGGTAAAAAAAATAAATTTGGTTATATGCATTTCGGGATGCATATCGAGTTTGCATATACAAGAGGGAATCTATCACAGATTCCCAGGAATATTCTGCAGTTGTATATCGGGCTTTCTTGCATATTTGTGTTGTATGTTTGAACATATAACGGCTACATACATTAGAAAACATGCAATGAAAAGATGCATTGGCGGCATACAAGGAGGTTTCTGTGCTGAATATATATTGGGTTCACTATAGCTGATGCATATGGAAATATACAATGGAAAATATACAAGACGCAGACACGCATTTGCTACAGTGCAATGTATCATTGGCCGATGCATATGCAAGGAAGGAATGTGCAAGGGGCCGATATACAAAGTAGTGGGGCCCGCGGATATACAAAGCCGATTGTACATCAAAAATATGCAAGAGGCATCTACAAGGAAAAAGTTGCATGCAACAGAGAAAGACAAAGGGTCGGGCCCACCAATTGTATACAAAGGCAATTGTATGCTGGTGCATGCAATCAAATATGCAAGGCCCGGACCGGATGGATATTGTATTCTGGTTAATAAAAGGTTCAGGTCCGGATTGTATATTTCATTTTGTATATCCGCATTGTATGTTTGTAATATACAAGCGCATATATACAAGGCCTAGACGTGAAGGGCAAATGTAATACGCTTCATGGAGGTTTGGAATCTGTGGATTGCATGTATGTTGGGTTTGTATATGTAATATACAACCTGATATACAAAGAAAAGACATGCAATTTGGACCCAAAGGAAGAATCAAATTCAGCAAATTCATGGCAGGCGTCGGCCTTGTATGTATATTGTGCTCATATGTGTGCGACATACAAAGCGATAGATGCAAAATGGAGATACAGTCTGAACTTGATGGAGTTTTCAAGCTGCTTCACACAAATTTGGGGTCCGCCTTGTATATAAGATGATCGTATATGCATTTGCATATACGAAAGCGGTAAAGGTAAAACAGAAGCGGGAAAAGTCATCAATGACAAGGAAGCATCTGCGTGGCACATTCTCATTGGCCAGCGACTTGCCTATTTGTTTTGAATCGTAGATTTGGGAGGTGCAAAGAAAGATCGACGGTTGTGTTTAAATGTTCAATGGCGAGGGTTTTCCCATGCATATGCAATGGCATTCTTCATGGGAAAATTGTTTATGCATCTATTGCTACGTTTCCACGGTAGCTGCAAGTTGGTATACCATTAATGGCAAGATTGCAGACAGGTATGGGCCGAAGAGACATGTCAGCTACCACCTTCAAGTGGAAAGTCTTCTAGTTGTGGCACAGGGCTCGAGTTCAACTACCACTCGCCCTTCTTCTGCTTCTTCCCATTTTGTCTTCTGCTGCATTGATTGATTTGGGCACCATTCTTGGTCCATTGTAATTGGCAGAATGTTGATTTGACTTTTGTATAGTTTTGTTGAGGGCACACTGGGAGTATATCTGAGGTGTGTGCCTCATTGTTTTGTGGTTGAAAACTGGACAAATTTTGGTGCTGTAATACGATACAACTTCGTTGGTGGCTCTATTTTGGGTGCCTTGTGAGTTTATGAGTTGTATGTTGTATGTTTTATGCATAGAATTCATTAGTTTCATGTTAATTTAAATGAGTAATGCTTCATTGCATGTATTTTGTTATTTGTCTCCAAATTGAATGTGTTCTTCTTCTGAATCTGAATAGCTAAGGGGTGTTAGAGATTCTAGGATATGGGTTTCCTATATTGAATGCTTAATCTTTTACTTCTACTCAAGGGGTAGATTGAATGTTTTGGGTTAAGTATTGAGAAGAATACATTGCAGTAAGGATGTTTGTAAGTAGAAATAATTGAATACTTTGTCTTGGGTATTGTCTATAAGGCAGACATTGCAAAATCCCCTTGAAATCTGATTATTGTTTTAAGTCTGTGATAAATACTCACATATATATATCTATTGACTCCGAGCCCTGGATAGGCACCAATCTAGTCTTGTATTTTTGTTGCATCCCAAAGTCCCAGTCTTGCATCCAAACATAAAATCAAACTCAAACTTCAAATACAAACCTTTAGGACATTAGAAGTAGTTTAAGATCAAAATCCTCTGCCTCCCAACTGAGTATAGGCCCAAAGCTAGCCCCTTTGCACTTATTTTATAGTTTTTGTCTGCATAAAAGAGGATTCATTTGCTTTGTATTAGCATCTCAGTCAGTTCATAGTCACATTTCATGGATGTTGAATAGGGAATACCCCCTTTGGTTCTACAGAGCCTAAAGAAGAAGAGGAGATATCTATAGAGTCTATCTCCTGTACTGTTGGCCCCTGGCCAAAAAATCCTGTTGATCAATGATGGCTACCTTGTAGGGATAACTGGGAATAAGCATCCAGTGTAGGAAAAGCACCAACAGATTTGGTGACTCTGCTGGGGAGTGCTTTGTGAAAGAACCCTAATTTTAAAAGAAAACAATTCCTAGTTATAGGTGGTGACTCCAAACAAATCTCCCAACCGGTAAAGTAAAATTTGTATGCAAGGGAGAAGATCCCTGCGTAATCCTCTGTTTGAAGAGTTATCCATAAAAATGATGTACAGGAGAAAAGGGACTATTCAAGCTAGTCGAGAGGGTTCTCCCAGAAGTAATGATAATATTCAGGACAATCCAGGATCTTCAGAGTAGACAATACCTTATTTTTCAAACACTGAGACTGAAATCCAGAACGTAAATGAAAGATAGCAGGGTGGTAGATTGAGAATGAGGTCAGAGGTCTTTCAAGAATGCCCTTTCCTTGATTCCCCTGATAGATTTGAAGAAGATGAATCACCAAGGGATGATAATGATGATTAGAATGTAATGAAACCATCGTCTTCTATGCCTAGGGAGGAGGAATTAGCTAAAGAAATCAAGAGCCTGAGAGCAGAATTAGAATATTTGCAGGCAGTAAAAATTAGAGATGACATGAGACATAAAGTTTAGGCTCTGAGAACTGCTCAGAATGATTCAATTCCCACCCTTGACAATACAAATGTGCTAAGAAACCAGCGCAGAAATGAAGTTTAGGATCAGCATAATGATCAAATACATAATGCAAATAATGCTAGAGTACCATTAAATAATGTAAGAAATCATAATGCAAATAGAAATGTAAATGTTAATCAATTTGATAGACAACCTATGCAGCTGGACAGATTCAGACAACTGGTTTTTGATGGCATTCCTGGTTACCCCAATCCTATTGACAAACATGTGAGGCCGCAAGTGCTAAAGTTTTTAGGAAATAATACTGTGTCAGGAGAAGACCACTTAAAAGCTTTTCAGAATATCATGGACAACTTTGAGGTTGAGCATGAGGATGTTTTTATGAAATTATTTATGCAATCCTTAGTTGATGAGGCTAGAGAATGGTACAAGGGTCTGCCTGACAGGAGTATTTCATCATGGGAGGACTTCAGAAGAATTTTCAAAGAACAATATGGTGACAAAACTGATCCAAGTTTCTTCATTAATGAATTCACTGGCATTACCAAAAGATCAAATGAACAGGTTGCTGATTTCAATGCTAGATTCACTAAGGTGTTGAACAAATTGCCACATCATCTGAGGCCTAATGAACCTATGTGCATAGTATTATACATAAATACTTTTGATGCCAAAATAGCTTATGGGTTAAGGGATAAAGGTCCTGCTAGCCTCAGAGATGCTTTCAAAATAGTAACAAATATTGAAAATAACAGAAAAGCATCTGGTAAGACAAACATAAGAGATGATGTAAAAATTCTGCAAAATCCAAATACTAAATCTCAAAGTGTTCAAGGCAATGCATCTACTTCTGAGGATACATTAGATAAATTGACAACTATTGTCAGGGACTTGAGCTATAGAATGGCTAAAAATGAAAAGGGGATAGGTCCTGACAGATAGGTTTACCAAAGGCAAGAAAGAAGACCATCATTACATGATATGCCATTTAATACCAATTGGCATAATGGTAAACCCATTCTCCCAAACAACAACCCAAATCAAAGGACTCAAAATGTTAAAGAAACACCTGACCCTTTGAAGAAGGCTATTAATATTGTTAATGACACCCCATGGTGCATAATATGCTAGATGCCTCACACACAATCACAATGTATGATTGCTCAATCTCTATATAATAATGATGTTGCCTGTGATGAATGCAATGAACCACATTGCATGGAATATGACAATGTCAATATGTTGTCTACAAACAAGGAGTATCCTTCTCATGATGTTGATGCAAGCACAAATAATGAGGTTCAGGTCTGCCAGCAGTTTCCCTGTAATGAAGATGATGAGGATAATTATGCTTATGCTCAGGACTCACACATCTTCTTGAATAGCTTGAGGAGACCTTCTGATGAAGAGATTAGAGCCCTCACAGCTGCAATAGTGGCTCAAGTCAAAAGCAATTACAATCTCAGGGGTAAAGCTCAGGTAAGTAACTCACACCAACCAGAGAATACTTTTGCGAGCCAAACAGTGCATAGTTATAAAGGGACTGAACCACATAAGAAAAAGTGGAGCAATAACAAGCAAAATTTTAAGCAAAAAATAGGTCATTATTCTCAAGGACTAGAAAATAGAATTCCCCAAGTTGAGAATCAAAACAAAAAATTTTAGATCAAAGACGACAGTCAGGGAGCCACAAAAATTAAAGCTGGATCATACCAAGATAAAAATAAAACTGTAGATCAGGCTACAACTGTTATACAAAATTATGCTCCGTTTGACATAACTCAGGTCTTGTCCTAGGTAAAGGTCTCTGTTCCATTGATGGAGTTGATGAAAGTTGAGGAGTTCAGAAATAAAACATTGTCCCTGATTTTATGAGTACCTTGTCAAGCTAATCAGAATATTGAGACTCAGGGTAGGAAACAAGCTATGTGTATGGATGAGGATGAGACTCCTAAAGTATATATGGGGGTGACCATGACAAAATGCCCTTCACAGGTTGAACCATTTTATGTCTCCCTTGTCATCAATGGAAAAGTGATTAAGAATTGTATGCTTGATTCAGGGGCATCAACAAATATCATGCCTCTGGCTATTATGCAGGAAGTTGGGTTAAAGATAGATAAATCATGTGGGAAATGCTACGCCATGGATGCTAGGGAAGTACCTGTCATTGGAATTATGAAAGATGTGGATTTCAGACTGGCAGCATATCCTGAAAAGACCTACAAAATGAATATAACAGTTGTTAATATCAAGCCACAGTATGGTATATTGTTGTTAAGAAGATGGGCAACATTGATTGGTGGGAGTATGTAATTGGACTTGTCATATGCTATGATCCCTATGAATGGCAAGGATGTTAAATTGATTAGAGAAGAAAGGTCACTAGACACAGTTGAGGATCAAGAGTCTGAGGAGCACATATGTTTTGTGAATACTGACTATGATAATTTCAGGGTTGTCTCAGATGATCAAGGGGGTAAAGGGAGAGATATACTCATTCAGGAGCTTGACCAATAGGGTCTATGGACCATGTGTTTTGATGGAACTTGTTCGAAGGAAGGCTCTGGTGCTGGAGTCGTGTTTCTGTCTCCAGCTGGTAAGCTTCTAAATTTCTCTTTCTTGCTGAAGTTTACTTGTACAAATAACATTGCAGAGTATGAAGCTCTGTTATTAGGATTGAATGTTGCTTTGAAGCATGGGATCAAGATGCTCAAAGTATTTGGGGATTCAGAATTAGTTGTTTCCCAAGTTAGAGACAAGTATGCATCAAAGAATAAGAGATTAAAACAGTATAAGCATGCTATTTGGGATACAATTGAATTGTTTGATGCCTTTTCCATAAATTAGATTGAGAGATCAAAAAATGTCAGGGTAGATTTTCTAGCTAATGTAGCCATAAGGCCAGATGACATCACTCTGTCAGATGTTACAAATGTTGAAGTCAAACTTAGACCTGCAATACCAAATAACATATGCAACTGGCAGGTGTTTGATGATGACAAAGATTTTTTGAGATTTCTACATTGCATTGATGAATATGAGAACCAGGAAGTGGATTTTCAGAATTTTGTAAAAGTTGTGGATGGGAAAGAAACTCTCTTAGGGAAGGAGGTAATTCAACTCAAGACAAATAAAATCCCTAGAGGGCTGATTGCTTTAGAGAAGAGCATTTGACAATAGGGACCAATTTGTTACAAAGGCATCTCCAAAAAATAAGAATGATTTGGAGGAGATAAATTTGGGGACATCTCATGCCCCCAAAAGGGTATATATTGGCAAATAGCTCAGGCCACATATCAGAACTATGCTGATTACATTACTGAGAAAGTATAAGCATGTCTTTGCCTAGTCATATGAGGACCTAAAAGCTTATTGAGAGGATTTATTCTAGCATGAAATCCCTTTGAAGCCTAGAGCTAAACCATTTATACAAAAACAAAGACCTATCAACCCAACTTTAGCTCCAAAAATGCAAGAGCTTATGAAGCTTAGGGAGGCTGGAATAATTATGCCCATTAGACACTCAACTTGGGTGTCCAACCTTGTCCCAGTCAGAAAGAAAAATAGTGACATAAGACTTTGTGTGGACTTTAGAAATCTGAATATATCTTCTTTGAAGGACAATTATCCATTGCCAAACATGGAAGCCATGTTGTAGAAGGTGACTGGCTGTGAACTTTTATCCATGATGGATGGATTTTCAGGGTACAATCAAGTGAAAGTAAAAGAATCAAAACAATTCAAGACTACTTTCACCACCCCATGGGGGACCTATGTATATGTGAGAATGCCATTTGGACTAACAAATGCAGGTGCTACATTTCAGAGGGCTATGGATGTTTCTTTTGCAGGATTGATTGACTCAATCCTAGCTATATATCAGGATGACTTGACAGCTTATTCAAAAAAGGGGGAGCAACATTGCATGCACTTAGAGCAGATCTTTATTAGAGCATTGGAATATGGCATCTCACTCAACTCAAAGAAATGTGCTTTTGGGGTAGTGGAAGGAAAATTGCTTGGACACATTGTTTCCAACGATGGAGTCAGGATTGATCCTGAAAGGGTGGCTACAATTGACAAAATTCAAATCCCAAGAATAATCAAAGGTATTCAGTCCTTCTTTGGGCAAATTAATTTTGTTAGAAGATTTGTTCCTAACTTTGCAGAGACCACCAAAGATATTTCTAAAATGTTGAAGAAAGGTGCAACTGTCAAATGGGAAGATGAAGCAACTAAGTCATTTCAGAACATTAAAGAGGCCATAAAGATGGCTCCTGTGCTAAAATCTCCTGATTTTTCTAAGCCATTTGAGCTGTTCTCATTTGCTTCTTTCCATACTATTGCTGCATGTTTATTGTAGAAGAATGAAGAAGGTTTTGAACAACCTATAGCTTTCTTTAGCATGTCATTGCAGGCTACTAAATTGAAGTATGACATCATGGAAAAGCAAGCATATGCACTGGTTAGAGCAGTCAAGAGCTTTAGGCCATATTTAGTGGGCTCTCAGATAGTTGCCTATGTGCCTCATGCAGCAGTCAAAGATATCTTTACTCAGTAGGAGGTAACTGGAAGAAGCTACAGATGGATAAATAAATTGCAAGAGTTCAACATTGAAGTACAGATCACAAAATTGCTAAGAGGACAAGGTTTGGCAAAATTGATGACACAGTCAAATCTAGAGGCATGCCAAGTGAATGTAGTACATAATGAAGTTATAAATATGTCAGAATCTAAATGGTATAAGGACATAGTACATTATTTTTAGAATTTGAACTGTCCTTCCCATCTCAATGATAATCAGAAGAGGACCTTGAAGCTACATGCTATTAAATACATCATTGTTCAAGGAGAGCTATTTTGGAAAAATCCTGATGGTGTATTACTCAGGTGTATAGATGAAAATCAGGCCAGGAATATTCTAAGTGACATGCACAATGGAGTGTGTGGTGGACATTATACTACCCAGGGAACAACCCACAAAATTCTTAGAGCAGGCTATTGGTGGCCAACTCTTTTCTCAGATGCACAAAGAATGATAAGAAAATGTGATCCTTGTCAGAGGTTCTCAGGAAAGCTAAAATATGAAGGTGTGTTGCCCCCTAGGACTATAAGTGTAGAAGCTCCATTTCAGCAATAGGGAATTAATTTTATAGGGGAAATCTCAGAAAAATCAAGTGGACATAGCTGGATTTTGGTTGCTACTGATTACTTCACCAAATGGATTGAAGCCATTCCAACTAAAAAAGCTACAAGCAAAGTGGTGATGGATTTCATTCTAGAAAATATTGTTATCAGATTTGGAGTACTAGCCAAAGTGATCACAGATAATGCAATGTGCTTTAGGTCTGGTGAATTTATTGATTTTTGCAACAATTATGGAATAAATTTGTTACATGCATCACCATATCATCCACATAGAAATGGTCAAGTAGAGTCGAGAAACAAAAAGCCTCATGAAAATTGTCAAAAGGATGGTAGGCAAAAACAAGAGGGCTTGGGATTCAAAGCTAAAAATGGCATTGTGGGTTGACAGAGTAACAATGAAGAAAGCTACTGGAAGGTCACCTTTTGAACTAGTGTATGGTGCGGCAACTAAATTGCCTATGAACAAACTCCTACCAGTTTATAAATTCATACAAAGAAAATGAGGAGGAGACTGAGGACTCAATGACTGAAAGAATAAATCAACTGGTTGCACTAGATGAAATGAGAAGGGAGGCACAGAAAACAAACATCAAGAGACAGCAAAAGGTAAAATATCTGTTTGATAAAAGGGCTACAGAAAGAAAGTTTAAGATAGGTGATTTGGTCCTTGTATGGAATGCAAGGTACTAGGATAAGGGCAAGCACAGTAAATTTGAGCCCTTATGGGTAGGCCCATACCAAATCAGTGACACTCATGGAGAAGATTCCTATTTTCTCTAGGCCCTAAGTGGTGAATTACTGGAATTGCCTGTGCATGGTCAGTTCCTGAAACTCTACTTCTCATAAATGGGTAACTTATGTGCACACTGTAAATTAGATGTAAATATTTTGTATATGCCTTGTATAGTCAGCCATGTTTTGAGTTTGGTGTTTTGTCTGGTTTGCCCCGAAGTAGTTTGGTTCTCGTTGCAGTCTTGTGTCTGCACATCCCTAGTCAGAGCCACTGGTGGTGCTCACCTAGGGTTAGGGTTCTAAAATTGAGTTTGCAGGCTTCTATTTTATCCCTTCAAACCCTTAGTGCCTTAGGTTAAATTGTTCCTCGACCCACATGCAATGTTTTACCACTTGTTCCTGTCGTACTTCAGTAAAATGCTGGGTTTTTGTATGTGCAAGTGCACTTGTTCCTGTCGTACTTAAGTAAAATGCTGGGTTTTTGTATGTACAAGTGTAAATGTGTGTTGGCAGGCTCAAAAATGCATATCGGCTCTCAAAAATGGTAAAAAAAAAAATTGGTTATATGCATTTAGGGATGCATATCGAGTTTCCATATACAAGGGGGAATCTATCGTAGATTCCTAGGAATATTCTGCAGTTGTATATCGGGCTTGCTTGCATATTTGTGTTGTATGTTTGAACATACAATGGCTACATACATTAGAAAACATGCAATGAAAAGATGCATTGGCGGCATCCAAGGAGGTTTCTGTGCTGAATGTATATTAGGTTCACTATAGCTGATGCATATGGAAATATATAATGGAAAATATACAAGGCGCAGACACGCATTCACTACAGTGCAATGTATCATTGGCTGATGCATATGCAAGGAAGGAATGTGTAAGGGGCCGATATACAAAGTAGTGGGGCCCGTGGATATACAAAGCCGATTGTACATTAGAAATATGCAAGAGGCATATACAAGGAAAAAGTTGCGTGCAATGGAGAAAGACAAAGGGTCGGGCTCACCAATTGTATACAAAGGCAATTGTATGCTGGCACATGCAATCAAATATGCAAGGCCCGGACCTGATGGATATTGCATTTTGGTTAATAAAAGGTTCAGGTCTGGATTGTATATTTCATTTTGTATATCCGCGTTGTATGTTTGTAATATACAGGCGCATATATACAAGGCCTGGATGTGAAGGGAGAATGTAATACGCTTCATGGAGGTTTGGAATCTGTGGATTGCATGTATGTTGGGTTTGTATATGTAATATACAACCCGATATACAAAGAAAAGACATGCAATTTGGACCCAAAGGAAGAATCAAATTCAGCAAATTCATGGCAGGCATTCGCCTTGCATGTATATTGTGCTCATATGTGCGCGACATACAAAGCGATAGATGCAAAATGGAGATACAGTCTGAACTCGATGGAGTTTTCAAGCTGCTTCATACAAATTTGGGGTCTGCCTTGTATATAAGATGATCATATATGCATTTGCATATACGAAAGTGGTAAAGGTAAAACAGAAGCGGGAAAAGTCAGCGATGACAAGGAAGCATCTACGTGGCACATTCTCATTGCCCAGCGACTTGCCTGTTTGTTTTGAACTGTAGATTTGGGAGGTGCAAAGAAAGATCGACAGTTGTGTTCAAATGTTCGATGGCAAGGGTTTTCCCATGCATATGCAATGGCATTCTTGGCAAGAAAATCATTTATGCATCTGTTGCTTCGTTTCCACGGTAACTGCAAGTTGGTATGCCATTAATGGCAAGATTGTAGACAGGTATGGGCCGAAGGGACATGTTAGCTACCACCTTCAAGTGGAAAGTCTTCTAGTGGTGGCACAGGGCTCAAGTTCAACTACCCCTCACCCTTCTTCTACTTCTTCCCGTTTTATCTTCTGCTACATTGATTGATTTAAGCGCCATTCTTGGTGCATTGTAATTGGCAGAATGTTGATTTGACTTTTGTACGGTACTATTGAGGGCACACTGGGAGTATAGTTGAGTTGTGTGCCTCATTGTTTTGTGGTTGAAAACTGGACAAATTTTGGTGCTGTAATACAATACAACTTCGTTGGTGACTCTATTTTAGGTGCCTTGTGAGTTTATGAGTTGTATGTTGTATGTTTTATGCATAGAATTCATCAGTTTCATGTTAATTTAAATGAGTAATGCTTCATTGCATGTATTTTGTTATTTGTCTCCAAATTGAATGTGTTCTTCTTCTGAATCTGAATAGCTAAGGGGTGTTAGAGATTCTAGAATATGGGTTTCCTATATTGAATGCTTAATCTTTTACTTCTGCTCAAGGGGTAGATTGAATGTTTTGGGTTAAGTATTGAGAAGAATACATTGCAGTAAGGATGTTTGTAAGCAGAAATAACTAAATACTTTGTCTTGGGTATTGTCTATAAAGTAGACATTGCAAAATCCCCTTGAAATCTGATTATTGTTTTAAGTCTGTGATAAACACTCACACATATATATCTATTGACTCTGAGCCCTGGATAGGCACCAATCTAGTCTTGTATTTTTGTTGCATCCCAAAGTCCCAGTCTTGCATCCAAACATAAAATCAAACTCAAACTTCAAATACAAACCTTTAGGACATTAGAAGTAGTTTAAGATCAAAATCCTCTACCTCCCAACTGAGTATAGGCCCAAAGCTAGCCCCTTTGCACTTATTTTACAATTTTGGTCTGCATAAAAGAGGATTCATCTGCTTTGTATCAGCATCCCAGTCAGTTCATAGTCACATTTCATGGATGTTGAATAGGGAATACCCCCCTTGGTTCTGTAGAGCCTAAAGAAGAAGAGGAGATATCTATAGAATATATCTCTTGTACTGTTGGCCCCTGGCCCAGAAATCCTATTGAGCAATGATGGCTACCTTGTAGGGATAACTGGGAATAAGCATCCAGTCTGGGAAAAACACCAACAATCATCATCATATCTTTTACATCATCATTATCATATCCTACATCATCATAATCATCATATCTTCTACATCTTTCCATCATCATTTTATCTTCACACTATCCCATCCTTTTCTTCTATCCATACCTCATCTTCTTTGAAATGATGTTACTCAACATAAATCTCATCATCTTGAACATCATCTAAAAGAGGGGCAAAATGTAGACACCAAAAATTGTCTATTTCATAACATTACCTAATCATACCTAACCTTGTAAAACATCTTGTATTATTTACCCTAGGTCATTACATTATCCCATTTATCCCACTTACATTATCCCACTTGATCACCTTTCCAATTAATTAAATAAACCTCTTTATTTAATTAATCCCTCTTCACATGTTCCACAAACAATTTAAATTACATATTAAATCAAATCCCTCGTTATGACATGTGTCACATGACTACAACTCTTCTCATGCACACATAATTTAAATAATTTTATTATTTAAATTATGAGATTCTCACTCACATCCTATTTTTAGCCCCGCTTATTTGTGCGTCATAAAGCATTTTCTATTCAAAATAAATAAAAGAATCCCACTTATCCCCTCACATCCTAATTATAGCCTCATGTCATAACCTACTAAATGTGCGTCATAAAGCATAAAATCAACTTTTAATCCTAGCCATACACATCATCCATTTGACTTTTAATCTTGGCCATCAAATCAAACCAGCCCCATTCCATAAATATGGCCTCTCACAAGCCATTTGAGATCCATCTTCTTCTAGTATCCTCACTCTGTCAAAATTCTTCCAACCTCTCATCTATCTATCTATCATCTTCTATCATCTTCATCTTAGTGTTATGCTATTGATTTGAGCAACCAACATACATTCCAACAATCAACACCTTCAAAATCTTGCATTCTCATGCGAGGTGGAGAAGAGAAATGGAGGTCAATCAAGAAGAGCATGGAGATTTTGGTTTGCATTTGTGCTTATTATTTTGATTTTCATATTGTCTTGTTCTCTATTGTGCATTATTAGGGTTTATCATTATTTATACATTTACCCTTGATTTGTAATTTTTACCCTAACTACACCCACATTTGGGTGAGAATGGTTGCTAAGGTTTTGCTAGAATATGGACTAGCATTCTCTAATGAAGATCTAATATGAACTATACTCTCCAAAATTTTCTCACAATTAAATCTATAAACCCCCATTGTTTGAGGATCTTGTAAAATTGACCTCAATCTAGTAATCTTGGTATTTGTATGGCCAAATATTAAATCCATATCTAGGGCTATCACATAAATACATACATAAATATAAGTTTGTGAGAAGGAACATGAGATTCACTTGATAACATAAAAGTAAAGACATAAATCTTTGAAAATAGTTCAGATCTAGATAGCTAGAACTCACATAGATGTACATCCTAAATGATCATATTTTAAACTTTAACACACTTTATCTTTAGCACACTTTCTCTATAACATTTAATGCTACACACTTTTACACATAATCTAATTTATGATTAATCAAGAAATATAAAGCACTTTAACTTGAGTGTACACATGAACTATATTGGACTCCTACGCTTTCCATTCCTATGCAAGAGCACGTTTTATGTACATGACTAATGGCTATTTAATTTTCTTAAATCCTCAGGTTGACAAGGATGTGATGAAAGCAAAAGGAAAATCATTTTACTAGACAACATTTGATATAGATCAGATAGTGACTGGCATAGAATTTGAGAACACTTGCATGTAAATTATGAACTTGTGATCAACTAGAATATATTTAATCCTTTTAAACATATAGAAAACATGATTTTGAAACCAAACTTTGGTCATTTCAAAAAGAGGTACATCATAGGAAAATTGAAGTGAAAAACTAAAGAATGGTTGCTCAATAAGGTGGTTCACAAGGGCGCACAACATTATAGATAGGATAAAAAATAGAATAAGATCTAGGTGTAGATTAGATAACATTCTCTAACTTGAGTGTACACGTGAACTATATTAAACTCATACTCTTTCCATTCCTATACAAGAGCATGTTTTATGTACATGACTAATGGCTATTTAATTTTCTTAAATCCACAGGTTGACAAAGATGTGATGAAAGCAGCGGGAAAATTATTTTACCAGACAACATTTGATATAGATCAGATAGTGACTACACAGAATTTAACCTAAGAAGTTTGGTAAGGATGATTGATGCTTGATTATAGTCATCATTGATTAAGGAATTTGATCTTTAAATTAATAGATATCTAAAGGAAAGTATCATTTTTGAAAAAACCTACAAAAGATTTCATATACACTTTCTTCCCCTAGACTTGTCAAAATCCCTATGCTATAATGAATTATATTTATTTTTCATAGATGTGCAAGAGATAGAAGGGTCTCCTATGGCAATAAGAAGCAATTAAATTGAATATATTATGTTTATTAGGGCATACTATCTTGATTGTGTAGTTACACAACCTAATGTTATCTTCTACTCTAAATTTATTAAAGGACATATGTCTATTTGTGGCAAAAAAGGAGATTTGTGAATTCCATGGTTGACAACATTATAAAAGATTTAGCGATTGTATCCATTACTTGAAAATTATTTAGAATTTATCTATTTCCCCATGGACTCCCAATTTAGGGATCAAATCCATGTGTTTTATAACAAGCTTTACAACAACAAAAATACTAAGTTTGTATAATGAAATTTTTAACTATATACTCTTGTATAGTTGACTAAACTAGTTCAAACTTAAGGTATACTAATCTCTAGTGTAAAATTAACATATATTCAAACAACACCTGGTAAAGGGTTGATAGATGGTAAGAATAAGAGAAAAGAAAGTAAAAGAAAAAAGCTAGTTAGTGGAGTGAACCTAAATTTTAATGTTGCTTGTAAAGGCAACCCTAGTCTATTAGGAGCCAATTTTTTTCAAAGATTTAATAATGGGAGATTTATTCTTAGAGGCTCATAATTTATTGGGAATAAAACCAATAGCTATGCATGTAATGGATTACCCTCTTTATAGGCATTCAGGCCTCCTTCAAAGATGACTTTAGAGAAATTAAATTTGAAGGTGATTCACAAATAGTTCTTATTAAATTGTTAATAAATGATTTCATCTAACCTGGTACCTCAAAGTGGTTCTAGAATGAATATTAATATGGAAAGATAAATTTAGCTCCTTTAAAATTTCACATTGTTTTACTAAGCAAAATAGAGTAATTAATTTTCTAGATAACCAAGGAGAGTTACAAACCTTTTTCTTACTAGCCAAAAATGTTTAGGGATTAATGATTGGGAGAATTTATGTGAAATAATAAGGAGGAATGTAAATGAGATATGTTTTTTCATCATGATGTTTTATTTGTGATAGAGGTTGGTTAGTAGTAATATGTTGTTCTCAAAATTAGCTACACTCGTTTTTGTAGACAATCCCTACGAAACTTGTCCATCTCGTAGCCTACACTCTAAGTTCACAAATCAAGACAAGTACTCTTTCTCTCGTACGAAGTCATCTAACATCCTAGAAGAGTTTGCGACATTTCCTTATGACGATTCCTCGAAAATCGTAAAGCTTGTTTTGGTCATAAGTTCGCCAAAATATCAATTATTGAATATTTTGGGGTGTTGGAAAAGTTTTTATTATTACATGCAATAGCGGTCCAAATAACCGCTATTACATGTGTTTTGGTTGTTTTGTGTGTAGAGTCGGATCTTTTTGCCGCTTTCACATATATTACTAAAATTTTCTTTTAACACGCACAAGCGGTCTGAACCTCCGCTCATGCATGTCCCTTGACCTATTAACATGTAATAGCTGTATTATTCACCGCTTGCACATATTTTAAGTCATTTTCTTTTTACATGCTCAAACGGTCTTTTCCCCCACCCGTGCATGTTGACCGCCTAATGTAGTGACGTTGAAATCCACCGCTCATATAAAATCTTGACGAATTGCTCAACTTGAAGTTGCATTAATGGCACTCGTGCCATGTTTTAATATAGACATTGAAACCTATTTAATTGCTTTTGATTCATTTTGTTTGTTTATTTTTCATTACCAAGCCTTCTAATCAGCCAGTAAACCTCTTTGAGATCTTTTGATCATGACGACTACGGATTCAAGTGCATTTCGTCGTTTTTGCATAAACTAGGGTTTCGAGTTGGCCTTTCTAGGTAAGCCTTCATTTTCTATTTTTCTTTCATTTTCCTATTTGAAAGTAAGGTATGACTAGTATTATTGTCATTTATTATTGTTTCGTTAAGGTTTTTTGACAAAATTCGTAGTTTTGTTTTTGTAGTTAGTTGAATGTTGTGTTTTCACCATTTCTTTATTTGAGTAGTGGCAGAGTCGTCATACCCTACTTCACCATCATGTTAAACTTTGGTTGAAGTTTCCTTCATGTGGAAGAGGTATTTCATGCCACTCTCACATGAACCTTACGTTAAACCTTCACGTGTATTGTCGGAGTTTTCCTCCGCTGTCACATCTTTACATATGTGTTGTCTTTCCCACATGTAAGGGTGGTTAAAATTGCCACCCTTACATAACCCTTATGCAAACCTTCTAACGTACGATAGCGGTCAAAACTCTGGCTCATACACATAGTTTGGAGTTTGTGAAAATACCTACAGTAGCAGTCAATTTGACCGACAATCCATTCAAACTTGCAACGGTGGGCCTTTTCACTACCCATACATTAAAATCTCACTTTTCCCACATGCAAGGGTAGGCCTTTTCGCTGCCCTGACATGAGATAAACCTTCTCACATGAAGGAGCGGTCATTTTGACCACCCATGCATGAATTTCTACAAAAAATTCCTAACACTAAGAAATTCCTGTAAATGATGCCTTTAGCCCGCTTTGCCCAATTTTTTGACTTGCGCACGCTTAAGCCCTTTCATGCTTTCCTATCCATGATCATCGAATCGCGGTTATCCCAGTTTATCCATTTTTCCCCTAACTACGAGATCATGGCCTTTTGCAGTTCTCAACAAGCGTCCGTGGTAGATATTTCTTCCAGAGTTCTCTCCAGAGCTGATGTTAGAGTCATCTCCATCCAAAGCCAAAATCATGAAGTATAAATACCAAGGGGTCTTCCCTGTCACTTCAGTGCAGTTGAATATTGATGAAATTAGAGATACAGAAATAGGACATGTGGATATGGAAGAATTTGTGGACAGAATGAAACAGACAAACCCTTCTAGACACATGCAAAAGATCATTGACATCAATATTCACTTGGTTGCCTCATTTACAGTTTTTGCCCATAACCCTGAGTTTGTTCTTCAGGTGGCTAGCCATTACAACAGGGACACTAGGGTTGTGATAGATTCCCAAGGGAATGTGATCATGAGGTTGGATGCAGAATTCCTTGATAAAATCTTCATGTGTACACCTATTGAAAACATTGGACAGATTGATTTTGCTCAAGGGCAAAAGGACTATGATATAGATGTAGAAGCTGCAAGAAGGTACATAAACAATAAATGGTTGAAAATTCCTTGAAGTAATTTGACTAGATGGCCGAAGGATCTCCCTAGGAGTGACTTTGTAGAGGAAGTTTGTGATTTGATCACTCTCTTGAGTCGTATCAGAGGACTCCCCTCTTCCTCCAAATTTCAAGAATGGATGTACACATACATCAAGGTGATCCTTCGAGGCACATAGAGAATATTCTGGGGAGATTAGATCAATAACACATTGCATGAACAACTGGTGAAGGTCAACACAACATTCAAATTCTATATGACATCGTATCTTGTATATGTTGCTTCTAGCATGAGAAGCTTTCCTGGTTTGACTCAGGTTGGTGACAGGAGATTGGTTCCTGTATATGAGTATTATCCTCAAATTACTTTGAAGGGGTCAATCCATCATTTCTGAAGGGTGAATGATGCTTTCTTTTCAGTATTCATGTGCTTATGGGACAATGAACTTGTTCAAAAGAGGGTCTTAGATGAATCTTGGGAGGTTACGAATTCTTTTGGCTGCTTGTTCTTACAATTCCCCACTTTCACATATCTCAGAGTAGGGTATTATCCTGGCTACCCTTATATTCTTCCACAGTATCCCAGTGACCGTATTGTTCTCATAGAATTATGTAGGCAGCTAATTGTAGTGCATAATAAACAAATGGAGCTGAAGAAGTCAGGGATTAAGTTTCCCATTGAAATTGGAAGGTACTCAGTTCAATCAGTTAACAAGGAAAAAATAGTTAATTCTAAATTACAGCTGGTTACTATGAAAAATTTCAAGAAAAGGGACCATTTTGACTTTAGGAGAGTACAAGATAAGATCAAAAGAAAGTCAACCTTTCATGTGCGTATGGTGGAGGATATTTGGGCTGATCTCAGGACACAAAATGAGATCGGGAAGTTAGACCACTGCAGACTTCATCTAAGTCAGATAGAAGAGTTGGGCCTCGTTGATATTCCAGATGGAATGGAGGATGATGGGGATGTTCTAGATCCCAAATGCAACACTTAGAATGTTGAAGTATCACCTCTTCCAGAGGTGAAATGGTCAGTTAAAGAGGAAACATCCATAAGGAAAAGATTTCAGTCAATCCTGGGCAACACAAATATATGGTTGGAGAGAAAAGGGATCAAATTGAAGGAATTTCTCATAGGGTCAGAGACTGAAGCATAAGAGCAAACATGCAAGAATGTAGAGAACAGGACCAAGAATAAGAGTGACACCTCTTCTTCCTCCAAAATACGAAAACCAAAAATTAAGTTTGTATCCAAAGGAGGGAAGAAGAAAGAAGTTGCAGAAACCTCCAATGTCACTAAATCAGGTGCTGAAGATACAAATGTTGAGCAAATAGAGGTTGAAGATGTCGAGACTGAAGAGCAAAATATTCAGAGATCTAAGGATGCCCAACAAATAGAAGTTTTTGATAAATCTGATGAGGAAGATGAAACTGAACAAGGCAAGGATGAGGATGTAGAAAAGGAACAACTTGGTGATCCACATCAGTCCCCTGAGAAAGATCTTCCCACTGGAACACAAGTTTCTACACCCCTTCCTCATGCTCCTGTTTCTGGTAGTTCTCTAGTAGTTTCAAGTGTACCTCTTTCACCTACTTTCATTGTTTCTTCCGATAATACCCCTACTTCTATAAGAACCAATTTTTGGACCATGTTTGATTCTTCTGGTTCTATCCCAAGTTTATCTTCTCCGTCTCTTGACATTGGTGAACAATCTATCTTAGAAAATCTTCTGGATGGTTTAAAGAATGTTGTTGATAAAGGTGTATTTTTTACCAACACCAGTCCTATTGTGACCATAATAGGTGTAAATATGGATCTGGCAAAACAAGTAGTGGACTCATCTCTAATTACTAGTGCTTCTGTGCTTCCCACATGGTTGTATGCATATACTCCCAAGAGAAAGAAGAAATCTATTTCGCCTGATGACATTGATATTGAAAAGCTGTTACCTGTGAAATCAAAGACTCTGAAGAAGAAGCCTAAGACTATTTCTAGGGTCATCAATGAAAAAGGAATCAGATATGCAGAGATTGCTAAGCCACCAGAAGATGCTACTATTGACAATTTTGACATGAATGATTATGTCGTTTCAAGGGTTGAGTTAGGTAAGCTAACTCATGAAGGCATAAAAGTATATTTTCAAACTACTGCCAGCACCTTGCTCAAAAAATATGATGAAGTCAAAAAAGAGAAAGAACAGTATAAGGCTAAAGCAAAACAATTTGCTGGGGATGTGGAACCCATGGCAGTGACTGTAGAAGATCCCCTAATCCAAAAGGTTGAAAAAGCCCAGGCCAGATGGAGGGTGGTAGGAGATATTGTGGAATGTTTGCTAGCTCAAGGGTGATTTCTATTGAAGACCACTGTAGAAGGAAAAGAGAAGATGGATAAAGCAAAAACTGAGCTTGATAACATGGTTGACTTACTCTCCCAAGAACTGTAGGATCAAGAAGAGAGCTTGGAGGAGTGGATAGAGATGAAAAAGATTAAGATAAAGAATCTGATCACCATCAGGGTCATTGCAAACAGGGAATCATATCTTAAAACCAAGGAGTCTCTGGTTCATCGTATTCACATAATAAAAGGCTTACTTGAAGATTTGTCAAGCTCAAGAAACCAGTGAAGACAGCGATGTCACGCTTCTACATAGGGTGGAAGAAATTTCATGCACCCTCACAGGTGAAGATCATAAGTTTCTTTCAGCAGATGAGATGATAAGTTCCTTCGAAAAGATGGTTCAAAGGAAATTCAAAGAGGAGGTGCCCTCAATACTTTCCATGGATAATCTCTATGATCAGCATTCAACTTTTGAAAACTTGAAGGACAATCTGGACAAACATGAGAAGGCAATAAAGGCAGTAAAAGATGCAATTCTTTGGGCCTGCACTATCTCAGAAATACAGCTAAACCAAATGCATGTGAAATGGAAGCCATACAGGTCATGTACCAAAATTTTATAAAGAAGAATGATGGAGGAAGCTGATACCTTAGTTTATTTTATTCTTGTATATGTAATTTGAATTTCGTTGTGGACATATTCATATGTAATTTTCTAAAATATAATTACATGTGAGGCAAAGGAAGTCCTAAGTCAAATAGGACTCTTCTGTTTGAATAAGTCAAAGTAGTTAGGATTTTCCTATTTTTGCTCTCGATTTCTCTTATAAATAAAGAGGACCCCCATTCTAAATAAGCATCTTTTAGTTATTGAATCTGAACTTTGCCAAATTGAAGAGCATTTTGAGACTTTTTGTTCAAATTGTAAATCAAATTTTATCAAGTGAATAGAAAAGCAAGTGATCGTTCAATCTTTGTGTTGGAATAACTTGTGGCGTATTGGAAATTGTTCTTATGTCCTTTTCCTAATGCTATCTTATTTGCTTGATCAAATTGTAGTGTGAGTGTGAATAATTTGGGAGATGTTCTAAAGCTGATTGTGGAGACTTTGTGCTACAACAATTATCTTTAGTTTGTGACTTTGTGTTTTGAAGTAAAAGATATTGGAAAGACTTTGAGCTACTATTATCTTTTGTGATCATATGTTTTATCGTAGCATTTGGTGAAGACTTTGAGCTGCACCTTATTCTACTTAGTTCTAAATTATAAATCAGTAAAAGGAGCAACAATAGACTTTGTGCTCTCGTGGGTTTCTTGGTTATTCAAATTTGTATCAAGAAAGTGCTCTTTCATTTTGTAAACATCATTTCTAAAAAAAGAGAAATGGATGATATGGTCTCACCCCTAAGTTAGTATTTAGTTTAAATAAGTTTGTGATAGTTGATAGGGAACCTCCCCTTGCTGAGAGGAGAGATTTATCTCATTACACTGTGGTCGATATAACCATTTTGCCTTCAGTTAGTTGAAGACAAATATTCACCCAACAGTTTTTGGTGACTCTACTAGGGAAGGAATGCACAACTTGAAGCCTCACGCTCTGAGTTGAAGCACTTCAGTTCTTTTCCATTGTTCTGAGATTTTTCAAAATTTTGTTGAGTACACTACATTTTGGTAGATTCATGGTATACAAGAAGCAAGAGAACTCAAGGTATTATTGGTCCTATATTTGAGTTGATGCAACAAAATAACTTTGGTATTTTGCCTCCACAACCTCGACTTCAACGAACCAAGAGTTTTCCTCCTACCAATGCTAGGTCTCCAATACCAGGTGAAGCTTCTAGTTCTAGTGCTAGAAGAGTTTTGTCTGTTCATATTCCACAGAGGTTTGTTATCCCACCCTTTAATCAGCGCACCATGGCAGCTCAAGGCCCTTGGGGTAACACTTTTGGTCCTTTGAATTTAACCCCACCATTGCATGAACTACCTCGTAGTTTGAGGAAGAATTTTCCTAAGTTCTATGGCGATGGAAAAATCCACTCAGATGAACACATTGCAGCTTTCTACATAGCTTGTGGTGTATTAGGTGTGGAACATGAAGATGTAGTAGTAAGACTTTTTGTGGAAACACTGCAAGGTGCTGCTGCAGATTGGTTTTACCATCTTCAAGCTCAAACTATAACGAGTTGGAACACTCTCAAGACCAAGTTCGAAGCCAGGGTCAAACCTGCGGAAGATGCACATGCCTTGTTAGCACAGCTAACACAGATGAAGAAAGAGCCTCATGAACCCATGCGAGATTTCATCACTAAGTTCAATAAGCTAACAAATAGGATTCCTACAACCGCTCAGCCAACAACAGAGAATCTTAAGTGTTTCTTTATCAATACTCAGCTTCCCGAGGTGAGCTTTCTGTTAAGGTGGGCTGGCCTCGCAGATCTTCTTGTAGCTTAGATTTTGGCTACTAAAGTTGAAGATGATCTTATCCTTGTGGGTAAGATAAGGAGAGATTCTAACAGAAATAGAGGTCCTTCTTCTGCTGATAATGCTTCCACAAGCACCATGGATCCGATGGTGCAAAAGTTAGCAAATGAATTACTAGCTCTGAAAAGGCAAATGTCACAAGGTATGTCTTCCCCTCCTTCTTATCGAGATATACCAAGGAGAACATTTCCCAACAATTCATATCAAGGCAATGCTGCTAAAAATCAAGGGCAACACAATCATCTTCCACCCACACAAGGGAAGCTCACCATTGAAGCAGCACCGGTCAACTCAACAGTTGGCTATTATGAAGCAAAGCATGATCATTCTTTCCAACCCGAGTTGGACCAGGAAAATGATGCTAATCTTTTTACAGAAGGAGAAGAAGAATTAGTTGGTGACTCTACCATTGGCTTTCTGAATTACCAAGATGAAGCCAAAAAAGGAGAAGTATATGATGGAGCATATGTTGTTTTTACTAGGTCCCAAAATTAGTCAACTCAACAAGTTGATAAAGGAAAGGCAAGAGAGGAACCTCAGCCAGTGATCTCAATTACCAAACGGGGAACTCTGTTGCCTTTTTAGTCGAAGGACCCAGTGGGCAATAAGCAAGTAAGTACATCTAACAATCCTGTATCTTCTACTTCTGTCCCTCAAACCAGTACTACCCCTAATAAAACTCAGAATGATGGATTTCCTTCTTTTGTCTCTAGTTCATTTCAGCGATTTGATATAATAGATCATCCTAGGAAGACCAAAATCCAAATGTCTGAGGTTGAGTATTTACAAGCTAATCCCGAACAGTTTGATAGGTTAGCTAAATACGTCAAAAACAAGACTATCCCTATAGGACAAGATTTTCCAAAAGTTGCCCATGATTCCTCAAAGAACAAATCTACCCAAAATAATCTTGTCACTACTCCCCTTGTTGCCTCGGGAAAAATAGAACATTTCTATGTTTCTCTATTGGTAAATGGTCATAAGTTGAGCAATTGCATCATAGATTCTAGGGCCTTCGATAATGTCATGCCTACCAAAGTAGCAGACGCCCTTGGCCTCACCTTAACTAAGACCTTTGGGAGATGTTTCTCCATGGAAAATAATCAAGTACCGTTTTTGGGCCAAATCAAAGATGCCCAATTTGCATTTGTAGCCTTTCCAGACAAGAGGATTAAGATGTTCGTCCTAGTAGCTGATGTTCCAGCCTCTTATGGCATTCTGTTCAGGCGTAATTTTTGTAAAGATGTGGGTGGGGAACTGAGCATGGATCTATCCAAAGCAAGGATACCTATTAAAGGCGTCATGCAAAAGTTTCTTCCTGAGAAAGAGGCAAAATACATTGTTACCCAAACGGCAAATCCCAAAGCCCAAACTTTGTTTGAGTCCTCGGGAATGGGTAATTATTTCTTGTCTACTAAAGATACTTCTAGTTCATTAAACGAGAGCTCAGACAATTCAAATGGAGAATTAGAAGAGTATTCAGATGAAAGTGCAGACAAAGGTATAGTAATGCCAGATTCTTCCCTCACTGATGAAGAAGAATCTTCTGGTCAAAGAAATTCCAAAAAATCAAATTCTAACGAGGTTTGGTTTTAGAATTTGATGGTAGTTGTTCCTCTACTGGTTCTAGAGCTGGAGTTGTTTTGATATCTCCACAAGGTGATATCTTCCCTTTCTCATAGAAGCTATAAATCGATAATACCAGTAACACCACTAAATACAAGTCATTGTTGCTCGGATTGGAGGCTGCTCATGCTAAAGGTGTTAAAAATCTTCATGCTCAAGGAGATGCCAAATTAGTGGTTTGCCAAGTGAGAAATTTATATCAGACTAAAAATGAAAGATTGAGACATTATCACAATCACGTATGGGATTGCATTGAAGGTTTCAATGCTTTTGATATCTCTGTGGTGCCTAGAGAGTTTAATGATCATGCAGATTCATTAGCTGTCTCCGCCACCCTCATGGTTCCTCATAAAGACTTCAAAGGAAATAGGTACACAATTGAGCTGGTCTTCTGACCAAGTGTACCTGAAAATGCTAACCATTGACATGTGTTCAATGGTGATAACCAAATCATAGCTTCCTTGGAAAAGATAGATAGCTTTGATGATCTCTATTTTCAAGGTAGTGAATCTCCACCACGGGAATACGTTTCCAAAATAGATTCACAAACTGGTGAAGAGTTTCTTCAACTAAAAGGAATAAGATTCCAAAAGGTTTGGTTTCCCTAGAAAAACTATTTGATAAGCATGACAGATATATTAAACTGCAGCAACAACTTGATTCAAGTTCCTCTATGGAATTTGAGCTAGTAAATTTGAGTTCTGAAGCAGATCCCAAAATGGTCAACATTGGGAAGTGTTGCACTGCCGATGAGAAGTTCAAATTCATTACACTCCTTCACCATTACATTGATGTTTTGGTGTATTCTTATGATGATCTAAAGTCCTTCAGGCCTAAGGAGATTCAACATGAAATTCCTCTCAAAGCTGGGTCATTGCCTCACAAGCAGAAATAGAGGCAATACAATCCCAAAATATCAGGTACTATCCTTTTGAGATTCAAAAAATGTTGAATGCAAGAATAATATTTCTGATTCATCATTCTACCTGGATCGTGAATATAGTTCCTGTAAGAAAGAAGAACGGAGAAATCCGTATCTACATTGATTTCAGGAATCTCAACCAGTCTTCTCTAAAGGATAACTACCCCCTACCCATCATGGACCAAGTGTTGCAAATAGTAACTGGTTTAGAAATGCTGTCTATGTTAGATGGTTTTTTAGGATATAATCAAGTAGAGGTCAGCAAAGCAGATTAGTACAAGACTGCTTTCACAACACCTTGGGGCATGTTTGCATATCACAGGATGCCTTTCAGATTGATCAATGCTAGCGCCACGTTCTAGAGAGCAATGGACCTCGCTTTCAGGGATGAGATGGGGAAATTCATTGTGGTATATCTTGATGACTTGACTATTTTCTCCAAACAACGTCATGATCATGCGTATCATTTGTGACAGGTGCTAGAAAGATGTCGACAAAATGGTATCTCTCTCAACCCTAAGAAATCAGTTTTCGGGGTTACAGAAGGTAAACTTCTTGGTCACATTGTATCCCAAGAAGGCACTAAAATTGACTCAAAAAGAGTCAAGTCCATCCAAAGTCATACTCTACCTGCTAGTAAGACTGCAATTCACTCTTTCTTTGGAAAGGTGAATTTTCTGCGGAGGTTCATTCTAGAATTCACAGAGAAAACCCATCACATTGTCAACATGATGAAGGGTAAAACTACTTTCCGTTGGAGTACAGAAGGTAAAGCAGCATTTGAGGACATCAAGAAGGCTATAGCTCATGCTCCGGTCCTTGTTTGTCCTAACCATACCAAAGATTTCATAGTATACAGCTACGCTTCTGAACATACACTTTCAACCATTCTTGTTTAGCATAATGAGGAAGGTGTGGAATCTCCCATTTCATTTATGAGTTGTCCTCTGAAGGCTCATGAATTGAAACATTCAAATATGGAAAAACATGCTTATGCCATGGTCAAGGCGGTAAAGCATTTCAAGTTCTATATTTTGAATTCACATACTATTGTTTTGGTGCCTGATACAACAGTAAAGTCGATTCTGACTCAACAGGAGTTCGAAACGAAATGAGGCAATTGGATTGCTAAAATCCAAGAGTTTGATCTTGATATAAAACCTACCAAGCTTGTGTGTGGCAAAGGTTTGTGTCAATTGATTGCTGACAATGTACCAAAAGAGACAGGGGATGAAGAAGAAGAAGAAGTTGAAGATATGCCAACTGTTCTTTTTGTCACCACTACAAATGAGTGGTATTCAAATATTGCTCATTTTCTTACTTATGGTGAGTGTCCTTCTCATCTGTCTTATAAGGAGAAAAGGATTGTCAAATTGAAGATGGCTAACTATGTCCTATGGGACAATGGTCTATACAAAAGAAATATTGATGCAGTGTTTCTCCGTTGCATGGATAAAGTGCAACAAAATAGACTTATGGAGTCTTTCCACAATTTGGCCTATGGAGGACATTTTTCTGCACCTGTGACGGCTCATAAGATTTTGCGGGTTAGGTACTATTGGCCCACACTATTTCAGGATGCATACAATTGGGTACATAGGTGTGAGTTGTGTCAACAGTTTGTTGGAAAGCCTAAGTTGGCCGCACTACCTCTCAAGCCAGTTGTGATTGAAGAACCTTTACAGCAATGGGGCATCGACTTCATTGGTGGTGTGAACCCACCATCAAGTGTGGGACACAACTTTGTTCTCACCACGACTGATTATTTTACCAAGTGGGTGGAAGCCATCCCAGTAAAGCATGCTACTTCTGAAGTGGTATGTAATTTCCTTAAGGAAAATATTATTTCCTGGTTTGGAGTTCCAAACAAAGTTGTAGCAGATAATGCTACTTGTTTCTCTTCCAATGATATTACTGGATTTTTCTATGAACATGGGATCATTATTTCCCACTCTTCAGACTATTATCCGCAAGGAAATGGTCAGGCGGAATCAAGTAACAAAAATCTGGTTACTATTATCAGGAAACTGGTGGAAGATAATCAGAGAACTTGGCATAAAGCATTGTTTGATGCTTTATGGGCAGAGAGGATTACCCCTAAAAGGGCGATAGGTATGTCATCGTTTCAGCTTCTGTATGGTTTGGATGCTAAGATACCTATTACTTTGGAGTTGCCAGCACTGAAGTTGGCAAAGGAAGTAGAAGATAGAACTTTTTAAAGTTCTATTGACAAAAGAATCATGTACCTAACTGAACTTGAAGAGTAGCGAGCTATGGTAGTAGATCGTATCACTAAACATCAAAGTCAGGTGAAGAAACTCTTTGATAAGAAAGAAAGGGCTCGTGATTTTCAAATTGGAGATCAAGTCTTGTTATGGGACAAGAGGAGAGAACCAAAAGGAATGCATGGGAAGTTTGATTCCCTATGGAGAGGCCCGTTCATCATTCATCAGCTTTGTGGTGAAAATAGCTTCTTGTTGGAGTATTTGGATGGAACACCATTCTTGCTGCCTCATAGTGGACAACATCTGAAGCACTTCAATCCTTGAAGTATCAGATAAGTTCATTTGTACATTTGTATAGTTTTGTGTTTTTATTGTTGTGTTTTTGTTTAGTCTTTTGTGTCTTTTTCTTTTTTGTAGCTTGACTCTATGGCCCAATGGCATGGATGAAGGCACTTAGAGACTGGATTCTTCTCCCTTCGATTGTTTCAAAGTTTGATTGATGGAAGTTCCCCAGTTAGAGCTAGTTGTTGTTCTCAAAATCAGCTACGCTCATTTTTGTAGACAACCCCTACGAAACTTGTTCGTCTCGTAGCCTACACTCTAAGTTCGTAAATTGAGACAAGTACACTTTCTCTCATCCAAAGTCATCTAACATCCTAGAAGAGTTTTCAACATTTTCTTATGACGATTCCTCGAAAATCGTAAAGCTTGTTTTGGTCGTAAGCTCACCAAAATATCAATTATTGAATATTTTGGGGTGTTGGAAAAGTTTTTGTTATTACATGCAATAGCAGTCCAAATAACCGCTATTACATGTGTTTTGGTTGTTTGGTGTGTAGAGTCAGCTCTTTTTGCCGCTTTCACATATCTTACTAAAATTTTCTTTAAACATGCACAAGCGGTCCGAACCTCTGCTCATGCATGTCCCTTGACCTATTAACATGTAATAGTGGTATTATTCACCACTTGCACATATTTTAAGTCATTTTCTTTTTACATGCTCGAACGGTCTTTTCCCCCGCCCGTGCATGTTGATTGCCTAATGTAGTGACAATGAAATCCGCCGCTCATACAAAATCTTGGCGAATCGCTCGACTTGAAGTTGCATTAATGGCACTCGTGCCATTTTTTTAATGTAAACATTAAAACCTATTTAATCGCTTTTGATTTGTTTTTTTGTTTATTTTTCATTACCGAGCCTTCTAATCAACCAGTAAACCTCTTTGAGATCTTTTGATCATGATGACTGTGGATTCAAGTGCATTTCACCGTTTTTGCATAAACTAGGGTTTCGAGTCGGCCTTTCCAGGTAAGCCTTCATTTTTCATTTTTCTTTTATTTTCCTATTTGAAACTAAGGTATGACTAGTATTGTTGTCATTTATTGTTGTTTCGTTAAGGTGTTTTGACAAAATTCGTAGTTTTGTTTTCGTAGTTAGTTGAATGTTGTGTTTTCATCATTTCTTTATTTGAGTAGTGGTAGAGTCGTCATACCCTAATTCACCATCATGTTAAACTTTGGTTGAAGTTTCCTTCATGTGGAAGCGGTATTTCCTGCCACTCTCACATGAACCTTACATTAAACCTTCATGTGTATTGGCAGAGTTTTCCTCCACCGTCACATCTTTCCATATGTGTTGTCTTTCCCACATGTAAGGGACATTAAAACTGACACCCTTACATAACCATTATGCAAACCTTCTAACGTGCGATAGTAGTCAAAACTCCTGCTCATACACATAGTTTGGAGTATGTGAAAATACCTTGCAGTAGCAGTCAATTTGACCGACAATCCATTCAAACTTGCAACAGCGGGCCTTTTCACCACCCATACATGAAAATCTCACTTTTCGCACATGCAAGAGTGGGCCTTTTTGCCACCCTGACATGAGATAAACTGTCTCACATTTAGGAGCCATCATTTTGACCACCCCTCCATGAATTTTTGCAAAACTATCCTAACACTAAGAAATTCCTATAAATGATGCTTTAGCCTGCTTTTGCCCAATTTTTTGACTTGCGCATGCTTAAGCCCTTTCATGCTTTCCTTTCCATGATCATCGAATTGCAGTTATCCTAGTTTATCCATTTCTCCCCTAACTACAAGATCATGGCCTTTTGTAGTTCTCAACAAGTGTCCGTGGTAGATATTTCTTCCAGAGTTATCCTTAGAGCTGATGTTGGAGCTGTCTCCATCCAAAGCCAAAATCATGAAGTACAAATACCAAGGGGTCTTCCCTGTCACTTCAGTGCAGTCAAATATTGATGAAATCAAAGATACAGAAATAGGACATGTGGATATGGTAGAATTTGTGGACATAACGAAATAGACAAACCCTTCTAGACACATGCAAAAGATCATTGATAGCAATATTCACTTGGTTGCCACATTTCTAGTTTCTGCTAATAATCCCAAGTTCATTCTTCAGGTGGCTAGCCATTACATCAGGGACATTAGGGTTGTGATAGATTCCCAAGGGAATGTGATGATGAGGTTGGATGCATAATTCCTTGATAAAATCTTCATGTGTCCACCTATTGAAAACATTAGACAGATTAATTTTACTCAAGGGCAAAAGGACTATGATATAGATGTGGAAGCTACAAGAAGGTACATAAACAATAAATGGTTGAAAATTCCTTGAAGTAATTTGACCAGATGTCTGAAGGATCTCCTTAGGAGTGCCTTTGTAGAGGAAGTTTGTGATTTGATCACTCTCTTGAGTCGTAGCAAAGGACTCGCCTCTTCCTCCAAATTTGAAGAATGGATGTACACATACATCAAGGTGATCCTTCGGGGCACACAGAGAATATTCTGGGGAGAGAAGATCAGTAATGCATTGCATGAACAACTGGTGAAGGTCAACACAACATTCAAATTATATATGACCTCGTATCTTGTATATGTTGCTGCTAGCATGAGAAGCTTTCCTGGTTTGACTCAGGTTGGTGACAAGAGATTGGTTCTTGTATATGAGTATTATCCTCAAATTAATCTAAAGGGGTCAATCCATCATTTCAGAAGGGTGAATGATGCTTTCTTTTTAGTATTCATGTGCTTATGGGACAATGAACTTGTTCAGAAGAGGGTCTCAAATGAAGCTTGGGAGGTTGTGAATTCTTTTGGCTGCTTGTTCTTACAATTCCCCACTTTCACATATCTTAGAGTAGGGTATTATCCTGGCTACCCTTATATTCTTCCATGGTATCCCAGTGACCATATTGTTCTCATGGAATTATGTAGGTAGCTGATTCTAGTGCATAATAAAAAAATGGAGCTGAAGAAGTCAGGGATTAAGTTTCCCGTTGAAATTGGAAGGTACTCATTTCAATCATCTAATATGGCAAAAATAGTTGATTCTAAATTACAGTTGGTTACTATGAAAACTTTCAAGAAAAGGGACCGTTTTGACTTCAGGAGAGTACAAGATAAGATCAAAAGAAAGTCAACCTTTCATGTGCCTATGGTGGAAGATATTTGGGCTGATCTTAGGACACAAAATGAGATCAAGAAGTTAGACTACTATAGACTTCATCTGCGTCAGATAGAAGAGCTAGGCCTTGCTGATATTCCAGACGGAATGGAGGATGATGGGGATGTTCTAGATCCCAAATATAACACTTAGAATGTTGAAGTATCACATCTTCCAGAGGTGAAATGGTTAGTTAAAGAGGAAACATCCATAAGGAAAAGATTTCAGCCGATCCTGGCCAACACAAATATATGGTTGGAGAGCAAAGGGATCAAATTGAAGGAATTTCTCACAGGGTCAAAGATTGAAGCACATGAGCAAACAGGAAAGAAAGTAGAGAACATGACCAAGAATAGGAGTGACACCCCTTCTTCCTCCAAAATATGAAAACCAGAAATTAAGTTTATATCCAAAGGAGGGAAGAAGAAAGAAGTTGCAGAAACCTCCAATGTCACTGAATCAGGTGCTGAAGATACAAATGTTAAGAAAATGGAGGTTGAAGATGTTGAGACTGAAGAGCAAAATATTCAGAGATCTAACGATGCCCAACAAATAGAAGTGTCTGATAAATCTGATGAGGAAGATGAAATTGAACAAGGCAATGATGAGGATGTAGAAAAGGAATAACTTCGTGATCCACATCAGTCCCCTAAGAAAGATCTTCCCACTGGAACACAAGTTTCTACACCCTTCCTCATGCCCTTGTTTCTGGTAGTTTTCTAGTAGTTTCAAGTGTACCTCTTTCACCTATTTTCATTGTTTCTTCTGATAATACCCCTACTTTTGTAAGAACCAGTTTTGGGACCATCTTTAATTCTTCTGTTTCTATCCCAAGTTTATCTTCTCCGTCTTTTGACATTGGTGAACAATCTGTCTTAGAAAATGTTCTGGATGGTTGAGAGAAGGTTGTTGATATAGGTGTAGTTTTTACCAACACCAGTCCTATTGTGAGCATAACATGTGTAAATATGGATCCGATGAAACAAGTAGTGGACTCATCTCTGATTACTAGTGCTTCTGTGCTTCCCCCATGGTTGTCCATATATACTCCCAAGGCAAAGAAGCAAGCTATTTTGCCTGATGAGATTGATATTAAAAAGCTGTTACCTATGAAATCAAAGACTCTGAAGAAGAAGTCTAAGACTATTTCTAGGCTCATCAATGAAAAAGGAATCAGATATGCAGAGATTGCTAAGCCACCAAAAGATGCTATTGTTGACAATTTTGACATGAATGATTATGTCCTTTTAAGGGTTGAGTTAGGTAAGCTAACTCATGAAGGCATAAAAGCAAATTTTCAAACTACTGCTAGTACCTTGCTACTAAAATATGATGAAGTACAAAAAGAGAAAGAACAGTATAAGGCTAAAGTAGAATAACTTGTTGTGGTTCTTCAAAAAATAGTTAAGTCATCTAAAATTCTGGAACCCATGGCAGTGACTGTAGAGGATGCCCTGATCTAGAAGGTTGAAAAATCCCAGGCCAGAGGGAGGGTGGTAGGAGATATTGTGGAATATTTGCTAGCTCAAGGGCAAATTCTACTAAAGACCACTGTAGAAAGAAAAGAGAAAATGGATAAAGCCAAAGCTGAGCTTGATAACATGGTTGACTTACTCTCCCAAGAACTGTAGGATCAAGAAGAGAGCTTGGAGGAGTGGATAGAGATAAAAAAGATTAAGATAAAGAATCTGATCACCATCAGGGTCATTGCAAACAGGGAATCATATCTTAAAACCAAGGAGTCTCTGGTTCATCGTATTCACATAATAAAAGGCTTACTTGAAGATCTATGTCAAGCTTGAGAAACCAATGAAGACAGTGATGTCACGCTTCTACACAGGCTAGAAGAACTTCCATGCACTCTCACAGGTGAAGATCTTAAGTTTCTTTCAGAAGATGAGATGATAAGTTCCTTCGAAAAGATGGTTCAAAGGAAATTTGAAGAGCAAGTGCCCTCAGTACTTTCCATGGATAATCTCTATGATCAGCATTCAACTTTTGAGAACTTGAAGGACAATCTAGACAAACATGAGAAGGCAATAAAGGTAGTAAAAGATGCAATTCTTTGGGCCCACACTATCTCAAAAAATATAGCTAAACCAGATGCATGTGAAATGGTAGCCATACAGGCCATGTACCATAATTTTCTAAAGAAGAATAATGGAGGAAGTTGATACCTTAGTTTATTTTATTCTTGTATATGTAATTTGAATTTTGTTGTGGACATATTCATATGTAATTTTCTAAAATGTAATTACATGTGAGGCAAAGGAAGTCCTAAGTCAAATAGGACTCTTCTGTTTGAATAAGTCAAAGTAGTTAGGATTTTCCTATTTTTTCTCTCGATTTCTCTTATAAATAAAGAGGACCCCCATTGTAAGTAAGCATGTTTTAGTTATTGAAGCGAAACTCTGCCAAATTGAAGAGCATTTTGAGACTTTGTGTTCAAATTGTGAATCAAATTTTATTAAGTGAATAGAAAAGCAAGTGATCGTTCAGTCTTTGTGTTGGAATAACTTGTGGCGTATTGGAAATTGTTCTTATGTCCTTTTCCTAATGCTATCTTATTTGCTTGATCAAATTGTAGTGTGAGTGTGAATAATCTGGGAGATGTTCTAAAGCTGATTGTGGAGACTTTGTGCTACAACAATTATCTTTAGTTTGTGACTTTGTGTTTTGAAGTAAAAGATATTGGAAAGACTTTGAGCTGCTATTATCTTTTGTGATCATATGTTTTATCATAGCATTTGGTGAAGACTTTGAGCTGCACGTTATTCTATTTAGTTCTAAACTATAAATCAGTAAAAGGAGCAACGATAGACTTTGTGCTCTCGTGGGTTTCTTGGTTATTCAAATTTGTATCGAGAAAGTGCTCTTTCATTTTGTAAACATCATTTCTGAAAAAAGAGGAATGGATGATATGGTCTCACCCCTAAGTTAGTATTTAGTTTAAATAAGTTTGTGATAGTTGATAGGGAACCTCCCCTTGCTGAGAGGAGAGATTTATCTCATTACACTGTGGTCAATATAACCATTTTGCCTTTAGTTAGTTGAAGAAAAAATATTCACCTACATTAAAGTATTAGTACTCTCCCTCACATGCTTGGTTTTTACTTCAATTGCTTGGCCTTAAGTAGTGCTTTTTATTTTGTGAAAGGGATATTAGGGTTTGTACATGACTAGTTTTTTTTTTCAATGTGTACTATATAGCAATGACAAGAGGTTCAAATGCTCATGGTCCTTTGAGGCAAGACCCTATATAGTAATGACAAGAGGTTCAAATGTTCATGATCGTTCGAGGCAAGGGTCTGTAATGGATGGCAGGCTAAAAAATATTTTTAGTTACATTTCTACCACTAACCTAAATGTTGTTAAATAAATTATGGGGAAAGAGGACCTAATTGATAATGGATTACTGAGGTCTTGTTCTATAGTTAGGGTTAATTTTAAGGAAAATATTAAGCAAATAGTTGTGAATGTGGATCTTAGGGAAAGATTACATTAGATTTATTAATTCCACCATCTTCTCAGGTGTAGTCACAAATGCAACAAGTAGAATGGAGTTGGTAAGAACATAGCAAATATAAAAGAAAAGAAATCATGGAGGATGATGAATTTGAATATTGGCTAAATAGATTATGAATAGATGTTAAGGATTTGAGGATTCATGTGAAATTCTTTTGAGCAATTCTTTTAGGACATGTGAATGATAATGCAAATTATGGTTGTCTCTATTTATAAGGGTATGCTAATGATAACAACTAGGTACTTGATGTGGTCTCTAGAGTAGGGAATGTTGACTCATGTGAAGTGAAGGGATGCTATGGTTCATGGACTGATGTTTCACAATCTAGTTAAAGTAGCTGGGAAGATAGTTGACTCAAAACTGAAGCTCATTCCAATGTTTGAGTTAAAAGAGTTTACAACCATACCTATTAGTGCTATCAATTTAGTGTTTTACAAAGTAGGTTTAGATAGGGTGGTCACTAGGAAGGTGTTTTAAAATGTTGTTTATTGTGGTAGTCCTTTGTGATAATATTTTTGTCTACTCTAGTGTATATAGTTCTATATACATAGTGTTGGCTTTTGGTATTATTATGCCCTATGAAGGGTTTCAATTTAGGGTTCCTGTTGAACACAATGAGGTACTGAGAGGGGGGTGAATTAGCACACACTAAAACTTAAACAAATATTTGCAAATAAAACTGAATAACTTAAAGAGAAAAAAGTAAATCATGCAACACAAGAATAAACACAAGAACACCAGGATTTATATGTGGAAAACCCTAAAATAGGGAAAAACCATGGTGAGTGTTAGCTCACAATATATTATGCTCACTACAAAAATATTACAACTTTGTTTTTGGACTGCAACCCGAGGAAGCTACTACTCCCTGTACTTTATGCTTACAACTTGTTGTGATACTCACAACATGCCCCATTTTACCTCTTAGCAAAATGAGGACCCCTGTTGTGGCTATGGCTTTTTTGCTTGTGTGTGGGCCTACTTGGTGGTAAAGGGAAAAGAGGTAAAGGTTACAAACCATGTGGAAAATTGAAAAAATTAGCATTAAGTACCAGGGTGGAATAGAGATGAATTCTTTGTCAAAAATGAATAAGGGTTGCTTTTTGAACCATTTTAAAATTCCCAATATTCTGCAAGATATGCGTGTTTTTTGGCAAAATGCATTATAGAAAGGTTTTGTATGTTGCATGTAAAAGGTCGTTTGTATGTGGAGTTGTTGTATTAGTCACATGGAGTGGTCAGGTTTATTCATCCTAGTACTTTGTATGCATGTGGTTAGTGTTTTATTCTTTGCATACAAGTCAGACCCGATAAGTTTCAGAGGTAGAGTGGATAATATACTATGTTCGTGTTGTATTTTAAGTTGTATGTTTGTCAAAAGGAAAGATACAAGGCAATATACAATGCGATATGCATGTCGCGGACCCGATGAGCATATAAAATTCAATTTTATTAAGAGGAAGAAAAAAGGTATGTTTCGTTGTTTGTATGTTGCATATTTTGGGTTTGTATCTGGCGCATACGATACAACGCAGATTTCAAAAGGCAATTAAATGGGATGTAAGTGATGCATCGTACCTTAATGTATATTGAAAAGATGCATTCACTTTATATACATGTGTGGATCCAAAGAGGTTATGCAATACGGTTAAGAAAAGATGAGGAGTCCGAGATGATTGTGTAAAGGAGTTTGCATGTATGGAGGCTTGTATCTAAGAGTAAATACAAGTGTTGTTGTTTCATCGAGATACAAGTGGGAAGGTAAAGTGGGTCCCACAGGTTGTATCTTGAGGTTGTATATTGTACTGACAGACGCATATACAAGCTGATATACAAGCAAAGATGCAAGGAACCGCAATACAAGACGGATTTCAAAAAAGAAGTTAAATAAAGGTAAGACTTTGTATGTTTGGGTGATTGTATGTTGAGGATATACAATCCTGATATACAAAGAAAGGGAAAGACATCGTGGAAGAGCTAAAAGGTAAAGAGGGTTTGTATGGGTTGCAATTGTATAAACGCTTGTATCTATTTTACATACATTACGATATACAAACAAAAGATACAAGGGCAGATATAAAGAAAAGAGGTAACATTGTTTATAACCTATTGGATATGGGCTTGTATATTGAAAAGGTGCAAATGGACATACAAGAAATAATATACAAGGAGAGATACAAGAAAATGTGATGTATGCAGAAAGTAAACTAATGGATATAAGGTTTAAAACTAAAACGTTGAAGGAAGAGACCAAAGCCGTAGATGCATTAATTGCTGCAATTAATGTTGAACTAACACTGAAAATGGTAAAATTTAACGGATTAGGGTAAATTAAAAGTTGTTTTTCTTTCAGATTTACATTGTTAAAATTAAAATTGCAGAAAGAGGAATTGTTGCGAAAATTGAACGAAAATTCATCACGAGACGAAATTTCAAAAATGGAAGAGATCGAAAAATGGTAAAGTAAGTCACATTGTAAGGTTGAGCTGTTAAAAATACATGTATTTATCTTGAACGCTATTGCAATTCAATTAATTAAAAATGCAAAGTGATTTTCAGGAATTTCATTTTAAAATGTAAATAAACGTTAAATTACTGTGTCTGATTGTTAATTAGTTGGTTTGGGTTAAATAATACGAAATTCAAAACTGGAAAAGACAAACGGGGGGTTAGGGTAAATGTAAAAAAATAGAAAATTCATAGTAAAACCCTAGGTAAGAAAGTAAAACAGTAAGTTAAAAAATGCATTTTTTACAGGATGGCCCCAAAATAGAAAAAGGTGGATATAGGGGGTGAGGAAAAGATTAAAAAGGAAAGAAAGCCCCGTAAAGAAACTGAGAAGGAAGAGTTACCAATATATAGAGGGTACCCTTCATTTCTCGGCACAAGCAGAGTGGGGATGGACAACAGCATAGGGAATTATGACACAAAAGATGTTTTGTAGAAGATCACAGCAGTCGATGCTACACCTAACATGAGGTGTATATGGGAAAGTGGATTATACAGAGCTGTAGGTTTCCCATTAGCTATGGAAGCTAAGGACCTATGTCTGGATTGCATACACTTATATGACCCAGTTACCAGAAGAATAATACACTAGGATAGGGTCATTACAGACTTATCTATAGAGGGGATTGCAAGAACATTTGGTCTAGAGATACATGAAAAGATGGTAGTTATTGATATTGACTAGTACAATGAAGATTTCAATGATAATGAGAGGGATTGTAGAAGCAAGATCTTCTACAGTTGGTATAGTGCAGAGAATAAGCCCAAGGCTGTGGCAAGAGTATATAAGATTCTACAAAGAATAGACTTCAAGGAAGAGATATATTTGATGATTACAATGTTAAGCAGACTGGTGGGATTGAGAGATGCCACTAAGTGTGAGCCTTGGATGTTCACTGTTGTACAATTCATGAGGGAAGCAAAGAAGGAACAAGGACAAATTTGTTGGGCTAAGGCTATTAGCATAGCCATATGGAAATAGGCAATGTTAAGAAAACAAAAGATGATGCCTTTCTATTTGTCCTCGTATGTATTATATTCATGTGCAACAATGGTTCAACCATATATACATGGGATTGACAGAGTTGGAACCCTAGGGAATGGCCCAAACCAAAAGCTTGTATATGAGAATTATCCTTATTTACAGGATGATAATGCATTAAGAAAGTATGCTTTAGTAAATGATGTATTTTATACATACATGGTTAGATTTTTAAGAGAAGAGCAGGATAAGAGATTATCTGCAGATGCAGAGGATACAATTGGTTTGCATAGTTCATGGTACATTCAATTTCAGAACTTCACTTATATTAGAACTGAGGGCTTTGAAGGAAAACCTTTCATGCTGCCTAGGTATCCTTCTAACAAGTTGATTGTTTTAGAGTTCTCAAGAGAGAACTTGAATGCCTTCGGAATGTACAAAAAGAAGTATAGCAGGGGGAATCTTAAGCTCCCTTGGGTAATTAGAAGTTATTCCTGCTCCAGCGAAGAAGTGGCTGGTTACTTAGAGAGGGAGTTAAGGTATTATGGGTTTAAGGAATTTGAGTTAGCAAGGAGGTTTGATCCTTCTCACAGGATCCAAAATACTATTGATTCTAAATTTAAACATCAAGTACACATTGAGGATTTTTGGTCAGATTGTGAGAATGATAGAGAAGTGAGAAAGAGAGCTCACAAAAGACTAACAATAGAGAAAATGAGGTCCATGGGAGACATTTATGGACCCCCAGAAGTTAAGGATGATGGCAAATTATTACACCATAGTTATGAAAGTGCCAGGCTTGCTCCTATTGGAGAGCCTGATTGGTCGCAACCATGGAATACATCTTTGGACAAATTGTCCAAACTTGTCATTTTGTTCTCCAAGACATGGTTGAAGGATAGAATTGAGGAGCGTAATGCTGAGGGAATTGAGCCTACATATCTAAAGAAAGGCAAAAAGAGACTGAGGGAGCATAAAGATGATCTCCAGTGCTTCTACAAAAAGAAAAAAAAAGATTGTAGAAGCAAAGATTGTTGAGAAAGACAAAAATGCTACATTGATGGATCCTTATACAATAGGGGTAACAATAGCGGTATCATCAGGCACATTTGTAGAAGCAAAGTCATGGATTCATGATACTAGTACTGAGCAAGCACAAGCTGCTAAAGAGTTAATGGGATAGAAGGTTATGAAGGCAATACCAGTGGACATATCAAAAGGGGAAACTTCAAAACAGAGTGAAGTTATAGGAGCACAACAAGTAGGTGCTATATTAAGTAACATACTTGGTGCATTTACCTCAGCAGAGAAAAGACAAGCATATACTAAGGTAAAAATAGAATTGGCTAAAGAAACGTAGCATGGGTCAAAAATGCATGAACCCAAATAAGCTACTGAGACTGTCAACGTTGAAGATGATAGCAGTGGAAGTGAAGTTACAGAAATGGATTCAAGGATGGGAAGAGAAATGGACATGGAGGAAGTAGAATCTAGTGAATATTCAAGTGAGGAAGAGGAACAAGACACTCAAGCTTATATGGAAGCTGAACAAGGTCCAGTGTCTGAGCAAGAAAATGTACAAGAAGAATTGGCAGCAGTAGATCCATTTGGTACATTGGTATCTCTAGAACTAATAAGAGATGTGCAAGATGTAGCACATCAAATAGAAGAATTTGAAGAAGAGAATACACCTAAGGAAGCAGTGAAGGAAACACCTACTCAAACTAAAGAGGAAACAGGGGCTAGTACTTCTGCTATGGATGTGTTGAATATTCTAAACATGTATGGGGAACATAGTGAAGAAGAAAAGAATGTAGAAAGCATAGATGAACAGGAAAAAGAGACAAAAGAATATGATAATATAGTAAGTCCACCTTCACATGCAAAGCAGGTTGACATGCCTGAAAAGGTACAAAAGAAAGGTGAAACAGCAGAGGAAACAACAAATAAACCTAAAAGCAAAGAGAACATAGAGAATACTGATGAAAATACATTTAAATCTAAAAAGCAAATAGAGGATAAAGGCATGACAAATATGGAACAAGAAAATAAAGAGGAAGATCAAGAAAAGGACTCATCAAGAAAGGAAGGTCTAGAGGAAGAAGATGAGAGTGGAGGAGATATAGAAATTGAAGAAGAGGATAATGAAGGTTAATCTAAACAACAAAATGATCCAATGGTACAGGAAATAGCCCCACAACAACCTCCTCCACAGCAACAAGAACAACAACAACAGAAACAAGAACAAGAACAAGAACAAGAACAAGAACAAGGAAAAGTAGAAAAGCCTCAAGAAGAGGTAATCAATGAAGAGAAAGCTACTAAAAGCACAAAAGAGGCTCCAACCTGGTTGGGTGCTGAAGTGAGGAGAGAAAAGGTGGAGGTACAGTTAGTACCCATAGACATCAAAAGTTTATTGGGCGATGCACAGCACCCCAAACATCATCAGAAGCATTAGTATATAAAATTAAAGGATAGTTTTCCTTAGGCAAATGCAGTGTTGGAAGATACTGACACTTTTGTTTGATCTTCTGAACTATAGCAGTTAATTCTTCTGTTCATGGTTCTGCTCCTTCTTTTAGCTGAGCTTGAAGCTTTTTCCTATCTTTTGCCAATCCATTATAAAATGGACTTACATAATTTAAACAACCAAGAAATCTTTGAATCTATTTAATGCCAACCAAAATGTCAGGGAATTCAAAAATATGCTTAAGAATATGGGGTTGGAGTTTTACTTTTCCTTGTGACAAAACCAAACCCAGAAAATCAATTTCTTGTTTTCCTATGACCATCTTTTTGGTAGAGAGGTAGATTCCATGACTTCTGATGGTATTATACAGTGCTTCCAGGTGCTTCAAATGTTGAGAGTCATCATCAGAGTAAACAATTATATCATCAATGTAAACTGAGCAAAAATCTTTCAAACTCCTAAGAGCTTTATCCATCCTACGTTGAAAGTAAGCAGGAGCAGTTTTAAGACCAAATGGCATCACATTCCATTCATACAATCCTTGGGGCACAGAGAAAGCTGTCTTATATCTATCTTCTTCTTTGACCTTTATTTGCCAAAATCTGGATTTGCAATCAAACTTTGAAAATACTCTTTTAGAAGCAGCTCTCATTATTAGATCTATGCTGAAAGGAATAGGATAATTGAATGGTAATATGATATCATTAAGAGGCTTGTAGTTGATATAGAATCTTTTCTTACCTCTTTGTTGCTCCACTCTTTTATTTACTAGGAAGGCTGGACAGCTGAAAGGACTTTTATTGTCTCTGATGAATTTTCCTTCAATTAGCTCATGCAGGTGTTCATCCATTTCTTTAACTTTAGAGGGACTCATTAAGTAGGCTGGCTCAAATGGTATCACAGATTTACATTCAGGTTTAAACCTTATTTTGCATTCTTCATGCTCCTTGGACCAGAATTGCAGAGGATTTAAACTACAGCAGTCTTGTTCAAACTTTGCTTTCACAGGTTCTAGCAAGAGAGGTAGTTGAGGTCCCTGAGAGTTCATGGCTTCTTTCTTCTTGACCTAGTCTTTCTTAGAAAGCTTATGGTTGACCAATTTAAGAGATGGAATCTTGAGGGGTCCATCAATGTGCCTAAGGGATATTTCATGTGTTCTTAGAACAAAAGGTTGATACTTTGTCAAGAACGTATATCCTAGCAGGATATCTTCCCTAAGACTGTCAAGTTCAATGAGGTCAAGAACAAACTGCTTACCTTGTATTTCAATAGTCACATCTTGGGCATATCGACCCATCTTGATCTCTGCTCCATTAATGGCATATCCGGATGGAAGGTCTGTCCTAGTTTTCTAGAATTCTAGAGGAATAGCATTAGTTCTAGCAAAACTTCTAGAAGAACCAGAGTCTACAAAGGCATCCATTGGAATAGGTTTATAACCAGAGAAACAGAGACTTATTCTTATATAGGTGTAGTTTTCTACCATGAATAGGGCATTTGCAGGTTTAGTGAATGCAGAAATATCAGAATCAGAAGTAGCTGAGGAGGCATTATCAGCTTTGGTTAAAAGGTCTCAAATTTCCCCCATTGCAGAAATGAGTTTAGCTAGTTCTTTCTGTTGGATGGCACATTGGCGAGTGAGAATATTCATAGCTTCATGGCATTGATCGAGTTTGGCACAGAGGGTATCAAGGCATTGACCAAAATATTTTGAAGGAGAACAGTGAGAGGAACGGTGCTTGGAAGAAGAGGAATGGAGGGTAGAAGACCATTTAGGATGGACATAACCATGGGAGGATTTACGAGGTTGTGGAGAAGGAGAACTAGTAACGGAACGTGTGGAATGAGAGGGTTTAAAACCTTTTACCTTTTTTTGCAAGGCAACCTTCTCTTTTTCCCAAGCTTTTAGATCCTTCACTTGCTATTTAGTAGCATTCTTGCGTTCTTCCATAGAACTAGGCATATGATAAGGGTCCTTAGATTTAGCCATACTTATCTTGAAATCAAGATCCTTAATTTCTTTCTTGACCACCTTGGAAACTGCTTGATCTTCTGGTGAGCTGGAAGCTGAACTCAAGGATTCTGCTTCTGAAGAACTAGAAGAATAAATCTTCTTGTGTTTATCTCTTGCCATATAGAACTGATCAGGCAAAACTTCAACTAACTCAAACCACTGAGTATGAGGAGAAGTTAGAGCTTCTGTACACTGTACAATGTCCCAATTGTTAGAGAAATCCTATTCTTCAAACATAGCATATACTTTATTGTCAGGATTATATTTCTTTGGACAGTTAGTAGCATAATGAGGTCCTTTACAAATAAAACATTGTACAGGTTTCTTCCCTTTAGAAGAATTTGAATGTTTTCTGAATAAATACTTTAGAGGTTTTCTATTCTTAAAAGAATTTCTATTTACAGGTGCCAACCTGTATTTCTTTCTGTATGCCTTTTTCTTGCGGAAAGAATGTTCCATATTGTCATCATCATATTTAGATCTTCTGCAATGTTTACAATGACAATTTTTACCACAAGATTTCTTACTAAATTTTTTAACTTGCTTGAAATCTTTTATCTGGCTGATAGGAGGCAAATTGCAGTAATCCTTCATATTGCAAGAAGAATTGTATTGATCTATGTTATCATTCAATGCTTTTATCAGACATCCCTTATCTAACTTATAGGTGACTAAAGCTTTTAAATCCACAAATCCAAACTTCTCAATTTTGGATTTATACTTATTTTGCACATATTCTTCAGCATAGTCACCAAGACCACAAGGAAGTGAATTAAGATAAAATTTCTTTGTTGTTGGATCATGAATTTTATGAGCAACTATCATATACTTTTCAAAGACTAGGTTGTATTTGTATAATTTTCCTAAGTCTTTTAACTGTAATGAATACAGTATTTTTTCTGCTTCTAGGATTGTGATAGAATTTGTGCAAGGTAATTAAGTGAGAGGAAAGGAGATTTCCCTTCAAATAGAGAACCAAAATTTGAGGCAATCTGTAGAGGAAGAAATTGTGAATGTGCCATGTAGAAGGCAAGATCAATAAGGTACAGGTAATGACAGTTGAAGACAAAAGGGAATTCAGTCACACAAAGGAAGAATACAAAGTTGTGATAAGGTATGAGGACTCTAGTGCTTCACTAAAGATGAAGACAATACAAAAGAAAGGTAGGGAGTATTAATGAAGTTTTTGATAACTGTAGAGCAAGTGAAGCATGCTTTGAAGTGATCATAAAGGATTGTCAATGGCTAGTGATGGAAAGCGAGGGACTCACTTTTCATTTAACCCCAAGTGTTTGATGGAGGAGCATTCTAGAGGCATGAGGGTAATCTTCCATCAATCAAAATTATTGGTTTTCATTGTGTTGTTTGCTTGCAAGTCATGAGTGCATTATGTAATAAGCCACCACATTTTCCTGCAAATTCTTACTAGGTCTTGCAATTTGGAGATTATATTGTGCAATGATCCCAGGTACTTTCATGTTCATGTTTCAAAAGATTTGGATCACTACAAGGGTGTAACAAGGTCTTTGAGCCTCATTCGATCCAACCGACTCACATGGTTTTCACTTGTGTCAAATTTTTAGGAGTTTGCACCAACAAAGGAGTTCATATGGAGGAACATTGGGTCTAGGGGAACTTACAAGGAGAACTACACATGAGGATCGTCATTTAGTTAATACTACATTTGATTTTGGTTGACTACATTTTTCATGTGACTTGGAGCTTTGGGTCATCTTGGAGCTAATGGAAGACGTCTTAAAGGCTTGAGATTGCTATATATACATTGTCTATGATTGTTGGAAGACATAATGAATCAAGTTCATTAGCAGGAGACTAATACAAGAGGATAATGCACAACCATGAGGGTGAGAATCTGAAAGGAAGCATGATATGATAACGTGAAATGTAAAGAATTATTGTGTATCATCTTAAGGTTGAAATTTCATGATCAATGATCATTTGTATAGTATGTATTTTCATGTTCAAGGTGATCAAACAACTATATTCTAGTTAGATCCCAATGTGGCAGATCATAATCATTCTTGATTATGAAATCAATAAAGATTTAGTTCTATTGTAGTAATCTATTCTACTTATTTGTGTGTTTATTTGTGTATGGTTGCATTGTTGGGTTATAGCACGCTGTAGTCATTTTAAAGTATGGAATCAATAAAGTTTTGATTTTGACTTTAATAAATTTGTACTGTGCATGTTGTCTTGTTTGTTTTGGCTACATGGTTGTCCACCCTCCAACCATGACTACATCATCAAGGCATACTTCTAAAAATGGGCCCAAAAATAAATGGGAAATGGCATGTGTATGCAAAGTTCACCTTAAAATTTCCTCCCCAATTTGAGGTATATTTGAATCATAAAATAATCATGTACCTTAAAGTATGTAGTACTCATAGACATGCATCTAAATTAAATACTTAGATATCAAATGATATCACCATAACATGCATATAATGTAATAGACCTTACAAAGTATCATCACGTAGATTTTCCTTCTTTGTGTTCCCTCCATCGGAAGTAAAAATGAAATTTTACAAACGCTTGTAACTATTTACAATCATCAACATGGATATTTTAGTAACATGTTATGCCCCCTATTATTGGTTTTGATAAAAGTAATCGGGAAGTGCCTAAACCCATAAACAAAAGCCAAAAAGGTGAGAAAGATGAGTTTCACAAGAGGTAAAACTACAAAACAACAACAACAAAGCAAAAAGAAGGGAATGGGCTAGCAGGACCACCCAAACCAAAAAAAACCAGCAACCAGTGAGGCTACTACTTGGCCATAAACTTGAGGCTACTTATATCTTGCCATTCTTTGTTCAATAATTCTTGTTTCTCCTCAAAAGTTCTCTCCTCCTTGTCATGTCCCTGTATAGCCTACCAATCTTGAGAGTCCTTCTCAGAACCCTCTGGTCAGGAAGAGGAAACAAAGAGAAATTTCTCTAGCACCATCTATTCATCTGTAGTCAAGCCCAATTTCAGAACCACCATGTGCTCCGGAGACAAAAAACATACAAACTTTTACTATTTCCTCATATTCTGAGGAAGAGAGACCTGCTCCAGAGGCACCTGCCCCACCTTTGCTCCAGAGAAGCAAAAGGAAGATACAGCTCTCACAGGCTAAAAAAGATAATGCCCTGCTCACTGAGGTACTCCTGGAATTGAGAACATGTGAGGATAAGGTTGGGCCTTCATCGGTGCCAGCATAAGCAGATGAACCCCAAGAGGATCCTCAAGACAGGCAGTCTGAAGAAGAAGAAACAGGGCAAATGGATATAGTGGGCAGAGCAGGGCAAATGGCCATGGAAAACCTTGATGATCAGCTAGCAGCCACAGAAACAGAAGCAGAAGAAGAAACCCTCTCTAATCCCTCTGATCAAGAGGATGTAGAAATTTCAAAAGAATAACAATTGATGGAAGAAATTGAAAATTTAAAGAGACTACTTTGGGGAAAGAATTTGATTATTACAGACCTCAAGAAGGTCAGAGTAGAGGTGGAAATGGAGCAAAAACAAACCATTGCAAATCTCCAAACAGAACTCCAAAGCAAAGATAAGCTCATCCAGGAGAAGGAGGCAGAATTAGAGGCCCAGAGAATTGAGAAAGAGGCAGAGTTGGAGGCACAAAAAATTGAGGCAGCCAAACTAGTGGAAGAAAAAGAGAAAGAAGCAGCACAGAGTGTTTCTGAGCTCACCATGGCTAGAGACAATAGCCTCACAATAATGGCAGCACTAATTGAGAAAGTACAAAGCCAGGATAGACAGTTAACTTGGGCCAATAATAGACTAGATGACCAGGAGGAATACATTCAAGAATTGGCTGGCTCAAGGGCAACCAATGAGTTGGAATTACAAATAGATGCATATGTGGGTCCAATCCCCATTGACATTCCCAAAGCCCTATTCCATTGGGAGAAGAGGTATAGAGAATATGAGGCTTCCAAGCCTATGTTGTAGTTACAAAGGGCAGTCACTGCCAAAACAAAGAGAATAGCAACTCTGGAAGGCAAAGTCATTAAAATGGCCTCCCTCTCTTCAGAAATTCTATCTTGTAGGCCTCCAAGTGCCAACTATTTGATGTTCTTACATGAAAGTGTCCTGCAGAGGAAATTCTCTTTAGTTCTATCTGACCTGGTTGAAGATACAAAGACAACAGAAGGATTCATGACAACTTATACAAGAAGTAATGATGAGGACAAGAACTTCCTATGTGAATTATACTTGCATGGGTTCTGTGTTAATGATATAACCTTCATTCTTAATCATTTTGTGGGGGAATGCCAGCTTAAGGCATTTATGTCCCTAATGAGGAATCACCATATCTGGAATGAAATGATGGAAGATCATCTTTAGAAAGATTTAAAAATAGATCTCTTCATCAGGAAGGAATGTCCCAACCCTAATGCTTTCATGATTCAATTTAGGTCCCTTATCTATCATCCTGATAATAAGAATAGAATTTTGCCATTATACTTGAAAAGTTTGCAGGAATGTTCCATCGATTTTGGTCTTTTTATGATCAATTCAGCAAATCTAGTACTTGCTGTAGCAAAGAAAAGATGGAATATTTTGACCTCAGAGCAGAAACTGAGAGAGGTGGTCACCCCTGTAAACTTGAGATTATTTATGAGAAAGGAAAAGTTGATATCCAAATTGATGGATAAACATAAGCAGGAATGGATAGGTGGACGGTTCAGGCCCCCTCTAATAATTGAACCACTCCCTGTCTGGGCTAAACAGATAGAAGATGAGAAGTTGCAGGACTGGATGAAGCAGGTTGATGAATACAGAGGCAATGGTAATATCAACCACACAACCTGGACCACCTATGCACAGGATTATAGCCTGACTAACAAGCTGCTTCGCCAAAATAAATCCAGGATGTGAGATGCAGGAGGACCTGCCAAACTTTAGGTATGGGGGGATGATGAGTGCCAAGTTGCACTCATGAAATACATCTTTTTGCCTCTCTTTTTCTCCTTCCTAAGTCCAAAACCCCTAAAACTCTAACATACAATTGCAAATGTATGTCTATACATTTCTTAATATGCATACAAACTCCATTTTATAAAAGTTCCCTTCTCTTGCCTATCGCAACACATAACACTATCATCTTACCAAAATACCCTCATCCTGATCATTGTAGCACTTGCATCTTTTATGAGATACATTCAGCAATGTACATACAAACACTTACCAGTTGCACCCGCGACCCTTTGTGCCTACTTCACGCTGAACATTTAGACATACACCATTTGACCCGCAAACCCTAGTTTCCACTACCATTCCCATCGTTCTCCGTTTGCATCAAAACAAATGTATGAATGTACTGTACATTCGCTCATACATACAACTCGCAACCTGCTCTCCTGATGCCCTTACCTACTACTACAAGTCACAACTTGTATCTGCAGAACCAAAACCCTTCCAACATACATTCTGGCTACCACCTCGGCCAGTTACCCTTTGCATCATTTGGGCAATGTATCTTTTCATTGTATCTTCATAACATACAACCATGATATGCAACTGACGGATACACAGAGACTATCTCTCTCATACCACTGTAGTATATACAGAAACTATCTTTAACATACAAAAGACATATCCTCATAAATTGTATAACCCAATATACTTTTGCAACATGTAAACCTGATGTGCATCTGCGGGATACTCACAACATTCATCTACAGGACACACAGGAAATGTACCCAATACTCACTAGCGATATACACAGAGAATGTATACCGACAATGTACATTCAGACATGCATTTCGATTATGCATCCGATGGTTTGACCAGTTGTTGACTCCTTTGTATATAAATCCAATGTATGTTTCAACATACAAACCAAACATGCAAACTTAAAGTTGCATTCCTTCCGCATGCATACAAACCAACCCTTGACCACCATTGACCACCTTGTATATGCCCGACCAACTTTTTCTCTCCCTTGTATATGCGATGGGCTTGTATATTTCTAATGTATGTCTCACACATGCAAATGCAAGATACACAGAACATGTGAAAGTGATATATTCACAGATTGTATATCCTTCATGCAAAAGTGATATACACAAAATTTGTATGTCTCTCCAAACCATGCGGATTTTCACTGTTTCGACCCGCTTTACACTTAGCGATTGTACAGATTTGTTCCCTCGACAACCCTACAGACCTTTGCACCCTGTCAAACCTAGCACATATCAATGCTAGGATCTGTCAATGCATCTCACCCACGATCCTACAACCCTAAACAAGAACGAACAGAAAAACAAAACAAAAACCTAAAACTATATGTACAGCCATTCCACTGATTCAAAGAATCTCACCAGTGGAATGGATTAACGATCCATCTCAGTTCCAACATAGAAGATCAGTTATATAATGAATTTGAAAACTAGAAAGATAACACAAAACAAGATCTTCTTATTGCTTTCAGAAATGGATACAGATCTCTGATTTCACAGTTCCACCATTCAATACAATTAAATCTATCTATCAACATATCTCTAAATTGACCCGATCTAAGGCATTTATCTACTCACAAGAGATAGTACTAAAATGGTTCCCAGCAGCTAGGAGACAATTCCAAGCAGCTGGGAAAATAATAACCAACTAACAACATCCTAAAAATAGCATGCATTAGTCAAACAAACCTTATTACATTGAAGGGTCATTTAGGACCTTATTGAAAACATAAAAATAAACATAAAACAACCAAATGCCTTAAGGAGGCCACTGCGGGTTAGGTGCACCTGCACCAGTCCATCTTTCCTAATGTCTGCACCCAAATAAGCTAGCAAGACCATTCTATTTAATGATTAATTGAGATAGATTACTTAAGATTATAATTTCTGATTGAGTGACTAATATGCATGGAATTGATGGAAAAATACAGAAATTTCTCTCTTTTTGAATCAACAGGTGTAGATGCCAAGAACATCAATTTTGTGCATCTCTGGAAATAGTTTTCAATGATCTCTGGAGACAATACCAGAGGACTATGCCACCTGAAGTTTTGAAGAGATGAGGAATGCCTCTCCGGAGCTCTGCGGGAGTCTGGAGCATCTCTGGAGCCGAATAGAGAAAGCTACAAGTATCTCCGAAGCTACAGACATATCTCCAGAGCTACAGACAAGAACAGTTACCTCCGGTGCCTCTTGAAAGCAGGGCATATTTCCAGCATAGCTTCCAACCAGACACTCTTAGCAGTGATCATAATACCCCTTATTTCACTCAAATCATCACCTGAGTGGTGAAGGGTCATCTTTAGTTAAATTGCTGAAGTTTTATCTTTTCAAAGTTTTTGCATGAGTTATGATGGAACTGATTCAATACCCTTATTTTCAGGGCTTCGATGCCCAAATGTATTAAGACTCAAACTTAGATTATGAGTGGACTTCTGTTCCACTCAAGTCTACTTTTATTTGCATGATTTTCTTTCATAGTTAAAACAACTAGTGTAATAGAGAGATGGATGTTATCTCATAGAAGAACTGATAGATAAGGTAAGTGTTAAGTCAGCACTCACTTTCATATATACTTGTAGAAATAGTAGAAGAAATACAATGATTGAATTATTCTGATTCTCGAAAAAATCTCAGTTCTGTGTTAGCAATATTTTCATGAATGCAGAGTGAATGAATTGGATTGGATCTAGTTATAATCCTCTTTTGTGCTAATTCCCTACTGTAGCCTTCAGCCCCAAGGGTGTGGAGCAAGGGCCCACTCTCACCACTAAGGCAAGAGGCTAGTACCACTATTTTATTGCTTCATCTTTTTATTATGAAAGTACTTACTGCTTTTAATAGATAGATGCAGGTTACTATTTTTCAAATTGCTTTGAGTAAATTTCCTATTTTATTCTATTTTTCAGCATTCATTAAAATCATTCAGCAAGTAGGTAGATTAATCTTTTCAAATTGTAGAAGTTGTTAATATTAGCTAGAAACTGGTAACTGTAGAATCCCTAGTTGCAGACAGCCGAGGACATAGCCCTAGATTTTTGACATTTGAAAATAGATTAAATGATGAGGTACAATGACACCTTGTCATGAACCATGTTTATCTTGTGCAGCATCAACATGAATTGAGAGACCTTATCATGAAACCATATTCACAACATCATGCACCTCATGACCATCACCTACCTTGAATCACTGTATCACCTTATCAACATCATGGCATCAACCTTGACATCAATGACAAACAACCTTGATTTGACATTTGAAAATAGATTAAATGATGAGGTACAACGACACCTTGTCATGAACCATGTTTATCTTGTGCAGCATCAACATGAATTGAGAGACCTTATCATGAAACCATATTCACAACATCATGCACCTCATGACCATCACCTACCTTGAATCACTGTATCATCTTATCAACATCATGGCATCAACCTTGACATCAATGGCAAACAACCTTGATTTGACATTTGAAAATAGATTAAATGATGAGGTACAACGACACCTTGTCATGAACCATGTTTATCTTGTGTAGCATCAACATGAATTGAGAGACCTTATCATGAAACCATATTCACAACATCATGCACCTCATGACCATCACCTACCTTGAATCACTGTATCACCTTATCAACATCATGGCATCAACCTTGACATCAATGACAAACAACCTTGACCCTTTGACTTCAATGACAACCTTGAACCTTGATTGTTGATGACTTATGGAAGCTTATAGCCCCAATGTTATGTTGCATACTAAAATTAGGTAAGACTCAATGTAATCTCATAACCTCACCTTATATGCAAGAGGAATTACATTTAATAACCACAATGGTCATCAGGTGCTCATAAGCATATGATTTTGACTATCTTATTCAAAACAACAAACATACTCTTTGCATCACAATATGGTATAATAACAAGAGATTAAGAAATATTTTCAATTGACCAACTCATAAAGAATATGGATCAACATACTCATTTGAATATTTTCAATTGAGCAACTCATAAAGAATATGAATATTTTCTGTTCAACATGATGATTCATTTTTATTTTAAATACAACTTTTATCTTTTAGTTCCAAAATGAGGTTTAGGTAATACTTGAATAACAATAGCTAGCTTATTGGATCAACAAACATCCTATGTAATACAATTGGACTTTAAATATTTGAAGTAGCCATCTACAAATATCCATTCAAACGTGGATTTATAATGCAAGTATGGATGCCATCAATAAAAAAGATTTGTATTAACCAAATATCCATATAGGCATACATCAATACCTATCGATATAAGTATAACATATATATACAAAATAGCCATATAGGCTTACAAGAATGCCATACGGGCATACAATGTCAACTATATGCAATACAAAATATATGTCCACAAATGCCATATAGGCATTCAACAAAGGAACACAATAAAAAGTCATTCCCCTCTAGCTGGTGAAGAGAATAGATCATGGGCAGCCTTTGATCTTCTAGGGGATGGAGATGCATATGTGGGTGGTCTACTATGAACCTGAGGGATGCTCCTCCTATTTAGTTCTTCATGCATATGTAGCTATTACAATAAAAAGTATAGACATTAATATATAGAAATTACATGTTATAAAAAATAAAATATTTAACAAAATAATCACTTATCGCTACCATATAATCTGTCTCCTCACTTGCCTTAGTAGTAGGGTTAGGCTATGGTGATGTCATGTCCTATAGAAACCATCCAGATAGAAATTAAACTTCAAATCAATAATCTTTTAATTTTTCAAAAATAAACAACTATAACAATGAATGTAAATTGAAATTTACTAATCTGCCTCATACCCCTGTTAATGGCATGGAGCTATGAATTGTAGAGGTCACACCATGCTCCATTGCCCTATGAACATTGGGAGGTGTCTCCGCAACCTACATCATCTGGAAATAAAACAACATTATTCAATTATGAAAACTATAATAGTGATGCAAATCATGGCTCCTAACATACACACACGTTCACCTAAACATGGAAGTACACACAATAAAGCACACAAGTTTTCCACAAGGATCTTTGAGAGCACAGAACAAGAGCATACTCTTGTGGTTCCTAGAACCTAAGACTCTTACTCTTGAATGAATCTCCAAATGAACTCTGAATGCCTAGCATGAGGGAAGAAGCTCTAATTTATAGCGAAGAGTGGACCTCAAAACTATAAACTAACTTACAAATCTGACCATAGGATTACAACACATATCACAAGCTACAGTGATAATTATTCACACCATACAAAAGTAACACGTAGCACCAGCTACAGTGAAAGATATTCGCATTATACACACCGTATGCGAGGACGGCCTACTTTACACCCAAAAGCAGATATGGGGATCTTGCTTTTTGAAACAGGGTCGCATCCTGTTGTCAGAAACTTAACGTGGCTGACAGCACGGCACCGACAAACCTAAGTGCTAGTCAGAAACTTTAGAATTATTAGAATCAGACTCATAATCAAGGTTAGTGGGAGACATGAGAAATCTTGGCAGAGGCTGGAAAGCAATAGCCACATCATCTGGGCTTTGATGAAAAGAATAAATAATCTTTTCTACAGCATCAGGTGAAGCCATATCTATCTCAGTTCGAACTGCCACCAAAGCCAGAAGCAAGGATACCTCCATGTCTTCAATAACTGCTTTAGGAAACCATTGATGTGTTAACGGATAATATTCAACCCGAGGAAGGCAGTAGTTTAATGGTGACTGTAAATAGCCAGAGGGACCAATCATTCCTTCTTGGATTGCCTAGTTGAAATTTCCCTAAATATGATCAAAGAATTCTACCATGTCAGGCTGAATAACCTTTTCATTATAGCCAACAAAGATATCTACATAATGCTCAAACTCGATCTGCAAGATAGTAATATTGTTAAAGAAACCAAATTTAGCACATTTGAGGAAGTTCCTTTCATGCCTGATGGTCCAGTTCATGGGAAGCAGAGAAGTAAGACAAACATCAAAAGTTATTCCATTCGTGAGAGGAAAATAAATACTAGCATTTTCTAAACCAAAATGTTTTAGAAAATTTGTTTGCTCTTTAATATTCAGTATCCCTTTATCAAAATTATCTCTTATGAGATTCCTTAAATCTTGCAACCATTTGTTCAGAAAATGTGTGTGTAGAATGGGAGTTATGATTTCTGGTGGAAGCTGAGGAACCCATAGATCTTGTCCATGCTCATCTTTTCTGAGAAAAACTTCCACTCCATCTTGTCTAACCAGAGTTTCTCTGGGTTCAATGAACATATTCATATGTTCGGCTAGCTTGGCCATTTCTCTGGTCAGAGAATCTGCTAAAGGATTATTATCTCCTTTAATCCATTCAATATCAAAATCATAACTAATGAAATCCAGATACCAGCGTGCAATTCTTCCATGGGCAATGTCTTTGTCTAGCTTCTTCTTGAGTAAGGACCTCATTGGTTGGCTGTCAATTCTCATGATGAAGTGAGTAGGTTTAAGAAAAATCTTAAACTTAGTGATTCCTTTCTTCACAGCCAGAATTTCTTTTTCATAGATTGTAGACCTGCAATCAGTATCTGTGAATGTTCCTGACCTATAACCACAGACCAACGTTCCTTCCAATGGAACTTCTTGGATTAGCACAGCACCCCAAACATCGTCAGAAGCATCAGTATATAAAATTAAAGGATAGTTTTCCTTAGGCAAATGCAGTGTTGGAAGATACTGACACTTTTGTTTGATCTTCTGAACTATAGCAGTTGATTCTTCTGTCCATGGTCTTGCTCCTTTTAGTTGAGCTTGAAGCTTTTTCCTGTCTTTTGCCAATCCATTATAAAATGGACTTACATAATTTAAACAACCAAGAAATCTTTTAATCTGTTTAATGCCAACCAAAATGTCAGGGAATTCAAAAATATGCTTAAGGATATGGGGTTGGAGTTTTACTTTTCCTTGTGACAAAACCCAACCCGAAAAATCAATTTCTTGTTTTCCTATGACCATCTTTTTGGCAGAGAGGCAGATTCCATGACTTCTGATGGTATTATACAGTGCTTCCAAGTGCTTCAAATGTTGAGAGTCATCCTCAAAGTAAACAATTATATCATCAATGTAAACTGAGCAAAAGTCTTTCAAACTCTTAAGAGCTTTATCCATCCTACATTGAAAGTAAGCAAGAGCAGTTTTAAGACCAAATGGCATCACATTCCATTCATACAATCCTTGGGGCATAGAGAAAGCTATCTTATATCAATCTTCTTCTTTGACCTTTATTTGCCAAAATCCAGATTTGCAATCGAACTTTGAAAATACCCTTTTAGAAGTAGCTCTCATTATCAGATTTGTGCTAAAAGGAATAGGATAATTGAATGGTAATATGATATCATTAAGAGGCTTGTAGTTGATATAGAATCTTTTCTTACCTCTTTGTTGCTCCGCTCTTTTATTTACCAGGAAGGCTGGACAGCTGAAAGGACTTTTACTGTCTTTGATGAATTTTCCTTCAATTAGCTCATGCAGGTGTTCATCCATTTCTTTAACTTCAGAGGGACACATTAAGTAGGCTGGCTCAAATGGTATCATAGATTTATATTCAGGTTTAAGCCTTATTTCGCATTCTTCATGCTCCTTGGACCAAAATTGTAGAGGATTTAAACTACAGCAGTCTTGTTCAAACTTTTCTTTCACAGGTTCTAGCAAGAGAGGTAGTTGAGGTCCCTAAGAGTTCATGGCTTCTTTCTTCTTGACCTGGTCTTTCTTAGAAAGCTTATGGTTGACCAATTTAAGAGATGGAATCTTGAGGGGTCCATCAGTGTGCCTAAGGGATATTTCATGTGTTCTTAGAACAAAAGGCTGATACTTTGTCAAGAACGTATATCCTAGCAGGATATCTTCCCTAAGACTATCAAGTTCAATGAGGTCAAGAACAAATTGCTTACCTTGTATTTCAATAGTCACATCTTGGGCATATCGACCCATCTTGATCTCTGCTCCATTAATGGCATATCCGAATGGAAGGTATGTCCTGGTTTTCCAAAATTCTAGAGGAATAGCATTAGTTCTGGCAAAACTTCTAGAAGAACCAGAGTCTACAAAGGCATCCATTGGAATAGGTTTATAACTAGAGAAACAGAGACTTATTCTGATATAGGTGCAGTTTTCTACCATGAATAGGGCATTTGCAGGTTCAGTGAATGCAGAAATATCAGAATCAGAAGTAACTGAGGAGGCATTATCAGCTTTGGTTAAAAGATCTCAAATTTCCCCCACTGCAGAAATGAGTTTAGCTAGTTCTTTCTGTTGGATGGCACATTGGGGAGTGAGAATATTCACAGCTTCATGGCATTGATCAAGTTTGGCACAGATGGTGTCAAGGCATCGACCAAAAGATTTTGAAGGAGAACGGCGACAGGAACGGTGCTTGGAAGAAGAGGAATGGAGGGTAGAAGACCATTTAGGATGGACATAACCATGGGAGGATTTACGAGGTGGCGGAGAAGGAGAACTAGTAACGAAACGTGTGGAATGAGAGGGTTTAAAACCTTTTACCTTTTTTTGCAAGGCAACCTTCTCTTTTTCCCAGGCTTTCAGATCCTTCACTTGCTATTTAGTAGCATTCTTGCGTTCTTCCATAGAACTAGGCATATGATAATGGTCCTTAGATTTAGCCATACTTATCTTGAAATCAAGATCCTTAATTGCTTTCTTGACCACCTTGGAAACTGCTTGATCTTCTGGTGAGCTAGAAGCTGAACTCAAGGATTCTGCTTCTGAAGAACTAGAAGAATAAATCTTCTTGTGTTTATCTCTTGCCATATAGAACTGATCAGGCAGAACTTCAACTAACTCAAACCACTGAGTATGAGGAGAAGTTAGAGCTTCTATACATTGTACAATGTCCCAATTGTTAGAGAAATCCTATTCTTCAAACATAACATATACTTTATTGTCAGGATTATATTTCTTTGGACAGTTAGTAGCATAATGAGGTCCTTTACAAATAAAACATTGTACAGGTTTCTTCCCTTTAGAAGAATTTGAATGTTTTCTGAATAAATACTTTGGAGGTTTTCTGTTCTTAAAAGAATTTCTATTTACAGGTGCCACCCTGTATTTCTTTTTGTATGCCTTTTTCTTGCGGAAAGAATGTTCCATATTGTCATCATCATAGTTAGATCTTCTGCAATGTTTACAATGACAATTTTTACCACAAGATTTCTTACTGAATTTTTTAACTTGCTTGAAATCTTTTATCTGGCTGATAGGAGGCAAATTGCAATAATCCTTCATATTGCAAGAAGAATTGTATTGATCTCTGTTATCATTCAATGCTTTTATCAGACATCCCTTATCTAACTTATAGGTGACTAAAGCTTTTAAATCCACAAATCCAAACTTCTCAATTTTGGATTTATACTTATTTTGCACATATTCTTCAGCATAGTCACAAAGACCACAAGGAAGTGAATTAAGATAAAATTTCTTTGTTGTTGGATCATGAAGTTTATGAGCAGCTATCATATACTTTTCAAAGACTAGGTTGTATTTGTGCAATTTTCCTAAGTCTTTTAACTGTAATCAATACAGTATTTTTTCTGCTTCTAGGATGTCATTCTTTCTTATACCAGAGAACAAACCTATCAGAGTCAATTTTAATGTAGCAAAACCTTCCACAGAAATATCATTTCTACCCATGTCCACTTCTTTAACATATTCATCACCATCATCATTAATGGAGATGACACCATTGTCTGGAAGAGAATTCCACTAGCTACGAAGTTTTCCTGACATGAGTCTTACTGCATACAAAACTTTATTAGCCTCAGACCAAGATCCTCTAGTATCATAGAAGTTTTCTAGTGTATCACACCAGGTGCAGATAGTATCATAAGGATCTATTACTTTATCAATGTTCAATATATAACTAGAAGTAGCATAAGCTCTAAGCTGTTCTGGTCTAGCATTTTCAGACACAGCATCTCTCATCTTAATGTGTATTTGATTCTCAACAGTCGACTGACTAGGCATGCATAAATGTTCCCAATCCTCTCTAATTTCAATATAAGAAGATTCCTCTGGCTACAAACTTTCTGCATCAGATGCAGTTTCTACAATAGATATTTCATCATAAATTTCTTCATCTGAAGAATTCATGGTAGCAGCTAGTTCTTCCATAGATACAGGCTCATTATCTTCTAATTGGCATTCTTGGAGCCAATCTTTCAAGTTTTCTGTAACCTGCATCATATGCTCTTTTTGCTTGGGAAGAACGATCTTTGTAGGCATTTGGGGAGTATGGCTTCTAGTGACAGAAGAAACTGGTTGTTCTTCTACTTCTTCTATGAAGAGAATGCTTTTCCTATGCTGGACTTTGGGTCTAGGCTTATATTCTGATTTCTGAGTTTTAGTATCCTCTTTTTCTTCCTTAGAACTGTCTTTACCTTTTTGAGATACTCTGATCTTTTTTGCATATTTTCTAATCTTTTCAAGGTTCCTAGCCACATGTTCAAGTAAAAAGCTTCATTCTCCTGGGCCTATGTATCTCTCTTATTCTCAGCAGTGGAGACATGATCATAAATCTATCCAGTCATAGTTTCTAACCTTTGTGAACTAGATTGAACATTTGTCATAGAGGTCTGAATTTGGCCTACCTAATAATTTAAGCTTCCAAAGCTATTCAGGGTAGACGTACACTGTTTGTCAATTTTACTCACACTATTTTCTACTTTATATGTTACATTCTGAACCTGAAGCAGATTATCATACACAGAAACTGTTCTATTTATTCCTTGTTTAATGTCAACAGCCATATCATATAAGTTTTCTTGGGCTGTTTGCATCCAACTTGATTGCCAGTTTCTTTGGGCTTCAGAGTTCTTCTATTTGGACCCAACCTTTGTGTGGAATTTGGCTTCATATCTGCCCCATGTTTTATCTTCAGGATTGACTACTTGAAAACTATCCTGATTTGGCCATCTACCTAGTGCATAACTGACCAATTCTAAAGAAGTTGTAGGATCAACCTGGACAGTATGCTTAGATCTTCTTTCTGTTCCATATCGAGGTAGATGTTCTCTCATCATGCTAGCATGTTCTCCTAATTTAGCAATCTTAATTCCTTTCCCTTTTTTCTCTCTCTTAGACTCTTCTTCACCTTGCTTAGGGGCAAGATGCAATCTGGAGCTTATTTGTCAAACCATATCATCCATAAATTCTGGATCATTTGATCGGGAGGAAAAGGAAGATCTAGATGGCATTTGCTTGAATTTCTGAGAACTGCTTGAGGTAGAACATTCTTCAGGGTTATAATCAACAAAGGGCTTTCTATTGGAGCTAGAATAGGCATGGGCCATTGAAAGACTACGTTTCAAAGGTTGGATTCTTGACTGGGATTCATCAATTATGGGTTGCTCAAGTATGGTCTAATCAGGAACAGATTGCAAGGTGATATTGCCGACTCTGCGAGATTGGAACAGAGGTCTATCTGAGAATCTGTTTCTATGGATCGGGAGATCTATGAACTGTGGCTTTTGATGATCTAGTAGTTGTTCAATGATGGGGAAACCTATGTCGAAACCAGTGTGGTCAATAAATCTTCCATAATCGAGGAGATTAGAAGATCTTTGTGGAAAACCTACCCCCGTGGGCAAAGAGACTGGTGGAGACATAGTATTCATAATTCTATAGACACAGCTGTTGGCAAGAGACACTATATGGATTCATGGTTGTTGTCATTGATGGCAACAAAGGTCATCCCACATATCCGCAAGTCATGGTGTGTCTCTACCGGAAGTCAGAATGAAGATTGTTGTGGTCCAGTGAACAAGAACAGAGCATGTGGCAAGGTCCAACAGATTGGTCCGGATCTCTCAGAGGAAGTGTCTTGGTGCAGTGTGGATTTGGGGAAGTCAAGAGGACTACCTTGAGTAGTATATTCCAAGGATTTAGCCTCCGGTGATGAACAAAGAAAAAGATATGAATAGTTGAGTACCGGATTCCTGAGAGACAGTGAGAACAGAGGAAGAACTGACTGACAGAGTATCAGACTATTTTCTGGATGTGTTACTGTTGATGGTAAAGGTTGTGAAGGCATGAATCATGTTTGGCCAACATGATTAATGATATCTACAAGTATATGCTTGATCCGCATTGCTTGGTGAGCAAGGATTTAGCCGACAGAACAGAGTTTGTAAGAAACTAGACTGTTCCGGATGCTGACTAGAAAGGTGATGAAATTACTTGTGTGGATATATATAGAGGATGGATTTAGTTGTGAAGATAGGAATTGTGTGAAGGTATATGCGAATAAGTGCAGAACAGAGCAGAAGTAGTAAGAAAGATCCGGTATGTGAAAGGATAGCAGAATAAAGAACAGAGGAAAGATGAAGTGCAGCAGATCAGTGTACTGAGCCTAACCGGAACTGAACTCCAGCATATGTAGATGCTTCCAATCAGTTCAAGACTGTGATTCTTATCACTTTGTAGACAGTGTGTCTCCTTGTAGGCAGTGGGCCTTTTTGTGAGCAGTGTGCTCGGGCAGTGAGCCCTAATTGGCAAGTGCCATTTTGTAATTCCTTATTCTTCTAACAGAGAATAATCTTTGGGTTAATCACCCCGTGGTTTTCTCCCTTAACAGGGTTTCCACGTCAAAAATACTGTGTCATGTGTTTTTCATTTCATGGTGATGTTTGTTTGTTTGATTCAATGCTGCATTGATTAATAAGAAAGTTCAAAAGAAGAAATAATTAGGATAACTGATTCACCCCCCCTCTCAGTTATCAACAACAGCGACCTCCTATGGTAGCATAAACAGATCCTGGCATAAGGGATACGCCTTTCACTTGCAGTAATAAACAGAAAGTAGAGGAAATGAATTTGTTAGAAAGGGACAAGGTAAAGTTGTGTTGCACAGAAATAACTCCATCGCCTTTCTCAGCACTAAGAATTCCTCTAAATTGAGCAATGACGGCTTGTTCCCAGCTACGGCATCGTGTATCAATAAGAGTAGCAAAAAATTTGGCATCTATATTATAGTTAAAATGAGGATGAACTATAAGATCTACATGTGGGAAATGCACATGAAAAAAACCTTTATCGCGCCATCGGGAAACATCTTCAGGAAGTAAGAAAGGGAGATAAATTGGACAAATTCCAGTTCTAGAAACCAAAAGATTAACTTCAGACTGTCGCACAGAATCACAAACTTTATCTTTAATTCCTTTTTCAGGATAAAATGTATTAATCTTAATATTAGGAAACTTAAAATTGCCTTTGTCATCGACAACATGAGTGGTTCCATCTTGAAAATAATTGTGCAAAACATTAGACAGTGTAGAACTTGCATTCATCGATCTTCTTAAAGCCATTGGTGAGAATAGGACTTACTGATTATCGTTTGTGATATTCCTTGCTACTTTGGTCAGTTTACTGCCCTTCCATGGCACTATCCTTCGGCCATCAACACAGGTCTTATGACGACTTCCACAGGTACTACAGCACGCTACTAGCAAAACTTTTAGAAATATCACTCACACAAGACAATAAAGAAGATTATAAACCAAAGGCTCTGATACCAATTCCAAATGCACTGCAACTCTTAAATTCAAAATGTACTGCAACTCTTATATTTCAATCAAAGAAACTTCTTGCATTACAACTCAGAATTATTTCCTGACTCGTCACAATTTCTGATTGTTCAGATCGCATGAGAGTGCAGAACAAGAGCATACTCTTGTGGTTCCTAGAACCTAAGACTCTTACTCCTGAATGAATCTCCAAATGAACTCTGAATGCCTAGAATGAGGGAAGAAGCTCTAATTTATAGCGAAGAGCGAACCTCAAAACTATAAACTAACTTACAAATCTGACCATAGGATTACAACACGTATCACAAGCTACAGTGATAATTATTCACACCATACAAAAGTAACATGTAGCACTAGCTACAGTGAAAGATATTTGCATTATACACACCGTATGCGAGGACAGCCTGCTTTACACCCAAAAGCAGATATGGGGATCTTGTTTTTTGAAACAGGGTCGCATCCTGTTGTCAGAAACTTAACGTGGCCGACAGCACAGCACTGACAAACCCGAGTGCTAGTCAGAAACTTCAGAATTATTAGAATTGGACTCAGAATCAAGGTTAGTGGGAGACATGAGAAATCTTGGCAGAGGCCGGAAAGCAATAGCCACATCATCCGGTCTTTGATGAAAAGAATAAATAATCTTTTCTACAGCATTAGGTGAAGCCATATCTATCTCAGTTCGAACTGCCACCAAAGCCGGAAGCAAGGATATCTCCATGTCTTCAATAACTGCTTTAGGAAACCATTGATGTGTTAATGGATAATATTCAACCTGAGGAAGGCAGTAGTTTAATGGTGACTGTAAATAGCTAGAGAGACCAATCATTCCTTCTTGGATTGCCCAGTTGAAATTTCACTTAATATGATCAAAGAATTCTATCATGTCAGGCTGAATAACCTTTTCATTATAGCCAACAAAGATATCTGCATAATCCTCAAACTCGGTCTGCAAGATAGTAATACTATTAAAGAAACCATAGATATTATCCTTCTCCCATGGCTATACATAAACTCGGTCTTACTGGTATTTGAAGTATTATCCTTTGAGAGCTTGCAATCTTTGATGTGTGTTCATGAAAATACTCAGGACTCTACATTTGAAGATTTAGTATGTTGATTTGATTAATTTGATGTATCTCTTAAAGACGTGAGTAACAGAACATTTAGATCCTGTAGTGAAATGATCTTAACTTGATTTTCTCTATCTTTTCCCTAAACATTTGTAATAATTAGCTTAAATGCAGAAATCTTAAGGAAATTATCTTACATTTGAAAGAAGCATAAAAAATCATGTTAATATTTGACAATTTTCATACAATTTGAAAGGCGAAGCTTGTTTCACTATAAATCATACAAGGATTTGTGATACAATAGTAAGTTCATGCAAAGGAATGAATAATTTGTCTATGTTTGTAACAATTTGCATAATTTGAGTCCAATACGTCACAGATTACCTCAAGTAAGGCCCCTTGAATATTACAGTTTCACATCAACCTGTTGAATTGTCCACAAGGTCAAGACCTGACCATACAAAAACTTGGGATTAAGAACTCTTAAGTGATTTCTTCATATCTATCAAGACAATTTAGGTGCATTTTGTGAATTTTAACTTTTGTTATAAAAGTACAAAAATAACCAGCAACAGTTTTTGGCGCTAGAAGGATGGCCTAATTGGAGTTAAGGTAGGATTTGGGCAAAACTGGCTCATAATAGTGGTAGGGTGACTGGGTCTAAATCTAGTTCAGAAGATATCTTTATACAATTACCTGATAGAAGGCAAAATAAACGTCCTTTGATTTGGAATCCTAGAATATCACACATAGGAGGCTCATCTAGAATGCCTCTTGGATAACCTTTTAACATCCATAACATAGTGAGTCTTGACAGTTCTTCATTTAGATATTTGAATCTTGGTTCAAGTCCTCCTAGGGGTTCAAGTCCTCCTAGAGGTCCTAATCCACCTAGAAATCTAGGTGCTCCCAAAGGTCCAAGCCCACCATGTGGCCCTGCAATGGCCTATTTCAATGTCAATTCTCCTATAACATTCAATGATTATCATGAGATGCCAAAAAATCCTGAAAAGATATGTCCTAAATATCAATTACATCAGGATCCAGAGGATCACATTAGGATATTCAAGGAGGCATGATTTAGAGCTAGGTTAGAATATGAGGATGTTGTGTGTAGATTGTTTCCTTACACCTTTAATGAGCAGGCTTCTAACTGGTATGTTAACTTGCCTAATGGTTATATTTCTTCTTGGACACTTATGGAAGAGGCATTTTTGTCTAGGTTTAGGGGACCAGTTGATCCTTCCACCTTATATCATAAATTGGCTGCAATTAACAGAGGTGAAGGAGAGCTAATTGGTAACTTTAATGATAGGTTTCAAAAGGCTTATTCCCAATTAGTGGCTCCTTACACAGTGAATGTAGATGCGTTATTAGCAATGTATTATGTCACTCTTGATCCACTAACTGCTATGTTTGTCAAAAGAAAAGTTGATATAGATACTATATCCAAAGCTTATAAGGAAGCAGCCTTAGTAAATCAGGAAATGAGACAAACAACTTATAATCCTTTTCTTAATGGATGAAACCCTGGGATGCAAAGTTAAGCACAACCTTGGAATGGAGTTCCTATGCATCATACTCCATTATTGAACCCAATTCCTACATACACACCTGTGTATAATCCTTCCCCAATCCAGACTATAGTTCCCTATATGGGTAATAGTACCAATAACAATCAGAGTAATGGTCAGTCATTCTTCCAACATCCTCAGGATACATTTGTGGCAAAGGCACAAGAGGATAGGGAAGAGATCAAGGAAATTACTGCACACATGAGAAGATTGACCACTGAAATGACACAACTAAGAAATGAAAATTTCTATGGTAGAATTAATCAAGCATACATTCAGAACCATAACCAAAATTATAACAAGGGTCAGGGTTCAAATCAAAACCATAATTATAATCAAAGTCAAAATCATAATTAGGGACAAGTAATGCAAAGCAGAGGACATGCTGTAGACAACAAGACCTAGGGTAATAGCAATAGAAATCAGAATCAACCAAAGCCACCTAGGACATGGAACACAGGGCCAAATAATGGCACTCTAGCTTCTCCATTTGAGAGTTTAGATAATCAGGAAACAAAACAAACAACCAGAATTCAAATGGCTAATGTAGCATTAAAAAATTGGTGCATGATCCACAATACCAGTGCACATGCTGAATTAGATTGCCCTCAGTTTCATCTGGTGGCTAGTATTTTCAATGTGGATGTACAGGCTCCCACCTCTGAGTTTCTCATTCCCAAAGGTAATGAAATAGTGCCCTCAGGATTTGAGACTTCTTTAGTATTAGAAACTTTCACCTTTGCAACTAGGGAGGAAGAGGATCAGTTGTTAGAAGATGAGCCTTAATTTTGTGAGAACTTATACCCTGAATTAGCCTTAGTATTAAATGCATTTCAGTTTCCCTTTGATACTGAAAATGAAGTGTTAGACGAAATAGAGGAGGTACAGGCTTTTCAACAGTCCAACAAAAATCATACCTACAATTTAAGAAGTAATACTAGGCCTGGAGGTCCTTTCACTACTTCCACTCCTCCCAACAATTTCAACACTCCTCTAGATCAGTACGCCAGTAATAACCCTGCTATACTAAAGGCTAATCATCATGTGTATGGTCAGACAGTAGCATCAAAGTTTAAATAGGGAAAACAAAGACAACGGAAACAATGAGGTTAATGAGTTACTTGTCTGAAGAGATAAAAAAATCAAGGTCAGTATACCTTTATGTGAATTGTTGAAAAGTCCAGGGGTTAGAAATGCTTTCATAAAATCCTTAGATACATCTGTGATAGGTGAGGTCTCTACTGATATGAATGTTCCTAGTAAAGATCCACAGTCCAAAGAAAAGAGTAAGAAAACTGAATAGCCTTCCAACACTAACATGGTCATGTATGAAGATAAGAGGGAAGCCCCTCCTTTCTTGTTAACCATTAGGATGTTGGGAAAGAACATACACAATTGCATGGTAGATTCTGGTGCATCAGCCAATGTAATGCCTTTAGGGATATGCAAAACTTTAGGGCTGACTTCTACCAAATCTGCCAAGGTTGTTACACAATTAGACAAAACTGAGGTCAATGTGATAGGAGAATTAATGCATATTCAAATGCAGTTAGCTTCTGATCCTTGGGTGAGTCAGTTTATTGACATTCAGGTAGTGGATATACCTATGAATTATGGGATGTTGTTAAGTAGGGACTAGTCCAAAACATTAAACATATATATGGCCACTGATTTTTCACATGTGGTTACCTTGGAGAGGTGTTCCAAATCAGATCAGGATAGAAGCTAAACCCAAAATGAAACACATGATTACAGAATACAACAGGACTAATGAGATATTATATGCTTCTATTGAACTAGGTGTTTATAGAGTCACTAATAAGGGAGTGCAAATTGAAGAAATCCTGATGTTGAATTTTAAAGAAAAACTTGTCAGTAAAGAAACAATAGTGTTCATTGAGTCTGATTGCAATTCTTTTGATGAGGAAGACAATGCAGTAAATAGTTTTGGTCAGATCATTAGGCAGGAAATAGAAAGGTTTATTGAACAAAAAATTCTAGTTTAGTGCAAGTTGTACAAAAGCATGTGCAGATTCCATAGTAAGCCTCATTCTAAAGAGAATTGTGGAATGTTCAGAGACATTATAGAATATCAATACATAAAGTGCACAAAAGGGATGGAACTACAAGAAGGAAAGGTTAATCCTGAGAAGCCAGAGTTATACTTTCATGATAACATGGATGTATTAATTCTAGATCTAGAGAAGGAAACAAAAGACAAAAGTGTCTATCATTTTGATTTACAAATTGAGAATATAAATATGCAAGTAGGTCAAAATGAACCACCCATGAAGAAATAAGATATTACAGCGCAGGTAACAGAAAGGGCGAGACATGTCAAAATAAAAGGTCAAAGGAATAAAGAAGGCATGTGGACACTGAAATGTGATGGGTCTAAGGCCAAACAAGGCACAAGTGCAGGTGTTGAACTTGTAGATCCTAATGGTAAGTCATTTTTAGCAGCATATAGGCTACAATTTCCTTGTACTAATAATGTAGTGGAATATGAAGCTTTAATTTATGGACTTGTTATGGCTATCAAGAAAAGGGTGAAAATGATCAGAGTATTTTTAGACTTTGAGTTAGTGGTCAGACAAGTGAGAAAATTATATGCATGCAATTATAAGAAGATGGTTTGTTATAGGCATAGAGTGTGGGATTTAATAGATTCATTTGATGCCTTTAACATAGAACATATCCCTAGGGAATTGAATCATAGTCCAAATGCATTAGCAGTTGCTCCTAGCACTTTGGAGCCTTTAACATTGTCAAGTCTAAAATGATTTTTTGTTAAATTAGTGAATGTCCCGAGCATACCAGATAATATTACTCATTTTCAAGTATTTGAAGGGGATCAAAAAATTGTGGATTTTCTCACCTGTAATGAAGTGTTTGAAGCTCAAATCATTGATGAACAGGAAAGGCCTGATGTGTCTTGGAATGAAGAAGACATAATAATCTTGAAAAGTAATTTCTTACCTAAGGGGATAATTGAGTTGGAAAATATTTTTGACTTTGATGGGGTAGTTAGACAAAAAGATTTGCCCAAAACTGAAGGGGGTAAATGTGATCCCTATAACTTGGGAACAGATCAAAATCCATAGAATGTACTAATTGGAAAGGCTTGCTCTGAGAAGTTAAGAAAATAAATTGTGGATGTTTTGAAAGAATACAAACATGTAATAGCATGGACATATGAAGATTTGAAGACATATGATACATCCTTCATAACTCATGTAATACCCTTGAAACTAAAAGTTAAACCATTTAGACAAACAAAGGCCTATGAATGCTATTTTGGAGCCTTTAATCTTTGAGGAAGTGAAAAAATTGCTATCTGCCAGGATAATCTTTCTAGTAAGAGATTCAACCTGGGAAGCTAATTTGGTACCTGTGAGAAAGAAAAGTGGAGACATTAGATTATGTGTTGACTTTAGAAATTTAAACAAAGCTTCTGAAAATGATAATTATCCCTTGCCTCCAATAGATGAAGTACTGCAAGCAGTAAATGGGGCTAAGATGATGTCTTTCTTAGATGGATTTTTAGGATATAATTAGTTCTTGGTTGATAAAGAAGATAGGTTGAAGACTACTTTTACTTGCAAGTGGGGTAATTATGCATATAGGAGAATGCCTTTTGGTTTGATCAATGCAGGTGCCACTTTTCAGCGAGCCATGGATATTGCGTTTTGTGGATTATCAAGTAAATGAATTATTTATATGGATGATTTAACTGTGTATTCTAAAGATGCATCCACTCATGCAGAAGATTTGAGAAGGGTACTTAAGGGATTTCTCTTAACCCAAAGAAATGTTTATTCAGTGTAACTAAGGGAAAATTGTTAGGACATGTCATTTCTAAAAATGGGATATCCATTGATCCCGACAGAGTAGAAGGAATAAGAAAATTGCAATTACCTAACAGTAAGAAGGAATTAAAATCTTTTTTTGGTAAGATTAACTTTGTTAAGAAGTTTATTATAGGGTTTGCAGAAATTGTGCAACCATTAAATGTAATGCTCAAGAAAGATGCAAAGATAGAATGGACACCAGTAGCTAAGGCCGCATTTGAAGATATTCAGGAGGCCATTTCTGATGCTCCTATGTTAGCAAGTCCAAATTATACCAAACCATTTTACATATATTCTTTTGCATCTACACATTCAGTTGCAGCTGCCTTGATGCAAAAGGGAGAAGATAATGAAGAAAAGCCCATAGCTTTCATGAGTGCACCATTGAAAGATGCACAACTAAAGTATTTAGACACAGAAAGACAAGAATTTGCATTAGTAAGGGTAGTTAAAAAGTTTAGACATTACATCCTACGAAGTCAAGTCAAGGCCATAGTGCCAGATGCAGTAGTAAAAATGTTGCTAATGCAGAATGAGCCTGGAGAGAAAAGGGCCAAATGGATTACAATATTGCAAGAGTTTGATATGGAGATCATTCCAATGAAGTTGGTTCGAGGATAGGCATTAGTATAGACCATAGCAAACACAGATCCAAATTTGGTAAAGCAGCAGTATGTATTAAACTCTAATGATGCATCAGGCTGGTATGATGATTTGAATACATTTCTAATACCGGGTAAATATCCAAGTAAGATGAAGTCTTCTTAGAGGAGAGATTTAAAGATTAAAGCATAGAGATACATGGTACAAGGAGGTCTTCTATTCAAGAGGAACCATGAAGGTATATATTTAAGATGTTTAAACAGAATTGAAGCAGATAATGTATTGTCGAAGTTGCATGATAAGTACGGAACTGCTCAGGGTTCTCATTTAGCTACTACGCATAAGATATTAAGAGTGGGATACTATTGGCCAATAATGTTCAAAGATACAGAGAGTCATATTCGAAGTTGTCACACCTGTCAGATTAGAATAGATAAGGGAAGGAATCAGGCTAATCCATTACTGCCAGTCATTGAGTCTAGGCCATTTGCATAGTGGGGCTTAGATTTCTTTGGAGTTATAAATCCTCCATCATCTGCAGGACATAAGTTTATATTGATAGTGATAGAATATTGTACAAGGTGGACTGAAGCCACATGTTGTAAGTTTTCTACTACTGAGGTAGTTATCAAATTTCTTGAAGAAAACATCATAACAAGGTTTGGAGCTCCATATTCACTGGTATGTGATAATGGCCCTGCATTTTCTTCTCTAAAATTTTCTAAATGGGCATTTGAATATGGGATAATTTTAAAAATTTCTTCAAATTATTATCCTCAGGGGAATGGTTTAGCTAAGTCCACAAACAAGATTTTATGGGATATAATCAAGAAACTAATTGTAAAAAATCCCAGAGTGGAATACATTGTTAAAATATGTGTTGTGGGTAGATAGGACTAAGGTTAAGTCAGCCTTAGGCAATGCACCTTATCACCTAGTTTATGGGACTGATCCCATACTTCCAATGAATTTAAGAATACCTATCTGGAAGTTTGCCAATGAGTATTTAGGATTTGATGATCACAGAGAAGCCAGGATAGTCCAAATGTTACAATTAGACGAGAAGAGAGATCAAGCTATTGAAAAATTTTCTAAACATCAAGTAGTGATCAAAAGATGGTTTGACAAAAGAGCAAGAGCCAAAACATTCAGAATATCAGACTTAGTGTTGTGCTGGGATAAAGCACATGAAAAGAAAGGAAATCATGGAAAGTTTGACAAATTGTGGCTAGGTCCACTACAGGTCGCAGAGATAATATGTCCAGGCTTAAAACCTTGACTGGAGAAGATGTGCCATTACTTATTAATGGCCAACATTTGAAACATTACTTTTAGGCTTGAGGTAATGGGGGTTGTTATGTTATGTATCATAGTGTAAATAATGTATAGTTGTTTTGTTGGGTCTTGTCTTATTTTGTTTTGTTTTGTTGTTTTGTTGGTATGTGTGTTGTGTTTCCTTGGTAGGGATGTTTGTTTTGTCTTGAAGTATATAGGAATATATTAACAACCACTGAAAATAATAGAAAATTTAGAACATTCAGGCTAATTATTTGAAACTTATGCATAACTTGTTGTGACTGTCATGAATGTAGAAAATGGTTGGCTTGTGAAATTTTGTATTCAATAACTGTGGGTTGAGTATTCAAGGGAACTTTCTCACAATGACACACCTAAAATCCTTGGGTTTGTTGAACATGCCAGTGTAGGTGTTAAGTGAAAAATCAAAGGTCACCCTTGCTACCATTACAATTCTCAGCTTAATTTTAGCAAGTTATCACACCTTGCATCATGAAGTTACAATGGTAATATCTTATAAAGTCTCTATCTTACACAAAATAAAAAATATAATAATAAGTAGATAAATAAAATAGATCTTATTGAAAATCTAGATTAAGCCATCTAAGTAACTCTACCAGGGCTATAGACGCTTGCTGGCAGTGGGGTTCTACTTAGGAGAATTGTAACGATAACCTTGTCGGGGCTATAGACGCCTGCTGCCAGCAAGGCTCTATCCGGTTGGCTATGGGGGAATGACATCAACTATGTAGTTTAATATCAGTCACTGGTTTATTCAACTTATTTTCAAGATGAGGATTATTAATCACATGCACCCACTTAAACTCAATGGGGAGATTCATGCACCTTATTGAATACATTAAGTCTTGAGTTAAATATGATCTACAGAAAAGAAAGTTGGAAGTTATGAATTTATTTCATTTAGTTTTCTTTAATGGTTTTAATTTAATTGTTTTGTTTGGTTGCCAGTTGTTGTGATGCTCACAACACGTCCCATTTTACCTCTTAGCAAAATGAGGACCCCTGCTATGGCTGTGGATTTTTTTCTTGTGTGTGGGCCTGCTTGGTGGTAAAGGGAAAAGAGGTAAAGGTTACAAACCGTGTTTAAAATTGAAAAAATTAGCATTAAGTACCAAGGTGGAATAGAGGTGAATTCTTTGTCAAAAATGAATAACGGTTGCTTTTTGAATCATTTTAAAATTCTCAATATTCTGCAAGATATGCGTGTTTTTGGTAAAATGCATTATAGAAGGGTTTTGTATGTTGCATGTACAAGGTCGTTTGTATGTGGAGTCGTTGTATTAGTCACATGGAGTGGTCAGTTTTATTCATCGTAGTACTTTGTATGCATGTGGTTAGTGTTTTATTCTTTGCATACAAGTTGGACTCGATAAGTTTTAGAGGTGGAGTGGATAATATGCTAAGTTCGCGTTGTATTTTGAGTTGTATGTTTGTCAAAAGGAAAGATACAAGGCAATATACAATGTGATATACATGTCGCAGACCTGATGAGCATATAAAATTTAGTTTTATTAAGAGGAAGAAAAAAGGTATGTTTCATTGTTTGTATGTTGCATATTTCAGGTTTGCATCTGGCGCATATGATACAATGCAGATTTCGAAGAGTAATTAAATCAAATGTAAGTGATGCATTATACCTTAATGTTTATTGAAAAGATGTATTCGCTTTATATACATGTGTGGATCTGAAGAGGTTATACAATATAGTTAAGAAAAGATGAGGACTCTGAGATGATTGTACAAAGGAGTTTGCATGTATGGAGGCTTGTATCTAAGACTAGATACAAGTGTTGTTTCGTCAAGATACAAGTGGGAAGGTAAAGTGGGTCCCACAGGTTGTATCTTGAGATTGTATATTATACCTACAGATGCATTTACAAGATGATATACAAGCAAAGATGCAAGGAACTGCAATACAAGACGGATTTCAAAAAAGAAGTTAAATAAAGGTAAGGCTTTGTATGTTTAGACGATTGTATGTTGAGGATATACAATCCTGATATACAAAGAAATGGAAAGACATCATTGAAGAGGTAAAAGGTAAAGAGAGTTTGCATGGGTTGCAATTGTATAAACGCTTGTATCTATTTTACATACATTACGATATACAAACAAAAGATACAAGGGCGGATATAAAGAAAAGAGGTAACATTGTTTATAACCCATTGGATATGGGCTTGTATATTGAAAAGGTGCAAATGGACATACAAGAAATAATATACAAGGAGAGATACAAGAAAATATGATGTATGCAAAAAGTAAACTAACGGATAGAAGGTTTAAAAATAAAATGTTGAAGGAAGAGGCCAAAGCCGTAGGTGCTTTAATTGCTGCAATTAATGCTGAACTAACACTGAAAATGGTAAAATTTAATGGGTTAGGGTAAATTAAAAATTGTTTTTCTTTCAGATTTTCATTGTTAAAATTAAAATTGTAGAAAAAGGAATTGTTATGAAAATTGAATGAAAATTCATCACAAGATGAAATTTCATAAATGGAAGAGATCAGAAAATGGTAAAGTAAGTCATGTTGTAAGGTTTAGCTGTTAAAGATATAGGTATTTATCTTGAACGCCGTTATAGTTTAGTTAATTAAAAATGCAAAGTGATTTTCAGTAATTTCATTTTAAAATGTGAGCAAATGTTAAAATACAGTGTCTGATTGTTAATTAGTTGGTTTGGGTTAAATAATACGAAAGTCAAAATTGGAAAAGATAAATGGGGGTTAGGGTAAATATAAAAAAATAGAAAATTCAAAGTAAAACCCTAGGTAAGAGAGTAAAACGATAAGTTAAAAAATGCATTTTTTATAGGATGGCCCCAAAACAAAAAAAGGTGGATATAGGGGGTGAGGAAAAGATTAAAAAGGAAAGAAAGCCCCATAAAGAAAATGAGAAGGAAGAGTTGACAATATATAGAGGGTACCCTTCATTTCTCAGCACAAGCAGAGTGGGGACGGACACCAACATAGGGAATTATGATGCATATGATGTTTTGCAGAAGATCACAGCAGTCGATGCTACACCTGACATGAGGTGTATATGGGAAAGTAGATTATACAGACTTGCAGGTTTCCCATTAGCTATGGAAGCTAAGGACCTATGTTTGGATTGCATACACTTATATGACCCAGTTACTAGAAGAATAATACACTAGGATAGGGTCATTGTAGACTTATCTATAGAAAGGATTGCAAGAACATTTGGTCTAGAGATACATGAAAAGATGGTAGATATTGATATTGACCAGTACAATGAAGATTTCAATGATAATGAGAGGGATTGTAGAAGCAAGATCTTCTATAGTTGGTATAGTGCAGAGAATAAGCCCAAGGCCATGGCAAGAGTACATAAGATTCTGCAAAGAATAGACTTCAAGGAAGAGATGTATTTGATGATTACAATGTTAAGCAGATTGGTGGGATTGAGGGATGCCACTAAGTGTGAGCCTTGGATGTTCACTATTATACAATTCATGAGGGAAGAAAAGAAGGAAAAGGACAAATTCACTAGGCTAAGGCTATTAGCACAGCCATATGGAAACATGCAATGTTAAGAAAACAAAAGATGATGCCTTTCTATTTGTCCTCGTATGCGTTATATTCATGTGTAGCAATGGTTCAACCATATACATGGGATTGATAGAGTTAGAACCCTAGGGAATGACCGAAATCAAAATCTTGTAAATGAGCATTATCCTTATTTACAGGAGGATAATGCATTAAGAAAGTATGCTTTAGTAAATGATATATTTTATACATACATGGTCAGAGTTTTAAGAGAAGAGCAGTATAAGAGATTGTCTGCAGATGCAGAGGATACAATTGGTTTGCACAGTTCATGGTACATTCAATTCCAGAACTTCAGTTATATCAAAACTGAGGGCTTTGAAGGAAAACCTTTCATGTTGCCTAGGTATCCTTCTAACAAGTTGATTGTTTTAGAGTTCTCAAGACAGAACTTGAATGTCTTCAGAATATACAAAAAGAAGTATAGCAGGGGGAATCTTAAGCTCCCTTGGGCAATTGGTAGATATTCCTGCTCTAGCAAAGAGGTGGCTGGTTACTCAGAGAGGGAGTTAAGGTATTATGGGTTTAAGGAATTTGACTTAGCAAGGAGGTTTGATCCTTTTCATAGGATCCAAAATACTATTGATTCTAAATTTAAACATCAAGTACACATTGAGGATTGCTAGTCAAATTTTGAGAATAATAGAGAAGTGAGAAAGAGAGCTCGTAAAAGACTGACAGTAGAGAAAATGAGGTCCATGGGAGATATTTATGCCTCCCAAAAGTTAAGGATGATGGCAAATTATTACACCATAGTTATGAAAGTGCCAGGCTTGCTCCTATTGGAGAGCCTGATTGGTCGCAACCATGGAATACATCTTTGGACATTGTCCAAACCTATCATTTTTTTCTCCAAGACATGGTTGAATGATAGAATTGAGGAGTTTAAAGCTAAGGGAATTGAGCCTACATATCCAAAGAAAGGCAAAAAGAGAGTGAGGGAGCATCAAGATGATCTCCAGTGCTTCTATGAAGGGAAAAGAAAGATTGTAGAAACAAAGATTGTTGAGAAAGACAAAAATGCTACATTGATGGATCCTTATACAATAGGGGTAACAATAGTGGTATCATCAGGCACATTTGTAGAAGCAAAGTCATGGAGTCATGATACCAGTACTAAGCAAGCACGAGCTGCTAAAGAGTTAATAGGACAGAAGGTTATGAAGGCAATACCAGTGGACATATCAAAAGGGGACACTTCAAAACAGAGTGAAGTTATAGGAGCACAACAAGTAGGTACTATATTAAGTAACATACCTGGTGCATCTACCTTAGCAGAGAAAAGACAAGCATATGCTAAAGGAAAAACATAATTGGCTGAAGAAATGATGTATGGGTAAAAAATGTATGAAGCCAAACAAGCTACTAAGATTGTCAATGTTGAAGATGACAGCAGTTGAAGTGAAGTTAGAGAAATGGATTCAAGGATGGGAAGAGAAATTGGCATGGATGAAGTAGAATCCAATGAATATTCAAGTGAGGAAGAGGAATAAGACACTTAAGCTTATATGGAAGCTGAACAAGGTCTAATGTCTGAGCAAGAAAATGTACAAGAAGAATTGGCAGTAGTAGATCTGTTTGCTACATTGCTATCTCCAGAAATAATAAGAGATGTGCAAGATGTAGCACATCAAATAGAAGAATCTAAAAAAGAGGATACACCTGAGAAAGTAGTGAAAGAAACACCTACTCAAACTAAAGAGGAAACATGGGCTGGTACTTCTACCGTGGATGTGTTGAATATTCTGAACATGTATGGGGAATACAGTGAAGAAGAAAAGAATGTAGAAAGAAAAGATGAACAGGAAAAAGAGACAAAAGAATCTGATAAGATAGTAAGTCCACCTTCACATGCAGAGCAGGTTGACATGCCTGAAAAGGTACAAAAGAAAGGTGAAACAGCAGAGGAAACAACAAATAAACATGAAAGCAAAGAGAACATAGAGAATACTGATGAAGATAAATTTAAATCTGAAAAGCAAATAGAGGATTAAGGCATGACAAATATGGAACAAGAAAATAAAGAGGAAGATCAAGAAAAGGACTCATCAAGAAAAGAAGGTCCAAAGGAAGAAGATGAGGGTGGAGGAGATACATAAATTAAAGAAGAGGATAATGAGGGTGAATCTAAACAGCAAAATGATCCAATAGTATAGGAAATAGCCCCACAACAACCTCCTCCATAGCAACAAGAACAACAAAAATAGCAACAAGAACAACAACAACAACAACAACAAGGAGAAGTAGAAAAGCCTCAAGAAGAGGTAATCAATGAAGAGAAAGCTACTGAAAGCACAAAAGAGGCTCCGGCTTGGTTGGGTGTAGAAGTAAGGAGAGAAAACGTGGAGGTACAATTAGTACCCATAGACATCAAAAGTTTATTGGGTGATGCAACATCAAGAAAAGAAAAAAGGAAGGCCAGAACCATGTTAGCAATACAAAGGGGTCCAGACGGATCCAGAACACTAAATTTGGCCATACCACAGAAGGAGAAAGCTAAAGGAGAAATAACGGTAGATGATTACAAGATACTTAATTTTGACTTAGGACACACAACAAGGGAGCAGCATATAAGTGAATGGGAAGATATGCACCAGGTTACAATAGAGATGTTAAAGAAAGACAAGGATAAACATGAATATTTGAAAGAACACATTGTCTAGTTACAGCAATTCATTAGGGGGATATTTGAACCCAATACTACAATACCAGAGTTACCCAGTGAAATAGAAGTATTATCAAAAGATGAAGTGAAGGATATGGAAAATAAGAGGTTTGAGGCCAATATTTTTGAGGAGTGGTTCAGGACATAAGTGCAAGAAGGAGAAGAGATGATCAAACAAGCAATAATAGGATGGGAATTGGCTGCAATAGAAAAGAATAAATGTTGTGTGCTTATATATAATTGTCAGTTTAGAAAAGAAGAATGCAAGTTTGAAATGGGACAACTGGAGGAAATTGAAGAAAGAGAGGATGAATTAATAAATGAAGGATTTATTACTCCTCAGATGGCAAATCAAGTACCACAGGCCAGGTTGGAGTTAAGGTTTGAAGATGATAGCCTCAAAAGATGCATCACAGCCACTCAGGGTTTAGAGGAGAAAGCAGACATCATGATTAGGTTGCATAAGAGGATAATTGAAAAGCTCATAGATCATGAATGTATGGATGTACCAGCATATGAACTCCAAAGGGCATTTAAGAAATTTAAGGCCATCTTTGTGCCATGTCTAGAGAATCCAAAGGCTTGTTTAAGTAAACAAATGATGGATTCAATAATGGAGGTGAGTACCAAGATAAAGAAATATAAGAAGAAGGTTGAAGGTTTAGGTAAAGATGAGAAGAAATTGAAAGAAGGGGTCATAATGCAAGAATATGTATGGATAAGGAGTCTAGGGGGAAATCACACCTTCATAGAAGGTGTAATAAATAATTTAAAGATATATATGAAGGAGTGGGAAAGTATAAAAGGGGGGAAAATAATATTAATGAAGGAGTCAATTGAAGGGGTATCCACGGGCAAGGTCAACAAGATAGAAGAGGTCAAAGAAAGGAATCCTATTTTGAAAAGATTCCAATGGCATCCTTTGAGGCAGAAAAGATACCACAAAGATATTTTGAGAATGGTTAGGAATGAATGTACAACCTTAATCAAGAAAGTATGAATATTGACCGTAGATTGGGTTTTGTAGCCATAGCAGTATGAAGCTTCAAATTCTATATAAGAAGCTCTGCTACTTGTATATTATTTACACAGGGATTTTGAGTTGTAGCTTTTACTTGTAATTTGTTTGAACATTCGAATAGAGAAGTATTTCTTTAGTTTAGAAGAGGAGGTCGTCTGTGTCTATACTAAGGAATGCACAGAATGTCTGGTTTCCTTACTATATCTGTAAAAACGTCTGTAAGTTCTTTGGCAATTTGATTAATGAAACAAAAGGTCATTCATACATTGTAAATTCTATATGACTATGTGCTTTAAATACAAGTAAAGTTGGAATTATGCATCTATTACAGAGTGTTTTCTAACTCTTACTGGTATTAGAAGTATTATCCTTTGAGAGCTTGCAATCTTTGATGTGTGTTTGTGAAAATACTCAGGACTCTGCATTTGAAGATTTAGTATGTTGATTTGATTAATTTGTTGTATCTCTTAAAGACGTGAGTAACAAAACATTTAGATCCTGTAGTGAAATGATTTTAACTTGATTTTCTCTAATTTTTCCCTAAAAATTTGTAATAATTATCTTAAATGCATAAATCTTAAGGAAATTGTCTTACATTTGAAAGAAGCATAAAAAATCATGTTAATATCTAACAATTTTCTTATTAATTTGGAAGCCGAAGCTTGTTTCACTATAAATCATACAAAGCTTTGTGATACAGTAGTAAGTTCATGCAAAGGAATGAATAATTTGTCTATGTTTGTAACAATTTGCATAATTTGAGTCCAGTACGTCACAGATTATCTTAAGTCAAGTAAGGCCCCTTGAATATTACAGTTTCACATCAACCTACTGAATTGTCCACAAGGTGAAGACCTGACCATACAGAAACTTGGGATTAAGAACTCTTAAGTGATTTCTTCATATCTTTCAAGACAGTTTAGGTTCATTTTGTGAATTTTAACTTTTGTTATGAATGTGTAAAAACAATCATCAACACAACTATTACAACTTTGATTTAGGGTAGGACACAAGGAACTACTACCCCTTGAATATTCTTCTCACTACATTTAGGATTTACAAAGATAGATATATGGACTACTGCAAAATAGACATCTAACTTATGTTGATAATATAGTCTTCTTTTTTTGCTCAAAACATGCCTTCAAACTGATTATGCACACTTCATACCTTGCCCTCTGCTATATCATAACCACACTCACTTCACTACTTAACAAATAAATTTAATCTTCTATAAATATCCTCTGCAACAATTCAAACACTAATTAGGTTAGCATCATAACCATCATTAGATGAAATGTGTAATTCTTCAAAGGTCAGCCTTAATACATACAATATGATAAGAAAACTTGTTGCAGACCTCAAGACTTCATGAAGGTATTCAAAACATATCTCTTCACATCTTCCAAAGTCAAAGCAATAGGTCAAGATCTATTGCACATACCAGAGACTTACCCTATCGACTCAAATTGCTCAAAAATGCTAACAATTTATCTTCACACTATCGGGGGAAGCCAAGATCTTCATACATACCAAGAATTCAATCATGTACAATTTCAACATCCTCCATTCAACTTTATGTTGAAGTATCAGATCAATCTATATATAAACATACAGTAAGAAATATGATGAACTGTAGGAAACAGAGCATTCCAAACCACATGTGACACTTCATAACTCAAGATATAGCATTGTGGTACAAGAAAACAAGAAATATCTACATGTGGATCAAACTTGAGATACATTGGAACATGCAAGACCTCTACACAACTTTTATGATTGATCTATATATATTTCATCTACAAAAGCTCAAACATGTGTATTTAGGCTCTAGAATAGTCTGTATTACCTCTGTCACTTAATTACTAATTTTGCGGACCACTAGATCACTTGAAACTTCATATAGCATTCCTTATACATCTCTGAGACTGTCGTCAAAACTTCTTGACAAACTAATATCTTTTAGAGGAATGCGGAGCATTCCATTAAGTCTCCATCATTGCTTTGCCTTGTCTAAGTAGTAACTGGTACTCTGTCCCTTGTAACTTTTTCTGCTAAAGATGTGAAGACCTGAAAACTTAGATATATCATTTCAATACCTGGATAAACTTATCTTCAAAACCACAACATCAAATTAGGCTTTGTAGAGAAATGCAAACCAAAACAATGTTACTCTACCTTGGGATATGCACTATGAATGCCTTAGACAGATTTCTGGTATTTATCATTAAGTGTGGTACTCCAAACTGATGAGATATACATGTAGGAATATAGGAAACATGCAAGGACATGAGTATTTACCTCCACATCATGCTCAAACTCAAAACTGATCACTTCACCATACTTAGACTGTTTTCTCTTCTCTCGGACTAGTTTGCCTTGACCATGTTGACTCTAGCTTTGTACAAGTTTGTCCTTATATTTCCATATGCTATGTTAACATAAATGACAACACATATTGCTAACAATCTCTCCCTTTGTCATTGATGGCAACATATACTCCCCCTTAGATATATATTTCCCTCTCCCCCTTTGACATCAAGGACAAAGGGCTTGATATCGTTTGTTTGTATCAATTCAAAACTGTATAGATTCCCCCTTACAAAATGATTTCTAAAATTGTAGTCCCCCTGAGATGAAGATTCCTCAAAAATAGATGCTATGTACATGGTGTGATTCTACTATCCTCCACAAGACTATATACATCAAAAATTGTCTTATTTACATTACTCTTACAACTCATTTGGATGGTATAATGACTTTGCAGATTACCTTGAGTTGTTGAAGAGTTGTTGTCCAGTTGGCACTTTCTAAGGCAAGCATATGGTTCTAGCATTCACACTACATGCATAGATCCTCAACTTCCTCTATGCTACTTGGGGTTAAATTCATCTTTTGATCTACCTTTTCTACTTCCCCTAGTAGACCAGACAATGAGGCAAGTTTTAGATTCATTGCCTCTCTCAACTGACCAAATTGTTTCTTCAAGTTTTGTCTTTGGTCCTATAGTTGAGATAACTATGCATGAAGGTTTTCCAATTGAGCTCTTGTTACCCCATTTTTGTCCTTAGACAGATCATACACATTGGCCATCTGACTGATTTGTGCCTCAATGGTATCCATTTGAGCTTTGATATTCTTTGTTGAGTTTGGTCAATTTAGGAAGAATAGATATAATGCGGCGGCATCATCAATGCAATCTTTGAACTTCTTCAAATTTTCTTTAATATTATTATGTGCATTAACACATTTATCAATCATCTCAGTCATTCTCTTATCAATTATTCTTTTTGCTACCTCTTGTTCTGCTTTTTGCTCTATGTAGGAAGAATGACCTTTGAAGGAATCCATTAACAACTTAAGCTTTTGTTCCGGAGGCAGAGATGGATCATTGATTACCTCTGGTAATCCTTCTTGAATAAACTTCACAACATCTTCAACTAAGCTGGCCTTTTTCAAATTTTCTTGCAATAACTCCTTTCTTGTAGAGGCATGCAGTATATCACAGAGTTGAAGCTTATGAAGAGGTGAAATACTAGACAGGTCTACTTGCCCCTCATGGGTAGGAATCTACAAAAGTTGAGGTGTGATCACTAGTTGAAATTGCAATTGCATATTTAATAGGTCTTTGAATAATTTTGACTCTAAAGAATTTTGACCTACATCTTCAATATTCTCATCTTGCTTCTCTATTTCATTTTGATCTTCCTTTTCTTGTTTCTCCTTATCCTTCTCTATCTCATCTTGTTTTTCCTCACTCATTTCTAAAGCATTTTCTTTTTCCTTTTCCTCAGGATTATCTTCTTGTCTTTACTCATCCTTCCTTATATTCTTTAGAGGAGAAATGTCATGTTCTATACCTGTATTTATATTATCTAGAGGAGGGGTACTTGCTTTATCTTGACCCTCTATATCTAGTGCTCCAATATCCTCAAGAGGAAAATTCTCCTCATTCTTCTTATCCTTGTCACTACTTTCCTCATTTCCTTCAAAGGCAGACTGATCAGATATATTTTTAGTGATTCCATCAATCTTCATCTCCATAAGAATTTTAACAGTTTTCTTTAGTGTTTCCTTTTTCAATCTCTTTATTTCTTCATTGTCCTTTGACATTAGAATATTCAATCTACATTTAGTCCTGAACACTTTTTCTATAGTTTTAGATATTTTGACTTTTTCTTCCTTAGAGATGGAAGGACAAACCTTTTCAAGATCCCAACTCTTCATCTCAACGTCTTTATCCATGTCTTCATTTCTCCTTTTGGTATGAACTTCAGCAAGATTCTTAGGCAATTGATGGCTGATTTCAATTAAAGCTACATTTAAAGATCCCATGTATTTGACCATTGCCTCCTCAATAGTAGATTTGTCCTTTGATGGCCTCTCATCATAGAGTTTAGCAACTTCTTTCAGAGCACCATGTTCTATGATTACATTCACTATGGCTTCAAGTTGTAAGGGCACATAATCAGATTTCTTACCCTTCTTTGTTTTTCCTTTTCCTTTCTCCTTTGAGGTGTCTCCTTCTTCAGTTTCTTCTCTAGTTCTTTTCTTCTTCCTTTCCAAAGTCTCAATATATTCTTCTTTTTCTTCTTCTTCTTCAATATTTACAAGATTTTTCTTGCCTCTTATAACATGACTCTTCTATCTAAGCTTCTTCTTCTCAGTGGTTTGAGTTTGTTCAAGGATTTATATGGTACTTCTTTTGACAGGCAATGAAGATTTGAAGGAAATAGAGGAAGTGGTTGTAGCTGATGTTGAACTGCTTGTTCTTCTTCGCAGTTGTGCAGAGGAAATGGTTTGTGCTTCTCCTGCTAAGATTTTAGGATATTTAAGTATCTTTTCTAGGTCAAACTTCATTTTCTCTGCCTTAGATTTTATCTTTTTTGCTTTCTCCTCTACATCTCTTTTAACTGATTTGTTGATGTTTTCATCATATGTGCCAAATCTTTCAATGGAAGAGTCTTTAGGTTTACTAAGTAGCATGTCAGCATATCCCATCAAATCAAACTCTGAAACCTCATATGGTAAGGTTGTAATCCAAAATGTCCATGACTCAATAGCCTCCATTTAATAATTATCTTTGTCAACCATAAATATTATATCATTCTTATATTTGTTGACAACTTTTGATGGTATTCTCTCCCTTATTTACATGTTCTTTTGAAAGGTCTTGAGATATCCCCATAACATTGTGTTATAGTTCTTATGATCTAGAAAGCTAAGCATATAATCCTTAACTTGATGATTAACCGAAGTATCTATTTTCTAGACCATCCCCTTCATACTAGACAATTCTTTCAGAAAGTAAAACATGAGACATATGATCAGAGAGCCATACCAGAATTTGTATTTTGATTCCTTTGTCATCTTCAGGTTGTCTTGAAGTTGTTGTCATAGAAGCTCACCTAGGTCAAAATCTTTTCCTCCTTTGACCATTTGATAGATTGTATATATTATTTTTGTAAAGGTAGAATTTTCCCTATTAGTGTAGTAAATATTGTATGCAATGTTAATGGTTACATACCGGACCCCAAAGTCTTCAATATCATCAATAGTTAATGTCCTTTTGTCAAAATTTTCTCCCGTGAGCTTCATCCCTTCTTCGTTCTTAACTAATTTCAGAATAGACATTGGTACAAAGGAGCATAAACTAGTCATGGCTTTTATAGCATCCTTAGTGATTAGATAGGGGTGATCTAAATAGAAGAAATCTCCATGAATTTGACTTAGGCCTATTCTCACCTAAGCTTCTTCATATCGAAAGTTTGGAAAACCCTTCCAGCTATCCAAGTGCTTAGAAATAATGCTGGAAAATTCAAGTTTTAGCTGAAAGTCATCTCCCAACAAATTATCATTCCTGAACTATTCAAGTTTCAAATGATCATATTCATCTATCAGCGAATGAATATATATACGAATGTCTTCAGTATGCAACACATTTGCCAGAACATGTGAGAAGATGCCAACTTCATCAGTCACAGTGGACTTGAATGGATGCTTCTTAAATTTTAGCCTTGACCATTCAACCACATCTATCACAAATGATGTCACCATTATAGTATCTTCAAGAACTAGGGTTTTATTTGGTGAAATCAAGAAATACCTAAAGATGCAGAGAATAGGGTTTGCTCCAACACTTGCTGAGAATCTTCTGCTCTTGTTTATCTCTTTAAATCGCTTATCTTTGTTCAAATGAGATAAAAAATGATTAAACATTACCTATATAGCCCTTCTACTAACCAATTTTGCTCTGTATTAATTGTCTTTCCATTTTTGACCTAGTTCATATGCAAAAACCAATAACCATACAACAATCCTCCAAAAATTAACCAATTGCTCCATAAATTTGACCAAATCTCTTCATGTCATCATCTTAATGTGTTTGCACCAATTTTAGCTAGAATGTTGAGGATTTCAGCATCACATTCATTTAGGGTTTTGAAGAAACTTAGAGTTGCAACTCCCCCTGAATCAATACTTCATCCTTTTAGTTACCAGAGGATCCATCTGCACTAGGTAGAGGTCCAAAACCTTTACATTATTTCTTCTTCTTCCATACTTTGCTCATTTCCTTCTTTTCTTGAGCAATATCAACCTTCTTTTGAGGAGCAAGCCTTACATTCTTTCTAGAATGCCCTATTTGATTACACTTATGATAGGTGAATTTTGATTGTTGAGCATTACCATTTCTCCTCACCTTAGATCTGCAATTAGTTGCGTTGTGACCAAACTTGTTATAAATGTAACAGTATCCACGAAAGGGTTGAGCATTATCCCTATTATTCCTTACCATTTTACTTCTGCATTCATTAGCCTTATGTCCCATCTTATTGCAAGCATAACAATTTATAGAAGTCTGATTTAACTTACTCCTACATTCAGTAGCTTTATGACCAAACTTATTGCAAGTATAACACCTTACAACATTTTGATTCATCTTACTTCTACATTCAGCAAATTTGTGACCAAATTTATTACAAGCATAGCAATTACCATTGAAACCTTAAGGATACCTAATAGGAGAAGTTTGTTTAGGTGTCAGCTTCTTGAAATTCTTCATATTCTTCCTTTGTCTTTGGACAGGAGTGAATTTATATTCTTTTGTATCACAAGAGGCATTCTTCTTAGGATCTTCAGTGCATGCCTCTTCCTTCATTATTCCAGACTTTCCTCCCGATTGGAAATTATCATATAAAGTTAGAGAAGCATTGATCATAGGACTCTTCCCCTTTTCAAAACCAAGGCCTGATTTTTCTTTTGATGGCTTTTGAGAATTAATTATCTCATCAAGGATTTCAGATCCTCCTTTCAGTTTTAGTCCTTTGTCAATCTGTTATTTTTCCTTTTCCAGTTCTTTCCTTAGAGTGACAACTTCTCCCTCAAGTTTTGAACATTCAGCTGATTTCTCACGGATCTTGATATTTAAGTAATCTTCAATCCTCTTTTCTTCTTCAACCATGAATTTCAAATTTGAGATCATTTCTTTTGCCTCCTTGAGCTTTATGTCACCTCCTTTATCTCCTTCTATTAGAGTTTTTAGTTTGCCAATTTCTTCTTTTGATTCTTTGGCCTTTGTCTTTAATTTGTCAATTATCTCCTTTGCTTTCTCAAGCATGTCTTCATATTCTATATTTAGTTCTCTTGATTCATTCGAGTCATCAAGGGTTGACTTGAGTTCTCCTTCAAGGGCTTACTTGAGTTCTCCTTCAAGGTCTACTTCACACTCATTTAGATCAAGATCCCAACCTTCAGGTTCTATTGCTTCTAGATCTGGTTTTGGTAGAAATACATCATTGTCCATAACTTCAAATTTCATGTGTTCAAGTGTAGGATCTATCTCAACTATTAGGCTTCTCAAAGGTACTTAGCTCTAACACCAATTTTTGAACACAATGAGATGCTGAGAGGGAGGGTGAATCAACACACACTAAAACTTAAACAAATATTTGCAGATAAAATTGAATAACTTAAAGAGCAAAAAGCAAACCATGCAACACAAGAATCAACACAAGAACACTAGGTTTTTTACGTGGAAAACCCTAAAATAGGGAAAAACTATGGTGAGAGTTAGCTCACAATATATTATGCTCATTGTGAAAATATTACAACTTTGTTTTTGGGTTGCAACCCAAGGAAGCTACTACTCCATGTACTTTGTGCTTACAACAATTACAACTTTGATTTAGGGTACTACTCCTTGAATATTTTGAATATTTTGTTCACTATATTTAGGATTTACAAAGATAGATATATGGACTACTACAAAATAGACATCTAACTTATGCTGATAATTCAATCTTCTTTTTCTACTCAAAACATGCCTTCAAACTAATTTTGCACACTTCATACCTTGCCCTTTGCTATATCATATTTGTACTAACTTCACCACTTCATAAATCAATTTGATCTTCTATAAATGTCCACCACAACACTTCAAAACACTGATTAGGTTGGCATCATAACCATCATTGGATGAAACATGTAATTCTTGAAAGGTTGGTCTTAATACATACAATATGATAAGAAAACTTGTTACAGACTTGAGGACTTCATGAAGGTATTCAAAACATATTTATTCACATCTTCCAAAGTCAAAGTAATAGGTTAGTATCTATCACACATACCAGACACTTACCCTGTTGGCTCAAATTGCTCAAAACTGCTAACAATTTATCTTCACACTACCAGGGAGAAGCCAAGATTTTCATGCAGACCTAGAATTCAATTGTGTACAATTTCAACATCCTCCATTCACATTTTTGTTGAAGTATCAGATCAATATATACAAATATACACTAAGAAATATGATAAACTACAGGAAATAGAGCATTCTGAACCACATGTGACGCTTCATAACTCAAGATATAGCATTGTAGTACAAGAAAACAAGAAATATCTACATGCAGATCAAACTTGAGATACATTGGAACATGTAAGACCTTCATACAACTTTTTTATTGATCAGTATATATTTCATCTCCCGCAAAAGCTCAAACATGTGTATTTAGGCTCTGGAATAGTCTGTATTGCCTCTGTCACTTGATTGCTAACTTTGTGGACCACCAGATCAATTGAAACTTCATCATAGAATTCATTATACATATTTGATCCTATCCTTAGAACCGCATGAAAAAATAATATCTTCTGGAGGAATGCAGAGCATTCCATTAAGTCTCCATTATTGCTTTTCCCTGTCTAAGTAGTAACTGGTACTCTGTGCCTTGTAACTTTTTCTACTGAAGATGTGAAGACCTAAAAAATTAGATATAGCATTTTAATACCTGGATAAACTTATCTTCAAAACCACAAGATCAAATCTTGGTCTATGGATAAATGTGGGCCAAAACAATGGTACTCTGCCTTGGGATATGCACTATGAATGCCTTAGACAGATTTATGGTATTTATCATTAAGTGTGGTACTCCAAATTGATGAGATATACCTGTAGGAATATAGGAAACATGCAAGGACATGATTATTTACCTTTGTATCATGCTCAGACACAAAATTGATCACTTCACCATACTTAGACTATTTTCTCTTCTCCTAAACTAGTTTGCCTTGACCATGCTGACTCTACCTCTATACAAGTTTGTCCTTATATTTCCATACACTATGTTGACATCAATGACAACACATATTGCCAATAGTTCCAATTTAGGGTTTCAAATAAATATTTTTGGTAACTCCAAAATAAACATTTAGGCTTTTCGTTTTCACCTTTTAGGGTTCAAAATTATATTTTTGGGATTTTAGTTTTTACATTTTAGGGTTTCAAAATAATGTATTAGGGTTTTAAAAAATAAAAAAATAGAGTTTCAGATTATATTGTATTAGGGTTTGGCAATCAACTATTTTGTCTTCAAATTGATATTTCAGGGTTTTAAATTATCTTACGGTTTACAAATTCGCATATAGTTTACAAGGGTTTCAAATTTATGCAAAAAACATTGAATCTGATTATTATAATTTTACAAAAAACATTGAATTTGCATACAATTTTACAAACAAACAATGAAATTCCTTACATTTTTTACAAAAAAACACTGAATTTCCATTTGCAATTTTTGCAAAAAAAATGAAAATATGCAAGGGTAAATTGAACATACCTGGTAGATACGCTGCATGGACACTGCTATTTGTTAACAAGTGGCAAGATGGGGTCATGGCATGGGTAGAAAATCCTTCATGGCTGTCACTGAAGGAATTCTATTATGCAAGGGTTCACAGCCATGGAGCTATTCAACAATTTCATGGAGCCGTTCAGGAGTGAAAATGACAACGAAAAAGATAGCAAAAAATGAACATTTTTCGCATTCTATGTTCTTTTTTAAAAAATAGTAAAATAATATCTTCGTTTGAAGATTTTCTTTGAAAGGAAGATATTATTTTATTATTTTTAACTGATGAAATGTTGTCTTCATTCGAAGATTTTCTTTGAACGAAGAAATACCTTTTCTTGAAGCTAATTTATACGAAATCTTTGAGCAAAAGTACCTTTGTTCGAAGAAAAATCATTGAATGAAGATGACATGCATTTTTTTTCCCATCCACCATCAAAAAATTGATGCCCCAACTTTGGGACCGAGTATTGTGGCTTTAGCCTCTATTCTCCCTGATGTGCTCACCATCTAAAAATTCCTGCAACAAGATCACAAAGTATAGATTCTACACAATCTCCCACTCAAAAATGGATTAGTTCAATAAACCCAACAACCCACAACTGAAAACAAAGGTGATCAATCTTTGATACCACTTGTAAGGAAGCTAAAGTAGCAAAACAACTTCCTACACTAATCTTGAGAGGAGGATTATGCAAAAATTTTCAAATATTTACAACAATTATGAAAATTATACATAAATAATTATAAATATAAATCATACCACATCATAGTGATTTACATGGGGAAAACCCTTTAGGGAGAAAAAGCCCACACTGCAAAATCTGTCTAATATATTATTCAAAAATCAACAATATTACAATACACTTGAAGAACAATCTTTCGTAGGAGTATCACCAACCAGAGATCTAGAGGCAACTCAACATCTAAAAGACTCTCACACTCAACTTCTATCTCAAGCACCTAATATAGGAGATACAATACATGAAACCATCAAATGGTAGTTACAAAACCATCAAATAAAACCACCCAAAAAGTGGTACACAAATTATCTCCAATCAAAGATGCCCTGTGATGTGTGAAAATACACACCAAAATGTGTAACTCCCCCCCTTTATAGCTCTTTTAAGTGTCCAACATGTTTTTGAACATTTCACAAAACAAGAGACCCAACTTCTGGGGGTTGTAGCTTTTGATCCGAGTGTTTGATTAATGAACCGTTTGATGTGTTAGAAAGCTTGTGAAGAGATTTGCCAAAAAATGACTTGCTTATTTCATTATGACAACTTTCAAGGCAAAATGGGGCCTCTAAGTGCCTCAAAATTAACTTTGAAACTTTTTCAAGAGTTTAAAAAATGAAAACTTTAATATATTGACATCTAAGCATGATCTTAGATCAAAACTCACCTAGAATGTTTATTTGGTAGTTCTATAGCTTTTGGGAAAATTTTAGGCCCATATGTTCTCAAATGTATACTTACTATAAGTAGAAAGCCCTACTATTTTTAGACCTTTTTGGAACCTTTGAATGTTCTAAACCATTCTTCAAGATAATGGGTATTTGCCAAAACCAAAATTGAAAATAATAATAACCTTTTGTAATTGCAAGGTTGAGACACCTTTCCTAACATTCATCTCCTATCGCAAAGTCATTGTGCCTTCTGGTTTTGTTAGCCTCTTGTTTGTACTTATCATTTATCTTCTTAGAATGGTCCCTAACCTCCATGTATACCTTCTTCATATGTTTAATGAACTCCTCTACCTGTACAAACCTCTTCTCTTCCTTTTTGATGTCTCTTAGTTTTCATATATTATTTGGATTGCTGCCATTTGCAGTCTAAAATTTTGTCTTTTTGGTGCTCTTATTTGTTGATTTTTATATGCGAATTCTACTTGCAACAAGACCATGTCCCATTTGGACTACCTTTTCTCCAACTAAATTATTCAAGCTCCTATTGACTACTTCTATTTACCAATTAGTTTGTGGATGGCATGTTGACCTAAATTTTAGGTTTGTTTTCATCTTCTTCAACAAAGTCCTCCAAAAGTATCCCACAAACTTAATGTCCCTATCTAAAACTATACTCTTTGGAAAACTATGCAATCTTTTTTTTGAATCAGTAAGGATTCATAGTGCATCATAATATATATATTATAATAATAAAGTTTTTACAATTTACAATAAAGGCCCTTCCTGGCCAAAAACATAGCATGACAATGCTTTTTAACAAAGAACGTCGAACAAAGCGAAGGATCAAAAGGCCCTATCTAGCCAAAATGGCAGCCAAATAACAACAAAGCCAAAAAAAATAAAATAGAAGAAGTGGATCAAATGTTGCCTATATTCAAATCTACAACCCTATATGCATGAATCCTAGTTGGATTAGCTTCAGAAAGGACTGTGTCATCATCATTGTTGAAAGGAGCTACCAGCGGTTGAAAATGAGACAAGAAGCGCCATGCATTGAAAAATTCCTTAATTTTTTTCCCTCTTGGACCTTCCAAAAGTAGATTTGTGAGCCCGTAGTGAATTTTCAAAAAGCTCTCTATTATTTGATTGCATACTTATAATCATCGCTTGATAAACACAATAAAAACTAGGTTTATTTATGATATCTTCACAGAGGAAAAGTCCCCCTACTAGAGCTGAGCCATCATGGAGATTGTAACTAGAGAAAGCTTCAAACCACTTGACATCTAGGATTAGATATTCATGAACAAAAACATATGCTATCCTTTTAACCATATCAACCTACTGGAATAAGTCCATCGCATTTGAAAGGAAATGAGATACCAAATGTGAAGCATAGCATACCCTAGATTGTAGTAGAAAATACCTATCACAAATGTCTACCAAAGCATCCTCCACCTCTTCATTGAACAATTTGAAGGCCCTAGCCATGAATTTTGAATTGATATTCCCGTACATTGGTTGTTCCCATGGTTGAACAGGAAAAAGAAGTTGACAATTGCAGGGAAAGTAGACATTACAGAGACCTAGAAAGAGGAAAAGATGAAAGGGGAAGAATGACATAGATACCATGGTCGCTATATAAAAGGAGCATCACACAAGCCAACATTATGCGTTGAAGTCCTTCAAACGGGCAGGTAAATAATAACAAAGCAGATGTGATCAAAATGTGATCAATATTTGCTCATCTCACAATATGCCTCATACAAAGGATTCAATGAACTCAATAAAAGAGACATGTGTGAAGCGAACAAAGACAAATGGAAATATAAAAAGATTTCCATGTGACAATGAAAACATTCTCCAATAAACCGCTAGAAGACCTGTCAAGAAAACATAAAAGTTAGAAGAAAAAAGTTGAGACTGTCATGGGGAGCCTTAGACTAATGCCTCAACCCTAAGAAGCTCACAAAGGATATGATATTTGGCAATGTTGTTTGAGTTAATATCTAGAGCTTCTTCAGGTTTGAGAAGACATGCCATGTTGGCCAAAACATCAGCAACTTTGTTACCCTCTCTAAGGGTATGTAGACATACAAATCCTTCAAACTTATTAATAAGATTCCAAGCTTCATTTAACACATAATTTATTCTCCAATTATCCACTATTCTTTTTTGGAAAGAATGTACCAAAATTTGAGAATCACCTTCAAGTATTAACTACTTAATTCACAAGTTCAAAGTTGTGTGAATACCTAGCAAAAAATCTTGTGCTTCTGCAACATTATTTGTTCCATCTATCACTCCCACTACTTTAGCACAAAGAAGTTTTCCCCATTGATTGCAAACCACACAACCAATTCTTGATTTACTTGGATTACCTTTGGAAGCACCATCAACATTGATTTTGATCCAGTCAGAAGGAGGTGGAATCTAATGGATGTTTTTACAAGCATCTTGAGAAGAAGAGAGATTAGGACCCTGACATCCTAGAGTGATGATATGAATAAATTTCTACTTTTTAAGAATAGAATCATCCCAAAAAGTAAAGGCATTCTGTTTTGAATTCCTATGCACATCTACCATGACCAACTCTGAAATAGAGATCTCAATTTTCACAAGGATATTTTCTAAAGGCAACACTTCCTTTCTAAAAATTCTTCTATTCCTTTCCAGCTAAATATTCTACATAATAATAGAAGGTGATACAGTCCAAAGGGAGTAGAACAAAGATTTTTTGAAGAGAATAGGCCAACCCTAGAAAAATTTTAGAAGAGTGTCTAGTACTGTGGCCATCCAATTAATTTTATTGAAGAACCAAGCCCGACATTTTAGGGCCAAAGGACAATGAAGGAAAAGATGATCCAAAGATTCATTCTATAAACCACACATTAAACATTTGAAAGGATTCGCTAAGCCCAACTTTTCCAAGCGGTCACTAGTAAGAGTTTTATTTTTCAAAGCCAACCAAGAGAAAGCTCCTTCTTTGGGTAAGAAAGATTTGCCCCAGCAAAGAGTTGAAGGCCAGTCTGAAATATTGGATGAAGCTAAAACTAGAGAAACATATCCTTGTTTGACAGAGTAAGATCCTGTCTTTGTTGGGCACTAGAACAATTTATCAGACTTAGAAGAGAAGAAAAATTTTCCTTGTCGTAGCAGTTTTAAAAGAGAATCTTTGTGATCTTGAGGAAAATCCATATCTGAGAAGTCTCTCCATGAAACAAAATTTATAAAATTTCTTGAATGATCATCATGCCTAATAAGGTAATCCTTGACATGTATACACCAAGCCTGACAAATGACTTCTTTTGCTTGAAATAGGTCTAGAAAAGAGTCCAATTTCACACACCCATTCCAAGAATCTTCCCAAAAGAGAGCTTTTTCTCCATTATTAATAGTCCAGGAAAGAAAAGGAAGAATAACTTCTCTACATTTGACTATAAAGTTCCAAATCCTAGATTCATATGGTGTGTTTGCAACATCGAATATTCTCTCTGGATCATTAGAACCAAGGTACTTAGCTTGCATTATCTTACACCATTTCTGATTTGTCTTGTCAAACATTTGCCAGGCTAACTTGGCCCCCAAAGCTAAACTGTGAGCCTCAATGTTTTGAATTCCAGTCCCACCAACTAATTTTGGAGTGTAGATTTTATCTATAGAAATTAAGGCAACAAATTTTTTCTGTAGTATCAAAGTTTCCTCTGCAAAGAAAATTCCTAACAATCTTTTGAAAATCTGCAATGATACCCTTGGGCATATTGAGAACAAACATTATGTACACCAAAATGGCAGCTAGGACAACTTTAATCATTACAAGTTTACCTAAAAAAGTTAGCCATCTATTTTTCCATGTGGAAATTTTGCTTCTAATTGAATCCAACACCTTGTACCAAAATTCTTTTTTATTTGATCTAGTAAACAAAGGTACACCTAGGTGTTGGGAGGGGAGAGTTCCCATTTTGAAGCCCAAAAAAAATGCAATTTTTTTACTAAGAAGTAATATCTGTATGGAAGAAAAATATTTGTGATTTAAGTGGATTTACCTACTACCCAGAAGCTGTACTATAAGAATCTAAAACTGCTTTAATAGTCTTTTCTTCAGATAAGGTAGAACGACCAAAGAGTAGAGTATCATCTTCTAAAAGAGAGTGAGTGACAGGAAAAGGAAAGTGAGGGCATTTGATTCCAATCCATTTATTCTTAAAAAATGCACTTTGAATGGATCTACTAAGAGCCTCTTCCAAAATTATAAAAAGAAAGGGAGATATAGGATCCCCCTGTCTGATGCCTTGGGTGGTCTTGAAAAAGCCACATGTCTTTCCATTGAGTACACTAAAAAACTTGGGCCTGATATGCAAGCTAGAGTCCACTTGCAAAAGGAATTTGAAAAACCAATCTTAGAAAGAACCTTCAGAAGAAAATACCAATTTACTCTATCATAAGCCTTAGGCATGCCAAGTTTCAGCATCATATATTTCAACTTTTGATCATTGATGGAATGAATGACTTCATGTGCAAAAATAACACCTTCAGAGGTCTCTTTACCTAGCACAAAGACACCTTTCTCTTTAGAGATGATATTAGGAATTATTTGCACTAACCTCATGGTAATGGCCTTTGCAATAATTTTGTAAAGAGTATTACACAAATCAATTGGTCTAAAGTCTACAAAAGACAATGGATTCTTTTTCTTAGGGATGAGATCTAGGAATGTGTTGTTAAGCTCCCTCAAAATATTTTTTATTTTTCTAGCCTCTTCCACAACTACCCAGACATCTTTACAAATGAAATCCCAAGATTTCTAGAAGAATAAAGCTAAGAAACCATCTTGGCCTAGTGCCTTTTCAAGAGCCATTGATAACACCACAGCCCTAACCTCTTCCATGGAGAAAGGATTATGTCATACTCTGTTATCTTTTGAAGACACTAAATTAGTAATATTATCAAGAATGTAGTCATGAAATCAGAAGAACTATAAGAGGAGAGAAGCTTTTTGAAAAAAAGAACAACCTCATCCTGAATCTCTTTTTCCTCAGTGAGAAATTTTCCATTTGAAGAATTGATGCTGGTAATGGAATTTTTATAACTTCTAATCTTTGTCGAGGCATGGAAAATTTTGGTGTTCTTGTCTCCATCTTTCAACCACAACTCCCTTGAACGTTGCCTCCAATAGATTTCTTCTCTAGCTAGGAGTTCATGTAGCCGAACTTTCAATAAAGTTTCTTTTACAAAACTCACACTGTTCATGCCATGGACTATAATATGATCATTAAAGATTTTAAGCTCCTCTTGAAGCCTAAATTTTTCACCAAAAATGTTTTTGAAATGTGAGGAATTCCAGCTTCTGATTTGATTTTTTAGAAAATGAAGTTTTTTAGCAAATTGATACATTCTGGAACCAAAGATAAAAGGGGCAGATTTCCAAGTTCTTTCCAAGAAGGGAAGAAAATTTGAATCTCTAAACCACATTGATTCAAATTTGAAGGGAGCTTTGAAGGAGGAAAAATACCTTTTATCAAAACAAAAGTCCACTAAGAAATGATCATGCCCTGAAAAAGGGATAATTGAAGAGGACACAGTAATAGCATTAAGGAACCAAACTGGAGAAATCATAAATCTGTCAAGTCTTTTTGCAGTTTGCAATAAATCCTTTCTTCTGTTTAACCAGATAATTGAACCATTCTTTGGCACACAATCCACAAGCTGGTTGTCAAAAACAAAGTTACCAAAGTCCTCCATAGTTTTTAAAGGATATATAATACCTCCAATTTTTTCCTCTAAGGATAGAATAGCGTTAAAATCCCCAACAACTATAAGATATTCATTTCTAAGTGGTTCAAGCACTTCTAAGAGATCTCTTCAAAGATGAGCCTTATCAAGCGTTGAACAGGGACCATAGACATTACAAATCTAGAAGGCAAAATTTGACTATAGACACTGAACTTGACTAAGTATCCAATTGGGTTTAGAGGCCAGAATATTAATAGAAATTGAATCTACCTTCCACAGAAGAGCAAATACCCCCTGATGTTCCTATGGGCTCAACCAAACCATATTTCCATTTGGACCAGAAGGAGAAGATCTGAGCACCAGAAGAAGCATAAAGTTTTGTTTCTTGTAACATAATTATATCAGCAAGACTGGAATCTATTTTGCGCTTTATGAGACCTACATGTTCATTATGAACACCTTGCAAAAGAAGGCCTTCTAAACTAGTATAAGGTCAATACAGTCATTGTAAAGGGTCTAGTATAACCTTGCATCTCTAGTATCAGGTATGCATATGTTAAAGGAGGGCTTGATGATTGTCATTTAAAGGAACTCATGTGATGCCTACACTCAGTATTGAAAGCAAGGGATTGGTAATAGGGCATCAAGACAATAAATACAGTGACCTTGTGAAGATATACAATGCAAAGATACCACTGACATGCCTACACTAAAGGTAGAAAAGGGATCTAGAATGATATAGAAGTCAATCCAAGAGGAGAAAGGTCTAATGAACAACTATGCAAATAAGATATGTACTAGAAGGAGTGTAATGAGAAGAGATAAGGCATATCAAATAATGATCAAGATGGACCTTGTATCAGTCTCACATAGCAGAGGTAGTTTATGAAGACTCTTGAGTATCTCTATCATATAGTGCTAAATACTATTACAGACTTAGGTTGAACTAATGTAACTAAACTTCACAACATTAAATTCAACACTATTATTACAAAAGAATACCCACAAAACTCAGAATTATTTTCAAATTTCTTCTCATTCCATTCCACCCTACCACAACAGAAAAAAAATACCAAGTTTATACAAAATGAAATTACCATTTTTGGCAGATTTTAACAACTTTCTAAAATTGCCATTTTTGCTAACTTTGCATATTTATCCGTATGACCATGAAAATTTCCAAATATTTGAAACTTACTAAAAGATGACTAATTGTCAACTTTCTAATCTAATTGCAAGTAAAGTTTGAAAATAAATTAGAAAAAACAACTTTGAAAATCTAAAAAAAAACATTAAAACCTCATTTTGAGGCCCTAGATAATCGGATAAGGTCCCGAAAAAGTGTCAAAATGGTGACCTACTGAATTTACCAATTCAGTGGGATTTTTATTAAATTATTCAAGACGCATTTGCCCACCAAATTTTAGCTCCAATGGACCTCCAGGTCAAAAGTTATGACCTCTAGAAGTTCTTGCATCATTCTCCTCTTGTTGAAAAATGTAGCTCCTGCAAGTTGTTTTCCTAGAACTTGTGCCACTTGTCTAGATCTAGCTTCTTCACTTCCCATTCTAGAATCCATGTATTATCTGCTTGTGTTAGACCTTCCCACTATACTAGATACTTGTTGTATTGATCCTGTTGAGTGTCTTTGGTCTGCTTGTCCAGAATCTGTGCAATCTTTTACCTTTTCTTTCTTGGAACCTGTTGTTTCTAGACTACTACAACCTCACCTTTGTCATCATGATAGTCACCATGAAAAGCATATAAATTAGAAAAATTAAACACAGGAGAAATGTCTAACTGCGTTGGTAAATCTACCTCATAAGCATTGTCAATGATTTTTTTTGTAATCCTACAAGGACCAATTTTCTTGTATTTCAACTTGTTGTAAGTTCCAGTGGGAAACCTCTCTCTTCTCAAATAAACTATCACTAAATCACCTTCAGTGAATACTAGATGTCTTCTACTAGCATCTACTATAGTTTTATACTTTTCATTATTTTCTTGGAGCTTCTACCTCACGTCTTTCTATAATTGTTAAATATGTCCCACATATGCTTCTCCATCATCACTAGTCCTGTCTCCAATTGGTAGCTGCACCAAATCTAAAACGCCCTTAGGATTCTTACCATAAACAATGTGAAATGGTGATTTACCTATTGATCGATTGACTGAACTATTATAGGCAAATTCAGCTTGTGGTAGGGCCAAGTCCCACTGTCTGGTTTTCTCACCAATGATGCATCTTAGTAGGTTTCTCGAACTCTAATTTACAACCTCTATCATCTGTTTGGGGGTGCTAAGCACTGCTGAACTGGAGCCTGGTACCCATCTTCTTCCATAGGGTCCTCCAGAAATGACTAAGAAACTTGGTATCCCTATCAGATGTGATAGTTTGTGGAACACCATGCAATCTAACAATTTCTTTAAAAAATAACTCTGCCACCCTAGTCACATCACTAGTCTTCTTGCAGGCAATAAAATGAGACATCTTAGAGAACCTCTCAACAACAAGAAACATGGAATCATTACCTCATTGTGTGTTTGGTAGCCCTAACACAAAGTCCATGCTTAAATAGGTCCATGGTTCAGTAGGTACTGGTAATGGCATATACAACCCTATATTTTGTGAATGTCGTTTAGCCATCTAACAAATTCTACACCTTTTCACATATCTTGTTATGTTTCTTTTCATCTTTGGCCAGTAGTATTTATCTTCTACCAGAGCTATGATCTTATCCTTGCCAAAATCACCAGCCAACCCACTACTATGAAGCTCTCTTATAATATTCTCTCTCATGGACCCACCTGGAATACATAATTGCTTTCCTTTAAAGATATAACCATCTTGCATAAGATATTCACCTTAAATGTGGTTCATGCTGCCCACTACCAGGGTTTTCAACTATTCCACAATCTCCCAAATATCATTGTCAGATTCATATAGATCTTTGATGGCATCAAAACCAATCACCTCATTTTCCATTGTTGTCAATAGTGTAACACACCTACTTAAAGCATCTGCAACCTAGTTCTATTTTCCTGACGTGTGCTTGAGAACAAAGTTGTAGCCTTGTAAGAAAGAGACCCATATTGCATGCCTACTATTCAATTTTTTTGTGTGTTCAAGTATTTCAAGACAATATGGTCTATAAACAACACAAACTCCTTCGGTACTATGTAATGCCTCTAATGTCTCAATGCTTGTACAACTACATAAAATTCTACACCATAAGTTGAATAGTTCTTCCTTGCCTCATTCAACTTTTCACTAAAGAAGGTTGTGGGCTTACCTTCTTGGCTAAGTATAGCTCCAATGCCCACATTTGAGGGATCACAATCCACTTCAAATACCTTATCAAAATTTGGCAATGCTAAAATAGGAGCTTCTATCACCTTCTTCTTCAGAAACTTAAAATCTTCCTTAGCTTCCTTAGTCCACACAAATTCCCTTCCTTTGGTGCAATTTATTATGTGTACTACAATACTGCTAAAATTTTGAATGAAATTTTGGTAGAATGTGGATAACCCATGAAATCTTCTTACCTCTATTATGCTCCTTGGACTAGGCCACTATAGAATTGCCCTAACCTTTTCTGTATCCTTTTTAACACCATCTATGGAGATGACAAAGCCCGGGAAGACCAGACTTTCTTGCATGAATATGCACTTCTTTAAGTTTGCATAGAGTTTCCCTTTTCTCAACACATATAATATGATCCTCAAGTGCTATAGGTGCTCGTCTTTGCTCTTGCTAAAAACTAAAATATCATCAAAATAAACCACCTCAAACTTACTGATATAAGGACACAATATAGTATTCATTAGCCTCATGAAGGTGCTAGGTGCATTAGATAACCTGAATGGCATATCCATCCACTCATATAATCTATCCCTAGTCTTGAAGGTTGTTTTCCATTCATCCCCCTCTCGAATCTGGATTTGGTGATAACCACTGCATAGATCAATTTTCCTAAAGTATTTAGCCCCTGCAAGCACATCCATCATGTCATCCAAACGATGGATGGGAAACCAATACTTGATGGTGATTTTATTGATTGCCCTACTATCTACACACATCCTCCACGTACCATCCTTCTTTGGAGTTACTAGTACAGGTACAACTCATGGTCTCATACTCTCCCTCACCGCACCTATCTTTATGAGGTTTGTCACTTGTCTATTGAGTTCTGCATGGTGGGTAGGGCTCATTCTATAAGCTGCCTAATTAGGTAGAGATGCCCCTGGGGTCAAATCAATGTGGTGTTGAATATATCTATTTGGTGTTAGACCATCAGGTAACTCATCTGGCACAACATCAACATATTCTTCTAGTATCTTTTCTACTTCTGTTGGTACTCGTATTTCCTCACCATCTTCTTTTTACACTACTAGTGCATAACAGAACCTTGTCACCTTCATTTCCTTGACAAGTTCTCTTGCGGACAACATACACTCAACCTTCCTTTCATCTTTAAGAAGCAATAAAATCACTTTGGAACCTTCTTTCCAAAAAGTGTATGTATTATTTTCTCCATCATGCATTACCTTCCTGTTGTATTGCCACATCCTTCCCAACAACACATGGCATGCATCCATTGGAATGACATCACACCATATTTCATCCTTATGAGTCTTTCCTATGGAAAATTTAATTAAACACCTCTTATCAATAATGATTATATTTCCCTTTTTGAACCATGCAATACAATAAGGATGGGGATGTTTTTCACGATGTAGATTTAGTTTATCTACTATTTCTCTAGAAACCATATTTTCAGAACTGACACTATCAATAATAACTTGGTATACCTTTCCTCTTAGGTGCACCTCATTCAAAAAAAATTGGTTCGAAGCCAAGAGTCATCACAACCTTGCATTTGCTCCTTTTTTGGAATCACCATTGCTCTTCTCATCATGAGATTCTCACCAACATCTGGTGGAACCTCTAATTCTACCCCTTCTCCTTCATCCTCAGCTTGAGCCAAGTTCAACCTGGGTTGTTCTCCTCATTTCCTTTCTTGCATGTGATAGTTTGGATAGTCAAATGCCATGTGACCCTCTTCACCACACCTATAACAAATGAAACGTTTTTGTGGGCCTTCCCATCCTCTGCGACCACTATAACCTTTGCCCCTCTAAAATCCTCTTCATCTTTGTTGACTTTGAGGATCTTGTAGGTATCTTCTAATTTCTCCATTCCTTGGGATGATTCTCCCTGACTAAAATTCAGACCACCTCGTAAGGGATATGATGTCCCTCTCCTTGCTCCTTTATTCCTTTGAAAATATTGTCTACTTTTCTTTTTTTCTATCTTTAAAGCTAATTGGTATGCATCTTCCATATTGTTAACCCTATGCATGCTCAACTCATCTTGAATAGTGAATTTTAGACCATTTAAATACCTTGCAGCCATCCATTCATCAGTTTCTCGATGCTCCACATGAATAGACAAATTGTAAAATTTATTTGTATAGTCTTGCATAGTAGATAAGTTTTGTTTCAAATTTTAAAACCTACGAAAAAGAGTATGTGCATAGTCTACAGGCAAAAAATTTTCTTTCAGCTTCTTCTTAATTTTGCTCCAAGTCTTGATTTTATCCTTTCCCTTTCCATTTCTTTCCTTTTGCAGATGATCCCACTAGATCATTGCATGACCCTTTAACTTAGTGCATGCAAACTTCACCTTCTTTTCCTCTGTCATACTCTTCCATTCAAAGAATTTCCCCATTTCGTTCAACCAATCTATCAACTCCTTTGGTTTGAGACTGTTTGCATACTCAGAAACTTTATTTTAATCCCATCATTTTTCCCTCTAATGCTCTGAGCATCCTTTCTTCAAAAGTAAGGTCCTTTAATTGTGCTTCCTCTTCAGCTCGTACATGTCGATCTTCATCTCCCTAGCCTATTTATTCATCAGAATCACATCTTTGTGGTCTCAATCCTTGATTGGCCATCATACCTACAAGTTCTTGCATTTGTATTTATAGATTTTCTATATCCCTATGCATATGAGCATTACCTACTCTTCCTCTTCCTCTCCTATCCATCTTCTCGCTCTGATACCAGATGATGTAACCAAACTTCACAACATAAAATTCAACACTATTATTACAAAAGAATACCCACAAAACTCAGAACTATTTTCAAATTTCTTTTCATTCCATTCCACCCTGCCACAACTGAAAAAAAGATACCAAGTTTATACTAAACGAAAATTACCATTTTTGGTAGATTTTAACAACTTTCTAAAATTGCCATTTTTGGTAACTTCGCATCCTTATACATATGACCATGAAAGTTTCCAAATATGTGAAACTTACTAAAAGATGACTAATCATCAACTTTCTAATCTAATTGCAATTAAAGTTTGAAAATAAATTAGAAAAACTACTTTCAAAATTTAAAAAAAAAAACATTAAAACCTCATTTTGAGGCCCTAGATGATCGGATCAGGTCCCAAAAAAGTGTCAAAATGGTGACCTACCAAATTTACCAATTCAGTGGGATTTTTATTAAACTCTTCAAGATGCATCTGCCCACCAAATTTTAGCTCCAATGGACCTCCGAGTCAAAAGTTATGATCTCCAAAAGTTCCTGCATCATTCTCCTCTTCTTGAAAAAAATGCAGCTCCTACGAGTTGTTTTCCTGGAACTTGTGCCACCTATCTAGATCAAGCTTCTTGACTTCCCATTCTAGAATCCATGTATTATCTTCTTGTGTTAGACCTTCCCACTGTACCAGATACTTGTTGTATTGACCCTATCGAGTGTCTATGGTCTACTTGTCCATAATCTATGCAATCTTTTCCCTTTTATTTCTTGAAACTTGTTGTTTCCAGTCTACTACAACCTCACCTTCATCATCATGATAGTCACCATGAAAAGCATATAAATAAAAAACATTAAACCCAGGAGAAATGTCTAACTACTCTAGTAAATCTACCTCATAAGCATTGTCATTGATTTTTTTTGTAATCCTGCAAGAGCCAAGTTTCCTCTATTCTAACTTGTTGTAACTTCTGGTGGGAAACATCTCTCTTCTCAAATAAACCATCACTAAATCACCTTCAGTGAATACTATATGTCTTCTCCCAACATTAACTGTAGTTTTATATTTTTCCTTACTTTCTTGGAGTTTCTACCTCACCTCTTTTTGTAATTGTTGAATATGTTTTGCATATGCTTCTCCATCATCACTAGTCTTGTCTACAATTAGTAGTTGCACCAAATCTTAAACACCCTTAGTATTCCTACCATAAACAATGCAAAATGGTGATTTACCTATTGACCGATTGACTAAACTATTATAGGAAAATTCAACTTGTGGTAGGGCCAAGTCCCACTGTCTAGGTTTCTCTCCAACGATGCATCTTAACAGGTTTCCCAAACTCTGATTTACAACCTCTGTCTGCCCATCTATTTGGGGGTGATAAGCACTATTGAACTTGAGCTCGGTTTCCATCTTCTTCCATAGGGTCCTCCAAAAATGACTAAGAAACTTGGTATCCCTATCATATGTGATAGTTTGTGGAACACCATGCAATCTAACAATTTCTTTAAAAAATAACTCTCACCCTAGTCACATCACTAGTCTTCTTGCAGGCAATAAAATGAGCCATCTTATAGAACCTGTCAACAACAAAAAAAAAATGGAATCATTACCTTGTTGTGTGTTTGGCAGCCCTAACACAAAGTCTGTGCTTAAATCAATCCATGGTTCAGTAGGTACTGGTAATGGCATATACAACCCTGTATTTTGTGAATGTCCTTTAGCCATCTGACAAATTCTACACCTTGTCACATATCTTGTTATGTCTCTTTTCATCTTTGGCCACTAGTATTTATCTTCTACCAGAGCTATGGTCTTATCCTTGCCAAAATGTCTAGCCAACCCACTACTATGAATCTCTCTTATAATATTCTCTCTCATGGACCCAACTGGAATACATAATTGTTTTCCATTAAAGAGATAACCATCTTGCATAAGATATTCACCTTGAATGTGGTTCATGCTACCCTCTATTGGGGTTTTCAACTATTCCACAATCTCCCAAAAATCATTGTCAGATTCTTATAGATCTTTGATGGCATCAAAACCAATCACCTCATTTTCCATTGTTGTCAATAATGTAACACACCTACTTAAAGCATCTACAACCTGGTTCTATTTTCTTGACTTGTGCTTGAGAACAAAGTTGTAGCCTTGTAAGAAAGAGACCCATTTTGCATACCTACTATTCAATTTTTTTGTGTGTTCAAGTATTTCAAGGAAATATGGTCTGTAAACAATACAAACTCACTCGGCACTAGGTAGTGCCTCCAATGTCTCAATGCTTGAACAATTACATAAAATTCTACATCATAAGTTGAATAGTTCTTCATTGGCTCATTCCACTTTTCACTAAAGAAGGCTATGGGTTTACCTTCTTGGCTAAGTACAGCTCCAATGCCCACATGCAAGGCATCACAATCCACTTCAAATATCTTATCAAAATGTGGCAATGCTAAAATAGGAGCTTCTATCACCTTCTTCTTCAGAAACTTAAAAGCTTCCTTGGTCGACACAATTTCCCTTCCTTTGGTGCAATCTGTTATGCATGCTACAATACTGCTAAAATTTTGAATGAATTTTTGGTAGAATGTCAATAACCCATGAAAACTTCTTACCTATGTTATGCTCCTTGGACTAGGCCACTCTAGAATTGCCCTGACCTTTTCTGTATCCATTTTGACACCATCTGTGGAGATGACAAAGCCCAGGAAGACCAGACTTTCTTGCATGAATCTGCACTTATTTAAGTTTGCATAGAGTTTCTCTTTTCTCAACACATCTAATACGATCCTGAAGTACTGCAGGTGTTCCTGTTTGCTCTTACTAAAAGCTAAAATATCATCAAAATAAACCACCACAAACTTACCGATATAAGGATGTAGTACAATATTCATTAGCCTCATGAAGGTGTTGAGTGCATTAGATAACCTGAATGGCATGACCATCCACTCATATAATCTATCCCTAGTCTTGAAGGCTATTTTCCATTCATCCCCCTCTCGAATTTAGATCTGGTGATAACCACTGTGTAGATCAATTTTGTTGAAGTATTTAGCCATTGGAAGCACATCCATCATGTCATCCAAACAAGGGATGGGGAACTGATACTTGATGGTGATTTTATTTATTGCCCTACTATTTGTGCACATCCTCCACGTGCCATCCTTCCTTGGAATTAATAGTGGAGAAACTTGACATGGGCTCATACTCTCCCTCACTACACCTTTCTTTATGAGGTCTATCACTTGTCAATTGAGTTCTGCATGGTGGGTAGGGGTCATTCTATAAGATGCTTGATTAGATAGAGATGCCTCTAGGATCAAATCAATGTGGTGTTGAATATCTCTGTTTGGTGGTAGACCATCAGGTAACTCATCTGGCACAACATCAACATATTCTTCTAGTATCTTTGTTGCTTCTGCTAGTACTAGTATTTCCTCACCATATTCTCTTTGCACTACTAGTGCATAACAAAACCCTGTCACCTTCATTTCCTTGATAACTTCTCTTGCGGACAACATACTCTCAACCTTCCTTTTATCCTTAAGAGGTAATAAAATCACTTTCGAACCTTCTTTCCAAAAAGTGTATGTATTCTTTTCTCCATCATGCATTACCTTCCTGTCGTATTGCCATGCCCTTCCCAACAACACATGGCATGCATTCATTGGAATGACATCACACCATATTTCATCCTTATAAGTCTTTCCTTTGGAAAAATTAATTAAACACCTCTTATCAATAGTGATCTCATTTCCCTTTTTTAACCATGCAATACGATAAGGATGGGGATGTTTTTCACAGTCTAGATTTAGTTTATCTACCATTTCTCTAGAAACCATATTTTCACAACTGCCACTATCAATAATAACTTGGCATACCTTTCCTCCTAGTTGCCCCCAAAATTTAAACCCATACATTTTCAAATTTTAGGTATAATCATAACATTGCCTTGCCTCAATTTGGTCATTTTCCGTGCCCAAATATCTTACCTCTTGTGAAATTTTAGTCTTAGCTTTTTCTCATTCATGATTCACAAATCAAGTCATGGGGACATTTTTTCCAATACTCATGCGTAACTCAAATACTTTATAGACTATTCATTCTTTGTTGTCAGGCATTTTTCAAGTTCATGAATCCATTGTTCCCCTAACTTATGTTCTTAAGTCCATGAAATGGCCAACTTCTCAACTCCTCTTATTGTCAGGGAAGTTGAAAGTTTTTTAACTTCACTCTAATAGTTTGAAAGTTCACAAGAGCTTTGATGGCCTGACTTCATTCATTGTCAAAGGTTTTTGAAACCATGGAACTCCTAATATGTGGTTCAATGGTTCTGCTTTTCCATGACTCTGCGACCCTCCAATAGATTCCCAATTTTCAAAGCATCGCCAGCTCATTTGATTTTCCATATGACATATCATGAGAATGTCTTTCAGGAGTTATGAAGTATGAACTTAATCTTAAGACTTGTTCTCAAGGTACAAAATCAATGATGCATTAATTACCTCTTAAATGACAAGTGTAATGGAGCTCACTAAGGTGGTAGCATGGCATCAACAAGTTAAAATTCATCATTACCTACTGGCGTAATTGAATCATCTTGTCTATAGAGAAAGGTGGTGGTACCTCTGAGTTTAGTTTTTATCAACCAAGACATTTTCAAAATGGGACTTCCTACGAGTAATGAGACTTGGGATGGTGAACTCATGCCTGTCCTACAACCTGATTTGAACTTGCTCGAAGAAGAACAGATTGATATCATCTCCTAGTTGCGCACAGTTGCATGGAAAGAGAAGACCAACTATGTTGAATATTGCAGGGTAATCCTCATTCTGGAAGAAGAGGAAGAACATGCTGAATTGCATAATCTTTTTATGGAAATACGAATGGAATTAGGAATCATCCTTGTACCTAGGCTAGTCTAATGCCACTTTTTTGGCATGCATGAAATCTTTTTGTAATTAGTGGTGGTAACCAAAATTTTGATGTAATGTAACTATTTCTATTTTGAGGTCACTTTCTTGATAGCGGTTACTTAGAGGAATGTTACAGACAGTTACGTTTAGATATATTTTTTTTGGGTTTTGAAAAACTATAAAGGGAGGACTTTTGGGGGGAGGAGGTATCTTTTTCTAGCTGGCTGTAGAAGGGGAAGGGGAGCAAGTTTATTCTATTTCTAGTTATATTTTTCTTAACTCAACTTATGTACAAAAGCATTTTCAAAAACTTTGAATTTTGTCATATTGAAGAAATGAAGAATTATTTTTAGAGCTGTGTCTTCAAATATCTTCTATGATCGCAATTGTTCTTGTGTCAATTCGTAATCTATCTTCAATATTGCCTTTGTTATGTTGGTATGTGTTGAGAGAGATGTAGCTATTTCATTTTATCAATTTATTACTACTTGTGGGTGTGGAATAGGTGGACTGTGTATCATTTATTTGTTCTCATTTCTTTCTGAATTAATTTTTTGGATAAAAGTATAAAGTTGTGTCACACTTTTATAAAGGAAATGACCAATGTTGATCCAACTTTTAAACTTGAATCACTAAAAAGTGACATATATGTTTTGAATTTTGAAATGATGTAAACTAATAAAATATTTATTTTTTAGTATATTTTATGTTTGTATTTTTTGAAAAAATTCAAAAAATTATTTGAATATAGTTTTTGTAACGTCAAAAATTGTCCTCTTGTATGGAATGGTACAATTTCCCTCAGTTTAGCTCCTCACTCTTGGTGACCTCTCAACCTTTTCTTTTCTGGCCTTCTCGAAACCCTGATTGACTAAGTCTAGGAATAATTTATTCACTTTTTGAGGTAACTTATTGATAGAACTCAGAAAGGGGATTTGAGATTTGGGTCCCTAGGACCCCCAAAAATGTAGATCTAAGTGGAAATGGGGGCTTGGACTTGGGCGTCCACACCCTAGTCCTCCCTTGTTTCTTGGAATTTTGAATTTTGGCAGGTTGTTGGCTCCCACTGAGTGTCTCAGGATTCTGTTTTCAAATTCTTGGTTTTCACGTGATATTGAGACGTTATTTCAAAATTTGAATTCCCTAAAGCTAGATATAAAAAGACATTTGGAAACCATTTTATCATACACAATTCTTATACAAGCTTGATGCGAAAATTTTGTTGCAATTGCTATTGAAGATCAGTGACTTGTTGAAGCTCTTTGAAGTATTCTTTATTTGCTATCTTGGAGACAATGGATGAAGATTAGGAATCAAGATCTTGAGTCTATCTTGCTCTTCCTAGGGTTTGTACACCCTTTGCATGATCGGGAGAAGGGTTGAAGCCTCCAACAGCAAGCTTGAAGATCCTCCCTGGACATTGCTGATTCACCTTCTTATTCATGCAAGTCTTCATTTATCTCATCCCCTTGAGGTCAAGTTGTATGCGTTTATTGATGCAAATCAAGTTATTGATCTTCCCTTGATTGAGACATCTAGGGTTTGATTTTATGCATACACACATTGTTAGGTTTGCACACACTTCTACAAATCTTTTCTCTAGCTATTGTTTAGGTAGAAATACCAAAGATGGGGTTTGACTGAGGCAAGCTCCTATATAGTTGCAACATTCTCCTTCTTTTGTAGGTGCAGATAGTGTTTTGCAGGTTTCAGGGAAAACAAGCTAGATAAAGGAGGATATTACGGGTACAGTTACGCGACAAACTTTCAAATTTTGGATTTTAAGACTTGCAGGACATTGGAACGGGTGCCCTAGTCCAACTAGGGGTTTATTCCAGGATCTGGAAGCCTTTTAGAAGTCTCAGACACCCTGTGTAGAAGATTTTCCTATGCAAAAACTTTTAGGACACTAGAGTAGGTGCCCTAGTCCAAGTGGTCCTCAAAATCTAGGTGCACAGTCTCTAAAACCCTATCTCTACACTTTTGTAATTAGTTTTGCCAGTTGTTTCATCAGTTTCTATATATTTCTGATTTAAGGCATAATTAGGGTCTTGCTTGGTTGAAAGGAAAATACTTGATAAAATCTTGATTATGGCTTTAGGTTTCATAACCATGTGAGCATAAGGGACAAACAAAGTGATTAGAAGCTTGTTCACAAGCTCAGTCCTTGTCCTCCCAATGCTTAGTAGTGAGATTGTGGTACTCGACCTAGAGTAAACAAGGTATCCAATTTCACATTAAACATTTTGGTGAACCTGAGCTTTAAAGAATTTGCATCCTTTTAAACTTTAGATCTAAAATAATTTGTTGTTCTAGAGCATAATTGGATTGAAAACCCTCTTTAGTGAAATTGCATATGTTAAATTGTATTCTTTATTTTTTCACAAAAAGAGTTGGAAATTAGCATTCATTATTGGAAGTTATATTTTATTTGCAAAGGCCATCATTGTGCATTTAAATTTTGGTTTAAATAGAGCCTGTTAAAATGTCAGATTATTTTTTGCAAGATTTTCATGCTTATGATGAGTCGTTTAGTCGTGATGACTTCGATATGTTAGATGAAGCCCTTGAGGACTTTATATCGATTTAAAATTCCACTACGGCCTCTAAGATGTTACTATTTCAAAGATTTGTAAATGCAATTTATGTTCTAAAATCTAAAGAAGAGATCAAAAAACCAAAAATTGTGGTCACTCTATGTGCAAATGTGGTTCAACCATCCTCTAAACCTGTGCTTGTTGTTAAAGGTCTTTCATCCTCTTCTCAATCTCCTAATCACATTTATGATTGTGCAAAACAAATTGTGAAACAAAACTTACAACAAACCAATCATAATGTGGTTACTCATGTATATAATACTTGGAATAACAAAGTACACAACAAATAAATGTTCTGATATCTTTACCAGCTTCTCAACCTATGCTTCTTCAAGCACCTCATTTAACATATAAAGGTAGTAAAGACTATGATCTTGTAGAGTAGCTTCATGCTACTCCTGCAAAGATATCTCTTTGGTAACTTATACAAACTTCACCTACTTATCATGGAATGCTACAAGAAACTTTACAAAAGATGATTATTCCTCCTGCTGTTAAACCAAACGATGTTGCCACTTTACTAGATTGTATGCATGCAACAAAAATAGATATTCTATTTCAACAACATGAATTACCATCTCTCAAGGTTCAAAATCAATATGATCCTTTGGTTATCTTTATTACAATCAACAAAACATTAGTTAAGAGAGTTATGATTGATAATGGGTCAGCCCTTAATGTTTGTGGCATTGATTTATTGCATAAGGTTAAAGTTGATATATCTACCATAAAACTAGAATCATTAAGTATTCGTGGATTTGATAATGTTGGACGACAATCCGTGGGCACTATAACTTTACCTATACAAGTTGGACCTATGATGGTGCCTACCTTGATTCATGTCATACCTTGTTCTCTATCTTATAACATGATTCTTGGTAGACCTTGGATACATGCATTAGGAGCAGTCCCTTCTACTTTGCATTGTTCGATTAAGTTTATATTTAAAGGTAAACTGCATACTATCCATTCGGATCCTGAACCTGATAATTGTTTACAAATGGAAGTGCATAAGCATGTTATTTTTCCTAAGAGTTTGAACAATTTGAAAGATGAGTTGTCAGCTCCTCTTGCCTCTAAGAATGTTATGCAAGAGTCCAAGCAATCAAATGCATTTGTTGGTGATGACTGGTGTTCATCAGATTTTGCATCTTCCTCCATAGGAGAATATAAAATTAAAAAACCTCATCCCTGAAACATCAAATATTGCATCAATCACGTGGTATGCTTCAAATGATAAACATAAGACTTCTTTGATGACAAATAAAGATAATACTTTGAGTTATACTACTAATTATGAGACTTACGAAGCTCCGTCTTCGTCTAAAGAAATGGTCTCTCTCTATGGTAGAGAATTCTAAATCCTTTACAAAAATTGCGACTATGTAGGTAACGGCTATGGCATAAATCAACAAGGAATCAAAGTCCCTATAGAATCCACTTCGCAACATTACTCAAGTGGCATTGGATATAATCCTTTTAAGGAATCAAAAGCCTGCAAACGGCCTACCCTAAATGTGAATACAATATCAACACTTAGTTTGATATTCCTTGAAATGATTGACATCAATTGTCCTCCAGGATCACTTCCATTAGATATGTTTATGGCGGATGAAGTGATAATGGACTTCTTAGGTGCTTATGATGGTATTCCTCATTATCACCATAAACATGGCCTACCTTATTGTTTAAACAATGATGCATATTTTGGAAAGACTACTAGCACAATAAATGCTACAGTAGAGCATAGTGAAGAACTTGAAGAACAATTACAATCCTACAATCCCCCAGACCATAGTACTCTTCTTAATGAAAGGACTATTGATGTCATTATGGATAAGGATAACCTTGAAAAAGTTATCCCTATTAGTGATTGTTTAAATACGGAAGAAAAAGAAGAAATTACTAAACTGTTGAATGAGTTCTCAGAATTATTTGCTTGGAATTATTTAGACATTCCTGGTATAGATCCTTAGATTGTAATGCATAATATTGCGTTGAAACCAGATGTTAAGCCATTCAAACAAAAGATTCATAAGATGAATCCTAAGATTGCTTTGCTTGTTAAAACTAAAATAGAAAAATTCTTACAAGCTAGTTTTATCTGACCTATTGATTACTCTCCATGGATCTCAAATATTGTTGCCGTCACTAAACCTTATGGTCATATAAGAATGTGCAAAAATTTTAGAGATTAAAATTTGGCATCTTTGAAAGATGATTTTCCACTACCTAATATCGATATGATTGCTGATTCCATAGCTGGACATGAGTTGCTATCGTTTATGGATGGATTTTTAGGATATAATCAAATCCTTATAAATCCTCTCGATCAGTATAAAATAGCCTTTATAACACCTTGGGGTACATTTGGTTGGGTAGTCATGCCATTTGGACTTAAGAAGGCAGGAGCTACTTACCAACGTGCAATGACTCTTATATTCCATGATTATATGCATAATATTCTAGAAGACTATGTTTACGACATCCTAGCAAAGTCTATCATTCGTAAGGATCGCATTACAAATCTTCAAAAAATATTTGAGCGCATACAAAAATATAATACGCGATTGAATCCCTGTAAGTGTGTTTTCGGTGTGGACAGTGGAAAGCTAGTTGGGTTTATTATTTCAAATCGAGGTATAGAAGTTGATATGAAAAAGATAGATGTGATTGTTAATATGCCAATACCTAAGAACATATCTCAACTGTAATGCCCCTCAATTTTGGCATGTGTCAGTTGATAGTTTTCCATTGCTTTTCGACAATTTTGAGACATTTGAGTTGTTAGACTTATGGTTTATGTTCGTGATGGACTATGGTTGACTAATGTGGTTATTGACATGTGTTATGATGACATTATCGTTAATATAATTTATGTTGTGACATGGTTAGTTGATAGTTAATTGATTATGCAATATAATGTTACTATGCCATATGGATTTAATGTTGTCTGATTAGAGATGTTTGTGTTTATTGTTATGCTTGTGAGTAGGGACAGTGTGGTATTACTCATTTCAAGCACCCTACTACGCTGTGAATCCCTAACTTTGTGTGTGTGCTATATATGTATATACTCGAATGCAACGTATTGTTTTGATGCAGGTTGCAGGTACCAAGCCTCGACTCCACCTAACTTAGCAGGTCTGAGTGGGCCCTTGCACCAATGGATAACGTTGATGGGAGATAACATGGGTTTTCCTTAGGTTAATTTCCGTCTTCAGTCTATTGTCATGAATCTGGATGTCACACTCTGGTGATTGCCTCAGTTTTGGTCATCATGTGGTATGTAAAGTTATTTTTGGGTTTTGTTTAGTTAAGCCTATGTGTATTTTGGTAAAACATTAATGAATGATGTAAATCCTATTCTGTTGTATTATAATGTATATCACTTGTATTATTATAATTTTATGTTTATTTGATGCACCCTAGAGGTGTTAGTTGTTCATTTAATTTAATGTTGTTAATAGTGTAATTATATTTAATTATTAATGCATTTACTTGCTTCAAAAAAAAAATTGTGTTATTTTTGCACTTGTTAGTCTAACACTCTAGGGTTGCATGACGGGGCATCACATTTGGTATCAGAGCCAGGTTTGAACACTGGGTACTCTGGTTAATATTGAGCCCATTATGTAACCTAGTGCTTAAACTCTGTAGATTAAAATTATTTTTCTTTTAAGTAGTTCTTATTTTGAAGTTGTCCCTCGGAGGTATGTTTGTATATGAAGATGCCTAGGTTGAGATGCGAGATCCCTATCTTTATCTTGTTGCAGGCTTCCAGGAGTAAGCCTGATCCTAGGGGGGAGGATGTAATGCCCCTCAATTTTGGCGTGTGTCAGTTGATAGTTTTCCATTGCTTTTAGACAATTTTGAGACATTTGAGTTGTTAGACTTATGGTTTATGTTCATGATGGACTATGGTTGACTAATGTGGTTATTGACATGTGTTATGATGACATTATCATTAATACAGTTTATGTTGTGACATGGTTAGTTGATAGTTAATTGATTATGCAGTATAATGTTACTATGCTATATGGATTTAATGTTGTCTAATTAGAGATGTTTGTGTTTATTGTTATGCTTGTGAGCAGGGACGGTGTAGTATTACTCATTTTGAGCACCCTACTACGCTGTGAATCCATAACTCTATGTGTGTGCTATATATGTATATACTTGAATGCAACGTATTATTTTGATGCTGGTTGCAGGTACCGGGCCTCGACTCCACCTGACTTAGCAGGTCTGAGTGGGCCCTTGCACCAATGGATAATGTTGATGGGAGATAACATGGGGTTTCCTTAGGTCAATTTCTATCTTCAGTCTATAGTCGTGAATCTGGATGTCACACTTTGGTCATTGCCTCAGTTTTGGTCATCATGTGGTATGTAAAGTTATTGTCGGGTTTTGTTTAGTTAAGCCTATGTGTATTTTGGTAAAACATTAATGAATGATGTAAATCCTATTCTGTTGTATTATAATGTATATCATTTGTATTGTTATAATTTTATGTTTATCTGATGCAGTTATGTTCCCTAGAGGTGTTACCTGTTCATTTCATTTAATGTTGTTAATAGTGTAATTATTTTTAATGATTAATGTATTTACTTGCTTCAAAAAAAAATTCTATTATTTTTGCACTTGTTAGTCTAACACTCTAGGGTTGCATGATGGGGCATCACACCAACTTTGTAGTTTGCAGGGAAAGATACAGGCCATCCATTGATTTATTTCACAACTCACGGATAGGACTCGCCCCTTTACGTAACTACTGAAAAAAGATTCTCACTTTAAATGGAATTTTGAATGTCAAAAAAATTTCAATGACTTAAAGGATTACTTAGCTAATCTACCCGTTTTTGCAACCTGTCGTTTCCAATAAACCATTCCCGTTATACATCTCAACATCTAACAATGCCTTAACTACTTTGTTAGCACAGCATAATGTTGAAGGCAAAGAATGTGTTGTCTATTACATTAGCCATATTTTACTCGATTATGAGGTGCGATACATAGCTATAGAGAAGCGGTGTTTAGCTTTGGTGTTTGCCACTCAAAATCTTAGATGTTATCTCTTAAATGCTGAAGTGCATGTAATGGTAAAATTTGACCCTTTGAAACATCTCTTCGTAAGAATAGATTTATCTGGTCATCTTGCTAAGTGGGTTATGTTGTTAATAGAATTCAATCTCAAATTTATTTCACAAAAAGCAATTAAAGGGAAAGAGATAGCTGATCAATTAGTTGATGCTCCCTCACCTTTTGCTATACAAAATGTCGATACTTTTCCTAAGGAATAGAGCTTAACAATCTATGCGGATGAAAAATGGGAGTTATACTTTGATGGATCAAAATGTCAAACTGGCTCTGGAGCTGGTGTTATATTAATACCTCCTATTGGTAAGCCGATTCCCTTATCTTACTGCTTAGATTTCTTATGCACAAAAAATATAGCTAAATACGAAGATCTTATCGCTGGACTTCGTGCAGCCTTGGCTTTGAATATCGAAAACATTACAATATATGGTGATTCTCAGTTAATTGTTAAACAGATAAAAGGATTGTATCAAACTAAACACGATAAGCTATCTCAGTATCGTGAGTTTGCATTATCTCTCTTAAAACAATTAAAATCATATTCGATCGATACCATTCCCAGGAAAGATAACCGGCATGCGGATACAATGGAAAGCACAGCTTCCCTTATATCTCCTGAAGGTTCTCTTGAGGAATTTACTTCTATTTTTCATAATCTTAAGACACCAGTAATTGAAAGCCCTATAGTTGCAAATTTGGAACTCTGTGGTAATACATACACGGATGAATGGTTCTCCTACATATTCAACTATCTACATGATGGAACCATTCCGGATTCGACATCTAAGAATGCACGACTCTGTTTACGCAAACTAGCAGCGCGATACATTATATTGTAGAATGTCTTGTATCAATGAAGTTATAATGGTGTTTTACTACAATGTTTAAGCAATTCAGAGATTCTGATAGCTTTTGAAGAAGCTCACTCTAGTGCCTATGGAGGGCATTTTGGTGGGAAATCATTGGTGCAAAAATTGTTACGTATGGGGTACTACTGGCAGCATATGGAACAAGATTCCTTTGCTTACGTCAAGATATGCCTGTAATGTCAACAATATAAACACCTAATCCATGCTCCTACCCAAGAGCTTCGTGCCCAAGCATCACCATGGCCATTCTCTATCTAGGGCTTGGATCTAATTGGCAAAATTTCCCCACCCTCCTCTCAAGGACATCTATTTATCATTACTGCTACTGATTATTTTACAAAAATGGGTTGAAGCGGTCCCTTTGCGATCCACGACCACCAATGTAATATGTCGATTTATACAAGATAACATAATTTCTTGATTTGGAATACCTTCCTCCTTGGTTTTGGACAATGGTACACCATTTAAGAACAAGGATGTGAAAAAGTTCCTTGAAAAATACCATATACAACATCGCTTCTCTACGCCTTACTATCCTCAATCAAATGGCCAAGTAGAAGCTTCAAATAAGGTTATTAGATAGATTTTACAAAAAATTGTTAATAAACATCAAAAGATTGGCATACACAGTTATCCTATGCCTTATGAGCTTATAAAACAAGTATTCGAACGGCTACTAGTAACACACCGTATAATCTTGTCTATGGCGCAAACACGATAATTTGGAGTTAGAAATTCCTTCCTTGTGAATCTCCCTAAGAGACATCATGGATGATGACATAGAATGAGAGAAAAGATTATAGGAACTTGAGATGCTTGATGAAAGACGTATTAACGCTCTTGAACATCTCAAAGCTTATCAAAAAGGTGTGCAACGAGCCTATAATGCGCAAGTCATACAACGTTCATTTAACGTTGGGGACTTGGTTCTTTATGAAAATCAACGCAATGTAAATGCACCACCTGGTGAAAAAGGTAAGTTCAGCCCTAATTGGCTTGGACTGTATATAATCACTGAAACCTTTGGATCCGGAGCATATAAATTAGCCGATGAGCAAGGTACACCGCTTAAGAACCTATTAATGCAATGCACCTCAAAAGATTTTATGCTTAAAGATTTAATGTTAAATGTTTATAAGCTAATTTAGCACATTGATTAGCTTCAATTTCGACAAGCTATTACTGTTTTGTCTTAGTTCATTTAGCATTATATCTTTGCTTAGTTGATCATTGTTGTATCGTGTTTAAGTAATAATTTCTTAGATCACTTTTGTATTAACTAAATGTAGCATGGAAATTAAAGTTATGTGTAAAATAATTAATCATTGTGTTTATTACTACATGTTCCTTTTAGAATTGTTAGTATATCACAATAGCATTAGTTATAGCATTTAGACATCATCACTAGTTGCATTTTTATAAAAATCACATGTGATAGATCAAAAGCCATTACACATAGGTCAAACGAAATAATCATATATATATATATATCAGTTTCATATATACATCCAAGTTGACTATCCCTCAAAACAAAATGGGATGTCATGGTGCCTAAACTCTATATATCACACAACTGAGCCTCGATCACCAGTACCCTCAGGCCCTCGTGGTGTGCAAGTGACAGAAGCCTAACCATGTGTGGCTACGGATCGCGAATGACTCCTAGAGACATTCTACGATCATAACCCCCTAATCTCACCTCTCATCTCTATCATCTGCTCATGTGCCTCCTGGTACATCCTCTGGTACCGGTCTCTCTTAGTGTGAATCCTATCTCTGTCAGCTCTTGCCTGCTGGACCTCTCGTAGTAAGAACTCACTGACAACTGGCTCTCCCTCTGATGTATGAACCTCTACCGTCTGCTCTCGTGCCATGAGCTCAGCCTTGGTGCACTCAGCTCTCTATCAAAACTCCTCTCTCTCTCTCTCTCGTGCAGATTGCTCTAACATGGCCCCTATAGTAGACCTGTACCTAACAAATGGCATAAATATCTCAGCATGTCACCTGGCAGATGATTGTGGTGAATAACCTGCCCACACTCGCTTCTCTGAGGAATCTTTAGGTAGTATGTCTCCTATGACGTGACTCACAAAGTCTCGCCATGCATCAGTCAAAATTGCAAAATAGAGGATGAGATAGATGTTAGACTCCCATATAATTATCACAAATAATAAACTATACAAAACATAAACTAATAAATCAAACCTAACCTAGATCTCCATCTCACCAGGATGGATCTCAGATCACTGATGGTGTGATGAGCTCTATTGTCTAATCTGTAGCTGGGGGCATAGACCTACCACTCTCCCCTCGCTCTGTTTGACTAGGCCTTACATCATCTGTAGGTGTACAACCACGAGCCTTTGATAATGGTCTCAACTCGGTCTCCTCGTCAATGTCTGCCTCCTACTGACTCTGTCACAATCTCACTCTAAAGACGTATTGTGATGGTACCTCCTCGGACTCATCCTTGTCCTCCTCCTCATCCTCCTTGAGATCATAGTATCCTATGAAATCACTGACATCGTCCTCCACCCCTGTGTCACTCGCGTGACTAGCCCAAGGTTGGACATCTCCTATGGGATGGTTAGGTGGAAAGATAGGTGCAGGCCATGCTATGTGCCACCAGGTCTGATATGCTTGGGTACACCCGACATCATCTGTGTCCAACACTGGCTCTGTATCCTCAAGACCCTCGTCATCACTAAGTGGCACATCTTCTATAGTCAGTCGTTAGACAGTATTGGCTCTGACTGAACTCTGAGCTACACGTGTGTAGCTCGAACGAATTATAGGAACATCTTGTATCTGTCCAAACTGTCATACCACCCTGTCAAAGTAGAACCAAGATACAGTATGATCAAGGTGACTGGCCATCAGCCGATCCCTCTGCATCTAGGCTAACTGCCTCTGCTCACTAGGCCATCTGATGTAGCCACGATATGGTCTCTAAATGATGTCACCAAGCTGTAATCTATCAAATACTACTCTCTAATATAACAGATTGCCGTGCCTCCAACACCTAACTAGTGGATAGGCATAGCCACGTGAATGGGTGAATGCTACCTCTATAGGAAAACCCACTGGTCGTGTGCATCTGATGTGCTCAAAGGCTAAGACCTGTAATAATATGTAGACCATTAGACTTCGCATATCATAATGGACATATCACCCTAAGTTGCGATATAGGTGCGCAAGCATACTGCACCCCCATGTGTAGACAGTTTGATGCTCCTCCATCACTCTGATTGTGTGAATGAGACCCCCATGAAGGTGAGTGCCTCGTTGATGGCTAGTGCGACTGTGACGATCATGATCCTCCGTAGTAAGGGAATGTCTTTACATCCCTGCTCTAGCAAACGGAGCTGAATATGTCCTCACTTTGCCTGTGAAATAGTGCGACCCAAGCAATATAGCTGACTTTCATGAGTATACTCCTCTAAGCAATGTCTAACAACCCTCACTGTCTCTCCTCAGATCAGCAGTCGAAGGATCCTAAATACATCCTCCAGTGTGATGGTAATCCTACCAGTCGGTAAATGGAATGTGGATGTATCTGCATCCCATCTCTCCATCAGTGCCATGAGCATCACGCAGTGGAATCTGATTATGGGCATCTCAAACACCCACCATAGGCCCATCGTCTGTAAATGTTCTCTCTCTGCGATAGTCAAAGCGCTAGCATCCTCTTCTAGAAGTGCCATCATACGACCGCTTGTGTGCTCACGCATCTCGGGGACATCCTACAATTTAGAAAGAAAGCAAGAGTATCGGAATCCCTTCTAAAAACCAAAAATAAGCTATCAAGAACTGAACAAAAAGCCTATGCCTAGGGCCTGTCCTCTGTGGACTAGGGTGCCCCAGAGGGACACTGGTGTCCCTGTGGGACTAGGGCACCCCAGAGAGACTCTGGTACCCTAGGTGGACCCAGGCGCCCCTATCTGGGACCCCTGTCCACCTTCCCCTCTTGGTATAGACATCGGTAAACATGAATGCAAAGGTACAATGAAAGATGACAGAATAGTTGGATTAGGAGCCTACCTCAGCCTCGAAGCGTCTCTTCGCCACTTAGGCTCGGAGCATCTCCAGTCATGGTGGATGATATGGACGTTGGCTCGGCATGCTCGTTCTCCTATTCTCCTTCTCTCTTTGCAATGAAAAGAAACAAGAATGAGTTAGTGATAAGTGACAATTCCCTTTTACATAAAGTAAGTGAGTGAGAATTCCTATCCCTAATTAGGTACAAAAGTGTGCTCTTTTGCTCTTGAGCCCTTTTCTCAAGCTGTTGAACTCTAATTTCAGTGTTGTTTATTGCATTGGAATCTCAGTTCCGCTCTATTTCTTCCCCAATGTGTTACATTTGAGCGTTGTTTCTTCAAATGACCCTCACAACATGTTTCCCTTGAAATCAACGTGCGTGGATATCTCCTTGTTTCTACTCTCGGACTAAGTAAGTAGAAACAAGGGGGGCATATATCTCCTTCGATTTCCTCTTGGCCTCATCATTCAACCCCCTTAGTGTTTCTGTACTGACTCATTGGTGGTGGTTGTAGGTTGAATTGATTTTGATTTTTCTGACAAGTGTTCCTTTGTAGGTTGCAGTTCCTAACTTTGTGGTCTTGTAGGATTGTAGACTTGGGGGATCCTTCCTTCTCGGCAACAACACTTCGGCTTCCTCTATAGTATCCTTTTGGGTATCCTTTTCATGATTGATGTATTTACTTTCCTTTAGTTGCATATGCATGTAGTGTCATATGGCCACTCAAGTGTGGGCTAAATGTAACATCAGAAATTGTCCTCTTGTATGGAATGGTACAATTTCCCTTGGTTTAGCTCCTCACACTTGGTGACCTCTCAACCTTTTCTTTTTTGGCCTTCCCAAAACCCTGATTGACTAAGTCTAGGAACAATTTATTCACTTTTTTAGGTAACTTACTAATAGAACTCAGAAAGGGGATTTGAGATTTGGGTCCCTAAGACCCCCAAAAATGTAGATCTGAGTGGAAATGGGGGCTTAGACTTGGGTACCCGCGCCCTAGTCCTCCCCTATTTCCTGGGACTTTGAATTTTGGCAGGGTGTCGGCTCCCACCGAGTGCCTCAGGATTTCATTTTCAAATTGTCAGTTTTTGCGCGATATCAAGACGTTATTTCAAAATTTGAATTCCCTAAAGCTAGATATAAAAAGACATTTGGAAATCATTTTATCATACACAATTCTTATGCAAGCTTGATGCCAAAATTCTATTGCAATTGCTATTGAAGATCAATGACTTGTTGAAGCTCTTTGAAGTATTCTTTATTTACTATCTTGGAGACAATGGATGAAGATTAGAAATCAAGATCTTGAGTCTATCTTGCTCTTCCTAGGGTTTGTACACCCTTTGCATGATCAGGAGAAGGGTTGAAGCCTCCAACAGCAAGCTTGGAGATCCTCCACGGACATTGTTGATTCACCTTCTTGTTCATGCAAGTCTTCATTTATCTCATCTCCTTGAGGTGAAGTTGTATGTGTTTATTGATGTAAAGCAAGTTGTTGATCTTCCCTTGATTGAGACATCTAGGGTTTGATTTTGTGCATACACACATTGTTAGGTTTGCACACACTTCTGCAAATCTTTTTCTCTGGCTATTGTTGAGGTAGAAATACCAAAGACGGGGCTTAACTGAGGCAAGCTCCTATATAGCCACAACATTCTCCTTCTTTTGTAGGTGTAAATCATTTTTTGTAGGTTCCAGCAGAAAGAAGCTACAAAAAGGAGGATATTGTGGGTACAGTCACGACAAACTTTTAGATTTTTAGATTTTGAGACTTGCGGGACACTGGAGCGGGTGCCCTAGTTCAACCAGGGCCTTATTCTGGGATCTGAAAGCCTTTTAGCAGTCTCAGACACCCTGTGCAGAAGAGTTTCCTATGCGAAAAATTTTAGGACACTGGAGTGGGCGCACTAGTCCAAGTGGTCATCAAAATCTAGGTGCACAGTTTTTGAAACCCTATCTCTACACTTCTATGATAAGTTTTGCCAGTTGTTTCATCAGTTTTTGTATATTTCTAATTTAAGGTATAATTAGGGTTTTACTTGGTTGAAAGGAAAACACTTGATAAAATCTTAATTAGGGCCTTAGGTTTCATAACCACGCGAGCATAAGGGACAGACAAAGTGATTAGAAGCTTGTTCATAAGCTCAGTCCTTATCCTCCCAATGCTTAGTAGTGAGACTGTGGTACTCAACCTAGAGTAAACAAGGTATCCAATTTCACACTAAATAGTTTTTAATAAATTGACACTATAATTTAGTTGTTGATAAAATGTTGAAAAATGAAGTTACATGAGACGTCAATCTTTATATAGTAAATTTTATTTTTTTTCTTCAATTTTTTTGTGCGTATTTATAACTTGAAACTTTAGTGCATAGATATATTTTTTTCCAATTTTGATAAATATGTATTTTTAAATAAATAATAAAATGTGTGTGTATCAAAACGTAGTTGTTTCCATTCGACTTCAACTTTCATATTAACTATTTATCTAAAATAGAAAAAAAAATATACCATCTTGATATAGATTCTTTTATCTAGTGCATCACATTTTTTTTAATTTTTTTTAAAAAAGTTTTACTATTTTTCCTTGACATGGTAATCGACCTAATGTTTTGTGCTGATAACCTACTTTTAGTAAAAATAGAAAGGAAAATATAAATAATAATTAAACTATTAAAAGATATATATTTTTGAAAACTAAACTTATAGATCTACAAAAGGGTATTTTTATATTTTTTTTAAAATGTCATTTACACGAGTAGAAGTTGTTGAAATATCAAGTTTTTCAAATAATTTTATTTTTTTAGTAAATTGGCCTCATAGTGGTGCTACATATGCATTTAGCCAACAATTTTAGTTGGAAAAGTTGTGGACATATCTAACTTAGCTAGAATGAATTTTACAAGATCATATGTTTGACCAAAATTGATTTTTAGTTAGAAATACTTAAATTCACTTGTGCTGATAAGTTGGCTGAAAGTGTGACACAACTTTGTGCTTTTACCCATTTGCATTCACTTTCATGGCTATGAGTGAGTGTTAGTTTACCTTTTCTGCTTTCTAGTCAAAAGCATATTCCATTTTCAATTCCTTGTAAATCATTCGAAGGTAGCTATGCCTTTTAAAATAAGTAGAGAGCACTTGCAATTAACTTTCCAAGTGACTCAACTGTTGGTCGGGTTGTCCTTCATACAGGCAAAGGAGTATAAACTAGAAGTGACAAATCTGTTAACCAACACTCCTGAGGTGCACCTGGTTCAAAAAATATTTGTTAGACGCCAAGAATCATCACAACCTTGTATTTGCTCCTTTTCTAGAATCACCATTTCTCTTCTCATCATGAGATTCTCACCCACATTTGGTGGAACCTCTAATTCTACCCCTTCTCCTTCATCCTTAGATTGAGCCAAGTTCAACTTGGGTTGTTCTCCTTGTTTCCTTTCTTGCATGTGATAGTTTGGATAATCAAATGCCCTATGACCCTCTTCACCACACCTATAAAAAATGAAATGTTTTTTGGCCTTTCCATCCTCTGCCACCACCATAACCTCTGCCCCTCCAAAATCCTCTTCCTCTTTGTTGACTTTGAGGATCTTATCAGATATCTTGAATAATGAATTTTAGACCATTTACATACCTTGCAGCCATCCATTCATCAGTTTCTTAATGCTCCACATGAATGGACAACTTGTAAAATTTATTTCTATAGTCTTGCACAGTAGTTAAGTTTTGTTTCAAGTTTTAAAATCTACGAAAAAGAGTTTGCACATAGTCTACAAGCAAACATTTCTCTTTCAACTTCTTCTCCATTTTGCTCCAAGTCTTGATTTTATCCTTTCCCTTTATAGTTCTTTCATTTTGTAGATGATCCCACTAGATCATTGCATTAGCCTTTAACTTAGTGCATGCAAACTTCACCTTTTTTTCCTTTGTTATAGTCTTCCATTCAAAGAATTTCCCCATTTCGTTCAACAAATCTATCTACTCCTCTGGTTTGAGACTACCTGCATACTTAGAAACTACAATTTTAATCCCATATTTTTTTCCCTCTAATGCTCTAAGAATCCTTTCTTCAAAAGTCAGGTGCTCTAATTGTGCTTCCTCTTCAACTCCTACATCTCCCTGACCTATTTCTTCATCAGAATCATCTCTTTGTGGTCTCAATCCTTGATTGGCCATAATAACTACAAGTTCTTGCATTTGTCTTTGTAGATTTTGTATATCCCTATGCATCTGACCATTACCTGCTCTTCCTCTTCCCCTCCCAGCCATCTTCCCGCTCTAATACTAGATGATGTAACCAAACTTCACAACATAAAATTCAACACTATTATTACAAAAGAATACCTACAAAACTAAGAACTATTTTCAAATTTCTTCTCATTCCATTCCACCCTACCACAATTGAAAAAAATAACCAAGTTTATACAAAATGAAAATTACCATTTTTGGTAGATTTTAACAACTTTCTGAAATTGCCATTTTTGGTAACATCGCATCCTTATCCGTATGACCATGAAAGTTTCCAAATATGTGAAACTTACTAAAAGATGACTAATCATCAACATTCTAATCTAATTGCAAGTAAAGTTTGAAAATAAATTAGAAAAAACAACTTTGAAAAACCCAAAAAATACATTAAAACCTCATTTTGAGGCCCTAGATGATCGAATAAGGTCCTGAAAAAGTTTCAAAATGGTGACTTACCGAACTTACCAGTTTGGTGGGATTTTTATTAAACTCTTCAAGATGCATCTACCCCCCAAATTTTAGCTCCAACAGACCTTCGGGTTAAAAGTTATGACCTCCAAAAGTTCTTACATCATTCTGTTCTTGTTGAAAAAATGCAGCTCCTGCAAGTTGTTTTATTGGAACTTGTGCCACTTGTCTAGATCTAGCTTCTTCACTTCCCATTCTAGAATCCATATATTATTTTCTTGTGTTAGACCTTCCCACTGCACCAGATACTTGTTGTATTAACCCTGTCAAGTGTTTATGGTCTGCTTGTCTAGAATCTGTGCAATCTTTTCGCTTTTCTTTCTTGGAAGCTCTTGTTTCCAGTCTACTACAACCTCACCTTTGTCATCATGATAGTCATGATCAAAAGTATATAAATTAGAAACATTAAACACAGGAGAAATGTCTAACTGCTCTGGTAAATCTACCTCATAAGCATTGTCATTAATTTTATTGTAATCCTGCAAGGGCCAATTTTCTTGTATTTCAACTTGTTGTAAGTTCCAGTGGGAAATCTCTCTCTTCTCAGATAAACCATCACTAAATCACCTTCAATGAATACTAGATGTCTTCTACTAGCATCTACTATAGTTTTATACTTTTCATTACTTTTGTGGAGCTTCTACCTCACCTCTTTTTGTAATTGTTGAATATGTTTTGCATATGCTTCTTCATCATTACTAGTTCTATCTCCAATTGGTAGCTACACCAAATCTAAAACACCCTTATGATTCCTACGACAAACAATGTGAAATGGTGATTTACCTATTGATCGATTGACTGAACTATTATAGGCAAATTCAGCTTGTGGTAGGGCCAAGTCCCACTGTCTGCATTTCTCTCCAATCATGCATCTTAGCAGGTTTCCCAAATTCTAATTTACAACATCTGTATGCCCATTTGTTTGGGGGTGATAAGCATTGTTGAACTAGAGCCTAGTTCCCATCTTCTTCCATAGGGTACTCCAAAAATGACTAAGAAACTTGGTATCCCTATCAGATGTGATAGTTTGTGGAACACCATGCAATTTAACAATTTCTTTAAGAAATAACTCTACCTCCCTAGTCGCATCACTAGTCTTCTTGCAGACAATAAAATGAGCCATCTTAGAGAACCTATCAACAACAACAAAAATGGAATCATTACCTCATTGTGTTTTTGGCAGCCCTAACATGAAGTCCATGCTTAAATCGGTCAGTGGTTCAGTAGGTACTAGTAATGGCATAGACAACCCTGTATTTTGTGAATGTCCTTTAGCCATCTAGCAAATTCTACACCTTGTCACATATCTTGTTATGTCTCTTTTCATCTTTGGCCAGTAGTATTTATCTTCTACCAAAGCTATGGTCTTATCCTTCCCAAAATGTCCACCCAACCCGCCACTATGAAGCTCTCTTATAATATTCTCTCTCATGGACGCAACTAGAATACATAATTGTCTTACTTTAAAGAGGTAACCATCTTGCATAAGATATTCAGCTTGAATGTGGTTCATGCTACCCACTACCAGGGCTTTCAACTATTCCACAATCTCCCAAAAATCACTGTTAGATTCATATAGATCTTTGATGGCATCAAAACTAATCACCTCATTTTCCATTGTTGTTAATAGTGTAACACACCTACTTAAATTATCTGCAACCTAGTTTTGTTTTCATGACTTGTGCTTGAGATCAAAGTTGTAGCCTTGTAAGAAAGAGATCCATTTTGCATGCCTACTATTCAATTTTTTTTGTTTGTTCAAGTATTTCAAGGCAATATGGTCTGTAAACAATAGAAACTCCTTCGGCACTAGGCAGTGCCTCCAATGTCTCAATACTTGTACAATTGCATAAAATTCTACATCATAAGTTGAATAGTTCTTCCTTGCCTCATTCAACTTTTCACTAAAGAAGGCTATGGGTTTACCTTCTTGGTTAAGTATAGCTCCAATGCCCACATGTGAGGCATCACAATCCACTTCAAATACCTTATCAAAATATGGCAATGCTAAAATAGGAGCTTCTATCACCTTCTTTAGAAATTTAAAAGATTCCTCAGCTACCTTGGTCCACACAAATTCTCTTCCTTTGGTGCAATCTGTTATAAGTGCTACAATATTGCCAAAATTTTGATTGAATTTTTGATTGAATGTGGATAACCTATGAAAACTTCTTACCTCTATTATGCTCCTTGGAATAGGCCACTCTAGAATTGCTCTGACCTTTTCTGTATCTATTTTGACACCATTTGCAGAGATGACAATGCCCAGGAAGACCGAACTTTCTTGCATAAATCTGCACTTCTTTAGGTTTGCATAGACTTTCTCTTTTCTCAACACATCTAATATGATCCTCAAGTGTTGCAGGTGTTCCTCTTTGCTCTTGCTAAAAACTAAAATATCATCAAAATAAACCACCACAAACTTACCGATAGAAGGACGCAATACAGTATTCATTAGCCTCATGAAGGTGTTGGGTGCATTAGATAACCTGAATGGCATAACCATCCACTCATAATCTATCCCTAGTCTTGAAGGTTATTTTCCATTCATCTCCCTCTCAAATCTAGATCTGGTGATAACCACTGCGTAGACCAATTTTGTTGAAGTATTCAGCCCCTGCAAGCACATCCATCATGTCATCCAAACAAGGGATGGGGAACTGATACTTGATGGTGATTTTATTGATTGCCCTGCTATCTATCCACATCCTCCACATGCCATCCTTCTTTGTAGTTAATAGTGCAGGTACAAAACATGGGCTTATACTCTCCCTCACCGTACCTTTCTTTATGAGGTTTGTCACTTGTCTATTGAGTTCTGCATGGTGGGTAGGGCTCATTCTATAAGTTGCCTAATTAGGTAGAGATGCCCTTGGGATCAAATCAATGTGGTCTTGAATATCTTTGTTTGGTGGTAGACCATCAGGTAACTCATTTGGCATAACATCAGCATATTCTTCTAGTATCTTTGCTACTTTTGCTGGTACTGGTATTTTCTCACCATCTTCTTTTTGCACTACTAGTGCATAATAGAACCATGTCACCTTCATTTCCCTGATAAGTTTTCTTGTGGACAACATACTCTCGGCCTTCCTTTCATCCTTAAGAGGTAATAAAATCACTTTGGAACCTTATTTCACAAAAGTAAATATATTATTTTCTCCATCATGGATTACCTTCCTGTCGTATTGCCACAACCTTCCCAACAACAATGACATGCATCAATTCGAGTGACATCACACCATATTTCATCCTTATAAGTCTTTCCTTTGGAAAACTTAATTAGACACCTCTTATCAATAGTGACTTCATTTCCCTTTTTAAACCATGCAATACGATAAGAATTAGGATGTTTTTCACAGTGTAGATTTATTTTATCTACCATTTCTCTAGAAACCATATTTTCACAATTGCCACTATCAATAATAACTTGGCATACCTTTCCTCATGAGGTGCACTTGATTCAAAAAATATTGGTTTGAAGCCAAGAATCATCACAACCTTGTATTTACTCATTTCTTGGAATCACGATTGCTCTTCTCATCATGATATTCTCACCCACATCTGGTCAAACCTCTAATTCTACCCCTTCTCCTTCATCCTCAAATTGAGCCAAGTTCAACCTAGGTTGTTCTCCTTGTTTCCTTTCTTGCATGTGATAGTTTGGACATTCAAATGTCCTGTGACCCTATTCACCACACCTATAATAAATGAAAGGTTTTCATGAGCCTACACATCCTCTACCACCATCGTAATCTTTGCCCCTCTAAAATCCTCTTCCTCTTTGTTGACTTTGAGTATCTTGTCAGATATCTTTTGATTTCTCTATTCCTTTGGATGATTCTCCCTGACTAAAATTTAGACCACCTCGCAAGGGAGATGATGTCCCTCTCCTTGCTCCTATATTCCTTTGAAAATATTGTCTACTTTTCTTTTCTTTTGCCTTTAAAGCTAATTGGTATGCATCTTCCATATTATTAACCCTATGCACCCTCAATTCATCTTGAATAGTGAAGATTAGACCATTTACATACCTTGTAGCCATCTGTTCATCATTTTCTTGATACTCCACACAAATGGACAACTTGTAAAATTTATTTTATAGTCTTGCACAATGCATAAGTTTTGTTTCAAATTTTGAAATCTACGAAAAAGAGTTTGCACATAGTCTACAGGCAAAAATTTCTCTTTCTGCTTCTTCTCCATTTTGATCCAAGTCTTGATTTTATCCTTTCCCTTTCTAGTTCTTTCCTTTTGCAGATGATCCCACTAGATCATTACATGGCCCTTTAACTTAGTGCATGCAAACTTCACCTTCTCTTCCTCTGTCATAGTCTTCCATTCAAAGAATTTCCCCATTTCGTTCAACCAATTTATCAACTCCTCTGGTTTGAGACTACCTGCATACTCGAAAACTTCAATTTTAATCCCACCATTTTTTCCCTCTAAAGGTCTGAGCATCCTTTCTTCAAAAGTTAGGTTCTCTAATTGTGCTTCCTCTTCAGCTCCTACATGTTGATCTTCATCTCTCTGGCCAATTTCTTCATCAGAATTATCTCTTTGTAGTCTCAATCCTTGATTGGCCATCATACCTACAAGTTCTTGCATTTGTCTTTTTAGATTTTGTATATCCCTATACATTTGAGCATTACTTACTCTTCCTCTTCCTCTCCCAGCCATCTTCTCGCTCTGATACCAGATGATGTAACCAAACTTCACAACATAAAATTCAACACTATTATTACAAAAGAATACCCACAAAACTTAGAACTATTTTCAAATTTCATCTCATTCCATTCCACCCTACCACAACTAAAAAAAAATATCAAGTTTATACTAAACGAAAATTGCCATTTTTGGTAGATTTTAACAACTTTCTAAAATTGCCATTTTTGGTAACTTCGCATCCTTATACATATGACCATGAAAGTTTCCAAATATGTGAAACTTACTAAAAGACGACTAATCATCAAATTTCTAATCTAATTGCAATTAAAGTTTGAAACTAAATTAGAAAAAACTACTTTCAAAATTAAAAAAAAAACATTAAAACCTCATTTTGAGGCCCTAGATGATAGGATATGGTCTGCTTGTCCAGAATCTGTGTAATCTTTTCCCTTTTCTTTCTTGGAACCTGTTGTTTCTGTAGGAGTCCGGACAACACTGAGAGGGGGGGTGAATCAGTGTTGTATTAATTTTTAAACATTTTACAACTTTTTAAAAGCAGAACAGATGAAAGGAATACATTAATGATTTGTTGAGTTTATATGCACAAGACTTACAATAACAGATGTAAACAAAACATGATCAAACTAATAATATGCACACACATAGAAGAAATTAAGACACAGCCTTTTTACCGAGTGGAAAACCCTCAGGGGTAGAAAAACCACTCATGAAATGCCTCACTGGCTTAACTGAAAAACATGCCTCACTGGCAATACAAATTGTCTCACTGACAAATATTAAGGTCTCACTGACCACAAGCTTCACTAGCATAGAATGGTCTCACTGACCACAAGCCACACTGGCATATTGTGCCTCACTGGCAAACCAAATTACCAACAAATGTAATAAGCAAATAAGAGGGATACTTTGTTTCATTCAATACAAATATATATATCTGTCAAATACCCATTCTATTCAATCTGACATCCGGATATACTCAACAATCCTTTATTCTGATCCAATCAACACTGCATATCAAATCTGTATTCTAATCAAAACATCCTTGAGGATTTATTCATGAAGTATTTGCACAAGACCAAACACAACTCTGACAAGCATTCTGCATCCCACTCAACAACCACTGCATATCAAATCTGTAATCTAATCCAACACTTCACAACACAGTATGTTTCATCTCTATCCTTCTTAATTCACCCATCAGTGCACCTGGAAAACAAATTTATACTCTTTCATATTCCTCTGTGCCTAATCAATTCTCCAATAATCTCTTCAAATTCTTCTTCAAAATTTGCATGATCCTTCATATTCCTACAAAAGAAACTTATTCAAAAATATCATTTAATCTTCAAAAATTTGAAAACAAATTGCCCCTGTCTCAGATAAAATAATATCTTCCATATTTGAGACCTTTCAATTTCTTTTTCATAAAGAACCTGTCATGTATTTTCTTCTTCTCCCTGATTCATATTTTCTTTTTCACAAAAATCCTTTTATTTTTTTTCACAAGAAAATCTTCTCCATTCAGTTTCTTCTCACAAAATAAATCTGCATTTCTGCAACAATCATTTTGTATTTTTATATTCTACCTACAAAATAATATTTGACTTTACAATTTCAAAAATCTCTCCTGTGAATTCCATGTAGATAACAATATATCTTGAATCTGTCCTGAATATTCAATCTTCACATTTTCATCTTCTAAAAAAAATCTTCAAACTAATTTAATCAATCTGCCTTGAAAAATCTTTCATTGGAATCCTGAGAAAAACTCTTAAGCTTTCAAAAAAAATCACTACTATAAACTCTCTTCATAAAAGGAATAATCTAACATTTAGAAAAAGCAAAAAATCTCCTTATGAAAGCTCCTTATAATGGACTGACCATTTTAAAAGGAAAGTTTCTAATTTGTTCCAACTCCCTTATCCTTTTCTCCCCTTAAATAAAACAAAAATCATTTTTAAAAAAAACTTAATAAACACCCCATATTAAGCATTGATGGGCTCTCTAAATTTCATAAAGCATTTAAATGCTTTTTGAACTCATAAAAGAATTTAATTAAAATCGGGCTCCACTTTGCTTTATGCATAAAGCACATACACCACGCGCTCCACATAAGATTTAAACTCCTCGCGCTAAGTTTGAATATGACCGTTGGCGCCCAAACCTTATTTAGAAGACCGGTTTAATAAGTCAGCATAGTTGAAGGGGCCGGTGGTTCACGATGCTCAGACCCTTTGAGCAACCACTTAAGTGGCCCGTGACCTGTTAGAAAGGTCAACACAGTTTTATAACAAAAAGTAACCTCTTTTGTAATGGGCAGAGAAAAGTTTATCAAGGCTTAGAGCATGTTATTGCTCATTATCCAAACTTTATACAAATGACAAGAAGAAACAAGGTATGAAGATATGTGAAGGTATGAAGCTTTGAAGACTTAGATCGAGTATAGAGGCTAGAGAAAGCGTTGAATCAATAGAGAGCATCATGATATGAACTATTATCCATTTGATCATCATGTGTTAAAACAACTTTGCAACTTGTCCATCTCTGTTGTCATTGCTATGTCCTGAGATAACCAGATCTGCATAGTATGTGGTGAATGTCACTAATGAACCAAGAATGATATGTCATTTCTTTTGAAACCTACCTACCAAGAATATGTGATTTCCACTGATGGATTATGACATTTATTTCTTAACTGAGATCACACCAAATGCCTTGCAACTTATTATTCTGTGCCATGAGCAATCATCAACCAACTCAGACCATGTGAACTATTAGAAGCATCAATCAATTAACAACATAATTTCATCTAACTGATCATCCAACAAGGAAGGCATCTACTGTAAACATAGTGTCATCAATGTATTCCTGTGATCCTGTAAGCAATTATTCTACATAACTCCTGACTATCTTGATGATCTTGATGTCCTGATATGAAGATCAGTCCCAACATCTATGACAACCTGAAAGACACCTCAATACAACTGTGAACAAATGAAGATCATGCCACAGCTGTCACTATGAAGACCATTCTATTATAAATAAAGATATCATTATGATGCAAAACTCCTGATATAAACTTGACATATCAAACACAGGGAAGTAGTAATGATCACATCTGAATTTACCTCAAACATATGAAGACATCATGATGAATACCTCATTAACCATCTCCTGAGCACTTTTGACATCAATGACAACCTCACACCATCAATCTCCCCCTTTGTCATTGATGGCAAAACCACCTGATGCATATTTTTCTTTCTCCCCCTTTTTGACATCGGATGACAAAGACTATTATCTCCCCCTGAGAACAACTCCACTGAAAAGATGTTATAGCTTGATAATTGCAATCACCCTGCAATATGAGAACTTTGAAAACATAAACTTTTGTTATCTTTGAACCACTTACCAAAATCTTTGAAGCCATATGACAATACCACTGTGAAGAGGAAGACTGACACACTCCTTCTTGATAACATCACAAACTTTCAAAACAAACAGTTCTTCTTCAATCAACAACCTTTTTGACCTGAAATAACAAATCTCCAAGATCTTCCATGTATAAAAGATCACAAACAAATTACTACTCAGAAATACCATTGGTAAACACTGACAAGACTAACCAACATAACTCAACTCAACTCAACACTTATCCACTTCTTGAATTAGTCTTGAAGCAACATATCAACTTGAAGTATACCATCCATTTACTGACAGTCAACCTTCTGAGCACTTTTGCAAAGAAAATCATAAACATACCAATACTCTTTGATGAACAATTTTGCAGGCACAAAACATGTAGACCCCTCATCACACAGATGCCAAGATGACCATTTTTGATAAGACTTTTACTTGCCTCTGATTTGAAGAAAAACAAGATTCACTATCAATGTCATAAGAGACTCTAGATTGTCATAGCTTAAAACACATACCTCATACCATTTCAAAACTGGAGGCACACAATTTGCACATACCTTTCTGAGTCATATTAATGAGGAAGATCATTAATGGAACATGTAAAATTATTACTTCAAAAAACTCCTCAATATCTCTTGTTTATCATCTTCTTTTGACACCTGAAAGCTTTAAGATACATGTCATAAAACATAACTCAACAAAGAATAGATATAATCACCAAACTGATTTCCTGATATGAACTACCATCCTGCACTCAAACTGTTCTGACACCTTTTCATGACAAAGAATGAAGACCATCTGAACTATCCTCCTGTTCTGTGCAAGACACTTTTCACAACATAAGAACTGATCTGTTTTTAACCTTGATATTCAAATCAGCCCATCAAGACTGCACACCAAGTTCTTTCTGCAACAACACTTGCATTCACTGAACATGTCAAATTATTATACCAATGAACACTTCTAAATGAACATTCATTTTGCAACCAAGAATGAAGATCATCTATCATATCCGAAACCTACTGCAATCAACAAGAACTCCTATTTCTTGATTTTATCAGTAAATCAAGAGTTTATTGCAACAATACTTTGAATTGCAATGACAAATCATTCTTAGTAGTTAGGATCATTAACAATTTGTGCATTTGAACTCCTGAAACATCTTTTCAATATCTTGAGAGCATAATAAGCCAATGAACACCTGTATCACTGTCATACACTAAACATCAACATTATTAGCAACATCATCATCAACTATTTCATAGCACAGTAAGAATGATAGACAGACAAGATCATCAAATCAAATGGTCTCCTTCCTGAAACTTCTTGGGGTTAACTGATAGAACATTTGATACCTCCCCCTTACTTTATGCTATGTTATGCAAAAGATGAAATGACTTGTGCAAGATGCACAAGCTTAGATTCTGACTTCTCTTTTCTTTCTTTCTGCTTCCAAATTTTCACAGGTGCTTTCTTTCTCCAAACCTTTTCTATTTCTTTCCATTTCCAACCTATCAAATTAGATGATGCAGATGATGCTTTTCTGCAACTAAATGCTTTGTGACCAGGAGAATTGCAATTATAACAAACTATATCATAATCAAATGACTGATAGTACCTTTGAGAACTTATGTTAGACTTCCATGCAGAATCATACCTTTTACAATTCCTTTGTATATGTCCAACATGATTGCACTTGTAACAAATAAGGTTAGTATTCCTTTTGCAATCAACTGCTTTATGACCAAAATGATTACAAGTATAACAGTAACCATTAAATGAATAGTTATACCTGTACATGTATGCTTGTCTAACAGGAGCACTTCTTCTGAAATTTCTTCTTCTTTGATTATGCATTTTGTTTTCAGTGGCAGTATTCAAATCAATCTTCTCTCTGGGAGTCTCTCTGACTTTTGAACATTCTCCTTCTTCAAATCCTAATCCAGTTGTGTCATTATGCTGCTTCTGTTTGCCCAACAACACATGTAACTTGCTTGTGCTTTCTTCAAACTCCTGATACTTCTTAGATAAAGTCTTCAAACTATCATAATCTTTTCTGAGTTTGATAATTTCTCCCTCTAGTTTTAGATTCTCATTCCTTCTAACTTCAAGGTCAGATATTGATACATCAGCTATCCTCTTAGCTTCTTCAATTTCTGTCTTCAATCTAGCAATTAGTTTGTTAGAATCATCAATATATGTCTTTAAACTAATAATCTAACATCTGGCCTCTTCAAGATCTGTAGAAACAATTTCAAGTTCTGAAAGTGCATTGACTTTTGATTCTCTTTCTTGTTGCAGCTGCAAGTTTAGTTTCTGATTCTCTCTCTTGTACTTCTTGAGCTCACTCAGGGCATATATAAGCTCTCCTTCCATATCAATCTCACAATCTTCTTCATCATCATCACTAGTGATGCTAGCTTCTTCTACATCAGATTGAGATTGAATATCAACTCCTTCATTTGAAAGTTTCCTTTCATGGTCACTCTTCTCAGATAATAAGTTGTTTTCTTCTTCAGGTGCACTACCTTGATAAATCTTTATCAACTTTTTCCAGACATCCTGAGCTGTTTCACACTGCACCACTTTACAAGAAATATCATTAGATAAACCAGATAAAATAACCTTCTTGGCTATATGATTGCAATTAATAGCCTCTTTGTTATTTGTAGAGTTAGAATATCCATTCTCAACAGACATCCATATATCATATCCTAAAGAGGATAAATAGGCTTGCATTCTCATACACCAAACTGAAAAATCTGAACCATTAAACAAAGGAGCATCTGAAATCTTTTCTTCTAATACAATACCAGACTTAACATGGAGAACATCTTTATCAATTGAATTTATATCAACATCTGAATTTGATATGGATAATGTCTTTTGTGTCTTCTGACCAGAATGATGCTTAAGATTTCTCATGTTCTTATTTCTCCTGCACTTACCCATTGAACTCCACACACAAGACCTACCCAAGCTGATTAAGCTGTAGAAGGGAAACTGGCTCTGATACCAATTGTAGGAGTCCGGACAACACTGAGAGGGGGGGTGAATCAGTGTTGTATTAATTTTTAAACATTTTACAACTTTTTAAAAGCAGAACAGATGAAAGGAATACATTAATGATTTGTTGAGTTTATATGCACAAGACTTACAATAACAGATGTAAACAAAACATGATCAAACTAATAATATGCACACACATAGAAGAAATTAAGACACAGCCTTTTTACCGAGTGGAAAACCCTCAGGGGTAGAAAAACCACTCATGAAATGCCTCACTGGCTTAACTGAAAAACATGCCTCACTGGCAATACAAATTGTCTCACTGACAAATATTAAGGTCTCACTGACCACAAGCTTCACTAGCATAGAATGGTCTCACTGACCACAAGCCACACTGGCATATTGTGCCTCACTGGCAAACCAAATTACCAACAAATGTAATAAGCAAATAAGAGGGATACTCTGTTTCATTCAATACAAATATATATATCTGTCAAATACCCATTCTATTCAATCTGACATCCGGATATACTCAACAATCCTTTATTCTGATCCAATCAACACTGCATATCAAATCTGTATTCTAATCAAAACATCCTTGAGGATTTATTCATGAAGTATTTGCACAAGACCAAACACAACTCTGACAGGCATTCTGCATCCCACTCAACAACCACTGCATATCAAATCTGTAATCTAATCCAACACTTCACAACACAGTATGTTTCATCTCTATCCTTCTTAATTCACCCATCAGTGCACCTGGAAAACAAATTTATACTCTTTCATATTCCTCTGTGCCTAATCAATTCTCCAATAATCTCTTCAAATTCTTCTTCAAAATTTGCATGATCCTTCATATTCCTACAAAAGAAACTTATTCAAAAATATCATTTAATCTTCAAAAATTTGAAAACAAATTGCCCCTGTCTCAGATAAAATAATATCTTCCATATTTGAGACCTTTCAATTTCTTTTTCATAAAGAACCTGTCATGTATTTTCTTCTTCTCCCTGATTCATATTTTCTTTTTCACAAAAATCCTTTTATTTTTTTTCACAAGAAAATCTTCTCCATTCAGTTTCTTCTCACAAAATAAATCTGCATTTCTGCAACAATCATTTTGTATTTTTATATTCTACCTACAAAATAATATTTGACTTTACAATTTCAAAAATCTCTCCTGTGAATTCCATGTAGATAACAATATATCTTGAATCTGTCCTGAATATTCAATCTTCACATTTTCATCTTCTAAAAAAAATCTTCAAACTAATTTAATCAATCTGCCTTGAAAAATCTTTCATTGGAATCCTGAGAAAAACTCTTAAGCTTTCAAAAAAAATCACTACTATAAACTCTCTTCATAAAAGGAATAATCTAACATTTAGAAAAAGCAAAAAATCTCCTTATGAAAGCTCCTTATAATGGACTGACCATTTTAAAAGGAAAGTTTCTAATTTGTTCCAACTCCCTTATCCTTTTCTCCCCTTAAATAAAACAAAAATCATTTTTAAAAAAAACTTAATAAACACCCCATATTAAGCATTGATGGGCTCTCTAAATTTCATAAAGCATTTAAATGCTTTTTGAACTCATAAAAGAATTTAATTAAAATCGGGCTCCACTTTGCTTTATGCATAAAGCACATACACCACGCGCTCCACATAAGATTTAAACTCCTCGCGCTAAGTTTGAATATGACCGTTGGCGCCCAAACCTTATTTAGAAGACCGGTTTAATAAGTCAGCATAGTTGAAGGGGCCGGTGGTTCACGATGCTCAGACCCTTTGAGCAACCACTTAAGTGGCCCGTGACCTGTTAGAAAGGTCAACACAGTTTTATAACAAAAAGTAACCTCTTTTGTAATGGGCAGAGAAAAGTTTATCAAGGCTTAGAGCATGTTATTGCTCATTATCCAAACTTTATACAAATGACAAGAAGAAACAAGGTATGAAGATATGTGAAGGTATGAAGCTTTGAAGACTTAGATCGAGTATAGAGGCTAGAGAAAGCGTTGAATCAATAGAGAGCATCATGATATGAACTATTATCCATTTGATCATCATGTGTTAAAACAACTTTGCAACTTGTCCATCTCTGTTGTCATTGCTATGTCCTGAGATAACCAGATCTGCATAGTATGTGGTGAATGTCACTAATGAACCAAGAATGATATGTCATTTCTTTTGAAACCTACCTACCAAGAATATGTGATTTCCACTGATGGATTATGACATTTATTTCTTAACTGAGATCACACCAAATGCCTTACAACTTATTATTCTGTGCCATGAGCAATCATCAACCAACTCAGACCATGTGAACTATTAGAAGCATCAATCAATTAACAACATAATTTCATCTAACTGATCATCCAACAAGGAAGGCATCTACTGTAAACATAGTGTCATCAATGTATTCCTGTGATCCTGTAAGCAATTATTCTACATAACTCCTGACTATCTTGATGATCTTGATGTCCTGATATGAAGATCAGTCCCAACATCTATGACAACCTGAAAGACACCTCAATACAACTGTGAACAAATGAAGATCATGCCACAGCTGTCACTATGAAGACCATTCTGTTATAAATAAAGATATCATTATGATGCAAAACTCCTGATATAAACTTGACATATCAAACACAGGGAAGTAGTAATGATCACATCTGAATTTACCTCAAACATATGAAGACATCATGATGAATACCTCATTAACCATCTCCTGAGCACTTTTGACATCAATGACAACCTCACACCATCAGTTTCCAGTATACTACAACCTCACCTTAATCATCATGATAGTCACCATGAAAAGCATATAAATCATAAAAATTAAACACAGGATAAATGTCTAACTGCTCTGGTAAATCTACCTCATAAGCACTATCATTATTTTTTTTTTGTAATCCTACAAGGGCCAATTTTATTGTATTTCAACTTGTTGTAAGTTCTGGTGGAAAACCTCTCTCTTCTCAGATAAACCATCACTAAATCACCTTCAGTGAATACTAGATGTCTTCTACTAGCATCTACTATAGTTTTATACTTTTCATTACTTTCTTGGAGCTTCTGCTTCACGTCTTTTTGTAATTGTCAAATTTATGTCCCGCATATGCTTCTCCATCATCACTAGTCCTGTCTCCAATTGGTAGCTACACCAAATCTAAAAGACCCTTAGGATTCCTACCATAAACAATATGAAATGGTGATTTACTTGTTGATCGATTGACTAACTGTTATAGGCAAATTCAGCTTGTGGTAGGGCCAAATCCCACTGTCTGGGTTTCTCTCCAACGATGCATCTTAGCAGGTTTTCCAAACTCTGATTTACAACCTCTGTCTACCCATCAGTTTTGGGGTGATAAGCACTACTGAACTAGAGCCTAGTTCCCATCTTCTTCCATAGGATCCTCCAAAAATGACTAAGAAACTTGGTATCCCTATCAGATGTGATAGTTTGTGGAACACCATTCAATCTAACAATTTCTTTAAAAAATAACTCTGCCACCCTAGTCACTTCACTAGTCTTCTTGCAGGAAATAAAATGAGCCATCTTAGAGAACCTATCAACAACAACAAACATGAAATCATTACCTCGTTGTGTGTTTGGCAGCCCTAACACAAACTTTATACTTAAATTGGTCCATGGTTCAATAGGTACTGGTAATGGCATTTACAACCCTATATTTTTTTAATGTCCTTTGGCCATCTAACAAATTCTACACCTTGTCACATATCTTGTTATGTTTCTTTTCATCTTTGGCTAGTAGTATTTATCTTCTACCGGAGCTATGGTCTTATCCTTGCCAAAATGTCTAGCCAACCCACTACTATGAAGCTCTCTTATAATATTCTCTCTCATGGATCCACCTAAAATACATAATTGCTTTCCTTTAAAGAGATAACCATCTTACATAAGATATTCACCTTGAATGTGGTTCATGCTGCCCACTACCAGGGTTTTCAACTGTTCCACAATCTCCCAAAAATCATTGTCATATTCATATAGATCTATGGTGGCATCAAAACCAATCACCTCATTTTCCATTGTTGTCACTAGTGTAACACACCTACTTAAAGCATCCACAACCTGGTTCTATTTTCCTGACTTGTGCTTGAGAACAAAGTTTTAGCCTTATAAGAAAGAGACCCATTTTGCATGCCTACTATTCAATATTTTTGTGTGTTCAAGTATTTCAAGACAATATGGTCTATAAACAACACAAACTCCTTCGGCACTAGGTAATGCCTCCAATGTCTCAATGCTTGTACAATTGCATAAAATTCTACATCATAAGTTGAATAGTTCTTCCTTGCCTCATTCAACTTTTCATTGAAGAAGGCTATGGGTTCACCTTCTTGGATAAGTATAGCTCCAATGCCCACATGCTAGGGATCACAATCCACTTCAAATACCTTATCAAAATCTGGCAATGCTAAAATATTAGCTTATGTCACCTTCTTCTTCAAAAACTTAAAATCTTCCTCAGCTTCCTTGGTCCACACAAATTCCCTTCCTTTGGTGCAATCTGTTATGTGTGCTACAATACTACTAAAATTTTGAATGAATTTTCGGTAGAATGTGGATATCCCATGAAAACTTCTTACCTCTATTATGCTCCTTGGACTAGGCCACTCTAGAATTGTCCTAACCTTTTCTATATCCTTTTTGACACCATCTGCAGAGATGACAAAGCCCAGGAAGACTGGACTTTCTTGCATGAATTTACACTTCTTTAAGTTTGCATAGAGTTTCTCTTTTCTCAACACATCTAATATGATCCTCAAGTGTTGCAGGTGCTCCTCTTTGCTCTTGCTAAAAAATAAAATATCATCAAAATAAACCACCACAAACTTACCGATAGAAGGACACAATACAATATTCGTTATCCTCATGAAGGTGCTGGATGCATTAGATAACCCAAATGGCATAACCATCCACTCATATAATCATCCCTAGTCTTGAAGGATTTTTTCCATTCATCCCCCTCTCAAATCCAGATCTAGTGATAACCACTACCTAGATCAATTTTTATGAAGTATTTAGCCCCTGCAAGCACATCCATCATGCCATCCAAATGGGGGATGGGGAACCAATACTTGATGGTGATTTTATTGATTTCCCTGCTATCTATGCACATCCTCCACATGCCATCCTTCTTTGGAGTTACTAGTGCAGGTACAACACATGGGCTCATACTGTCCCTCATCGCACCTTTCTTTATGAGGTTTGTCACTTGTCTATTGAGTTCTACATGGTGGGTAGAGCTCATTCTATAAGATGCCTGATTAGGTAGAGATGCCCTTGGGATCAAATCAATGTGGTGTTGAATATCTCTGTTAGTGGTAGACCATCAAGTAACTCATCTGGTACAACATCAACATATTCTTCTAGTATCTTTGTTACTTCTACTGGTACTAGTATTTCCTCACCATCTTCTTTTTTCACTACTAGTGCATAACAGAACCTTATCATCTTTATTTCCTTGATAAGTTCTCTTGTAGAAAACATACTCTCAACCTTCGTTTCATCCTTAAGAGGCAATAAAATCACTTTGGAACCTTCTTTCCAAAAAGTGTATGTATTCTTTTCTCCATCGTGCATTACCTTCCTATCATATTGTCACGGCCTTCCCAACAACACATGGCATGCATCCATTGGAATGACATCACACCATATTTCATCCTTATAAGTCTTTCTTATGGAAAACTTAATTCAACACCTCTTATCAATAGTGTCTTCATTTCCCTTTTTGAACCATGCAATATGATAAAGATGGGGATGTTTCTCACTATGTAGATTTAGTTTATCTACCATTTCTCTAGAAACCATATTTTCATAATTTCCACTATCAATAATAACTTGGCATACCTTTTCCCTTGAGGTGCACCTAGTTCAAAAAATATTGGTTCAAAGCCAAGAATCATCACAACCTTGTATTTGCTCCTTTTCTGGAATCACCATTGCTCTTCTCATCATGAGATTCTCACCCACATCTGGTGGAACCTCTAATTCTACCCCTTCTCCTTCATCCTTAGCTTGAGCCAAGTTCAACCTGGGTTATTCTCCTTGTTTCCTTTCTTGCATGTGATAGTTTGGACAATCAAATGCCATGTGACCCTCTTCACCACACCTATAGCAAATGAATAGTTTTTTTGGCCTTCCCATCCTCTACCACCATCGTAACCTCTGCCCCTCTAAAATCCTCTTCCTCTTTGTTGACTTTGAGGATCTTGTCGGATATCTTCTGATTTCTCTGTTCCTTTGGATGATTCTCCCTGACTAAAATTTAGACCACTTTGAAAGGTAGATGATGTCCCTATCCTTGTTCCTCTATTCCTTTGAAAATATTGTCTACTTTTCTTTTCTTCTACCTTTTTAAATCTAATTGGTATGCGTCTTCCATATTGTTAACCCTATGCATGCTCAATTCATCTTGAATAGTAAATTTTAGACCATTTACATACCTTGTAGCCATCCGTTCATAAGTTTCTTGATGCTCCACATGAATGGAAAGCTTGTAAAATTCATTTGTATAGTCTTGTACAGTAGATAAGTTTTGTTTCAAATTTGAAATCTACGAAAAAGAGTTTGCGCATAGTCTACAAGAAAAAAATTCTCTTTCATCTTCTTCTCCATTTTTCTCCAAGTCTTGATTTTATCCTTTCCCTTTCTAGTTCTTTCCTTTTGTAAATGATCCCACCAGATCATTGCATGACCCTTTAACTTAGTGCATGCAAACTTCACCTTCTTTTCCTCTGTCATAGTCTTCCATTCAAAGAATTTCTCCATTTCGTTCAACCAATCTATCAACTCCTCGGGTTTGAGACTACTTGCATATTCAGAAACTTCAATTTTAATCCCATCATTTTTTCCCTCTAATGCTCTGAGCATCCTTTCTTCAAAAGTCAGTTGTTGTAATTGTGCTTCCTCTTCAGTTCCTACATGTCGATCTTCATCTCCCTGGCCTATTTCTTCATCAGAATCATCTCTTTGTGGTCTCAATCCTTGATTGGCCATCATAACTACAAGTTCTTGAATTTGTCTTTGTAGATTTTATATATCCCTATGCATCTGAGCATTACCTGCTCTTCCTCTTCCTCTCCCAACCATCTTCCTGCTCTAATACCAGATGATGTAACCAAACTTCACAACATAAAATTCAACACTATTATTACAAAAGAATACCCACAAAATTTAGAACTATTATCAAATTTCTTCTCATTCCATTCCACCTTGCCACAACTGAAAAAATACCAAGTTTATACAAAATAGAAATTACCATTTTGGGCAGATTTTAACAACTTTATAAAATTGCCATTTTTGGTAACTTCTCATCCTTATCCGTATGACCATGAAAGTTTCCAAATATTTGAAACTTACTAAAAGATGACTAATCGTCAACTTTCTAATCTAATTGCAAGTAAAGTTTGAAAATAAATTAGAAAAAACAACTTTGAAAATCCTAAAAAAAACATTAAAACCTCATTTTGAGGCCCTAGATGATTGGATAAGGTCCCGAAAAAGTGTCAAAATGGTGATCTACCGAATTTACCAATTCGGTGGGATTTTTATTAAGCTCTTCAAGACACATCTACCCACCAAATTTCAGCTCCAACGGACCTCCATGTCAAAAGTTATGACCTCCAGAAGTTCTTGCATCATGAACTTTTACAAAGGTATGTCAAAATTGTAGAAACATAGGAAGTTCCATGGAATAGGAGATCTAAGAATATCAAGAGTAGTGTTGTTTTGAACTAGTAATATTGAATCATTAAACTCTACCAAATGATGAACAACATTGCATAGATGATTAGGGTCTCTCAAACCTATACAAAGGATATTTATGAGTCAAAATAGTATCATGACAGGGACTGTGAAATTCTTTTAGACTAGAGAATCCTTTGTAACAATTTGTGCAAGAGTCTTGAGAGAGTCCTAGAGGTATCACAAGGTTTAGAGATTCATCAATAGTTATACAACTTTGTCTAAGTTTTTAGGATTCACATGAGCCTAGAAAGGTTACACAATCTACCTAAAATATAGAACACTGTCAATACAAGAAGATCTACATAGTGGGTTTTAGAAAAGGACCATCAATGCAAGGTACAAAGGATCCCTAGACATGCTACGTGAAAGAGGATACCTTAAGACACATTGTAAGAGAGTTTTATAACTCTAAAAGAGGCTGACAGAGGATAACAAGAGAAAATATCACTATAAGAGAGGGACTAGGGTTTGTGAAGGTACTGTCATTTGAATGGCAGTCACAAACAGAAGATTTTGCATGATGACAATTATTATTGAAATATAGTCATAAAAGAAGATCACAGTTAAATGAATATATCAAAGGGTAGTTTTGGACTGTTGAAGGTTAGAAAAAGGTTGAGGAAATCATTCATAGAGATGTGTAACTGAACAAGGGTCACCATGAATGTAATGAAGGGGCAGTCAATCAACAAATGGTAGTCACAAAATGCAAAGGGGATAGTGGTCTTGAAAAGAAAAGGGTGCATAGGTTGTGAATGAAGGACTATGTAGATGTTTTAATAGAGTAAGATAACATAAGAGCCACAAATCTATGACATTTCCCATCAATGAATGAGGATAATCTTTTGGAAATGCATGGGACTGTCATAGTCAATGCTCCATATGACATCCTTGTCAAAGGATCTTGTTTTTGTTAATTTTTCTTCTATGCAACAATTGTGGGATAGGATCCAAGAGAAGATTTAGACACAAAAACCATGTGATTGAAGATAATAATGCACCAAAAATTAAAAATAGATAGTGATACCTGTGGCAATGCTAATATAGAGCAGAGGAGGAATGATTCAAACCAAGGAAAGATAATTAATATATTCTTCTTTGCAACTAACTTCAACTTTCATACTAAATGAGTTGTAAATGCATTAATTACTATGTGCAAAATCTAAATATTTTCTTCTTACTACTTCTTGCTACTGCCCTTAATTGTTGATTTGGGTTTTGTTCAAATTTTAATTGATCTCTTTCAAGACAATGCAAAACAAAATAGTATGTATGGATGAACCTCTCTTCAAATTCTAAGGGGAAGCTTCTAGAAAAACTAAACCAACTTGACACTCTAAGTCATGAACAAAATACACAACTATGTACACTTTACAATATTCTCTAGGGGGACCTACATAAATGAAATAACTGAAATAAATCTTGCCCTATCTTTTTTTGTCTTGGAAATAAGCACAAGAGTCAAAATGGTTCTTCTCTCACAAGCAAGATTTTATATTTTAATCCTTGCAATTGAATGAAACACTGACACAATGAATACTTCTTTACTAGCTAAAATAAGAGACCAATAAATTTGCATTCACAAAAATAGGGTAAGTGAACAACCTCTAACACACACAAACAATACAAGATTTCATAGATTGAATAACTTATATGCATGCATATCTACAACTAAAATGAATCATATTGTTAATACAAAGGCTAACGTTGTTCTTTACTTTCAGTTCAACCAATGCAATCTAAACACACTAAATGCACATAAAATCTAGGTCCAACACTTGATTGACAATTTTTGCAACATAAGCATAACTTCAACTATCATTAACCATCTCTTGTGCCCAAAGCACTTATTTATAGGTTATAAAGAGTACTTAATTTTAAGGATTTGAAATAATTATTTATCCCAAAAATCATAGTTTTAAAGAAACACATAAAGTTTATAGAAAAATAGGAAAGACAAATACTTTGAAGTAAAACTATTTTCAACAATAAATAAAATAAAGCAACTTAATATATGATCTCCTTATCAGCCAAAAATATGCATTGGTAAAAAATTAAAAATAACAACTTTATGCTTGAATGGTCTCTATGATTTTGATACATTTCCTTGCTTTGAAACTTGATGGATCCTTTGAAGAACTGAAACCCCGAAGTGCCATGAGACTTCACCAATCCAACTTGATGACTTGAATACTTGAATCTGATACCCTTTGTGAAAGTAGGGAAAATTTAGAGTTCCAAACCCTAGGGGGCTTCATCAATTTTAGAATACAAATTTTTGTATCAGCTAAACCCTAGTAGTGGGATATTTCATAAAAAATGTGAGATTTGCATTGAAAATGCCCTTTATTCCTTGTTTCTCTAATTGTGGTTGCTATTAATTTATGCTTGAAAATTAGAATGATGGGGAAAGCACATAAACTACCCTCATTATCATTAGGAGATCTACTGGTAGGTAACTGAAATGACTGTTTAACTACACCATTTTTGAAGGCTAGAAACCTTGCTATTCAAACCAAGGTACCTATCTTCAACTTTATAGTTGACTATCAATGGAGAGGCACAGTTTCAAAAATTGTTGCGCACAATATTCTCAGACAAAATAACCTCATTAATGCACACAGCCACTAAACACACTCCAACACACCAAAAAACATGAAAACTTCTCCATATACTACATGATTGACAAACTCCAATCAACATAGCTACAATTGAATACCAAACACACCCAATAAAGTTTGTCCTAAAAAAACTCAATTAAATTCTGACTGGCAGAAAAAGGCAAATGGGCATAACTAAAATAGAGTACCAAACACAACAAAAAATTATAGTTTAAAAAATGCATGAATACTAGACCTACTATTAAGGTTCCTTGATGATTGAATGCAATGCATCTGGTCATGCCCTTCTCTAGAAACTCTTTTATCACTTCCAAGAAATCCCCCTGAAATGGGTCTGCCCAAAATAGAATTTAACAAAATATAATAAAATTAACATCTTCAAGCGATTGTGTTCCAATTCATCAATGTAAAAAGAGGGACATCAATGAGCCTTGCCTATTTTTGAGTGTGTCCAATTCAACCCCTATACAGCACGCCCAATTCAACAATGTCTTGAGCGTAGAGGTGGTCGAGTTTCTTTTATTTGAATTATGTTTCATGGAAAAAATTTCCCTCTCTAAATTTCCCTCTTTCCAATTTGAAATATTTTTTTAATTTCCCTCTCTTTTTAATTTTTATTTGTGTGACTAATTATTTAGTCATTTATAGCTATGTTGCAAACAATGTCTAGAATTTAATCATTTTTAGTTGTCATAACTAAAATTTTTAGTCACGTAGTCATTTATTTGTAAAAATTCTACTAGTGATTTAGACAAAATCTTATAGACCACATTACAGAGAGCAATGGGCTGAAACATACTCAACCTGTCAGCACCATCACATTTAGGGATGAGTGTAAGGAAGGTGGAATTCATAGCCCTCAGAATATGTTTGTTCCTCTAAGATTTGCGCACCACCTCTAATAGATCCAACTTTATAATGTCCCAAAATTCTTGAGAAAAATCAATCAAAAAACCATCAGGACCAGGGGCTTTCCCCTTCTTCATCTAAAAAATAGTGGCCTCTAATTCCTCCAAGGATATGCAGTGAAGGAGATGCTCATTCATTTCCCTAGAAACCAAAGAAGGGATACAAGATAGAATATGATTTTCTTCAACTTGCACATCTAGAGAATCCTCCCTAAACAAGGAAGCAAAGTAAAGAGAAGCCTCTCTAAAAATTTCTCCCAAAGAGGACAACAGCTCACCCCTCGTATTCACAAGAAAAGGGATATAGTTTCCATGTCTTCTAGATTTCATTGTGTTGAAGAAGAAGGTGGTGTTTTTGTCCCCTTCCTGCAACCAATCAACCAACGCCTTCTATTTCCAAAAGATCTCCTCCCTCAACTCACATTCCTCCAGGGATTTTAGAGCCCAACCTTCTTCTAAAAGAGACTCCTTAGAAAGGCTAGACTCTCTAATCTCCTAAGTAATAGTATCTAAACGTGCCTAAGCAGCCCTCTTAGCCCAGAAGATGTTACCAAAGCACTACCTATTCCACCTTTTCAAATGGTATTTCACATACTGTAGTTTTTTGACAAAATAAAACATTGCGGTGCCAAAAGTAGGTCTACCATAGTGCCACCATTCAGCCATGAGCTCCCATAGAGAGGGGTCCCGCAACCACATAAGTTGCAACTTGAAAGAGGGAAAATGAGCAACCCAAGCCAATGAAGCAGAAAGATTGATTAGCCAATGGTCAGAACCCCTCCAATCCAGAATCTTAGAACTAGTAGACCAAGACCCACCAATCCAGAAGCAAGAAACTAGGAACGTGTCAAGCCTCTCATCAATCCATTCATCCCCTAATCTTCTATTGCTCCATGTATATTGACCATTACTAGGCTTGATATCCACAAGGTTTAAGGCAAAAATATTATCTCGGAGAAGAAAAGTAAAAGGCTCCAATCATGGAACACCACCCCTCTTTTCACCTAGATCAGTAATAGCATTAAAATAACCAACTATAATCCAAGGAAAAAGAGGAGCAGTACTTTGAATGAATTGAATATGGGACCAAAGGCATTGTTTACTAGGCAAATCCATAGGAGCATAAATATTGGAAAGAAGAACAGTTTCCCCTATTTCCAAGTTTAAAGCAACTACCGAAATAGAAAACTTATAGGACATCCACCAAAGTGAGCAGAACTTTAGAGGATTCCAAAGACATGCCAGACCAACAGCATTACCTTGGGCACCAATGCACTAGCATTGACCATGCCCCCAAAGTTTAGGCACCACACAACACATATTCTCAACCAAAAGCTTAGTTTCCTAGATAAAGAGCACATCAAGAGAATGCTTACAAACCAAATCCCAAATAGATTTTTGTCGAGGGCCACTGTTCAAGCCTCGTACAATCCATGAGAGGATGATCATTTATGGGAGCATGAAAAATGGGAGTCTAGAGTTTTAACAGAACTTGACTCCAATAAAGTCTCCCCCATAATCTTGATTTTCTCCAAATCCTTCTTTCTTCTAACTTTGGAAGGTTTTTCCTGAACCCCTTTCTTGAGATTTTTTTGAAGAAGCCCTAAAGGAGGGGATTCCCTATTACCATTATTTGCACTAGCCACCATCTGCTCCTTAGGAGGAGAAAGATGAACTTTAGTCTTATCTAAAGTAGCAGGAGCCACATGGACCCCCGAGTCCAAAAGGCTTTGATCCATATCCATTTGAGAAAGAGATAACCCACCTTCTGAAGTATAGTGCAGATCAACATGAGTATGATCTTGTTGAACTACTCTGAAACCACATGAACCCAAGGCCATAATACCAGGGTTCACCTCCTACTGGCTCAGGTCATCCAACACGTCAAAATGATTGAAAGTTTCCCCTTCCTATCTCTCCTTAAAAGTTCTTTTCATTCCACGATTTCTATTACGGGTCTTAGTAGGAATAAAACCCTCATTATCAGTCCCCACACCTGAAATAGGGGCCTTACCCTTGTCCTCCTTAGTAGGCTTACCAGGTGACGAAGAAGGATGAGGCTTAGAAGAATGTAACTTGGGACATCTTTGCTATAAATGACCATATTCATGACATAGCTGACAACAAAAAGGAAGAGTCTCATAGTCCAGTTGTTGCACCCAAAAAGATGAGCCCACTCAAATTTCCAAAGAATCTAGAAGAGGTTTGCTCAAATTTATTTCCATACAAATGCGAGCAAAGGTCATAACCCTTTGATCCTACATTTTCTATGAAGGACCCACCGGTTTCCCCAGTAGCAATACGACCATGTGCAAGATATCATTTCTCCAGTATCCCATTGGAAACCAAGGAAGGTGTACCCACACCAGGACCTAATTTGGGAGCTCCTCTAAAGGATTAAAACTAGTGTGCCACATCTTTAGAAACATACCAATCTGATTGTGAAAATATGGACCTCCTTCAAAAACATATGTCGATTAGCCATGCAATTAAAAACAACCATAAAAAAAATTGTTAGCCAGCAACATCACCTCTTCTTCTCCTTTGAGATTCCAAGTCCTTCTAATCCGCGAGTCCAAGAATGGGAGTGAAACCCGCATCCCCATGAATTTGTAGATCAAAGCATGATTTGTGAAGTATTCAACATCCTCAGTAATAGAATACAGTTGAATCCCCAGAATAGGCCTATCCTGGCACTGCTCCAAACACCCATTGATTTTCAGGATGCGAGGGCCCACAGATAGAGCCAACCCATCAATCCCAGTATCATTAGATAGAATTATTCATATCACCACACTTGGATGAATACAGAGAGATTGCATGCAAGGAAGCTCAAAAATCCATAATGGGATTGATTATAAATGCCTCACTTGAGGCTATAAACAAAAGAAGATGGCAAATGGAGACCTCCTTCGATCCCCACCAACCCCAACACTGAACAACAAGCAAACAAGGAAGAAATGAAAGATAACAAGAACCCCCTACCCCCCGCACAAGCAATCACACCCCTCCCCACGCTAGAAACTCCACTCCAAAAGCCTGATCTATGACTGAAACAAACATGCACGGGAGAACCAGGTACATGCAGTAGGTGTCTTAGGTAGGTACTATATGTTAACTAGTTCTACCATAATAGGTGTCTTAGGTAGAACTATAATCTAGGTGTCTAGTTGACTTAGGTCTAGACTACAATAAGGTATAAACACTAGGTGTCTTAGATCTACTATGTCTATAAAATCTAGAAGTACATACTATACAATAGGTGTCTTAGGTGTCCTACGTCTACTAGACTACATGTGTCTTAGGTCTTAGGTGAGGCCACATGAGCTTCCACCTTCACATGGTTGGCCTTGTTAGTATAGAATATTTATATTTCTTGAAGCTAAGGGAAGCTCTTTTTCTTAATAGGAAAACTTTATCGACTTCAGTTGCACTAATGGTGCAAGGGCACCCAGGTTGTCATGCCTCCAAGAGGGGTCAAAAAATGAAATTTTGTTTTTATTGAGTCAATTGTATGTAATAAGGTCTTCTACGACCATTTCATTTGTTTTTGAGTCAGTTTGAGTCATTTGGGGTCAGTTTGAGTCTTTGAATCTTGTTGCAAAAAAAGTGTCAATGTTGTCAAGTTGCACAAAACAATTTTTGCTTTTTTGGTGTCCTATTCTTAATGCGACCAAACTGGCAGTTCTGACATATATAGATGGGTACATTTAGGCTATTAATGGTTCTATTTTTCACCCAAACATGCCGAAATAGTCTGAGCTACATTGTACCGACAATATCCCTGAAGAGTCCAAAGTGCAAGAAGGCAGCAATCTTTGACGAGATGTTACTCAAAAATTATGTCACTTAGAAACATTTTGTCTAAGGAAACGCGATCACATAGAGTCCCTCTACAATAACCTTTCTCAATTTTTTATATCTCTGAGGTGTTTGTCTGTGTGAAAGGTTTTCTGTTGCCCTAAAAATCGTCAGAAGGAGGTAGTGTAAAGTTACAAAGGGGTGTAACTTTCGTCCTGCATTGATGAGACTAAAATGACTATTCCAACGCGTCCATATGGGTACATTTACACTAGGCATGGTCTTTTTTTTCACCTAAACATGTCGAAACAGTCTGAGCTACATTGTACTGACGATATCCCTGAAGAGTCCAAAGTGTAAAAAGGTAACAATCTTTGATGAGATGTTACTCAAAAAGTGTGTCACTTAGAAACATTCCATCTAAGGCAACATGATCATGTAGGGTTCCTCTACAATAACCTCTGTCAGTTTTATATCTTTGAGGCGTTTGCCCATGGTGAAAGGTTTTTTGCTACCCTAAAAATCATTAGAAGGAGGTAGTGTAAAGTTGTAAAGGGGTGTAACTTTCATTCTGCTCCTGATGCAACCAAACTTACTATTTCAACGCATCTGGATGGGTACATTTACACTAGGCATGGTCCTATTTTTCACCCAAACATGCCAACACAATCCGAGCTACATTGTACTGATGATATCCCTAAAGAGTCCAAAGTGCAAAAAGGTAGCAAGCTTTGACGAGATGTTACTCAAAAATCATATCACTTAGAAAGATTCTTCTAAGGAAACACGATCATGTAGAGTCCCTCTACAATAACCTCTCTCAGTTTTTTATATCTCTGAGGCGTTTGCCCGTGGTGAAAGGTTTTCTGCTGCCCCAAAAATTATCAGAAGGAGGTAGTGTAAAGTTGCAAAGGGGTGTAACTTTCGTCCTGCTCCTGATGCAACCAAACTGACTATTCCAACACATCTGGATGGGTACATTTACACTAGGCATGGTCCTATTTTCCACCCAAACATGTCGAAACAGTCCGAGCTACATTGTACCGACGATATCCCTGGAGAGTCCAAAGTGCAAAAAGGTAGCAATCTTTGACGAGATGTTACTCAAAAATTGTGTCACTTAGAAACATTCTATCTAAGGAAATATGATCATGTAGTGTCCCTCTACAATAACCTCTCTCAGTTTTTTATATCTCTAAGGTGTTTGCCCGTGGTGAAAGGTTTTCTGCTGCCTCAAAAATTGTCAGAAGGAGGTAGTGTAAAGTTGCAAAGGGGTGTAACTTTCATCCTACTCCTGATGAGACCAAACTGACAGTTCCAACACATCGAGATGGGTACGTTTAGGCTAGGTATGGTCTTTTTTTGCACCTAAACATGCCAAAACCATCTGAGCTACATTGTACCGGCGATATCCTTGAAGAGTCCAAAGTGCAAAAAGGAAGTAATCTTTGATGAGATGTTACTCAGAAACTATGTCACTTAGATACATTTTGTCTAAGGTAATACGATCACATAGGGTCCTTATACAATAACCTGTCTCATTTTTTATATCTCTGAGGTGTTTGCCTGTGTTGAAAAGTTTTCTGCTGGCCTAAAAATTGCTATAAGGAGGCAATGTAAAGTTGCAAAGGGGTGTAACTTTTGTTCTTCTCCTCGTGTGGCCAAACTAACAATTCCAACATGTCTGGATGGGTACGTTTAGGCTAGGCATGGTCCTATTTTGCACTCAAACATGCTGAAACAGTCTGAACTACATTGTACCGGTGATATCCCTGAAGAGTCGAAAGTACAAAAAGGCAGCAATCTTTGATGAGCTGTTACTTAGAAACAATGTCACCTAGATACATTCTATCCAAGGTAACACGGTCACGTAGGGTCCCTCTACAATAACCTCTCTTAATTTTTTATAGCTCTGAGGCGTTTGCCCGTGGTGAAAGGTTTTCTGCTGCCCCAAAAATTGTCAAAAGGAGGCAGTGTAAAGTTGCAAAGGGGTGTCACTTTTGTTCTTCTCCTTGGGCGGCCAAACCAACAATTCCAACGCATCTGGATTGGTACATTTAGGCTAGGCATGGTCATTTTTGGCACCCAAACATGTCGAAACAATCTGAGCTACAAACACTAACTAGTCTTCAATCTTCAAACACTACAAATACCATGATATCCTGCATAAAGTTGTCTTTTATCTTTTTATAAAGGCATGCCCATCAAATTCAACCGCATAGAGATGATTGTTTGTATTCCAAATTCCTTTTAAATACTGACCTTCCAATCCTTTTCCCCACCCTCATATCAATTAAATATGACCTTCGATTATGATATGGCGCTCGAGCTTATGAGAGTTTACCAAAGACGTCAGTTGAGTTAGGTTGAAGGGCTGGTGAACTAATGACTTAAAGACCCTTTAGTAGGTTGATTTAAGTGATAGTAACTTCTGATTATATGTCAATATTAAATTAAAACAAAAGTGCACTTTACACACGACAAGCAATTGAGGGTTTTAAAGTCTTAAGAAAAGTAGATTCTTTTTAGGGTTTAATGCCCAATATGCAAACCCTAACTATCAATAAAATTATGATTATGAAAACTTGTGTCTTCTCTAACTTCTTATTGTATGAACAAAACCACATCCACCATGAATATGAACCTTGCATTATATCAACCTTCCAAGATAGACCTTATCATGAAAACCATATTCACAACAAAACCTTGCATGAACAAAACCACATCCACCATGAACATGAACCTTGCATCATATAAACCATGTTTGTCTTATGCAGCATCAACATGAATTGAGAGACCTTATCATGAAAACCATATTCACAACATCATGCACCTCATGACCATCACCTACCTTAAATCACTGTATCACCTTATCAACATCATGGCATCAACCTTGACATCAATGACAAACAACCTTGACCCTTTGACTTCAATGACAACCTTGAACCTTGATTGTTGATGACTTATGGAAGCCTATAGCCCCAATGTTATGTTGCATACTAAAATTAGGTAAGACTCAATGTAATCTCATAACCTTGTCTTATATGCAAGAGGAATTACATTTAATAACCACAATGGTCATCAGGTGCTCATAAGCATATGATTTTGACTATCTTATTCAAAACAACAAACATACTCTTTGCATCCCAATATGGTATAATAACAAGAAATTAAGAAATATTTTCAATTGACCAACTCATAAAGAATATGGATCAACATACTCATTTGAATATTTTCAATTGAGCAACTCATAAAGAATATGAATATTTTCTATTCAACATGATGATTCATTTTTATTTTAAATACAACTTTTATCTTTTAGTTCCAAACTAAGGCTTAGGTGATACTTGAATAACAATAGCTGGCTTATTGGATCAACAAACATCCTATGTAATACAATTGGACTTTAAATATTTGAAGTAACTATCTACAAATATCCATTCAAACGTGGATTTATAATGCAAGTATGGACGCCATCAATAAAAAAGATTTGTATTAACCAAATATCCATATAGGCATAAGTATAACATATATACAAAATAGCCATATAGGCTTACAAGAATGCCATATAGGCATACAATGTCAACTATATGCAATAAAAAATATGTGTCCACAAATGCCATATAGGCATACAACAAAGTAATACAATAAAAAGTCATTGCCCTCTGGCTGGTGAAGAGAATAGATCACGGGTAGCCTTTGATCTTCTAGGGGATGGAGACGGGTATGTGGGTGATCTACTATGAACCCGAGGGCTGCTCGTCCTATTTAGTTGTTCATGCATCTGTAGTTGTTACAATAAAAAGTATAGACATTAATATATAGAAATTAAATGTTATAAAAAATGAAACATTTAACAAAATAATCACTTACCGCTACCATATAATCTGTCTCCTCACTTGCCTTAGTAACAGGATTAGGTTGTGGTGATGTCATGTCCTATAGAAACCATCCAGATAAAAATTAAACTTCAAATCAATAATCTTTTGATTTTTCAAAAATAAACAACTATAACAATGAATGTAAATTGAAATTTACTAATCTGCCTCATACCCCCGTCAATGGCATGGAGCTATGAATCACAAAGGACACACCATGCTCCATTGCCCTATGAACATTGGGAGGTGTCTCTGCAGCCTGCATCATCTAGAAATAAAACAACATTATTCAATTATGAAAACTATAATAGTGATGCAAATCATGGCTCCTAACATACACACACGTTCACCTAAACATAGAAGTACACACAATAAAGCACACAAGTCACATACAAAAATCTATTAAGTACAATTCATTCATTAAACTATTTATTTTATTACCTCTATGAAGCTTTGAAGTCCACCACCGCTGGCAGGTGTTTGCCATGAAATCTCTAATATTAACCTATTCAACATCTAAAATTAGATATTAGAATATCATTCATATAACGATACTATTCACATGTAATATTTATAATTGTTTACTAGTTACATACCCCGACAGTAGATGATGTAGTGTAATATGTAGGTGGAGAACCAATGAAAACTACATCAACGCTATGACCGTAAAATTTTATTAAAATCATAAAACTAAATTAGTTAATCTTGCATTTCAAAAATAAAATTTAATAAATTAAATTCAATGAACTTGCTCAGATTTACCTAAGTATCAAGCCCCAAAGTCTCACTCGAGAGGGCATCTGTCATCACCATCTGCTCAGCTATAGATGTAACCTGCGCACCTACATCATGACTATCCGTGGGGTCATAACCACATGCTGACCTGCAAGTCAAACAAGTGTGGGGTGGAACTGTACTCGAACTCTCCCCCGGCCCACGCTGTACTGCAGGACTAGCATGCTATAAGATACTTTGGGTCAAGGCACTAATGGACTGAAGTGCCTCGACCTCAACACTCTCCTTCACAATGGAAGGGCTAGAAACGTGCTCATGGGCTGGTCTAGCGAGTGCTCATCTCGCTGACCCCTGTGGGTCAACACGTGCCCCTGGTCTATCTTATGCTAACCCCTTACCTCTACCCTGGAACTCCTGCATATCAAAATAATTTGGCTCTTTATTTTTGACAAACTCACAATAGAGTTTCCTCAAAAAATATTGCGGGACCTCATTATTGTTGCATGCAGGATGGTCAAAAACCATACACCACCTCTATGCAAAATTGTCCCTTATTGCTTGGTTGTTACACTAATGGATAGGGAACCTCTTGCATGTAAGGGGTAGAGATTCATTTGCTCGTAGGTAAGTGCAAGAAGTTTGGTCCACATAGAGGGGAAGTCGTAGGCAAAAAAAGAATCCTGACAGAAACGGGTACCCATTTTAAAATAAACGGGTACCCATTGAGGAATGGGTGCCCAAGCCTAAACAGGTACCCACTTAGGAATGGGTACCCATTTCTTTATGGATATTCAAATTTGAAAAAAATTGTGCGCGCTTTGTTTTCCCACACAAAAGGAATGGGTAACGGGTACCCATTTTAGAATGGGTACCTATTCCTAAAAGCTTAGGCTTGGGAAAGGCATGGTAAGCCAGCCCCTTGCCTTGGACCTGCAAGTTTTTTTCTAAGTACAGAACAAGAGAAAAGACTGAGTTTACCTATATGGCTGATGACATTTTTCTAAAATTTTTTATGAAATTAAAACCCATTATAGATGACAGTGTCTAGTTTTCAAATATGTATTTTTTTTATTGGACTTGTTTTTCTATTTATTATTTAATTTATGAGCAAACCGGTCCAAAAACGTGAAATGACAAGGGTTTGTATTTTTTAATAACTTTTAATTTTTAAAGTTTTTTGAAAAAAAAATTATATGTCATCAATCTACACATCATTCTTTACACAATGAAAAAAAAATTATTTTATGATTAGTTTTTCTCAAATTATGTTGGTCGTACACAAGGGTTTTTGAAAACAGCAATTAGGGCCAATAAAAAATTAATTAAAAAAATATTTAGAAAAAAATTATAAAAAAAATCCTCATCAAACTTCACTATACTACACATCTTTCCCCAAAAGGATTTAGAAAAATACTTTTATTTAGGTCAAATTATGTTGGTCGTACACGTGCATCGTATGGTAAAAAAAAGTGACTTTTAAACAGTGGTTTTTAGAAGTACCTATTGAAAATCAATTCGTGTCATCTGGGTATTAAAAGAAATTACATATTTGGAAACTAGACTCTGAGTACTACATTTCATATTACTAACTTTTTTTAAGATTCAATCTTTAAGTGCCTCAAATATTCAGATCAAATGTGATGAATTCTAAAAATTAGGGAAAGCACTTCCACTTTTTGGCCAAAAAGTGGACCCAACTTCTTGTACTGACCCTTGTGGGTCTATGAAAATAGAACACAAGTTGAGTTTTGTAATTTGTTTATTTTTAACTTGTTCATATGACAATTTGTCAGCATAATACTCTCTAAATTCTCTCCTCTTTTCTGTCCAACTAGTGATTTGTTTGCTTATTGAATCTACATTTGATAACATAGATTCAAGGGATTGAGTAAGCATGGATTTATGCAAGGTTGAAGTTGCAAGTTCTTTCAACCTTGCAATTATGTCTTCAATTTCTTTTTTATTATTTTCAATTTGTCCCATTATATTTTCTTGTATTCCAGGGGCATGTCAAGGAATGGATGGAGGAGTTTGTTGTTTGAGTTGTTCTTTAGCAGGTATTTCCTCTTCAAGATTTTGTGGATTTTGAGGAGGAGGAGGAGGAGAAGGTGCATTAATATTTCCTGACAATTAAGGAAATTTACATAAAAAATCAACTCAAACCTACCTATTTAGAAACAAATTCAAACAAAAAATAAATAAAACTCACTCCTTTGGCCTGCTCGACGTCGTGGTGGCATTTTAGTGATGAATCGGCAAATTTTGGTGTCAAATTGGGTCTTCAAAAATGTGAGTGCGCTCCTTAGGGTTTGCAGGCCACGGGTGTAGAGGAAAAAAAGAAATAAAATGAGTATAACACTTATATATATATAATTAAACATAACACGCTCGCGTTATAACGTGAGCGCATTATGGTTTGGTTTTGCCAAGCCTTAGGCTCATCATTACCAAACCATAGTGCGAGCGCGTTATAACATGCTCGTCTTATGTCTTAACTTTTTTTGAAAAACTTTTGGCCACTTTTTGGCCCCCCAACTTTTTGCACTTACCCTATAGCTCTATATCAAGACATGTGCAAGCTGCAATATGTAGATACCAAGAAAATAGTTTCGACTTCCACCATGCAATTTGCAGCTTCAGAAGATAGTAACAACGTTGCATTCTACTGCATGCCTACTCAAAATAGCAACTAAAATAAAATGTAAACACTCTCAAACCCTAGGTTAACAACACACACAGAAAACTCTATCATTCAGGAAAATCTCACAACGCGAGACCGTTTCTCCTCCACAGAATTGGTGCAAGGAAAGTGTTCCCTTTTGAATCTGTATGATTTGAAAAGACAAACAAAATGAAACGTACAATGTTAAATTTCTTACCTTAAACTGCAAAATTCCTGCAACACCACTGGTAATGGATGGCTTAGGTTTTGTAGGAAAATTGCTGCAATGGCACTGCTAAAAGTAATGGAGGGTGAATGGCACAAAGTGAAACATGAAATAGAAGTCGTGGCAAGTTCAAATTGGAAATGATGGCGAGTAACTAATTGAAATCTGTTACACACCATTATTCTCTCATGCCACGACTCTCAGTGTCATTGAAACTGAACTGCTAATGCGAAGTAACTTCTCCAAATCTTTTAGACACCTTCCCTTGTCTCCTCCCACGACGCTTGCAATCTGTTAGACGCCTTCCCTTGTCTCCTCCCAAGATGCTTGTTTATCTAACTTAACTGCCCACGACGCTCTATTTTCAAACCACAAAGCAATTATTCTCTCCCTCCTAATAAAGTTGAAACAATTTTGAAAATAACATAATTATTTATCCTTTTTTATTTATTTTAATGATAGTTCACTACACGTCAATTTAAATAGCGTGAATAAAAATGTACACACATCCTTATGTTGCCATTGTAAACACCTCTAAGCTTTGCCTCTCAGTGTAAATATTGTGTTTTATTACACATTAAAAATAATTTAAATCACAATATTTTTCAATTAGTTTAAAACACCATAATATTTATATATTACATTTACTCTAATAAACATTTTCATTGTGCAAAAAAGAGAAAAATCATTCCCTTGTAGCCATCTTGTCATGCATCTAGAAACATGCTAGCTAAATGTGCTAGATCATTCAATTTTTTTAGCATTTTAAACATTATTTAATTGTCAAATTTAATAAACTTGACTGTTATGTGGTGCCATTCACTTACAAGGATAATTCTTTTTGACAAATAATTAAAAAAAACTTCAATATTTTAAAATATTTAATTTAGACCTTTAATATATTTAATATATAAAATTTAATATATTTACTAATGTTGATTTATTTTGGTAATTTTATGGATTTATCTTTATATTTAAAAAATTTACAAATTTATTTTATTGATTTTTTTTGACAAACTTAATCCTCGTTGCCGAACTTGAAAACAAACTCAAACCTTGTGACAGGTAAACACAATACGAATATTTTTTTTAAACAATAGCGATAGCTAGGAACCAGCTGCTGCTGCTTACCACCTATAAGTTCAATTTTTTTAAGCTGTTATCCATCTTAATGCAAGAAACACATTGAAAGGGGCACTGGAAACCATACCAATCAAACCAGAGACATCCTATTACAAAGTCAATAATCACGGTCTGAGTAATAGCATTAAATTTGAAGACCTAACTTGCATGGTTTGTAGACTTCATCCATTTGTTCATGTATCCTTGAAATTCAAAAAATCTTCAAGATGTACGATGCCATGCAATTTCTAAATATGGTACTAAAATTAAGAGAATAATTAGATCAATGAGAATAATTCCCAATGCTTGACCTTCATTTTGTCTTATAAGTCTTGTGAAAATCATTATAACGTGCAAACCCAAAAAATTAAAAACCAATGCAATCAATGAAAGTGACATGACAAATTCATATCCACAATGATCAACCTTAACAAAAACTCAAAATGGGATTGGTTCATCTTGCCCTCACTAATTCTAAATCAATTGCTATAGTCATGCTGGCATACAAGTAGGAACCAATAAGAGATACAGCTATGAAGTTTAATAAAGCTTTAGTGTTTTAACTGATGTCGATAGTTTTAAAATCAAAACATTCTATCAATACTGTTTATAGACTTCTCATGCAAGTAGTTTAAAAAGAAACAAATAGTTTAAATCAAATTACAAATATACAAACTAATATACAACAAAAAAAATATTAAAAAAATCTCATAGATAATACCTAGCTATAAAATCGTATGAATTGAGGTGATGCTATGCTCTATCTTTTCTTGCTTGTATGTTTCTAAAGAATTTTCCTTCTTTGTTTAAATGTGGATCGTTGACCAGAAAAAAACCAAAACCCCATGATCATATTCTTATTCTTATTTAAAATAAACTTATGTAACATTTTAACCTATCGACTACTTTGTTGTCCATAAATTATGTGCAACTGCTAGTTATATGTATATGTGGTAAGAAATGGCTCGCAAAGCTTGTGAATGAATTTGGCAGGCTCAAAAAGTTTTGGAGGAGCAGAATTCGGAAGGTTTGAATTCATCCTGCCCTTCATGGGTCATCAAGGTTTTCTTCGAAGAAGATAAATACACTCATTCTCTAGAGGATTGCGTGGCTATTGGAAGATTCATTGGGCATCATATCTCCAGGTCATAAGTGCTAGAATGGTCTGAGGCGAATTGGCAAGTTAATCAAATTTTATTTCTCCCACAAAGGTTTTTGTGTTTCCATTTTTTAATCTAATTTCGCGTGCAAAGGCGCTATCAATAAAGGCACCTAGTACGCGGGTGACTCCCCTCTATATCTACAAAGATGGATCCTTAATTTCGATCTGACAGAATGCATTCCTCAAGATCAGCTGAGATGGATTAGATTGTGCAATCTTCCCCTGGAATTCTGGTCTATGGAAAAAATCAAGAAGATTGGGGATTCGATTGGTCGCACAAACCAAATTGATATGGTGTTTCTCAATGGCAACTCCCGCATATATGCCTTTGTAAGCATCCTAGCGATTCATTGCATACCTAAGGACATTGCCTTATGCATTAATGGAGTTCGATGGTCACAACATATTAAAGTTGAAGAGGATAAATTTTATTGTATGAAATGCAAAATTCGTTCTCATATGGAATCTACTTGCATTAAGGATGTGAAATTCATCAAGAAATGGTTGGTAAAGGAAAAATATGTTGCAACAAATAAGAATGAACCTATGCCTCAAAGCCCAGCCATAACAACCGGTGAGTTGTGGCCGACTGGTTGTACGACTAGGCTCCACAGTGGCACCAGTCGACTAACATTAATGACCTTTCGACTCAAAACTTGCCGACCAACAGTAATTCGACCTGCCATACTCCAGTTTTAACTGATTCGTACAAACGTCGACCAACTGGTCGTTTGCAATGCACCGGATGGTTAAGGTTAACCTGCCTCAAACTGGGTCACTGGTGAAAAAGGATGAAACACTAGATGGGCATAACTTGGAAAGAGTGATCATCCCCTTCAACTAGTCTTTCAGAAAAGATAATCTAGTAGATATGGAGGAAGAGTGGATAGAGTCTAAAAATGAAGATATGGATGAGTGTGGCTCAATAGATATCTAGAGAATAGGGAAATCATCCTCACAAATCTTCAAGGCAGGAATTGGATTGGAGAAGAAAATGGGGAGAAAAACTAATTTGCAAAAGTGGGAGGAGACTACCTCGGTGAAGGGCCAATCTTCAATTAACACCTGTCTTTTGAGATCTAAGGGATGAAACCCCTCCCTTAGAAGACAATGAAGATAACTACAATATGGACATCCATCAAAGCATAAAGGATATGGGAATTTTTTCAGATGTTGTAGTTGCAACTGCCCTAGGAGACATGTATGCAAAGTGTGGAAGCATAGACAAGGCAAGTGAACTATTTGACATGATGCCTCAAAAAAATGTCGTCTCATGGAATGTAATGATTACCAGATATGCACAAAATGGATTTTTTGGTAAGGCTTTAGAAACTTTCAAACAAATGCAATTGGCGGGTGTAAAGCCAAATTCCACAACCTTAGCCAACATCCTCCTTGCCTATACCAAAATGGGATCTTTGGAATAGGGTATGGACATCCATCAAAGCATAAAGGATATGGGAATTTTTTCAGATGTTGTAGTTACAACTTCCCTCGGAGACATGTATGCAAAATGTGGAAGCATAGACAAGGTGTGTGAACTATTTGACATGATGTTTCAAAGAAATGTGGTCTCATGGAATGCCATGATTGCAAGATATGCATAAAATGTATTTTTCAAGGTTGCTCTCAAAATATTTCAACTAATCAGACACTCTGGAACATATATTGAACCATAATTGAACATAATATCATTTCATGGAAACATTGAAGAACACATATGCAATATCAAAAATTTAAGCATGATACATCATCTATCCTATAACCATAATTGATCATCATATATATAACATGTAAAATCTCATATACATAATGTCATGAAAATAACATATAGTGTATATAAAGCCATATTGGCATGTACAAACAAATCCATATAGACATATACAACAATATACATTGGTAAAATAGAAAAGTATGTTTACAAAGCCATATAGGCATACAACAAAATGTCCCATATTGGGTGAGTGTTTCCCTTGTGTTGGGATTTTGTCTTGTGTAGTCATGTAATGGATTGAGGTAGTTGTCACCTTCATCAAGTACTTCATGTGTTTGCAAGGGATTGAGGTTGTGGACATGTATCCAATTTTCTTCATGGAGTGCGCTCCGCCTCTCGTATGGTCATCGTGGTGAATAGTCACATGATGAGTAAAGTCTTCTTCTTGTGCCACCTTGCTTAGTGCAATGGTGATGTCTTCTTAGGTGTTGTATTATTTGTTACGACAGATCTTGTGTGTGTGTGGGTGCAATGCAACATGTAAATGTCGCACTTGCAAACATGAAAAATTTGTTTGTTTGATGTTTGTTCGGCCAATGTCCTAGGTGAAAGCTTGGGGAATTACATTTGATCATCAATCTCGTATATATAACATAACAACTATTTCTTAATAAAATCACACTACCAATAAATCTCTCCCTCCCAACTAAGATAATGCTTTTGACTGATATTGAAACATTATATAACTATCTCAAAATACATCTTCAATATTGGAAGGAAAAAAAATTATTAAATTTTTCCCCTACATTTAGTAAGTTTAATAACTCGACTTTTAGGAACAAATTAATTTATAATTTTTCAATTAACATTGATTTTCCTAATTTTATGGCAGCCATAACAAGTACATCCCATTTAATAGGAAGATAAGTATTTATGGATTAAACATTTAGAAAACCATTGCAATGGTTGAGATAGAGTGCATTTATAGCTTGGAAATGAAGATGGTTTCTTTGGAGATTGTAACCTTTGGAAACTTTAGTGATATCAATCTCTATAGCCACATAACGCGATAAAAAGAATTTACATCTCTCAATCTTAAATGTTAGGAAACCAAAATATTTAGCCGATAGGCTTTTCTATCGGAGCTTTACTCCCTAGAAACTTCTCACGCTAGAAAAGTGTCATCTTGCTCTTCTGCCTGCTTGCGCTAGGAAAACTCCACCGTCGATGTCTGATATAAGCAGGTACTACAAATCTATCTGGTAGGCCCACTCAATATCAAACCCTCAGTAAAGTTAAGATAATTCAAAATCAGTGGCTTTGAACATGATGAGTGAAGAGTATTATTCAGCTCTGCAATAGACTGCATTGCATTTGCTCGGAGATGATTCCATATCCATTGCTCACTCCGCTGTGGTAGACTGCAACTTAACAAAGAATGCCATTGCATCTGTTGACGAAGATCATTTGCATGCCAATATGGAATAGGGATTGAAATGTGGCTTAAACGGGCTATCAGTTGATCGCTTAACATTTCAGTTCTTGATCACGTTACAGAGGAGTGCGTGTCGTAGACTAGGCTATTCTTAAATATCATCCACTTCAACAGTTAAAGGTCAAGTTTAACCAATAAAGATAAGATAAATATTTACCACTTCTTATTGTTGATGAATTGTTAAATTACTATTGATTGTTTGACCATTGAAATAGATAATGTTTAAGTAAAATGAGCAAACCATGGAAGAAATTCACAGCAGAGATTAGGAACTCAGCCAGGCATGGGGCCCAACTTTGGCTCGGAACTTTTAACACTAGTGAGGCCGCTACAGTTGCATATGACCATGCCGCTTTTATAATGAGAGGGGCCAAGGTTCTGCTCAACTTTCCCCTCAATGCCTCTGCCTATGCTGAGCGGATCTCAGGGGATGGTCACGTGGAATCCAACAAGAGGGGCAGAAAGATCATTGAATTGGAGGTCCAGCAGCCACCTCGCACAAAGATTAAAAGGGATGTAGATGATGAAGAGGAGAGTTTTTTGGGAAATTAGAAAAATTGGTGCCTCTTTCTCCGCTCCTTGTCTTCCCCTTCAAACCATCACCCATGGTCATGTAATCGCCAATCTTGTAAATTCATTTATTTATTTTTTCATTTAATTATTCTTTAAATGTGTTTTCCTGGATTTTTAATGGTGAAAAATCTTATGGTTGCGAATTCTTATGCAAATTTTCACTTTACAAACAAGGGATAATATTGGATATCAATGTTAAAACTGTTGTGTATTCTCTATATATTTATCTTTAATTTACCCCAAAAAATATCAGTGTTGGTTTTAGGATGAAAAACTTGATTAATGAAATTTGCAGATGAAATATCAGTGTTGGTTTTAGGATTAAAAACTTGATTAATGAAATTTGAAGATGATCTTACGAAGCGTTAGAGAAGAGCCTTCTGTCTATATGGGTCTATCATTTTTATTTGGTAACACCTTTTTAACACTATGAAAGTTGTGGGTAAAAGTTATAGTTTGAGGTAATAATTCAAGTTAATGGTCATATTCTTGTTAAATAGGGTAGTTTTATGTGGTTGTTTAGTAGTTACTGATTAAAATTTTAGAAGTTTGTAGGTATTTTATTCTAAGATCTCCCTCTATTATTGTTAGAGAGCAAAATAATAATGAACAATCTATCACTTTGCTTGATTATTTTGGGGTGTTGCCACATGTTTGACTCTTTGGGGCCATCATTAGTTTTTATGGAGATTTATATTATGGTGTTTGACTAATTAGAAGGCCTCTTAACCTTGAGATTATGAAAAAAACAATGGTAAATAATTAAATGATAATGGGATGTCATCCCTCTTCATTAGCAGTGTGTATTGAGATTACTAAATACATATATAAATACTAGCACAATAACTCAAGGAGGTAGTGCTAATTGAAGATCTTTGGTCTAAGCAAGTGTGTGAATTGAAGAAGAATCATGCGGAATCTATATCTAGTCAATGGAAACAATGGTTGTTTTAAGGCTTTGAGACTTGATTTTTTATTTATATTATAAGACTCCAAGGCCACATTATTTGCCAAGAAACTTGATGTAGTATTACTGATCAATAAAAGACGTCATTTTAGACATTGATGTGCCTTTCTATAATGTTGATTGAGCCTCTTTGATTATATTTTTGTTGTGCAAGTGGATTGTTGTAGTAGAGTTGTGGGTTTCAACATCCCCTAACTGGGACCTCCATCTCTAAATCTATTAAATGGTATTCGAGTAGGTGTAATTCTTACTAGAGTGAGTTGTGAGAGGAGTATGTAGATAGAAGCATCAATTATGGAGCATTTTATAAGAGGTGATTGTGATATGTAGATAGAAGCACCAATTGTGAGGAAATTTGCTAGTGTAGACCAAAAGCACCAATAGGAGGTTATCTGTACTTGAGGGCAACCCTAGTGTTTCAACCTATGAAGGAGTGTACCCCATAGTTACAATTGTAGATTTGTGTGACCTATTATCAACAAGTTGAGTAGAAGAGTGGCTAGTAGAGGCAAAGCTACAGTTGCCAATATGGAGAAATGTTAGAGGCACAAATGGAAGATATAGATAATATGCTGAAGAACCTAATACCTAGATTAGATATCCTATAGTAGAGAGAAAAAAAGGAGGAAGGCTACAAAGACAACATAGAAGGTTGCAAGGAGAATAGATGAAGAATTTGAATTAGTCCAAGATAAAGATTCCATGAAAGATCAACAAACAATCATTATGACAAGAAGAGGAGTCATGGAGGGTGAGATAAGTTATGTACTGTGACAAGTTAGATAGAGCGTTAGCATAGACTATTCTAGTATGTGTGCTAAGACAATCAACATTAGTAGGTGAAGAAGATGAGTTACCTTGTAGGTGATAAGTGGTTTTTTGTGCAATAAAGAAAGTGAGAAAGGTTGTTAGTGGCCAGAAGAAGAGGAAGAAATTCTCATAAATGAGGATGAAGGAATAGAAGTGATTATAGAGAAGTTTGAAGAAGGAGATGCATTGGAGGATTATTGTCTCCAATATGTTTCCACAAAGGGAGTATTAGTGACAAAAGAAGACTTGAGAGATTTATGGTGAATGAAGAATTACCTTCTAGGCATTTGGTTGTTAGTGGCATGTTTAATGAGGTACCTGAGGAGTGACAACCTGATAGAGTTCAAGCCAATGAGGAATTTTACTATAGAAAGAATCCAAAAGATAGAGAATATATTGAAGTAGAGATAGTAAAATTTTGACATATTTGCAATCGTGCAAAATACTTTCATGAAGATGCAATGAGACTACACATAGGGGTAAATGCACAAAGATGTGTCCACTTAAGGTGGAAGTTTTGAAGTTAGACAAGATTCTGAAATCAGGTAACTAAAAATGGGATCCTGTTTCTACAAAATAGGATCCCAAGCCTAAAATCTAGGACGGGGTCCCGTTTCTTAGCGGTATCTCGAACCTAGGACAAAAAAATGGGATCTTGTTTATTGAAAGTATTTTTTTTCAAAAATTCTTGCAACCCCATTTTTCCCAGCGACAGGCGACAAGAAGAATGGGATCCTGAGTGCAAGGAGAGCAGTTTTGGCCATCAAAAGCTCAGGTAAGTGGATTTTTCCACTTTTTTAATTTTTCAATCATCTCTGATGAATTTTTTTTATGTTTTTCTTTCTTTTTTAGTGTAAAATACAATAAAAAATTAAAACATAGACTGTTATTAGGGTTTGAATTTATGACTTCAAAAGCTGTATTTAGCCATTTTAGTTGTAAAATACAATTGAAATTTTTAAAGATTGTATCATATAGAAGGATATATTTTGAACAAACTGTCAAAATTTTTGTTTAAATTTGAGAATTGAATAGTTGTATTTAGACATTTTAGCTATAAAATACAATTGAAAATTTGAAAATATTGTATCATATGAAAGGAGAGATTTTGAACAAACTGTCAAAATTTGATTTCAATTTGAGAGTTGAATAGCTATTTTTAAACATTTTAGCTGTAAAATACAATTGAAATTTTGAAACGACTGTATCATATGAAAGGAGAGATTTTGAACAAACTGTCAAAATTTATATAGCATCGGGATGATATATATATATATATATATATATATATATATTTACAAAATTTACTTATACTAATGTATGTCATTGTATTTTAAAGGAATTATTAAATAGATAACTGTGTAAAAAAATTGCAACAAACCATAATCAAACCTTTATCACTTCCTTCATAATCAAACCTTTATCAATCCATCTCCATGGTTTCCCAAATCTAAATCAGAAAATAAAGGCTTTTGGAATGTTGTAGCCATAATATCTAAGGCTGCAAATTAGGTATCTAATAGAAAATTCCATCTCATTTCAGCCTTAGGACCTCTTTCCCTTCATTTTTTATCATTTTTTGCTCCAAATGTGTACCTATACAACTCAAAATCATGATGTTTCCATGGATGGAACCACAACATATCTCCATTCCATCAACTAATATCTTTCTCTAGCTAGATCATCCCTACAATCACAAGTTAAACAAAGCATCAAATTCTTCATTTTTTAAATCACAAATCATTAGAATATATTCATCTTCATACTCGGATTAGTCCTAGGCAACTAGTAGTCAATCCTATCTCCATTATCAAATTTGGTTGCCATAGGCAACTTGACCAAATTTAGGATTTTAGATCATGTTGTCATGCATAAGAGATCCACCTCAAGGTAGTTTTCCAAGTCTAGTTATAGTCTTGCAGATATTCATTATGATTCTGGGGTGGTATGACAGTCCATTGGTTTCTATGACATCATGATAGCATAGATGCATCTGAACATTCACCCTTCATGGATATATTGATAGTAAAATAGAGTTTTAAATTATTCTTAAGGTTTGGGACAATCATAGTGATTAATAGTCTATGTGATTTCTCATTTTTCATTCATGACTACTTTTCCACCTTATGATAGTATCCTAACATTCTTACCTCATCATCTATCTTAAAAGTGGAAGATTTAATCGTTACCACATGGTTATGTCTCTTTGATTATGAAGATCAATTGAATCACTAGAGGAGTCTTACATCTTAACAATAATTTCATTGTCCCTTTGTAGTTCATCATGTGAATGTGACAGTCTTCACATGTTTCCTTGATGGACTTTTGACAACAAGGGAAGATGACAATCTTATGATCAATGACTAATCCTAGAGAAATCATGATGTAACAACCCAACTAAACTCCTCATGACAAGTCTGTTATTGGTTTAAGGCTATCTTAAAGGTCCATAGCAATCTAGGAATTTAATAACAATTAACAGTCCTTAATGGTCATGACAACATTATATAAGATACTAAAGTTCATGCTAAGATGATGATTTCCTCTTTCTTATCAAATGGTAAGGATCAACACAATTGTTCCTATCAAATGGTAATGAACATTGAGTATGTGTTTGCATAATAGTTCAAGATGTATCTTGGTGATGGTCTAGAACATTATCATGATGCATGTAGTGTTGACATCTATATATACTTGTTACAGGTTAGTTTCTAGATGAGTTGTAGCAATTGAAAGTTATTTAGGATAGAGTATTACAAAGGCATAGTTTTGTCTCTTGTTGAAGTAACAATATGAATTTGTGTTGGGTGCATATAGTCTTCATTATTGGTCAAAATGTTTAGGGAAATGATTATGTGGTTACATTGTTGGGTTGTTCTTTTGCATTAGAATCATGATAGTTCATTTTCCATTTTGGCAACTAATTATCCTTTCCTCCTAGCAAGTTGTTATGATTTGGATGGTGGTTGTTTAGGTTGTCTACGTGGGATGTGGGAGAAACCTATTATATAAAATAGTTTCTTGGTGGTGACATGGATGATCATTGGCATCCAAGATAACTATCCATATTCCAAACAAGGGTAGTTGTTAGGGCAACAATGACTATGCTAAGTACTAGTTCATCTTCATTATTGAGCACAAAATAAAGAAGAGTTAAGGATAGAATGAAGATGATAGTGTAATGGTTGGATTGAGAGAGGACTCTAATACTAGTTTGAGGAGAATAAAGAGAGAGATATATGGTTATTGAAGCATAGAAGTAACATAACTGTGTAGGATACTATGTATTAACAACTTCAAATTGGCCATTTTGGGCATTAAACCTCTATGTAATAGTAGTAAAATTGTTATGGGATAGTAGTTGTATACCCTTCTTGGATTTTTTCACTTGATTGGTCTTTTCTCTAGAGGAATATTGGCGTTGTGTGATATGTGCTTTGTTTATATGTTTAATTTCCTTTATGTTATTCAAATAATCCATACTAGTATATGTTGATAGAATAATGGGGAAACGTATGGTGAGAGTAGAATGAGTAGAGATAGCTTAGGATTCCATTGTTATTACAACACTATGGTTATTAACCTAAAGGTTTATCAAGAAAGTGATATAAATTAGGTTTGAATAAATTGAGATTGTCATTTTATAAGCTTATTGGTTTATGTCTAACATGAGATCAAATGAAAATAGGATTCTAGTACCTTTTGAGCCTAAGGTTGAATCAAGGGATTGGCTAAGAAGAGTGAGATATGAAAGAATATAAATAGAATAAGATGTAGAAGTAATATTTTAGGAATTATAAGCAAAAGTGGCTAGGATAGCCATGGTTGATGGAAAGTTAGATAGGCTAGAAAGTATGACATGCACCCTAATAACAAGAATGGATGGAATAGGGTGCACCAAGATGGAGGTAAACATGAGGTTGGTGTTTCACAAAAAGACACTCCAAAATCTAATAAGGTTTTCAACATGAGGCCAAAACTAATATCTAATCATATGATGGAGAAATTATTGTAGAGAAATTAGGCCAATGGTTGTCTTACATGGAAGTGTATTTCAGTTTGTACTAGGAAAATATATCCAAATGAGGAAAACTAGTGCTCACTTACTATATTAATTCAATTGTTGACAGTAGATTAATATATTTTACACTTGTTAGTTAATCACTAGTCTATGCGTAAGCATTTATAAACACTAACTTAAGAAACCACTATGTTATATTTCATCCAAATCTTGTCTATGTTACTTTATATGTTGTAATATGATGTCTTAAGGGGTCCTAATAGGACTTCTTAAGGGGATAAGAGAATTCAAACTACATGCCTCATATTTAATCATAATTGATGTAATTTAGGATGACTCGTCATTACAATCCGATGTCTTAATTTATGTCGTAATGGGATGTCTTAAGGGGTCCTAATACGATGTCTTAAGGGGATGTCTTAAGTTCTCAAAATTTGATGAAGTTGCCCAAGGAAACCAAATTTAACAATAATACAATCAAATTTAAAGTAAATTTAAAGTAGAAAAACATGCGCATTTAACAAACAAAATATATAGAATAATAATTTTGATATATAAAAGTGTAGAGTATAATTGTGTACATACACATGTATACAAATTTGTGTACATTGAAATGTGTAATAATGTAATTGTGTATGTACATATATGCCAACTCAAAATAATGTTTACAAAATGTGGCTATTCCATCTCAAGAAAATCTGAAACTTGTGGGGAATGTAGCAGGTCTTCACACCACCTGATATAAAAATAATACAAGCAATATCAATATATCATCAAAACATGTATTATAATTTATATAAAACTATCTATATACACAACTGGTACCTATATTTACAAGTGCCTCACACATGTACATATAGGTTTAATCTGCATCCTCTCAGGTTTTTGTTTCAAAGTATGTGATGAATTTGTGATGATGGCCTAAGGATATAAAAGGACAATTTAAATCAATTTCAACTAATAATGCACAAGAAATATCAAAACATGTATTTAATGTATTTAAAAGAACAATATAAAACTATTTAACTATATTTACCCGTATTTACTTATTCTATTGTACCATCTCCATCCTCTCTTTTTTCTAACGCATCGATCATTGTCTCATGCTCTTCCATAGAAATTGTCCATAGCTCTTTATTTGTAGGTTTTCCACGATACCTCTTTAGTTTAATATTTGTTTCCAACACCAAATGTGAGTAGTGTATAATCTTCTTATGTGTTTCATAATCTTCCAATGTAGGCAAACCATTCTTCCTTATTAGGTATTTTTGTAGTCAAGTGCCAACAACCACCACCGAACCTATTGGATAATGATAGCCATCATCAAAGAAATTCTCAAAATTTGCTTAAGGGGATCAAAGAAGTTATCAAAATTTACTTAAGGGGATCAAAGACTTGTTATCAAAATTTGTTTAAGGGGATGTCAAGTAAGGGGATCATCAAACCTGTTGGATAAGGAAAGCCATCATCATCTTCTCAAGGTGTTGTTAACTTATGTTTAGTCTCCACACAACGAGCCAACCAATATTATATTTCCTCTTCATTCTCCTTAGGTGCAACAACAACACACACATGTCCTACACACAAATTTTGATTCAATAACTTGCATATGTCCATAAAATTTGACCAATCAACATACATGCATTCATATGTACACATATAAATAAATAAAAGCACTACAAAATAGTAATGAAGTGAAATAAAATGAAATAATTTGAATTAAATTACCTTCTTGTACAAGGTCTAAAACACAGTCATAATCATCTGATGCAAACAGTTGATCATTGTCTTCAATTGTTGTTTCATATTGATCGTGTGCTTGTGCAGGTGTCAACGGTCTTTGCTTCCACTCTTCAACCCATTTTGTAATCTCACATGCTTCCCAATCTCCTAAAATACAAAACTAACAAAAACATGCAAGATCCCTTGTCCAGAAGTCCATGTACTTGCATTTGAACTCCTAAATGAATGTCATTTAGTAGATCCATTGATTGTCTCATAATCAAGTCTAGGTAGAATATTTTCTTCTTCAACCAACCAAAAGAATCGGTGAACTGTAGAGTACTCTCTTGATCCAAGTGTACATAATCTCATATTGCACCAATCCATAATCCCACGTACATCTTTAAATTTTACTGCATCCTCAAATTTTAATTGATGTCTAGCAAGAATTCTTTTAACACATGCACCAGCTCCATCATGTTCTCCTTTACCATGTCCAGCTTCAAAACAATTTCACATATGTTGGAAATTATGTTCCTTGTGAACCCTACTTAACCAACAGAACATTAGAGCATTCTTGAACTACATCATACAATTATCTGGCCATATGAGATGTTCTGTCATCTGGATTCCTCTTTCTCTTAAATTTGTATAAAATATATTGAAACAATATTGAACAAACTCTGACGAGTGTAACTGGTTGTCACTCAAATAGAAATGATACTCCCTCAAAACTTTTCTATCATCCTCTGTGCTATCATTTGCATGTCTATAAACAATATGAACAAACATAGCCACTTGCACTGAATTGTAATATTGTGATTGGATTTCATCTTGCGAAGCTAGAGTATAGTTTTCTACAAAATCAACCACTGATAGTATAGTACCAACTGGAAATGTGTTTCTACATGCATGAAACTGTCCATCAAGCCATCAATCTTGTTGAGAGTACTTCACATATTTTGGTACAATCTTACTCTTAAATTCTGATATGAATGCATCTACACTAACCTTTTCTGTAATTAAATCACAGCGCTTTCCAATTTTTCTATCTTTTAAATAATATTTAACATTCTTAAATCTTTTAACATCCACTAATTGTTGTCAAAAAATCATTTTCAACACTTTCATGCATACAAACTCTTAAGAAAGGAAGAATTGCCACAACTAGTGCATTGTCTAGAAAGACATGAACTTAAATAAAATAATTCCCCATCAGATCTTTCACAAAACAAACTTGATATAAACTCTTTTATTGTTTCAGGTGGCATATTGATATCACATTCCTGTATAATCATGTTAGTATGTAAAATACAACATATATATCGAAACACATCATAATAATAATGAAATTGAACATGTGTTTTACAACAACAAGATATTCATTGCTTATTAATCTTTACATACTATGGTTTGCATTTTTCAAAAGATCTTTGACTTATTCTAATATTACCAGGTAACACTAATTCACCATAAAATTTTTTACAAAATTTAGTTTGCATTGTATCTAATAGGTGTTTTGGATGAGGATCACGAACTTTGGACCCCACTCTTAATTTTAAAACATCTCTAGCATTAGATGATACCCTAGTATTATCATGCCAATATTTTTCAATCAAAGATTTGATTTCAACATTTAGTTTCATGTCAAATCTCGGGAGTTGACCACTAAAACTCCAACATTGGCTGACTGGGTCATTTTCTATACTTTCTCTTCTTTTTGCTACTCTTACGAATGTTTTAGGATGTATTTTTAAAATTCCACTAATATTGCTTACCATTCTTCTATTCAAAGTTGCTTTATTAACTATAGCAGTCGTTATAGCTCATCTTACTGCATTCTTATATTTAGATCGACTATTCTTTCCAATAGACTCAATGGCACTAGAAACAGTAGACATAGCATGTTTTAGTGATTGATCTTTTCTTCTTGGTTTAACAAAAATGCCTAACATTTTCATTACTTTTCTCATTTCCCACATTCTCATTAGTTCCATCATTAGTTGACATTGAAATGATAGTTTTTTATGATAAAAAAATTCTTTGTATAATCTATTGGCATGTATTCTTATTTGTCTCCAAGAAATCTTACCAGGAAGATTATCCAAATCATCTCTTTCAATTTTTTTAAAAAAATTCTCATTTTCAATATCACATCCTAGACTTTCATTTTCATTTTCAACTTCAAAACGATTTTCATTTTCGACAACAAAATGGTTTTCATTTTCATTTTCAACAAAAGGATTTTCATTTTAATTTTCCACAACAAAATAGTTTTCATTTTCATTTTCAACAAAAGGATATTCATTTTCATTTTCAACAACAAAACGATTTTCATTTTCATTTTCAACAACATTTTGTCTCAAATCTTGATCTCTACGAATATTATCAATCTCAACATTGTTATATCCAGCTTCTTTTAAATCTCCTATCAACACCGTTTCCATTTCATTCAAAGGTGGATTTGAAGACATACCTAGATTGGTGCTTATTGAAACATTCTCCATAGCATTGAAAGGGGGATTTGAAGACATACCACGAGTAGTTTGTATAATCATATTAGTTTCCACATTCACCTCTTGTAAATTTGCATCATCTACATCCATGGTCTCCTCAATGTTTTTATCTTCAAGAGTTGTGGAATTAGATGCTTCAAGATTATTCATTGATCGAATCTTTATTCTTCTCTCTCTTTGTGTAACACCCCGCCACGAAACCCTAGGGAATAGCTCAACTATGCTATACAAAGGACCAATTTTTTTTAAAGAAATAAATAACAAGAAATGTAAATTATATTTAATCATACATCAAGTTAAGTTGTATCCTCTAGGGATTCCACGGCTACATTACTAACAACTATTAACATGAGCTAACCAACATAATGAATTAACTAACAACCATGGTTCATTCTAATCTAATTGCATCAAATGAATAAACACATACATTTCCATATTATATCATCAGATAAGTAATCATGAAGATCCTGCAAAAAGGATACAAGTACCTATACAATTTATGTTAGAATCTAAAAAGTTTATTAACCCAGAAAACTAGTGCAAACGAATAGAGATCTAAACTATGAATGCAAATGATACGAAATCAAAATAGCAACATAGAGTTAGTCTCCAAGAGAGTAATGCAAATGCTAGAAGCAAAATAGTATTAAGAGGATGCAAAAGTAAAAGATACAAAATACAAGCCACGTAGCATGCTTATATAGACCAGGGAGAGGGAGGAGGTGGCAACACCAACTAATGAGGAGCAACCATCTATCAGACTAAAGATAGCAAAGTATCTTCCTAAGATAGCTAATGGATGCTCACATGTAGGAAGGTGACACCTCGTAACCACTCACCTAATAAGACATGCTTTATTAACCTAAGCGAGATTAATAGAAGTGTAGGAAAAACCTAGGAATATAGGGAAAAATAAATAACCCAACTAGGAAATAAAAACCTACACTAACACCCCCCCATAAGCGAAGCTTAGGTGAATGTAGAAATGGGTCCTAGAAAATTAAGCCTGATGAGGTACCCATGTACATAAAATTCCCCCTAAAGAGAGAGAAAAAGCCCCCCCCCCCCCAAATAGAGAGAGAAGAGACCCCCCAAAAGGTAGAGAGAGTCAGGACTCTGAGTGAGAGGAAGAAGCCCCCCAGAAGATGAAGCATCCCGCACCCCCAGAAAAGCTCACAAATGAAGGAACTTGCTCTAAGTGAAGGGTTTGGTGAAGATATTAGCAACCTGCTCAGAAGTCAGACAGTAGCAAAGGTTGATGACGTGGCCATAGATGAGCTCCCAGATGTAGTGCATGTGGACCTTAATGTGTTTGGTCCATTGATGATGGACTGGATTTTATGAGATCTGAATGGCACTCTAGTTGTCACAAAATATGATCGATGGCCATTTAATCTAGATACCAAACTTAGTGAGAAGATTTTGAAGCCAAATGGCCTCAGTGGTGGCATTCACAGCTCCCCTATACTTGGCCTTAGTAGAAGATAGAGCAATAACAGACTGCTTCTTACTCGACCAACAAACAAGACCTGAACCAAGTGAGAAGCTGTAACCTAAAGTAGACTTACGATCCTGAGAATTGCCTACCCAATCTAAATCTGTGTATCCCACCAAGTCAAGATCAATGCCCGCTTCGTAGTGAATCTCAAAACTATGAGTACCCTGAATGTAGTGAAGGATCCACTTGGCTGCTTTCCAGTGCAACTCATGAGGCTCCTGCATGAATCGAGAGACCATGCCTACAGCATATGAAATGTCAGGTCTCTTATGAGTCAGATAAATGAGACTCCCAACAAGTTGTCAGTATAAAGTGCCATCAACAAGTGGAGAAGAACACTGATCCTCAAGTTTGACTCCAGAAAGGAAGGGAGTCAGAGCAGGCTTACAGTCAGCCATATGAAACCTCAAGAGAAAATCTAGAGCATACTTGGACTGTGTGATGGTGATCCCGGAAGAAGGCTAAAAGATCTCAATCTTGAGAAAGTAATGCAACAAGCCCAAGTCAGTCATCAAAAACCTGTCATGAAGGGCAGTTTTGATAGCCCCAATGGTGGATGAAGAACTCCCTGTGATCAACAAGTCATCAATATACAGAACCAGAAATAGGAGTGAATCATCCTGCTGTAGAATGTATACATTGGGATCAAAATGGTATCGAGTGAACCCAACTGATAGAAGGAAGGAGTCCATCTTGGCATACTAGGCCCGAGGAGCCTGTTTGAGGCCACAGAGAGACTTCTGAAGATGGCACACAAGTGAAGAATCTTGAATGAACCCCTGTGGCTGCTCCATGTAGATCTCCTCCTGAAGGTCACCGTGAAGAAAAGCACTCTTCACATCCATCTGGTGTACTTCCCAACGATTGGCTATAGCAATGGCAAGAACAAGTTGGATGGAATTCATTCGGGCAATTGGCACAAAAGTTTCAGAGTAGTCAATCCCAGGAACTTGGGAGAATCCTTTGGTCACCAAGCGAACCTTATGCTTGTCAACTGACCCATTTGCTGTAAATTTTGTTTGATCCACTTACATTGAATAAGTTTTCTTCCCTTAAGAAGAGGGACAAGATCCCAAGTGTGGTTCCTCATCAAGGAATTATACTCCTCTTGCATAGCTATATCCCACTCAGGAATACCAGAAGCCTCATGAAAAGACTGTGGATCTGAGGCAGTAGCAATGAAGACATGTGGAGCATCATGGAACTGTGAATGAGTCTGACTGGTGTTTGATGGATCCCCAACCTAATCACCTGTAGACTGCAAGGTCTGTCTAGCCTAAAGTGGACCGGAAGATGGAGAATCTGGAGGAGAATCATCAACCTCTGAATGATGACAAGGAGAGGAAGGAGGTGAGTCCTCTGAATCGCTCTCTGCATCAGAAGTGGAGGTAGAAGACTACTCAAGTGAATATGACTCATGAGAAGATGTGTCATGTATCCCAAGTGACTCCAATGTTAAGGTAAGAGTTGGAGAAGTGATAGAAAGTGAGATCGAAGAACCCTCCTCAAACTGAATACTCCTCTCAATGAACAACTCATGTGTAGTAGGGTGGAGCAATTGATAACCCTTCACACCATCAGGATAACCTACAAATATGCAAGGTCTACTTTGCAGATCCAAGGCCTTGCATTTCTCTACGGGAATGTGGACCCATATAGGAGAACCAAAAACTTGAAAGTGCTTAACTGATGGTTTTTTACCACTCCAAGCTTCAAAAGGAGTGACTCCCTTCAAGGCTCAGTGAGGAACACGGATCTGGATATAACAAGCACAGTTAATGGCCTCTGCCCAATATTGTGGTGCAAGAGATCTAGAGTGAATCATGCAGTTCACCATTTCCTTCAAGGACCTATTCTTCCCTTCTGCAACACCATTCTATTGAGGATTGTATGGAACTAAATGTTGCAAATCAATCCCCTCTGAAGTGCAAAAACCTCTCAAACCAATGGTTGACATACTCACCACCATTGTCAATGTGCAAAACTTTGATGGCTTTCCCAGATTGCTTCTCTACAAAAGTTTTGAAGTCCTGAAAATGATCAAATACCTCTGACTTATGTTTGAGAAAGTACACCCATGTATATCAAGAAAATTCATCAATGAATGTGAGGACATATCTAGCCCTACTGAAAGAAGGATGCTAAAATGGACTAGCCAAATCACTATGAACTAACTCTAGTATCTATGAAGCTCTCCATGCCTTACCTTTGTCAAACTTTTCCTTAGGATGCTTACCAAGAATGCAACCTTAGAAAACACCACCTGAAAACTGAATTGAAGGCAACCTTGTGATCATGCTCTACTGGTTGAGCTACTGCAAGTAGCGGAAGTTAAGATGGCCAAACCGCTCATGCCATAATCTACTCACATCATTAGAATGAGTGAGCAAAACAGTCAAAGGAGCATTAGGAACAAAGTGAGAAAATAGATAGATCCATGATTGATGATCTACTCTCCCAACTCAACTGTAGAACCACTGTGCAACTCACGAATCTCCACTGAATCAGGAGTGAACTCAACCCACTTTCTTGAACCTATGTGAGTGATTTGGTATATCGATAGGAGATTAGCTAATAATGAGGGCACACAAAGAACATCATGGAATGTGCCATCCCCCACATCAATAGACCCTCTCCCACATACCTCAACAGGAGTGTCATCACCCATCAAAATAGAAGGCATAGTACACGGCTCCAAAGATGCAAGTTCTTCCTTAAATGAAGCCATGTGGTGCGAAGCACCCAAATCAAGAACCCAAGTGGATGGTGAAGAAGCAACTACACAACAAGGGCCTTGCCCTTTCCTTTCCCCTTGTTGTTTTATTTTTCCTTATTAGACCCCTCATTAGAACTCTGTTTGATAGACTCAGGAACACTGATATTATTCTTCTCAAGAATGTGTATCAAGTGATCAATTTGTTTCATCAAACATTTATGTTCATCATGACCGGGTCTTTTACAATAGGCACATTGTACCCTCTCTTTCTTAGGCTTGTCGCCCTTGGAAGTTTAGGTCTCATTAGTTACTTTTGAAGCAACTGGTATCTGATCCTTCTTCTCCTTGCTATTCTTTTGTTTCTTATCCTTACTATTGTTGTTACTACTTTGTACTTTTTGTTCTTTTGTGCCTTGGCTGGCACCCAAGAATAAAATCATCTAAAGATGGCATGGTGAATTAAGTACCAAGTGCACCCTTAGTAGCATAGAAGGTAGAAACAAACACAGAATATTCTGAACTTAGCTTAGAGAGAATACTAAGAATCAGTTGTTCATCTTTCTTTTCAATTCCACATTATTTTAATTGCATCCTTAGTGATTTCAATTTAGTGAAGAAATCCTGGATTGTGTTGAAATTGCCTGAACTTAAACTAATTAGTCCATTTTCCAACATATGACCCCTCATTGAATCTTGTGTGCTAAATAGTATTTCTAGCTTTGTCTAGATTTCATTTGGTGAATTCAAAGACTCAATGTGAAAGAGCAAATCAGGAGAAACAAACAAACACAATGTTCCTTATGTCTCATCACATTTGTTAAACCACTTAGGCTTATCTTCATCTTTAGCAGGTTCAATTTCAAGTCCCATAGTTATCCTATGTAATCTAGATTTCCTTAAGTGAATTGTCATGCATGATTTCCACTAAAAAAATTGTATGGAGTTAGGATGGGCACATTTGTTTGATCCATGATGAAGAAATGTAGAGAAGAAATGTCGAAAAGAAGAGAACACAACCAAGACAACCCCTCCCCCCTTTCACTCAATCAAAGAGCCCCCCAATAAAATATGGTTTGACACTTTATATTAGTGCATTTACAACTGCCACTAGCAATAAATACTAAGTGGTTTTGATTTCAATGCATTACAAAACCCTCACGAAGAGCATATGCTGAAAATACAACTTTGGTATAATACCTAGAGAAATAAATAGTACCATTGCGATCTACTCAAAAAATTATGCACTTTCAAAAAAAGAATTGCCTCGATACGAGGCCATATGTGAAAGTTATGATCCTTCGAAGTTCTCAAAACGAGAACTGTGCAGTGTCACAACTGAGAATCTGTAATTTCTAAAAAACCTCTACATCAAAATCAAAAAAATGTCTACACTAGTGCATAGAACACAAAAAAATAGCCAAAATCAAAAAATAATTCATGGGAAATAAAGTCCGTATGAGCAAGAACGAAGCATTTGAAAACTTCCTTCAAAACTGCAACTGCCGACGGAGAGGGGTCCCGCTGTAGCTTTTTGAGTGCATTTTTGAAAAATATATAGATTGCATGCAAAAACTAAAACATACCCAGATTGTTTTTCTGTGCTGCAAACAAAACGTTGAAGGCATTTTTCTTGTGGATGTACACAAGATGTAGTTCTAATGTAAACAGAATGCCTTTAGCAACAAAAAATGACCCCATCAACCAAAAAATGGCATGCAAAGGTTAAATCAGCTACCTAAGACAAGCAGAGGCATGTTGGAACCTGCAATATTGATTGAAAACACCAAATATGCAAGTTGGTTGTCAGATTTGAGCTTGAAACCCCAGTTCTACAACTGTGTCTGATGATCTCCAATTTCGGTGAAATGAAAGCCAAATCTGACTTTCTCAAGCCTCCTGGACATGTTGGAATAGCTAGAAATGTTGCCAGTATAACCAAAAATTCTGCAATCACCCAGATTTCATAAAACACATGTGCAAACCCCAGAGATTAAAATGTTTCCGTCAAAGTTTTCTGATTCTCCAGATCATCTGAAGATGCAAGAGAAGAGCATACTGGGTTTTTTGAAAAACTGTAATAAGATTTATTAGCCCCCCACCCCTAAATCTCTCAAATAAAGAAACTAAAATCTATCCTTGCACATAGAATAGCTCTGATACCATGTTAGAATCTAAAAAGATTATCAACCTAGAAAACTAGTGCAAACGAATAGATATCTAAACTATGAATGCAAATGATACGAAATCAAAATAGCAACATAGAGTTAGTCTCAAAGAGAGTAATGCAAATGCTAGAAGAAAAATAGCATTAAGAAGATGCAAAAGCAAAAGATACAAAATACAAGCTAGGTAGCATGCTTATATAGACCAGGGAGAGGGAGGAGGTGGCAACACCAACCAATGAGGAGCAACCATCTATCGGACTAAAGATAGCAAAGTATCTTCCCAAGATAGCTAATGGATGCTCACATGTAGGAAGGTGACACCTCGCAACCACTCACCTAATAAGACATGCTCTATTAACCTAAGCGAGATTAATAGAAGTGTAGGAAAAACCTAGGAATATAGGGAAAAATAAATAACCCAACTAGGAAATAAAAACCTACACTAACAATTTCCTTTACAAGAGAGTACAATATTACATTGTTTACAATATCGCTTTCCTGATTACATTGGAGTACATACATCAAGATAACAAGACTTCATTCAACTGATATACAAGACTGGAACATGAACATAAGTATCTGTCTCATCATGCTAGAGCAAGGTCTAAAATCTGTCATACAAACTAGATCCTTCTCACGCATAAACAACAACAAGGGAAACTAATGGAGATAAAAGCACAACCACCCGACCATGTGGAACCCTAAGGTCCACCCCCCATGCTAGGAGATAACAATAAAGTCCCACTAAGAAAATAATCAAGAAAGACAGTAGACTAACAGGTGCAAGGACTACACATGACTCAAATACAACACTGGTCAACAAAAACATCTCAAGCAACTTAAACATCACTTCTAGAGGCATTCACAAAATAAAGGGGAGAACACAACTAGAGAATGCTAGATTGCAGTAGAGATGAATGTCATTGCATGGTCCTAGCATGGGTTACCCTGACAGTCTCTAGCTAGACATCGGCCCCCATCCAAGGGTTACCCTGATAGTCTCTAGCTAGACATCGGCCCCCATCCAAGGGTTACCCTAACAGTCTCTCGCTAGGCATTGACCCCCATCTATGGTTACCTTGACAGTCTCTCACTAGACGTTGGCCCCATAGGGTGACACATGTGGAACCAACATTCCTTCCATGAGGACAAGGAAGTTGACTTTGCCAACCACGGCCTTCTCATCTTATCCTTAGCCTGAACAAGCACTACAGGCATGAGTGAGGCATCCAAAAATCTTGATTAATGTGAATACTACCCAACCCTCTAAATTTATTATTAAGTTATCATTGGATTAACAACTTCCAATGGGTTACCCTGACAAGCCACTTTAGGGCACCAGCCTCACATAGAAAGCCACTCTCCCTTCACTACATCTAGATTCTCAAAGCCCAAAACAAAACCCAAGCATGAACTATCACATTTCTCATCATGATATATTTACAACACAAAATATACATCATTTCACATTACACAGAGCAAGGCATTACCCATCTTGCATAGTTATCATAACCACATGAATAGGTACATTAAGCAAGGCATTATCCATCTTGCACAGTCATCATAACCACATGAATATGTACACTAAGCAAGGCATTATCCATCTTTCATAGTCATTATAACGACATGAATCCATAAACAACAGGGAGTCAATATATAACCAATACATATTCAACCATTAGCAAGATTACATAATCACAGGAGTCATACACACGACTACCCCTCTTGGCCTCTGGAATCAACTTTCCCAAATGACACAAACACTTGACACACTAAACACTATGGTCTCACATCACATTCACTCTCAAATGCACATCATAAATTAATACCCTTCAACAATATTTTTAAGGAATGTAACATTAATCCAAGCATGATCAATCATCTAACAAATGTAAAGTGAATCTATCTCAATAATACAGAACTGTAACTTTCTAATCACCAGTGGCAGTTACAATATGATCATAAGATATAAGTGTCAATGAGAAACAATATTTTAACTAATAATTCTCAAGACTTATGTTAATTTCATTTAATTAAAATGATTGCGAACAAACTCCAAATAACTCTAAGGCATACAAATTAAACACAACAATTATTTACACTATTTACACTAATGTAGATTTCATTAATAATCTAGACAATTTTGTAAATACTATTAAATATAACTGTATAAGCAAGGCTAAAAGCCTATAATATTAGAATGCTTTAAATATCTTACACTAGTTAGAATCCAAGATACAAAACCCGAAGCTACAATGAAAGAACCTTGTTCTAAGGTTAGCTTGAGATGAAAGGAATATAGAACAATAAAACATTCTTATAGATCTAACATCTTCATCAAATCTACCACACTTTTAACCACATGCATATGATAGGATTAACACAAAATGAATTTGTTGATAAGGCTTTAGAAGCCACCAACAATGCAAAATGTGAAAGCATAGACAGGGCATGCAAACTAATTGGTAGAATGCCTCAAAGAAGTAATATGATAGAAAGAAATGATCATAGGATATGCACAAAGTGAATTTGTTGAAAAATCTCAGAAAAACCCTATTTGAAAATATAGTTATTGGTGACGCAACTAACTGTTTTAACAGAGACAAAACGGGTGAGAGGTAGACAATCACAAAAAATTCATATCTCAAAAATGACAAACTAGGTATGGCTGATTTTCAGATATGATTTAGATATCCAGGCCGTGCACCATATATAAAAAAATTAGAGAAACTTAGTCTGTACAAATAAAGTTATGTCTAACACAATAGACTGTGTTCAAAAAATGTAGAAGAGAATTCACAGAATATTTTACTAAATCTAATGCAACAATAAATCAGATTCATATCTCAGTTTGTACCTAGAATATTACTTCTATCACATCTTCACAAAATTCCCGGCTCGCATCCATTTTCCCCCAAGTCTTTTCTTCTGGAAACTATGGTTTATGGTGCCCAAATAAAAAATGAAAACTTCTTGAGAGAGAGATCTCCAAAACATAAAACATATTCTCTATTTGAAATGCACACCCTCCCCCAAATTATGTCTTAAGATTTTAAAATAAAGTTGAGCATGCATAACCACCCCCATAATTTCTTCCAGAAGATTCTCATTTATTACTTTCTTACAATTTGCTATTTTTAACCAAACAATATTTTTTCTCTAATTTTATTTATTTTAGAATTTGCTATTTATTTCATTTACAACCAAACAAAAATAGTTTCTTTCTACTTTTCTAAAATTAGTGTCTTACACAAAAGAAACAATTATTTCTAAGATTCCTTCTTGAGGTGCATAACTGCCACTTCTTCCAAGTGGCCAAAATGAAAAAAAATAACTCAAGGCAATAATAATAAATAAAGAATTTTTTTCAGACAAAATAATACATGTTTCCACACAACTATAATTTACATAAAAGCATCTATATTTATTTATCAAAGTGCCCCCTTGACTTAATAATTTTATTGTAATGAAGCAATTAACCAAAATATTAATCAAACAATTCCAAACAAAATAACCTAAATGTCAAACAATACCTGACACAATGCACAATCGAAAGCATGACCACAATGACAATGACTGACCATTACGCCCATACAGACAACACTGACTAGGTACAAAACTAGATACTCGTCCTTTTTAAGGATGATGGCTAACTAGGGGACCACATGTTATCTCCGTTCAACAGTTTCCATTGGGTTTAATGCACACTCAAACCTTTCAATTCAGGTGGAGATGATGCCTGGTACCTGCATCCTGCAGCAACCAAACAATCAAACAAATAGACATATATATATATATCATATAGTCAAATACGTCGTGAAATGGAATCGTAGCATAGCAGGGTACTCACACATGAGTAATGCGACACTATCCCTTTCACCATCACATCAAACACGTAATCACAACACACATAGAAATCAGTTATTGAACGACTAAATAAAAACCATCATCAGATAATTGCATGATACACATAATAAGATTAATCCACACAAAACATCACAACATAACATCCTATGATACAGAATCAGTCACATAAAAATCAATTCTAACATATGACAATCATAGTAAGATCAACATCATAATCACCTGAATGTAAAACAATGTCAGAGCATATAAATTATCAGTGTCGCAACAAAGATTATCGATAAAACATACTAACTATCATATGAAACCACACATGAGCATAATCAGGAATGTCATCAACATGAATGTAACATCTACCAGCATCATATAATGTACAACATCAATTGTCTAACATACCCTAAATATTCCTATTATTTTACCTTCATCTTCATGCTCCTTAGCCAGACCATCTACACATCCAAGATGAGAATAGAGGGGCATTACACTTTGTCTTTTTGCCTCCTCTCTTTGCTTCAATTTCTTCAGGGTTCAATAGCTTCCTATCTTTCCTCTTATTAGGAGTTTGCGATCCCATGATTAAAAAATTTTGAAGTATGTACAAATGAATGTCAAAAACTTGAAAGACTTCCTTCTTTGTTCAGGTCCTTCAAACAAGTAGCAATTCAACAAAATTTCACTCAAACAGTGTCTCAATGATGGCTCCTTTCAAAATTCAAACAAAATCCCAAGTTGATGGACCTACAGAAGACAAAAGATGGTAGAGAATGGTGCAAATGTTGTCGGCCATACAAAACAAGTTGCAGGGCTGACAATGACAGTCTTATTAAACAAAATGGTCAAATAGTAAATGGGATCCCGTTTATTAAATGGGATCCCGTTTTGTTTTGTACCAACAGAGTAAGAAACAGGATACCGTTATTTAAAATTTGAGTTTTAGGCTCATGTTTTTCTTTGTAACCCGGTTCGGGAAAAGCTTTGGGGACCTGAACCTAACCTTTGGACCTAGTTTGACCTGCAACTTGAAGGTCGTGTCAATGTCACAACAAAATAGTGACTTTGGGCATATGTCTTATGGCTTTTTTTGTAGAATTTTTTGACGAAATTAAAACCCATTATAGATGAGACAATTTAGATTTCAAATATGTAATTTTTTTACAATTAGATTATTTTTCCTATTTTTCAATTAATTTCTAATGAAACAGGTCCATAAACTTGAATTATCAGGGTTTTTTAGCATTTTAATAACTTTTTATTAAAAAACATTTTGTAAAAAAAATTGTACGAAAATGTACTTTAGACAATTCTTTTCAATTTCAAAAAAAATTTAAAAAAGTTAAAGTTTAGGTCATCTTATGCATGACATACACGATGATTTTTTAAAACACCAAATTTGGCCAATAAAAATTTAACAAAAAAAATATTCAATAAAAAATTACAAAAAAATATGGAAAACGTGTTTCAGTGAGTTACAAATCTTTTCCCAAAAGGATTTAGAAAAATATAATTTTTTAGGTCAAAATACAGATAGCGTACACGTGCATGGTATAGTAAAAAAAAGTGACGTTTAAACATTGGTTTTTAGAAACACCTAATGAAAATCAATTTCTATCATCTGGGTGTTAAAAAAAATTACATATTTGAAAACTAGACCCCGAGTACTACATTTCATAGTTACTGACTTTTTTCAAGATTCCACCTTTAAGTGCTTCAAATTTTTAGGTCAAATGTGATAAATTTTGAAAATCAAGGAGAACACTTCCACTTTTTGGCCAAAAAGTGGACTCAACTTCTTGTACACACCCATAGAAAAAGTGGGAGGATGATATATATCTTCACTAAAGAATGGATGAGAATAATTCAAACCCTATTAGTTTTAACTAAGAGAAGGGAGGGTTATGTGCAACTTCTAGATGATCTAGAAGTGATAGTGGTTGATCTAAAAAATGTAACATGGATTTGTCCTCACAAAGTCATGCAAAAGGAATGGAGAAATGTGCAAAGTAATGCACTCAAGAAGAAGATTTCCATGAGTGGTAATAGGCATTAGGTGTTGTTGATCATGTAATGGAGTTTTGCTCAAGGGAGTGGACAATAATATATAGGTTTAGAATAACATCTAGGAAGTGGTGAGGTAGTAGAGGAAATATAATGGGAAAAATGCATGATTGAGGTGATCCTTGGAGAGGAAGAAAGTATTGTAGGTGAAGGAAGAATGACAACATATTTTAAATGTAAATTAAAAATGCTAATTGTAAAAAAAAAACCATTGTCATTGTTTCCATTACTAATAGCCTATGGGAAAATTCGTTGCATGTAAATTCCATGCAACTACTAGTTATAATCTATATGGCATTCCGTACATGTTACATCCCCAATTTTTGCCTTGCTATACTTTTTACTTTTACTTGGACATAAGTAAATTTATTATGATGTTTAGACTAACGACATGGAAAGATATGGATTATATTGAATGTCATTTATGAATTATAGAAATGATTATGCTATTATCAATTTAATATTTGCATTATGAGATTTGATTTATTATTTAAGTTATGATGCACTAATCATAATTTGTTTGGTAACAAGTTTGATACAGGATTATAGGTTTTTAGATAACTTTCAGCGAAAAGTGAGTATCTTTCAAGGAGAGAGATATAGACCTCGGGTTACGAGTGGTTTATTTGCCAAATGAGTATTAGTGTTTAATGAAAATGTGAGCAAATGTCGTAAGAGGTAATTCTTGTCTTGTTAGTTTACTTTTGAATCTAATCGACAAGTAGTGGATATCTTGATTCTCATCTAGTCAAGTTGATTGTGAGTCGACATAGTCATTTGTGAAGTAAACAACATCATCTGAATTAAATTGTGACCGTTTACATTTAACATAAATATTATGACGTCATTAACGTAAAATGGTTGTGTTATTCTTCTTGAGTCACTTGAGGTTTTATTGTCGATTCTTAATGTCAAGACGCTCTCATCGAGTTAAGATGACGTGAATATTATCGATGAATTGTGATGGGGAGGTAAACTCGACCCATTCACATCATCTGTAAACCTTAGTGGTCAAATTGAGTTGATCGTCAAATTATTATTAATCACTTTCTCTATTATCATGTCTATCTATTCTTTTCTTGCAATGTAATGAAGAGGGAATCTTTGAAACATTTATGAGGCAATTACTACCTCATTGTCATTTTAACCATTCATGTCTATCCTTTAGGAGAAGCCCATGATGAGGACGTAGACTTTTAAACTTTTAGATAGTGATCAAGGTGGGACAAATAGAGGAGTTTTTAACAACTTTGGGTAGAGGTTTTAAATAACAATGTGATAACTAAATGAAATCTTGAGTCATGATCCATTAGGAGATGGCTTTTATGAGAGAGAGATAGTGATGTTTGATACCACGTAACCTCTCATGTTTTCTGGCTCAAACATCTTAAGATTTCCAAGGAATGATGTTCGTGGTTTTAAAGAGAACTATCTCCAACTTTGTAGGGGGGCTGTTATGACAGTCATGGAAAGGTTTAACAAACTTTTAGTGGCAGCTCAATGATCGGAAGTCATGGAAATTACTTTGAGTATCCATCATTAAGAGACAGTTAGTCATGGCAAAGAAATGACTCATAGTTGAGTGAAGCACTGGATATAAAGTGATAATCTTAGAGCTTAGAGGGGATGGCAGTGGGGAAAACGTCTTAATCCTTAAGTATTGCAGGAAGATAACGCAGTGGAAAACTCTCTTTAAGTTAACGTGGAAGTTTGAACTATGAAGAAAATGGAGAATGGATATACAAATCAATAGAGAAGTAAGGGCATGTTTTGGAAGGAATTATAAAGGAAAACGTAGCAGGAGCTTAGCGGGAGGACTGCAGAAATAGTGAGGTTTCAGAGAGCAGTAAAAGAGGAAAGAGTTTTCCATAGTCAAAAATTGACAAAGGATCCTCAGTTGATAACTAATTAGGTGCTCTCCTTATATGAAGCTTTTAAATCTGTGATGAAATGCATGTTTTATATGCTTGACTTTAAATCAATTCCGAGACGATAACCATACTCTGTGAGGTTGATATCATTAGTGTATTTTATTGGCCAATATTCTTTGGATAAGTGTGTTAGTAAGGCTTTGTTTGATCTTCACTGTGTAATAGGTTTGGATAATCCTTAAGTATAGGTTCTTTCCTCGTGTCAAGTCCTTAATTATTATACGATCTTTCATATTAAACATACTTTATCTATTGTTGAGTCGATGAGTCTAAGCTTTAGAGGCCGATGTCTATAATGGCACAAAGGCCAACTTTCCTGAGAAAAATAGCCTTTATATTTTATAATTGTACCTGTACTCGGTAAACAATAGAATTTGACAGGGACAATAAGAGTGGAGATACCTGAGTATTGTAAAGTCAACTATATTTGTGCATATTCATACTATATGAAGACTTTGGATAGATTCGAATCTGATTTCATTACAAATGAAATCTAATCTTGTTATAGAATAATATAACGACATCATAACTGAGAGAAGACCTTCTATATTGTCTATACAAGTAATCTTGGTGAGTATAGTTTTATAGTACATCTTTTTAGGTCGAAAAGACTATGTCTATAATTTTATATAGCATTCACTTAGGAGTGTATATGAAGTGATGATAATGGCATTACTTAGAAGTGAATTGAATTGTATTCATGTTCCTTAGAATATGAGTTGTTATCTCTACAAGAACTATATTATTCTTAACCTTGGTTGAGTTAAACCAAAGTTTGTTTATAAACCTTAGTCTTGAAGTTATGAGATAGGGTTATTTTGACATAATGGATTATTCAATGGTAAAATAAAACCCTAGTTTAACCTAGAAGGGTTAAAGATTATTTGTTGACACCCTTATGGTTATAACCTATTTTAGTTATTTCATGTGGGTAGACATTAAAGGGTCGAGAACCCTAATTTAGTAAATGTTCATATTTATCTTATTGAAAAGAGATTTGTTATTAGTCGACAATGTTTAACCTTAGGTAGGGAAAACTATTTGTTGGGCTACAAGTCAACTTGAAATACAGGTCATAAGCCTCGAGTTTTGCACGCATGCAAGAGGTACTATTAATGGTTAGTCAACCATAAAGTGTAATACATCTTATTGGTCACAACTTCTCTTAGCTATTACTTATTGATAAGTGGTGAACCTCAAATGTCGCAAAGGTGCAAAGAGAGATACCCAAGAATGGATAGTCATTCCATAAAGGTCAATGGAGCAATGACAGTGTCTTATGAATACACCTAAGTCAGAAAGACTTAATTTGAGTTAGACATCACTCTTTAGTTAAACCTTAACTTGACCCAGATATGGTAATTATTTATATTAAATCATTTTGATCATTATATAGATCATGATTGAAGGGACAAGTACCCTAACTATGTATATTTATTCTGACTTGTAAGAAAGGAAATGATTTCCTAGACTATAATGCTTATCCTGGGTAAGGTAACCATCTTGGTTGTTATTAATCAATTTAAAATTTTTATGAATTGAAAAGTCTTGGATCTTGGGTATTGCAATGATGCAATGAAAATTCTCATAAAGAAAGGTAGTTGATTTGGTCCATGGATTATAGACAGAGAAAGAAAACATGTCTAGTAGGTTGGGAAGACTAAAATATTGAAATTGTTAGGACATCATAAGTTAAACGTAGTTGACCAAGTCAAACTGTAGGAATATGATAGTATCCAAGTCGAGTTGGGGTGGGTGAACATTACAACAACATTCATTGCGAACGTCAATTTATATTGAAACTATGGCCATAGTAATACATATGTCTCTACATGCATTGTCGGTTCACTATATCTGGATTGCACAACCTATTGGAAATCATACTTAGCTAGAGGGTATCTAATGTTGTATGATTGATAGAGTTGTGTAGGATACAACACTATGTACTCGAAAAGGCAAATTACCAATGGTCGCCTTTGGTATATATTCCTCGTGAAGGGTAGGGCCACTTCCTATGTGGAAGATGTGTGGGAGACCGTCGGTCTGCGGTTGGAGGTAAATCACTGGAAAGATACTCTCTCTCTCTAGTAGAAGACATGCCAAGTCTTGTGATAAAGATGTCAAATTTTTGGATGCAGTATATCTTTGAGACTTGTATATATTGAGACTATGTAAAACATTATCTAATGCAGATATGTGTAATTGATTTACTTTTGTAAACTTTGTACTTGAGAAAGACAATATGGTTTATTGTATTTTATAATGAGAAATCTTGTAATTGTAGTTACTTGATTATATGTTGAATAAAAGAAAAAATTTCTCTATCTCATTTTTACCTTGTTAAATTACTTATGGTAAATTATTCGATTTTACTATATTTTTAGAATGTGGATGTTACAGTACCCATGGCTTTTAATATTCCTTTTCATTCATATGATTATTTTTGTCTACTTATTTTTATATTCTCTTTATCTACTTTTTTTTTTGCATACCTCTTCAAATTGTCTTTATATTTTCATATATTTATTATGTATGATTTTGTTTTGTAAGTCTATATTTATTATTTTTTTTTATTAAATATGCTTATAATACACTTTTTTTTATAGATAGAATAACTAAAATATTTGAATTTCATTACCAATTATTTCATATATATATTTTATTTTTATTGTGATCTATTGATTAGTTGAATCTTGAAAAATTAAAATGTAGACACCCTAAAATGACCAAGTCGTTGCACCACTGGCATTTCGTCTAAATCTATCTAATCACCTGCATTTCACACGTTAATTAAATAATCTAATTATTTAATTAATTTCACCAAATTCCCCTAAATCTCCTAAATTCGACATTAATTAAATAAATCCTCATTATTTAATTAATTAAATTAAATTCCTCTGTTATTCTTCCACAATTAAATAATTTTAATTATTTAATTTGATCTTTATCCTCTTTCCAAAAATTAAATCCACATTAATTAAATAAATCTAATTATTTAATTAATTCAACAAATTCTATCTTATCTACAATTAAATAATTCTTAAATTATTTAATTAAATCAAAATCATTCTTCCAAAATCATGCACAACAATTAAATAAATTTATTTATTTAATTTGCTTTCAAATCTTCTAAATTAAATAATTCCAATTATTTAATTACTTCTTCCATAATATCTTCTCTAAATTTAAATAAATCAATTATTTATTTAAATTGTTTTTTCTTCTAATTTGAGTTATCTCTAATATAACTCAAGCTTTCTATATTTAATAAAGCAAAATATCTTCTTTTTCTCATGCAAATCCTTTCTTCTTGTTTTAAATCACTTAGCTGACTATTACATTCTGTTAATTGCTTTAACTCATTCTTCTATTCTTGATAACTCCTCTCATGCAAAAGAAAGCAAGACACTCGGCTTCTTCTTATTCGTTGCACGTTCCTCAACTGTTCTCCTCCATTGATTCTTCTGAATTATCTGGACCGTTGATCAATCTTCTTTGAAACCTATATAAACCCCCCTCATCTCCTTCATTATCTCTCTCTTCGATCGTATTCTCAAGCATACTTAACAGAGCTTTGAGCATATAAAACGCGTCGATTGAGTAACCTTACGATCTCTTAACATTGATCTTTTGAGCACATTGAACAAACTATTTACTTGTTGCAGCTATGGTTTCGCAACTTCATTGAGCAATCCACACATCTCTAAAAGGGAACAATACAGGTTTTGGTAATAGCTTTCATTTGTCTTTGATTTTATGATAATGGCTTTTACTTGGATTGGTTCGCTTTATGTGATTGGTTTTTGGTTTTATTAGTTTAGATTTAATCAATTTTTCCTCATACACATTCTGGCACGCCCGGTGGGACCCACTAATCCCTTTGTTTCTTTGAGAAATTGTTTTTTTGAAGTCACAGTACGGTACAGCGCAAATGACATAGCAAAGCGCTTCTGGCAGCATCATTAAGCGCTATTGGAGGCACATTACAGCGCCTTTGGGGGCATTGCGGTGCCTCTGGTAGCACAGCGAGGTACTTTTGGCATAACAGAACGGTGCGTCCGGCAGTATCGTGCAGCACTTTTGGCTAAATTAGGTTCTGACTTTGTTTAGTGTTGTTGCAGGATTTTCTCATTACATATCTATTTGATTTGTCTGACAAGCTGTTGTATTTGTCTTTCAAACCCACCTTTTGATACTTCCTAAGCTGATTTATTTAGGGGTATCTTCGATATTTATGTTAATCTATTGTGTTGGTACATTTTCTGAGTTTTCTAGATTTCACGATTCAGATCTATCAGATATTATTGCCCAGAATAGTAGATCAACCATGAAATCCCATTTTGACTGGATATTTTGACAAAAGCTAATATTTTTTGATCTGAGACTGCGCGACACATTCGGCACAACAGTATCGCACTTCCGGATACACAGTACAGCGCTTCTGGACTTATTTCAGCGCTTTTGGTATTATCATTCGACGCTTCCGGTATACACTACATCACTTTTGGCATAACAGCATCACACTTCTGGATGCACAGTACATCGCCTCTGGGTATTATTCATTGTTTCTGGTAATATTCTACGACGCTTTTGGTCTGTGTTACAGCGCTTTTGGAAATACAGTAAGTCGCTTTCGATAAGATAGTGCAGCGCTTTTGGTCAAAGTTGATTTGTTTTTTGCTAACTTGTGAATTTTTGGTGGAACTAACGGGTTTGTTGCAGATTCTTATTACTCACACAGAGCAAAAAGGTGTTTTTAACATGTTCATGCAGGACGAACATTGAAGACCTCTTGATTTATCCCACTAAGTCTTAGAAACACATTGCATTCTTAAAGGGATAATTGAACAAATCTTTTTTGCAAATCTAAGTCTTAGGAACATACTGCTTTTCTTAAGGGACAATGGACATGTATGCACAAACACCTCAATTTTCTAAGGGACAATGGACATGAATGCCAAACACTTCAATTTTATAAGGGACAATTTACAACTACAAATGTGTGTGTGCCTAGTTTAGTTGCACCTTATTTTTCTTATAACGGGACAATTGAACCTTTGTTTGACGTGCTTGCTCTTACTTTTCTATACTTCCTTTAGAAGGGCCTGCTTTTGGATTACGCTTCATCCAAAAGGGATGACCCTAAGCAGAGTTTTCCTTTGAACCGCTATATAAGAGGGCTAAGATGAAAGCCAAGTCCTAACTGACGTCAACCTTACCTTGTGGTGCCAAACTGAAAAGAGGTGTACTAGCTCTTTGTGGAAATGATTTTTACATTGAGCGAAGTGTTTGATACTCTTAGTAGGATTGGTTAAAGCTTTTAGTAGCTTGTCGCATTGCTCGTAAGGTGTTGGTCCCTCAAAGTCACTAAGAACCATTTTAGATAGAGACTACCCGACCTACCTCCGAACATTGCAGTAATCATCAATGCAAGGGGAATCGATTTAAGCCCTTAAGATACTCACCATTGGCTCCCTTGAGAAGAGATAGTATTCCCTTGGCCATAAAGCTCTTGTGACCTACTTGAGCTTTCCAAGGGGAGGGTGAGATATCCCTACCTATCGTCTCTCGCAAAGATACTAAATATCTGACACCTTTATGGAATGATATTTTTATCGACGGAGTATTAAGCTGTGAGCTGATCTACTGCAATGAAACCTTGTCTCTAGGGATAAAAAGTGCTTGTTATTGATTGCAATTGTCTTATACCTGTGGAAACATTGGGCTTGTTTGGAGCCTCGAACATACACTATCTGTTGTGTTAGTCCCTTGTTTTTGATCACTTGTTTGCTGTGTTTTCTCTTGCCAAAGATAAAATCCAATCAGAAATAGAAACAATCCATCAAAATTTTTGCCTTTTTGAAACATCAGACACTACTTCAGCGCCCCTGGTATTACAGCAGCTCGCCTTTGCTAGCACAGTAGATCGCCTTTGGTATAGCAGTACCTCGCCTCTGGCAAAACTCTACTTCAACGCCCTTGATATAACAGTAGCTCGCTTTTGGTCACTGTAGCTCGCCTTTGGCATAGCAGTAACTCGCTTCTGGTAGCTCAATCCGTCGCCTTTGGCCCCACAGTAGCACGCTTTTGGTTGCACAATCCTGCGCCTCTGGTCAAACAGTATAGCGCTTTTGGTCCAGTACCTTGTGCATCAGAGTTTGTCCAAGCACCTCACAGAATCCTAGCATTACATTTTGTCCTAGTGTATCCCATGGTAACCACTAGGCTTCAGCAAACTATGAAGTCCAAGCAAGTTGGCCCTAGGAAGCACAAATTGCCTCCTCGCACACCACAATCAGGTCATCTCAACATTACTCCCAAGGTTACCCCTAGTACACCCGCGGCAAAACCAATCAGCTCTCCGAACATGCCGCACATTGACCACTCTAGCACTCCTCAAGAAGGTAGGGTCCCTTTGGTAAGTACCCCCCAATACACCACAAGCTTGCCTCTGGATTTTGTCCCACAAGGTTATACTGCAGATCTAGCCCCATCTCAAGAAGAGTGACACTTTGAAATAAGTCAATCCTCTCAAGCAGATGAGCAAGATCTTGATGAGTTCATACAAGAGCCTAGAATCGTGGCCGCCTTTGATAAAATCCTTAGTGAGAACCAAGATCATTTCTTTCACTTGCTTGCAGAGCAAGGCGCCAAGTTACCTCAAGATTTTGATTTATCCACTCTCAAGGAGGACAACAACACCCAAGATACCATACAAGCGATGCAAACCATGGCCACGGTGACTACGCCCTTACCTGCACAAGACTCGCAGTACAGGAATCCCCTTTTTCAAAACCCAACAAAAGAGAGGGCCATATCACCACTTCTGACTCCTATGGAGATCTACCAAAACCAACAAGAAACTCTCCAACGTCAAGCAGAGTTAGCTAAGCAAGCCACCTTAGCTCGATCGAATATGTAACCACCTCCTAAAGTGTCCACACCAATTGCAAGTGGAATCTTGGTTACCCCATCACGCGAAGGTTTCCCACCAAATTACAATCCAGGGAACAACTATGTAGCCATGCAACAAGGGTCTCAACAAATACCACCTCCTATATCATCACACCTTCATGTCTCTCAACCAATTAGAGTCATGCAACCCCAACCACAACATTCTTCTACTCTCATTCTCAATCAACCCCAACCATCACAAATCATGTCTACCTATGTCCCTCCTCCACAACGGTCGTCCTCGCTCAATTTCTTTCACACCTTACCTAGCCACTCTCAACATTTCCAACATCAAGTTTCCCAAAGCTATGTTCCGCCTTCACAACCTAATCAAATGCACTTTAGCTTTCCCCCACCCAATTCGTTTCTTCAACCATCACAAAGCCAACATTCTTACCTAGCGCCACCTCCACCTCTGCCAAATCAAAACCTCCAATTCCAAACCAATCTGAACCAAACGTACAATCTGTATAATCCCAATCAATCTTACGACCCTTATAACACCAGTGTGCATGGCTTACATTATAATCTTCTGTATGGGCACCACCAACCACTTTTTGGACAACAGGAGATGTTACCAACCCCTCCCATGACTATGGAGTTAAAAATTACGGAAGTGCAACAGCAGCTATCTGATCTTACACTTGGCCACACCAAGAAGACCTTCTCTTTAGAAGAAGTGTGTCCTTATCCTTTTGATGGGTCATTACCAATGATCCCTTTTCCTCAAAATTTCACTATTCCCAAGTTCGATAAATACAAAGGAAAATGTGACCCAAAAGACCATCTTAGGGAATTCTATCTTGCTTTCTTCGAGGTCTCACATAACGACACATATCTTATGCGTCTCTTTCCTTGCAGTCTTGGAGGTCAAGCAATAGAATGGTTCTCACACTTACCCATGGGTATCAAGTCTTTCAATGAGCTAGCAAAGAAGTTTGCCACCCATTTTTCTTACAACGCAGAGCATGAGATTTCTATGACTGATCTATGCAACAATAAACAGAAAAATGGTGAAACTTTCATTTCTTTCCTTCAACGATGGAGACAAATGGCTAGCAAATTCCCTTTCAAGATTATGGAGAAACAGCTTGTTAGCATATTTGTGCAGAACCTCAACCAAGAGTTAGGTTTCCATTTGCAAATTCTTAGTGCTACAACCTTCGATGAAATCACATACAAGGGAATCAATATTGAGAAGGCCCTCATTCTTAAGGGTGTGGTCAAAATCTTTAAAGAAATGAAAGATAGCGCTCCTCATCAACAATCGAACGATAAACCCAAATATTGGAACAAAAACAAGAACGTGGTCAACGATGGGGTGGTCGATACTAAGCATGTCCAAACATTGCAAACACCACTGCAGCTCTCCAAACCAAGTCAAGCTCCACCTCAACAACAACAGCAACAAAGGTAGCCTTATCAAAACCAATAGCAACAACAACAAGAGCAGCCTCAACAAGATTACCCTCCGCGACGTCAATTCACTCCCTTGGGAGTGCCCATCGAATCGGTCTTATAGCAAGCTTTGCAGAAAGGGCTCATCACCTTACCTGATGCTCCCCCATATGGAGAACCTGTCTACAAAATGGCACGTTATAGAGACAATGAATATTGTGAGTTCCATAGGAGCAAAGGGCATCGAACCGCATCTTGCATGAAACTCAAGCACCTCATCCAAAACCTCATTGACAGTAATCAAATCACTTTTGAGAATGAATCACCAGTTCAACACATGAACAAAGACCTCGATATGTACAAGGAACCATTCCCTCATCATGGTCCACCTCCTCCTCAGGATAGAGGTAAAGGTATCAATCATGCCTCCACGTCCTTCGATTCCATTGTAGGTCATTTTGAAGAGAGTCGAGTGTCTACCCTCACAATCAAAGGCAAATCTACGAATTGTGCTGTTACTACTCGTCGTGGTCCTACACCTAGGATTTCGGCTCAATCTGATTATAATCTTGTCGAACATCTAGGGAGAACACCAGCACAGATCTCTATTTTGGACCTTCTACGGTCATCACCTGCACATAGAGTAGTGCTAGAAAAAGCCCTCCAAGAGTCTTCCGTTCCTAACAACATAGCAGTTGCAGATTTCCAAGCTATAGTGGGTAACATTGCTTCGCCCTACAATGTGGTCTTCTCTGAGAAAGATCTCCCATCCCATGATCTTTGTCACAATGATGCCCTTCATATTGAGGTTCTCATCCATAAGCGCAAAATCAAACGTATACTCATAGATGGTGGTGCTGGTCTCAACATCTGTTCTTTAAAGTTACTTAAGCAATTGGGATACTCTGAGGATCATGTCAATTCTGATCATAGTATTACAATCAAGGGGTATGATGATGTTGAACGCCGTTCAGAAGGTGTTATCCACTTGCCTATACAACTTGGCCCTGTCATGCTTGAAACTCAGTGTCAAGTCCTTGATATTGAGCTGCCTTACAACATTATCCTTGGTCGCCCTTGGATCCATGCAATGAAAGTTGTTCCCTCCATGTACCATCAGTCCCTAAAGTTCCCATTCAATGGTACGAAGATCACTATCCCAGGAGACCCCAATCCTTTTGAATTCTGTCGTGTCTTGCAAGGTAGCTATAAAAATTGCAACCAAGTGCCTAAAAATGACAAAGCCCTTGAATCCCCACTATATGTTGATCCTGAAACTCTGACGCAAGCCTCTACAAGTGAACCTAAACCCCTCCCCAAAATCACAGCTCGCATCTGAGATATAAGCTTTGGCACTTACAATATCTCAGAATCTTGTTGTGTAGGGCGGATGCCTTTATCTCCAAAATCTTACGGCAAACCACCCATTGCCAAAGTAACCAAAAAAGAAGCTATTCCTCCCCCAGGATTCCTAACCAATTCCAACATGGATGGTTACTGGAAGAGGAAACTATTGAGGACATTTCTTCTTGGCTCTATAAGGAGAAAGAACCAGTCACAATACCAGTCAAGCAATACGGCAATGGCTTAAGAATAGTAAAAAACATGGGCTATAAAGGCAAAGGTGGCCTTGGGAAACAGAATCAAGGAACTATGGAACCCATTGTTGTGATAAAGAAGCTAGATAAGAAGGGATTAGGATTTGGTAAGAAGGTACCACACGCCTTGGACATCGAGTATATCCTCGATGAGGTAGCTGACACTTTTCCCGTCGATTCAACGTCTACAGAGGATATTATCGATGACTCTTCCCTCCATATGACCAACCTATTCATAGAATCCTCCATTTTTACGCTATCCTCCGTATCCTTAACCTCCACCACAAACACCCAGAATGTCACACTTGTCTACCTTGAACTTATCGATTGGGACCAACAAGGGTCCCCCGTTATAGATGTATTTCAGAATGACGAAGCTTTAGCTGAGTTCATGGGACTTCGGGAAGGTATCCCCCTTGGCGATCATAAAGCAGGTTTTGTAATGGAATTAGAGCCAACAGCTTATTTTGGTGAGAATGCCAAATCCTCCAGTCGCAAAAGTAAAAATAAAGAAGGATCTCTAGGTGAAAACCACACTGTGACACCTCCTGATCACAAAATAGTAAAAACAAAGGATGTATCCAAAGGTGAAAACCCAACTGTGGCACCTAAGGATGGAGGATTTGACCTTCCCCTACCATCTAAGTATCAAGAGAAGTCAGTTCTCCTAGTGGAAGATTCTACAAAGATAAACCTTGGCACAGAGCAAAATCCAAAGACCACATTCCTAGTAGCATCATTATCTGAAACAGAGCACAGGAATCTTAATGCATTCTTCTTACAGAGAACCATCAACTTTGCATGGACCTATGTGGATATGCCAGGGCTAGACCCTAAGCTAGTAGTTCATTATCTCACAGTTGATCCCAAAGTGAAACCAGTCAAACAAAAGTTGAGAAAGATGCACCCACAGATCGCTCTCTTGGTAAAAGTGGAGATACAGAAATTATTAGATGCAAAGTTCATATGACCTATTGATTATTCAGATTGGGTCTCCAACATTGTACCTGTATCTAAACCCAATGGGCGCATCCGCATGTGTAATGATTTTAGAGATCTCAACAAGGCATGTCCCAAAGATGACTTTCCACTACCAAACATTGACATAATAGTGGACTTGACAGCAGGTCATGAGATGCTTTCTCTCATGGATGGATTCTCTGGCTACAATTAGATAAGGATAGTAGAGGAAGATCAGCATAAAACAACCTTTACTTGTTCGTGGGGTAATTATTGATGGTGTGTCATGCCGTTTGGTCTGAAGAATGCAGGAGTAACCTATCAGAGAGCAATGACAGTGATCTTCCACGATCTCTTTCATCACATCATGGAAGACTATGTTGATGATATACTGGCTAAATCTTCTAGGGTAGATCACATACAGGTTCTAGGACAGATCTTCGACAGGCTCGAAAAATATCAAGTAAGACTCAATCCAAAGAAATGTGTATTTGGTGTAAGATCAGGAAAGCTATTGGGATATATTGTATCTCGTCGAGGCATCGAAGTTGATCCAGCAAACGTAAAGGCTATAGTGGAGATGCCTCCACCTAAGAACCTTAAAGCACTAAGGAGCCTTCAGGGAAGGTTGCAGTCCATTCGGCGTTTTATATCACAGCTAGCAGATAAATGTCAACCCTTTCAACACTTACTCCGAAAGGATGTCTCATTTCGATGGGACAACAAGTGTCAGGCAGCGTTTGATCAACTTAAAGAGTATCTAGCTACACCTCCTGTATTGGTTCCACCAGTTGTTGACAAACCTTTGATATTATATATCTCTACTACGAACTCGGCCCTAGGGGCCCTGCTAGCACAAAATGATGAAACAAGTAAAGAGCATGCAATTTATTACATTAGTAGAACCTTGGTGGGATATGAGCTCAATTATTCACCAATGGAAAGGGCTTGTTTAGCAGTAGTGTTCACCTCCCAAAAGTTGTGGCATTACATGCTGAACCAACATACAAATCTAATAGCAAAAATTGATCCCTTGAAGTATCTACTAGCAAAAGCAGCTCTCACAGGCAGACTAACTAAATGGGTCATGATCCTTAGTGAGTTCGACATTGAGTACATGGATCGTAAAACAATCAAAGGACAAGCCCTCGCGGATCAACTAGTAGAAGCACCTATGAAAGATACACATCCTATGGTAGCTGACTTTCTTGATGAAAATCTCTTCACTCTTTCCAACTCCATAATGTGGAAGCTGTACTTTGATGGTTCCTACACACAGCATGGATCAGGAGCTGGCATCTTATTTGTCACACCTCAAAATGACTATATTCCAAAATCATATCGACTTGCATTCCCTTGCACCAACAATATAGCCGAGTATGAAGCACTCCTTATAGGTCTCAATATAGCAGTTCAATGGGACATCACAGAATTACAAGTATATGGAGACTCATAGTTAGTCATTCGCCAAGTCACAGATGAGTACCAAATAAAAGATGAAAAGTTGGTCCCCTACAAGCAACTAGTGGATGCCTACAAACCACACTTCTCTACCATTACATTTGAGCAAATTCCAAGAGAGCTATGGCTTCTGTAGGGTCACTGATAGACATGCTTGCTAATACACAGAAGTGTGAATTCTTGATCGAGCAATTGTTGATACCAGCTGTCGATGTTCCTATTACTGAAATCATCTGTGAACTTGTTGGTCCCAATTCCCCATGGTATGAAGATATCTATGAATACCTCAAGAACAAAACCTTTCCCCCTGACCTATCATCCACCCAACGTAAAACCTTTATCCGTCGATCCTCCCGTTACATCATTCTAGGTGATACACTATATCACCGGAGTCTCGATGGTATCCTCTTACGATGTCTTAATGCGGAAGAAGCTGAAGCTACCTTATGAGACATACACGAAGGTGTCTATGGCGCACATTCTACCAGTCCTAATCTTGCTAAGAAGATACTCAGAACAGGTTATTACTAGCCTACAATAGAGCAAGATGCTGCACAGTTTGCTAAGAAGTGTCTACAATGCCAGCAGCATGGAGATTTGATTCACGCACCAGCTCATGAATTACAACCTGTGACAACTCCATGGCCTTTTTCTCAATGGGGTCTCGACCTCGTAGGACAAATCCACCCTTCCTCCTCAAATGGCCACAAGTTTATCATTAGCGCCACTGAGTACTTCACGAAGTGGGTGGAAGCCATTCCTATGACCTATATCACCGGTAAGCAAATAGCCAAGTTTATTCTAAACTACCTCATATTTCGGTATGGTAGTCCCCAAGCCATTGTCACTGATAATGGGAGACCATTCAAGAATCAAGATGTCCGTGCCTTATGCATACAATACAACATCCAACATCGCTTTTCAACTCCCTACTATCCGCAGAGTAACGGCCAAGCTGAGGCTTCCAATAAAACCATTCTTAAAATCCTCAAGAAAATAGTCAATGAAGCTGGTCATGATTGGCACTTGCAACTCAATCCCGCCCTATGGGCCTACCGCACTAGTATCAGAACACCAACGGGTGCCACACCCTGTGCCTTGGTTTTTGGCTCTGAAGCCATCCTACCTATAGAGGTCGAGATCCCATCCCTCAGAGTTTCCATGCAGGACCTGATCAACGGAGACAAGTATCACACTTCCAGATTAGCTGAACTTGAACTACTAGATGAGAGGCGCCGTGCCGCACTTAATCATCTCCATGTCTATCAAAACCGCCTCTGGCGTAATTACAACAAAAAGATCAAAGAAAGACGGTTTCAAATTGGTGATCTTGTACTTAAGGAGAATCAGAGAAATCAAGCAGATCGAGAAAAGAAGGGCAAGTTTGAGCCTAACTGGTTAGGCCCCTTTATTGTCATCGTAGCATATGGATCAGGAGCTTATACTTTAGCTACACCTGATGGCATTCCTCTAGATGAGCCACTTAACAGTGTCCATCTCAAGAAGTTCTATCCCTGATCCTCAGAGTATTCCAAAAAAAAAAAAATCTAAAAAAAAGTCCGTCCTCTGGTGAAAACCTGGCAAACAGGCGCTTGGGATAAGTACCATAGTGAAAACCTGGCAAACAGGCGCTATGTGTAGAGTCAGCATCCATCGTCCATTAAGTCCTATCCACTCCATGTCCAGTTCGCAGCGCTCTTTCCATCCATCCATAATAAAACCATTGACTTTGTTTGCATTTCCATCTCCCTATCTAGTATAGCTTGGAAATTTGTCAATGTCCCTCGTCGTCATCCCACATCTTGATCTGTGTCAACAGTTAACACTGTTTTGTCCTAGGTCAAAGTTTTCTGTGTCTTCTTCGGCAGTCACCCATACAGTTTCCTCTACCAGAATGGGGGCAACTCTTTCCTCAACTTAGGTCTAGGATTGGTTCCTTGTTCGTGGTTCGCAACGCTCTTCAATCTCTTTCTCGTTAATCACAGGTAACACCCTTTAACGGACACATCACTCCTACGATAAGGCTGTTATCTTCTCAACACTTTCCTACATCATCACACCCACCAGAACTACATATTATCATCTTCTCAATCTTAAAGTACCTTGATCCCATGGACATGGGTATGTAGGCAGTCTGGAATACGAAGGAAGTATCCAGTACTCAGGTACATAAGATCTCCCCATTCCACCTCGACCCATTCATCACTCTATCCAGAACTACATATTTATCACTTTTCATCTTTCATCATCGTGTGCCTTGATCCCGTGGATACAGGGTATGTAGGCAGTCTGGAATACGAAGGATGTATCCAGTACTCAGGCACACACGATCCATCATTCTCCACCCACTCCAATCCATTAGCCCTGTCATCTTTCTAGTCTTCCATTTTCAAATTCCATTCACCTCGACTTGATTAACTCAAGCAGCAAGCTAGCGCATCCTTTCAAAGCAATAGTCCTTCACAAACCTGAAGCAAAGCAGCTTCCTTCCAGAGTCTTCTACTGTCCTGCATACCGATTGCCAACATCAGCTAAGTATCGCTTCAACCAAGCCCTAGATCAACAAGCTTGTCTTCTGTAAAGTGTTCCATGATCGAGACCAATGCACGCGTCTCCTGCGGCATGTGGCATTTCCTGCAGCAAGATATTGTCTTTTTAGGTAGATAGCACCCTTTAACGGACACAGAGTTCCTACGATAAGGCTGTTATCTTTCCTATCCAATCTATCCTGAGCAACCTCTTTGGCAAGAGAATATGTTGGCTGTATGTTTACTTTGTAAGTCAGTCAATTTGTGTTATGGTTTATCTTTTGTTCCTTTTCCAATACCTATTCAAGACTACCTTGATTTATCTATAATCTTGGTATGTTGCGATGCAGTATGGATTGGGGGCATAGTCATTGCTTTCTGTGTGCCGTGTTTGAGGAATGATCTCTAGTATCTTTCTTAGCATCATATTTATCTTGTGTGTGGTACTACCTAGCATCTTACATATTACTATTTCTTCTTGCATTTACGTGTATTGAAGTTTATTTTATGTTCAAGACTATGGCTTATTCACATGTTCCAACAAGGTTATATTATGTCTAAAAGATCTGAGTTCAAACCGCTTGCTTGCAGAGTCAACGTCCACGCACTCAGATATTACTGCACCTTGGTCTTTTTATACCTTGGTGGCGAATTATCCAAGTGCTATATCAAAATAAGGATTGCTCTTTATATACAAATGCGAAACCATTGCAACAAGCTCCTTCATCCATTCTCACATCCTTTATATCACTTTCATTGCAGTAATCGATCAACAGTCTCTGTCTCCCGTCTCCTCCTGTTCTTCTCTCTGGTGCATATCTGCAAAACCCACATGTCAGATATCACTAAGTCATCACATCTATATCATCATATATCTCTATCATCATACATATATAAGCATCATATAAACCACATATGTCATCACCTGAATCCATAATCATACATACATATCATCACATCCATGACATCAAGGAATGCATACACAAAAGCATGAACAACAGTGAGCCGAATAGATCATCATATATATCATGTAATGGTCATCATAATACAAAATGTCTGTGTCTACATCAATAATACAAAAATATGTATACATCCAAATATACACCAGTATAGTACATCAAGGCTATCGAGAGCCCGTAAAATATACATCAGTATGCACGCAGGCATCTCTCCAAAGTGATACAAATATGATACAATATACAAATGTATGTGCCCTAGTGGGTAGAGCTACCCTCCTGCTGTGGTCCCTATCCTCCCCCTGTGCTTGGTGGGGGTCCCCCTGCTGGTCCTCCTCCTCCCCCTGGTGGCAAAAATGGTCCTCTCACTGAGGACACTGACTGCCCTGTCCTACAGGATCCGGATGCCCCAAATCTGCTCCTATCTCTGTAACTCAGCTCTCGTTGTGCCGCTGGCACCACGCCCACATATAGACCCTTGTAGTACTCTACCTCCCTGTCGGCTGATACTAGCTCACCCTGCACTCGGATGAGCTCACTGTATAAGGTCCTCTGATCTGCACCCAGGGCACGGCGTGCCTCCTCTCTCTCCTACCTCACTCTAAAGAGTGTGGCCTCTGCTATCAACCGCAGCTGTACCTCTGCGTCTCTCTCTCTCTCCTAGCCTGTGCTAGCTCCTCGGCGTCTGCTATTGGTGCAGCTGGCGGCTGCACTTGTACCTGTGCCTATGCCTGTACCTGGGCCTGTAGCTGTGTGTATGCCTGCACCTGGGCCTGTAGCTGTGCCTGTACCTGTGCCAGGACTGTCTGTGCTGCTGAGGTTGCCTGTGTCTATGCCTGGGCTGTGGCCTCTGCCTGCCTCACCTCAGCCCGCGCTGTATCCCTATCCCTCCTCAATTGTACCATCCGGAGCTCTAATCGAGTCCTCCGGGCTATCTCCTCCTGCAGTAGTTGCTCGGCTCTCTGCACATCAGTCTCTACGACCGAGCCCACTGCCTCCGCCATCTCCACATCGGCCTGCTGGCCACTACCCTCTCCACCTGCCTGCTGACCACTGCCCTCTCCACCTGCCTACTACCTAGCTGCCCTAGCCTGTCGTCTCATCCTAGCCTCCCCACCGAGGACTAGTACCTCTCCCACTGCCCCTGCTACACCTGGTGTAGTCAATCTAATCGGCCTGTGTGTCTGCCAATACTGATCGTACTCTAGCAGCGTCCCGGGGTCTGCCAGCCCTGTGTCCCAGTCCCATCTCACGGGGACAAGTCCCCATACCTCTGCTAAAGCTGTCACCACTGGGATCGCTACATCCCAGTCTCCAACCTCCCTCCGTGTCCTGGCATGTGTGGCCTCCCCCACGGGTAGTCCCTGCGGTAATCTGAACTACCTAAGTACCTGCTCTGGCAGGTACCTCTTTGTCATATCTGTCTGTCTCCCGAATAGATAACGAGTCTATCTGCAATACATGAGCTTCTCATGCTCGTCATCCCACTCCTCACATAGAAGCTAGGGCCTCCATATGAACAGGTCCATCTAATCAATCTGCCACCTCCAGTGGCTCACCGACCCCATCCTCCGGTGTGTGATCACTCCATCATATAAGAACGCATAGGGCTCACCTCTGTCTCGATGGCGCTGTGCCATGGGTCGGATCACTAGAATGTGCTCCCACGCCCATACTTGTAATAAGGTCACCCCTGCTGAGAGGCTCCTGCCGCTCCTGTACACGCAATGGTGCATATCATGATATAACTGTCCTAATACACAGGGGCCCCATGCATACTGTCTGCCATGTGTGAACATCCCTGATAGCACTGTACCCCAACCAACTGATAATCCCCTGGATCTCCTATCAGGGCACAGGAAGCTACCAATCAGTGACGCCACTATCCATCTGATCCTGTTGCAGAGTCTCAGGATGTCTGCCCATCGAATCTCCCCGTCATCTATCCAAAGGTCATCTGTGCAGAAGACCTCCACCAAGCCTACCTCGCCCCATGCCTGGTCAAAGTCCACTATCTCTCCATCAATCTGAATCTGCAGGATCCGGTACATGTCCTCCAGTGTCACTGTCGCCTCCCCCGTCGGAAAGTGGAAAGACAAGGTCTCGCTGTGGTATTGCTCCACAACTGCTATCACTAGGGCGAGATTCACCCTAATGTGTGTTAAATGTGCAACGTGCCATAGTCCCACATGCTCCAGGAATGCGTCCTCCTCCCATGTCAACTGTAAAACCTCGTGGGCAATCGCGTGGTGTCGCTCCCGCGACATCAGCAGTGGCAGTATCCTCTGCATCCATAAGCAAAACACTTGTCAGTTTCTTTCCTCAATCCCTCCAATCCTATCTACCCATGGGCTATGCTATGCAACCCCCAACCATCCCTTTCCCCTCTTGTCAGCTAAGCTAGGCATCCCTATTCTAAACCCCCCATTCTACTTAAACCCTAACTTTTCTGCTACTTAACCAAAAGCGCTTTGTTTTATACAACAGCACTATCCTTCCATGCCAACCGTGCTATACTGTCTATCCAGACGCACTACATTTTTTCTACCAAGTGCGCCTTGTTTACCAAGTGCGCCACGCCAGGCTACCAACCGTGCCACTCTATCCTACCAGAGGTGCTTCAATTTTTTCTACCCCCGCCAACCACGCTATTCTATGCTACCCAACGCGCTGCCCTACCTAACCATATGCGCTGCGGCATACTACCAAAGGTACTGCAACGCTACCTGAAAAACCATACGCGCTACGTTTTTACCAACTGCGCTGCACCCGCCTACCAACCGCGTTGCGGCGCGCCGGAAGCACTGCAAATGACTACCATACACGCCGCGACTCCCTACAGTGCTTTTGGCTAACATGCAAACTCTTCCTAGACCTATCCCTAATCTACCCTCAAACGACAAATGCAAAGGGGGTTTTCGATCACTTACCGCTGCCGGAGCTCCTGCTGGTCTCCTGTATGTCTACACGAGCTCCGCCCGATGTCTGTGCGCTAGAATCGGCATCTCTACTCGCTGTCTGCTCAACTCTCTCAACCTAAGTTTGGAAGCTCCTCTATAAATTTAGCAACTCCTAGGGTGCAAATGAGGATTGTGGTCCCCATGGGACCTATTTATAGCATCCCACCCTTAGTTTTTCTTCCCACCCCTTTCTGCTTTTCCTCCTACCTGGTCGCGTACTCTTCTAGTCAAGCATCAACATAGTTCCTCTATCGCTTCCCTATCTTCCCACTCGAGGGGGCATACGTTGGGGCAACTACCTACGCTGGGACATCAAAAATTGTATCATGTCTTCAACTATCGATTTCTTTGACGCAACGCTATAAACTGCATTGCATCAAAGAGGGGCAAAATGTAGACACCCTAAAATGACCAAGTCGTTGCACCACTGGCATTTCGTCTAAATCTGTCTAATCACCTGCATTTCACACATTAATTAAATAATCTAATTATTTAATTAATTTCACCAAATTCTCCTAAATCTCCTAAATTCGACATTAATTAAATAAATCCTCTTTATTTAATTAATTAAATTAAATTCCTCTGTTATTCTTCCACAATTAAATAATTTTAATTATTTAATTTGATCTTTATCCTCTTTCCAAAAATTAAATCCACATTAATTAAATAAATCTAATTATTTAATTAATTCAACAAATTCTATCTTAAATGCTAGAGGTTTGGGTTGTCATAGCAATAACTATGCTGAGGCTATGGCTCTTCTTTGGGGGCTTAAATTGGCCATATCTCTTCGTATTCAGAATTTGGAGATTCAGGGAGATTCTAAAATAGTCATTGATGCCATAACTAATAAGTCGAATGTTGGTATCCAGCTGAAAGACATTATCAGAGATATTCAGTTTCTCTTGCAAAGGTTTATGAATGTGCATATCTCACATATTTACCGTGAGGGTAATGGCGTGGCAGACGCTTGTGCTGAACTCGGATGGCGTTTTTCAAATTGGAGGGTTTGGCGCCAATTTGATTACCTTCCTTTGAATATTAAGAATCTTATTCTTAAAGACGTGGCCGGGTTTCGATGAGGCTGATGTGTTCGAAAGACAGCTCATACTGCCAGTTCGTTGGGAAGGGGCTGACGTGTCCCTTGAAGTACGCGTCCTTTTGTACTTTCTCTGCTGTCAAATCCACTCCTCTTTCTCATAAGGTGAGCGGATGGCCGGATCATCATGGCTTGCCGCGTAATTATGGTTAAGCATGGGATTGGTGTCTGTAAGGCCTTCCATTATTATGAGATTGTGTGTGATGTTATTACCCACATTACCTGCCTTGTTAATGATCGTAATTCTCCTGTTAAGAATACGGAGGAGTCTAGGGGTCTTTGTGGAGGGCGTTGTCATACTGCGATGGGGGGCGACAAAATTCGAACTGAACCTGTCTCATGCTGTGAATTTAGGGACAATTTGGTTGCTTGACATTACTACAAGGAGGGTGGGATTAGCCCCTATTTGGAAAGGCTTAATGGTTACAATGAAGCTCTTTTTGAGCAGTGTGTGCGGTCTTGGCAGAATCGCTGGGTTTCGGTGGGTGGCATCAGATTTGAAGTTTCTGAACGCGTAATTGCTATGGCCACCGGTATGTCTACCCAGGGTTTGAAGCTGCAACGCAAAACTAAAATTGTGGACTTCTCCAGCCAGTAGCTCTTCCTCGGAGATGGTGAAGAATTGGTCCCTTACCAGGGCGGTTTTGATAGAGCCAAGCTGCCGGAGCCATGGGACGCTATTTGTTTTATCCTCATGAAATACTTTACCCTCGAGGGGCATTTTACCAGGTTTTATAACTACCACCTCCCCCTGTTAAATCATTTCCGTCGCAATGTTAAAATCAGTTTTCCTTTTTATTTGCTTTCTTCCCTCGAGTGTTCTGTCCTTAGGGTTCGGGCGAAAATGGCTAAAAACCCTGCTCTGAAGCCTATCCCTCTCCACCAGGGCCTTATTCTCTGTTTGTATAATCATCATCTTGCCCTCGAGCCCTCTAAATCTATTCCTGCCACTAGTGGGGACAGTGAGCCCTCCTCTAACCCTAATGTTACTCCTGAGGTTGATGAACCTGGGCCCTCCCCTGTTCCTATCAAAACTGCTGAAGTTTGTACTCCTGTGGCAAATCCTATTGATTCTCTGGGCCTGACTATTTCTAAGAAGGCTAAAAAGCAGAAGGTTACTGGTGATATGGGTATTGGGAAGACTGTGGTTGAGACCCCTAAAACCCTTGGTAGGACCCCGGTGGGACAGCGAAAGGATTCCTCTGTGAAGGCTTGTGGGGAGGGGTTTTCTTCTGCAGTTCAGCGGTTTGGGCATATTGCTGGCAAGACAGCTCCCTCTGCCAAATTCATTGACTATTCTGAGAGCGGCTTGGATGAATCCACCCGGGAGGAGGACGACAGGGATGTGGAGATTCAGGATATTTCGGGTGATGAGGAAGACAAACAGGAAATGCATGATTCAGGGGAGAAAATAGCTGACTCTGCTGGACATGCTGACAAAGCGGGCGATATGTTTGTCGAAAAAGCTGAGGATGCTATGGAGACTGATGATGGTCCGGGGCCTGATCTTGCAGGTCTGCGTGCCCGCATTGCGAAGTTGGAACGGCTTCTCTCCATTGTGCTCAAAACCTCTATTCTCCTTAACCTCTCTGTGCTAAAGAATTTGGAGGTTACTGTCAATACTGATAGTGATGATTTGGCTAAAAAAGTGGATGCTGTTATTAACTCTATGGTCTAGTAAGGAGAGCTGTGGCCTCCTCTGTTTTTGTTATTTTACTGTTGATACTCTGTTACTCTATTTTTTGGCTTTAGTTTTAGCGGCTAGTTTTGCTGGTTCTGCTGGCATTATGTACTGGTGGTATATGTTATTTCTGATGTAAGGCCCTGTTTTGTCTTCAGGTCTCTCTGCTTTTGTTAAGGGTTCGGCCCCTTGTTTAGCTGCCTTATATAATCAAAAACAAATTCTATCTTATCTACAATTAAATAATTCTTAAATTATTTAATTAAATCAAAATCATTCTTCCAAAATCATGCACAACAATTAAATAAATTTATTTATTTAATTTGCTTTCAAATCTTCTAAATTAAATAATTCCAATTATTTAATTACTTCTTCCATAATATCTTCTCTAAATTTAAATAAATCAATTATTTATTTAAATTGCTTTTTCTTCTAATTTGAGTTATCTCTAATATAACTCACGCTTTCTATATTTAATAAAGCAAAATATCTTCTTTTTCCCATGCAAATCCTTTCTTCTTGTTTTAAATCACTTAACTGACTATTACATTCTGTTAATTGCTTTAACTCATTCTTCTATTCTTGATAACTCCTCTCATGCAAAAGAAAGCAAGACACTTGGCTTCTTCTTATTCGTTGCACATTCCTCAATTGTTCTCCTCCGTTGATTCTTCTAAATTATCTGGACCGTTGATCGATCTTCCTTGAAACCTATATAAACCCCCCTCATCTCCTTCATTATCTCTCTCTTCGATCGTATTCTCAGGATACTTAACAGAGCTTTGAGCATACAAATTGCATCGATTGAGCAACCTTACGATCTCTTAACATTGATCTTTTGAGCACATTGAACACACTACTTGCTTGTTGCAGCTATGGTTTCGCAACTTCATTGAGCAATCCACACATCTCCAAAAGGGAACAATACAGGTTTTGTAATAGCTTTCATTTGTCTTTGATTTTATAATAATGGCTTTTACTTAGATTGGTTCGCTTTATGTGATTGGTTTTTGGTTTTATTAGTCTAGATTTAATCAATTTTTCCTCATACACATAAAAAAATCTACTTGTTTTTTTTTTATTTCACTTATTTTATTATTAATTTTTTATTAAATTTAAAAATCAAATAAAAATTGTTATAATATGTACCAATATATTTAACTAAATGTAACTTCATTTTATTTTCAAAATGGAATATTACCTACATTTATCTACCTAAACAATGCAACTCAATTAAAGGAAAAGTAATGGCTTCTCCTCATATAATCTTTAATAGTAGCATTACTATTATTGACAAGTTATTATAATGAATGAAATAGGGAAGATTTTTATAGTTTTTTAATATTTTTGGAGGATTTATTGGAATTTGGTTTTTCTTAATCTAGATGAAGTGTGTAAGTAAAAAATATTAGATGATGTGAAACACCAAATTTTTGTTGTGTGGCATCTTGAAATTATATTATGACTTATTTTATCCACTATAAACCATCATTTTGTTTACAATTGACCAAAACATACCACCAGTTTAAATTCTTTTAGTTGATTTTGTGTCTCAATGTTTTCACTCACTCACTCTCTCACACACACACAATTTGAAAACAGATTCTTCTTGAAAGCATACTCTATCAAACTCTATCAATGTTTCAAGACAAGATAGATTTAAAATAATATAACATTAGAAACCAACTTTTTTGGAATATAAATTAAAGTTTACTTTATGTTTTCTCCCTCCTTCCCATTGAGGTAGCAACTACCATAATCATTTCAAACAAAGAATCATCTCTCCTCTTTCACCCTTCATTCCCATCATTGATTGGCAAAACGATTAATATCTTCCCTTCCTAGTATTGCCTCAAAACTCTTCTTTAAAACTTCTACACATTGTTCATCATCCTAGCAATACAAGGTCCAGTACTACAATAGCAACAATGATGTGTATTATAACAAGATTCATTTTAAGATATATTATAAGATAAAATTTTTAAAAATATATATATATTTTGTTGAAATGAGACACTTCATGAAAAAATGTGTTTATATACAAAAGAAATTTGCTCAAATATATTGCCTTCCACATGCCATGCTCCTTTAGTAAACACAACAATAGCAATTTAAAATAGACAAATTAATTATTAAACAAAAAGACTTTCTAAATAAATTGTTAAAAGGGGATTAATGCATGATGTTTTAAATAAAACTTTGTAGATCATTATTAGAAGAAATAGAAGTTCCACTCTCTCACCCTCTTTCTCAACATGTTTAAGAAATGCACAATTAACTTGAGATCCCGACCATAGAAACTCTTCTCCCGTATGATCAACAACCAAAATGAGACAAGGAAAAGTAAAACACTTCACAATCGCCTCCACGCCAAGCGCTGTCCTTCCACATATTACACATTCCCTTGGCCATTTCTGCAACAAAGTATACAATATAATCAACCACTAAACACTTATCTATCTAAAAACTAGTATTACCTTTCTATTTAAAGTTTGAAGCAAGGGTTCATATGCTGACAAAACTAGTATCTCCAAACTCTCCCAACTTTGTATGGTTGGCTCCAATTCTGCTATTTTTTCAGGCTCTCCACACCGCGATAAATCCAGTGTATAGCTTATGCCTTTCAGATTTGGACAATCCACCACATATGAGAACACGACTGATATCGGCAAGCTAGGCAGGGATTTTATCTTATTACATCCAATTAACTTGAGATCCCTCAGCGATTGAAGACGGCAAATCTCTTCTGTTAAATGGATGTCATAAGCTCAAATTGCTGCCTAGCAAGTTCGGCGATTTGACAAATTTGCTTGTACTATGGTTGATAAATCACCGAACTTGCTAGGCAACGATTTTAGCTTATGTTTGATAAATTGCAGTGGGATCGAAGGTAGATTCAGCACAATTGGACCCACTCACGAATTAATGGGCTTGTCTATAGACGACTTGAAAATGACGCTGCAAAAGGTTTCATACTTGTCCAGAATGAGGAGTATTCTCTTCCTGTTATCACATGCTATGATATAGTATATAGTATATCTAGAATACAATATAGTAGTTCTCTTTTTTAACATAGATGGGAAACATTTATTATCATGGGAATCTGATTTAAAGTTTTCCTAGCAGATACTATATCTATTTCACACTTGTAAACAAAAAATTAGTATATTTATATTTTAAAAAATATTAGGGTTATAGTGTATTATATTTTAATGTATTTTATTATTTATTAGAATTATATTTGGTTTAAATATTTAGAATTGCATCAAAAGGAATGGAATCATATTGACAAAAATTGTTGTCAAACAAAGCCCCCAGTGCCCACCAAGAGGCAAAGTACCCAGGCTTGATATTTTCTAATTGCTATATATGTATATGCATTCCAAAAATTAAATTAATTTATTATGCAAACAAAAAAACATAGCAGGATTTCTATAAAAATAGTTGAACATAAACTTATTTAAAATAAAATAAGTTTATGTTGTTAAATTTATGTTTCTTGGGAGAGTAAATTATGTAAGTTTTTAAGTGGAGAAGTTCTAGCTGTGGAAGCAATTCTAAATATTTAAATAACTACCAATAAATTTATTGATGTCATATTTTTCATAAATTTTGTAAATATAAATTTAATATATTATATAATATATTAAAATATAATATTATATAACTTTAATATTTTTTATAAAAAATATAGATAAATCGTATAAAATATATAAAATAACATAACCGTGTAAATGAAATAAAATTAATGAAATGTTATAATTTTAAGTATAACACCAGAAAAACTTAAAATCAGATTTGGATGATAATAAATCTTTCTAATTGTAATACTATCACATTGCTTTTTATCTGCTAGACAAATTTCTTAATTGCTTAATTGACTGATATTCAATGGAAAATGGTATGGTCTTCCAAAGAAGATACATGGAAGAGAAAATAACTGGGGGGGTTGTGCCAGGCATATTCTCCAAACATTGGAGAAGAAAAAATATAGACATATCTGTGCGAAGGTATGAGGAAAATAAAACAATTTCTACTAAAATCTGTTAAACAACTATATTGTATTCTAAACATAATAATATATCATAATATGATAACAAGAAGAGGGTATTTGATCCTTACTCCACGTTGAGCCTTTCAAATATGAAACCTTCCTGAACTATATCTGGCCTTGGCTTCATGCTCATTCTCAGTCTCATTCTCCCTTGCCATGGAATTAAATTGAAGACGAACTGAAAGAAAAGCAGGGGTAGAAAGAAGAGAATAGAATGGTAAGACAGCAAGCTAAGAAGAAATGATGTGTGGGTGTGCACAGATAGAGGACCCTTCAATATAAGTAACAGTCCCATCATCTCCAAACCCGTAGTAATAACTCTTCAATGAAGTGGACGCCACAAATCACAAAAGTAAGATTCAACGCTGACAACATCCCATATTTCATCTGCTGGAAGAAGTCGTTGCGAAACTTGCCACTGATCTAGGAAAGATTCCCCACGTGCAACAGCCAACAAGCATTAAATGCAACCCTGGAAAAGCCAATGAATAGGCAACAGGTGACACGTCATCAACGTGGGAACAGATGGAAACTGTTGATGTTGTTAGGTCCATCTAATCTTGCCAAATATAAAAAGGAATTAGTCAGTATTCGAAGGATAGTAAAAGTGAGAGTTTTTCAATTGTAAATTAAATTGTAGTATTAATAATATGGTGCATATGTATGTTACAAGTGTATTTACTATATGGATACATATAATGATTAAAACTTGCAAAGCTTCATATTTATAAATATCTTTAATCAAAACATAAAGAGATTTATGTATTACCATGTTTTATCAAGCAAGTTCAAGACATCAAAATTAATAATGAAGACATAACATCCACTAATAGTTTGGTTGGAGAAACCTGATATTCTTCATCACAGCGATCATTCAAGATTACAGAGATCACAAAAAGAAAAATATATTATATTGCTAACAGAAAATAGAAAACTCCAGCATTTCTCATAACTAAGGGAGAGGGGCAGTTGCCGCCCACGCCCCAATAACCGCTATGTTTTTAATCACTTGACCCCCCAATTAAATTTTTAAAAAGAACCAATACATGTAAAATAACAACTAAATAAATTAACACAAATGAACCAATACATGTTCCCAACATTTGTCCATGTTCACAAATGCACCAATACATGTTCACAAGTGTACAAATGTGATGGTGAGCGGTTACCGACACATAGGTGCGGATGTATGGGGCGACATGTTGAAATGACCATTTTTCGACCCATGTGCACATAACGCGTCCTACAGGGAAATGTATAAGTGCCCAGAAGCCGAAAGAATAGCTTTAAGCTCTTCGATCGCATACGGAAAAACCAAAAAAAAATCGTCAAAATTTGATATATCTAGCTATGTGCTTGATGTGCACGAAGTTAGGGTAGGCAGCTACTGGCCCCTCTCCCTTATTACAAAGGAAGAATACCTAACAATTTTATTAGTACATGCATTTAGACAAGACTCATTAATTGGTTATTATCATATGTATTTCTCGATTAATTATTATAAATTTTTTATCTAAACAAATTTATTTTTGGACAAAGTAAACATATAATATTTTTAAACAAAAATAATTAAAAATTAAATAATAAAAATTATTGACATTTCTATTGGTTACCTATTATTATAGTCTTCATGTTATTTAAGACATACATAATGTGCTCTGCCAACATAGTACAATTCCACCCAGAGAGAGAGAGAGAGAATCTTTAAACTGTTTCTATCCATTTTTTATATTTCAACCTAAGAGACTACCTATTCATAAAGACCTTGGTTGTGCACTAATGACTTGCCAATTGACCTCATGTATTGCACAACTGTATTCAAACAAGAAAAGCAAATCGCTAATTGGCCTTCAATAACTTTAGTATTCAATCGGTACCTCGAAGAGGTCTTAAAGGTCAATTATCAGGTCCTTAAGAAAATGACGTGTTTCCCTAAGTAAAGCATGTCAAGCTACACACAATCAAAATAATAATAATGTCCATAATTTTCAATAGTAAGCATACCAAGCTTTTACACTTTTTGAACTATTCATTTGTCTTTTCCTATTATGGAATTTTTTACTTAAATTGTCAGCACTATATTTATTAGTGAAGATGTGTCAAATTTGATAAAAGAAAGACTTGATGAAATGATAATTCAATTGGAGGTTTTGATCTAATAATAGGTGAAAGGCCCTATAATAATTTGATAGATAACAAGGACACAAGGGATGGGCTAGAGGGGAAACATTATTTGAATGATAAAATGAAATTGAATTTAAAGTTGAGAGATGGAGGGCAAATTGTGGATTCGAATCCAATGGCAGTTGTTCTGTTGGGTTTTAAAATTACTTTGCCAACATTCCAAGGTACACTCTTGTTCTTGTAGATGTAATATACGATGCAGGAATTTAAGAATGATAGAACAAGGAAAAATAAAATGTGATATAGCTATTTTCAAGACCTTTACTCTAATATCAATAATCTATCATCTATGCAAATCATGTATATCTTTCAAATAGATAATAATTCTTCTAATACATATCTATCAAGACACTAAAGGACATAAAATTAGCATACTAAAAATTATGAAAATTTCATTTTATTACAAAAGGGCTGATTTCTTTTTTCCAGTTAAATAGATTAGTAATTTCTTGTTTTTTCATAGTCATGGTCTCTCTCTCTCTCTCTCTCTAGGTTTTTGGTCGATAAACACAAGAAAGGAATGTATCTAGTAGCACCCATCATTTCTATTGTCATGCATCATTATAAGATGATGTCAACCATTGATGTCTAACATTAGCCATAATTTAAATTTTTCTCTCTTCCTCTCTCTCCCCATGGACATGTGTCATATGTGAATTGTTGGCATGAAACGATTGACCAAAAGTTAGCCTCTCCTTTCTTTATTTCTCTCCCTTTATATTTCTTATTTGTATCCCCGAGGAAGGAAATGATGTTTTTCCAAAGGGTGTATGGTAAAACCATATCCTTATTTATGTATGATGCAAAACTAAAATTTATGGATTCAAAATGCCTTTCAGTTTCAAGTAGAGAACTTAGATTTGGCCTTTACCACCCATGACAATTGAAGAGACATTTCCTAAAACACAAAATCATTCCAGCCATCATGTGTAATGTGTCGTCCCTGTTTGTATTTTTTAAAAATCTTTTTATGTGTGTTTTTTATTAGATTTTTGTGTGATCTTTCAGATAGACAGAAGATGCAGAAGGGGTTTATTACTTTCCTGTAGATGTGTGATGTCAGAGCATACAATACAGAGCATATAACGAAAACCCAAAAAATATACAATAGATATAAAGAAACTATCGACTACCCAGATAGCAAATTAGCAAAACATCAACTTCTAACACATACCCATATCCAAATTTGCAATTTCATATTTTAACTATTGTTGGACCAGCAAATGGGCATAGCCAGATTCACTCCAAATGCATTACAAATGTTGGCAAATGAATATACAACGCAAAGTTTAGGTCCAAGGACCTCAAATGCCTCCAATAGAAGGAATACAGTTGCATACAATCACCAAATCGAACCCCAAGGAGTCTAACGCCCCTAGGCAAGGATGTACGGCTTCCATATAGGTTGTAATAGCAGCAAGCAGCAAAGAAAATAATGTATTCTTGACTACAACAAATCTACACAATAATATAGTTCAGGTGACCCAAATGGAAGGAAGAAAATTGCACCCAAACTCCTCAAATATGCATCCAAAGGTGGTATGGTTGGGCTGGAATGGTACAGCCAACCAAGAGGGAATATACAACAGCAAACCCTCTCTTAAAACCCTTGAAATCTGTCTCTATCAACTAACATAGGCTGAGCATAAACTATCAAATGAAGATATCACCATAAACCTCTAAAAATGCACCAAAAGAACTCCATAAAAGCACAACTATGAATGTTGAATACATCCACTTTCAATGGCACTGTTGGGTGATCTTTCACACCTATGGGATATCGTTACTCATGGAGGTTTCCATCTCTAAGAGCCTCTAGTTTGAATCCTCAAACCCCAAACAACATGAAACCCTAGCAAAGCTCAAATCAACAATATCATAAAACATAGCATAAATGAAATAAGCTCACAAAACTCCTTATATTCTCCTCCAAGATGGGTATTGGATTTCAAGAGGGGACTTTGTCTTTTAAAAACAACTTTTACTTGTCTAGGGATGGGCACCCAAGGTCACAACTTGCATTAAGTCTTTATTTTCTTTAAAGTCACTTTTCCCGCAAAATATAATAAAGTCCATATTAATATAACATTAATAAATCTTTAGACTTTAAAATAAATATGAAGACAGTTTTAGAAATCCAAGATCTTTAGCTCGCCGGAAAGGTCTCAATGAAACGCATTTGATCCAACTCTGAAAATCCCGAACCGACACAAAACCTGAACTTACTAAAAATAGTAACGACCAAGAGCCCACTGAGCCAACCACGAGGGTGCCAACTGGATCCACTGAATGCGAACCACAACTCCAACATTGACAAGGACCTCCAGAGCCAAACTAACTACAGTTCCCTAACAAAATTACTAGCCCACTGGAACTTCATGATGGACTAACCATGTGTCTAGAAGGGGACATTACAGTCTGTCCTCCCTAAGATTGCTTGCCTCAAGCAATCTCAGATCAGGATGCTCCAATATCTATTCATTCTCCCATGTAGCATCCTCAACCGACATGTTCTTCCACTTAACCAAGTACTCTCTGATAATCCTCCTCCTCAAATTATGATCCCTGGTGTTGATAATTGCTTCAGGTACTAATATCAACATCTCCTCTTCATCAAGAAGAGGCAACTCAACTGATGGTGTAAAATTGTGCCCCAGTGCCTTCTTGAGGCGAGAAACATGGAACACATTATGTACCCTGCTCCCTGTTGGTAACTCCAACTCATAAGCCACCTCTCCAATCTTCCTGGAGAACCTGAAAGGTCCATAATACCGTGGCTTCAACTTCTCTGCTCCACTCTTCTTGAGAGTAGACCGCCTATAAGACTGCACAATGAGGTAAACCATGTCACCGACCTCAAATGATCGCTCAGTTCTCTGCTGATCTACATACTACTTCTGTTAATTCTGAGCCTTCTGTATGTTCTCCTTCAGTGCTCTCATGATATCCTAACTCTCCTGAAGGAATTCTTTGGCCTTTGGTACTCTTCTATCACCAAACAGTAATTCAACAAAGCTTGGTGCCTCATAACCATACAATGCCATGAAGGGTGACATCTGAATGGACATGTGGTAAGTGGAATTGTAGCAATACGCCCCCATGTGAAGTCACTTAACCCATGCCTTTTTATGCCCTGAAACATAGTTTTGGAGGTATCCTTTCACCCACTAATTAACTATCTCTGTTTGACCATCAGTCTGGGGGTGGTAACTAGTACTGGGTGTGAGCTCTGTCCCTGACAACCTGAAAAGCTCCTGCTAAAAAATTATTGAGGAACCTGTTCTCCCTGTCACTGACAATACTTCGAGGCAACCCATGGAGTCAAAATATCTCACAAAAGAACAAATCTACAACCTGAGCTACAGTGTAAGTGGTAGGAATAGCAAAGAAGTGTGCATACTTTGTCAATCTGTCCACCACCACATAAATACAATCCCTGCCTTGGACTCTAGGTAGACCTGTGATAAAGTCCATAGAAATGCTATCCCACTTCCTATCAGGAATGGGCAGGGGCTGCAATAAACCTCCTGGAAGTGAGTGCTCCTGCTTGTTCTACTGACATATTGGGCACTCTCTCACATACTGCATCACCTCGATCTTGAGGCCCTTCCAGGTGAACTTCTCTCTAACTTGCCTATAAGTTTTGAAGTATCCTGGATGCCCTGCCATAGGCAAATCATGGAATGCCCTCAAAACTTTTTGCTTCATCTGAGAACCTAACACCAAGAAGATCCTATCCTTGTAAATGATTAAATCATTTACCACTGTGTACATGTCATCTTTAATGGTGCCATCAATCACTCCAGTAGCCCACTTATCTTTGGCATACTCTGTTGAAATCAATTATTTCTAGTCATCTGCAATAGCACCAAGTGCACACAAATAGGGCCTCCTGGATAAAGGATCGGCAACAATGTTCTTCTTCCCCTTGACATAAACAATGTCAAAATCGTAGGCCTATAGCTTGTTGACCCACTTCTATTGCCTCTCATTCAAATCCTTCTGCCCAAGGAAATGCTTCAAATTGTTGTGATCCATCTTAACCACAAATTTGCTTCCCACAAGGTACAGTCTGAACTTAGCCAACGCATGCATGATGCCTAACATCTCTTTGTCATATATGATGTAACTCGTCTCCACACCCCTCAACTTCCTACTCTCAAATGCTATGGGGTGCTTATCCTGCATGATCACCGCACCAATGCCTTCTCCTAAGGCATCACACTAAAGCTCGAAAGGTTTGCTGAAATCGGGTATAGCTAACACAGGGCATGTACTCATGATCTATTTGAATTTGTCAAAGCACTCCTATGCCCTATCCATCCAACTGAAAGCATCCTTATGAGTCAAATCTGTAAGGGGAGCAGCCAACTGAGAGAACCCCTTAACAAACCTGTGGTAATACCTGTAAAGGCCAAGAAATCCCTTAAGATATGAGAGATTCTTTGGTGGTGGCCAGTCCACAATTGCCCGAATCTTTTCTGGGTCTACCTTCACACTACCAGCACTGATGATATGACCCAAGTACAACAACTTAATCATCCCAAACTCACACTTTGACATTTTGGCATACAACGACTCCCTCTCCAAGATGCTCAGAACAATGTCAATGTGTTTCAGATGCTCTTCCCATGTCCTGCTATAAATCAATATATCATCAAAGAAAATCAACACAAATCTCCTCAATTTCTCTCTAAACACCTTGTTCATGCAAGACTGGAAGGTAGCTGGTGCATTGGTCAAACCAAATGGCATGACCAGGAAATCAAAGTGCCCATAATGACACCTGAATGCTGTCTTCTCCACATCCTCGTCTCTGACCTGAATCTGATGGTAACCGGATCTCAAATCAATCTTGGAGAAGTAACAGGACCCGTGCAACTCATCAATCAACTCATCTATTCTAGGAATTGGGTACCTATTCTTGATTGTTTTCTTATTGAGTTCCTTGTAGTCAATACACATTCTGAGAGTCCCATCCTTCTTCTTCACTAATATCACAGATGATGCAAACGGACTCTTACTAGGTCTGATGTGACCCGTCTCGAGAAGCTCTTTGATAGCCTTCTCAATCTCATCCTTATACCTCTAGGGATGCATGTAAGGTGTAGCTATTACTGGCTTATCACCCTCCTCCAACTTGATTACATGCTCAAAACCTCTATCAGGGGGTTTACCTGGTGGAATATCACTAAACACTTTGGCGTGTTTAGTAAGTATGGACTGTATGTCAGGAGGATATGAATGCTTTTGCTGATCTATTGTAGGCATAACCATAATCTCTGCTACCCACTCCACCTGATCATGACAAATCAATCTCTCCATCCGTTTGAGAGAAACAACTCTCAACCCACCATTTGAAATGCCTCTAAGCACATGTTTAACTCCATCCACCTCAAACTCCATTTCCATCGTCCACAAGTTGAGTGTGAACTCCTTAATATCATTCAACCACTTCATACCCAACACAACATCCATCTCACCCATGCTGACAACATAAAATTTTGATTGGCAAGTGTATTTGTTCAACTGGATTGATAGATTGGATATCCTCCTAGTGCAGGTGAGTACGAAACCATCCGCAACCTTCACCTTAAAACCCTCAAATTCCTTAGTTTTCAGCCCTCTCTTGGCGATCAAGCCCTCGTCTATGAAGTTATGAGTGGCACCCATGTCAAGTAATGCAATGCATCTCTGCCCACCCAATACTCCTCTTATCCTGAGTGATCCCTCCCTTTGGATACTTGAGATATGTGATGTAGGTAGGATTGTACCATCCTCTCTATCTGATGCTTCCTCAGAGCCTTTCGATTCTACATCCTCGGCCTCTGAATGGTAGTCTGAATGGGGCTCTAAATCAATAGACTCATTGGCTGAAAAATACTCTAACTGTTTAGCCTTCCCTTGGGCAGCACACTTGTCTTAGGATCCCAAGGCTCCCGACAATGCAAATAGATCTTCTTCCATCTCAGGTCATTCAACTGATCACTGTCCATCCTGAAAGAACTCTTATGTGGTTTTCCCGCATCTTTTTGGAATGGTCTCCTATCTCTCTCCTTATCCCTCCTTTGTGGAAACCCTTTGGAATGAAACTTGTTCCTCCATGTTAATGACTCCATGTCCCGGGCCTTCTTCATGGCCTCCTAGAGTGTAGGAGGGTCAAAGCCCTTAACCTAACCATGAAGTTGATCTGATAACCCATCAATGAAGAGAACAACCAATCTGCGCTTAGTAATATCTGGAACCATAATAGATGTGTCCTAGAAATCAATGATGTAGGAGTCTACTGATCCATTCTGTCTCAACTATGTCAACTCCTTAAACTGTAGTTCTGGGTCCTTTTTATCAAACCTGTCAATCAATCTAGCTATAAACTCCACGTATGAAGTGACCTGATCATGACCCAGTGTGACCTTCCCGTTGCTCCAACATTTGTGAGCAGTCCCTTCCAAGTGTAAAGTTGTATATGTAATGGCATCCTCCTCTGGCATGGGACTAATTTGCAAGTTGCTGTCCAATTTATGGACCCAAGCTCTCGTGGTGGTCTTACCCGATCCGTCGAAGTAGGGAAATGTCATCTTACTTACTTTCCTTTGCAATTCTTGGTTCTGAGGTCTACCTCCCCTACGAGGTTTACACTTAAGCCTAATTGTAGAATATTCAGCAAATGTCATCTCATTTCTAAAAGCATCATTAGATGCTCTCTAGTCCCTCAAAATCTCCTCCTAAAACTCCACCTGCGTGGGGTCCTCTTCAAGAACTCAGTTCCAGGGAACAAATACAGGGATGCCAGGTCTATCTCCCACAGTGAACTGCAAAGCGCTTCGATGTGTAACCGATGCCTCGTCCTCATCATCTCTATCCTTGTGTCTATCATCCCGGTTCCTGTCCCCATTGTTCCATTCTCCTTGGTTCTTGTCGCCGTTGTGTCTATTACCCCCATCATTCCTATTTCTATCTCCTCCATCGTGTCTATTTCTATTACCGTCCTGATACCTATTCCTGTCACCTCCATTGTACATGTTCCTGTCACGGTGATTATCCATGTCATTACACAACCTTTTGATGGCATGTGTCATCTCGGCCTGTGCCTCTACCATCTCTCATTGAGACTCCCTCATCTCTTAGGTGAGTGCGATCAAAATATCACGCGCACTAAGTTCTAGTTCTTCCCTTTCACCCATCTCTCCTATAGGACCTGTAACTAGTGGAAGCTCACTGGAAAAGGGGTCTACTCATGAGACCTGCTAATCATCCTTAGTAGCAGTAACTTCTATCTCTGTATCTGTCTCAAATGGATATACTGGTGGTGTTGGATTTAATGGTTCAACCTGCTACGAAACTTGTGTTTCCTGCTGTAACCTATTTCTCCTAGTATTATAAGAATGTGATGAAGATGTTGTAGGATTCATATCTCAATCACAAGGCGTGCATGCCTCATTTTTCATCTGCATGTTCATATTTTCAACTGCATGTTTGTTCAGCCTCATAGGATGGCAATATCATAGCTCTGATACCACTGTAATGTGTCGTACCTGTTTGTATTTTTTTAAAATCTTTTTATGTGTGATTTTTATTGTATTTTTGTGTGATCTTTTAGATAGACAGAAGATGCAGAAGGGGTTTATTGTTTTCCTGTAGATGTGTGATGCTGGAGCATACAATACAGAGCATATAACGAAAACCCAGAAAATATACAATAGATATAAAGAAACTATTGACTACCCAAATAGAAAAATAGAAAATCAACTTCTAACACATACCCATGTCTAGATTTGCAACTTCATATTTCATCTATTGCTGGACCAGCAAATGGGCATAGCCAGATTCACTCCAAATGCATTACAAATGTTGGCAAATGAATATACAATGCAAAGTTCAGGTCCAAAGACCTCAAATGCCTCCAATAGAAGGAATACCACTGCATACAATCACCAAATTGAACCCCAAGGAATCTCAGGCCCCCAGGCAAGGATGTACGGCCTCCATGTAGGTTGTAACAATAGCAAGCAACAAAGAAACTCATGTATTCCTAATATAGTTTAGGAGACCCAAATGAAAGGAAGAAAACTACACCCAAACTAGTCAAATATGCATCCAAAGGTGGTACGGCTAGGCTAGAATGGTACGGCCAGCCAAGAGGGAATATACAACAACAAACCCTCTCTTAAAACCCTTGAAATATGTCTCTATCAACTGACATAGGCTAAGCATAAACTATCAAATAAAGATATCACCATGAACCTCTGAAAATGCACCAAAAGAACTCCATGAAAGCACAACTGTGAATGCTGAATACATCCACCTTCAATGGCACCATTGGGTGATCTTTCACACCTGTGAGATACCATTACTCAGGGAGGTTTCCATCTCCAATAGCCTTTGGTTTGAATCCTCAAACCCCAAACAACATGAAACCCTAGCAGAGCTCAAATCAGCAATATCATAAAACATAGCATAAATGAAATAAGCTCACAAAACTCCTTATATTCTCCTTCTAAGATGGGCATTGGATTTCAAGAGGGCACTTTGTCTTTTAAAAACAACTTTTACTTATCTAGGGACTTGCATTAAGTCTTTATTTTCTATAAAGTCACTTTTCCCGTAAAATATAATAAAGTCCATATTAATATAACATTAATAAATCTTCAGACTTTAAAATAAATATGAAGACAGTGTTGGAAATCGAAGATCTTTAGCTCACTAGAAAGGTCTCGACAAAATGCATCTGATCCAACTCTAAAAATCCCAAACCGACACAGAACCCAGACTTACTAAAAATAGTAAGTAACGACCAAGAGCCCACTGAGCCAACCACGAGGGTGCCAACTGGATCCACTGAATGCGAACCACAACTCCAACACTTACAAGGACATCTAGAGACAAACTAACCATAGTTCCCTAACCAAACTGCTAGCCCACGGGAACTCCATGATCGACTAACCATGTGTCTAGAAGGAGACTTACATCATGGGATTACAAAGCTATGTTGCAAGGTGTGACCCTTGGTCTCCTTGTTCAGCACTATGCTGTGGTGGTTTGCGACAAGGGCTTAACCACCTCCCGTGCTTGTTAAGTCAAGTGGTTGTATCGGGCATTAACAGGTCAATCTTTTGGTGCAACGACAGCTAACAATTGGTATCAGAGCCGAGGTCATGGGTTTAAACCCCACGCTTGCGTTGGGGGGATTGTTGCAAGGTGTGACCCTTGGTCTCGTTGTTTAGCGCTGCACTGCGGTGGTTTGCGACAAGGGCTTAACCGCCTCCCGTGCTTGTTAAGTCAAGTGGTTGTATCGAGCATTAACAGGTCGATCTTTTGGTGCAACGATAGCTAACAAGCTAAGATTTAAAACTACATAGGAAAAGTAGAAAAAAGTGTTCTATTGTGTGATAGACTTAGGACTATGGTCAATCATTCTAGTGGAAAAGCCTACATTAATGATCAAGCTATGGTACTTTTACAATGTAAAAAGTGGAGCTTGAAATGGGTTGGTCCATATCAGCTAGCTCCACTAGAACCTCGTGAAATGGAAAGAGAGATACATAAAAGAGAGAGTTACTTGGTATAGGTTGGTCCCGATCATCTAGCCCCATTGCAGTAGGAGAGAGAGATAGAGATATAAATGGAAAGAGCCTCTGCAAATACAAACAAATTAGTTAGTCATTTCATGCCAACAATCCAAAGATAAAGAGAGAGGGAGATATATAGAGAGATAAATGGGTGCTTAGTGTTAAACCACTCACCCCACCTTTTTTGAATATAGCATGCTTATATAATATTTTTTATATTTGACAAAATATAATTTTTGGGACATTGACATTTTTTAAATACATTTTTTTCCTTCCCTATAGGTATTTGTCAATTTTCCACAACAGTTGTTTGTAAAGTCCCTCTTATTTTTTAAATTTTTTTTTATAAATGCAGCAGCAACAAACACATATAAACATTGAAATTCAAACACAAAACCACAAATGAACATATGATGGAACAAGAACTTTATTATCTTATGTCTACTAATGAGTCTGTACAAAACGGCAGTGTAAATACTAAAAATATGTAAATAGCAGCAATCTGATATAAACTCCAGCCTGTCAGAATGAGTGTTGGGAACTGCTGAAATGCTCACCAAATTCTCTCCAGGCCTCTGAATGACGCCACATCAGTTGCAAACGAACATCCTAGCCTAGGCTCCCAAATCCCAATGAAGAAATCTTGACAAAGTAGTAGAATTATTCATGCACGGATTTCAATGCAGCCACTAGCATGGCCATACCACCTAGGAAGGGTGAATTCTTATAGAAAATCAAAGACTCCATCAAATGCTTTGAAATTGTGGGCAAAGGGTCGCCTAGGGATGAGAATCAAATGGGTCAAATACCTAGAATGACCTTGGTCTTTGAATTCTCTCCACGAACAAAACTTCATTTTAACCTATCAAAAACCATCAATGCCGGAATCATGCAAACACTCTAAAATCTCGCTGAAATCCTCCAATATGCACTTGTACAACCTCTATGTGAAGCTTCTCATGTATGATCGGCTAGGGATTATCTCTCAAATCTGAAACTGATGTTAACTATGAGGGTTTTCGTCCTCAAAGCCCTAAGATCAATGGACAAATCAACAACATAATATTATCATCAATCTTCAACATGTTCCAAATGAGGAGACTTTACATCTTTTTATTCTTTTTCCCTTTAAAAGATTTTAGAAATTTCCTCAACTTGGGTGCCACACAAGAGAGGGAAACCTTTATTTTGAAAAAATTAGAAAAAACCCATTTATTTCCATCCTTTTTATGTTTTTCCATTTCTTTCCATTTTCTCTGCTTTTTCCCTCTAGGTGTTCCTCCTCTTTGCATAATTAATTCATTTATTAAATATTCACATGGCCCCCTTTTAAAAACAACTTTAAGTCTTGACTCCTAGGCATAGGGTACAACTTAACTTTATAACTTTATAATATTTAATTATGCCTAGGTTGCCTTTTTGTGAATATAATAATAAAATACTCATATTATAATGTCCTTGTCCATTCCAACTATAAACTGTCAAGGAAGAACCCCATGCTATACCCTGCCATAAATCATGCTGCCCGAAATAGCGCTTACTAAAAATAGTAAGCTCAAGAAAGTCCCTAGTTGCCAATGTAGAACATATCACCCTAAAGCTCTCTAGAAACCCAGAAGGAATCTGGTAGTCAAACTATCATACATTGATAAACAAATCCCTAAAAGCTTAGAAGAGATCACCACACAGTTGGAAACCCTAATTATTGCCTCCAATTAGCCTACAGGCTTCCAGAATAGGCTAACGATTAACCTTAGGTATCATTGGCGAGAAGGGGACATTACAGTCTGCCCTCCCCAAGATTGCTTGTCCTCAAGCAATTGTAAATTAGGATGATTAAAATATGATCACTTTCCCAAGTGGCATCCTCAAGTGGTAAGTCCTTCCATTTTACCAGGTACTCTGTGATGGTTCTTCTTCTCAACGAATGCTCCCTGGTATTAAGCATTTCCTTTAGAATCAAAACTAAATGTCCCTGCTCATCCAATGGAGGTAAAACTGGTGTAGCCACCACATTGTGACCAAGTGCCTTCTTAAGGCGAGATACATGGAAGACGTTATGTTCCTTACTGTCTACTGGTAACTCCAATTTGTAGGCCACTTCCCCAACTCTCCTGATGATCCTATAAGGTCCATAGAAATGTGGCTTGAGTTTTTTTGCTCCACTCTTCTTGAGAGTAGACTGTCTGTAGGGCTGGAGTCTCAGGTAGACCATATCACCAACCTTGAAGGTGCGCTCAATACGTTGTTAATCAACATACATTTTCTATTGATTTTGTGCCTAATGGAGATTGTCCTCGAGTGCTCTCAAGATGTCTTGGCTATGCTGCAACATATCTCTTGCCTAAGGGGCTCTACTATCACCAAATGACAAATCTGTAAAGCTAGGAGCCTTGTATCCATACAAGGCCAAGAATGGGGACATCCTGATTGACATGTGGTAGGAAGAGTTATAACAATACTCTCCCAGATAAAGCCATCTCACCCATGCCTTTTGTTGCCCCGAAACATAATTTCGAAGATAGCCTTCTAGCCATTTGTTGACAATCTCTGTTTGGCCATCTGTTTGAGGATGGTAACTAGTGCTTGGAGTAAGCACTGTACCACTCAATCTAAAAATTTCTCACCAGAAAGTGCTCAGGAACTTGTTGTCCCTGTCACTAACAATATTTTTTGGCAACCCATGTAACCTGAATACCTCCCTGAAGAACAAATCTGCAACTTGGGCTGCTATAAACGCACTAGCAATGGCAAATAAATGAGCAAACTTAGTCAATCGGTCAACTACAACATAAATACAATCCTTGCCCTGCATTGTGGGTAACCTGGTGATGAAGTCCATAGATACACTTTCCCATTTCTGATTAGGAATGGGTAAAGGCTGCAATAAACCAACCAGACAAGTATGATCATCTTTGTTCACCTGGCAAACTGGACATTCCCTTATGTAACATAGTACTTCATTTTTTAATCCTTTCCAAGAAAACCTTTCATGAACCTTCTTGTAAGTCTTGAAGTACCCTTGATGGCTAGGCAAAGGAATGTCATGGAATGTCTATACAATCTTCTTTTGCAGCTAAGATTCAGGTACTAAGAAGATCCTGCCCTTATATTGGATTAATCCATCAACCAATTGATATCTTTCATCATGCACAGTGCCTTCAATAATGTTGGTTGCAAACTAATTTTTTGCATAATCAGCAAGTATTAGCTCCTTCTAATCAACTGCTAACTCAACAATAGTGCTCAAATGTGGTCTTCTAGACAATGCATCAGCCACTATGTTGATTTTGCCTTTGACATAGTCAATGTCAAAGTCATACGCTTGGAGCTTGCTCACCAATTTCTGTTGTCTTTCATTTAAATCCTTCTGGTGCATGAAATGTTTGAGACTATTGTGATCAATTTTGACCACAAATTTGCTTCCCACCAAGTATTGTCTAAACTTGGCTAATGCATGCATAATTGCAAGCATTAGACATTTTCAGCTCCTCTCAGCTTCCTGCTTTCAAAAGCAATCGGATGTTTGTCCTGCATGAGGACAGCCCCAACTCCCTCTCCTAAAGCATTACATTGTAACTCAAAGGGTTTAGAAAAATCAGGCATAGCCAAGACTAGACATGAACTAACAAGTTCCTTGAAGTTGTTAAAAACCCCTTGTGCTCTTTCTAACCATGTGAATGCTTCCTTTTTAGTAAGGTCTATAAGAGGGACAGCCATCTGTGAATAACCCTTGATAGAACTCTTGTAAAATCCGCATAGACCCAAGAACCCTTTCAATTGTGTCAGGTTCTTTGGAGGTGGCCAATCCAGAATATCCTTGATCTTTTCAGGATCAACACTAACACCCTTAGCGTTGATCACATGCCCAAGGTACAACAGCTCCTACATTCCAAATTCACATTTTTTATTCTTTTGCATACAAACCTTCTGATTCCAAGATACCAAGCACCTCATCTAAATGCTTAAGATGCTCTTCCCATGATTTGTTGTATATAAGAATGTTATCAAATAAAATCAACACAAATTTTCTTAATTGCTTCTGGAAGATCATATTCATACAGGATTGGAAATTAGCAAGTGCATTAGTCAAGCCAAATGGCATGACTAGAAACTCAAAATGCCTAAAGTGACATCTGAAGGCTGTCTTTTCAATTTCCTTCTCCATCATTCTGATTTGGTGGTAACCCAATCTCAAATCTATCTTGGAAAAGTACATGGCACCATGTAGCTCATCAATGACCTCATCGATCCTGGGGATGGGATATCGATTCTTAATTGTCTTCTGATTAAGGGCATGGTAATCAATACACATACATCTAGTGCCATCTTTTTTCTTCACTAGGACAACAGCTGAAGCAAAAGGGCTTTTACTTGGACGTATGAAGCCCATATCCAAGAGTTCCTTGATGGCCTTTTCAATTTCATCCTTCTGCTTCTTTGCATACTTGTAAGGAGTGGTAATGACTAGTTTGGTACTATATACACCTAAAAATGGCTAAGTCAAATTAAATAAATAAATATTTATTTTATTCTCATTCCTCTATCAATGAGTAAATTCACTAATTTATTTATATGATTCCCATCATCATAATTCTACAACAAATCAATTTATCAATTCTTCTAATGTCATCCCTAATTAAATAATTCTAAATTATTTGATCAATCATCATATCCCAAAGTCAAAAGTCCATAATTCCACATCATCCAATCCACCTCATCATGTTGCACACATAATTAAATATTTTAATATTTAATTATCTATTTATCCTCACCCACATGTCTTATTATTCCTCCAACCATCCCTATTCTCATGAGTATGGTCTCTCCATGTCATCTTGGTCAAAAGACATCTTGAGACACTTATCCCATAAGTCCCTATATTCCTTCCAACCATCCTACAAACAAGGTCTCCTTCTTTGACCTTCACTCTATGGTCTTGGTGAGCCTTGTGACATGTGGCCTCATGTCACACCTTTCTCTCCACCTTGTCAAGGTGAGAGGAACATCTTCCATATTTTTCTCCCTAATCCCAACCAATTCGATCTCCACCGTACACATCACAAGACTTCTTCTCCACCATTGAGATCGTGACACTTGGAATTGGCCTCTCCTTGGCCTATAAAAGGAACCCTCATTCCCTCATTTAATCAATCCAAGAGCTTTTGTAATCTTACTCTATATAAGTTCTACAAGCGTGCCTTTAGCAAAATATCCTCATTGTACTTGCATAATCTCATTATTATCACAATCATCCAACCATGTCTCCATATCTCCATTATCCATCTTCATAGAGTTACATTGTTAGTTTAATCTTCATTGCATTATCCATCTACAACCATTCTCCTATTGTCATCTTCAATAGCAAGGAAGTACATACTTTCTAAGAGCTCAACTCATTCATAAGATCAATATGAGATAGGCAACAATGGAAGCAACAAGGTGAATTAGTCTACGAAGGTAATATCTTTATTTATTGTATTTGCATCAATTTCATTGAGCTATTGGATAGTAAGTAGTTTAATACTGTTGTTAATATTTTCTCTAACATTTTTGGCGCCCACCGTGGGGCCTAGCCCTGTTTTTAATCTCCATTTGAGTTTTTTTTGTGAAGGTACTGTCATGACAGGTCATTTCGGTGCATTCACATTCCAGTCTTGCGCATTCAAAGATTCCTACTACGCGTTTACCTTTCTGTGCATGCACTTCGTCTTTCCATGCATTTACCGCTTTTTGCTACGCATCCACGATTCTGCGCATTTACCCTGCAGTCTTGTGCATTTATAGCATATTCCTGTTCATTCACAATTCTACACATTTTCTCTAAAATGTTGCGCATTTACAATCTGTTCCTATGCATTCACATTCTAATGGAATGTTGTGTTGCTTTGCAAATCTTTTCCATACTAATTCTTCTTGCAGGTGTAGGAGCTTGGTTTAGTCATTTAAGTTGCATCATAAATTCATCTAGATTTAATTAGGGGGAAGTAATTTGACATCTTTGTGCAAATTTTCACCTAGATCTAATTAGGAGGAAGTAAATTGTATTGTTGCATTACAACTCGCACATAGTCCCAACCTAGGTAGATAAAACTGAACAAATTTTTCATTTTGCTATCTTGCACTACAAAACACTCATTTAGCTTAAATAGGGGAAAGTAATTTGTTTGATTCTTCAACAACAATCTTCACATAGATTTGTTTAGGAGGATAAAATTAACCATCTTTTCAAAGTTTTTGCTATCTTGTCAATTTCTTGTGCTTGGTAGAGTAAAACACACTTAGTTTTAACTCTAGGAGGATAAAGAACCAGTGTATTCTATGTTTGAAAACGGTGATAGGACTATGCTCTCCCCTTTTTGGGTGATCAAAATGCCAAACTCATCATTTTATCTGTGTAGCCTTTAGAAGAGGCCTGCTCTTGGGATTGTGTTTCTTCCAAGTGGGACGACCTCGAGCGGTAACAGGCTAAAGCCAAGCCACTTCCAAGATGCTTTAAATAAATTGTGTTTGTGATGAAAGGCACAAACAACAGGTGTTGTTGTGTTATACCGACAAAAGTTTCCCATAGTACCCTTGTGGTGTGTTAAAATCTATTGAGCCTAACCTCTTCAAACTGGGAAGCCTCCATAATAGAGCAAATTGCTGCAGGTATAACCACCCGAACAGATGCCCAAACTAAAAGCCAATTATTTTAGAAAGCCAAAAACCCCTATTTGTTGATGCAAGAGGAGGATCCTCTAAATCTGTCCAATGTCATACACTCATTTAGTGTGGAGACAGAAAATCCAACTCTTCGAAGGGATTGTAACTCGGTATGCATGAGAAGTGAGTGCATTGTAAGGGGGAGCCGGTGCTACCAAGTTACTAAATGTCTGTCTTTATGTAAGTGGCTAAAGTAAAATCCAAGTTAGAATTCAACGAATATTTCCCTTGCCATCCTTAGGATTGTACTTGTTTGTTTTACATTTATCAAACATTTTATCAAATAACCATGGAAACCTCTTGTTTACTGTGTTTTCTGGCAATAACTTGAGTCAATACAATACCACAAACTTTAGATCAACTTAGGAAAATGTGCAAAACAATCCAAATTGACAAACTGAGACAAAAAGCAAAATTTCTGCAGTTCTACGCATACACCGAATCTTTTTGCGCATACACCAAAGCCTGCTGTGGATTCACTGTTGTTGCAAATTCACACGATATTGCTTCACATACACAACATGTATTGCTGCACATACACAAAACTGCACATTCAAACCATAGAACTATGGATTTATAACACAGTTCTACGCATTTAAAATACAATCCTGTGCATACAGAGCTGCGCATTTACCATTTCTTCTTGCGCATTTGATGTTGCACATCCACAATAGAGAGTTGTTCCGTACAATTTGAGACAAAAGTGAAACCATTTCTAGATACCCTTTTTGCTCTAGTATACACTTGGAAAATAGCTTCAACCTTGCAGTCACATCCTCATACCATTTTCACAACATTACCTTTGCATACCATTATCTTACTATCCAAACACATCAAACCAAACCAAAACTTGCATCAAGGCATAATTGATACTCTACCAAATTCAAACAATATCTAGCTAGTTTCATAACAGGATTCCAATCATCCTTCACATCGAAACTATACTTGTGTATCTTGATAAAAGAATAGTCTACATCAATAGAGGAGATCATCTATCCCTATTTTGACTACTTTCTATATCGACACTTCGATCGCTATTACCACTATAGCTCAAGAACACCTTGTTTGGACAACATATAATCAATAGAAAAAAAAACCTTAGAAAAATCTAGTCAAAAACATATCCAATCAAATTCACCTCATATCATATCATATCAAAACATCAAACCAAGTCCACCAAGTCTCACAATCCAACTTCACCCACATCTCAAGCTTGCATAGTTCAAACAAGGTCCCAAGTGAAACAAAAACAAAAAATGGGTTCCATTCACAATAGTGGGCACGATTCTGATGAAGAGGAAATTAACCAAGAGGAAATCCTTAAACACCTCCAAGATCTAAAATTTCAAAAGATAATGGATAGGGTCGTTGATGCAGCTCTTATAAATATTTTCTTATGCTAGCTCAACAAGGAGCTAAGTTGCCCTTAGATTTTGATGTCTCAAATCTAAGAGAGAACAACTCCTCAAATGAAGCTGAGTCTTCGAAAGATGGCTCCAAAAATGACAAAGATGGCTCGAAAAATGACAAAGATGTCTCCAAAACTGACAAAGATGCTTCTAAATTGGAAAAGGCTAAGGATACACCCAATCCCTTGGACACATTAACAACACAAATCAAAGCCTTGAAACAACAGTTGGTGGACATCCAAAGCAGGAAAACCACAAAACACTACTTCCTTGAGGATATCTCACCTTATCCCTTTGATAAAACTTTACTCATGATACCTGTTCCCTCAAGGTTTGAGGTTCCAAAATTTGACAAATATAGAGGAAAAGGTGATCCAATAGATCATATAAGGGAATCTAGTGTCGTATGCCTAGAAGTCGCACACAACAAAACATATCTTATGCGACTATTCCCAAGAAGCTTAGAAGGACAAGCTATGGAGTGGTTCTCACACCTACCTCCCGGCATCCGCACTTTTCATGAAATAGTAGACAAATTTGTCACACATTTCTCATACAATATCGAACATGAAATCTCCATGTTGGATCTTTGTAATAACAAACAAAAAGGAGGACAATCCTTTGCCTCTTTCCTACAAAGATGGAGACAACTTGCAAGCAAGTGTCCCTACCACATACCAGAGAACCAAATGATAGAAATGTTTGTTCACAATCTATCCACGGAACTAAGCTATCAAATCCAAATACAATGTCCAATTACTTTTAGTAAGGTAATTGAAATGGGGCTACTCATCGAGAAAGCCTTGATAGCAAAGGGACAAATTAAACTCTACAAAGACACCCCTAGTTCAAGCAACAATGCGGACAAGTCATGATTATGGACTAAGAACAAACCCATTGTGAACGATGGTGTCATGGATGCTAAATGTGTGGTGCAAAAACAACCGATCTTCAATGTATCAAACCCGCAAAACAACACACCATCCACCAAGCCTCAAGGCAATGAGCAAAGATCAACCAACTTTCCTACTAGAAGAAAGTTCACACCCCTTGGGAAGTCACTCGAATCCTCCCTTCAGAAGTTAATAGGGGGCAACCTCATAACGCTTCCACCGGTGCGAGAGTATGAACCAAAATTTAAACCCTCTTGGTGGAGTGATTCTGACTTTTGCGAATATCACAGAAATAAAGGGCATAAAACTAACAATTGTCAAAGACTCAAACATATTGTTCAAGACTTACTTGATCAAAAATGAATATCAATTGAAGGGCATACCTCTAATGATGAGCATATAGAATTCAAGAATCCTCTTCCTCACTATGAAAAAGGAGAACCATCCAACCAAAACAACAACGTTGCAGACAAAGTAAACTATAATATAATGTTTCTTACGAGTACACCATTAATCATATCTCACAAAGTGATTCACACATCAATATGATCACCATCAATAATAAGCCCTACTATAATGTGACAACTCGTCGTGGAAACATTACTCTACAAGGGGCTCCATACAAATCATCCTCCACATCAAACCAATATAGCATCCTTGACCAACTCCATAAAACACTTGCCCACATGTCCATTTTAGAGTTATTGCATCTATCCCCATCTCATAAAGCCATCCTAGAGAAGGCACTCTTGGAAACAACAATTCCTACCAACCTTTCCCAAGAGCAATTCCAAGCTATGGTGGGTCATCTAACCACACCTGACTTCTTTTCTTTTACTGAAAAAGATGACATGTCTATCACTCAACCACACAATACATCCCTCCATATTGAGGCCCAAATCCACAAACATTGAATAAAAAGGGTCCTAATAGATGGAGGTGTTGGTTTAAACATATGCACGTTAAAGTTAATCCTTGCATTGGGGTTTTCATAAAATGTCGTTGATCCTAGAAAGAAACTTACAATCAAAGCATATGACGAAGAAGAAATAACTTCCAAAGGAGTGGTGGTCTTACCGATATAGGTTGGGCCAGTAGTGAGAGATGGTGTGTGCCAATTTCTAGACATGGAGCTAGCATATAACATCCTTCTAGGTAGACCTTGGATCCATGCGATGAAGGCTGTCCCATCAACATACCACCAATGTATCAAGTTCCCACACAATGGTCAATAAATTACCATACAAGGTGACCCTGATCCATTCCAGTATTGCAACACCATCCAATCCAAACTAGAAGTTGTAATCCCCACCAATCGAGTAGCTTCCTCTTCTTCAAACGAGGTGGATCCAAGTTCTCTAGCTTCTACCTCCAAAACATCAGAGCTTAAAGTCAAAGTCAAAGACAAGGGTGTTGGAGAATATGTCATTGAGCAAACTTTTTGTCTAGCACAACTGCCTATATAACTAAAATCCTATGGAAAGTCATTCATGAACAAGGCCAAGTCATTGGAGACTTCTAAGGGTCCTTTCATTAGATGGGGAAACCTATTGGATGAGAGTGATGAAAAAGATGTCTTACAGTGGCTTTACAAAGAGGAAGATAGTGAAACAACACCAAATGACCATCAACCTAAGCTACCCACTGCACAATATGGTCAAGGGTTTTCTATTTTACAAAGGATGGGATATGAAGGACATGGTCCCATAGGATTAAGGAAAGATGGTCTCATAGAACCAACTCAACCCTCTACCTCCATAGCCCAAGACACTATTGGGTTGAGATACAAGGGTAAAGAGAAGATCAAAGGTAAGGAGAAACTCCAAGCAAAAGACAAAGAAATAGCTACCACTAACCTAGTGGAACAAATTCACCACTTACAAGAAGCTAGTGAAACAGATTCCAATGAGTATGAATGGGACAGCCGCTAAGAAATGTCTTGTGAAGATAAAGGGGTTGATGTGGTTCAACAGTATAGCTCTACTCATACGATGCATGAGGGACAAAGCTATAGGGCTAGATCACTAGAGTTTGATCTGCAATATGACAAAAGTGAACTTCATGAGGAGAGTACGATATCACACTTGACGAACCAACTTGAGGAGAGTACCATAATAGACCTTGTCAATACCTCTACCTATTCAAACAAATCCTCCATTCTAACCATCACCACCCTTGAATCGAGTCAACCAGATGATCCATTACCCCTAGTGCATCCTGAATTGATAGACTAGGATCTACCAAACACCCCTAACCTAGATACATTCCAAAATGATGATGCTATCATCAATTATCTAGAGATTAGGGACCATTTACCCGTAGGGAACCACAAGGCTAGCTTCACCATTGAACTTAACGATGTGGCATACTTTGGAGAGAGTGCCAATCCTTTTAGTCACAAAAATGTAAAAATAAAAAGTAGATCTAATGGTGAAAACTGCTCCGCGATAGTGTGAGATCACGAAAAAGGAAAAAGAAAAGATGTATCTGACAGTGAAAACCTCTCTAAGGCACCAATAGATGAAGGGATTGACACTCTCCCCTACCATGCACACAAGGAGAGATCATCAGTACTAATTGAACCAGTGGAACCAATCAACATAGGCACAGAGGACAATTCGAGATTGATCTACCTAGAAGAGTCATTATCTGATCAAGAATGAATATAATGCATGGAATTCTTTAGAAGAAAATAGATAAATTTTGCTTGGTCTTACGTCGACATGCCTGGGCTGGATCCTGATCTTATCATGCATCATCTTTCACTAGCTCTAGGAGCTAAACCAATTAAATAGAAACCAAGAAAAATGCACCCACATATATCATTAATGGTCAAAGAGGAACTAAATAAACTACTAGATGTGGGGTTCATCAGAGCCATTGATTATCCGGAATAGGTTTCTAACATTGTACCTATTTGCAAGCCAGATAAGCAGATCAGATTGTGTAACGACTTCAAAGATCTAAACAAGGCTTGTCCAAAAGATGACTTTCCTCTGCCAAACATATATATCATTGTCGATCTAACAGCAGGGCACACCAAGTTGTCATTAATGGATGGGTTCTCCATCTATAACCAAATCAAAATAGCATTGGAGGATTAGCACAAAACAACATTCACATGTCCATGGGGTACCTATTGTTGGTGCGTCATGCCATTCGGACTAAAGAATGCGAGGGCAACATATCAGCGAGTAATGACTATAATCTTTCATGACATGATGCACGCCATCATGGAAGATTATGTCGATGATATCCTAGGTAAGTCACTCACTAAAGAAGGATATCTTCAAGTCTTGGACAAGATCTTTATGAGACGATCAATTTAATGTACGGTTAAATCCAGAAAAGTGTGTTTTCAAAGTCACATCTAGTAAAGTCCTTGGATAGATCATATCAGCTAATGGAATAGAGGTGGACCCAACCAAGGTAAAAGAAATCATGGAAATTCCACCACCTAAGAATCTAAGTCAATTCCAGTCTCTACAAGGAAAGCTACAGTCCATCAGAAGGTTCATCTTTCAACTGGCAGATAAGTGCCATCCATTCACCCATCTCTTACACAAAAACATTCCATTCAAATGGGATGACATGTGTGAGCAAGCATTTCAGCATCTAAAGGAGTATCTAATGAACCCACTGTCTTGATGCCACCGATTCAGGGCAAGCCACTAAGACTCTACATCTCAGCTACACCAACAACTCTTGGAGCTCTTCTAGCACAACAAAACCACGAAGGAAAGGAGCAAGCAATCTGCTACATCAGAAGGACACTAGTAGGTTACAAGTTGCAGTATACACCAATTGAAAGAGTATGCCTTGCAGTTGTCTTTGCTTCACAAAAGTGGAGACACTACATGCTCTCACACTCTATCAATCTAGTGGCAAAGATTGATCCATTAAAATACCTACTCAGCAAAGCTACCCTAACAAGTAGAATATCTAAATGGGTCATGATGCTTAGTGAATTTGATATTGAGTATGTAGATAGAAGAGTAATAAAGGGGTAGGTCATTGCAGATCAACTAGCGGATGCACTTATGACAGATGATAACCCATTAAGCTTTGAATTTCCAGATGAGTCTATCTTCAACATCACTACCACAGCTTGGAAAATCTACTTTGATGGGTCATATACTCAACGTGGATCTAGAGCAGGAATCTTGTTGGTAACACCAAATGGAGATATAATCCCTAAGTCATATAGACTTTTGTTTCCATGTACCAACAATGTAGCCGAGTATGAAGCACTAGTTATCAGCATAAAGATGGCAGTAGATTGGAAGGTCAGGGAACTTCATGTGTACGAGGACTCACAACTCATCATTAATCAAGTAAATGATGATTTTCATACTAAGGACGAGAAGCTGATACCATACAAGTGTATGGTGGATGACTTCAAGGAATATTTTGTTGTGATATCCTTCGAACAGTTACCAAGATTGGAAAACAAAGCAGCAGATGCAATGGCTACTTTTGCACCCCTTTTTGGCATACCTGAAAATCATTCTCATTATGAGTTCTTGGTGGAGCCAGTCTCCCATCCTTCTTATGAAATCCTAGAAACCAGCACCATTTACCACATCGGAGGGTCTAATTCTCCCTTATATGGAAAGGTTTACATAGGTATCTAAAAGATACCACCTGAATTATCTAGCAACCAGAAATGAACATTCATACGCCAAGCATCCCTATATACCATCATCACAGACACCCTGTATCAACGAGGTTTAGATGGTACTCTCCTTAGGTATTTGGATAGTGAGGAATATCAGACCTCTTTGAGTGAAGTACATGAAGGAATATGTGGGACACACTCTAGTGGTCCTACCTTGGCGAAGAAGCTCATGCATCTTAGGTACTATTGGCAAAGCATGGAATCTGACTCCTATCATTTTGTTAAATTGTGCAAGAAATGCCAAATTCATGGTAATCTGATGCACGCACCCACTCAAGAGTTGCAACCCTTAATGACACCTTGGCCTTTCTACCAATGGGGACTTGATCTAGTAGGCAAGATTCACCCTTCATCCTCCAATGACCACAAATTCATTATCACAGCCACTGAGTATTTTACGAAGTGGATTGAGGCTGTTCCATTAACTAACATCACAGGGAAACAGATATCCTCTTTCATGCTCAACTACATCATATGGAGATATGGTATTCCATTAACCATTGTCACAGATAATGGACGTCCTTTCAAGAATCAGGATATGAAAGAACTCTGTGATAAATTCCACATTCAGCATTGCTTCTCCACTCCATACTACCCACAAGGTAACGGCCAGGCTGAGGCATCAAACAAAACTATCCTAAAGATACTCAAAAAGACTATCGATGATGTTGGTCATGACTGGCATATGCAATTTAACCCTACTCTATGGGCCTACAGAACCAATATACGCACTCCCACAGGTGCAACACCATACACCCTCATCTATGGCTCTAAAGCCATCTTTCTTATAGAATTTGAGTTACTTTCCCTTAGGGTGTCATTAAAGAATCTCATAAATGATGAGGAGTACAGAGTATCCAAGCTCCAGGAACTAGAGCTGCTAGAAGAATGAAGACAACATGCCTTTAACCATCTTAAGGCATACCAACAAAGAATGTCAAGAAGTTATTATCACAGGGTCAAACCACGAGTCTTCTAGGTGGGTGACTTGGTTCTAAGAGATAATCCAAAAAATCAGCAAGATAGAGAGAAAAAGGGGAAATTTGAACCCAATTGGTTGGGTCCCTATGTCATAGTTGTTGCCTATGGATCAAGAGATTATCAACTATCAACATCAGAAGGAGAACTATTTGATGACCCCATCAATAATATGCACCTTCGAAGGTTCTACACCTAAATAACCCCAATGCAAGGGATGTATAAAAAAAATGGTGCAATAAAAAGCAAGTGGTGAAAACCTAGAAACAAGCACTATTTGCGATAAACCGCTTCCTCCATCTTTTAGAAAAACCCAACCCACATCCATCTTTCCTATCATATCCATCAAATAACTACATCCATTCACAACCACCTAATGGTAACCTATCATAGCTTGGTGCTCTATCACCCTTATCACCTTATCCAATAAGGCCATCCAATCTTATCATCCATCCTATCATTCTATCATAAGTCCATTGTCAGTATCCCCAGTATCTCAAACTATGTTGCCTTTGCGTTATCACGTAGGCAAGGCCATCATTGATGGGCCCTCGAGGCTTCTTTTCCATTTGTATCCCTAATCCTATCGTAAACCTTTGCATATCTTCCATTCATCCATTTACCAGTGTCAGCCTTCAAGGTTGAACTACGTTGCCTTTGCATTATCACATAGGCAAGGCCATCATCGATGAGCTGCTGAGGCTTCCCAACCCCTAGGTCTTAGGTCCACATAGTCCACCTAAATCGAACTACGTTGCCTCTGTTTCGTCACGTAGGTAAGGCCATCTATCAATGAGCCCTCGAGGCACTAGGTCAGTCCCTTAGGGCTTGTTTCTTCATGTCTATTGTTAATTCATCCATGATAAATCAATCCTTTACTTGACTGGGGGCAAATCCTCTACCTAGTTAGTGAATTGGATTTTTGAATGCTACAACTTAGAGGATAACATATCAAGTCATGGTTTTATCACTAGACGGCAAGTAGCACAACAAGCAAGCTTTAAACATCATCTTGACAAAAAGACATCAAACTAAACCTGATAACACCAACCTACCTAAAACTATCAAACATGACTCTATCAGTTATTGCAAGAAAAATATATCTATAGCAAGAAGGTTTAATGGTTGTTTAAGTCTTATATCCTGATTTTTGTTATGTTTCCTATGCTACTCAAGGATGTCAAAAACTAGATAAGCTATGATAGGAGCATAATTATTTTATTTGTTTGTTGTTTGTGGTTTATCTTTAGTAATGCGAATCCTTGTCTAAAGACATGATCAACATAATGATCATCGAGGACATTAGAGGTCTAAACATGAAACAGGTGTGATCCTTGTCTATTGATACACAAGCAATACTTAGGTCATCTTGGTTCAATTATACTTAGATGCTTGTATTAACTTGCTAAATCAAAATCCATGTAAGTGACGCTCAGGTCATCATGGTTTAATTATACCTAGATGCTTGTATTTTCTTACAACATTTTAAAAGATCAATGATGAAACAAAGTACTTCAAAAACTTGTACAAGGAGATGACAAAATCCAAATCCATACATACCAAATTGCATTCCATTTCATTATAAGCATTTCATCATTATCAAAATTCCAAGTGTCTCAAGATCTAAGTTATCCATTTATCCATTTATCCAAATCATTTCATCCATTAACCAAATCATTCTTCTATATTATATTTTATTATCTAAATCAATTATTCTAAAGTGTCTTGTTATTTTATGATTGAGTATACTTGGAATTAACAAAAACAAACCATTTTTGCATGTCATAAACATGTCCATAATCATAGAGGCATATCACAAACATGATAAACCATAAATGCATACCATTTTGGGTCATTAGGTTACAAAAACATCGTAAACCATAATTGTCCATAACAAGTATCATATAGTCATGTCATCCATCCATATGAGTCTCATACATAGAATATATCATTGAAATCTCACAAAAACACAGAGTGCATAATCATCAACATATCTTACATCCTTACTCATACAGATATACATTATAGGTTTTCATTAACACTATAAGTATGTAAACATAAAAAACATGTAGAAATCATCCCATATAAAATCATCGCATATAGAAACATCATCGTGTCCAACGTAATCATCATAGTATCGCATCATCAGGTCCAACATAAGCATAGACATCAATATCAAAAGCATGTAGGTCATATATAAGCATAATCATCATAACATGAGTAATGTCATCCATAATCAATACATCATAACATAGTCCATCAAACACTAGATCATATATATCATCATCATCAAAAGAATAATAATGTCCAAGTGTACAATGATATCAAAAAATAATACATCTCAAAATGTCCACAATGTAGTGTATACAAAATGATGTTGCAAAATGATACATGTCTAATAACACCTAGGAGTTGCTGTCTCTTGAAGGTGTCAGCTGTTGTGGCTGATCACTACCTGATGGCCCTACACCTGGTGGTCCCCTAGGTGGCCCCATAACTCCACCACTCTCCATGAATGCCTTCGAGACCTGTTGCGGGAGATCAGGTGGAAGCTACCTTCTTGTCACTCTAGAGGCACTGCCTACTCATAGAGTGACCGCCAGTAGAATATCTCCTAGCCAGCCCTCACCATCTCAGCCACTATCTGGCATGTAGGACACTGTCTTGCAGTCTGTTGTACCTACTCAAGCAGCCCCTCTGCCCTAGTATACTGCTGGATAGCGATATCTCTCTCTAATCTAGCAATCTATAGCTCACCCTAGAGCCAGGTGATTTGTCCCTGCATCTGACGAGCAGCTGAATCTATTGCTGAGCCAGCTGAGCCTGTTGTTGTCCTAATTGTGTCTACTACTAAGCCACTTGGGCTTGTAACCCTGCAATCACCCCATCATCCTATCCCTGTACAGGAGGCTGTATCTGTCCCTATAGTGCTTGTTGGGTTGGATTTCTATCAACTCGCTGTCTCACCCTTCTGCCATCTCCATCATCTCCGTCACTGCCACCACCACCTCTGCCATCATCACCTCCACCCTAGCCACCTCGTCCTCCTCATCGCCTCCATCATCACCGAGGCCCCTCATCATCCTCCTCCTGATCATCTAGTACCAGGGCCTACTCTCCAGGTCCTAAGTATCACGGGAATGGGTGTACAGCAAAATAGTCAGCATAATCCTATGACATGCATGCATCAACCATTGTCCTCCTCATTAGCCATGACTGATATGGTATCTACAAGAACTCTATGTGTGCCTACTCATAAGAAGCACCATAACCCCATCGAGGATGCTCCTTATGCGTCCTGGCAAAGATGGAATTCCCCTAGGGCATCCCCTAGATCCTGCCAAACTACCAGTACACACGAGAAACAATGTGCCTCTCAAGTATATAGGTAGTCCTCCCTATCAGCCACCTAGTCTAGAAACAAAAAGGTAACTCTGAGGCATCCTCATCCCATACCTCACAATCTATGTAAGGGTGCCACACAACTGAGTCGACATTGTCAACCGCATGCCACCAATACTCTAGCTTTCCCAGCTTAGGCTGAGAAAGACTCTCTTGGAACATATAAGAATATGGCTGATCTCTGCCTCGAGTGCCTATACCAATCAACTGAGTAACTGTAATATGGAACCAAGCCCAAATCTGTAGCAACGAGACTCCACATGACAAACTAGAGGATCCATCGTACACAAACTGATGTAAATCATGATAAAGATGGGAAAGAAAGCACACACCCCAAGCATATCGGGTGCCCACTATAGTAATCTACTCTAAACCTCTTCCCCATCCAACAGCTAACCCGTGTGACCTCCTGTCAAGGCACACTATCCCTCCAGTCAACCCAACAATAACCGACAGAAGAGGCTCATAGTAGGCAACCATGTCTGTCCAACTGATTTCTATGCCATCAATCATCTCATCATCAAAGACTTGATGGCACTCATCCAACCTAGCCATAGTTTGAGACTCATACTCCACGAGCTCTCCATCGATCAGAATCTACAGAATCCAATGTATATCCTCCAAAGTCATAGTGATCTCCCCAGTAGGAAGATGGAATGTCCCATCCTCGCTATGATATCTCTCAGCAAGCATAGTCAGCATACTGAGATTAACCTGAATCTCAGGCATAAAGCAAACAAAAGATAAATAGGCCGATCCAAGAATCAGGTGATCAGTCTCTGTCAAGTATGGTCTAAGCAGTTGTGTCACCAAAAATCACTCTTGAGACATAAGTTCATCATCAAGCTCCCCCTATAATCAACCAAATGCACATTAATCAAACAAAATCAGCTAAACTGCAAATCTATCTATCAAACATCAAGAACTTAGCTATTTTTAACAGGAAATCTATCCTATCATCTCTCCTGAGATTCTATCAATCTCAAAGATGACCTATCAGTTGGCAAACATCAATCATGATGCCGACTTTATCAAATTACTAAGTATTTTGACTATCTAAAAATAGATGCGCAGTTCTATTAATCATTTGCACATATTCAGGGTGGATGCATAGAATCCCCTTGTATTTGTGCAAAAGCATTCAAATGCGCAGGTTCAGGAGGTATGCACGTAGCATTAAAACATTTGTGCAAAATTATGTTGTGTTTGCGCAACATCATATCATATGTATAGTTTCTTATCAAATGTGCGACATTACAACGAATGCGCAGTTCTATCCTATGTTTGTGAAATTAAGGTGTTTGCACAGATTCCTAAGGTGTTTAAGCAGAATCACGATATTTGCATCAAATCATGGGGTAAATGTGCAAGATCATTCTTTCAGCGCATTTACAAAACCTAAGTTTGACCTAGCTTTTTTACCACAATAAATGCACCTAAGCTAAAATTGAAGGTGTACTTATTGGTGGGTCGTACTTTGCTAGACAGTTGAACCGTCAGATCCTCTCGAAACGGTGCAACTTGACTAAAATTTGCTGCATCATGGCTGGCTGATGTTCACACTAAGGCTCTGATCTCCTATAAACTCTCTAGTAAAGACAAGTGTGCAAATGACTAGGAATGTGACCCCACACTCCTATTTATAGCACATTGAACCCTAATTGGAGGTGTTTAACCTTGTGTATGTTGGGGCATGTTTTTTTCATCTGATTTTTCTTCCATGTCAACCAATTTCTTTGCCCACGTAACCTATCATTCTTCTTAATCGTGACATTGTCCGTCATCCTGTCATCACATTTTTCCCATCCAATCTCTCAAGGGGGCATCCTATCATCATTAACTTGTACTAGGGGCAAACTAGGGCATGTATCAAAATCACGCAAAAAAAATTTATTCTTTGAAACAATGTGATAAAATACATTGTCTCAAAGAGGGGCAAAATGTATACATCTAAAAATGGCTAAGTCGAATTAAATAAATAAATATTTATTTTATTCTCATTCCTCTATCAATGAGTAAATTCACTAATTTATTTATATGATTCACATCATCATAATTCTACAACAAATCAATTTATCAATTCTTCTAATGTCATCCCTAATTAAATAATTTTAAATTATTTAATCAATCATCATATCCCAAAGTCAAAAGTCTATAATTCCATATCATCTAATCTACATCATCCAATCCACCTCACAATCCACCTCATCATGTTGCACACATAATTAAATATTTTAATATTTAATTATCTATGTATCCTCACCCACATGTCCTATTATTCCTCCAACCATCCCTATTCTCATGAGTATGGTCTCTCCATGTCATCTTGGTCAAAAGACACCTTGAGACACTTGTCCCATAAGTCCCTATATTCCTTCCAACCATCCTACAAACAAGGTCTCCTTCTTTGACCTTCACTCTATGGTCTTGGTGAGCCTTGTGACATGTGGCCTCATGTCGCACCTTTCTCTCCACCTTGTCAAGGTGAGAGGAACATCTTCCATATTTTTCTCCCTCATCCCAACCAATTCGATCTCCATTGTATACGTCACAAGACTTCTTCTCCACCATTGAGATCATGACACTTGGAATTGGCCCCTCCTTGGCCTATAAAAGGAATTCTCATTCCCTCATTTCAACAATCCAAGAGCTTTTGTAATCTTACTCTGCAGAAATTCTACCAACGTGCCTTTGGCAAAGTATCCTCATTGCACTTGCATAATCTCATTATCATCACAATCATCTAACCATGTCTCCATATCTCCATTATCCATCTTCATAGAGTTGCATTATTAGTTTAATCTTCATTGCATTATCCATCTACAACCATTCTTCTATTGTCATCTTCAACAACAAGGAAGTACATACTTCTAAGAGCTCAACTCATTCATAAGATCAATATGAGATAGGTAACAATGGAAGCTATGAGGTGAATCGGTCTATGAAGGTAATATCTTTGTTTATTGTATTTGCATCAATTTCATTAAATTATTGGATAGTAAGTAGTTTAATATTGTTGTTCATATTTCCTCTAACAGGTACCATCTTCTAACTCTATGATATGCTCAGTTCCTATCTTAGGAGGTCTCCCAGGAGGCATGTTACTGAAAACTTTTCTCCTCTTGGTCAGCAAATCTTGAATCTCTGGAGGGTAATGTCTTTTGTCCTCCACTGGGTTTGATGGTAGAATCATACATTCTGCTGCCCATTCAACTTGGTCCTGTCTGATCAGCCTTTCCATTCTTTTAAAATAAACCACTCGAGGGCCACCATTTGACATCCCTCTCAATATAATCCTTTTTCCATCTGACATAAATTTTAGCTCCATGGTTTGTATATTAAGAGTGATTTCACCAAGAGATCACAGCCATTGGATACCAAGCACGACATCTGTATCACCAATGCTAACTACATAGAAGTCATCCTTGACTTCATAGTTCCCAAACTGAATGGACAAGTTAGGGACTTTCCTCGTGCATGAAATAGTAAATCCATCAGCTACCATTACTTTAAATCCATCGAACTCCTCTACCTTAAGGCCTCTCTTAGCAACTAGGCCTTTGTAATGTCCCTTATCTGAATTGCCCTAGAATTCTCTTGTGAATTAGGTTTAGGGTTCCTTCTCTTTTAATGGGGTAACCTTGGGTTGAATAGATCACACATTAATTTGACTTAGTACCTACAGCATCATGTATATTCAAGTCCATATTGCTGCATGTTAGTTTTAATATCTAGTATTCATCAGTCCAACATAAACACACTTGCAATTTGAAACACATAGATAAAAGAAAAACATTTATCATGCCAGGGGAAGTAAACACATAAGCCCTTAGTAGCCTAAGGCCTACCACAGTCCTATTGCCCAATCCCTTGACTCAGGCCTATGGGGGCTGGTCCTTTTGCCGAATCCCTCATCTCAGGCCGAAGGGGCATGTTACAATGTGGGACCCCCATCCCTCCATGATCCAATCCCTTGACTCAGGCCAAAGGGGCATAACGCCCAATCCTGGTCTTGGGCCTATGGGGACGGAAACTAGATGGGGTTTATAGGCAATCTACTAAGGTCTATGCATTCCCTCTCCTGGTTGAATTTACAAAATGCAATACATGCAGTTTCCACACACATTTCAAAAACATACAATTTGCCTTTATTATTATAGTGTCCCTTTTTGTATGTTGTGACTCTTCTTGAGTCAGTCTCATGCCTATTCTTTAATATTTATATATTATAATATTAATAATATCTCTATATTATATTATTATATATGTTATTAATAGTATTATATATATATATTTGATTGCTTGCTAGCACTTGAATTCTATTGTTATTTTATTATTAACATAACTATATAATTACTAGTGTGTATATATATATATACATTATTTATTATTGTTATTATGGTATCATTATTATTATACTTTTATCATGAATATAATTTTTAATAATGTCAGAACATCACATCATTTATCTACTATATATATATTATATTTATTTATTTATTTTTACTAGAATCATTCCTCCCATTTGTTGTTGATGTACATATCTCTATATATATTAATTTATGTTCTCTTTCCTTTTATATTTTCTTCCCATGATGTTTTCCTTCTATCTCACAACCTTTATTTATTTCCCTTTCGAGATATGTTCGAAGAGGCACGTCTCTTATTATGCTTGGTGGTAAAAGACATACTTAGCCTCTTATAATTTTTATTACTTTATATTAATTCTCTTTTTGTGGTAAAACTAGTTCTAACCATACATAACTCCCTTATCATAAGATGTTTATTTATATTATTAGTATTTATATTATATCATTATAATAAATGATATATTATTTATTTTATATTATTTATATTATATCATTTATATCATAATAAATGATATATGATTTATATTATATTATTTATATTTATATTACAATATAAGATAATAATAATAATATTTGTATTTATATTATTAGATATATTTATAATATATTATTTATTTATATTATATTATTTATATGTGTTATTTATAAATATAATAATAATATATCTTGTTAATTGTTTTGAATAAATATTATTTAAATATATTAAATATATTCCATTTATAATATTATTCATATCTTTAATTTGAATGAATAATACATATTAATTATAAATTACTAATATAGGGACATGATAGCCTTCATCAATAAAGTTATGAGTTGCTCCTGTGTCAATGAGAACCACCATTTGCTGTCCTCCCAATACTCCACGCACTCTAAATGATTCATTCTTTTGGAAACTAGAGAGTTGAGCTAGAGGCTCCTCATCCTCCTGTCCTTCCTCTCCTACTGGGCTTCCTCTTCTTGCTCTTCCAAATCTGATTGTGGCTCATAGAAGTCAAACTCATTTTCTTCTCTTGAAAGTGCCTCCATATGTTGTGCTTTGCCCTTTCTGAAACACTTATGGCCAGGTGCCCATGGTTCTTTGCATGTGAAGCAAAGATTTTTCCTCCTTAACTCATTTCTTAAATCTTCATCCATTGTAGGCGGTGCTGATGTAAATTTTGGCATGCTGAAAGTTTTCTGATTTCCTTTAAAATTCTTGAAATTCTTCTTCATTGGCTGATATGAAGAAGTATGAGAAGGGTCAAGGTCCAGTGCTAACTAAATAGTATCCTGCAGTGTTTATGGTTTGAGCACTTTGACCAATCCTCACAATTTGTCCTGTAATCCTTCTACAAACAACTTCACTACCCTCTTCTCTGACATGTCTGGTACCATAATAGCAAGTTGTTGAAAGTCATCAACATACTTTTCCACTCGTCCAAATTAGTTGAGCTGGGCTAGCTCCCTATAGTAAACTTCTTCATCCTTTCTATCAAATCTTGTAATTAGTTTCTTACAAAACTCATCATAAGAACAAATCGGCCCATGATTTAATGATCTCAAGCCATAGTGCCACCATGTATTGGCTATCCCTTCAGGGTGCATGGTTGCAAAGTGTATGGCATCTCCCTCCTGCATAGGCTTAAGTGTAAGATAAGTGTCCAGTTTGTGTATCCATTGTCGAGCGCTGATCTTCCCACTTCCATCAAAAGGAGTAATACCAATCTTGCTCAAGGCTTGTTTATAATCCTTATTCTGTGGTTTTGGACCATGATTAATTTTTTATCTCCTCTCTTCCCTACATTGGCTCATATATTGATTGAAGGTGAGATCCGGCTTAACATGTGGAAAAGAGCGTATTCTTGGTGCATTACCATGACATTGTCTAGCATAATGACCTCACGTAGATTAGGTTCAACTTCTTCTTCTTCTGGTGGCAAGAAGTTAGGTCTCATTGGCTGATATGTACCACGTGTGGGGCCTCTAACATTGTTACATGCATGTACTCCATTGTTATCAACTGTGACCTCTACATGATGGGGTCTAGCTCCTATATTTAAATTTTGTAATGCAGTTGTGAGCTACTGAAGGGCAGTGGCCATCTGTTGTTACCCTATTGCAAGGCCTCTCATAACATCTCAGGCCTCACGAGCCTCATGGTCTACATCACGTTCAGGACTGTTATTCCTCCTGTCACCCATACTTTCTGAATGATCTGGTTGTTGTCCCTCTATATCTAAAGGCCAACGTTCCCAAAGTTCCTCTTCTCTTTTCCTCTGTCTTTCGAAATATCTTCTTTCTCTATCACTCCGATGCATGAACAACTGACTAATACCCAAAGGCTGGCAAGATCAGTGGCTCTAATACCACTGTAATGTCCCTCTTATTTTTTAATTTTATTTTATAAATGCAGCAGCAATAAACACATATAAACATTGAAATTCAAACACAAAACCATAAATGAACATATGCTGGAACATGAACTTTATTATCTCATGTCTACCAATGAGTCTCTATACAAAAAGGTAGTGTAAATACTAAAAATATGTAAATAGCAACAATCTGATATAAACTCTAGCCTGTCAGAATGAGTGCTGGGAACCGGCGAAATGCTTACCAAATTCTCTCCAGGCCTCCAAATGATGCCACATCAGTTGCAAATGAACCTCCTAGCCTGGGCTCCCAAATCCCAATGAAGAAACCCTGACAAAGTAGCAGAATTATTCATGCACAGATTTCAATACAACCACCAGCATGGTCGTACCACCTAAGAAGGGCAAATTCTTCTAGAAAATCAAAGACTCCATCAAATGCTCTAAAATTGTAGGCAAAGGGTCACCTAGGGATGAGAATCAAATGGGTCAAATACCTAGAATGACCTTGGTCTTCAAATTTTCTCCACAAGCAAAACTTTGTTTTAGCCTGTCAAAAACTAGCAATGTCGAAATGATGTAAACACTCTGAAATCTCATTGAAATCCTCCAATATGCACTTGTACAACCATTGTGTGAAGTTGCTCCTATATGATCAACTAGGGATTATCTCTCAAATCTGAAACCGATGTTAACTATGAGGGTTTTCGTCCTCAAAGCCCTGGGATCAATGGACAAACCAACATCATAATATTATCAGCAATCTTCAACATGTTCCAAATGAGGAGACTTTACATCTTTTTATTCTTTTTCCCTTTTAAATATTTTAGAAACTTCCTAAACTTGGGTGCCACACAAGAGAGGGAAACCTTTCTTTTGAAAAAATTAGAAAAAAACCCTTTATTTCCATCCTTTTTATGTTTTTCCATTTCTTTCCATTTTCTCTGCTTTTTCCCTCTAGGCATTCCTCCTTTTTGCATAATTAATTCATTTATTAAATATTCACATGGCCCCCTTTTAAAAACAACTTTAAGTTGTGACTCCTAGGCATAGGGTACAACTTAACTTTATAACTTTATAATATTTAATTATGCCTAGGTTGCCTTTTTGTGAATATAATAATAAAATACTCATATTATAATGTCCTTGTCCATTCCAGCTATAAATTGTCAAGGAAGAACCCCATGCTATACCCTTCCATAAATCATGCTACAAAAAATAGCTCTTACTAAAAATAGTAAGCTCAAGAAAGTCCTTAGTTGCTAATGCAGAACATATCACCCTGAAGCTCTCTAAAAACCTAGAAAGAATCTAGCAATCAAACTGCCATACATTGACAAACAAATCCCTGAAAGCTCAGAAGAGATCACCACACAGTTGGAAACCCTAATTATTGCCTCCAATTAGCCTACGGGCTTCTAGAATAGGCTAATGGTTAACCCTGGGTATCATTGGCGAGAAGGGGACATTACATTGTTCCTTGGATAGATTTTACAAAAATGGAGTGCATTCTATGTCATGATTGAACACAAAAGGCTCTCATGACATTAAAGGTATGCCATATTTTAGGTCTCAAGATCAATTCCCATATCATCTACAAATTTAAACAAATCAAAACTTTTCCCTTGAAAATTTAATTTTAATCCATTTCAACTCCAACTTATGCAAAGGTGTGAATATATAAAAGCAACAAGGATCACTAGGTTTGATCAATCTTTGTAATGTATGATGTACTATGAGAGAATTCATTATTGTAGGCTAGATGACACATAAACATGATGTAGGTGGTGACTATGCTTATATTTACAAGAGAATACCTATCAAATGTAGGTGTCAAGATGTCAAATATGAGGCTTGTGATAAACAAACATACATGCTTCAATTAATATGTATAGGTGACGACTAATGAAATGCAAGTGAACCCAAGTGCAATGCATGAACAAGAATCTAGAAAGGAGATGCATGAAAATAGAGACTAGGCACCAAACTTAGAAGCTCACACATTTGAAGTAGCTAATAAGAAAAATGTAGGGATCTTTAAATCCATTAAGATTGTGAAAATTAATTCACAGCACTTGAGAAAATAAAAAATGGCATGGACCATAGGGATATAAGACAATCACCATTCACTTAAAGACGTAGGAATTAAACTTTCACAACTCTTCGGCGTATCCATTGCACAGCAACGTGTGATTGCTAGTTATAGCTTTAAAACATCTTTCTTTTGTTTGCATCAATAACCATCATTCACATTACTTTTATATTTATGGATTTGTCTATCGACCAACATATATACAATGACTAACATATATTTATTTTAAATGATACATCCTTTCCTTTTTTACTTATTTAAGTTGTACGTTCTTCACTTAGAGCTAGCACGTCCTTTTCTTACAAAGCTCCTTAGCTTGAAAGTGATATCCAAGGTTGGAGTTTCATGGTCACCCCTTCCTCCTATATTGAAACTTCACAATGGTTTAGTTTTGTAATTGTTTATCAATTCACATTTTGATAATTACAAATGATAAAAAATTACAATTTTGTAAGGGATAAATACACCACAACATTTTTGCTAGATTAATTTAATAAAGAGCATGAATAGAAAAATAATATAAGATAAAGGGTTGGAATTGATAAATGATTGATTATTGTATTAAACTTTGAAAATTGAATAAAAGGATAAGGGAACTTAGCTCAAGAACGACTAGTGGAAAAATATTGGCAATGGAGGGCTAAATCAATTTGTCTTTCTCACAACTAGACTATTGACTATCAAAAATTGTGAAATGGCATTAAAAATTAGGGTAGGATGATTTTGTGTCCTACAAGGCCAATCCCGTATGACATTAGGACTCATCTAGGACACACGAGATTGACTTGACTAATCAAAAAATTATAAGACTAATGTGAATTAGCTTCTCTTACTCTTTGGTATCTGAATTAGGGGAATTTTTAATACCATTGATGAAGATATGTTTGGTTAAAGCCTTGTTGATGGTTGAATCAACAACAACAAACATGCATAAAGGTGCCTAAATGGATGGTGTGGATCATATGTTCTTTTTAGTCTCCAAATCAACATGTTTGAATGATTTAGCTTTTCTCTCTAGATTCTTAGATGAAAAAATGAATGCAATGAATAACTTCAAATGCATGACATAGGAAGAGGTTGTAGAAGCATGTGTTAGGTCAACCCCCGATGGTTAGTGAAAAGGGATATAAAAGTTGGAATTTGAATTTCAATGTTTAAATGAAACGATTCATATTTGAGTAGACCAGGACTAACCTAGTTCAATCCTACACCCCATAAATCTAATTTGGGACTAGGGATGCTTGATATAAATTTTAGAATGGAACACATGAGGATAGGTACAATTGGAGATGAGTTCTTGGGAAAGTGTGTTGATGGGGGATAATATAATGGTGGAGTATATATGTGATTCAACCTTCTTCACACAAGGGTGTGTCACATGTCAATATTTTAGTACATTTAGTCATTTTCATCAAGGTGGACATGTATGGATACATTCTAATTTCTCAATTACATTTCACCCCCGATTTAAGATGCACTTGAATCTATATGAATGTAAATCTTAAAGTAAACATTCTCAGTGAATGTAAAAGTAAATATCCAAACAATCAAAGGTATGGGGCCCATATAAAGTAATGGGTTAAGGTAGAATTCTTTACATGCTCCACTTGATACGATCACTCCATTGAATCTACAAGACAAAGAAATAATTTGCAATGAGTATCTTTTTCCACATAATTTGAATTAAGCACAAACTACGAGGAATGTTATTTTATATAAAATTTGTAAAAAAATAGGTAACGTTGAGGAAACTCCCTATGAGGATTGGAAGGTTCTATAAAGATCCATGTAGTAATGGTAGATGTGATCCTATGTAACCTATTGTCTTGATCATGAAAGCTTTAGTGAGAACATTTAACCCCCCTCCAATTATTACAAGGAAAGTAAGGAATTGGAGGTAAGTAAAAACCAATAATATATCATGATAAAGCATAGCATATATGTAAAAATCTATAACTAACACCATGTAAGATCAAATTAATAGGTGATGGATATGATTATGAAGGTCCCAAATGTTAGGAAAGGTGTCTTAACCTTGCATAATTTTACAAAAGGTTACTATTTATAGTAAGTTTGCATATGAGCACGTATGGGTCTGAAATGAGTAAAAAGCTAAAAATAGTAATCTACTATTTTTAGAAAGTTTGTATTGCTATTTTTAGAAAGTTTGCATTGCTATTTTTAGAAAGTTTGCATTGCTATTTTTAGAAAGTTTGCATAAATTTACCCAAAGCTCCAGAATTGTAATGTTAGTCTATTCTAAAAAAAAATAGTTAAATATCATTGGCAGGTAGTGAGATATTAAAGTTTCAAGGTCTAAAAGTCCTATAAAAAAATATTAAATTTAGATTTTGGACCTTTAAATGATCGAATGGGGCTCTAATCAATGTATAATCAATTCATTATTTAGACAAAGCACCACATAAATCTCTTCACAATCTTTCCAACACATCAAATGGTTCATCAATCGGACACCTAGATCAAAAGTTATGGCCTCCAAAAATTGGGTCTCCCATATTGAAAAATGTGAAAATGTGTTGGACACATAAAAGAGTTGTAAGGGGGAGTTGCACATGTTGGTGTGTGCTTTGACACATCATAGGGCATATTTGATTTGAGATAATTTGGGCACCACTTTCTTGGGTGGTTTTAGCCCATTGTTTTGTTAGGAAAAGTGCCTCAACGTTGCAACCTCGAAAGGTTACTATTCTTCCAAGTTTTGGTCTTTTTGGATACCCTTTATCTTGGATAATGGTTTGGAACTTTCAAAGTTTCCAAATGAGCTTAAAATAGCGAGACTTACTATTTTTAGCAAGTCCTTCAATTGACCTCAGGTTGACCTAAAATTTTCCTAGAATGTGCGGAACAGCTAAGTAAACATCTCAGGTGAGTTTTGACTCAAGATCATATCTGGATTGTGAGATATTAAAGTTTCTATTTTTTTGAAACTGCTAGAAAAGTTTTGAACTTAATTTTTGGGTATCAAACCTTCTCTAAACATCCTAAAAATTATCATAACTGGTGAAACTGGTTATAGGGTAATAGAGCACTTCACAAGCTTTCCAATGCATAAAACGGTTCGTCGATCGGACACCCAAATCAAAAGTTATGGACTCCGGAAGTTGGACCTTCCGTTTTGGGAAATCTAAAAACATGTTGGACACATAAAAGAGCTGTAAAGGGGAGAGTTATACGTGTTGCTATGTGGTTTGGTACATCACAAGGCATCTTTGATTGGAAATAATCTAGGCGCCACTTTTGGATGGTTTTAGCTCATGGTTTTGTAATTATCATTGGCGGTGTGTTGTATTGTATCTCCTATATATTAGGAACTTGAGATGGAGGTTGTATGTAGAATCTTATAGATGTTGAATTCCCTCCTGGATCTCTGGTTGTATACTCCTATAAAATCTTTCTCTGCAAGTATATTGTAATCTTTATGATTTCTCAATAATATATTGGGCGACTTTGGAGCGTGGGGTTTTTTTTTACCTGAAAGGGTTTTCACCATGTATATCTTGTGTTGTGAGTTTTGTGTTTGCATTTGGAAATTGTTATTATTTTTTGTTAATGTGCATCTTAATCTGTAATTGTAAAAGAAATTTGCATATATCTCTCCTCATTAGATCAGTGTAGGAAGTGTTTTCTACATACCTTGCTTCCTTTCAGTTGGTATCAGAGCCTGATCACCTTTGGTTCTAGTTGTTGGGTAGAAGATTTTTTGAGATAATCTTCATTTGAGTGGGAACTTGTACAGAGGATTTTGAAATCTTTGTTGTAGGTAAGAGATGGCGAGCACATCTGGGAGGTTTGAGATAGAGAAGTTTAATGGTAGTAATTTCAAGTTGTGGAAACTCAAAATAGAGGACATGCTTGTAGATCAAGATTTATGGGAAGCTGTATCTAGTACAAAACCAGTGGCAATGTCTCAAGAAGACTGGGATCTCAAAGATCGAAAAGCTAAGTGTTTGATAAGACTCTGTTTGGCTGATTCAATGGTCCTAAATATCCATGAAGAGAAGACTGCAAAGGATCTTTGGAAGAAGCTTGAAGATGTTTATCAAGCTAAATCCCTGGTGAACAAGTTATTCCTATGAAATAAATTATATTCTCTAAAGATGGAAGATGGAGGATCTGTCGCTGATCACCTGAATACATTTAATATGCTTGTTGCCCAATTGACTTCTGTTGGTGTGAAGATGGAGGAGGAGGATCGATGTATGACATTACTGTGTTCCTTACCAGATTCATGGGACCACCTTGTTATGGCCATTGGGAGTACCACTTCCACCTTCAAGATGGAAGATGTGGTTTCTTCGTTGTTATCTAAAGAGATGCAGAGAAAAACATCTGAATTGGCTAAGGAGGCTCTTGTGGTTCATGGTAGATCTAAAGAGAAGGGAAAGAAAAAGGATAAGAAGAAAGAAGAAAAAGGAAGATCCAAATCCCATGGGAGATATAAGTCTCCTGAAAAGTCCAAGGCCCTGTGTTGGAACTGCAGCAAACCTGGTCACTTCCGCAAGGAGTGCAAGGAGGAGAAAAAGAAAAAGAAGAAGAATAATGATTCAGATTCTGACAAGTCCTCTCAAGATGGAGAAGCATTTGTTGCTGCCTTGGCAATGCATGTATCTAAGGACGTGTGGCTTATTGACTCTGGTGCATCTTTTCACATGACCTCACACTGGGGCTAGTTTTCAAAGTATGAAGAATATGATGGTGGAAAGGTGTACCTAGGTGATGACTCTCACCTGGATATTGTTGGTTGTGGAAGAGTCTTGATTCAATTCCCTGATGGATGAGTAAATGGAATCAATGGTGTTCTGCATATCCCTGGTTTGACACGGAGCCTTCTTTCCATAAGTAAATTGAATGATGTGGGTGTGCAGGTTGTTTTCGCAAATGGAGGATGCAAGATGACTAGAGGATCTATGGTGTTGGCTAAGGGTGTTCAAATTGGCACTCTGTTTCAGCTTGACACATGCGTAGTATAGTGCAATAGTGCCTCTGTTTCGAAGAAGAGAGCTTTAGAGTCTTCATCTTCACTATTGGAACCAGTAGTTAAGAAGATAATGTTATGGCACCAAAGGCTTGGTCACATTGGTGAAAAGGGTTTAAGAACCCTGAAGAAAAAAAATCTTGTTGAGGGTATGAATGATTGTACCTTAAGTTTGATTTCTGTGAACATTGCATTTATGGAAAAGAAAAGTATGTTCATTTTTATTTCAGTTCTCACAAATCTTCTGAGGTGTTGGACTTGATTCATTCTGATGTGTTTGGTCCTGTTAATGTTCCTTCGATTTCAAAATCTATTTACTTTGTTTCATTTATTGACGATTATAATAGAAGGACATGGGTGTATTTCCTTAGGAGTAAATCTGAAGTCTTTAATAGATTCAAAGAGTTCAAAACTCTTGTAGAGAATCAGAAGGATAGAAAGATTAAGTGTTTGAGGACTGATAATAGTGGTGAGTACTGTTCAGCAGATTTTGACAAGTTCTGTAAAGAACGGGAGATTGAGAGGCACAAGACAACTCTATATACTCTCAGTAGAATGGAGTTGCAGAAATGATGAATAGAACATTGATGAAGAGGGAAAGGAGTATGCTAACTGGAGCTAGTCTTGAACAAAAGTTCTAGACTAAAGCTGTTGCTACTGCTTGTTACCTGGTTAACAGGTCTCCTACATCAGTGCTCATTGATAAGACACCTATGGAGGCATGGTCTAGTAAAAAGCCTTCATTAAGACACATTCAAGTATTTGGTTGTGAGGCATATGCACATGTGCCTAAGGAGAAGAGGTCTAAGTTGGAGAACAAGGCTATAAAATGTATCTTCATCGGTTATGGCATGGGTGTGAAAGGGTACAATCTTTGGGATCCAGTAGCTGAGAGAGTTCTATATAGCAAAAGTGTGATCTTCAGAGAGCTCAATCCTTCTGTTGTCTTGCAACCAAAAAAAGAAGAAAAGAAAGATGATGTGGTTCAACTTCCTTCCACCCCTAAGAAAGTTGAACCGAAAACATCTATTGGACCTGATAATGAGGAGAGCTCTAGTAGCTTTGAAAGTTCAAAAGAAGATGAAAAACCTCAACCTCAACCTTTGAGGAGGTCCACATGGATAAGGCAGCAACCTGATAGGTTTGGTTATTCATTGCATGATTCCAGTTGTATTTTTGCTTTGATTTCTAACACTGATGAGCCTAGAACTGTGAAAGAGGCTATGGGTATGAAAGATGCAAGTTCCTGGAAGGAGGCCATGGAAGAGGAGATGGCTTCTTTGGAAAAGAATAATACTTGGGACTTGGTGCCTTTGCCTAAAGGACAAAAACCTGTTGGATGCAAATGGGTCTTCAAAAAGAAATTTGGTGTAGATGGCAGTGTTGAGAAATATAAGGCTAGATTGGTTGTGAAGGGGTATTCTCAGACCTGGAGGGAATTGACTATGGTGAGATTTTCTCTTCCGTTGCAAGGTTGATATCTATTTGGTTCCTGTTATCTCTTGCAGCAGCGTATGATCTAGAAGTGGAATAGATGGATGTGAAGACAACATTCCTTCATGGTGACTTGGAGGAGGAAATCTATATGTCACATCCAGAGCACTATGTGGTGAAAGGTAAAGAAAATCTAGTTTGCAAGTTGAAAAAGTCTTTGAACAGTCTCCTAGGATGTGTTACTAGAACTTTGATGCCTTTGTGTTGAGTATTGGATTTCAGAGATCGAAATTAGATCATTGTGTTTACTACAAGGTTGACAATGATAGCATTCTCATTATTGCATTGTATGTTGATGATATGTTACTCATTGGGAATGGTAAAAGTGTGATTTATGATTTGAAGTCTCAGTTGTCAGCACAGTTTGAGATGAAAAATCTAGGGGCAACTTGGTACATTCTGGGAATGGAAATTAGTAGAGACAGAGAAAATAGAAAACTTTGGTTACACCAGAGTAAGTATATTAAGACTGTGTTGGAGAGATTCAACATGATGGATTGCAGACCTTTGACTATTCCTATTACAATGGGGACAAAGTTATATGTTGAAGATTGTCCAAAGTCTCCTTCTAAGACAAAGGATATGAGTAGAGTTCCTTATGCTAGTGCAGTTAGTAGTTTGATGTATGCGATGGTCTGCATAAGACCAGACATTGCCCAAGCAGTGGGAGTCCTTAGTCAATTTATGGCTAATCCTGGATAGGTACATTGGGATGCAGTGAAGAGAGTGTTCAGATATTTGTGGGGTACTTCTGAGTATTCCTTATGTTATCATGGTTATCCTACAGGACCTTAGCATTCACTTTGTATTCATGGATTTGTGGATTCAGATTGGGCAGGTGACATTAACAGCAGGAGATCCACTCGTGCTTATGTGTTCACTATGTTTGGTGGTGCTATTAGTTGGATGAGTAAGCGGCAACTTGTGTTCACTTTGTCCACTACTGAAGCTGAGTACATGGCAGCAACTCATGCTTGTAAAGAAGCCATTTGTCTGAAAAGATTGTGTTATGATGTTGGGTTTGATGTAGGGAAAATTACTATTGTTGTGACAGTCAAAGTGCCATATGTTTGGCAAAGAATCCTACTTTCCACACAAGGACTAAGCATATTGATGTTCAGTACCATTTTGTTCATGACATGGTGGAGGATGGGAAGGTAAACTTGGAAAAAGTTGAAACTTTGATGAATGTTGTAGATTCCTTGACAAAACCTGTGAGCACAGAGAAGTTCAGATGGTGTTCAGAGTCTATGGGCCTCACAGCGCCTAGCAATTAAATCATGGTTTTAATACTCCCTTTGCTCTTGCAAGGTGTTTGACAAGTGGGAGAATGTTAGGAAAAGTGTCTCAACCTTGCAACCTCGAAAGGTTACTATTCTTCCCAGTTTTGGTCTTTTTGGATACCCCTTATCTTGGATAATGGTATGGAACTTTCAAAGTTTCCAAAAGTTTCCAAACAAGCTTAAAATAGCGAGACTTACTATTTTTAGAAAGTCCTTCAATTGACCTCAAGTTGACCTAAAATTTTCCCAAAAGATGTGGAACAGCTAAGTAAACATCTCAGGTGAGTTTCGACTCAAGATCATATCTGGATTGTGAGATATTAAAGTTTCTATATTTTTGAAACTGCCGGAAAAGTTCTGAACTCAATTTTTTAGGTATCAAACCTTCTCTAAACGTCTTAAAAATTGTCATAACCAGAAAAGTAGGTTACAAGGTGATAGAGCACTTCACGAGCTTTCCAACGCATAAAACGGTTCATTAATTAGACACCCAGATCAAAAGTTATGGCCTCTAGAAGTTGGACCTTCCATTTTGGGAAATGTAAAATCGTGTTGGACACATAAAAGAGATGTAAAGGGGAGAGTTACATGTGTTGCTATGTGGTTTGGCGCATCACAAGGCATCTTTGATTGGAGATAATTTGGGCACCACTTTTGGGTGGTTTTAGCTCATGGTTTTGTAATTACCGTTGGCGGTGTGCTGTATTGTATCTCCTATATATCAGGAACTTGAGATGGAGGTTGTATGTAGGATCTTATAGATGTCAAATTACCTCTTGGATCTCTGGTTGGGTATACTCCTGTAAAAGCTTGCTCTACAAGTATATTGTAATCTTTGTGATTTCTAAATAATATATTGGGCATCTTTGGAGTGTGGAGTTTTTTTTCCTGAAAGGGTTTTCCCCACATATATCCTGTGTTGTGAGTTCTGTGTTTGCATTTAGAAATTCTTATTATTTTCTGTTAATGTGCATCTTAATCTGTAACTATAAAAGAAATTTGCATATATCTCTCCTCATTAGATCAGTGTAGGAAGCGTTTTTCGCATACCTTGCTTCCTTTCATGTTTTGTAATTACCATTTGACGGTTTGATGTATTGTATCTCCTATATATTTGGTGCTTGAGATGGAGGCTGAGTGTAAGAGTCTTATAGATGTTGAGTTGCCTCTAGATCTCTAGTTGGTTATACTCTTGTGAAATCGTGCTCTGCAAGTATATTGTAATCTTGTTGATTTTTGAATAATATATTGGGTGGCTTTTGTAGTGTGGGGTTTTTCTCCTGAAAGGGTTTCCCCACGTAATTATTGTATTATGGTATGATTGCTATTTATGTTTATTTATATATAATTTATGTAACTATTGTAAAGATCTGAAAAATTTTGCATATCCCTCCTCTCAAGATTAGTGTAGGAAGTTGTTCTGCTACCTTAGCTTCCTTACACCAAAGGGTGATCCCACAATAATGTGTCCCACTTGTGAGACATCTTGATTTTTGCCTTAGAAAAATCCATGATTTAACCCTAGACAGGTTCCATATAAGGGGGTTTTACTGAAGGGGTTAGATCAAACCCCCTTGGATAGAACCCCGGTAGGCTTAAATCAAACCCATGACAAAGGCTCCTCTACACGTGCCAAAATCTAATAAAAAATAATTTTGCTTCACCTTTTGGGGGATCAAATGAAGTCATTCAGAATGACATTTTGTAAGAATGTAGTCCTTAGTGTTAGCTTTCCAAAATTGATAATATGTATTATTTTTATTTTTATTTTATCATGAATGAAGATCTATTACAAAAAAGAATGACATTTATTCAAGACATTACTTGAAAAATAATAAACGTTGTTAGAAAAACTCAAAAAATGTACTACACTCCACATGGATGCCATTGTTTCAATAAAAAAGAATGTGTGTGTGTCTAAGGATTTGTGCTTAAATGGCAAGGCCATAGGGTTCTCAAGATGGAGATCCAAGTTCAAATCCCCCAAGTAACACGGATAGTTGGAACTTCAAGTTGTGGCTCTTGGACTTCCATTATGGCTTCTATGTTGAATAAGTAAATCTAAGTTGAATATGTGGATGGGGAGGAGGTCCCCCTTGTGATCTCCGCTAGAGTGGGCCAGCCTAAATATCCTCACAATTTAAGGATCATATATATATATATATATATATATATATATATATATATATATATACAGAGAGAGAAATGTGTTACAAAAAATATAGGTCTAAATTTTTTGTTAATAATGATTCAAAAATTAATAATAAACAAAATGTTTAATAATTTAATTACCAAAAAATATCTATGCACTAAACATTTGAGTTAATGATCTAATTTCAAGAACTTATGGAAATTTTTATTTGTAGTCAAAGTTATGCAATATAGAAAAATGACAATAAAAAAATAGAAAAAATATTAAATTTGATTGAAAATAAAAATAAAAATGACAGAAACTGTTCTTTAAAAAAATTAAAAATTATAACTTAAATTTACATAGAAAATGGCACAACTTACTAGTTTACATCATCCTTAAATTCTTGATTGTTTGTTCAATATAATGGACACAAATTTAAAAATAATAAAAAATGTTGATTTTGAGTGTCCCACTTAGATAAAAATGTGGGTCACACTATTATGATATCATCCCAATAAGAGGTCAAATGATATGCATATAGGCTTAACTAGGTGCCCGGTATTATAGGTTCTCCTATGTTGTTCATGTTGCCCCAAGGGATGGAAAAACATAAATAAATAGGTGATAGATATCCCCATGTAAGATCAAAAAAGTAATAGATATAATCGTATAGGTGCTAAAAGTCAAGGGAGGTATTAGGTATCCCTAATAGTGTTCTCGCTATCGCCCCCACAACACGATGACAAAATGGAATGGATGAATAACTAAGTAGATGTAAGAACGAACACACAAATAAGATATGTTGAAAGGTAGGCATATATGCTCAACATGTTGGGGGTATAAATATCCCTAATGATATTTCTAATGTTGTCCAGAGAGTGTGGCATTTAGAGAATAGGTAAGTTTGTGTGTAGATGTGAACGTGAAAGCTCAAGATAGATGATAAGAAGGAATGAAAACAAAAGAGGAGTGATGAGAAGGTGTTCTCCACAGATGTCCCTAGAAGGATGCTATTATTGTTATAGGATGATAGATAGGATCATGGTTCTAAGAATCCACTTATGTAACAAAGGATGTGGACGAGGGTTTCTAGGAATATAAAATATTGGAAGTATGGGAGTGAACTAGAAACAAGCGGGCAAATGCTCCCAAAGTGGGTGATAATGAAATGAAGAAAATCAAGAAGGAAAGGCTAATCCATAATTATAATACTTGAAAATAGGAATAAGTGAGGAAAAATGGAAAATATGGTAATCAATTGGGTAAAACAAGGGAGTGTCATGAGTTGCACAAGCAAGGAAAAGTGATGAATGAATTGAAATTTTGCATTTTAGGCCCAAGTTGAATGAATTATGATGTGGGATGATTAGTCTCTCTTATAAATTTAAATATTTCATCTTTTTAATGGGTAAGTGCAAAAAGATGGGGGGCCAAAAAGTGGCCACATAGTTTTGAAAAAAAATAATACATAACGCGAGCGCATTATAACGCGCTCACGTTATGGTCTGGTAATGACGAGCCTAAGGATCATCAAAACCAAACCATAACGCGAGCGCATTATTACTTCCGATAAATAAAAAAAAGCACTTCACTTCATTCCATTTCTTTTTCCTCCTATATACCCGTGGCCTGCAAACCCTATGAAGCGCGCTCGCATTTTGGAGATCTTAATTCGACACAAAAATCTTTGCAATTTGTCGCCAAAATGCCTCCACAATGTCGAGCACGCCAAAGGAGTGAGTTTTATTTTTTTTTTGTTTGAATTTGTTTCTAAATAGGTAGGTTTGAGTTGATTTTTGATGTAAATTTCATTAATTGTCAGGAAATGCTAATGCACCTCCTCCTCCTCCTCCTCCTCCTCCACAAAATCATGTAGAACAACAACCTCCTCCATCCATTCCTCGACATGCCCCTGGAACACAAGAAAATATAATGGGGCAAATTGAAAACAACAAAAAAGAAATTGAAGATATAATTGCAAGGTTGAAAGATCCTTCCACTTCAACCTTGCATAGGTCCATGCTTGCTGAATCTCTTGAATCTATGTTATCAAATGTAGATTCAATTAGCAAACAAATAACTAGTTGGATGGATAAGAAGAGAGAGTTTAGAGATTATTATGCAGACAAGTTGTCATACCAAGATGTGAAAAAATTACAAATCACAAAATTAGACTTGTGTTCGATTTTCACAAACCCACAAACAAATCAACCTCCACCCATTACATGCAAGAGGTTCCTTATCCATTGGTGCAACAACCAAGTGATAAGGGACAATTTTGGGCAGAGGTGGTGGATGGTTTTTGACCATCTTCCATGCAATAATAATGAGGTCTCGCAATACTTTTTGAGGAAACTCTACTGCGAGTTTGTCCTCAATAAAGTGCCAAACTATTTTGATATGCGGGACTTCCAGGGTAGAGGTGGGGGGTCAGCACAAGATAGACCAGGGGCACGTCTTGACCCACAGCGGGTAGTGAGACGAGTAATCAGCAGACCAGCCCACGAGCATGTTTCTATCCCTTCCATTGTGAAGGAGAGTGTTGAGGTCGATACACTTCAGTCCATTAGTGCCTTGACCCAGAGCATCATAGAGCATGTCGGTCCTATAGCACAGAGTGGGTTGGGAGATAGTGCGAGGAGTAGGGTCCCACCCCATACTTGTCAGACTTGCAGGTCAGCCTGTGGTTATGACCCCATGGATAGTCAGGACGCAGGTGCATAAGCTACATCTGCAGCTGAGCAGATGGTGATGACAGATACCCTCTTGAGTGAGACTTTCGGCCTTGATACTCAGGTAAATATTAGCAAGTTTATTGAATTTAATTTATTAAATTTCATTTTTGAAATGCAAGATTAACTAATTTAAATTGATGATTTTAATGAAATTTTAGGGTCATAGCGTCGATGCAGTTTTCAGTGGTTCGCCACCTGCATTTTACACTAGATCATCTACTGTCGGGGTATGTAACTAGTAAACAATTATAAATATTACATGTGAATAGCATCATTATATGAATGGTATTCTAATATCTAATTTTGGATGTTAAATAGGTTAATATTGTAGATTTCATGGCAACACCTGCCAGTGGTGGTGGACTTCAAAGCTTTACGGAGGTAATAAAATAAATAGTTTAATGAATGAATTGTACTTACTAGATTTTTGTATGTGACTTGTGTGCTTTATTATGTATACTTCCATGTTTAGATGAACGTGTGTGTATGTTAGGAGCCATGATTTGCATCACTATTATAGTTTTCGTAATTGAATAATGTTGTTTTATTTCCAGATGATGCAGGCTGCGGTGACACCTCCCCATGGTCAGAGGGCAATGGAGCATGGTGTGGCCTCTGCGATTCATAGCTCCATGGCATTGACAGGGGTATGAGGCAGATTAGTAAATTTCAATTTACATTCATTGTTATAGTTGTCTATTTTTGAAAAATCAAAAGATTATTGATTTGAAGTTTAATTTCTATCTGGATGGTTTCTATAGGACATGACATCACCAAGGCCTATTCCTGCTACTGAGGCAAGTGAGGAGACAGATTATATGTTAGCGGTAAGTGATTATTTCGTTAAATGTTTTATTTTTTATAACATGTAATTTCTATATATTAATGTCTATACTTTTTATTGTAACGGGTAAAGATGCAGGAAGAACTAAATAGGAGGAGTAGCCCTTGGGTTCGTAGTAGACCACCCACATGCGCGTCTCCATCCCCTAGAAGATCGAAGGCTTCCCGTGATCTATTCTCTTCACCAGCCAGAGGGAATGACTTTTTATTGTGTTCCTTTGTTGTATGCCTATATGGCATTTGTGGACATATATTTTGTATTGTATATAGTTGACATTGTATGCCTATATGGCATTTTTGTAAGCCTATATGGCTATTTTGTATATATGTTATACTTCTATCGACAGATATTGATGTATGCCTATATGGATATTTGGTTAATACAAATCTTTTTTATTGATGGCATCCATACTTGCATTATAAATCCATGTTTGAATGGATATTTGTAGATGGCTACTTCAAATATTTAAAGTCCAATTGTATTACATAGGATGTTTGTTGATCCAATAAGCTAGCTATTGTTATTCAAGTATCACCTAAACCTATTTTGGAACTAAAAGATAAAAGTTGTATTTAAAAAAAAAATGAATCATCATGTTGAACAAAAAATATTAATATTCTTTATGAGTAGCATAGAATGTCAACTATATGCACTACAAAAAAATGAATCATGTTATTCTTTATGTTTGAGATCCTGAAAATGACTAAGTTTGGTAGCCTGATATCCTAAAACACTAGGATGAATATCCAAGTCATTAGGATGATTGCGCCTTGAGAAAAAGTCATTAAGATGAGCACCTAAAGGAGACTTTCTTAAACATTCAAACATTGAGCAACAAGCATGAAGGGTTAAGGCGCAATTTGCAACTCATAAAGCCTCAAAAGGGCACCCAACTTAGAGAGAGCATTCATTTAAGACAAGGCGCCCATTGACACCTGTTCCACCATAAAAGTGTGCCTAAGGTGGAAGGAGAACAAGCCTCTAGTAAGTGAAGCGCACCTATTGTCTAAACTACTTCATTATGGCACCCTAGCATGAGGAGGAGTATATAAGTCAATAGGAAATGGCGCCTAGAATGCAAATCAAGGACTAAGTAGCATTTTCAATAAGCATCAATTCACCTTGAGCTTTCAATAAATACATCAAACTGAGCCCCATAAGCCTAGGCGCCTTTTGCCTTCAAAAGAACCTTGTATCGACGTCAAGAGTTGGTCGTATCAGCAGACCTTGGTTAGGCTTCACCGATAGTGGTCTGTCTTGCCGATGAGTGTGGTTCGAAGTCGAAGACATCAGTGTATCGGAAGATAATCCCATCGGCGCATCGGAAGAGTAGTTGAGAGCTTCACCGATGAAGGGGGTCACACCGACAGTCAAAATCCATTGGTGTATCGGCCCAACGAGATTAGAGTTCATCGATGTTTGGAGTCTCACCGACGGGTGTGGTTCGAAGGTTGTCATTGGTGAGATCGGTGTGTCGGCAGAAGAGTTTTTGAGTGTACCAATGGTATTAAGTCCTACTGATAGGTGAGGGACTTAGAGTCTCATATCGGAGTGACAAAGACATCAGTGTGAAAGGATATAAAGTCACCGATAGCGATCTATCTGACCGATAAGAGTCAATGATGGGATGTTTGTCCATACATGTTGACTGTAGACTGTAGTTCTCTGCAAAGTTGATGACTGAAACAATGCTACCAACCAGAAATGTGTCCTTGCATAACTTGAATTGCAAGTCCAACCATCGAGCTCTATGGGCATGTCTTGCATACTCATACACTATGCTGTCACGAAATATAGGCATAAACTAATACACTGGAATCTTTTCAATAACCAATTCACACCTCTTTGCTTCTTTACCATCTTTTGTATTGTATGCCACTATTTTATACTTGCCAAACTCTATTAGTTCATTTCCAACCGCATGTGTTCTTTCCATATGTTCACATATTGGTAAATGTTGCAAGCCACCACAACGATGACATGTGCCATCCAAGCATAATTTCTTGTAGAATATTTGACCTTCCTCTCTTTCACATAAAATTCTTGATATGAAGTCTCTTAAAGATGTTGGTGGGACACATATGGCACAACCCTGCAAAACATTGTTAGTATGCATATCTAAACATATAGACCTATAAGCATTAAAATGGTTAGAAAATTCAATATGTAATCTACAACAACAAGTAGTGCGTGTGTGATTTATCTTGACATAGAAAGGTTTTAGCATTTCAAAATATCTTTGACAAATTTTAATTTGAGGATACTTCTCTAGAAATTTACCATAAAACTGTGTTTGAGTCTCATCCAAAAAATGCTTTGGATGTGGCTCACGGTTCTGACTATTGATTCTCCTTCTTACCACATCCCTTTGATTCAGAGATACCCTTGTGTAATTCTTTCAAAAGTCTTCAGTTAGTGATCTCAATGCTTCAACAATTGGTTTATCTTTTCGTGGTAGTCTCCCCGAGAACGCCCATAATTCATTGGCATTAGTGTCCTCAATTCTTTAGCGTCTTCCAACGGCTCTTGATAAAGTTTTCCTATTAATTCTCAATTCTTGACTCGTCTTTCTAATGAGACGAGCTTTCCTCATTTGACTACTTACTATAGACGATGTAATCACACGCCGTGTTGCATTACTATCTTTTGTGCATGAGGTGTTACCCACACTCTCATACGCACTCATTAGATTCTTGACAATAGATTTTTCACTTGAAGCCTCTGATGTTCTCAACCCAAGAATCTTCATGATGGACCTATACTTTATACTTCGCATCATTTCAAGGAATATTTGACATCTTGCAGTCTCATTTAACTTTTCAAAGAACAATCTCCAAATCATATGAGCATATCTTCTACAAGTGCATTTTGGAATCTTACCTTCCATTGGCTACAAAATATTCTCATCAATTTCAATCAAATACTTTGGCTTTCTATGCAAAATTCTAGGTGGTGTTAAGTTAGGTAAATTCATCTCAACATTAGGAATTTCATCAATATTTAAATGAGATGGACTAGATGGCATACCTTCGATCGAAGATGGAATAGATGACATACCTTAAGGTTGAGGTGGGAACGATGGCATACCTCCATCACATGTGAGTGATGATGTACTCTCAACTTGAGATGTGGTAGATGGTGTCCATACATGTTGACTTGTGGTAGAGGACGTGTCTCCAACTATGGTATTCAAATCTCTCATAGCATGAAGTTTTTGCATTCGTTCTCTTTGTGCTGCTAATAACATATCTCTTTGTGATGGTTGTGGTTCCTCTTCAATTGGTATGTCTTCATTTATCGTGTCCAATTTCCTCTTCTCACGAAGTTCCCTCATAGCCACTGCTTTCTTTGCATTCTTAGCTTCTATCTCTTCCTGCGTTGGTTTAATTCTTGATCATTTCCTCAGCATGACAGAGAATTTGTCTGTAGCATGATAAAGAGAACAATATTACTTCCTAAGAAATGAATACAAGATAATAGTGGGATTGTATTTTTATTATGTTGTAAGGATTTATTCCTGTATAGTTTGACATCATGGTATGTTAAGGTCTGTTTATTACACACAATTATTAAAGAACCCAAGTGTAGAAAATATACATAGCATCATGTGATATTGTAGGCTGCTTTCTTGATTGGGAATGTGTCTATTTTAAACATGTATGATAAAGCATGATAAAGTAATTCAATCCGAATTAAGGAAAATGTAAAGAACATGCATGTAAAGACTTGACATACCTAAAAAATGAAGATTCGAATGGAGAGAGTAGCCAATTATGTAGTGTTTTTTTCTTCTTGCATCAAACTCCTCAACAATTTGAGTTTTTCACCACTTGCTTCCTTTTCAGTGTTAAATTGAATAACACTCAAATATAAGTACTAACAACAATACTATTGAATCACTAATCTATAATGTTAAATTCCTAAAATTGAATCACAATTAACATTGCAACACTACAAAAATTGAAACTTGAATAGATATATATCAAACTTGGTGTGAAAACTATGTTATTTCCTCCTTCTCAAGTTGGCAAAGTAGAAAAGGTGGTGGAAAGATCATGCAAAGGTGGTACAATGTGTCAAATATGCATGTGAACTTCCCAACAGCATGAAAGCACTTCTTTTTTGTCAGAGCATGCGCAGAATCAGAATGAAAATAGAGCATGTGGGCCTAGATCACGAGGGTCAACACTTTTTTACCGTTTCTGTAGCAAGACAAAATGCGAGTGTGTTATAATGCACTCATGTTTTGTCGTGCTATAGATTGATCACATCTTGTGCATTTCTCTTTCCAAACCTTCCCCTTTAGACTTGAATGACCACAGGGTTTTTGAGGGAGAACTTTTCCTATTTCCTGCAAGAGCTTGCCAGATGCTCCACCATATGATAGGCATAACAATGAAGGGGCAAGCCCTCATAATCAAGTTCTTGATAGAAAATGCCCATCGAGGAAGAAAGACAGATCTTCTTTGGAAGCAGAAGTTCTAGTTTGTGACAAATCCTTATCCAAGCATAAATAGCAAGGGTTCTGTCAAGCGATTGCCAATCCACTTCCACAAAGTCTTCTGAAGACTTCTTGATTGATTCCAAAACATCCACACCCCAAAACTGGAGAGGCAATCAATATAATCAAACCCATAAATCTACATTTGACGACAGAAACCCTCAACACTATACCTTAAACCCTAGTCCCTCAACCCTCCAACCCTCTCCCTAATCCTTATACCCTCCACACTCTACTTTAACCCTAATCCCTCGACCCTCAACCTTATCCCTAAACCCTTGACCCTCGAACCTCAACCCTCAACCCTCAACGTCAAATCCTAATCCCTCAACCCTTCACTCTAATCCGTCATCCCTAAACCCTAAATGCTATCCCTATTCCTAAACCCTCAACTAACTCGATACTATACCTTAAACCCTAATCCCTTATCCCTAAACCCTCCAACCCTATCCCTAATCCTTATACCCTCCACACTCTACTTTAACCCTAATCCCGAGACCCTCAACCCTATCCCTAAACCCTTTACCCTCGAACCTCAACCCTCAACCCTCAACGTCGAACCCTAATCCCTCAACCCTTAACTCTGATCCCTCGACCCTCAACCCTATTCCTAAACCCTAAACCCTAAAGCCTCAACCCTCAACATCAAATCCTAATCCCTCAACCCTTCACTCTAATACCTCAACCCTAAACCCTATCCCTAAACCCTCAAGACTATACCTTAAACCCTAATCCATCATCCCTCAACTCTAATCCCTCATCCCTAAACCCTAAATGCTATCCCTATTCCTAAACCCTCAACCAACTCGATACTATACCTTAAACCCTAATCCTTATACCCTCCACACTCTACTTTAACCCTAATCCCTCGACCCTCAACCCTATCCGTAAACCCTTGACCCTTGAACCTCAACCCTCAACCCTCAACGTCAAACCCTAATCCCTCAACCCTTAACTCTGATCCCTCAACCCTCAACCCTCAACCCTAAACCCTAAACCCTAAAGCCTCAACCCTCAACCCTCAACGTCAAATCCTAATCCCTCAACCCTTCACTCTAATCCCTCAACCCTAAACCCTATCCCTAAACCCTCAACATTATACCTTAAACCCTAATCCCTCAACCCTCAACCCTAATCTGTTATCCCTCAACTCTAATCCCTCATCACTAAACCCTAAATGCTATCCCTATTCCTAAACCCTCAACTGACTCGATAATATACCTTAAACCCTAATCCCTTATCCCTAAACCCTCCAACCCTATCCCTAATCCTTATACCCTCCACACTCTACTTTAATCGTAATCCCTCGACCCTCAACCCTATCCCTAAACCCTTGACCCTCAAACCTCAACCCTCAACCCTCAACATCAAACCCTAATCCCTTAACCCTTAACTCTAATCCCTCGACCCTCAACCCTATCCCTAAACCCTAAACCCTAAAGCCTCAACCCTCAATCCTCAACATCAAATCCTAATCCCTCAACCCTTCACTCTAATCCCTCAACCCTAAACCATATCCCTAAACCCTCAACACTATACCTTAAACCCTAATCCCTAAACCCTCCAACCCTATCCCTAATCCTTATACCCTCCACACTCTACTTTACCCCTAATCCCTCGACCCTCAACCCTATCCCTAAACCCTTGACCCTTGAACCTCAACCCTCAACGTCAAACCCTAATCCCTCAACCCTTAACTCTGATCCCTCAACCCTCAACCCTATCCCTAAACCCTAAACCCTAAAGCCTCAACCCTCAACCCTCAACGTCAAATCCTAATCCCTCAAGCCTTCACTCTAATCCCTCAACCCTAAACCCTCAACATTATACCTTAAAACCTAATCCATCAACCCTCAACCCTAAACCTTATCCCTAAACCCTAATCCCTCAACCCTCAACCCTAATCCGTCATCCCTCAACTCTAATCCCTCATCCCTAAACCCTAAATGCTATCCCTATTCCTAAACCCTCAACCGACTCAATACTATACCTTAAACCCTAATCCCTTATCCCTAAACCCCCCAACCTTATCCCTAATCCTTATACCCTCCACACTCTACTTTAACCCTAATCCCTCGACCCTCAACCCTATCCCTAAACCCTTGACCCTCGAACCTTAACCCTCAACCCTCAACATCAAACCCTAATCCCTCAACCCTTAACTCTGATCCCTCAACCCTCATCCCTATCCCTAAACCCTAAACCCTAAAGCCTCAACCCTCAACCCTCAACGTCAAATCCTAATCCCTCAACCCTAAACCATATCCCTAAACCCTCAACACTATACCTTAAACCCTAATCCCTAAACCCTCCAACCCTATCCCTAATCCTTATACCCTCCACACTCTACTTTAACCCTAATCCCTCGACCCTCAACCCTATGCCTAAACCATTGACCCTCGAACCTCAACCGTCAACCCTCAACGTCAAACCCTAATCCCTCAACCCTTAACTCTGATCCCTCGACCCTCAACTCTATCCCTAAATCCTAAACCCTAAAGCCTCAACCCTCAACCCTCAACGTCAAATCCTAATCCCTCAACCCTTCACTCTAATCCCTCAACCCTAAACCATATCCCTAAACCCTCAACACTATACCTTAAACCTTAATCCCTCAACCCTCAACCCTAAATCTTATCCCTAAACCATAATCCCTCAACCCTCAACCCTAATCTGTCATCCCTCAACTCTAATCCCTCATCCCTAAACCCTAAATGCTATCCCAATTCCTAAATCCTCAACCGACTCGATACTATACCTTAAACCCTAATCCCTTATCCCTAAACCCTCCAACCCTATCCCTAATCCTTATACCCTCCACACTCTACTTTAAGCCTAATCCCTCGACCCTCAACCCTATCCCTAAACCCTTGACCCTTGAACCTCAACCCTCAACCCTCAACGTCAAACCCTAATCCCTCAACCCTTAACTTTGATCCCTCGACCCTCAACCCTATCCCTAAACCCTAAACCCTAAAGCCTTAACCCTCAACCCTCAACGTCAAATCCTAATCCCTCAACCCTTCACTCTAATCCCTCAACCCTAAACCCTATCCCTAAACCCTCAACACTATACCTTAAACCCTAATCCCTCAACCCTCAACCCTCAACCCTAAACCTTATCCCTAAACCCTAATCCCTCAACCCTCAACCCTAATCCATCATCCCTCAACTCTAATCCCTCATCCCTAAACCCTAAATGCTATCCCTATTCCTAAACCCTAAATGCTATCCCTATTCCTAGACCCTCAATGGGCTCGATACTATACCTTAAACCCTAATCCCTTATCCCTAAACCCTCCAACCCTATCCCTTAACCCTCAACCCTATCCCAAAACCCTTAACCCTCAAACCTCAATGTACTCAACCCTCAATGTCAAACCCTAATCCCTCAACCCTTAACTCTGATCCCTCGACCCTTAACCCTTAAAACTTGAACCCTAAAACCTATCCCTACATGCTCGACACTCGACACTATATCTTAAACCCTAATCCCTTAACCCTCATCCCTAAAGCCTCAACCCTAAATCATTAAACCTTCAACCCTAAACCCTATCCCTAATCCCTCTACCCTCGACACTCTTATTTAACCCTAATCCCTTGATCATTAACCCTATCCCTCAACCTCGACCCTCAACCCTCAACTCTCAACATTAAACCCTAATTTATCAACCCTAAACCCTAATCCCTCAAACCTAAACCCTATCCCTAAACCATCAAACCTCAACACTATACCGTAAACCCTAATCCGTATCCCTCAACCCTTAACCCTTAAAACTTAAACCCTATCCCTACACCCTCAACACTTGACACTATAGCTTAAGCCTTAAACCCACATCCCTAAAGCCTCAACCCTCAATCCTTAAACCTTCAACCCTAAACCCTATACCTAATCCCTCTACCCTCGACACTCTAACCCTAACCTCAACATTAAATGCTAATCCATCAACCCTAAAACCTAATCCCTCAACCCTCAACCCTAAACACTATCAATAAACCCTCAACCCTCGACACTATACCTTAACCCCTATGAGAAAAGCTTTGCGTATGGTACATCCACAGTGAGTAATTAACAGTTGAAATCAGAAGGATGATCATTATGAGAAAAGATTTGCATTGGGGTACATCTATGTTTCTTGCTGTCCACCCCACACTTATGGAGGGTATATTGTTATGAAACAAGAAAATAATCTCCCATTGTTTACTGGCTCTATCCACAAGAACTACTAAACTATACCTTAAACCCTAATCCCTCAACCCTAAACTTTCAACCCTAAACCCTATCCCTAATCCCTCTACCCTCAACACTCTACCTTAAACCTAATCCCTCAACCCTTAACGCTAAACGCTATCCCTAAATCCTTAACCCTAAACCCTAATCCCTCAAGGTCTGAAACTCTAATCACTTATCCCTAAACTCTAAATCCTATCCCTAAACGCTCAACCCTCAACCTTAAACCTTAATCACTCAATCCTTATCCACCCCTCTCCTCCCCTATCTGGCTCACTCCCATCTCTACTCTCCTCTGCCCTCAACACTATACATACATAAATATAGGCATACATAGATACATACATAAATATAGGCATACATAGATACATACATATAGGCATACATACATACATACCTAATTAATAGACTTGAATAGAAAAAATTTAAGGGGAACATAATGCGAGCGCGTTATAACGCGCTCACGTTATGTCAAACATGACAAACAATAGACTTGCGGAAAAGAACAAATGCAAAGCAAAACATAACGCGCTCGCGTTATGTCTTGCTTTGGGAATCCCAAGCCTTGGGCTTGGGATTTGCTTTGGATTTCCAACCCAAAGGGTTGGAGTTCCTTTTGAACAGTCACATACATGTTTTTCTGTATTCTTCAAGATTTCACATATGTAATTTCATTCGTGCTAACCCTCAGATTTGCACGTGTTTCAAGGTCAAACAAATCAAACACCTGGGTAATGTTAGGCTTTCTCTTAGCTATTTGACAATGTGATTTTTTTCACATTTTAACAATGTTAAGCCTTTCATCTTTAATTTCTTTTGTTTGTGTGTCCGTTTTTGGGCAAAAACCACTGTTTGGTCTTTTTTTCATTGTAAATTAACTATTCATTGAAATTTCAAAAAATTACATATTTAGAAACTAGACTCCATTATACAAATATTAAGAAAAGAAAAAATGATTTTTAATTAGTTTTCAAAATTTATAGGGGTAGCATGGCCAAAATTCTATTTTGTAGGATGTGTCCACTTTGAAAATTAGTAAAAAATCAAATATTCATCAAAAAATTATCAAAAAAATTGGGCATAAACTACATGCTATTAGCGAATTTCTCACTAAAGTGATTTTAATAATACCAAAAAAAAGTTGACCTTTTGAGGGAGCCACAAAACATGCTATGTTATGTTTTTTTGACAGAAACAACACCAATTTTTGTGGCTCCCTCTTTTGAACCCCTTAATCTATACCATTTTTTAGAAAAAATAGTAGTTTAGAAAGTAGACTCGGAGCACTACGAACATTGTTTTGGTTGCATCTCCAAATTTTGAGTGTAACTATGCTCAATTTATCATCCAAGGCCAATATTTCTTGATTTTAGAAAAAAAGTGGCCACTTAAGACCCCTTTTTGGCCCCCCATCTTCTTGCACTTACCCTAATTTATGTCATGATTTTTATCACCTTGTTTTTTGTGCCATGCCCAATTTGTGAAATTGGTGATATGGACGTGTAGGAAGAGGTATATGGTAAGAAAGGAGTGGCTCCCACCATGTACCATGATACAATGGGATCGTAGGAAATAGTGAGTGGGCAGTTTAATTAAAATTAACCATAATCTCATTAGGTAAAATAAAATTTAATAATACGATCTACACCAAATAGGGATGCTTTCCTAAATCCAATTCAGTCGTAAAGAGCATGTCACAACTCGCAGAGTTGGTGAATGTTTGAGTAGACCCCATATGATTGGGTTGCTAGCTACTCATATTCTACAAGGTCATTGAGCCGTCATAATGAGATTCCTTATCTTCACTACTATGTCTCTCTTCCTTACTATCAGATTTGTATTCGACGTGATGTGACCCTAGCATTTGCATGTGCATTGAGATGCCTGATTCATACTTGTATGTATTTATTAGAAGTTGTGTCATGTGTTACTTGCATGCATTAGATTAGAAGTTGTGTCACATATGTGTTGTGTGCATGTCATATGTTGCCTTATATGATTGTTATATTGTGAGTGCCACATGCATGTGGGGTATGTTTGATTGGCTTGAGTGTTGCCATGTATATATTGGATTTATGTGAGAGGGCTTGATAGTGATGTTGCCATGATCTTCTTCTCTGTATCTTAGGGGTTACCTAGAGTGGCATAGACTATATTGTGCTTGACGATGGTAATATGGTAGGGTAGTGGGCAACATTTCCCCATTGGTCCTATCACGAAGATCTTTCAAGTACTAGATGGATTTCTTATCATTTGGGCATGTTGAGTATGTCATGTTATGCACCTATTATAGCACCTTGGAGAGTGGGTTGGACTTATGGTGTCTTATGCACTTGTAGCATTTCATTATTGTATATTATAAATCTTTGTAAAGTAGGTCTTTGAAACCATTGTAATAAGTTTTTAATGACACATTATGAGGTCTTTTATGATGTGGGTTATGATGAATCCATGTTTAGGATGAAACCCTTTAAATGTAATAATTATATGTTATCATCTTGTATTTTTCCATGCATCGGCTTGTGAGAATGTTGGTATGATTTGAATGATTTTCACATGTTGCAATCTTGCTATGTTAGCATGTTTAGATTGAATTATGTGATGTTGTAATTAATGAGTATGGATATGTTAGTAGTGGATCACATTCTACCCACATAGATGGTAAGGATCCTATCATTACCTTTGGCATGTATTAACATTGGTGTCAAACATGCATAGCATTTTGTAATGTTTTTATCTTATTTGCTATGTGAACATTATTGGCTTAATGCCTTATTTCACAATTGGTAATTGGGCTAAGTGCCTTAATGTATATCACTTTAGATGTTCCATTAAAATCTTGTTGAATTTTGGGTAATTAATCCCTTGTCATTTCTTTGGTGGACTTCGTAGTTGGATCATACCTTGTCAGCTTGACTTGTAGAGTCAAAAATTAATGTTAGCATGATTGATTTTGGGAGTGTGTTAGTCCTCCCATTTTATTCTTCCTTTTGAGTCTTATTTTGGAAGTTCTTGTCATCGAATTCAATTGGTGGATTAATTTCCCCATCAAATCTTAAGTGTATGAGATCTTTGGGACCTTCTGGAGGTTTTCAGGTGTTTCTAGAGTGTCAAAATCATGTTTGGAGTCCTTGGTGGGACTTGGAGAAAATTCTAGGCTGAAAATGTTAGATTTGTCAAAGTTTATAGATGCTTCCAGGACCCCAATGCATTGGCAGGGACTACAACACCTAGTACTAGTGTCCCAATTTAGCACTAGAGTCCAATTCTATCACTAGAGTCCTTTGAGGCACTATAGTCCTCTTCACTGCTAGGACGTCCGTGCAGTCATGGACAACAAGCTTTTCCTGACATTTTATGATGAAACTTTATATACAAAAGTTATTCCCCTTGGTTCTCTGAGTCTTCCCATCCTGACACTTCATCAATAGGTATCTTGGTTTGGAAGTTATTCCCACCTTGGCATTGGGAAGTGTGCCTTTGTATAAAATTGACTAGTGACCATTCCAATTGGTCAAGGGATTGTACCTCCTAATTGAATCATCCCTTGGGTGAGTGTTTCCCTTGTGTTGGAATTTTGTCTTGTATAGTCATGGAATGGATTGAGGTAGTTGTCACCTTCATCAAGTACATCATGTGTTTGCAAGGGATCGAGGTCATGAACATGTATCCAATTTTCTTCACCGAGTGAGCTCCACCTCTTGTATGGTCATTGTGGTGAATTGTCACATGATGAGTGAAGTCTTCTTCTTGTGCCACCTTGCTTAGTGTAATGGTGATGTCTTCTTAGGTGTTGATGTATTTGTTACAACAGGGCTTGTGTGTGTGTGAGTGCAATGCAAGATGTAAATGTGACACATGCAAACATGAAAATTTTGTCTATTTGATGTTTGTTCACCCAATGTCCTAGGTGAAAGCTTAGGGAATTACACTTGATCATCAATCTCGTATATATAACATAACAAGTATTTCTCAATAAAATCACAATACCAATAAATCTCTCTCTCTCCCAACTAAGATAATGCTTTTGACCGATATTGAAACATTATATAACTATCTCAAAATACATCTTAAATATTGGAAGGAAAATAAAATTATTAAATTTTTCCCCTACATTTAGTAAGTTTAATAACTCAACTCTTAGGAACAAATTAATTTATAATTTTTCAATTAACATTGATTTTCCTAATTTTATGGCAGCCATAACAAGTGCATCCCATTTAATAGGAAGATAAGTATTTATGGATTAGATATTTAGAAAACCATTACAATGGTTGAGAGAGAGTGCATTTATAGCTTGAAAATGAAGATGGTTTCTTTGGATATTATCACTTTTGGAAACTTTAGTGATATCAATCTCTATAGCCACATAACGCGATAAAAAGAATTTACATCTCTCAATCTTAAATGTTAGCAAACCAAAATATTTAGCCGATAGGCTTTTCTGTGGGAGCTTTACTCCCTGGAAACTTCTCATGCCAGAAAAGTGTCATGATATAAGCAGGTACTACATCAGAGATGGTTAATCCAGCTCCCCAGGAATTACACCTAACCCAGCTGTTGGAGTCTCTCACGGCTCTTCATTTCGTAAAGTTGTTAAAACAACCAAATATTATCGCTATAAACTACACCTCTTCTTCCTGCTTGCACCGGGAAAACTCCACCGTCGATGTCTGATATAAGCAGGTACTACAAATCTATCTAGTAGGCCCGCTCAATATCAAACCCTCAGTAAAGTTAAGATAATTCAAAATCAGTGGCTCTGAAAATGATGAGTGAAGAGTATTACTCCTCTGTGGTTGACTGCAACTTAACAGAGATTGCCATTGCATTCCAATATGGAATAGGGATTGAAATGTGGTAATAAACGGGCTGGTAGTAAATAATAAAATGATAATGGGAGGTCATCCCTCTTCATTAGGAGTGTGTATTGAGATTATTAAATAGACATATATAAAGTCTATATATAGTTAGTGGAAACAATGGTTGTTTTAAGGCTTCAAGACTTGATTTTGTATTTATATTGTAAGACTCTGAGGCCACATTATTTGTCAAGAAACTTAATGCAGTATTATTGATCAATCAAAAGACATCATTTTAGACATTGATATACCTTTCTATTATGTTGATTGAGCCATTTTGATTATATTTTTGTTGTGTAAGTGGATTGTTGTAGTAGAGTTGTGGGTTTCAACATCCCCTAATTGGGACCTCCATCTCTAAATCCATTAAATGGTATTAGAGTATGTGTAATTCTTGCTAGAGTGAGTTTTGAGAGGAGTATGTAGATAGAAGCATTGATTATGGGGCAGTTTATAAGAGGTGATTGTGAAATGTAGATAGAAGCACCAATTGTGAGGAAATTTGCTAGTGTGGACTAGAAACACCAATAGGAGATTATCTATACTTGAGGGAAACCCTAGTGTTTCAACCTATGAAGGAGTGTACCCCATAGTTACCGTTGTAGGTTTGTGTGACCTATTGTCAACAAGTTGAGTAGAAGAGTGGCTAGTAGAGGAAAAGCTAGAGTTGCCAATATGGAGAAAATGTTAGAGGCACAAATGGAAGATATAGATAATATGTTGAAGAACCTAATGTCTAGATTATATATCCTATAGTAAAGAGAAAAAAGGAGGAAGGCTACGAAGACAACATAGAAGGTTGCAAGGAGAATTGATGAAGAATTTGAATTAATACAAAATAAAGATTCCATGAAAGATCAACAAACAATCATTATGACAAGAAGAGGAATCATGGAGGGTGAGATAAGTGTTGTACTGTGACAAGTTGCATAGAGTGGTAGCATAGAATATTCCAGTATGTGTGTTAAGACAATCAACATTAGTAGGTGAAGAAGATGAGTTGCCTTGTAGGTGATAAGTGGTTTTTTGTGCAATAAAGAAAGTGAGAAATATTGTCAGTGGCTAGAAGAAGAGGAATAAATTCTCATAAATGAGGATGAAGGAATGGAAGTGATTATAGAGATGTTTGAAGAAGGAGAGGCATTGGAGGATTATTGTCTCCAATATGTTACCACAAAGGGAGTATTAGTGACAAAAGAAGACTTGAGAGATTTATGGTGAATGAAGAATTGTCTTCTATGAATTTGGTTGTTAGTGGCATGTTTAATGAGGGACCTGAGGAGTGACAACTTGATAGAGTTCAACCCAATGAGTAATTTTACTATAGAAAGAAAGTAAAAGAAAGAGAATATATTGAAGTAGAGATAGCAAAATTTTGACATATTGGCAATTGTGCAGAATACTTTCATGAAGATGCAATGAGACTACACATAACAAAAGTGGGAGAATGGTATATCTTCACTAAATAATGGATGAGAAGAATTGAGACCCTAATAATTTTAACTAAGAGAAGGGAGGGTTATGTGCAACTTCTAGATTATCCAAAAGTGATAGTGGTTGATCTAAAAAATGCAACATGGATTTGTCCTCACAAAGTCATGCAAAAGGAATGGAGAAATGTGCAAAGTAATGCACTCAAGAAGGAGATTTACATGAGTGATAATAGGCATGAGGTGTTGTTGATCATGTAATGGAGTTTTGCTCAAGGGAGTGGACAAAAATATACATGTTTAGAATAACCTCTAGGAAGTGGTGAGGTAGTAGAGGAAATATAATGGGAAAAACACACGATTGAGGTGATCCTTAGAGAGGAAGAAAGTAGTGTAGGTGAAGGAAGAATGACAACATATTTTAATTGTAAATTAAAAATGCTAATTGTAAATTACAAAAAACAAAACACCATTATCATTGTCTCATCTTGCAATATAAGTATGAATTTTTATTTCTATATTATTCCACATTTTATTGCTTCCATTACTAATAGCCTATTATTTTTGTTTCTATAAATGTGCTTATATTACACTTATTTTTTAGATAGAATAACTAAAATAATTGAATTTCATTACCGATTATTTCATTGTATAATTTTAATTTTTATTGTGATCTATTGATTGGTTGAATCTTGAAAAATAAAAAAAATCTACTTGTTTTTCTTTTTAGAATTATTTTATTTTTAATTTTTTATTAGATTTAAAAATCAAATAATAATTGTTATAATATACCAATATATTTAATTGAATATAACTTAATTTTATTTTCAACATGGAAAATTACCTACATTTATCTACCTAAACAATGCAACTCAAATAGAGGAAAAGTAATGGCTTCTCCTCATATAATCTTTAATAGTAGCATTACTATTATTGACAAGTTATTATAATGAATGAAATAGGGAAGATTTGTATAGTTTTTTATTACTTTGGGGGGATTTATTGGAATTTGGTTTTTCTTAATCCATGAAGTGTGTAAGTAAAAAATATTAGATGATGTGAAACACCAAAGTTTTCTCATGTGGCAACTCAAAATTATATTATGACTTATTTTATCCACTATAAACCATAATTTTGTTTACAATTGACCACAGCATACCATCACTTTAAATTCTTTTGGTTGATTTTGTGTCTCAATGTTTTCACTCACTCACTCTCACACACACAATTTGAAAACACAATTTCTTCTTGAAAGCATACTCAATCAATGCTTCAAGACAAGATAGATTTAAAATAATATAACTTTTGAAACCAACTTTTTGGAATATAAATTAAAGTTTTCTTTATGTTTTCTCTCTCCCATCTTAGGTAGCAACTACCATAGTCATTTTCAAACAATGAATCATCTCTCCTCTTTCACCCTTCATTCCAATCAATAATTAGCAAAATGATTAATATCTCCCCTTCCTAGTTTTGCCTCAAAACTCTTCTTTAAAACTTCTACACATTGCTTATCATCCTAGCAATACAAGGTCTAGTACTACATTAGCAACAATGGTGTGTATCATAACAAGATTCATTTTAAGGTTTATTGTAAGATAAAAGACAAAAACATATTTTGTTGAAATGAGACACCTTCATGAAAAATGTGTTACAAAAGGAATTTGCTCAAATATATTGCCTTCCACATGCCATGCTCCTTGAGTAAACACAAGGATAGCAATCTAAAATGAACAAAATAATTATTAAACAAAAAAGACTTCTACATAAATTGTTAAAAGGGGATTAATGCATGGTATTTTAAATAAAACTTTGTAGATCATTATTAGATGAAATAGAAATTCCCACTCTCTCACCATGTTTAAGAAATGCAACTCTTATATCATTGGACAAGTTCAAATTAATTAATTGCATGAATGTATAAATATTCTGCAAGTATTATTGACAATGAAGAACTTGATCCTCTTGTAACAACTTAAGATAATCAAACATGCTTTTGTTGAAAAAAGTATTACCTTGAGAATATTCTATCAACTTAATGAAATAAGTAACATTAAATATTCTTCAATCAAAAATAATTTAGCTGTATATAATAGATACAATTAAAATAATTAAAGTTGTATATAATTTATAATATTAAAATTTTACTTTTTCGCTGCCTCCTTGGAAGACCACGTGCTCAGAGGTAAAACCCCAACCATAAAAACTCTTCTCCCGTACGATCAACTCAACCAAAGTGAGACCGGGAAAGGTTAAACACTTCACAATCTCCTCCACGCCAGGCGCTGTCCTTCCACATATTACACATTCCCTTGGCCGTTTCTGCAACCAAGTATACAATATAATCAACCACTAAACACTTATTAAGTTCAACTATCTAAAAACTATTATTACCTTTCTATTTAAAGTTTGAAGCAAGGGTTCATATGCTGACAGAACTGGTATCTCCAAACTCTCCCAACTTTGTATGGCTGCCTCCAATTCTGCTATTTTTTCAAGCTCTCCACACCGCGATAAATCCAGTCTATGGCTTATGCCTTTCAGATTTGGACAATCCACCACATATGAGAACACCACTGATATCGGCAAGCTAGGCAGGGATTTTAGAATTAACTTGAGATCCCTCAGCGATTGAAGACGGCAAATCTCTTCTGTTAAATGGATGTCATAAGCCCAAATCGCTGCCTAGCAAGTTCGGCGATTTGACGAATTTACTTGTACTATGTTTGATAAATCACCGAACTTGCTAGGCAGCGATTTAAGCTTATGTTTGATAAATTGCAGTGGGATCGAAGGTAGATTCAGCACAATTGGACCCACTCACGAATTAACGAGCTTGTCTACATAGGACTGGAAAATGACGCTGCAAAAGGTTTCATACTTGAAAGGCTCTATTGTCCAGAATGAGGAGTAAGGATCAAATATCACATGCTATGATATAGTATATCTAGAATACAATATAGTTTTTTTTAATTTTAATTGAAAAAATGCAGGAAAATACATAATAAGCAGTCAATAGACTGCGAAGATTGAAACAGCCCAGAACGTCAACAAATACAAACAGCCAGCAAATAAACTAAAAAAAAACTACACTTGTGTTGCTGAATTTTAGCATGCGCTTGCATCTCAGCAGGTTACAAAAGGCAGTCAAAAGACTGCAAAAAAAGATAAAGAAAATTGAAACAGCAGAGCAGCAAAAACAGATAAATAAAGTCACAATGTCGTTCTGCAGCTTTTGCAGAATGTTTAACAGCGCGTTGGAAACATGCCAGCAATGCATCATACTGCCTCCACTCTAGACTAGAATACAATATTGTAGTTCTCTTTTTTTAACATAGATGGGAAAGATTTATTATCATGGAAATCTGATTTAAAGTTTTCCTGGCAGATACTTATTATATCTGTTTCACACTTGTAAACAAATAAATTAGTATATTTATATTTTAAAAAATATTAGGGTTATATCTGTTAATTTTTGTAGCTTGGACAGGTGTTCTAGTCTCGGGTGGAGATTACGAGGCTGGAAACACAGCTGGAATAATTATCTCCATACCTAGATAATTGATTTCTCGAGAGACTTCTAGATATTAGGGTTTAGAGTCTAATTAATCCTAGCCATTGATTAAAATTAAATCATGGCCATTGGTTTCCAATGAGGGGATTATAAAAGAGAATCAATAGGCATTTGGAAAACACAGATCCGAGAAGTATTTGCAGCGATAGCAAATAAATAAATAAATTTGCGGTGATAGCAAATTGATTTGCAGTGAAAGCAAAGGGCGCAGTGATAGCGTTGGAGAGCAGTGGAATTGCCGGAGAAGGAAAATATTGCCGGAGCAATTTCAGCAGGAACAATTGAGGGAAGGGAATTTACAGGAAAGAAATTTCCAGAGCTCTGCCAGTAAGAGGCAAGCAATTTTGTATCTCTTGATTTTCTGCAGTTGAATAAAATTCATATCTGCTGATTGGTTTTCCCTTCGGGGTTTTTTCCAGGGACAATTTGTCCAAAACATTGTGTTGATTTTATTTTTCTATTTCCGTGATTTTTCCGTGAAATTGCAGCTGTATTATTATTTAATATTTGCTGTAAATTAATTAATTTTTCGGCAGCCAAATAATCTTATAAGATAGGAAATTAATAATCAGTAGCTGCAATAGATTTTTCACATGGTATCAGAGCAGATCTGAGTGCAGAACAGGCACAGGGAGAAAGGAAAAATAATCTAGGGTTTATAAAACCCAGTTTGACCTCTTCAAATTATTATTTTCTTTTGAGATGGCCTCAGCAGGTTTAAGAGATCAGGACAGATTGGATGGAGCCTCAAATTTTGGTGTCTGGAAAGCTAGAATTTCTTTATTGCTGGAAGAGAATGGTATCAAGGATTATGTGACCACTATTGTACCTGTACCTACAGACGCAACACAGCTCGTAGCATATAAGAAGGAAGATGCCAAGGCAAGGAGGCTGATTCTTGACAGTGTTAAGGATCATATTGTTCCGCATATTGCAAAGTTAGATACAACAAAGACGATGTGGGATGCCATTATGAATCTGTACCAGAATGCTACCCTTAACCGAAAGCTGATTCTCAGAAAAAAGTTAAGGAATACCCGGATGAATAAGGGAGAAGACGTCACAAGTTACCTCACCAAACTTAGACTTGTCAAGGATGAATTGGCAGCTGTTGGAGACAAACCAAAGGATGATGAGCTAGTACGAATAGCTCTGAATGGGTTTACTAAGCAGTGGGATGTCTTTGTTCAAGTTATTAATGGACGAGACACCTTACCGAGTTGGGATCGACTATGGAGTGACTTCACTCAGGAGGAGCTTAGACTAAGTCTTGTCAATGGAACCAGCAGTAATAGTCAGAAAAGTGAGGTGGAACAGGAAAACGTTGCCCTAGCAGGAAAAGGGAAAGCGAAGAAGGGGTCTGGCAAAGGATCAAATTCAAAAAGTGAGAAGGACTTATCTAAGATCAAATGCTATGGCTGTCATGAGTTCGGCCACTATGTCAGCGATTGCCCACAAATGAAGAAAAATGAAAAGAAAGGCAAGAAGCAGACGGCAGCTTCAGCAAGTGTAGATGAGCTTTCTAGTAGAATGGAGGATGAGTTTGCACTTATAGCTTGCCTGACTAGCTCAACCTCACAGGGTGTTTGGTATATAGACAGTGGGGCGTCATTTCATATGACAGGAGTTAGGGAGTACTTCTCCAGATACAAGGAGGAGGACATCAGATTCCAGATTCAGATGGGGAACAAGTCCAAGTGCAATCCAGTTGGGAGAGGGACTGTTCTATTTCAGAGGGAGAATGGCAAGCCTATTTCCATTCATGATGTGTTGTATGTGCCAGGCTTGGGCATGAATCTAATTTCCGTATCTGTCCTTCAGGATAAAGGCTACAATGTACTCTTTAGAGGGGCGCATGTTTTAATCAAGCATAAGGATTAGAAATCACCCATAGCTATTGGAGTTAGGAGTGGCCGACTTTATAGGTTGCAATTTGATACTCCTAAGGCACTAGTGAGCAGCAGTAATCCTAGAGATCAAGGAGAGCTATGGCATAGAAGGATGGGCCATATACATCATGGAGCACTTAAATTGCTTCGTGAGACAGTGACAGGTGTTCCAGACGTGAGCACAGAGCATGATGATGTATGTAAGGGATGTGTATTGGGGAAGTCTGTGAAAGCAACTTTTCCAAGGAGTGACACCAGATCCAAGGGGGTTCTTGATCTAGTACATTCAGATATATGTGGACCAATGTCAACGAAGTCTCTCAGAGGATATGAGTACTTTGTTACTTTTATTGATGATTTCTCCAGGAAGACCTGGATATACTTCTTGAAGACCAAGGATGAGGTCTTCAGTCACTTCCAAGAGTTCAAAGCTCTTGTGGAGAATTCGACAGGCAGGAAGGTAAAGGTTCTTCGGTCAGACAATGGAGGCGAGTACAAAGGGAAAGAGTTCCAGGAGTTCTATACCAGGGAAGGAATCAAGAGAGAGTGGACCGTTCCTTACAACCCGCAGCAGAATGGGGTTGCTGAGAGGAAGAATCGTTCTATATCGGAGGCAGCAAGGGCTATGTTGTATGACCAAGATATGCCACGATACTTATGGGCAGAGGCATGCAGTACAGCAATATACATACAGAACAGGGTTCCACATAAGGTATTGGGCAAGATGACACCAGAGGAGGCATTCTCAGGGAAGAAGCCAGATGTTAGTCACTTCAGAATATTTAGGAGTTTGGCATTTTGTCACATTCCAGGGGCTACACGTTCCAAGTTAGATCAGACTGCAGAGAGAGGGTACTTTGTGGGGTACAGAGAGACCTCAAAGGCATATTGGATATTTATTCCAGGGACCAAGAGGATTATAGTCAGGTGTGATGTCAAATTCATGGAGGACAAGGCATATAGGAGGTCCAGAGATTTGCCAGCAGATGATCAGAATGAGAAGCCAACAGAAGCTCCAAGGATTGTTCAACCAGAACAAGGGCAGCGAAGCACGAGTACAATTACTAGTACAAGCACAGGCTCAGGTGCTGAGAGTTCGCAGAGTATGGAGCAACAGATACAGCAAACCCAAGAGATGCATCAAGAAGATATGGAGTTTGATATTTCATCCTCTATAGTTGACAGGAGGAATCGTGAGGTTCAACAGACACATAAGGATACTCAGGAGTTTGTGGGAGCTCCTAGGACGAGTAATAGACAGCGGAAACAACTAGCTAGGTATAATGACTATGTGGCATTGGTTAGTCAGTTGGTAGATAGTGAGCCTTCTAGCTATCAAGAGGCTGCACAGCAACAGGTGTGGCAAGATGCGATGGTTGAGGAATATACCTCAACAATGTAGAATGATGTGTGGGAGGTTGTGCCTAGACCGACAGATAGGGCAGTGGTTGGATCACGTTGGATCTATAAGATTAAGCATGGTGCAGATGGTAGCATCGAAAAATACAAGGCAAGGTCCGTGGCCAAGGGGTTCTCTCAAAAGGAGGGAATAGACTATGAGGAGACATTCGCTCCAGTGGCCAGGTATACTTCTATACGAGCCGTAATCTCACTTGCAGCGCATATGGGATGGCAGATCCATCAAATGGATGTCAAGACGGCATTTCTTAATGGTGAATTATTAGAAGAGGTATACATAGAACAACCAGAGGGCTTTGTAGCACACAGCAGCGAAACCCACGTGTGCAGATTGAAGAAAGCTTTGTATGGACTCAAGCAGGCTCCCAGGGCGTGGTATGAGCGCATTGATAGATACTTGCAGGGAATAGGCTTTGTGAAGAGTGAGGCGGATGCTAACCTCTACTACTTGGTGGTTGGGGGTGAAATTCTCATTCTTGTTCTATATGTGGACGACTTGTTTTTAACAGGTTCACTGGGGCTTATAGAGGAGTGCAAGAGGGACCTTGCAGCAGAGTTCGAGATGAAGGATTTGGGGCTTATGCACTACTTTCTAGGCATGGAAGTGTGGCAGACAGATGGAGAGATTTTCCTTGGACAAGGGAAATACTGCATTGAAATCTTGAAGAGGTTTGAGATGCAAGATTGCAGAGCCATGTCTACACCTATGATCACGAATTGGAAGAAGGTAGACACATCCAAGGAAAATGATGTAGACCCCACCTTATACAGGATGTTGATTGGATCTCTCATGTATTTGGTCAACACTAGGCCAGATATATCCTTTGCAGTAAACTCTCTTAGTCAGTTCATGGTTGAGCCGAAGAGAGTGCATTGGATAGCGGCAAAGCATGTGTTGCGGTATTTGCGTGGTACAATCGAGTATGGGATCAGATATGCTCGAGGTGATGGTATCAAGTTGATAGGCTATACTGATGCAGATTGGGCAGGTAGTGCGGTGGACAGGAAAAGCACTTCAGGGTGCTGCTTTAGTTTGGGATCAGGAGTTGTCTCTTGGTACAGCAGGAAGCAAAAGTCCGTGGCTCTGAGTTCTGCAGAAGCAGAATACATAGCAGCTAGCATGGCAACGTGTGAGGCTATATGGCTTCGGAAGTTGCTAGTAGCCTTGTTTGGTCAGAGGGTTGAGACTACAGTGATACACTGTGATAATCAGAGTTGCATCAGATTATCTGAGAATCCAGTGTTTCATGATAGGTCTAAACATATAGACATCAGATATCATTTCATCAGGGATTGTGTACAGTGGAGGGTTGTTCAGCTACAGTATATACCTACAGATCAGCAGGTAGCAGACATTTTGACAAAGGCATTGGGGAAGGCAAAATTCATCTTCTTCAGAGGTAAGTTGGGTGTTATGCAGAACACCTTCCTCGCTAAGAGGGAGTGTTAATTTTTGTAGCTTGGACAGGTGTTCTAGTCTCGGGTGGAGATTACGAGGCTGGAAACACAGCTGGAATAATTATCTCCATACCTAGATAATTGATTTCTCGAGAGACTTCTAGATATTAGGGTTTAGAGTCTAATTAATCCTAGCTATTGATTAAAATTAAATCATGGCCATTGGTTTCCAATGAGGGGATTATAAAAGAGAATCAATAGGCATTTGGAAAACACAGATTCGAGAAGTATTTGCAGCGATAGCAAATAAATAAATAAATTTGCGGTGATAGCAAATTGATTTGCAGTGAAAGCAAAGGGCGCAGTGATAGCGTTGGAGAGCAGTGGAATTGCCGGAGAAGGAAAATATTGCCGGAGCAATTTCAGCAGGAACAATTGAGGGAAGGGAATTTACAGGAAAGAAATTTCCAGAGCTCTGCCAGTAAGAGGCAAGCAATTTTGTATCTCTTGATTTTCTGCAGTTGAATAAAATTCATATCTGCTGACTGGTTTTCCCTTCGGGGTTTTTTCCAGGGACAATTTGTCCAAAACATTGTGTTGATTTTATTTTTCTATTTCCGTGATTTTTCCGTGAAATTGCAGCTGTATTATTATTTAATATTTGCTGTAAATTAATTAATTTTTCAGCAGCCAAATAATCTTATAAGATAGGAAATTAATAATCAGTAGCTGCAATAGATTTTTCACAATATCAGGACCCATCAATATAACGAACAGTCCCATCATCTTTAAACGTAGCAACAAACCTTCCATGTAGTGGACCCCACAAATCTCAAAAGTAAGATTTAACGCTGATAACATCCCATATTTCATGCTGCTGCCATGAATCGGCGAAGAAGACAGATTAATGCATATCATAACAATGCGCAGGATTTGAAATGACACCGATGGAATAAGCAAACAAGCTCTTACAATGCATTTTCTTTTCCTGTAAGTCCCATGTATTTAAAGAGAAACGTAGCGTAGATGGTAAGAAAAAAGTGTATAAACAGTCGAGATTCGAGAAGAAAGAAGGAAAAAAAGAACGATGCGTGACTCTCACGCTGAGGAAGGAGGCTGGAAATTTCATAAGTCGGTAAAAGTCGCTATCGACTTTAATTCACGGGAAAAAGTTGTGGCTACTGTGACCATTATTTCTATGGCAGGTTTATAGAAATATCGTGTCTTTTAATGGTTTGATCTTCTCGTCTTTGTCATGTGTGTATGTGTATTGAATTATCATTGCAAGGGTAAAAATCAAATTCCCACCTCCCCTAACCAATTGGAGACCAAGCAAAAATGAACATTATACAGACAGAAGAACTTAGAGCAAGGAATCTTTACCCTAAGAACACTCTTATTGCGGTTGAAGGTACTCTTATCGATCCTCATATCTTGCCTAACTACATGCTCCCTAAGATTGCTAAATATGAAATTTGTTTTCACCTAGTCCAATTGCATCTGTTTTGAGTCAAAGAAAGTTGGGAAGTATCCCTACTACCCTATTTAAATTTATGGGAGAAACTTATAACTACTTGTCAATTCTAAAAATTGGGGACAACTTAAATTTGTTAGCTTTGATGAGACACACCAAAGGTGTTATGATCTAGAGGGTAGGATTAGCTAATTTTATTTGAAGAAGAAGGTTAAGAATTTCTTTATATCGATAGTATGATGAGAATACCGTGATTAAATCTAGGGGTGACGGATTGTTGATTATGGATAAGAAATCCCATGCTATTAATCCCATTGACAAGAATAAGTTTGTTGTTAAGTTAGATGATAAGCTCCCTCTTGGGGACATATAGAGCTACAAAGGAGTGGTTGGCATACAAAGTCACGCCTACTTTACAATTTGATGATAGGACATGTTGTGTCTTTCCCACACGCTTCATTTTGCTTTCACAAAATATGTACTCTCCTTTAATTTTTGCTTAGGTTTAGCTTTGTCCCACTTTTCTTTTGTCAAGGGGAAGTGGTTTTTGAAAGTTTTGAATGGCCAAGTGATTGATTTATAAAATGCATAAGTTGTTTCCAGAAGGTTTGAAGTGTTTTCCCTTATTATACTAGGGTTTATAGCCGTGAAAGGGGGAGTGTTACTCGACCCTGAAACCATATTCAATTGGTGTGCCATCCTTTATTTTTTTTATGATGTTAGCCTTAGATAACATTGTGGTTATTTAACCCTTATTATCTTGTTAAGGGAGATTATATAAGTTTTTAAGGTTTTAACCTCCTTAGAGGTCGACCACCTTGGCATCCATTTAATACATGTATATATTATATTATTTTATCCTTGTTATTTGTTAACACTCAACAGCCATCACCCACGAGGAGTGGGAAGAAAGAATAAAGGCCAAGTGGTAGCCATGATGGAGCCTCCTTCACAGACCCACTCAATGGTGGGCTAGGTGGATTGTTGGATCTCACGAGGTGGCATTCTGAGGATGCATGCAAAGAATTTGATATCTTGCAATAGGTATCGGTGATACCATAGGAAAGGGATCATTGTGGAATGGTTCTTTTGGCAGAGGTTAGGGAAAAGAAAATAGGAAGAATTCCATTGGAGTATAGAAAAAATGAAAGTTTTGCTACAGCAGTATCGGGAAGAGTGAGATAGCTCAGACCTTGCACATAAGTTAAAGCTTTTCGTCAACAACGACATACTATTGTGACTACTTTTATAGGTCTGATATCCCTGAGAGATAACGACTTATATTTAATGGTGTTTTGATATAAATATATCTCTCTCATAACAAAGAACGTTGACTGTGTCGACTTATAACAATCCTAAGCAAGTGTTAATGGCATGCAAGACTACATATAACTTTAATGAATTCTTTTTGTGGCAATAGTGTGAATTCAAACTATTATCAAAGGCTCATGAGGTTGCAAACATTCTTTTATGATAATCATATGAAACCTTTTTGTTATGATGTCGCTCGGCCAACTTAGAGGTCGTATTTTTCCTACATGCTACACATGCAAGATCATGGCATGACGTTAATCAGTCTTAAACAATTTTTGAGCCTTGAAACTTTGTTGTTAACATTTATTTATGATTGTTTATGAGCTGAGAAGGCATTAAGACATTGTATTTGTTAAGGAGCCCGAAAGGGCATCAATGTATATTGAGTATGTGTAAGCCACGACGGTATTTGTTCATGATACCGACACTACAATGTCGTGCATGTGGTAATAAGTATGGCCCAAACCATATAAGAATAATGACCACTCTATTTTAGTGATAAACTTGGGTTTGTGTCATGTGCACTTAATATATTTACATATCAACTCAAAGTAATTTATATCAACCCTCGATTGTTTTGTATTGGTAATCTTAGTACATGTAATGCATGCCAAAGCTATAATGATTCCTCATGCAAGTAGGAAGGTTTAATATTCACATATTGTTTATCTTCTTAGCAGCAATGAATGCATGCCATATTTCCTTTGGGAAAGTTAATCTTTTGATACATTCTTATTACAAGAATTAACCCTATGACACTATGAGCTTTGTAGTATAAAAGTAAATGAATGTCATCTTTGTGATTGGCAAATATTCTTATACAAGAATATGGTATCAAGAGGATTTTTTGAGATAGAACCTTTTAAAGGAGATCGACCCTATGAGTCATTGTAAGTACCCCTCTTGATGATACGAACTAAGTATAAACCTTGAAATAAGGTAAACAAAGTAAACACCAACCAGGTAAGGTCAAGTGTTGAAAACATGAATGAACTTATATCATTATGAAAATACAGAATAAAGTGACATAGAGTCACAAGTTCTTTGTTGCCTAAGCAATGAGACCTTTGGGAATGGTTTCCCAAGACAGGAGTCGAATGTCCAAGAAATAGACTAAGATGGTTTTGAACTTATCTATCTAAGACCAAGAAAGGTCAAATTATGTTTACTGTAGGACATGACAGAGCTTATAAGTCGAGTCGAGGTGGTGGACATACGACAATGTTCATTGCGTAACGTATATGTATGTAAATATTTAGCCAAAGTAATGCATATGTCTCTGTATGCATTGTCGAACCACAGTGCTCCAGATGGCATAATGTCTTCAGTAGAGTCATGCATAGTTAAAGTGGATCTATAGTTGTGTGACTGTGAGGCATTATGAAGGACACAACACTAGATACTCATATGGCAAACCTAGCAGTTCCTTATATCTATACCTTCCGTGAAGGGTAGGGCCGCTTCCAGGTAGGAAGTTGTGTGGGGGACCGTCAATCTATAGTTGGAGGAAAAGCACTCGGATGATGCTCTCCTTCCTAAGTAGAAGACAAACCGAGGCATATGAAGACAGATGTCATATGTTCCAAATGCAATTTTTTTCTCTATATGACTTGATAGTCAATTATTGTGTATAATTTGATATTTGATGCCTTGAGCATAGCTTTGTGCATGCATAGTGAAGGTTATTCACTAATGAGGTATCATTGGATATTGTAATTCTAAGTTTTGTTACATTCCGGTAAAGAATAACATGCTTAATTATTGTAGTGATAATGATTCACTCTTGTTTAACTATACTTTGGATAATCATGATGTATCCTAAATTTTAGTTAAGATGAATATTTATGTTTAATTATGAGCATTATGGAATGTGATGTTACATTTTCAAGTTCTTGGACAAGAACAACAAGGTCCAAACTACTTGCAAACTTTTCAAATGATGCAACCACTAAATGATCCAAAGAAGCAAAGTGATGATCAGGGAAATCAACAATCCATTTCTGTGCCAATCCATAAAGTGATCTGACAAATAACCTCATCCACATATCCTCATCCTCAAATTGGAAATTGTCCATGAAATTTGAAAATGCAAGAATATGTGCCTTCTCATCATAAACATCACACCCTTCAAAAATTGGCATTTGATAATAGATCTTATTGGGCATGGACTGCTTCTCATAATTGACCCATGAAAGATTCAGTTGTTTGTATGTGGTCTCATTAGCAATGGGAGGGGGCCAAAAAAGTGAGCTATTGACAACAATAGGAAGGGCATTGGATTGTAGCTTGGACAAACGTAGCATAATTTGATTTTGTAATTATTTTTCTTGCTGCAACAAAGACTTTAATAATTGTTTTCCTTTTTCAATTTCATACTGTAGCCTAGCTGATTCATCTTGGTTATGCAAGGGTGTTTGACATTGAGACAAGGGATTACAAGATGTAGGACAATCTGAGTAATAGGATGAATCATCATCATAAGAATCATAAACATCTTCACCCTCATAATATTCATGGAATGAGACATAGTATGATGCATAAGATGGATCTACCCTAGGGCCAATAGTATTCCGAGAAGCCATGACTAAAATTTTCTACCATGCACGACAGCACAAGACTTAATAGAATAAATGCTTTTGTATTTTGTAGGAAGTCGGAATTAGTTATAAAAGGAAACCATGTGTAACTTAATTTTCTAGTCGTTGCTCATAAACTTGGGGCGTTTGAATCACCAATAGCACAACTAGAATAGCAATGAACAAACTTTTGTTCTTTGACGACAGAGTCACCACCTCTTCCAAAGAGGAATTCCTTGAAGTGTGATTGATCTTCAAGGCCACAAATTTATTTTGGGTTCAGCTCACCAATAGAGTCTTCAATTTCTTTGAACCCTCAAATTCTCCTTGGCAATGGTGCCAAAAGTTTGGTGTATGTTGACAAGTTACCAACTTATCCAAACAAAAGGCACAACTACAAGTCACTATTACTGGGGTGTTGAAAATATTTCGAGCTGCCTAGACCCAGCAATGGCTAAAATGACTTTATCCCCAAAAATGGTGCCAAAATCCTGGCTCCAAAAATTATTGCAATCCAAAACCCTAAAACATTTAACAATCACCAAGGCCAAGGGTGTCGTCAAGGTGATTGAAAGAGGTTTATCAACAGGTTAAGGGTGATCTTGGCCAATTGACAGAAGTGGGTAGGCTCCTCTAGACTCCGAGCTCAACTTAGACTCTAGAGGGATATTCCAAGGGGTATACCTTAACAAGTATTGGCTTCAAACCAAATGAACAACTAAAAATAAATGGACAACCAAACCCAACTTGTTGTCTTGGTCCCGAAGACTAACATTGAACCAAGAACAACTTGTTGTCACAAAACCTCTATATAGATGAATCAAATTATGTGGATGTACGTGCACAAGAAAGTTGGTTTTTCCCCTAACCCACTAGTAAATGTTTTTGTTTTTTAAAAGATGGGAGCATAATAGGAATGGTTCAAGACCAGTGCCTACTCTATGGGCAACAGAGTCATAGGTAATCAAGAAAATAACAAATTGAAATCAAAAGGAACAATCAACTATGTATTTGCATACACCACAAAATATGATGTCTTGAAATAGAACATACTTAGTAATCCAAAACATAATTGCATATACCCATATATAACTTGAGAGAGATTATTACATAGATTGCAATATTTTTAGAATGCTGCCACATTCATCAGACCCAATATTACATTCGTGCTATCAAACATGGAAAAGGAAAATATACTCATCTACGGCTGAGAAATTTTCCTCGATACATACCTAATGACCTGGAGACATTCTACAACAAGAACTATATACAATATTAACTCCTTTGACTTCGTAGGTCTACACTCCTAAATGAGTTGAGCTGGAATTTCAATTGTAGCCCTGTAACTTTCTGCACCTGTAGTTGTCTTCTAGAGACCACCCACCAAAGAAACCAACCCCTAATGCATCTAAAACATATGCATATATAGCAATTTATCTCAATGAGCAATTAAAGCATTGCGCTCTGTCATCGAGTACACCCATGTTGCATTAAAATCTAGCCCATGGCCTTGTCAGAAGATATCTCTACCAAAGGAATGCATGTATACATCTGTTTTGCCAATCATAAATATAGTTGAAATATCCTGATTTGATTCGTAGTATAATTTAATACAGAAATATCTAAAGATGAAGTAGCTGAGAAATATCTGTTGCATTGAAGACTAATAGCTAACTCATTCACCTGCACAATTAAATATACAAGTGCCTAGAACATTGGTGAGGGAAGATTTGAGTCCACTCCCCAACAAGTCTGAGGAATGACCAAAGAGGGTTTTCCACACACCTGGTGTACTTGGAGAAATAATGAGGGACGATTTGAGTCTAGTCCCTAACACCTGCAATGTTAATTTCATCTACTTTTTTCTCCACAAGTACCTGTGCATTGAAGAATTTTATTGTGCTACCCACCTAAACAACCCTGCTCTGCAAAATCATTAATTTTGAGTACAAATCTACCTATACAATCATGTAATCATGGCACAATTTCAAGAAATCACCTCTTCAAAGCTTTTACAACACTTTAAAAGTGTTGCCCAAGTTTCACTTACAGGCTCCCTTTGAATTTGTTGTATTTGAAGAATTTAAAATTATGCTATTTTGATCTTCATTCTTCATTTGCCCTTTGAATTCTAATTATATGCCCTTTTCTATGCATTGGGCATCTTCTTTTCCCCTTTGTCAGAAAACTGGGTGCCAAGCCTCTTAGTCGACAAACTGTTAAGTTCACAAACTCACCATTTCCCCAGCAAAGGCTCCTTTTGCACTTTCTCCTCATTTACTCACTTTATGAGTGAATTCTCTTCATCATGACCTTCTTATTTTGTCGCTTCCTTCTTCCTTTTTCTCCCTTGTCTTTTCTCTTCTCTATCAGCAAATTTCTTCACTGACGAACTATCCTTCATGCCATTTTTCTTTTGCCACTCAGTCTCCTTATCGGCAAATTGCGAAAAACAAAAACTCATAAACTTGGTCAGCAAAGTCGACAGTTCTCAAACTTGTTGATTCACTAACATACACTAAGTTTTTTCTCTTGTTTGCCTTAGAAAATTTTTCTTCATTTTTTCCCTTTCCAATTCTCTTCACCTTGTTCCTTTTCTCACTTTCAAACTTCATTCTTTCACCCTTTGGTCACTTTATTGGTGAATCGGCGAAATGGTAAACCCATGAACTTGGTTAGCAAACTCAATAGTTCGCAAACTCACCAACTTGTCGATGAAGCCCTTAAAAACCTTTTTTCCATAGCCATTATCTTTGTTTTCCTTCTTTCTCAGAGCTTCCCTCAGTCAGTGAAATGTTGTCAGCGAAACTTCTAACCGGTGACCCCAACAGTTCACGAAGTCCTCCCTTTGTCGATGAAGACATCACCCTTCATTTCCTTCAACACTTTCATTCCCTTAGACAAATTTTCCACTTGCCTTAGAAAATTTTCAACTTTCCTCTATCACTGAATTTAGCTATTGATGAATTCCTTGTCGGAAGAACCTCCCATCAATGAACTCTCTAGTTCACAAACTAAAGATTTCACCAACAGAAGACTTCACTTCTTCTCTTTTTTCCTTTGCCACAACCTTTCTCTTCTTTTTTTCCTTGGAGAAAAATCACCATTCCTTAGAAAACCTTCCTTTGCTCCCTTTTCATATGGTCAGAGAATCAGGGAAAACACAAACTCACGACTTGGTCAGCGAAATCAGCAGTTTGTGAAGTAGTCGATTCACTGACAAAAGGCTAAAAACTTAAACATTTTCCTTTAACCTTTTGCTTTTCCTTCACCTCTTTTTCCACCTTATCAGAAAATCGGTAAACTAGCAAAGTCACGGACCTACGAACTCAGTCAGCAAAATCAATAGCTCACGATTTTGTCAATTTGCCGACAAAACCCTCAAATGGACAGATTTTTGTAAGGGAAGAAAACACACTGACTTGGGGGGGGGGGGTTTACTTATAATTTTTTTTAAAGAAACCCATTTAAATTTTCTTAGATTGGGTATATATGATGGGTTTAAAATGCAATGGCAAAAAGTTGGAGGTTTGATGGATTTTTGGGCCAAAACATGCATGTCTAGGAGTTGGTTTTTACAGGTGCCAACACTCACATGGATGTCATTGTTTCAATAAAATTTAATGTGTGTGTGTGTGTGTGTGTGTGTGAAAGGGGTTGTGCTTAAATGGCAAGGCCATAAGGTTCTCAAGATGGAGATCCAATTTTGAATGCCCCAAGTAACACCTATAGTTAGAACTCCAAGTTGTGGCTCTTGGACTTCTATTGTGGCTTTTATGTTGAATAAGTAAATCTAAGTTGAATATGTGGATGGGGAGGAGGTCCCCTTGTGACATCCGCTAGAGTGGGTCAGCTTAAATATCCTCACAATATATATATATATATAGAGAGAGAGAGAGTGTGTGTGAGAGAGAAATGTGTTACAAAAAATATAGGTCTAAATTTTTTGTTAATAATGATTCAAAAATTAATAATAAATAAAATGTTTAATAATTTAATTACCAAAAAATATCTATGCACTAAACATTTCAATTAATGATCTAATTTCAAGAACTCATGGAAATTTTTATTTGTAGTGAAAGTTATGCAATATGGAAAAATAACAATAAAAATAATAGAAAAAATATTAAATTTGATTGAAAAGAAAAATAAAAATGATACAAATAGTTCTTTAAAAAAATTAAAAATTATAACTTAAATCTACATCAAAAATGCCACATAAATCTACATAGAAAATGCCACAACTCACTAGTTTACATCATCCTTAAATTCTTGAATGTTTGTTCAATATAATGGACACAAATTTAAAAATACTAAAAAATGTTGATTTTGAGTGTCCCACTTAGATAAAAATGTGGGACACACTATTATGCTATCATCCCAATAAGAAATCAAATGATATGCATGTAGGCTTAATTAGGTGCTTGGTATTTTCCCCTATATTGTTTATATTGCCCCAAGGGATGGCAAAACATAAATAAATAGGTGATAGATATCCCCATGTAAGCTCAAAAAAGTAATAGATATATTCATATAGGTGCTAAAAGTCAAGGGAGGTATTAAGTATCCCTAATAGTGTTCTCGCTATTGCCCCCACAACATGACAACAAAATGGAATGGATGAATAACTAAGTAGATGTAAGCATGAACACACAAGGAAGATAGCTTGAAAGGTGGGCATATATGCTCAACATGTTGGGGTATTAAGTATCCCTAATGATATTTCCATGTTGCCCATAGATTGTGGCATTTAGAGAATAGGGTAAGTTTGTGTGTAGATGTGATCATGAAAGCTCAAGATAGATGATAAGAAGGAATGCACACAAAAGAGGAGTGATGAGAAGGTGTTCTCCATAGATTTCCCTAAGGGTGCTATTATTGTACGGAATAAAGTCATAGGATGATAGATAGGATCATGGTTCCAAGAATCCACTCATGTAACAAAGGATGTGGACAAAGCTATATAGGAATATAAAAGATTTGAAGTATGGGAGTGAACTAGAAACAAGTAGGCAGATGATCCCAAAGTGGGTGATAATGAAATGAAGAAAATCAAGAAGGAAAGGCTAATCCATAAATATAATACTTGAAAATAGAAATAAGTGAGGAAAAATAGAAAATATGGTAATCAATTCTAGGTAAACAAGGGAGTGTCATGAGTTGCATAAGCAAAAAAAGTGATGAAAGGCTAGTACTTGGCAAGTGGGGGGTGCTAGTAGATGTGGATAAATGAACACAAGAAACCTATAGCAAGCAAGATAAAAAAAAATATTTGAATCATAGGAGACATATAGAAGGTGAAAATAAGGATAAAATCAAAATTGGCAACCTATAGGAGGTGTAGGAAACTAAATTAGGAAGTGGTGATAAGGTGCTAGGAAAATATATGCAGGATCAAAGACAAAGAAAAGGAGAAAGTTAAAACTTACAAAAGTAGGTGAAGATATAGATAGACATTTGACATGATTGGTAGAATCATCATCATCATCTATGAATACATAGACAAACATTTAATGCATTTAGTTTCTTCATTATTAGACACATTGGATTTGGTAATTACATTTTCATGTTGATGGAACACCATTAGATTTTCTTTCTTTTGTTCCTTGACTAGATTTTGATATGATTCATGAAAACATTTTTCACTACCATATGGTGGTACCTTGAGAGTATATATGTATGTAGCTAAAGTGAAATGCATCAATTCCACAAGGGGTTTGTAGTTATCTCTTTCAATATTTACCACTTTTTCTTCATGGATGAATTTGACACATTAATGAATAATATAAGGAATAATGGTCATGTATTGTATTCATGGTCTACCCAATAATATTTTAAACCTATACATATACATATATATTGTGGGTATCACATGATATAAAATAGGAGTTATTTTGGGTCTAACTATAAGAGAAAATACAAGATAACCTAAAGTATCTAAAATGAAGAGAAAAAGATGGTGTTTGTAGGGACCACAAATTCACCTCATCAATTTTCCTATAAGTATTCCTAAATTAACCAATTCACTATTTTATCCCATTTCCCACAATTAATTAATGTAACTAACCCAAGTCAACTAATTCCATTCTTATCACAATTAACCCCATTTTTCATCCCTAAGGTTAACTAATTAGATACACATAATTAATTAACGTTAGTCTAATTATTCCTCCAACTAATTTATTAGATAATGCATGATTATCTAATTAATTAAGCTAATTAATCACACTCTCCATTTTCTTCTAATTAAAAATTCCACCTCATCCCACTAAAAGCCAAAACACTGTCTTTTAATCTCCACCATTAATTTTAAATCCCAAAATCAATCTAGATAGGTCCTCTATTTTCACACATGCCACTTTCCCCCACTCCTTGCTCACACATGTGTAAGCATATTACATGGGTTAATATTGACCCTTGATTTCACCCTTCCATCACTACCATCCACTTGAATTATTCTCCTTCCTCCACATGTTTACATCTCATTCCATCCTACAATTTAAGTTAATCCTAACCCTCCATCTTGCATCAGGCCTCCCATCATGGCACTTGTCAGAAGGATAATGAGTATCATCATGGAATCAATCCCAACCATTGATTTCATCTTTCAATCACAATTGTCCATTCTTCCATGGGAAAGTCTATTTAAGGAGGCTTGCCTAAAGGATTTATCATGCATTCTTATAGTATCCACATGTTGCCAAATTTATCAATATCCTATCACTTGAGCATCCACGTTACATCTTAGCACATAAACTTGATCATTAGATCACATCTAAAACAACAATGGAGGTATAACGTGTTTGTTTTTATGTTTTTTGCAATATAGTTTAACTTCTATTATTGCTCAAATTGAAAGTAGGTGTTGATTTTGGGATTGTGAGCTTGTTTGCATTATTTTGTATCTTGCTTGGTTTCTTTTGGTCGAATTTTAACGTCTATATTTTCAACATGCTTAGTGGGACTCTTGTTCCTTACTAATCATTTGTTCCTTGAGTGTGTTTTATGAGTTTTTGTAAGTTTTTAACATTCTTGGATGTGTTTCCAAATCCCCAACATTTATACCTTATGTATTAGCATCTATGCAAATACTCATGGCATTTATGTCTATTTTATAGCATGTTTGACCCCTTTCAACATAGATAACATGAAGTTTTCCAATCTCATGGCACCTACACCCAGCCCGTAGCACTTGTGCCTTGGTTCATGGCGCCCTTGCATTTTAGGCACTTGGTCATTTTATTAATCATTGTAGATAGGGTTTTATGAGTTCAACTTCTACGAGGTTTTGGTTTTTAACTAACTTTATCTTGCTTCTAAGATTAACTTGAATGGATTACTTGTTTGTATCCTTGGAGCTCTTAACTAACCTTTTTCTTGTAGGATCTTGAGTGTTTTCAGACTATTTTTTGCATTCTTAGCTCTATGGGTCTATTCAGGTGTAGGTAATGTATGCTTTGTGTTATTTGCATAAACATCACACCTCTATGATGTTTGTGTATTTCTCATAGCACCTATGAGTTTCCCATGTTGTCTCTACATAATTTAACATTTTTACTTTCTAGACTTACTATTTTTACCACATGCATGGTGTTTGTGACCTATGTCTTAGCATTTGTGCACTACCATACATTTTCTAGCATTAGTTTTAGTCATTTTTTTCTAACTTATCTTTGCTTGTGGATCTGATTACCTTGAGATTTGATTATTAAACACTTGCAAGTCTATTGGTAGTTCTAACAAGTTTCTTGTAGGTTCACTTGAAGAAGACCTATCATTAAAACCTTACTTGTGTTTTTGTCTCACATTTTCCTTGGGATCTTAAAATTAACTTTGTTTGGTGAATTTGGTGTGCTTGGAGTCATGTGTATGCTCTTCCCTTGCACCAAAAGGTGGCCTTGGGAATCAAAAACACCCTTTAAACACATTGATTCTCACACCACACATTTCAATTTCTAAGGTTAATCAATCTTGTTTGGTGTGCTTGTGTGGACCAACTGAGTCTGTAGGTTCTCCCCTAATGTTGAAAGGTGATCTTGGGGATCTAAAACATCTCTTAGCTCACTTTTGTTTATCCCAATAATCTAATTTGTGTATGCTCTTCTTTGGTGTGACAAGGTGATCTTGGGAATTAAAAGCACTTGGAATTCTTTCCCTTTAGGGGTCTGCCCAAAGATTTCATCACCTTAGGGGATGACCCAAAACAACATGTTCTGGTGGGGTATACAAATTTAAGAGAGGATCAAAAGACTCTCTTATTGGAGGACATTTACGATTTGGCTAAGCTTGCAAGTGTTGTGAATTAAGGTGTCTCAACCTTTGCAAGTTCCTAATGTTGTATTTATTTAATGTTGTCTAGTATTGTAATTTTCTATGTAAATTTTGTCCTCATATGAGGAGGTATGAATCCCATGTTGACTTGGCATAGATTTGTCATGTGTCAGCACCTTGTGGTCTTGTGTCATGAGTTATGACAGATTCTATGACATGTAAGAGTTGAAATGACAGGTGTGATAAGTTTTTAGTATGTGGTGATTGAACATGTTGCAAGGTTGTGGGTACATGCAACAAGGTAAATTTTGGTGACTTTGTCATCCGTGGTTTGCCCCCCAAAAAAATTAACCGAGGAGTGGAAGGGGTGGAGCCCCTCCTATGGGGCCTAGGGGTCTGGGGGCAATGCCCCCAGCGGGGGTTGTTGGGAGCAGCGCCTCGGGACAGCACCCTCGAAGTAAAAAATGCCTTATATTTAATAAAGACGTCGACAACTAGTTTGTTATTAGCCAACATGAAAAAATTGACATTAAATAACTGCCAAAGAGGCTTGATAAATAAGCAACTGGAGATGTGAAAGGTCATGGGATGTGAATGAGAATTAGCCCTCTTTTGACACAATGTGTCCCAAAAAAAATTTCTTCTTCAACTCCAAATTGACATTTTTTGGGATTTAAAGAGATCCCATACTCTAAACACCTTTCAAAAATCAATTGCAAATGTTTACAATGATCATTTCTATCCTTTGAAAATGCAGTTAGATCATCTTGGTAAATAGCCATGATCTCATCAATGAGGCCAGCAAAGGCCACATCCATTACTCGTTGAAATGTAGATCCTTCATTTTTAAAACCAAATGGCATTCTCAGATACACATATGTTCCCCAAGGAGTAGTGAATTTTGTTTTGTATTGTTCTTACTCCTTGACCAGCACCTAGTTATAACCTAAAAATCCATCCATCATCGACATTAGTTTTGAACCAACCACCCTCTGTAGTAAATGATACATGCTTGGAAGATGATAGTTATCCTTGGGAGATTTAATGTTCATATTTCTAAAATCAACACAAAGTCTAATTTCCCCATTTTTCTTTCTGACTGGGACAAGATTAGACACCCACTCAGAGTGCTTGATAGGTTTGATTGTACCTCCCTCTTTCATTTTTAGCAACTCCTTCTGCATCTTGGGAGCTATGGTGGGATTTATAGGCCTTTGTTTCTACCTAAATGGTTTTGCATCTGGTTGGAGAAGGTAATAGTGAGTAAACCTATTTGTGTTCCTCTGATTTTGGACCAAGTGATATGTTGGTTTTTCTTCTGAATCAGCATTAGGGTTTGCCAGTTCTAATGCACAGGTAGATTCAGCCAACTGAATACAGGAGGTTGCGTGAGCTCCTCCCCTTCACTTCTGGTTTTGCCGCACCAAGGGGGGTGTCCCTATTTGATAAAAGTATGACCTTGACTAGCTCAATGACATAAAGATATAACTTGACAGCAACAGGTAGAGTACTCTCATGTAAGGACCAAGATTTGTGTAACAAATCACAAGGTTGGCAACATTCTTAGACATGATGTCTGGTTGGGTATGAGAGCATGCAGGGATCCTAATCCTACTCCTACAACTAACAGGTGGAAGGATGAAATGGTTTGAAATGGTGTTTGGAGGGATGGGACTTTCCTAGACCCATTGAACAGACAGATTCCCAAACCAGTGCCTTATCTGGGCAGCAGAGTCATATCTAAGAATGTAAATGTCTCCCCATGACAACATAAATTCATATCCAGAGGACCTGAGAATAATGCTGCTGCCTAACAGCAACATGTCCAAGAAAGAGTATTACCAATGATCATACTTAATAGATCCTATGATGCAATCTATTTCCCTTTGTATCTGATCAAAAGCCTATTTAACCACTCCTTGAGCAGACGTAATAAATTAGACACACAGTATGCATATACTGAAAAACTTAGAAGCCCTTGACAACCTTGTTTGAAAGGAAAACAAATGACATACAGGAGACAATAAGAAACAATACACACACAGGTGTTTTTTATTTAAAATCAATCTGCATAGAAGGTCATCACAGAGAAAATCATCATTTACAAGCCAAGATAGATTAGTACACCAGACTAAGGACCGAGTCTGTAGCAAAAAATGCCTTTCAAAATGTGAACACCTTATGTTCAGAGTCAGAGCCAAAAGCCCAAAAACATCCAACCCCTAAAATGAGTAACACTTCCTGCTTAAAAACAGCCAGAGGGAAGCGTACTCAGCATTAATTACATGGTCAAAATTCAAAAATCCACCAGATACAGACTCCACAAAGGAATGTTGCTCAGAAGTCATCAATGCAGCAGACAAGGGAGGCCTCGAGCCTTGCGCCACCATCTGGAAGTCTTCACTCATAAATCGAGCAGCCTGATCATGTGTACCATCGCCCATACCCTTGCTACAATCACCATTGATGGCTCAACCACCCGCGGCCTACCTGGAAACTGTCGCTGCGTTCAAACAGAAGTTCCCGCCAAAACGCACTTTAATGAAGTTTCAAATGTACAGGGAACTTAATCCCACATTGGTGCCGCGGAGACTCCTCCAATACTTTAAAAACATGGCTGCGAGCATAATAGTTGTCGAGCACCTTTTGCCACGCTCGATGCACAAGCCTTCTCCAAAAGCCCATCGCCAAAACCCAAGCCATCGGCCAACCCCAAAAAACTCCTGCCGACCTCATTCGTCTCGCCGACCGCTACACTACATTCCCCTCCATCGGCCAGAGATGAACCATCGGGCCAACCTTCCTGATTCCATCCGACAGCAAATGTTACGCCGAAGGCTTCCTCCGTCGGTGTGACTTACACCGTCGGAGCAATCAAAGTCTCCCCAGCCGATAGACCAATTCTCACCGATGGCATTGCTTCCCTCTTCGGCCAGACAACCATTGTCGGCCCAACACAAAACTGCTTTGCTGATGATGCTGATCACCCCAATGCCTATTCAAATCCCTTGTCAGTGAGACCCACGCCGATGACATCGCATCTGCCGAACATTACATATCGGCAACCCAAGAAAATACTTCGCCGATAGCCAAAGTGTTGGCGATGACCCTCCAAAATTCTTATCGGTATGACCAACCCGATGAACCGGTTCAACACAAAGGTTCAACGCCGAGGTTCAACATGTCGATTGGATCAAAAAGATGAGCAAAGGATTTACTTAGTGAAAAATGGAACCAAAGCCCGCGAACCGTTGAACCGCTGAACCGGTTCAACCCGATGGTTCAAAGGCGAGGTTCAACGCTGAGGTTCAACCATAATCAAAGCACTCAAAAAGAAGTTTCACCGACGAGGATCAAACCTCCAAAACACTACTCCATTGGCAACAAAGCTTTGAACCATTGAACCTCTGAACCGTTAAGAAGAGGGTTCAAGCGGGAGGTTCAACGATGCAAGATTTGCGCAAGGCAAATGCATAATATGACCCATTAGAAGAAAAATGAACCATGAACTGCTGAACCATTGAATTTAGAGAAAAAGGGTTCAAGTTCAAACTGAAATGTCGAAGACACAAAAATAAACTCATGCCGATGGAGAAAACATGATGACCCCTTCCTTAGGAAAGAAGATGCGGATGCTGCAAAACACTGAAGGGTTGCCAAAACTTAGAACTTTTTAGATTTTTTGGGATGGTGCCTGCATGAAAATTGCTAAATTAACTGACAGTGAATTCAGGCACCAACAGTGGCTCTGATTGGGGACGTGCAGGTGCAAGACTACAGCGAGAACCCCAGATCTCTGGGATGCAGACCAGTGCCCTATCCATTGGGCAACAGAGTCATACTTGCACCAATCTGCATCACCAAACACATTATTTTAAAATAAACATGGTGGCCTAGGGCCACCAAAAAGGAAAAACTAGACTTTTCCTTTGTCAAACACCTGATTTTCTTTTGATTTCTTCAAATGAAGCCTAAAAGCATTTAACTGTCTGTAGCAAGCCCCTTGGCATTATTTGTGCTGCTGCTCATTTCTTTTTCTTCAACAAATCTACAACTAGCTTCATCAGCATATATAATTATCAGTTGTAGAATGTCATCATCATATGAGTCACTGATGTTGCTGGAAAAATAACAGACTCACATTAAACAAATGAATCCACATCAAAATTTTGCCCTTCCTCAAAAAATAAGAGCTCCTCTGTATCAAACATGCAATATTCAGGCACAAGCAACATGTCATAATCAAATTTATCTTGATGAATATATAGATATCCATCATCATCATGCATGGCAGTTTTGTCATTAATGTCCACTTGAAATGTCTCAAGAGGAGGCAGAAATAACTCAGAATGCAGCCCTACACTGAAAGCTTCATAGTCACCCCTGCAATCAACACTATTCCCAACTGTATGAGCACACACATCTGCAATTTTCCCATCCACCTCTGAATAGTGACCTTGTTTTTTATCTTCACCAGTGCCCTGATAATCAAAAGCAAAGTTTTCAACCTTTGCACTATGAAGGTGGCCAAAATCTTCAAGGAAACACTCATAATCAGCATCCAAATATATTTCATCATCTGAAAGGCTCACATATGCATCTGAATGCTGGCAATCACTAGCATATTCACTGCCATCCCTTGAATCAATGTTTTCTATATTCAAAGTGAAGCTCTGCATATCCACTTCATATAAATACTCAGGCATAAGTGGGATATGCACACTACTGCAAGACACAACTTCATGTATGTCTCTCATTTGATCAATTGGAGGGCACCTTGTGTCTGCAGGCTTGTCTTCTAAAGGCTTATAATAATCTTTGTTTTCATTATTACAAGATGTGCTTACATTTTCTACAACATTTTCTTCATGCATCACATCATGGCTGCACACATTATTCTGAAGTATATTTCCCTCTATACAATCATCTCTCAATGCACATACTGGGAGGGCTGAAATATATTCACTTTGATAACTGCTTTGACAACTTGCAGCCATGAAACTTACTGGCATTCCATATTTCTCATTATTTTCTATGTCCATAGCAAATTGGAAAGCCTGGTGAAGTGTGACTGGTTCTTTATCTCTCAACAGATAACTCATTTCTTCATCAAATGCAGCAAAATAAATTGTCAAGCACAATGCATTATTAGGTCTCATATATTCAGAGATCTGCCTGAGCAATTTAATAAACCTAAGATTAAAGGCTGGAACCAGCTCCTGATCTTCCCTTTGGATATTCATAAAATGTATGATCAATGAGGCCACATCAAACCTTTCACCAAACTGACCTAGGAATGCAACTTCTAAATCTATCCATGAAGAAACTGAACAAGCAGGCAGGTCTGAAAACCATATCCTAGCATCATCTTCCAATGACTGAACAAAGAGTCTCATTACTACATCTTCATCCTCTACCTCATAATCTTCTATTAAATTACAAAATCTTTGCAAATGTTTGTTTGCCGATTCAGAATCTGATCCACTATATTTTGGCAAACATCTTCTAATTTTATTGGGAATAATATTTGGGTAACCATATATCCCTGTGAAATTTAGGTCTTTATATCTTTCAATAAAGAATGGTCTTCTCTGAGAGCACGAACAGGCTTGCTATTCTAAACTCAACATTTTGAATCAAAGATGAATACCTGGATATATGTTGCAGCACTGATAGGTTCTTTCAACAGAGTCGCCACCTCTCAGAGAGAGGACAGAATGTCAGCAAGGCACTTTTATTTTTTGGATTCATCACCCTAGCAGAGCACCACATGGTTCCTTTTTACTGCAACAACTTCACTGGAAACTAGATTTTCCAGCCCTCAGGTTACTTGACTCTCTCTATCCCCAGCAGAGTCGCCATTTTGTTGGTTTTGCTTCTGAATCAGCATTACGGTTTGCCAGTTCTAATGCACAGGCAGATTCAGCCAACTGAATACAGGAGGTTGCGTGAGCTCCTCCCCTTCACTTCTGGTTCTGCCGCACCAAGGGGGGTGTCCCTATTTGATAAAAGTATGACCTTGACTAGCTCAATGACATAAAGATATAACTTGACAGCAACAGGCAGAGTACTCTCATGTAAGGACCAAGATTTGTGTAACAAATCACAAGGTTGGCAACATTCTTGGACATGATGTCTGGTTGGGTATGAGAGCATGCAGGGATTCTAATCCTACTCCTACAACTAACAGGTTGAAGGATGAAATGGTTTGAAATGGTGTTTGGAGGGATGGGACTTTCCTAGACCCATTGAACAGACAGATTCCCAAACCAGTGCCTTATTTGGGCAGCAGAGTCATATCTAAGAATGTAAATGTCTCCCCATGACAACATAAATTCAAATCCAGAGGACTTGAGAATAATGTTGCTGCCTAACAGCAACATGTCCAAGAAAGAGTATTACCAATGATCATACTTAATAGATCCTATGATGCAATCTATTTCCCTTTGTATCTGATCAAAAGCCTATTTAACCACTCCTTGAGCAGACGCAATAAATCAGACACACAGTATGCATATACTGAAAAACTTAGAAGCCCTTGACAACCTTGTTTGAAAGGAAAACAAATGACATACAGGAGACAATCAGAAACAATACACACACAGGTGTTTTTCATTTAAAATCAATCTGCATAGAAGGTCATCACAGAGAAAATCATCATTTACAAGCCAAGATAGATTAGTACACTAGACTAAGGACCGAGTCTGTAGCAAAAAATGCCTTTCAAAATGTGAACACCTTATGTTCAGAGTCAGAGTTGAAATCCCAAAAACATCCAACCCCTAAAATGAGTAACACTTCCTACTTGAAAACAACCAGAGGGAAGCATACTCAGCATTAATTACATGGTCAAAATTCAAAAATCTGCCAGATACAGACTCCACAAAGGAATGGCGCTCAGAAGTCATCATTGCAGCAGACAAGGGAGGCCTCGAGCCTTGCGCCGCCATTTGGAAGTCTTCACTCATAAATCAAGCAGCTTGATCATGTGTACCATCGCCCATACCCCTGCTACAATCGCCATTGATGGCTCAACCACCCACGGCCTACCTGGAAACTGTCGCTGCGTTCAAACAGAAGTTCCCGCCAAAACGCACTTTAATGAAGTTTCAAATGTGTAGGGAACTTAATCCCACATTGGTGCCGCAGAGACTCCTCCAATACTTTAAAAACATGGCTGGGAGAATAATAGTTGTCAAGTGCCTTTTGCCGTGCTCGACGCACAAGCCTTCTCCAAAAGCCCATCGCCAAAACCCAAGCCATCGGCCAACCCCAAAAAACTCCTGCCGACCTCATTCGTCTCGCTGACCACTACACTACATTCCCCTCCATCGGCCAGAGATGAACCATCGGGCCAACCTTCCTGAGTCCATCCGACAGCAAATGTTACGCCGAAGGCTTCCTCCGTCGGTGTGACTTACACCGTCGGAGCAATCAAAGTCTCCCCAGCCGATAGACCAATTCTCACCGATGGCATTGCTTCCCTCTTCGCCCAAACAACCATTGTCGGCCCAACACAAAACTGCTTTGCCGATGATGCCGATCACCCCAATGCCTATTCAAATCCCTTGTCAGTGAGACCCACGCCGATGACATCGCATCGGCCAAACATTACATATCGGCAACCCAAGAAAATACTTCGCCGATAGCCAAAGTGTTGGCGATGACCCTCCAAAATTCTTATCGGTATGACCAACCCGATGAACCGGTTCAACACAAAGGTTCAACATGTTGATTGGATCAAAAAGATGAGCAAAGGATTTACTTAGTGAAAAATGGAACCAAAGCCCGCAAACCGTTGAACCGCTGAACCGGTTCAACCTGATGGTTCAAAGGTGAGGTTCAACGCTGAGGTTCAACCATAATCAGAGCACTCAAATAGAAGTTTCACCGACGAGGATCAAACCTCCAAAACACTACTCCATTGGCAACAAAGCTTCGAACCATTGAACCTCTGAACCGTTAAGAAGAGGGTTCAAGCGGGAGGTTCAACGATGCAAGATTTGCGCAAGGCAAATGCATAATATGACCCGTTAGAAGAAAAATGAACCATGAACTGCTGAATCATTGAACTTAGAGAAAAAGGGTTCAAGTTCAAACCAAAATGTCAAAGACACAAAAATGAACTCATGCCGATGGAGAAAACATGATGACCCCTTCCTTAGGAAAGAAGATGCGGATGCTGCAAAACACTGAAGGGTTGCCAAAACTTAGAACTTTTTGGATTTTTTGGGATGGTGCCTGCATGAAAATTGCTAAATTAACTGACAGTGAATTCAGGAACCAACATGATAAATTCTAGTTTTGATGAAAATTATCCTTCTTGTATACACTTTCATATTCCTAAAGTTACAGATAAGAAAGATGGGTGTTGTTATCAGTTTCTTGATACCCTAGGACTGTATTTTCAAGTATAACAGACTAGTAAGGCAGTAGAGTAAGGTTTTGGAATATTGTTGATAAGTTCAGTGTTCATTATAGATGGAATTGGCCCAAACATGCTATCAAGTTGCATTATGAACCCTCTTCAAACTAGGGTTTGTTAATGTTGATGATTGCAAAATACAGCCTTCTAGCCCTCCTTCTAGCGCCAGAAAACTGTTGATGATTGTTTTGATGCAATCATAACAATAAGTTTAAATTCACATATAATGAACTGAAACTATACTTGAAAGATAAGAAGGAATCATTTGAGATTCAACTAATCCCAAGTCTACAATGGTTCGGTTGGTCAAGTTCAGTTGGTCAATGTGAAGTTGTAATGTTCAAGGGGCCTTACGTAGTTTAGGTTTGTTTTGTGGTTTACTAGCCTAAGAATATGCAAAAAGGTCATAGATTTCAACAAGTATTCTGTTCATTTGCATAAAGGTGATACTGTGCTGCAAGTTTCAGAGGGTTTTCTTGGATTTTTGCAGCTTTCTTTTTATCTGTTTATGAAGACTGTCTACTTATAGCTCTGTTATACATGCTTCTTCAAATTTGAGACAATTTCCTTTGGATTTCTACGTTTTCAGCTAAATATTTCAGATGGGTTGGGAAAAGTTAGAAATATCTACTCTATACCTCATTTAATCTACCGAAGGATCTAATTGTTTCTGTTATGCACTATGTAAATACCACAGTAATTTGATCAAATCCACAGTAAAAACCCTAAATGTAAGTTCTGAGCATTTTCACAAACATACATTTAAAATTGCAAGCTCTCAAAGAAGATATTTCAAAACACAAAGAAGAGCAGGAGAACACTCAGAAGATAGATGCAAAACTCCAGATTCTATTGTATTAGAAACGAATAGTCATACATGATTTACAATGTAGGAATGACTCTTAGTTTCATTGATCATACTACAGAGAACTTACAAGCTTTACAGATACAGTAAGGCAACCAGACATTCCACGCGCACCTTACTACAGACAAACAGGCGACCTCCTTCTTCTACTTCTAAACTATGCTAAGCTAACTTGCTGTGTTTTCCTAGAATCCCTGTTGTAGCCCCTGTTGTAAAGTATTACAATGTAGAGAGGCACAATATATAGACATTCTGATTGTCCTCACTACAGCAAAAAACCTAACTGAACCCCTGGTTCAAACCCTTGGTTACAGCAATAAATACAAGCGAACCAGTTCTCAAAAATATCTCTGAGCAGTGTCAAATCTGGGCGAAATATTGCCCCTTCTGAGAAGTTCCGGCAGCTGGGCAATAACTTCTGTTTGTCTGTTGTAGTAATACCTCCAGCTGCAACTCTGTCTTTCACTTGAATGGCCTTGACTTTTCGCACTTTATCCTTATCTTCTTGCTCCTGAGATCAGATTTTCTTTCCTTCATGAGGTCGCTGTGTTGACTTTCCAGCTGCTTCCTCAACTGCAAGCCTGCAAGACAAGACAAGCAATAAGTTTCACATTTATCACATAAATAGTAGGAAATTAAAATAAGTGTTTAAATCCAGGTGACTGCGCAAAATTACGGAAATCAGATCAGAAATCCTCTCAAAACACGTCAAAAATACGTTCAGACTGCTCAAACTTCATCGGGTCAACCATCGCTGATCGAAAAATGCCAGAGGTGCCAAAAAAAACACTTTAAAACTCCATCGCCTCATTTCCCACCCATCGGCATGACTATCGCTATCGGTGCGTCAAAAAAAACATGTTGGTCGACATTTACTTCATCATCATGATATTTCGCTTCCGCATATTGGGGAAAAGAACAACACATCATCATCATCATGTTGAAGAAGAAAAGGAGGATATGGAATATGATCATGTTGCCGAGGAAAGGAAATTGATGGTGATGTCATCATGATATTCGGGCTTCATTGAAATGCTAAGGATGACATCATCATCATGTTCGTTAAGATCAGGGGATAATTGTGATATCGGGTCACCTAAGGAGCATGATCAGGATGATGAATGTAATATGATCCTCTTGCGGCCAAGGTAACCTTCTCGAAAGATCAGGATGATGATGAGCATCATCATATTTGGGGCTTCTGTCGAACATAGAATAAGACATCATCATCATATTTCGCGAACCAGATCGTGCTTGAAAATATCCTGTTGAAGGAAAAATGTGATGATGATGATCATCAGGATATTTGCTTCTTCGTTTATTAGATTGGGATGACGTCATCATGATATCCGGAGCCTTTGTTAAACTTAGAACATGACGTCATCATGATATTTCGCCAACCGGATCATGTTTGGGAAATATCCTGCCGAAGGGAAAATGTGACGATGATGATCATCAGGATATTTTCAAAAGGTTGTATTTCATCGGCAGGAGGACTTTATGAAATATCGGGTGAACAAACAAGATCATGATGATCTTGACAACAGGACAGGATAAAACAATATGATGATGACCCTCCTCATCGAATTATCATGATGACGTCATCACGATATTTTGTCTTCGAAGCACAAGGATGAGTTGAGGTCATCATGATATTGCAAAAAAAAGGTGATCAGGAGGATATGAACTTGTCATCATCATATTTCGAACTTCAGCAAATATCATGATGATGACCTTGCGATAGGATTATAACATGCGCATGCAAATATGCCGAAGGTGAATTTTCTAAGGGTGATCAGCATGACATGATAAGATTAGGTAATGTTGAAATATCATGATGATGCTCGCGATACAAAGACTGCTCGACGGGGAAACTTACCTTGACTTAAAGTTGATATCATCATGATATTTGAACCTCAGGATATTATCGGGGTGGGTTCAAATATGATGATGATGTTGTTCTTCATGTAACCAAAACCAAGTTTATAACATATGACCCTCCTAAAAGAAATCATGATGCTGACAATGCGCCCAAGGCCATTTGACGGGTAAAAAGCACTGCCACCTAAGATTGACGTCCGGATATTGCGACTGCATGATTTTTATCGGGTGATAGACCAAGATCATGATGATCTTGACAACATGACTTAGGATATAAAAATATGATGATCCTCCTGCGAATATCAGGTTTGACCAAAACTTTGACCGTGCATAACTTTCACATATGGAAAAATTTTCAAGTGAAGTAAAAGGCAAACCTGCATGGAATTTCAAGCTCTTTCTAAATATGAGGTCATAGAAACAAAATATAAATTTTGACAAACTGACCTCATGATGATGACCTACCTTATCCAATATCATGATGATGATGCACCTGACCTTCATTTTTACCAAACCGCCAGAAAGCAGAAAAAACACAAGCAGAAGCAAAAAGCAAACATCAGCAGGGGTCCCCATTTTGCTAAGGAGCATAATGGGGCGTGTTGTGAACATCACAACAACTAGCAACCAAAACAAAACAATTAAATTCAGAGTGTTCAAGGAAACTAGATGAAATGAACTCATAACTTCCAACTATATTTCTTGCAAATTACTATTCAACTTGAGACTCAAAGTATTCAATAAAGATGCATGAATTTCCATTTTCAGTTTAGTTGTGTGCATGTGATTAATTATCCTCATCTTGAAGATCGGTTGAACAAACCAGTGACTGACATTAGCCTACGTAGGTGAGGATATTCCCTCATAGCCGACCGGATAGAGCCTTGCTGCCAGCGAGCGTCTATAGCCCCGGCAAGGTTATCGTTACAATTCTCCTAAGTAGAGCCCCACTGCCAGCGAGCGTCCATAGCCCCGGTAGAGTTACTTAGATGGCTTAATCTGGATTTTCAGTATAATCCGCTTTATTCATTTATTTATTTATTTATTTATTTTTTGTATTTTCTAATTTTGAAAGATTTCATAAGATATAGCAATTTGTAACTTCATGATGCAAGGAGTGGACACTTGCTGAAATTAAGCTGAGAATTGTAATGGTAGCAAGGGTGACCTCTGATTTTTCACCTAATATCTACACTGGTAGGTTCAACAAACCCAAGGATTTTAGGTGTGTCATCGTGAGAAACCTGCTTCGAATTCTCAATCACATTTATTGAATACAAAACTTCAGAAGATGAACAACTCTCTACATTCATGACAGTGACAGGTTATGTGTAAATTGCAAATGGTTAACCTGAATATCCTAAATTATATACTGTTTTGAATGGTTGCTAGTTTTTCTCCTTAATACTCTATAGTAAAATAAAGATCCCTGCTGAGGAGACAACAAACAAACCAAACAAACAGGCTATACAAACAACACAACAAAAGAAAAAACTGTACAAACTAAAAGAAACAAAAAGCAAAAACAAACGAAAAGGAACTATACAAACAACTAACCTAAAAAGAAAAAAGCAAAAGAAGAACACAAAAACAAAAACAACTACCCTACCAGACTATATACAAACCTCTACAAGGCCATTAGAAACCCAGGAAAAAGACCCAAGAACACCCCTACTTGCATATTTCTTTAGATTGTGCAGGAGTAATAGGGTACTAGTTATGGTCCTCATCCTAGTAGATTTATCTTTGAATTCTGAAAAAAAATCTGGTATTCTAGATTCATTGTGTTTATCAGAATAGCTCTTAACTAGTAACTGAGGCAACTCATCAGGTTTATGATTAATCCATATGTATGTCCTATCTCTTGAATTTCCATAATCAAAATAGCATTTATCATTATTTGCTAAGGAAAGGAAAGAGACAACCTGATGTGCCCTTAGCTCTGTGGAACACACTTGTTTATTAATAGCTGGCTTCCCATTTAGCTCTGCATTTTCATTGCCCAGCTCTATGTCTAGTCCTTTTTCAAGTTGAAAGAGAAATGACTCTAGATGTATCATTTCTTTATCTTCATCTACCTTTATTCCTTCATTCTGGATGTTCAGTTTATCCTCAATTTTAGCAAACCTCTCAATGTTCTCATTAGTTTCCTGCACATCAGCACTTAAGTAAGTATCTTCATCATCATAATCTGACATATAGAATTTAATCATTTCTAAATCACTTGAGAGTAAAGGTGGGACGACATTTTTTGATTGACAGGAGTACTCCCCTATTTTATTTTCAACATAGCATGGGGGTGATGTCTGATTGTGCACGGCAGCAACATGATCCTCTGTATCCTCTTTTTTCAAGAATTGTTCATCAGATGACTCACAGTTATCATTCAGTGAAGAGTCTAATCTTATTGACCTGCAACAATCTTGATTTTGATCATTTAATTTAAAGAAGTCAGTCGTAACACTAGGATTTACTTTCTTTTCTATGACTTCATTAGTTGCTGTAGTGGGAACTTCATCAGTTTTAATGCATTTTAATTTTGCCAATGCTTGTTTACACTTCTTTGCCAAATCATGTTCATTAAAACTATTCAGGTCAGATCTAGAGGTTTCTTCTTGACAAATACCCCTTAGTAATTCCATATATTTATCAAATGTATCAAGATGAAACTCACTTTCCTTTTCTATTTCATTAAATCCTTTTTGCTTATTATCCAGAAAAGGGATATGAGCTGTGATTTCTTCTCTGCATTTTTTAGGATATTTATACTTTTCACTAACTTTAATCACAGCCGGATCCTGACGAAAAGACAGATTTTTTTTCTTACCATCACATGATTCCTAGAGAGAGATCTTACTATCCTTTATTCTTAGCATTGGTTCCATCTTTGTATCCTCTGCACATTTAATGACCGTTGATGCTACATCCTCCTGTCGCTCAATAATCTCCTCACTTCCCTGCCAACTTTCAGCCTTATACACATCTGAGAGAGAGATTAGTCCTTTCAAATATAAATCTAATCTTGTAAGGAAAGCTAGACAATTAAGCTCACCATGCTCTATGGACTTATGTATCCTACACCTTCCAAATAAACCATAGCTATATAGATTTTTAGGATAAAGCTGGTTATTCAAAGCTTTCTGAAATGAAGGAATGTCAACTTGAAAACTGTCCCTATATGAGTCCATTGAAAATGGGACCTTCTTTCAACTCTCTTTTTTCATGAGATCTAACATATCTCAGAATATAACATTTAAAACTCAAAATTTTAACCCTAAACCAAATCAGGCCCTCCTTCTAGCGCCAGAAAACTGTTGATGATTGCAAAATACAGCCTTCTAGCCCTCCTTCTAGCGCCAGAAAACTGTTGATGATTGTTTTGATGCAATCATAACAATAAGTTTAAATTCACATATAATGAACTGAAACTATACTTGAAAGATAAGAAGGAATCATTTGAGATTCAACTAATCCCAATTCTACAATGGTTCGGTTGGTCAAGTTCAGTTGGTCAATGTGAAGCTGTAATGTTCAAGGGGCCTTACGTAGTTTAGGTTTGTTTTGTGGTTTACTGGCCTAAGAATATGCAAAAAGGTCATAGATTTCAACAAGTATTCTGTTCATTTGCATAAAGGTGATACTGTGCTGCAAGTTTCAAAGGGTTTTCTTGGATTTTTTGCAGCTTTCTTTTTATCTGTTTATGAAGACTGTCTACTTATAGCTCTGTTATACATGCTTCTTCAAATTTGAGATAATTTCCTTTGGATTTCTACGTTTTCAGCTAAATATTTCAGATGGGTTGGGAAAAGTTAGAAAGATCTACTCTATACCTCATTTAATCTACCGAAGGATCTAATTGTTTCTGTTATGCACTATGTAAATACCACAGTAATTTGATCAAATCCACAGTAAAAACCCTAAATGTAAGTTCTGAGCATTTTCACAAACATACATTTAAAATTGCAAGCTCTCAAAGAAGATATTTCAAAACACAAAGAAGAGCAGGAGAACACTCAGAAGATAGATGCAGAACTCCAGATTCTATTGTATTAGAAACGAATAGTCATACATGATTTACAATGTAGGAATGACTCTTAGTTTCATTGATCATACTACAGAGAACTTACAAGCTTTACAGATACAGTAAGGTAGCCAGACATTCCACGCGCACCTTACTGCAGACAAACAGGCGACCTCCTTCTTCTACTTCTAAACTATGCTAAGCTAACTTGCTGTGTTTTCCTAGAATCCCTGTTGTAGCCCCTATTGTAAAGTATTACAGTGTAGAGAGGCACAATATATAGACATTTTGATTGTCCTCACTACAGCAAAAAACCTAACTGAACCCCTGGTTCAAACCCTTGGTTACAGCAATAAATACAGGTGAACCAGTTCTCAAAAATATCTCTGAGCAGTGTCAAATCTGGGCGAAATATTGCCCCTTCTGAGAAGTTCCGGCAACTGGGCAATAACTTCTGTTTGTCTGTTGTAGTAATACCTCCAGCTGCAACTCTGTCTTTCACTTGAATGGCCTTGACTTTTCGCACTTTATCCTTATCTTCTTGCTCCTGAGATCAGATTTTCTTTCCTTCATGAGGTCACTGTGTTGACTTTCTAGCTGCTTCCTCAACTGCAAGCCTGCAAGACAAGACAAGCAATAAGTTTCACATTTATCACATAAACAGCAGGAAATTAAAATAAGTGTTTAAATCCAGGTGACTGCGCAAAATTGCGGAAATCGGATCAGAAATCCTCTCAAAACGCGTCAAAAATGCGTTCAGGCTGCTCAAACTTCATCGGGTCAACCATCACTGACTGAAAAATGCCAGAGGCGCCAAAAAAAACACTTTAAAACTCCACCGCCTCATTTCCCGCCCATCGGCATGACTATCGCTATCGGTGCGTCAAAAAAAATATGTTGGTCGACATTTACTTCATCATCATGATATTTCGCTTCCGCATATTGGGGAAAAGAACAACACATCATCATCATCATGTTGAAGAAGAAAAGGAGGATATGGAATATGATCATGTTGCCGAGGAAAGGAAAATGATGGTGACATCATCATGATATTCGGGCTTCATTGAAATGCTAAGGATGACGTCATCATCATGTTCGTTAAGATCAGGGGATAATTGTGATATCGGGTCACCTAAGGAGCATGATCAGGATGATGAATGTAATATGATCCTCTTGTGGCCAAGGTAACCTTCTCGAAAGATCAGGATGATGATGAGCATCATCATATTTGGGGCTTCTGTCGAACATAGAATAAGACATCATCATCATATTTCGCGAACCAGATCGTGCTTGAAAATATCCTGTTGAAGGAAAAATGTGATGATGATGATCATCAGGATATTTGCTTCTTCGTTTATTAGATCGGGATGACGTCATCATGATATCCGGAGCCTTTGTTAAACTTAGAACATGACGTCATCATGATATTTCACCAACCGGATCATGTTTGGGAAATATCCTGCCGAAGGGAAAATGTGATGATGATGATCATCAGGATATTTTCAAAAGGTTGTATTTCATCGGCAGGAGGACTTTACGAAATATCGGGTGAACAAACAAGATCATGATGATCTTGACAACAGGACAGGATAAAACAATATGATGATGACCCTCCTCATCGAATTATCATGATGACGTCATCACGATATTTTGTCTTTGAAGCACAAGGATGAGTTGAGGTCATCATGATATTGCAAAAAAAAGGTGATCAGGAGGATATGAACTTGTCATCATCATATTTCGAACTTCAGCAAATATCATGATGATGACCTTGCGATAGGATTATAACATGCGCATGCAAATATGCCAAAGGTGAATTTTCTAAGGGTGATCAGCATGATATGATAAGATTAGGTAATGTTGAAATATCATGATGATGCTCGCGATACAAAGACTGCTCGACGGGGAAACTTACCTTGACTTAAAGTTGATATCATCATGATATTTGAACCTCAGGATATTATCGGGGGGGGTTCAAATATGATGATGATGTTGTTCTTCATGTAACCAAAACCGAGTTTATAACATATGACCCTCCTAAAAGAAATCATGATGCTGACAATGCGCCCAAGGCCATTTGACGGGTAAAAAGCACTGCCACCTAAGATTGACGTCCGGATATTGCGACTGCATGATTTTTATCGGGTGATAGACCAAGATCATGATGATCTTGACAACATGACTTAGGATATAAAAATATGATGATCCTCCTGCGAATATCAGGTTTGACCAAAACTTTGACCGTGCATAACTTTCACATATGGAAAAATTTTCAAGTGAAGTAAAAGGCAAACCTGCATGGAATTTCAAGCTCTTTCTAAATATGAGGTCATAGAAACAAAATATAAACTTTGACAAACTGACCTCATGATGATGACCTACCTTATCCAATATCATGATGATGATGCACCTGACCTTCATTTTTACCAAACCGCCAGAAAGCAGAAAAAACACAAGCAGAAGCAAAAAGCAAACATCAGCAGGGGTCCCCATTTTGCTAAGGAGCATAATGGGGATGTTGTGAACATCACAATAGTTAAGAACAAAAGGAGTTTGTGATCTTCTATACCCTTGTCCTGTTATGACAGTGTTGACAATCAAGACAAACTATGTTTGGTAAACCCTTGTAGTATTCCATATTGTATGGTGTTAAACCCTTGTGAAGGTCACTCATTTGAGGTGTTGTCAATGCCAATGAAGTTGTATTGAATCATGGGAAGTCTTCTTTATGTTGAATGTCAAAGGTGGCAAGTTGGAACCAAGGCTAGTAAGCCTAATTAAGGGTTTAGTGGTTTGATGATCCTAAAGACTTTTCCTGTGCCAAAACATTGTTGATTCAACCCATTTGTAACTTGATGAAGGATTGGCAAAGGTCATTTGGGCATGGGTGAGTGTCTACATAGGTGGTGCTTCGTAAAACATGGCTAATTGCCCCTCTTTTCCAACATAACAGTCCATTTTTGGTTGTGGTGTTCCAAAGTAACCTTATCTGAGTTTTTGATATGTTGCGTAAGGCTATAAAGGGTATTTGAAATACTATTTCTTTTATGGTATTGTTGTTGTCTTAAAAGGATATGGTCAGAAAACATGGTGAGGAGACCGACTAGCATTTGAGCAGCCTATACATGAGATGGACAAGAATTGAAGGGGAAGACTTTGGTAAGGAGTTAGTTTTGGTTGTGTTGGGGTCCTTGAGGTGTAAAGATGTCTATGGTAATCTTAAGTGGTCAGAGTAGTTGGAAACCCAAGTTATGTCCTTGAAGAAGGAACTTGCCTTTAAGAAGAATGCTTGTGAAACTTGTAGAAGTTACTTATTTGAGCCCATTGTTGTGAAATATACCTCCATTGTGTTGAGTTGAACCCCTACCTCTGCATCAAACACCCTCTAGGCCATCTTCTTGAACTAGTTTACCATTTCTTTTCTAGTGGCCAGAGCTATCAAATATCCTCTCCAATGCTACCAGTCCCTTAGGAATGGTATTGGTCTTTAACTCTACCACTTTGTTTCCAAACAATGTTTCTTTGCCATTTTCCATTTAAACCATTAGCTACCAATCAATTTCCTAACTTTCAAATTCATCCATATAGTTTAAAAAAACTAAAAATTTGACTGTTGTCATTAAATACTTGCCAACTGTATATGTTTTCTGGAATGGTCAGCCTTGCAAATACTTCAATGGCTTGATGGTCAGGAAGAAAATTAGATTGGAGATTGTACCTGGATGCAGCTACAACTAGGGCATCTACTTCCTCATTTTTTGATTTCTCAGTCGACTCAATACCAATGGCATCAAATAGCTCTATGGTATCCCACATAGCATTTTTGTATGCTTTCAACCATTTGCCTTTGGCAGCAAACATCTTTCTTGCCTATTGGACAATTAGCTCTGATCTCCATAAATTTTTAGACATTGAATGCCATGTTTGTGTGCCACATTCAGGCCCAAGAATAGTGCTTCATATTCTACCACATGATTTGTGCAACGAAAATCCAGTCTGAATGACATGCATGAATGCTTACCACCTGGGGATGTTAAAATAATCCCAACACTAGAACCATCTTTTAAGCATGCACCATCAAAATGCAACATCCACAAATCAGATGCATCATGATCAACAACAACAGGGTCAAAAGGTAAAAGACTTACATCAAGATCATCATCATTACAATATGCCATAAAGTGATCAATTTTAGTATCAAAGAAATTTGCATGATCATCCCCTATTTTATATCTGTCTTCTATGTATTCATCTTCCACCTTCTTCTCCCTATATAATTTTACTTCCACACCCTGGACAAGAATGGTAGCATATGATAGGTCCATTTGGATACTACCACCCATGGAAGCTGCCCACTTCCTAGATAAAAACATGCCCCATTTAGCTAGGTACTCTATAATAATTATGTCCATAAGGAAAGACTTGTCTGGGTAGGCAGCTAGCTTAACCTCAACATCCTTTACCAAACCAATCACATTCACTTCCCTAGAATCCATGGAAAAAAAAATTCCAAAGGACTTGGATACATTCAAACCCAAATCATTCATGATAGATAGAGGCATAACATTACTATATGCTCCAAAATCAAGCATGCAATTATGTAACAACCATCCACTTATAATTAATGTGGTGTAAAAAGCATCTACTCCCATCTTACTATTAACCATGGAGGATCCTAAATAGACCTCTATTGTTTCCTCATTTCCTACACCTTCATCATTACTGCTGAGAACAACTTCAGGTTGTTTTTGTGCATCTACAGCAGCAATAAGAGATTTTTCCCTATCTCTATGTTCAAGGATTCTAAGCAATTCCACTATTGGCAGAAAAATCCTAATTTGGCTAAAAACTCGTGCCATGTCAATAGGGCGATAGTTGGGCAAGGGAGTGTCACATGAAATGGTTACATCATTTGCAGAAGGGATGTATGGAATTACTTTATTGGATGAGATGTCGTTACCTTGTTCACTCATCTTCTCCTTTTCTAGCTCCTTTGATGTTTTGGTTTGATCCCGTTTATAACCTCCTTTCGAGTAATGGACTCCCAAAATAGGTGTGGTGTCCATAGGTTGGACTGGTGCTGGATTCCTTTGCACATATTTGTGTTTTGTTGCTAGGTTTGGCATGGGGGATTTCTTCTTATCTGAGATATTTTTCTTAGGAATGCTACTTTTCTTCTGCTCTATGTTTCCTTTTCCTTTGTTTGCTTGCTCATTAAATTTTTGTCATTTCAATTCTTTAGCAGGGATGTTCTGAATAGGGACAATCCTATTCCTGAGCTGATAGCCTCCTTGGAATTGCAAGACGGCAACATCAGTCAATGCTTTCATGTCTTCTTTTGAAGGCTTGGACTGCTGATATTTTTTCTACATAAGGTCCTTTAGATGCCCAAAATCATGAGCTCACAATTGATATCTTTTTAGACCTTCAACATAATCATATTAAAAAATATGATCATTCTCCTCATTTTTATCACAATCAGCATCCTTGTCCATATGTTCATACACATTTGCATCAAACTAATTTATTTCTTCCTCATAGTATTCAACTGCACCCTCTTTATTTGGGAACTCTTCTTCTCTGCTCAATGAATGAACCACTACATAATTTGATGGATCATGGGGTAGAAAACAAGTCTGACACCAAATAGAATCATCTTGGATATTAATTTGATCATTTCTCAAAGGATCAGGGTGTCCCTTTCAAGCTTCTTAAAACTCACTTGCTTGGGAGTAGCCTGCCTATCATTCTGTTGTGGTCTCTTAGATCAATCAGTATTATAAGGCCTATTATGAAGCCTTTGTCCTTCATTAAAATGTGTTGCAGCACCTTGAGGTGGCAACCCTTTTATCATTTTTGGCAACCTTATAACTCAAATCCTTCACTACCCCATAAGTTTGTCCAACTTATCATCAATAGTGAGGGGGTTATTGAAAATAGCCTTGTCAGGCTTGGACAGTTTCACATCAGCCCTTTTAATATGCTTCCCTAAAGCTCTCATATTAATTTCTATATTTATTGATGTAGCATAAGCCTCTCTTAATGTTTGGGGATTCTTATCCCTCAAACAATAACCTAATTTTGAATCAAAAGCACCACAATATAAAACTAAACACATTGATTCATTAGGTTTCATATGAGGAGGTACCTTTCTCATAGTCATGATGAAGTAGTTGTTGAACTCAACCATTGTCTCATTGATGGCCTTTTTGATTGTTGTGAGCTCATGAATGGAAAACTTGGGGTCAATCCTATCCCTATACTGCAACCTGAAAACTCTCATGAACTCCTCCCAAGAATCAATACTACTATTAGGGAGAGCTTTGTAACATTCTTTTGCACTTTCTTTCAATGAGTGCACAAACAACTTCATCATCACATCTTCATCTTCAATCTCATGCTCATCAGTAATATTAATAAAATGTCTCAGGTGTTCCTCACTAGTGACAACGTTGTTGCCCTAAAATATTGGAATCTTCCCTCTAATCTAAGTTGGGATGGGATTACGAAAATCAAGAATACCAACAAAATTGATCTACTTGTACCTTCAGCTCCCAATGACTTCCTCTGTGCAATAAACATATGTGCTTGTCTTCGCTGAGCATGGCCAATGGGTTGAATGTTGCCTTGCTGCTGGTTAACTTGATTATGTGGTGGCTGCATGTTGATGTTGTGAGTAGGGGCCTGATTTACACCCTATTGTCCCATATGACGTTGATGTTGTCTCTGGTTGTTCTACTGATTATGTGGCTACTGACATGCATTCTGTTTCAAACCTTGCTGGGCTGGTTGAGCTTCTTGCTAATCAAGCAAGGCTTGTACCTCCCTCTGTCTATTTCTGAGGTGATCAAGTAGATCCAACTCATCTTGGATCTTGCTTTCTCTTTCTTCATCATTATCGGGCTGCTGTAGATTGCCCTCATTAGGAGTAGCATCATGTTGACTTTCAAAAGACCTTATGGGAGAATTAGGACATCTGGCATCCTAATACACTTCTTCATTATAACTCAACATCCCATATGTTCTCAATGTGGACCTTGAGAAGCATCTCTACCTCTTCTACCAATAGCATTCTCATTTCTTCTAACATAATAGTCATCTCTATTCTTTCTTCTATTTCTTCTTATTATCTTATCAGCAGAATCCTCAGAAGTATAGTTATACTGGCTTCTAAGGTCGACAAATATATTGTCTTGGGCATTCCTTGCAAGTACCACATAGGGTATTTTTTCCCTATACCTACTCCTTCCATTTCCAACATTGCTAATGATTCCTCACATCTAGAATGCTATTGGTTTCTTCCTCTATTCATTTTGAAACTTCTTTCACACTGAAATTAATTCTGGGTTAACAAACAGAGTCACCACTCCTCTGCTGGGAAGAAAAATTGAACAAAACTATATTTTCAATATTAGCAGTTAGAACTAAAACAATTTACTATCACCAAGGATATTGAATTTGAACAAAATAACTGTTCCTCAGCAAGGACGCCATAATGTTGGTTCCTAAAATAACTCCAACCCAAAACTCTAAAACATTCCTAAAACACCCAAGCCAGGAATTATTGTTAAGGTGAAAGGAAGAGGTTTATCAACAAGTAAGGGGGAATTTTGGCCAACTACAGGAGATGGGTAAGCTCTTCTACACTTCGATCTCATCTTAAACTTTGGAGGGATATTCCAAGGGGTTTTATACCAAAGTAGGTATTAAAATCAAACTAGATGAACAACTAAAAAATAACAACCAAACCCATATTTCTTTCACAGTCCCAAATCTGTCATTGAAATAAGAAAAGCTGGCTATTGTATGGACCCTATATAGCTGATGAATGCAATCCCATATAATGAGGATGCATAAAGACTACTTCTGATTCTAAAATTAAGATGTAAAATTTTTGTTTTGAAGATGGGTGATCTAAGGCTACTCAAACTGGCGCCTATCCATTGGGCTACAGAGTCTAATGTAAAACAGAGGAAACAATCATATAGAAGTGTATAACTACTTTCTTGACGTATCAAATGCAAAGAAATCACTACCAGATAACTTAAAATACTTAAGAATCACACACTATACCACATTTTTCCCTATGCAATACTGAAATGATCATTCACAAAGCTTGGGAATGAATTAAGAACTATCACAATCATCAAATTAGAGCTTACAATCATACCACTAAATGTGGTAAAAGAAAATTGGAATTGCGATTATAATCTATTAAGAAAAAAACCTACAATAGTGGAGAAAAACAACAATCTAATACAAAGATTTGAATTGTATTACATACACTTCATGATTGATTCATGTATATACACAACATGCACAATATCCTTTCTTAATCTGCATCCTGGAGCTCACAACCCTACTGAAAAAATGATAAAAAATGATCTCTCCAAGAATGCCTCTGAAACATGCATATATAGGGGAGAAAATCAATGTAGCAAATGGGCACCAATTACCTACCCACCTGCATCAGCATTAAATCTCCCCAACTCCCATAAATTCCTACAACTAATTCCATCTACTCGCCACCAACTAGTATGTATCCTCTTCAATTTTGCATTTATGGTAGCCAGGATTAGACAGATGTTTTGAAATACAAACTCGCCAAAATGCATTTAATCTTTTCTTTGCCTCATTGGAAAATTTCCTTTATCACGAACCTTGGAAGCATCTTGGTTTGTCTTTTTCCTGTTTTCAACAAAACTCACTTTCCTTGAAACTTTGCCTTAGCTCCTTTTCTTTTGAACCAAAGAGACATGACAATACGCCACATGGAGCCATGGCACAAGCTGGGAGGGTCTTTTGCTTCAAGAACCTTTTAAATGAGTGCCAAGATGACACTTGGTAGCTTTCACTTCCCTTTTCCTTAATAAGAATGGGGCCTACCAAATAATCAATAGTGAGACATGTGGAAGGCGCTTGCAATATTTTGAAGCTTTAGCAAAAGGGACCCTTCATTGAGCATGAGGTTGAGATCCAACAACCTCCATGGTATCTACAGAGACTCACGATTTATTACTAACTGATGATGACATCACAAACCTTTTCCTTCACCCTTTTACCTTTGAAACTTAAAGAACCGACATTACACCACGTGGAGCCTTGGCGCAAGATGAGAGAGCCTTTTATTTTGGGAGATTTCAAATAAGTGCCAATTTGATTCTTGGTGCCTTCTGCTACCTCTAGACTCTTAAAGACTTTTTTCACTCTGAAGCTCCAACATGACTTAAAACTTTGACCAAGGATAACTTCTTCATTTTAAGGAATTTCAACATGGTTCAAAAGGTAACGTTGCCTAGAATTGAAAACTCTATTCAATGGTGACCTTGGCTAAGGAAAATGCTTAGGAAATTTGGATTTTTTGAGGGCAGAAAAGGCACAATGGGAATAAAAATTTTAGGGTGCCAACAAATAATATTTGAGATAAATGACAAGGATATCTTAAAATAATACTGTACAGGATCACCCTCCTAGGTTTTACAGAGCCTAAAGTGCAGAGGAAAAGGATCTAATCATCCTTTCCTATTTGTTGGCCAATCTCTCAGGGCAAATCAATCATTAGAATTGGCTATTCTTTAGATTGCCCTTTTGAGATTAGGTTGGGAAAAAAAACAACCAACAGAGCTTTTATATGTCTCCTATGATTTGAATATTTTTATCTTGTTTGTAATATGTTTATCATGTTCATTTATCCACATCTACTTGCATACCCTCCCACTTGTCAGGCACTAGCCTTTCATCACTTTTCCAAGTGTTTGTGCAACTCATGACACTCCCTTGTTGTACCCCATTGATTACCATATTTATTATTTTTCCTTATTTCTATTTTTAAGTGTTATATTTATGGACCATAGTTTCATTTTTTATTTGCTTCATTTCATTATCACCCACTTGGGGATCATTTGCCTATTTGTTTCATAATTCACTCTCATACTTCTAATCTTTTATATTCCTATGACTCCCTTTTCCACATCCTTTGTTACATAAGTCGATTCTTAAAACCATGATCCTATCTATCATCCTATGACTTTGTTCCTTACACTAATAGCACCCCTAGAGACATCTATGGAGAACACCTTCTCATCACTCCTCTTTTGTACATTCCTACTTATCATCTATCTTGATCTTTCATGATCTCACCTACACACATACTTACATATTCCCTAAATGTCACACTCTGTGGGCAACATGAGAAATATCATTAGGGATACCTTATACCTCCCCACATGTTGAGCATATTGCCTATCTTTCAACATATCTTCCTTGTGCATTCATGCTTACATCTACTTAGTTATTCATCCATTCTATTTTATCATGTTGTGGTGGCAATAGAAAGAACACTATTAGGGATACCTAATACCTCTCTTAACTTTTTGTGCCTACACGATCGTATCTATTACATTTTTTAGCTTACATGAGGATATCTATCACCTATTTCTTTATGTTTTGTCATGCCTTGGGGCAACATAATCAACACCATAGGGCACCTATAATACCCCACCTAATTAAGCCTACATGCATATCATTCAATCTCTTATTGGGATAGTAACACAACAACGTGTCCCACTTTTTTCGCCTAAGTGGGACACTCAGTTGACATTTTTTTAGCATTTTGCAAATTGTGTCCATTATATTGAACAAACAGACAAGAATTTAAGTATGATGTAAACTAATGAGTTGTGACATTTTCTATGTAGATTCAAGTTGTAAACTTTTTAAAAATTTAAAGCACTATTTCTATCATTTTTTTTAATTTTCAATCAAATTTATATTTTTCTATTATTTTTTTATTGAGTGTAATTTGTATATAATAACTTTCACTACAAATTGAAAAATTCCACAACTTCTTGAAATTAATCATTAATTCAAATGTCTAGTGTACAAATATTTTTTGATAATTTTTATTAAATACTTTATTTATTATTAATTTTTGAATTAGTATTAAGCTTAAGAAAATATTTTCTATGTCGATTCCTGACAAACAACTTTTACTATGAAATAATATTAGTATTGAACATTTTTGTTTTTCTCATGCAAATTTGAAGGAAAGAGTATTAAGAAAGTCAAAAATGGTTAATAGAGATATCTTAATATTTAATTATCAATAGAGATTAAGGTTAGGGAATCAAAGTTAGGGAATCCAAAGCAAAAACCATGTAAGGAAAAATCTTGGGGTCTTTCAAATTGATCCGTGTCACCCTCATAAATTTAATGTTTGAAAATGACAATTGTGAAAATAAATTTATGTGGGGTCCCTTGCACATATGCTTGTCTCCATGATTGACCAAAATTTCATTATATGAAAACTACATAAATAATTTTATTTGAGGTCCTTTATAGTGCTTCTCACTCCATCTCTTGACAAATTCTTCCTCTTGATCCACATTTATTTCTACCATTTTTCTCTCTATCATTATACGAAAATATGTGTCTTACATGAAAGATATGTGTTCAATTTCCTCCAAGTCTCTTTTAATGCTGCCAAAGTCTATGTACATATTTTTTCCTCTACTCTTCACTTTACACGTAAGAAAGTTGGCTTTCCTAGTGTTGCCTTGTCCTTTCTTCCACGGCGAGAAGACCTTTTAACACGGCTGTTCTTAAATATCATCCACTTCAACAATCAAAGGTCAATTTTAACCAATAAAAATAGAACAAATATTTACTACTTTTTATTGTAAATGAAATGTAAAATTGCTATTAATCCTTTGACCATTGAAAATAAATAATATTTAAGTAGTGTTTTAACCCTTACTGTCTTATTTCCGCGTGCCGTGTAAACACTTCTTCCACCCAATTGCCGTATTCTCAGTAATTTCCAGCTGCAAATGTCTCCGCAATTTCCTCTCGAATTTCTCTACCTAATGCCGCCAAAGTTGACATATTTTTTCTTCTGCTTTCTTCTCTACCTAATGCCGCCAAAGTTGACATATTTTTTCTTCTGCTTTCTTCTCTACCTAATGCCGCCAAAGTCGACATATTTTTTCTTCTGCTTTCTTCCACGCTGGGAAGACTTTGTAACGCTTGCTCTCTTATTTCGCTGCTTCAATGGATTTACACGCATTTACATCCAATAGGTTCAAGCCAAACATGTAGGGTGCAGATTCATTCCAGAGAGCTTGGAGTGCATTCGATAGAGGTCGGAGTACACGTACACCGTCCCGTGCAATATTTTGACAAGAAATTTGCGCCAGCAATTCTTTTACGATATATCTCGTGCACTTCCTCCACCCAACGGTGGGATTTTTCAGCATTAAAATTACTTTTGAGATTTGTGGGGGTTGTTGTTTACAATTTTCATTTTTTAACTAGATGTTTCACACTTTAAAGTTTACTTTTAAGATGATGGTTGTTTTATTGAGGGGTTATTGTTTATCTTTTAATCTTGTATACGATATTTTTCACTCTAAACCTTACGTTTATGATGGGTTGTTTTGGGATATGGTGGTTTAAAAAATGATGGACACTAATGAAGTAGAATTGGTCTAGCTAATTAGTCATAATTCATATAATTTGCAAATAATTCATTTGTAATTGTAGTGTTAAATAGTGTCCCTTCTTACATAATGATCATAGTGGACAGCGGAAGTAGCATGTATTTATACCAAAAAAGCTTGGAGTGCATGTACATTGAGCCATTAAAAAAGTGGCACAAATTTTCTATCAAAAATATTATTTTTGAACTTCAATTGCAACCTTATGTATTTTATACATAACATTAAATGTCAAAGGGACACTACAATTAGTTTTTAACTTCATCTACATTTGTTCCAAATTTACAACTAGTCCCTGTGAATAGGCCCTTCTTTTTCCATACAATTTCATAATGTTAAAATTATTATCCTATAGAAATGTCTTCCTTCAAGTAAATGCTAAGAGTGTTTACATGTATTCATATATAAATATTAAATTTTTATATAAAACTAGAGTTTGGGATTCTAGTCAGATTATTGTACAAAATTCCATTAAAATTTGAAGTTTTAATTTTTTTAGGTTGTAAAATATAGTACAAAGAAAAGAGAGTTACAAACTTACATAGAATGAATTTCGAGTAAGGAAAGTAAGCAATCCAACTTTACATATTAAATACCACAATCAGTGCACACTTGGAGCTGGTCATCATTTACTAAGAAAGTCCTCATTGCCCAAATAAAACTTAATCAAAGCGGTAAACTGATAAAGTATCGTATAATGAAATATCAACTACATATAATTTGTATATCTGCCAACATACTAACAACATTGACATTAAAAGTTTTAAATGTTTTGTTATTTTATTTACATGCCACCATCAAAAACTTTGATTCTATGGTTTTTAATGTTTATAATACAGGAGCATCCCTAGTTCAAGAGCAATTTTGCATCAACCAAAAATATTTGCATTTCAGTCTATTTGCATTTTAGTTTGTTTCTTTCATTTTCCAGTTCAGTTCAGGTAGTTCAATCAGAAGCAGTTTCTGCATTTTGGTCTGCATTCTATCGCAGTTGCATTTCACATTTGCGGATCTAGACTTAGCATCTAGATTCATTCATCTACATCATATCCAGAATTTAGAGCATTTGGATCAGTTATCAGAAAGTTATCGCTATCAGAAGATCAACTATTTTCTCAGAGTAGAGCATCCTGACAGTCTCAGACAATCAGCTGAGGGAGAAGACTTGCAGAGCATTCCTTGATTTGTGAAACTTAATGACACATCATTCAATGATCTTTGGTTCGTGGCCGACCTTCCCCAAGGATCCACACATTATTCCATTCATTTGCGGAGGTGTTCTATGCATTTAGGTCTGACCTATCCATGTTCACATGTTACAACTCTTCATTGGAGTTTGTGACTTTCCTTGGCCGACGCGAAGGAATCTATTATTCCAGAGATGATATATTGATGTAATAGATCCTTAAGAAAGTAGTTATCAAATTGTGATCATCCGCATAAGTTCATAGTTTAGATTTTTGTATGAAGGAGACTTCAAAGCTATATCTTGTGATTCTTTGTAAGCAGGCCTGTGAGACGAATTGTAAGCCCGCATGTTGCCGGCTGATCTATATTTGAATTTTGTGATTTACTGAATGATTGAATCTGCATTGCTTCATATCTTTGAGTTGTTCCTGTTATGTTTGCTCTTGCTGCACGGTCTAGACAGTTCATTCCGTGAACCCTCCTACTATGAATGCACCAAGTGGTATCAGAGCGAAAGTTTGAATCTTTGTGAGTGAATTGAGTGAAGTTGGCGAGGGAATTCTGTAAGATCTTGTTGTGGACAGATCGCCAAATTGAGGTAGGTTACTTGTGTTGCAACTGATCGCCGATTGTGAGGCAATTGTCACCTTGTAGCCTGATCGCTGAACTTGAGGCAGTTTACACTTGATCCTAGGAAGAATGCCATTGAGGAGAATTGCCCCTATTGGAACAATGGCTGGAAGAATAGATGAGATGATGGAGATGATGAAAATGATGTGAATTTGATTGGATGTTATTGAAGAAGATAGGCGAAGAGGGTTGACACTAAGACCTAACGTTGAAAGTGATGATGAAGAATAATTTCAATCTGTTGAACAAATTGGTGAAACCCTAGGAGGAGATGAGGAAGAAAAATCAGATCAAGTAAAGATGTTGCTAGCTATTTCAAAGATTGGAAAGAGACCTAGAGTTGATGTGCTGAATTATACTGGTAATTTGAACATTGAAGAATTGATTGACTGGATAAATGACATGGAAGAATACTTTGAATATGAAGAGATTGAAGATCGAGAGAAGGTGAAATTTGCAAAAACAAAATTGAAAGGACATGCTGCTATATGATGGAAAGAAGTTCAGTTAGAGATAATTAGGAGAGGGAAAGAAAATATCGCAAAATGGGATAGGATGGTGACAAAACTGAAGAATCAATTCATACCTGCTAACTATGAGTTGGAACTACTAAAAAGATTTCAAAATCTGAGACAAAAGGAGAAATCTGTAAAGGAGTATATTGAGGAATTTTATAAGATGATCATAAGAACATGACATAGTGAAGAAAGTGGATAGATACATCATTGGACTGAGGTTGAACATTCAAGAAGAACTAAGCTTGGTAGGGATGACATCTTTAGAGGAAGCATATTAGTTTGCCCTGAAAGTTGAAGAGAAGCTCAATAAGAAGCATGATCAGAGACAGAGAGGTAGGACTTATTCCAGAGGAGACAGATCACATCCAAAGTAGAACAAGTTTGACAACCTGATTAAGAAAGAAGACAGAGATAACAATGATTACCGGAGAGATGACAAAAAATTTTACCACAGAGGAAACCCTAGTGCATACCGGAATGAAGGGTACATAAGAGAAGGAAGAGGATTTGATAAGAGAACCTTTAGAGGCACTTGTTTCAAGTGTGGAGGTGAAGGACATAGAGCAGTTGAATGTCATCAGGGTAGTACAAGTAAGAGGACAGAAAACAGTGGAAGAGTAGCCTATGTTGAAGAAGAACCTGTTGAACTAGAGGATCCCTGTTCTATTGGTAAGTCAGAGAAAGGAGAATTATTGGTGATGAGAAGAGCACTATTTCAAGCAGAGACAAATGAGGAACCATCGCAGAGGAAAAGTTTGTTCAGGACAAGATGTAAATTAGGAGGTAAGTGTTGTAAAGTTGTGATTGATAGTGGTAGTTCAGATAACCTAGTTTTAGAGGAGATGGTAAATAAGATAGAGTTGGAAAGATTGAAACACCCTAAGCCTTATCGGATAACATGGATTCAGGATGATCATAAGGTACTGGTGAGTGAACAATGTTTGGTGAAATTTCATATTAGATCTTATCATGATGAAGTCTTGTCTGATATTATGTCTATGGATGTTTGTCATATCTTGTTGGGTAGACCTTGGCAATATGATAGAAAAGTTGTACATGATGGAGAAATAATACATATACTATAACATCAAATGGAAAGAGAGTTACTTTGATTCCTTTGGAGGATGATCCTAAGAGTGAAGTATGTGGGAATGCTAGAATTTGTTTGGTAGGTGAAAGAAATTTTTGGATGGTTTGAGACATGAGAATATGTGTTATGCCTTGATTCCTAAGAAACCTGAAGTATTGAAGAAAGAGACTGAAGAATCACAACCGGAGGAGATAAGAGAGTTGCTAATAGAATATGAAGACATCATATCAGATAATGCACCAGAAGGATTGCCAGCCATTAGGAGTATCAGTCATCACATGGATCTTATATCGAGAGCTAGTTTGCCTAACAAAGAAACACATAGAATGACACTGATAGAGAATGAAGAATTGAATAGATAGATACAAGATTTGTTGAGGAAAGGTTTAATCAGAGAAAGTTTGAGTCCTTGTGCAGTACCTGCAGCATTGGCACTGAAGAAAGATGGAGAATGGAGAATGTGTACTGATTCTAGAGCAATAAACAAGATCACAGTTAAATATAGATTTCCTTTACCTAGGATGGATGATATCATGGATTGTTTGAGTGGAGCAAGATATTTCACAAAGATAGACTTGAAGAGTGGATACCATCATATCAGAATCAGAGAAGGGGATGAATGGAAGACTGCTTTTAAGATAAATGAAGGATTGTATGAGTGGTTAGTGATGCCTTTTGGATTGACAAATGCATCGAACACTTTCATGAGATTGATGAATGAAGTCTTCAATAAATTCTTGGGTAAGTTTGTGATTATGTACTTGGATGATATTCTAATTTTCAGTAAAACAAAAGAGGAACATTTGTGGCATATTAGACAAGTTTTACAGAGACAGAGAAGAGAAATTGTTGATAGACATCAAGAAGTGTAGTTTCATGAAGGAAGAGCTAGTGTATTTGGGATTTGTGATTTCTGCCGAAGGATTGAAGATGGACCTTGAGAAAGTAAGAGCAATTGCTGAATGGCCTACACTAGAGAGCATTGGAGAAGTTTGATTATTTCATGGATTGGCTAGTTTCTACTAGAAGCTCATCAAAAATTTTAGTTCAGTTTGTAACCCTATGACAGAGATAATGAGAGGTGATAGAAAATACTTTAAGTGGACATCAGGAGCAGATAAGAGTTTTGAATTGTTGAAGCAGAAAGTGACAGAGCAACCTATTTTAGCATTATTGGATTTCAATAAGGTATTTCAAGTTGATTGTGATGCAAGTGGAAATGTAATTGGAGCAGTATTAAGTCAAGAAGGTAGACTTGTAGCATATTTCAGTGAGAAGTTGAATGATGCGAGGAGAAGATATTTAGTTTATGATCAGGAGTTCTATGCCATAGTTCAAGCCTTGAAGAAGTGGAGACATTACTTGTTGCCTAAGGAGTTTGTGTTGTATACAAATCATCAAACTTTGCAGTATTTGAACAGTCAAGGTAAGTTGGTTTAGAGACATATGAGATGGGTAGAGTTCCTACAGAGTTATACTTTTGTGTTGAAGCATAGGAGTGGAAAATCAAACAAAGTTGTTGATGCATTGAGTAGGAGAAGAAACTTGTTGATAGAGATGAGAGTTGAAGTGTTGGGATTTGATGAATTGAAGAACATTTATGAGGGAGACACTAATTTTGTAGAACCTTGGAAAGCATGTAAGGAACCTGTTATGATAGATAGAAGTAAGTGGATGGATTATTTCATTTAGGAAGATATGTTGTTCAAAGGAAGTCAATTGTGCATACCTAGAAGTTCAATGAGGGATAACTTGATGAAGGAGAAACATAGTGGAGGATTGGCAGGACATTTTGGCATTGATAAGATAGTGGCTTTGATAAGTGAAAACTACTTTTGGCCTCAGATACATAAGGATGTCAAGAAATTTGTGCAGAGTTGTAGAGTTTGTCAAGTTGCAAAAGGAAGTAGTCAAAACATTGGATTGTACAAACCTTTGACAGTACCGGAGAGACCTTGGGAAGACATAAGCATGGATTTTGTAATGGGATTGCCAAAGACACAGAGAGGACATGATCCAATATTTGTAGTGGTGGATAGATTTTCAAAGATGGCTCATTTCATACCTTGCAAGAAGACAACTAATGCAGTACATATAGCTGACCTATTTTTCAAGGCGATTGTGAGATTACATGGATTACCTAAGAGCATAGTTTCAGACAGAGACACAAAGTTTGTTGGATACTTTTGGAGGACACTTTGGAAGAAGATGAAGACATATTTAAAGTTTAGTTCAACTTTTCATCCACAAACTGATGGACAGACAGAGGTAGTGAATAGGAGTTTGGGAAACTTGTTGAGATGTTTGGTTGGAGACAAGACATGAAGTTGGAATTTAATTCTACCACAAGAAAAGTTTGCATATAATAATTCGGTAAATAGGAGTATCGGAAGAACACCTTTTGAGATTGTTATAGGAGTGAACCCTAGAGGAGTAGAAGAATTGAGAGATATCAACATGGAAGAAAAGAGGAGTACAGAAGCAGAAGAATTTGTAGATCATATGAAGACAGTGCATAATCAGGTGAAGAAGCATTTGGAGGATACAAATAGTAAATATAAAGGGAAGGCTGATGAGAAGAGAAGACATAAGGAATTTGAAGTGGGAGATGAAGTAATGGTGTACTTGACAAAAGAAAGATTTCTAGTTGGGACATATAGCAAGTTAAAGATGAAGAAGTTTGGACCTTGTAAGATACTCAGGAAATTTGATTCAGGGAATGCATATGAAGTGGAATTACAGGAGACCTCGGGCATATCACCTATTTTTAACATTGTAGACCTTTATCAGTATCATGAAGTAGAGTTCAGTGACAGCATGGAAGAAGACTTGAAGAAGTAGTTACCACAACAAGCACTGGAGCAGATTGAAGACATCTTGGATAGTAGAGTTGGATGCAACACTAGAGGAAGAAAATATAAAGAATATCTTGTGAAGTGGAAAGGCAGACCGAAAGAAGATTCAACATTGGATTTCTTAGGTTGAGGTGGACCGTCTTAGTTCTCCCCTAGCCCCAGCAAAGTGAGGGACTCACTTTTTTAATAACCCCAGATGTCTGATGCAGGAGCATCCCTGCTTCAAGAGCAATCTTGCATCAACCAAAAACATTTGCATTTTAGTTTGTTTCTTTCATTTTCCAGTTCAGTTCAGGCAGTTCAGTCAGAAGCAATTTCTGCATTTTGGTCCGCATTCTACCGCAGTTGCATTTCACATCTTGCAGATCTGGACTTAGCATCTAGATTCATTCATCTACATCATATCTAGAATTCGAAGCATTTGGGTCAGTTACTAGAAAGTTATTTCTATCAGAAGATCAACTGTTTTCTTAGAGCAGAGCATCCTGATAGTCTCAAACAATTGACTGGGGGAGAAGACTTGCGGAGCATTCCTTGACTTGCAAAACTTAATGACACATCATTCAATGATATTTGGTTCATGGCTGACCTTCCACGAGGATCCACATGTTATTCCATTCATTTGCGGAGGTATTCTATGCATTTAGGTCCAACCTATCTGTGTTCACATGTTACAACTCTTCATTGGAGTTTGTGACATTCCTTGGCCAACGTGGAGGAATCTATTGTTCCGGAGATGATATACATTGATGTAATAGATTCTAAGGAAAGCAGTTATCAAATTGTGATCATCCGCATAAGTTCATAGTTTAGATTTTTGTACGAAGGAGACTTCAAAGCTATATCCTGTGATTCTTTGTAAGCAGGCCTGTGAGCCGAATTGTAAGCCTACATGTTGCTAGCCGATCTATATTTGAATTCTATGATTTACTGAATGATTGAATCTACATTGATTCATATCTTTGAGTTGTTCCCGTTGTGTTTTCTCTTGCTGCACGGTCCGGACAGTTCATTCCATGAACCCTCCTACCGTGACTGCACCAATTTATGTATGTGTCACTTTTGAATCTAATCATATGGAGAAGATAGAAGAATGCCATATCCCACTTTCCTTACATATGTGTTATTTTGTCCATTCAAGATGCTTAGTTCATTTGTTGCAAATTTTTTAGATGTGTAAGATGTAAATTCCTTTTAGGGAGCTTAGACTATATTCAATAGAATTTGAAGTGCACATAAACCATCCTGTACAATATTTTTGATGCAAGCAATTATGTTACAATCACTTATACATGATATCTTACATATTAAAGAGACTGAACAATATAATCTTCATATACATCAATGACTATACAACTCTTTTAATAATAAAAAATTACAAAACAAACACTTACCATTAATGACACTTGTTATGAGGGGTTTTGCTTTTGTGCCTTTCTTTTGCATTTTCTAGAAAAATTCCCAAGATCTAATGGTTGTTTGGAGAAGAGTATGGATTGGCCCATTGGCAAGGCAAACCACACCACTACTTGTATAGTATAAACATAGTAAAACTAGTGTGGTACCTTCAATTGACACACACCATATCTAATGAACATCTCAAGAGAGAAAAGGCATGTCTCTCCATGTATTTATGTACATATATATCAAATATAAATAGGTAAGTAATAGATAGTGTTGGGATAAGGTGCCATTAACCTTGTAAATCCCAATATTGTATTTATTCCATTTATTATATGTAATTTGTAATTATCAATGAGGAGATGTACTAGTTTCACTGGCAAGGATAATTTCGAAGTAACTAGAGGTAATTACGGAGTGACTTTTACTGTTGGCTGTACACTCATGTGGAATTAGCCAGTCGAGAGGAGGTGAGACACGGTAGGGGTCTGGCTCATTAGAGAGTTGGACTTCACAGAGAGGGGTCAGCTAGTACTATGGCCTTTGTTGTTGTGTGTTTTGTTATATGTTTTGCTTGATTGTTGTTGTAGTTGAGATAACCCTATGACCTGAAGGGTCACTAGTTTCTCTCCTCTTGTTTGGATTTCTAAGATTCCACCTCTGTGTGGGTAAGCAATTGTTTTCATTGATGTCCTCTTGTCTTTGTAAGTGTTGAACAATTTCTTGTTGTATCTGGCATTGTCTAGTTTCTTCTAACAACAAGAGGATGAATGGGTCTCCTTATGGTAAAATGAATGTTTCTTGTTGTGGTCTTTGGTGGATCTCTTGGATCTCATTACGGATAGCCCTCACCCACTCTCCTCTTACTCCTAAGCACATTCATGAATTAGGAAGGAGGTAAATGTGTGATTACTAATCTTAACCAGATCTCAGTTCTTGACCTAGGGTTTTGTAGAGGGTAAAATTTGGATTTATTTAATGTTTAGAGTTTTGTGTTTAAATCCTCCTTTCACCACTTACATTCAAGGACCTTAGTATCAAGTGGCAGAGCACTATTAGGTCCTTGGTCACTTACAAATGTAGGGAAACTTGGATTAGGGTATTTAATTGTTAATTTTTCCACTCCTATGCTCAATTAACCATTAAAACCCTAATTTCACAAACATGACAGTAAATGGATGAATTACAGAAAAAGCTCTTGCAGAGGGAAGTAAAATGACAAATCACAGAGTACCTAGTTTCAAGATTCTAAGGTAGAAAAGTAAGGGACACTGGAGCGGGTGCCCAAGTCCAAGGCCATGGTTTTTGTCAAGATCTGAAAACTCAGTCCGCAACTCTTTCCTATTATTCCAGAGATTTTCCTATTGCAGAACTTCAGGGACTAGATAGCGGGTGCCCTAGTCTAGGGGGTAGATTTTCCTTCTGTTCTACAATTTTAACACTACAAGATGCCTTCCTGCAACTTCACTTTGTCTAGCTCCTCAACCTGTAACCTGCAATCATGAAACTTTGGGAGGGGGTTGTGGTGTTTAGGAGCTTGCCTTAGTCAAGCCCCAGAAGGACACTTAAGTCTTCCAAACACCTTTGTCAGATAGAGAGTGTGTGCTGAGGGGGGTAGAGGCAAAAGCCAAATGAATAATGATCACAAACACAATGTAATGTCACCTTGTAGTGAAGATCTCATGGGAGGAAGATGCTCTTCATTCCATGATGAAATGGATGCTCAAATCTGCAAACATAAACACATAGACAACACCAATCTGCTCTTGCAACACAATGAAAGACTTGAATCACCTTGAGAATGCATAAACATCACAATTGCCATCTAGTTTCTAAACGAATGCCTAAACATGCTTTTATATGCAACTACAAACACTCCCGCCAAGATTTTCATAATTCAAACTTACTGTGGTGGCATAGCACCCAAATAACGGTCAGAAGCCAACACCCAAAAATTGGGACTATCCCAAAATAGGGTAGGACTAGGGCGCAGGCACCCAAGTCCTCCCCCTCTATTTTGGGCAGGGTCTATCTCAAGCAAGCCCCCTAGGTCCCATTTGTAAAGACACTTAGGGGTTTTCTCATCAAGGTGTTAAAATATGATGTAAAATGTCCCAAATGCACACAAAAGACCCATGAGCTAAACCTAAAGAGGGAAAATCCCCCAAGGGGACATTTTCTAACGTTACATTTAGCCCCCACTTTAATGCATGTATAAATGTGAGGCTAATACATGCATTAAAGTACGGTCGCAAACACAACAAACACACCAAGCATGGAGAAGACATGCCAATCACATAGAAGATAGTAACAGGCACACAAAACACGAAGAAGATAGTTACAGTCACTCAGAACACATAGAAGACAGTAAATGCATAGAAGACACATTAATGCATGAAAGATAGGCATGATTTATTTTCTTTTCTTTTTCTCATATATATGAAATGCAGATGCGAGTACTGGAAAGTAAACAAACCTCCCATAATGCAGGAAGCACTCATTGCACTAGTCTTTAGACTGCATATATGGGGCAACACACACGCAAGACATGTAAAACCTCCCAAAATGCAGGAAGCACTCATCGCACTAGTCTTTAGATTGCATATGGGCCAACAAACATGCCACACAAATCAAGCACGCCAAACACACACACTTGAAGACATAGAGCAAACACGACAGACAAGTGATTGAGTGTACCTATTTGTAGGTCCAACACCATCTCAGGCACACACTGACGATTGGGCTTCGCCACAACAATCACCAAAAATACGCTTAAGGGTTGAGTTAGTCACAGAACCGCTCCCCACCTCCATAGAGGAATTTTGAAAATGTAACCCCACTTGCATCACAGAGATGCCTTATAGTGAAAAGGAAGCATGGCATACAACCCCACCTACATCACGGAGATGCCTTACGGTGAAAAGGGGGTATGAGCTCAAAAGTATACAACCCCACCCGCATCACAGAGATGCCTTACAGTGAAAAGGAGGTATACGCAATAGATTTTAAGAGAGATTGATTAATTGCAAACAAACTCAAGATGTAGGAAGCACTCATCGCGCTAGTTTTTAAACTGCATCTAAGGACAAGCACATTGCTAACATCTACAACATACATCTTATATATGCCCCCACCTTAAGGTGGTTGATATCATGCATCGATATCAAGAATGTTAAGGTAGGAAGAAAACACACAAGGGAACACAAGCTCTCGCAAAGCCCATGCCCCTCGGAGGTGACATGTACTTCACGATCACCAAATGTTCCCACAAACACATCCTTGCAAGAAACATGTTAGTGTCTATAACATCATGACAAACAACAACATCAATGCATATGATTAACCACACAAAGAGCCAAGGTTATACAACGAATTTAGAGTTTGAGGATAACCATGGGGCTATATCACAAAGATCTCCGAATCAAGTACCACCAAGACTAGATTCAAAGACAAACAAAGGTGTACAGAGTAGCACTATTGTTAAGGTTTGTAAATGCGATAAAAACATCATCAAATTCACTATGCGGAAAGCAAGAGTGCTTCCACTAGCCAAGCGTCAGATAAAATATACAACCTCATCATCATACTAGGAACGAAGTTCATTTTTTTGATTACTCTCGAAAGGGACACTAGGTCCGCATCAGTATAAATGTTTTTCATCATCTGCCTGCTAGGTGGAAACACTAGAGGAAGGCAAACAACAAATAAGAGAGGAGAAGAAAGTGTCTTAGGGATAGTCACATAGGAGGGTGCCCCCTGGTCACCAACTGCAATGCTATGTCCATAAAACACAACACACAATAATGAAATCAGAGAGAGGCAATAGAGAAGGATGATGATACAAATAGAAGGTCACAACAAAGGCGGTCTCCTGGTATCCCGGACCTTACGGGAGAATCCGAGGTCATCCCAGGAGGCCTAAACAACACATAACTCATCACGGGGGAAGCACATCACGAGAGAGATAAAGGGTTAGAGATACTTACCTGTAGGGCCCCTGTCGGGCTAGCGGGTATCATTAAGCACATCATCATCCTCCTCCCACTCCCTAATGTTAGAGGAAAGTGGGACATAAGGTACCATAGCCAAATTCATGTCTTGCTCATCATGTTCATTGTTAGGATCAATGTTTTCTTGTTGAGAGGCAAGGTTTATAGCATAAGCTTGTCTTATTCTTCTTCTTTCTCTTGATTTTTCTATTTCATTTTCTTTTACCACTTATCTCTTGTAAGATAGGGCTTTTATATTTCATAGGTTTGTACAATTTAGAAGATGAAGCATTGGGATTAAACCTCATTTGTCGTGGTGGAATATTTTGTTGTTGACAATGATCTCTCGATCCTTGTAAGGATTTCAAGGGAGGAACCTCAGCATAGGGACCTTGTCCTTTCGGTCTAAGGTTCTCTTCACATGTGGGTTGTTTATCTTTTGTCATTTCTTACATAGAAGGACTAGGTATTTCAGTTTTATCCCAAAAATAATCCAATATGTAATTCTTTTTCTCAACCAAAGGTTTATACTTGTTGCAAGGGATAGTAATCATATGTCCATCAAAAGGGAATTTTAGACAATGGTGTATTGTTGAAGGGATAGCTTTCATTTATTTTAACCAAGGGTGTCCCAATTTAATACGGAAAAGCTCAGAAATAGGGACAAAATCAAACCATTGTTTGACATGTTTTCCAGATAGTGTTACCAACAATGATATCTTACCCAAAGGTTTGATAAAGGTTCCCTTATGTGTCTTAATCATCGTGTCCGAAGGGTCATAAGAACCTTGCATTAATTGATGTGAAAAGAGGAACTCTTCAGTGGAAATATTAGTCATGCAATTAGGATCAATAAGAGTCCCATCCACAGGATTTCCCATTATTTTCACAGTGATGTAAAGAGGTCCTTCAGAGTCTCCAATTGTTCTATCATGAGGTGTAAACACAGTTTCAGGTTCAGGGGCCTTTCTTTTCATATAAGGCCTAGAAGGGAACCCATTGTTGTTGTTTTGATTAGAGGCCATGTTTATATGCTCAAATCAATGCCAAATCATATTTTGAAATCTTTTCAAAATTTTTGCAAAAGACAAGTGCAAACTATATGCAAAAAATGACCTAAATGATTGATTTTTTGTACTTTTTTAATGCAAATGAATGAAACAAAAGGTGTTGTAAGGATTTTGATCAGGGGAAGAAAATTATATGTCTGATATTAGTCCAAAACAGCCATAAGATCCTTCACAACACACTCTTGATGTGAATCTAAGATGATGATAAGTGAAAATGTAGTGAAAATATGTCAAAATATGCAATTTTTTCACCAAATCTTGATGCAAAAGAGCATAACAAAGGGTGTTGTGAGGAAATGATGATGGATAGAAACATATATCATTAATAACATCCAATTAATGTCAAAATATCCAACACAATACTCTTTTAGTGCCACTTAAGGTCAAACCCTAGTGAAAATATAGCAAAAAATAAGCTATTTTTCACGGTTTTTCAACTCCAAGACCTAGAAAAAGAGGTGTTGTAATGAATTTTAGGAGGTGGATAAAATAAAAGAAATTATATCAATCACCTAAATTCATAAAATTTGTCACAACACACTTGGAGTGCAAACTAGGCCAAACCCTATGGCAAAAATAGCCAAAATGTGTAGTTTTTCACCAAATTTTTAATACAAGAGCCCGATAAAAGGGTCTTGTGAAGATTTTTAGGAAGGGAAGAAAATAATTACCCTGATAGAAATCAATTAATGCAAAATACCCTTCACAACATGCCTATGGTGTGAATTTAGAGAGTCAATAAGGCCAAATCTAGTGAAAATCAATGTTTTTCAAGCCCTAGGTTTGAGATCTTGACACAAAATGCTATATGAATGTTTTAAAGTCTAATTTATGATGGAAGTAAAGTTTACTCAGCTCTAAAAATAAATTCCATGCTCTAAGATACGAAATGCAAATGCCAATTTAATAAAAATGCATGAAAATTGCTAGTTTTTTGTTGAAATTTTGTATGCAAGAATGCAAATATTTTAAATCTAAATACAAATTTACACTAAATTAAAAGACTACAGCCAAATGAAAATTTGAATGAGCCTCTACAATCAGTATAAAAATCTGAAAGAATATTTTGCCTACAAACCCTAGATTTTGGAATTACTAGGTTATATGAAAATTGTCAAAATTTCTACAAAACCCTAGAAATTATATGATGAAAATGCAATGCACATTATTGAATTATTGTATTTTTCTGTAGTTTATATCAGATCTGGTGAAAAAATCATGAATTAGGGAAAATTAGAAAGAATTGATGCACATTAGTAACCCTAACAATGCAATTTTTTTTTCAAAATTTTCAAAATTTTCAATTTTTTTGAATTTTCTCGATGCAATAAGATGAATAACTATATGAATGAATGAAATGAACCCAAATATAAAGACAAACACTAATCAAGTAGAAATTAAGTCCAAAAACACGGGTTCACCAAAATGTGGAGGGTAAAATTTGGATTTATTTAATGTTTAGAGTTTTGTGTTTAAATCCTCCTTTCACAACTTACATTCAAGGACCTTAAGATCAAGTGGCAGAGCATGATCAGGTCCTTGGTCACTTAAAAATGTAGGGAAACTTGGATTAGGGTATTTAATTGTCAATTTTTCCTCTCATATGCTCAATTAACCATTAAAACCCTAATTTCGCAAATATGACAGTAAAGAGATGAATTACAAAAACAACTCTTACAAAGGGAAGTAAAATGACAAATCACAGAGTACCTATTTTCAAAGTTCTAAAGCAGAAAAGTCAGGGACATTGGAGTGGATGCCCAAGTCCAAGGCCCTGGTTTTTGTTAAGATCTACAAACTCAGTCCGTAACTCTTTCCTGCTGTTCCAGAGATTTTCCTGTTACGGAACTTCGGGGACTAGATAGCGGGCGCCCTAGTCCAGGGGGTAGATTTTCCTTTTGTTTTACAATTCTGACACTTCAAGATGCCTTCCTGCAACTTCACTTTGTCCAGCTTCTCAACCTATAACCTACAATCATGAAACTTTGGGAAGGGGGTTGTGGTGTTTAGGAGCTTGCCTCAGTCAAGCCTCAGAAGGACACTTAAGTCTTCCAAACACCTTTGTCTGATAGAGAGTGCAGGCCTAGGGAGGTAGAGGCAAAAACCAAATGAATAATGATCACAAACATAATGTAATGTCAGCTTGTAGTGAAGATCTCATGGGAGGAAGATGCTCTTCATTCCATGATGAAATGGATGCTCAAATCTATAAACACAAACACATAGACAACACCAATCTTCTCTTGCAACACAATGAAAGCCTTGAATCGCCTTGAGAATACATAAACATCACAATTGCCATCTAGTTTCTAAATGAATGCCTAAACATGCTTTTATATGCAACTACAAACACTCCTGCCAAGATTTTCATAATTCAAACTTACCGTGTCAGCATAGGACCCAAATAACGGTCACAAGCCAACACCCAAAATAGGGCAGGACTAGGGCGTAGGCACCCAAGTCCTCCCCCCGTATTTTGGGCAAGGTCTATCTCAAGAAAGCCCCCTTGGTCCCATTTGTTAAGACACTTAGGGGTTTTCTCATCGGGGTGTTAAAATATGATGTAAAATGTCCTAAATGCACACAAAAGACTTGGGAGGTAAACCTAAAGAGGGAAAAGCCCCTAAAGGGACATTTTCTGACGTTACAGGTTTAACTTGTGTTTTGACTTTATGTTTACCTCGTGATGGAATCGAGGGTTTGATTTGAAATATTTGACTGTGGTTACCTCATGATGGAATTGAGGGTTTGTAACTTTGTCTATGCTAAGGTTTCTACATGCATGCAAGCTAAATGATATGCAAAGTGTTTTTTTGGTATTTTTTAGAGTATTTTAGAAATAAAAATGCTTCTAATCTATGAAAAGGAAATATGTATGCAATCTATATGACTTTTCCAATGCAATGTTTAACCTATGTTTTTTGTGTTTTCAATGATTTTAATGCAATCTAATCTAATGAAAAGGGAAAAATGCTTTTTCTAATCAATCTAGATCTAAGAATGTGAAAGCAATTTAATCTAATATGCAAGATCTAACTATGAAGGAAAAAATAATGTTTTACTATTTCTAAGAGCAATTTTGGTTCTCTAATTACTATTAATAGAACAAAAAAACAATGAAGGAACTAGAGAGAAACAAAGATTTGTTGACTTCACTATCCCTCAGCAATCCTTGTAATAGGCAACCTCGAATCCTTTTATGGCAGTAGGTTATCCTCTTGACAACAAAATGACACAAAGATGCAAAAAGAAGCTTTGATGAAGCTTGTATGAGCTCAATGAGAGCTTGGATAGAGCACAATGGAAAAGAATGAAGCAGCGTGACGCTACTTGATTGAGCAAATAAAGAAAAAGGCACCTTCGTCCTATAAGAGCATTTGAATGCTAAGTTGGAGAGAAAAGTTGGCAAGAGCTATGCACACAATGGATTTGCCTCCCTTTATGCTTGAGAGAGGGGTGTATTTATAGGTTTAGAGGAAGGAATTGATTGAAGAGTTAACTCATTTTGATTGATGAGTTAACAAAGATGATTGGAGAGTTCACTGATTTGATTAGAGAGTGCTGAAGCAAAGATAACTTATCACTAAAGAGGAAATGGTGGAGAGGGAACGCATGAGATTGATTGGAGAGTTAATTTGAGATCAAATAGAGATAATTATGTATGTGTGGGTGCATGAAATAGTTAACTCTATATCAAGGATCAAAAACTATGTAAATAGAAAGAAAAATAGGAGAAAACAGAGCAAAAATGAGAGAGAAACTCGAGTTTTTTCATGGCTGCAAAAACGGCAGGGTCGCCACTTTCACCAGACAGGGTCACCCCTGGGTGACCATGGGTCGCCCAGGGGAGATCCGAGCTGGAGGGTTAGAAGTAGAAACTAAGGCTGGGAGATGCAAGAAGAGAATGAAAGAAGGGGTTCTGCTTCAAGAAATAGGTTAGTCATGTGGAAGAATCCAAATCTCCAGCAGGATCTCTTGGGGGAGATCTGGAAATAATAGGGGGAGATTTGGATAGGTTTGACAAAACTAAAAATTGCAAGCGAGAGATGGATAAGGAGACCTCTAGAAGGCTTCTAGGAGGTATGCTAGAGGAAAGACATAGGGGAGAGGTGAAAACTCACCTACAAGACACTCACAAGACTTAGGAACATGGTCAAAAGCTAGAAAATGTAAGTTGACAAGTGTCGCAACAAGTGTCAAAAAGTGTCACAAATGGGGAGAGAGAGAAATCGACAAGAAGAAATAACACAAGACAAGAAAAGAGGACATGTCATCAAGAGGCCTGCTACTTAAATGATTTTATTTCACACTTACATGTACGTGACAAGGATTTGAATCATCATAGGGGTCCTTGTGGAGGCAGTGCGTGATTTTTGTGCTTACATTAGCAAATGTAAAAACTCAAAGTAAATGAGGGTAGGTGTGCTCCCTTGAGGAATCTAATATATTTGGCATGCATGACAATTGTCATAATATTTGGTAAGTAAATCTATGAAAATTGCAAGTTGTCATAAGATTCTGTGATTCTATGACGCATATGACGGATATGTTAGTTGTATGTTTGCTATATTTAGCCCAAAGTTTCTATCTTGGAAAGATACTCTTTTGTAGAATCTATGACAGTTATGACGTGTCATAAGATGCTGTAAGAGGCCAGATTTAGTCTTGGGCACTCAACCTTTGCATAGTTATTTTTGGATAAGTGGAAGGTGCTTGTAAGATGGCATTTAATGTTTGTATGTTGGGGAATCTCATGAGAGAGAAGGTGAACACCTAAGATGAGTTGAAAAACATTTCTATAAGTATTTGCCATGTATTTTGTTGCTGCAATACAGATTTTAGGTACTCAGGTGCTGTCAGAATGCTGTCGGATTGAAGACTGAAGGAGAGATTGGTGGTGTTGTTGTATTGTACAATCTTTTGTAAATTAATACAAATATTGGGCCTCTTTCCTGTGTGGAGTTTTTTACCCGAAAGGGTTTTCTCCATGTTAAACATTGTGTCATTGTGTCTTGTGTTGAGTTCTTCATGTTTGACATTTTCTCTGTAGTGGGTTTTATAATTTGATTACAATCTCCATTGTTAATATACACTTAGAGATTGCTGAAATTTATCTTGAATCATATTTCCATTGAAGTACTATTGCTTTTATTTATAACATTTGGTATTAGAGCCTAGCCAGCTTTGACTCTTGGGTGGTAGTGTGGAAGCTGTAACTGTAGTGGGAGATTTGGTTGCATTTGTTTTGTAGATCTTATGTTGATATTATGGCTGCATCACCCATTGCATCAACCTCTCGATTGAACATTGAGAAGTTCAACGGAACAGGGTACGAGTTGTGGAAGCTGAAAATGGAAGATTTGTTGGAAGAAAGAAACCAATGGTTGGCTGTCCAAAAAGAGAAGAAAATTGATGATGTCTCTCAAGATGAGTGGGATAGACTGAATAAGAAGGCACAGGGAACCATCCGGTTGTATCTTTCAGACTCTATCCTGTTAAATGTCACAAAGGAGGAGACCACATACAAATTATGGAATCGGTTGGGTGAGATCTACCAAGCCAAGAGTATGGTAAATAAACTTTATTTAAAAAGGAAGTTGTTTTCTTTGAAAATGAAAGAGGGTGAGTCGATTGCAGGGCATTTAAATTCTTTTAATTTGTTGTTGAATCAGCTTGCTTCAGTGGATGTTGAAGTTAGTGAGGAAGATAAATGTATCTTCTTTGTTCTTTACCCGAGTCTTGGGAGAATGTTATCCTTGCTATCACTGCTAACCTTATGGATCTAAAGTTGGATGCTCTTGTTTCAATGCTACTATCATAGGAATTGAGGAAGAAGAGTTCAGATAGTTCAAGGGATGCTCTTAGTGTCAGGAGAAGGTCTAAGGAAAGGGGACCAAAAGGAGATCACAAAGGGGCTAAGGACAAGTCCAAGGGTAGATCTAAGACTCCTTGTAAAAAGAACAGAGTTAAGTGTTGGAACTGCAGTAAAAGGGGGCATGTGAAGGAGTGTAGAAACCCCAAGAAATAGTGGGAGAGTGCTTTGGATAAGTCCTTGAATGGATGTGAAGAAGTTTTATTTTCTGCATGTAATGTTGTTTCTAATGATCACTGGTTGGTTGACTCAAGATGCTCATTTCATATGACCCCACATAAGGAGTGGTTCTCCACATATGAAGAATATGATGGAGGTAATATCTACTTTGGTGACAACTCTTTATATCTGATTGTTGGGAAAGGAAAGGTATTGTTGTGTTTCAATGATGGGAGGATTAAAACCCTCCCTAGTGTTTTGCATGTTCCTAGATTAGCTAGAAATCTAATTTTAGTTTTGAAGTTGAATGATTTGGGAATGCATGTGACATTTGACAAGCATGGCTACAGATTGGTGAGAGGGAACTTGGTGGTAGCGAAAGGGAAGAGATTCAGGAACTTGTTTATGCTTGAAACCACTATAGTTTGTAATGCCTCCTATGTATTTGAGGCCACTACTAAAAATACATGTATGTTTTGGCACCGTAGATTGGGCCACACAAGTAATAATGTATTAAAAACTATTAAGAATAAAAATTTGTTGGATAGTTTCTCTTATGAACTGATGAGCACTTTGATTTCTGTGAGCATTGTGTGTTTGGTAAACAAAATAGAAAATCATTTCCTTTAGGAAGCGATAGAGCAAAAGATAAGTTAGAAATTATTCATACGGATGTGTTTGGACCTGTGGATAATGATTCTATCAGAAAATCTTGTTATTTTGTAACTTTCATTGATGATGTATCCAGATTTACATGGATTTATTTTATGAAGCATAAATCTAAAGTTTTCACTAAGTTTAAGGAATCCAAAGCCTTAGTAGAGAACTAATTAAGTTTAAAGATAAAAATATTAAGATATGACAATGGAGGGAAATATTGCTCTAAGGAATTTGATGAGTTTTGCAAGCATGTAGGTATAATCAGATAAAAGAAAACTCCATATACACCACAATAGAATGGTGTTGCAGAAAGGATGAACTGAACAATTATGGAAAGGGCCAGAAGTATGCTTAGTGATGCACAGTTAGATAAATACTTTTGGACAGAGGTTGTGTGTACTGCTTGCTACTTGATAAACATATCTCCCTATAAGGCTCTTGATTCAACACCTTATGAAGTGTGGACAGGTTTAAGAAACCTTCTATTTCCCATTTAAGGGTTTTAGCTATGAGGATTTTGTTCATGTGCCTAAGGAAAAGCAATCTAAGTTGAATCCAAAAGCTAAAAAGTGTACATTCATTAGATATTGTGATAGTGTGAAAGGTTATAAGCTTTGGAATCCACTAGTTACAAGCAAGATTATCTTTTCTAGAGATGTTATTTTCAGGGAACTTAGAGCTATTTCTAAACCTAAGTAGCCAAAAGATAAAGAAGAAAAGGTAAAGAAGGTGCACTTTGATTTAGAGCAGCAAGATGCACCTCAGGAAGAACAGAATGATGGATTGGGTGGTGAAGAAGAAGAAGAAGATTCAAGTAGTTCTGATGAAGATGAATCTGTTGTTATAGAAAAAGTTGGTGCAGATGATCATTCAGAAGAACAAGTAGAGTCACTTACTCCACCCTTGAGGAGATCCACAAGACAACAAAATCTAGTTGACAGGTATAGCCCACCAGATTTATGTTGTGTATATGCTTTATTGAGTACTAACAATGAACCTAGATCCTACAGGTAAGCTATTTCTGTAGATGGGTCATTAGAGAAGTACAAGGCTAGATTGGTAGCCAAGGGCTACTCCCAGAGAGAGGGAGTTGATTTTGGTGAGATATTCTCTCCTATTGCTAAATTGACTTCTATTAGTTTCTCTTATCCATTGTTGCAGCTTATGATTTGGAGATTGAGCAAATGGATATTAAGACTGCATTCTTGCATGGAGATCTTGAAGAAGAAATTTATATGCAATAACCTACAAGTTTTGAGGTAAAAGGAAAAGAACATTGGGTTTGTAGGTTAAAGAGGTCTCTTTATGGTCTGAAATAGTCCCCTAGAATGTGCTATCAAAAGTTTGACTCATTTGTTTTGAAATTGGGTTTTGTTAGAAGCAAGGAGGATCACTGTGTTTACATTTATTGTGTTGATGATTCTATACTGGTTATTGCTTTGTATGTTGATGACATATTTTTTAGCAATACTAAGGGTATGATTAGTGAGCTTAAAGCCCAACTTTCAAGTGCATTTGAGATGAAGGATCTTGGTGCTGCAAAGTATATTTTGGGAATGGAGATTAAGAGGGATAGAGTTAATAGAAAGCTTTGGTTGTCATAAAGTAAGTATGTGAATACTATTTTGCAGAGATTTAGTTTGCAGGACTATAACCTAGTTAGAGTTCCTTTACCCATTGATACTAAGATTTCATTAGATATGTGTCCAAAGATTGAGGATGATCTTGAGGATATGTTTAATGTGCCATATGCTAGTACTGTAGGGAGTTTGATGTATGCAATGGTTTGCACTAGACCAAATATTGCCCAAGCAGTGGGAGTTTTGAGCAGATTTATGTCTAACCCTAGTAGACAGCATTGGAACTATGCGAAGAGGGTGTTTAAATATCTTGCAGGTACTCCTGATCATTATTTGGTTTATTCTGGTATTGATAGTACTGATAAATCTTTGGACATACATGGTTTTGTTGATGCAGATTGGGTAGGTGACTTGGATAGTCGAAGGTTCACTAGTTGCTATGTGTTTACTCTATTTGAAGGAGTAGTGAGTTGGATGAGTAAGAGGCAGTCCACAATTGCTTTGTCCACCATAGAAGAAGAGTATATGGCTGCTACTAATGTCTCTAAGGAGGTAGTTTGGTAGAGAAGACTGTGTACATGTATTGGATTTGATCGTAGGGTCATTTAGATTGGTTGTGATAGTCAGAGTGCTATCCATTTGGCCAAGAATCCCATGTATCATGCTCAGACTAAGCATGTTGATGTTCAATATCACTTTGTTTGAGAGTTGGTTGCAAATGGAGAGATTGAGCTGAAGAAGATAGACACTCGGGAGAATGTTGCAGATCCATTGACCAAACTTGTGAGCATAGAGAAGTTCATATGGTGCAGAGAGGCTATGGGCCTTGTTTCTAGTGCCTAAATTTTTTTTTTCATTTGATTTCCTATGGGTTAATTTACAATGTATAATGTCAAGTGGGAGAATGTTGGGATAAGGTTCCATTAACCTTGTAAATCCCAATATTCTATTTATTCCATTTATTATATGTAATTTGTAATTATCCATGAGAAAATGTACTAGTTTCACTGGCAAGGGTAATTTCAGAGTAACTGGAGGTAATTACGGAGTGACTTTTACTATTGGCAAATGTAAAAAACTCAAAGTAAATGAGGGCAGGCATGCTCCCTTGAGGAATCTACTATATTTGGCATGTATGACAACTATCATAATGTTTGGTAAGTGAATCTATGACAGCTGCAAGTTGTCATAAGATTCTGTGATTCTATGATGCATATGACGGATATGTTAGTTGTATATTTTCTATATTTAGCCCAAGATTCATATCTTGGAAAGATACTCTTTTGTGGAATCTATGACAGTTATGACGCATCATAAGATGTTGTAAGAGGCTAGATTTAGTCTTGGGCACTCAACCTTTGCATGGCTATTTTTGGACAAGTGGAAGGTGCCTATAAGATGGCATTTAATGTTTGTATGTTGGGGAATCTCATGAGAGGGAAGGTGAATGCCTAAGATGAGTTGGAAAACATTTCTATAAATATTTTCCATGTATTTTGTTGCTCCAATACAAATTTTAGGTACTCAGGTGCTACCGGAATGCTATCAGATTGAAGACTGAAGGAAAGATTGGTGGTGTTGTTATATTGTACAATCTTTTGGAGATTAATACAAACATTAGGCTTCTTTTCTATGTGGATTTTTTTACCTGAAAGGGTTTTCTCCATGTTAAACACTATGTCATTGTGTCTTGTGTTGAGTTCTTCATGTTTGGCATTTTCTCTGTAGTGGGTTTTATGTTTTGATTACAATCTCCATTGTTAATGCACACTTAAAGATTGCTGAAATTTATCTTGAATCAGATTTCCAATGAAGTAGTTTTGCTTTCAATTCTAGCAGATAGAAGAGATATAGATAGAGGTAAGGAGTTACAAGAAGCTACCCAAGCATATGCAATGTGTATATCTATGCTTGTAGTAAAGGATGTACATTGTATGAAGAATCTATGACATGAATATATGAACAGACTTACCTTCAGGTGTCAATAAATGTGTAAAATTATATGAATCCTTATGTTATGCATATATTACTTACTGCACTCTTCTAATTTCCTTATTACTATATCACCTTGGGGTTAACTTATCTAACATATAAGTAGTATAGACCTTAGGCCTGCATCCTATTGTCAACATTTAGTTCCATTGTTGGGACTCCAATTTGTGGTGTGTAAGAAGAGAACTTACAAAAATAGGAAATTTTGCTTTTGTGGTAAAAATACTATTGGAAAGGGGTATTAATGACAAGTAGTGTCGTAAATAAGAAATGTGGTTGTGCACTCACTAGGTTCTAGCCTCGTGAGAGGGGGTTAGGCATCTAGGGGGTGATAAATGGAATGGGGAGGATTCTAAAAAGGATCTTGAAAAGATGCAACCATTAAACAAAAGATTGCACTGAGCCATTAAAGATGGACAAAAGGATTAAGGAAAATATAAATCAAACATATGTATGGCAAAGGAAGACAACAAAAGATTAAGAGAAACTCCTGAATAAATGAAAATGACTTATGATATGCACATGGATGAAGAGAGAAGGTTGAAACAAACCTAAAAAAGATAGGAAAGATACTGCATAAGAATGGAGAAGGCTAGAGTTCTAGCTTCAATTAAGCATGCCAAGAAGGTTGTTGCCAAAGACAAGGTGATTAATCCAATAGAGGAATTGATAGTTACTATACCACCCAATAATAATGAAACATCTAAACAATTAACTATCCACATACAAAGAGTAGAGGAGAATTTGACTAGATCAGTAAATACAATAAAAGAATATGATAAATTTAGGGAATCGTTAGAAAAAGAGCATAGAAGTAGCAGTGCTCCACAAAACAAATTCTTGACACTAGAGTGTAAAAGCAATGATGCCCCATAAATTGAATTTTTAACAAGAAGTCCATATTTTGAATCAGATTTGTCTAATATAAAGGTCATTTTTATGAAGAATTTGATTGTTTATTAATGCCAATCTCAAAAATTAAACCTCTAGAATTGAGGTAAGACTACTTAAATAAAGTAATAAGTAAAAATGTATATTTACAAAAGGAAGAAATGATGAAAATTTAAAAATTCTGGGAAAGAAATATAGGAAAAAAGGATATCAAGGAAATTTGCAATGAATTAGCTATGGATACAATTGAAGAAGAATGGGAGAAACCCATGTTGTTTAATGAAATTTCATTAACAAATGATAGTTTACCAAAAGTTGCATCCTAAAGATGAAAAGACACCTTGAAGAGGTGAACCCCTTAGACCAAGAGTCACCGCCGTACCAAATAGGTCAAGAAGAGTTCACAAAGAAGAGATAAGTATTGAATCCTTGCTAAGGCTAGAAAGAGTAAGAGCAATAAGAGACCGTGTTAAACAATTTGAGCAAATATTGGGTAGAAAGTACTTTGATATTCAACTACCTAGAGATAAAGACATAAGAGAAAGGTTAGTAAAATGACAAGGTAAAACTAGGCACCAAAGACCTAGGAAATAAAGGAAGAGAACCAAGGGTAGAAGACACACCAAAAGGAAGGATAAACCTCGGTCTACAAAAGGACAAAGCAAAAAGACCTTCAAGGATGGTAACATATGGAATGATGTATTTGGAAAAGATACTAAGGATGAAATTGAGTACATATTCATTCTAGAATCCCATTAGAGAAAAGAGAGTATTGATGACTATAAGACTAGATTATATGAATTTGTGGAGACACTAAGAGATGAATCCTTGAAATGGTTTATCAAGGTATGTCCCAAAAATGATAAAATGGGACGACATAAGAAAATTATTCTTAACAAACTTCTATTCACCTGATGCCCCAATTGAAAGTGAAAGAAAAAAAGGGAGATGGTATAAGAGAAGAACAAATCAATGAAATAAGTTGATCAGATATTTAAAAGTATAGTCTACAAATTGGAAGGACCACTAACTAAAAAATAGAGCATAGAATGGTCTACATCTAGTTTGAAACTGCAAATTAGGGCTCCAATAAATGGGAAAAAAAAATCTACCTATAATAAAGCAATACAATTAGCAACCAAAATAGAAGCCCAACCTTTGAGGAAATAATTTGTAACGAACATTTGTTCATAATTAAAAACTTTCACTAAAAACTTCTAAATAATTTCTTGAAGGAAACTTTACAAACTAGTTCCAAATGATAACAAGTATAATCTAACAAATAAATATTCTTAAACCAAGATTAAATGATAGTTCAACTACTCTATAAATTCACAAACAAATTTAACATTCATACATAGAAATAGAAATAAATACTTTAAATTGAGTTAAACAATTTCATATATTCTTCTCATAATACAATAAACCAATTTAACCACTTGTACAAGGCTCATTGCCAATAAAATGGCTTACAATTAATACCATACATCTTTACAACTTCCAAAAACATAATCATAAGTATAAAAATGTGTCTCTATGATCAAGTCTTCAGCGTTCTTTTCAGATGTGTAGAGAGGGAGAGCATCATCTAGGTGCTTTTCCACCATCCACAGACCAACAGTCCCCCACACATCTTCCAAATAGAAGTGGCCCTACCCTTCACGAGGGTAGAAACTAAAGGAATCTACAATCATACCATACCATCCAAGAACTAGTATAGTGCACTAACTCTGTTGCATTCAATTTTCCATACAACTCCAAAAATACCTTTAGCTAAGTACGACATTACTGACTCACATGCAACCTATCAGACACTGTGAATTGAAAATGCAAGCAACATTTTCATAACTTTGGCCAAAGCTTTCAAAATATAAATCACATTCCAATATAGACATGTGGGTCATTGTTCACACCTCTATCTCATTCTTGTCGATAAAAGACATCATATTTACAAATTCCCAATAGAAAGTTACATTGCTCAAGCCATTTAACTACTTAGCTGTATGTGATCTAGTCTCCCTATCATTGATTTGGCTAGTTGGTTAAAATACCTCTAACCTATTAATAAAACTAGTCAAATAGGTGATAGTAAGATTCAAACACTAATATAGATAGGTGACTAGTACAAAAATGCTTCTAGCAGTCACAGTATCATAAAACAAATCCAAAACATAGATATTTATCCATAATAATTATAAATTATGTATCAATATAGTAATATCATCTTAGAGTGAGATATTATTTTCTAGGTAAATATTTCTCATCATAATCAAGGAATTCCCTAGTTTACCCTATCTAGATTGAATACTAAATTCTCTATAATTTTCAGACTAGGTTTAATCTATACACATGTAATGTTAGTCTAATATAACTCATTTGAAAATAATCCATGGTCTAATATATGAGTTTCACAATTACCCTAAAAATGGATTTCACATATATATCTAGAATCGCAATGAATATTATTTTTCTTTCATCACATCGTCTCAATCCAAAATTGGTGGTTACTAACCTTTGTATATCTAAATGTATCTAGGTTTGTACTTCAGAATGAAATCATGATATTTAAACTTAAGAACTCAATATCTAGTATACAGTGAAGACATATATATAATAACAAATAAACTCTTATATTAATTAAACCTTAACGGATATACAAAGAAGTACCAAATAAATATATATTTTTTAAGAGAAAATAGTAACAATATTTTGCGCGACACACTTATATATATATATATATATATATATATATATATATATATATATATATATATATATATATATATATATATATATATATATCAACTTTAAATTGAGAGTTTTGGTAGGTTTGTATAACCACAAATCCTTAGACTATTCAAAACTTAATAAAAATAGTTATACCATCGATCATATTGTGTTCTATGTCCATTCAATATTTATCATTTCATTTTTCAGGATTCAAAATACTCAGTCTCTCTATGGTTCGAATGAGACTTCAAAATAAAACAAACTCAACATAAACTTTAACTTAAATCACATCACGACTCCAATGCTTTGCATAAAAATATACATAATGAATACTTAACACCTGTGTTATATACATAGTCTACCAAAGCATAAGTTTGGTTCATAGATAAAGACATTTCATCGGCTTGTAACAAGTTGGCCTAGATCTGAGCTAACATTATCCCTCAATTCTTCATATAGGAATTTGTATTTATATAAAAGAAACTATTGGATTAAAAACCCTTGGCATGAACAAGATCACCCTATTGTGGTATTCAAAGAATCCACAAATTCTCATACATATGTTTTGTGTTTAAAATAATATCATGTTGTTTAAAGAATCGTACGACCTGAATATATTTGGCATGTTTAACTACTAACAAACCACTATAACATTAATAGTTTAGTCTCCATTTGCTCAACAAAACCCTTAATAATCCATACAATATAATCAACTTTTGTAAGCCAAAACCCATGACCAGATTAGGTAATTGACCTAAGTTAAAATGATTCAGAAACTCATACAGTTGTATGTAACAGAGAGTATGGCTCGCTAGACTAGTTTTCCCCACAATTTGAATAGAGTCAACTGACTCCTATAAACTCAATAATCAAAAGATTATACCCATATTTGTATATGTATATTTCAAATACTCATATACAAATATCAATATGATTTTTCTTATACATAATTCAAACATCTTTTCCCAAGAACTAATTGACCAATAAAGCACAGATAACTTTCCACGGGATTGGAATTTTCTCAGTCCATTTGAGTTGAGAATAGAGCATTTTCATTTCTCAAAAACACTTCAAGAAATTAATAAAATAGGGTTGTTTAGTTTTAGAGTAATGTCTATATGCCAATAAACTCAAGAGAAAACCCTTAATAGCCACAAGGTTATGGCTCAAAAACATTCCATTACGAAATGACATCAAACAATAGAGGCATTTCAGAATGCCATTATTTTCATGCATAGGGATAAGCAAATCAATAATCTAAACTCATTCATTCACGTTCAGTTTGGCATACCATTAAGAATTGGGGCTTCACTTGTCAAGGATAGTCTCTTTTGGATTATTGAAAATGGTCGAAAGACCCTTTTCTAGAATGATGCTTGGGATCTCAACCACCCAATCCTCTCTTCCTTTCCTCGTCTACAACCTTTGATCCAAGTATTTAAGGTGGCAGGGTGGTCTAAGGTTGTTGAATTCAAGAGTACTCCTATGATGGGGGAATCCTAGATCTATCATTAGAAAGACTCTATTAGACGACCTTTTGGGGGAACTCCTAAAGCCCGAGCCACTCTATCTTCCATTCTTGTCGATAAGCTATGTTGCTCTCTAAAGGAAATAAATGTTCTTGTGTGGTGCCATGATCCTAAAGAGACTTATATGGTTGTTGATCTAAAGAATGGTGAAAATAGAGATTTCCCTTGGTGGAACATAATTTGGAACAAATTTAGTTGGCCTATATGCAATTTCTTTGTTTGTTTACTTTGTTAAAACAAATGTATGACTTAGGATAATATTAGAAAGATAGGATTTCAATTCCCTTCAAATTGTGTTTTAGGAGAGCATGGGCCAACCATTCATGCTACTTCCCTGTATGAGTTCTAGGTGAGCATGGGCTAGCCACCTACTTCAACTTATTTTCTGAATGTCGCTTGGGAGATTGGTCCTATTTTATCCTCTAGAAAATTTGTTTTTAATGGAATCATCAAATTTTCCAAGGACACCACAGTCTAATTTCACAAATATGGTAGAAGGTCATGCATTTTATTTTGTTCTTTGGACAAGAACCTATCTCCCTCTAATCTTCAAATTTCAAGCTACCTCGAGTTAGATTCTATTAGTGCTCCCCCCAAGTCGCTCTTGCTTGATCTTAATGGCCTCTAGAAAAGTGAATAGGGTTGGTAAATGATCCCCCCAACCAGGTTTCTTCAAAATAAATATTGATGGCTCTTCTTGTGGCAATCCAAGTGCCACAAGGCTTGGAGGGGTTGGTCATGTTAGAGATAAGAATGTTCATTTTTTCTTCTCTATTATTATGGGGGTCAAAATCAACAATCAGATGGAAGCTCAAGCAATTCATTTGACTTTTGAAAAAGCTTGTGAGCTAGGTTGGAAAAGATTATTTGTGAAACATAGTCCTTAATCAAGGTTTATCTCTTGAATGGAGTGAGGACCCATGAGTCCTCCTGAAGGTTGGTGACTTTAACTGAGCAAATTCTTTGTCTTCTAACTTTGAAGCTAATTCCTTTATCTATATTTCCAACGAATGGAACTTGGTTGTGGATTGCCTTGCCAAATGGGCTACTAAAGAAAATTGCAGTTGGAATGTTTGTAAGTGGGGGTACTTGTCTCTTGAAAAAGCCACTCAACTTCTCCAAAATTTTCATAATGATCAAGCCTGACCCTCATTTTTTGTTCAAAAGCCTTCTATTGGTACTAAAGCTTGGTATGCCTTTTCAAGCATGCTTGGTATCTCCTTCTCTCTAGCTGGGCAAATAAGGAGATTCATGTTTTCAGAGATTATGGTTGCCAAATGGGCTCTCTAAGCTCTTTTTGGGAGTGGGGTAGTAGAAAACCTCTTGGGTTTTTTCTCTTCTTTCCTTATTTTTGGCTCTCAGTATTTAGAAATCTCTATGTCGTAAAATGTAATAAATCTCTTTTAATATAATTTTCCTTTTCACACCAAAAGGATGACACCTCTTATTATTATTAAATAATCCTATTTTTCTCTTGTAAATGTGAGGGAAAGGGGAATAAGGAGACTGTGAAAAAAGGAAAGAGGAATAAGGAAGAGTTAGAAAATGGTTAAGAAAGATGAATCTCATCCACTTCAATAGTCAAAGGTCAATCTTCACCCAAAAAAATAGGACAAATATTTACCACTTTTTGTTGTGAATTAGGTGTAAAATTGTTATTTATTATCTCACTATTGAAATGGATAATATTTAAACAGATTGAACAAATATATCTTTATAGGTATTGAATCTGGTGGTTTTTTTTTGATGTAAACGTGGCAACATTCTATTAATAAATTAATAAACTTTTACACAAATACACAAAAAAGAGGTGGGTGGATACCAGATCACACCCCAAAACTTTCTAACAGAAAGCGTGAAAAAATAAAGCTGCTAAGTGGCAAGAGCTACAGCAGATGAAAATGAAGGAGGGTCACCGTCATCTGATTTCCCAAACATCAGTGGGTCACTAGTGACAACAGAATTCCCGTGATCTTATAAATTGATGTCTTCCACTTAGAAAAATTTAGTGTTAGAAAATGAAAACCGCGTGGATATTTGTGCAGGGTCCTTTTACGCGTGCTTTGACCGCAATTTCGTCATATGTGGTAACCGCGTATAGAAATTTGTGGGGTATTGAGTTGTTGATTGGGTCCTTTATCTATTGACTCTGTGCGCGCCCACATTATTTCTACCACCTCTATCTCTTAGTTCAGTGTCTTACTATTCTTTTCTATCCTTTGTACCCCTGCGTTTGTTTCAGTTCCTCTTCAATTTTATTCCATGGCAACGGCGAATGAGACTACCAATGCCTTTGAGAAAATTCTGCCCCCATCTACATCTGCATCTGCATCGTCTTCAACTCCAAGAAAAAGAGTGCGCTACGATGTATTCATAAATCATCGTGGCCCTGACACCAAGCAAACGACGGCCGCCTCTATTTACCGTACCCTCAAACTCATGGGACTTGAAGTTTTCTTAGATGAACCAGAGCTTCAACTGGGTGATTCCATACCATCTGAGATACAAGATGCCATGACTACTTCTTTCCTTCATATTGCCATACTTTCACCTGGATATGCAGAATCCACTTGGTGTTTGGCCGAGCTATCGTTTATGCTCAAAAGTGGCAAGAAAATTATTCCGGTCTTCTACAATGTTGATCCCAGTGATATCCATTGGATAAGAGGAACCTATGCTGAAGCCTTCTCCAAGCATGAAGCCAAGGAAAGACATACTTCAGAAACGCTTGAGGATTGGAAAATGGCGCTGCAAAAGGTTTCATATATTAAAGGCCCCATTGTCAAGAATGAGGAGTAAGTATCAAATACTCTCTTCCTTCCATCACATGCTATGATATATCTCAGAATACAATATAGTTGTTCTACAGTGGAATCTCTTTCTCTTTTTTAGTATAGATTGGAATCTCCTCTGTTAAACATAGATTGGAAAGATTTATTATCAAATCGAAATCTGATTCAAAGTTTTCCTCTACTTATACTTATTATAGCTTTTATTATTAATTTTATTTTATTTAGAAGGTTGATATTATTTTTATGAGCTGCTTCACACCTGTAAATAAATAAATCATCTCTTCATTTATCTAGATTAATTAATTAGTATACTTATCTTTAAAAAATCTTTGTTAAAAACATTTATTTTTTATTAGATTTTTATTAATTACTCCAAAGGCGTTCTCTTTGTGAGAGAGAGGGCTGACTTTGGAAATCAACCGTCTCCATTGCTGCAGAAGCATACAAGACGATTGCAGCTTCCTGAACCATTTGATTTGCCAGATTTTGTTCATCATTTTCCGTCTTGCTTTCGTCTGCATTTTTTCACCGGTTTGTGCAAATAACGTTTACAGCTTCCTGAACCATTTAATTTGCCAGATTTTGTTCATCATTTTCCGTCTTGCTTTCGTCTGCATTTTTTCACCGGTTTGTGCGAATAACGTTTACTTTATGTGAAGACGTTTGCAATTCTTTTGTTTCTTTAATATTGATGCGTGCAGATAGGATTGACAGTTATGTGCAAACATTAGATATGGCAGGAGCATTTATGAAAAATTGAAAATCTACACAAAAGTCATTTCAGAAGTGGGTTGTTCTCACGCCAGGAAAAACATCTGTTTCCGTGTCTATCTGTGACTCTTAAAAACCCTTTTGAAAATTTTAAACTGTTTGAAATCCGGTGGAATGCACTAGATGGTTTCCACGTATCCATCAAGGTATAGATTGCCCAGAGATAATTTCCAGATTACCTTTGAATATGAGGTATTGAGGTGTAATGCAGGCTGCTATATAAATAGAACGAGGAGGAGATTCCTGTTACCGTCACTAAATCTTTTTATCACATAATACGTTACCTCTTATTTGGTGCTTTTATTGCTCACAGTGCCTTTTGCTCTTATTGCTTTTATATGTATTCTTTTTCTCTCTAATCAATAATTCCGCTCTAAGAAAATGAGTTTTATTTAATACGATTAAAAATATATAGTTTGTCCTTCAATATTTTTTTTTGAAATACTCACTGATTTCTAATATATTTATAATTAACCAAAATATATTTATAATTAACAGAAATGTATATTTTTATTTTTTATGAATAATATAATTTAGAAATAAAATTTAAGTGACCTGAATCTCCATTCTCCCAAATTTTACATTTAAATATTATTTAAATAATATTTAGGGGATCCTCCTTTTTAATGTTAAATTTTTAAAGCTCTTACATTCCAATGATAGCCTTATTTCATGAAATTATGGATTTAAAAATTCAAATGTGGACAAAATTAATACATTGTATGAAAATATTTGATTCATAAATTTATATTTTAAATACACATTCATAATTTAATTTTATATATGAATAGTTGGATTATATATAAAAGGTTTTATGTATATTTTTCAAGTTATTGAGTGACCGGTTTACCATTTCTTTAATTTTTTTTGAACTCTAAGCTTTTTCCTCTCTTAACTTTAAAAACATTCTTATTATTTATGATCTTCTTTTAATATACTTTAACTTTATTTTTCAAATCAAATTCATTCAATATATATTATATACTTAATTTTATATTCAATAACGGATCATATTAAAAAGAAAATATATTTTCTTATATATATATACACAGAATGAATATCTCTTTGCAATATATATTATATTGTTTTGTGATATAAGAGTAGCATAAAAACATTTGTTTTTCTTAACTTCATCCACCTAAAATATAGGAAAAGGAAAAATAAAAAGATTGGAGAATCCTAAAGAATTAATGACAAAGTGACATAAACAATTTATAACCAATAAATATAAGGTGTGGTTATTATCATGGTAAATCGTCTTATTTTAAATGATTTTTGGTAACCTCTAAGACATCATGTCCAAGGGACAGTTAAAATTAAGTATAAAACTTATATTTTTTTTAATAATTTGTATTTACTAAAAATAACATTTAAAATCATGTCATTATAACTTTGTATTTCTTACAAGTTAAATTAAATTATATAATAAATATTAATATAATATAATACATGAAACATCACTTAAATTGTTAGATTTCTTACAAATTAATTTAAATAATATTATAAAATATAATAAATCTAAATATAATATATATATATATATATATATATATATATATATATATATATATATATTACATAACAAATATATAATATATCTAATATAAATATATGATTTTATAATATCGTAATATTTAAAATATATACTTAATAATTTACATTATATAAAATATAATAATAAATAATAAATATATTATATATTGTATATGTAAAACAAATGTATTCAATTTAAATATACAACATGTAGGAGGACCCTTGAGTAGGTCCACTGCATCAATTTTAACTAGAATAATGACCTCATTCTTCTGGACAAATTACATTTTGGGTGGAGGCTTAATAGATTTGGGGTGTTTGGTCATGACTATTTTTTAACTGTGACATCCATCTAGATTCTTGTATAGGATGAGTAGCAACACAATTCACCATCTTGACTTGCAACTTTGGCATAACTGGGCAATCCTTGATGTTGTGGTGAAGGGCTTGACATCTAAAACATGTATTAAGGAGGTTGATGTCTAGGTGAATTTTATAAAATGTACATCACTCGCTTGAATCTTGATAAATTCTTTTAGGGTGCAAGTGAGGTCTAGCTCCACACCCTTTTATGGGGTTGAGTTACATGAAAATTTTCTTCAGCACATGACAAATAAAGTGTAAAAGTGTTGAATAAATTTCTCTCTAGAGGAAGGGCTACATAGGAATAGGGAGTCAAAGGAGTTTCATTTTCAAATCTAATTTATCGTGTTGATTTTATTGATATTTAAATATAAGAATGAATTTATATTACATTACCTTATCCCTCTCATGATGGTATTGATTTTTTCATGTCACGAGCTACTCAAGACCTCAATCTTCCTTTGAGAAGGGGTTCTTGTCTTAACCCTACTATGGCTACTCAATATAATGAAAATGAAATATTTATGATGCTCATAATGAGAACCACTTTGATCATCAACAAAATTATGACCATGATTCTCAAATTGCGAAACAAGATCTTATCTCTTAAACAATTTGTCACCCTTTTGCACTAAACTTTAATAAATGCACCTCTTGGCACAAATTCTACTTGGCATTGGATCTTTGGTAGTCTCTTCTAATAATGTCCATCCCATCCATTTTTTTTGGGCCTCATCATACCACTACTACAAGTTCTATAGCTACTACTACTCCTATTATCACTCCTAGCTTTGCCCCTATTGTTTCCATACCTACCTCAAGTGATCCCATCCCCCTAATGTGCCACCTACAGTATCATCCTTATATTCATATACCTACTAGCGTCATAGCTTCTACTCATATGTCTCACACCATCCATCATTCCCAACCTATGTCTCACATTAACCCTCCTTCCCAACCTATGTCTTATATTATCCCTCCTCATCATCCGATTTTCACCTCATCTCATAATGTGGTTCCTCCCTCCATGGCTATGTTCATTACCTATTTCCACACATCCTCATTATACATTCTCAACTATTTCACGTATGTCTAATTCTACCATTAGCCCTACCTCTAACTTGGATATAATGTTACAAGATATGGTTACTCTAAAGAAACAAGTAAATGACAATAAGAATACTATTACATACAATCACCTACATCACACATGACTTGCTTATGAGGTTGTTATATAACCCTTTTGTATGGTATCTATGGTGGCAAGATTTGAATTATAAAATGGTGAGGGAGATCCTAACATGCGTTTATAAGCTTTCACAATGGTATGATTAGATTTTTCTTATGAGGATAGGATTTTGGCCAAGTCATTTCCAACAACCTTGAAAGAATGTTTCATACAATGGTTTTATTCTTTGCCTTCATGTTCTATACACTAATTTCAAAAGCTTACAGTCACTACTTTTCTAAAGCACTTCCACATCAATATAGTGATAATAGAGATAAAGAGATAGAGAGATAGACAGGGATAGAGAGAGAGAGAGAGAGGAAGAGAGGAGAGACAAAGTTAGAGATAAAGAGTAGTAGAGAGAGGGGAGGGAGATAGGTAGAGAGAGAGAGAGAGAAGAAGATATATAGACAAACAAAAATTTAACATGGTGTCATAAACAAAAGTTTAGATCTTTATTTTCTACAGACAAACCCTTGGAAGACAAACTTTCATTTAATCCTTGCAAAAGGAAATGAATGACTAATCAAACTAATAGCCCTCAAATTGTAATTGGAAACATCATATAATCAAAATAATGTCCATAGTTTTCAATTCTTATTTTGGCTACCCTCTTCAATTTGGGGGAATATGACTATAAAAAATAAGAAATTACTAATCTATTTAAGTGTAGACAACTACAAAATAAATAATTCATTACCAAAATACTATATGAGTCTACAATTGGCAACATCCATACCTACAATTAGTGCCATGCTAGTTGCACAAACAAATTTGTTACATAAAATCAAAATAATAACAATAATTAGATAGAGATAGGGGGATGCGGGGATATAGCAAGGAGCTCGAGGAAACAAAAAGAGAAAGAGAGATAGACAAAGAGAAAAGTAATTAGATAGAGAAAACAAGAAATTACTAATCTATTTAAGTGTAGACAACTACAAAATAAAGAATTTGTTACTAGAATACCATACAAGTCTACAATTGGCAACATCCATACCTATAATTATGAATCAAAATAATAATAATTATAGAGAGAAGAATAGAGAAAGGGAGATAGGCAAACAAAGTAAGGAGAGAGAGGAACCAAAAAGAGAAAGATAAAGAAAAATAGAGATAAAGAAATATATATGGTATTACATAACAATTATAAGCAATATATATTAGTTATTATATATATTTATTATTTTTAGTCAAGCGTACAATACATATACATTAATTATTTCAAGCCTTGGTATGATGCAAGAATCATCCACCATTGGTCCTCTACATCCATTATGTGTTGCATACAAAACTAGGCGAGCAACGGTGATAACAAAAAAATTGAGTTGACCATATGTGAATTTCTTAATTCACAAATTGTTTTCTCAACTCCAGAGGAGTTCAAGCACAAAGTGTAGTGAATTGGAAAATGTGCAAAAGGATAGATTTCATAATGACACTTCTGAACCAAGTTTTGAAAATCATGGATGTGATAAACCTGAGGAGATCATTGTGTCAAATCAAATTGATTATTGGGTTGGCTTCAACCAAATTGTGATATCTCAATCAATCCGAGATAGAGACTGGGATAGGTCTTGGGATATAGAGAGACAAAGAGAAATAGAGATATAAAGAGGGAGACGAAGAGATATATACAGAGATAAAGAGGCATATATATATATATATATATATATATATAGAGAGAGAGAGAGAGAGAGAGAGAGAGAGAGTTGATGAAATTATTAATTCAATTGTATGTTAATATGATATGACAATAGGTGGAAGCCCCTGTAATAATTTGATAGGAAATAATAGGAACACAAGGGATGGGCCAGAAGGGAAGCATTCCTCTAATTTCTATGAATTTCTATGGATTGTGAATTATCTAAGGCATGCAATGCATTCAAGTGTAACTTGATAGATAATGATACCTTCATTTTACATACTAATATAGACTTCAATAGATTATAAATTCCTTATTTCTCATAGCCAAGTCCCCACCCAAATTTAAGAGCCTACCAAAAATGAGTATTGAAAAATAACTATATTGGTTGGATTTAGAGTTCCAAATCACCTTGTGGGTCGGTAGTGGAATCTTAAATAGTTTGAAAATATGCTTTTTTTCTTTGAAATAAAAAAAGTGATATCTGAATCAATCCAATATAGAGCTAGGGGGGATAGAGAGACAAGGAGAAATAGAGAGATATAGATTAGTAGTGGAATTTTAATGAGTTTGAAAATATGCTTTTTTCCTTTGGAATTTTATCCTGGAAATATAAATATTGTGATAATAGAATAGAGAGAAAGTTAGAGAGAGATAGTGATAGAGAGGGAGGGAGGGAGAAAGAGTTAGAGAGATTAATAGAGAGAGAGAGAGAGAGAGAGAGAGAGAGAGAGAGAGAGAGAGAGAGAGATGCTCACTAACCACATATCCACCAAGGTAAATACAAAATCTATAAGGAAGCGATGATGTCTACATTGCACAACATCAAGAAAATTCTTCTTTCCACTTCTATGTTGCATGCAAGGTGCCTCATGTATAGAAATGTATAATATGTCTCTCATTCTAGAAAGAGCATTATCTACTGTATTAGATTCTTGCATTTAACATAATCTATATCAAAATCATATGCTTGCAGCTTACCCATTTTTTTTGTTGATCATTCAAATCCTGTTGGCCAAGAAAGAACTTAAAGCTATTATGATTTGTTTTGACAACAAATCTTCCACATACCAAATACTTGTAGGTTAATTTTTAATTTTTTAAAAATTTTGTTAGGGTATCAATCTAGAAAAAAATCACCTTGTGATCCAGTAGTGGAATCTAAAGAGTTTGAGAAAGGCCCACCATACTTTTACTTTTATTGTGTATAGTATACGAAAGGGTGTATGGCAAAACCATATCCTTATTTATGTATGATCTATTGAACTCAAATTTGTTAATTCAAAGTACCTTTCAATTTCAACTAGAGAACATGGCTACATGCATAACCTTCCTATGAATAATTATTTTTAAATTTTACCTTTACCACCCATGACAATTGAAGAGACATTTTCTAAAACACAGAATCATTAGCTATCATGGGATTACAAAACTAAGCTTAATTGCATAAACATAGTGGAAAATTGTTCTATTGTGTGATAGACTTGGGGCTATAACCAAGCATTCTAATGGAAAACCCTACATTAAAGATCAAGGTGTGGTACTTTTACAATGTTAAAAATGGAGCTTGGTATAGCTCCACTACTTTTCATGCCAATAATCCAACGATGAAGAAAAGAGAGTGACTTTCAATTGCTCATTTCATGCCAACAATCCAAAGATGACATGTGTCCATTGGAAACTACACTTATGTTTCTTAAGGACCTAATAATTCACCTTTAAGACCTATTTATTGTACCCATTGCACACTAAAGTGTGACTATCTCTTACAATAGCAAGATCCCATTTCCAAGCTTCATTGATTCATACATGGCATAAGTATTACAATTGGAAACAATGCTACTTATTGAAGTAGCTCAAAAAGGACATTTGCAACATCTCAAAAGTCCAGGAAATAGAAATAACACTTAACACTAATGATTATTCAAGTCTCCCCTCATTTTACCACCATCCCAATAATAGATGATCAATGTTTTCAAGCATTTTGTTCAAATGAAATGCTACTATACTAGTCATTTAGAAACATTCACAATAATATTGGTTCATTAAAACAAGATATACATCCCATTGCAAAAGAATTTCAAATAGCTACCATCCATGGAATTTTCACCATACATCTCCAAATCTATTAACAAACACTGATGATGAATCTCTTGACTGGTCCTAATGAATGACAAGTCTTGTCAAGTCTATACCTAGGCCTACCATTTCAATTGGATGGGCTCGACATGCTTGGTAAACAAAAAGAGGACTAGTTAAGAGCACTATCACTTGCAAATAATTGACCAAAAAAAAACTTTACTTGTATACCTACTTTTACCCACTACTATTCAAAAATAACTTTACTTGTGTGCATGTCAACATATTTAATTTACTCTATTTCTTTCCTAGTGTAGGTTCAAATGATGGATGGACAACAACCATTCACCATTAGCAAAACTATATTCTCTCTTCTCAGGAAATTTCAATGTTCAATATACATTTATATAGGGAACAACTAATTACTTTTATCTACATGCTATTTTGGCGTACCCATTGCACACTAAGGTGCGATTTCTAGTTTGCATAGATTTTTTAAAGATGGATATACTAGTTTTATTTTAGAATATTTAAGACATTTATTTATTTATTTACATTGTTCTTTCTTTAAAATTATTGTGTAATTTGATAAATAAAATAGTAAATAGTCATATACTTCACTAAATAAAAATATAATAAGTAATATACTTTATTAATAAATTAGTAAGTAATATTTTTGAAATAATAATTTTGCTTTAACTTTTACTTATGAACTATTTTATTTTAAACATTATTTAGTTTATATTTGATTAAGAGTTATTTTATTTTCCAATAATAATACAATAAATCATTAAAACTATTCTCAAACATAAATGAAAAAGAAAAAAAAAACTTTAATTTTTACTTCTCAAATTATTTTATTTTTCTCTATGAATATCTAAACAATGTTTACTTTAGCATCTAAATGATATTTATATTTATTGGAAGAACAATGTTTACTTTATTTTTATGCAAAGAGCTATTTATATTTACTTAAAAGTGTTATTTTATTTTCTTAACAACTATTTTATAAATTTTTTTCCAATATATGTAAATACTTCCTATTTAACTCATATTATAAAAGCAATAAATAGGACAATATTCACAAAAAGGGGTAGGGTGCTTAAAAGGTACACCCACAAAGTCTCAAAGCCTTCAAGGTGAATAATAGCCATACACAGAGGAAAACAAAATAACAAAGGGCATAGCCTGAAGAACACTAAGCAACAAGAGCAGCACCAACAAAGGGAGGAGGATCCCTGTCATCAAGTTTCCCCTAAACATCCTTTGGGGTGGTATCATCTATAGGCTCCCACTCGTCGAGAGTAGTAGTAGCATCTTCATTCTCCTTAGGAGATTGAGTATGGGTCAGAGAAATGGCAAGTTGGAGCAGAATAAATTTGTCTGTGTCAAGCCAACTAGCATCTTGCCTAGGAGATGGCAGTCTAGAAGGCTGAGACCATCCTCCATGGGTAGAAGAATCCCTAGAGGGATGAGGGCCATGAGAATTAGATCTACAGTCACCACGATCACCACGGTTGGCACCACGATCTCCTTGGTCATGTCAAGATGACTGACTACGACCATGCCGATGCCCTCAAGAGGAAGAGGAGTTAAGCAAAACCTAGGCAATAGTGCAAGGGGAAATACCCTAATGGTCCATTAGGTCCTAGAGATGAGCAACCTCAAGTGCAACTTGCTAGCTTGCACTTGAATCTGCAGCAGAACATTATAACAAATGATATCTTTAGTGTAGAAATAAAAATGCTTATTAGCAGAACAATTATTGAAAATAACAACATGTCTGTCCTTCCAAATGCTAAAGAGAATTTCCATCCTAAAAACATGCCAGATCTAAGCATATTTGCAGGGAAGATAGCACCAGTCGCCGAGCAAGACGATATGCCAAGAAAAGGCAACGAGTTTGAAAGGCTAAAAGAAATCATGAATCTAATTCTAAGCCTCCTGAGCCTGAGGGTAAAACCAAAAAAGGTGCTTGAGAGACTCAAGCTGCCCACATAATAGGCAATGAGGAATGGCAACACCCATATGGGCCAGGCGGTCCCCTAGGGGGAGGCCTTGATATAACAAACACCAAGCAAAATGAGTCAACTTAGGTTCAACCACATTAGATCACATGATTGAAACTGTCTATGCCAAGTCCCATGAGAGGACTAAAGATACCAATAGCGATTCAGTTGCTCCACCATATGCAAGTGTGGAGATAGCCAAGAGTAACCTTTGCAAGGTCTGTAGCTCCTAAAGGGAGTGTCTGGGTACCATTTCTAGTCTTTCCACCATTGTTTGAGAGATCTAACTCCCAATTTATGTATCATCTAAGGAGGAATAACATCAATGACACCCTGGTAAGTCTCTTGATTAGTGTTAACAAGAATGAATTTATGCTTGAACTCAGGTCAAGATAAGAAATTCTTGGTGGCACGATGCAAAAAGTCACGTAGAACATATATCCCATGTTTGAAAATTTTCAAGGCATGAACCCAAGGTAGCTTAGGAAGTGGCCGGTCGTAATTATTGAGAGCATGGGACCACCAAATAGATTGATGGTTAATGTATAAAATATTATAAAAATCATCTCCATCTCATCAAAGCAAGGGTTTGAGGACTTCCCAAGCATTCCAAATGCTCTTGATAACAAAAGTACCTTTAATGGAAACAAGTTCTCTCATAGTAAGAAGGGTCTCTATATCCAAACCTTTCTATGTTGGATGGCCTATGGGAGTGCCAGTACCAATGCAGTGTCTAACAAGAATTTTCCAAACTTGATTGCCTTAAAGGGCTCAAATGTGCCATTTAGCACATAAGGCAATGCCTTCACAATCAATGGATATCAATCTAAGACCTCTATTCTCACAAGGGAGGCAACAAAATTCCCATGCAACTTGGCGAAAACCTTATTTAGGTGATGACATCATTCCACCAAGCAATCCAGCCAACACTGTGGAAAGGGCGTGGTACCAAATTCCAAACACGTTGAATGTGTGCCAATGTGGCTTTGTGATTTAGAAGAGATGTGTTTAGAAAAAAACTAACTTCTCTGTGGTTTTGGTCATGAAAGCTGCCACTCGATACAAAAATGGATCAAAAAATGATTCGACAAGACCACATCTACTAATGGTTCAACTAATAGGGAATAACATTTGGCAAAGGTAAAAAAAATGAGTGGATAACATAGCTTTATCAAGTCTCTTTAATATTCTATTAGGTCTAGCATGCAAATTACTCCAAGTGTACCATTGTGTATTAAGAAGGCGACAGCTAGTGTTGGGATCAAAAACACCCAATTTATTACACATATAGAACCACGCCTCTCTTTCCCCAGTTGTCCAATGCATTGGAAAAGTACAAGATTTATCATAAACTATCTCAATCATATTGAACTCCCCACACAATACCCAAGTGGTGACCGACATTGAATTTGGAATCCAATGCCAAAGGGAAGATATCTTTACGACATCATTGAAAGCATAAACATTAATAACCCCAAAGGAATGATTCTCAACATTGAAAAGAGTCCACAAAACATGGTTAGTAGGGTCACATCCATGATCGACTAGAAGTTGATGCCATGTGGGTGAGAGAAAGGTGACAACTCCACAACTAGCTTCATGGTCACTGCAAAAAACATGGCTAGAAGGTCAAATCACTCGACATGTTGTAGACAACAAAAATTCTCAAAATTTTAACTTCCTGGAGGCAAAAAGTGTCTACACCAGGGAACTTTGAATGAAAATCATGATCAAAGTATTTCTTAGGGAGATCAGTAAGACCTCGCATATTCTAGGAAATATAGTTCATTTAACAATCATTGAGGGGCATGTCCTCGCTATCTAGCCCATCAAGGGTAGAATAACTATTCATGTTCCACAACACCGCCTACTTAAAGCTTCCAATTTGGAAGCTGAGAGGCACTCATTGTCAAGTGCATGGTACATATTCACTTTCCTCCAATCACCCAAATGGGTTACGAGACCTCTATCCAATAAGAGGGGGAGAAAACTATTGGGATGTGACAGCTAGCAGTTGAGACACCATGGAAGCCATTGGTCGAACCTTTGAAAATTTTGCTAAGCTTGACACACTTGTGTTGGCTTTGAAATAGATGGTGTCAAAGCCCTTATAGCCGAAATCAAAGTCCCCGAGTATGTCAACTTAGCTGAGGGTTTGGAGGTGCTCACATTTTTATCCTTACAACTAGAAACAATAGACTACCCTTCATATTCTTTCACTAGAGGTGTAGTCCTAAAAGTAGGTTGAGTAAAGGGCTTTGGCCACTGCATGGCCAAAGGACAATCACGTATCTTATGAGCCAATGATTGGCATTGATCGCAAGTGTTGGGCAAATTGATATACTGAACCTGTTGAGAGTAATAGGTTTGACATATCTAAATATCCATGGACTCTTTGTGGTCTTTGGAGAGGTCAAGCTCAACACAAACATGTTACTGAAGATGAGCCGAATAGAATTTCTCAGGTTCTAAACAAACTACAATGCCTAGAGAAGAAGCTATTTGGATGAGAAAGTTCCAACATGGCAAGAGTAGGCCTGGGAATTCCACCAAAATGGGGATGCGAATGGACTATTCATCAAAGATAGAGATGTCTTGAGTCCAAGGTTTAAACACAAGGAGAGACAAGCGGACTTGCCATGGGCCCCGAGAGAGGAAAACTTTGGCATGATTAGCTTCAAAAGAGTGAAAAAGAAAAAACCCCTTAGTGAGGTTTTGTACGGCCTCTAGGAGGATCCCATGTGGGGACTAGGCTAGGCTAACCTACTCACAAAGTATGCTTTTAGGAGGGACTCTACCCACAAAATACACAAGATAAAAATTTCAAGCCATTTACAAGCAGTATAAAACTTTGGAATTGGAAGCACAATATTAGGAGGTGATTTAGGGGACATGCCTCATGAAACACCTTGGGAACAAATTTTCATGTTGCTTGGGTGGACGATCTGCTAGTTTTTGTTGTTTAACCTTCAACCCTAGCAGTAGCAGTTGCAAAGGAATGAAACACTGAGGACATATAGAGGGGCAGAAAAATGCCCCTAATCCTAGTGAATGATAATGCACCGTAATAAATGCAGGCTAACACAAGGAATTTCCTGTATAGAATTGTAGTATGTCATGCACACAAGGGAGCCAAGAAAAACCCTAGCAGAGCCAAGAACTCAAATGCTCTCTAAGGGTAATCCTACTTTTATTCATTATCCACGGTTTCTAAAACTATTCCCTATTTCATGTTTTAGTTTTTATTATTTAATAGTTTTATTAACACAAATTTTATTTGTATCTTGTTTATTATGGAAATATTATATTTATTATTAAATATTAATATTTTGATTGTCAAATTTATTGTAAATGGTAAGAGTTTTTCTTAACATGCTTACACCATTACACTCAACCCCTTGTTGTCATTGTAGTTATGCCTCTTGGTGTAATAAATATTTTCCCTATATTAATTAATAAATATGAACAAAAAATTAACCTAAGTCAAAGAGTCGAGGCTCATAATAATATTTAAATAAATGTAAAAATTAAATAGGAAGATAGATTGGCTTAGCTCTAAAGTTAATATAGGAATAATAATGTTGATGTCATATAGAAAGGATTCACCACCTTTTGGAAATTTATTTCCATTGGTAGGATGATTATCTTCGAAATTAAGACTATCATATCTAAAAAATATAGTGGGTTGATCTTGTAGGGATTGAGATCAAGATCCTAAGCCACTCAAAATTAAATTGACATGTGAATATTGTTGGCCCACGATTATTGTTAAACCAAAAGGTCGACCTTTCAAATTCTGATACAAGTGCCAGAGTTAATGAATCCATGGGAGGTGGTTAGTCCCTGTCACGAATCTGATGGGAAGCATTGGCCATCTGCCAACAAACTCCCCCCTAGCATTACCCTGGGGGATTCGAACCTGTGACCTTTCGCTCTGATACCAATTGTTGGCCCACAATTGTCGTTAAACCAAATAATTTCTGATACAAGTGCCAGAGTTAATGAATCCGCGGGAGGCAATTAGTCCATGTCATGAATCCCATGGGAAGTGTTGACCATCTGCCAACAAATATAATCTCTAATACATGGTATTGATCTAATAGAATGTTGACTCTTGAAAATTGTGTGACTCAATCTTGTATTATCTTTGAATAGTGAAGATGGTGTTTATAAATACCATTAGGGAATTTTGTGGCTCACATGGATCAAGTTATTTGAGGCTAAGCCCCTTGATAGGCCTATTAAATGGTAATGAACAAAATCAAAGACATCATATGTAAATATATAGATGGCTTGGGATGGTGATGCAAATTTAGAATCTTTTTAATCCCCAATATCTAAGTTTTCTCAAATGATATTTTTTTTGTCTCCCATGGCATGAAATTATATGTGCAATGAATGTTTTTAAAAATGATGACATAAGAACATGTCACAAGTGTGTGCTAAGTTATCTCAAAATTTGAAATTTGAATTTGAATGTTTGAAGGTAAGGGGTCAAATCTATGTAACTTAGGATTGACTCAATTCAATTCCATGACTCACAAACATGATCAATAAGAATAATGGATGAATCTAGAATGGGTGAATGAATATCTAAGAGTGAATGCACATGTCGATGGAGTAGGAACATGCAAAGGTAAATGTGTATAGGAACATGAGAAAAACTAACACAAGAGTGTGCCACTTGTTATATTATTACATTAAATCTTTTTTGTCAAGGTGGACACAAAATTAAATGCAAAATGCCATGAGTATGCTAATTTCACCACCATAAATGATTTTTTTAAAAAATTATGTTTAAATCCTCATTTTCTTCAATAAGTCATGAAATAATTCTTTCCTTCCAATCCACTTCTAAAATGTTTTTAAAAACTATTTTGGTTTTGTAAAGCCTCTCCTCTCCTTATGATAAGAAAGTTTTTAATTTGTTTACCTTGTCCTTTACAATTTTTATTTTAAAGGGCATAATATATTTCTTGTATGCAAAACATGTTATTTTTATTTTAATCCACATCCTCTACCTTATATGAACAATTGATATTGATTGTCTATTAGTTAAAAATATGTTAAATACATTCTATTAATTTAAGTTTATGATTTGTTTTGAAAGAAAACTAACTTAGTTGATTTTTTTTCAAAAATCCTTTTTTTTGGTATAGTGATGAAGGAATGTTGAAGGATATTGTAAATTATGTATGGAAGCACTCTAAAAAGAATTCATTAATGGTGGCCAAACATCCTGTGGGTCTTGATGAAACCTTACAAGACTTTGAAAGAAGTGTATTTGAATCTCCTGAAAATGTAAAAATTGTGGGGATCATTGGTATGGGTGGGTGTGGAAAAACCACACTAGCAAAAGAATACTACAACAAGAAAAGGTGCTTCATCTACAGGGATAGTTTTGTTTGTAATGTACGGCATGCAATGACTAAAAATTTGCATGAAAAGCAGAAAAAAATGTTCCAAGACCTTGGTGGCTCAAAAGATATATCATTTGATAATGTAGAAGAAGGAAAAGCAATCCTAGTAGATTATTTGAGATCTGTTCAGGTATTAGTTATCTTGGATGATATAGATCATCTAGATCAATTAGATTCTCTATTGCCAAAAAAAGATAGTCTTGGACAAGGTAGTGTGATTGTACTCACAAGTCGCGATGTTGGCATTCTTACATCATGGGGACTCTCCTCTAATTCCATTTATAGGATGAAAGAATTAAAAGATGAGCATTCTATGGAACTCTTTTGTTGGAATGCTTTCCTACAACCCTCTCCAATTGATGAATTTAAATGTCTTGTTAAAAAATTTCTAGAAGTTTGCAAGGGGTTACCCTTATCCCTTAAAATATTAGGAGGACTTGTTTATGGAAAGTCCAAAGAATATTGGGATGCTCAATTAAATAAAGTCTCGAGATTATTGCCCCAAGAAATTAAAAACATATTAAAAGTGAGCTTTGATGGACTAGATAAAGAAGAAAAAGAGATATTTTTAGATATATCTTGTTTCTTTATTGGAACAGAAATACATTCGGCCATCACAATGTGGGATGGATCCGGATGGAGTGGGGTGTGTGGTTTGGTAACACTTGTGAATAAGTGTTTGGTTGAGGTAGATTGGAGCAATTGCATCAGAATGCATGATCACCTGAGGGATTTGGGAAAGGAAATTTCAGAGACATGGTCACCGTACCGCCTTTGGTTACCTCAGCAAATTACCCACATTGAGAGACAGGGGCAGGTGAGTTTAATATCATGTTTTATATGCTATCCAATATTTCATTAAGTAAATGTTGTTCGTACGATAATTGTGTTTATAAGCTCACTGCATTTTTTTGAAATTTTTTTTCCATTTAGGAAAGCGTGCTGATTCGTGGAATTAAAGCAGAAACAGATGAGTTTTATGAAGAGTGTATGGAGCTTGTGAGAGGATCAGGTAGAAGCTTTAAGCGGGGTTTAGAAATCCTCGATGTTGCTAACAATTATTTTGCAGAAGAATTAGCAACACTAGCAGCAGGCCTTGTCTGGCTGCGATGGGTTAACTTTCCGCATACAGCTCTTCAGTCATGGATTTCGTTGAAGAAGTTGAGATTTTTAGAGCTTCGTGAGGCTTATAAATTACAAGAACTGTGGAGCGAGACTGCCGATGTAAGTATCTTCCATTTTCTTTCCTGTTATTTATGCAGCCATACCTTGAAATCTCTTATAATTGTTGAACGGTCTTGCCTAATTAAAAAGGAACGTGGCTGCAGCCTCCTGTGCAGTTGAGAGAGCTGAAAATCATTCATGCCCGAAGTTTCCTGAGATTTCCGAGGTCAATAGGATTTCTAAAGGATTTGAAAAAGATATCCTTTGATTCCAATGGAGCACCTATGGAAGGCCTACCAGAAGAGTTTTGCAGTCTCCAATCGCTGGAGCACCTCAACTTAAGTGGATGTCATAAGCTAAAATCGCTGCCTAGCAAGTTCGGTGATTTGACAAATCTGCGGCATCTACATATGAGAGAATGCAGTGTGATCGAAGGCCTACCAGAAGAGTTTTGCCGTCTCCAATCGCTGGAGTATCTCAAGTTAAGTGGATGTCATAATTTAAAATCACTGCCTAGCAAGTTCGGCGACTTGACAAATCTGCAGCATCTATTTTTGACAGAGTGCAATGGGTTGATGACGTTGCCAGCTTCATTTAAACAGCTCATGCAACTGCAATATATTGAATTCAATAAATGCTCCAAGCTCACCTTCCCGTCGGAAACACTTGAGCAGCTTACTAGCCTTCAAAGTCTGAGTATTTTATACTGCGCCGGGCTCGTTGAATTGGTTATCCAGTCGGGTTGCTTTTCTTCTTCTTCACTGTGTAGCCTCAAAGTTATAAAACTATCACGGTGTGCTGTGTCCAGGATATCAATCTCTCCACAATGTTGCCCCAGCCTGAAAATTCTAATACTTGTCGAAAATCACCACTTAGTAGAGATCGATAGCTTGCCAATGTCAGTCAAGGCCTTATATTTGTCTAGTTGTCCAAATCTGAAAAGCATAAGCTGCAATTGTTGTCTGGTAGAGCTGGAGAGACTGCATATATGGGAGTGTGGTGAGCTTAAGAAAATAGAAGGATTAGAAAATTACAGGTCATTGGAGATTTTAGAATTACATACTTGGAGGAAGATGCCAGTCATACAAAGTCTGAAGCATATGGAGGGTTTGAAGAGGCTAAGGCTCACAGCAACATGTGACATATCAGCATTTAAGCCTTGCCTTCAAACTATAAATATAAAGGTAATAATAGGTTTTAGATAGTTGAACTTATTATTAGGTAATAAGTGTTCATTGGTTGATTATATTGTATACTTTTTTGCAGAAATGGCCATCTGAGTGTAGAATATGTGGAAGGACAGCCCCTGGTGTGGAGGCGATTGTGAAGTCTTTGACCTTTCCTGGTCTCACTTTGGTTGACTCGATCGTAAGTGAGAAGACTCTCGATGGTTGGTCTTACACCTTTTTGCAGAGGCCTCCTTCCAATGAGGCAGCGATGGTGTGCTTTGTTATAAATTCTGCTTCCGATACCACCTATCTAAATTTTGAAAGGAGTGGTGGACTTTTCTCTCATACGATGGTGAAAGAAGGAAAATGGGTATGGATAACTGTTTTTACACAATCTTCCCCCGTGGGAAGAGAAGAGAAGTTCGAACTATGGACATCCTCCATTCTTCATAATTCATTAGAAGTTGATTGCGTAGAGATGGGAATGTTAGTGATAGGTGAGGAAAAGAAAGTTGTAGATGCCTTTTATGAATTATTGCAACATTTGGGAAAAAAAAGTGACATTCATGAATAATAAATTGAGTAATTATATTTAAATATAAGTTATTAAAAAATTAGATTTTTAATATTGTAAATTATATATAATATAGATATCTTAGATGCATTTATCTAAATATGTGAGATATTAAGAGTTATTTTATTTTATAATGAGTTATTTTATTTTATTTACATTGTTTAGTTTATTTTTATTTGAAAAGTTATTTTTATTTATTTAAGAGTTTTTTTTTAAATAAAATAAAAGGTGATAGAACACCTGTATTTTTATTTATAAAATAATAACGGTACAACATAGAGGAAGGTAGTGGAAGAGATCAGTAAAAGAGACTCTAAACAGACGTAGATAGAGATTTTCAAGAGTCACTTGGGCACAAACCAGATAGCAGACACTGAAGCAGACCGAGAAAGGAAACATTAACCATTGGCAGAGGAACTTTCACAAGCAACAGTAGGAACAGGATTATCAGCAATAAACATGTCGTAATCCTGTAAGGCTTGATGCAATTTTTTTCCAGCAGAAGATACTCATGGATGAAACCAAAGCCAAGCACCTCGATGCATTTCAATTCCTAGACCAAATCCATGACACTCGAAATAAGAATGGACGCCACCTATGGAAATAGGAACACCCCGACTCTTGGGCAGTTGAAATCAAACACATGGGCCAGTTTGACAGAGTCTTAAGGGCCAATTTCTGTTAGTTCCCACTTCTGGCGTTGCAGATAAATATGCTTATTCTTAATGACCTCCTCCATCCTCACAGTGGCAGTTGAATGATGACATGGAAGAGAAATAGGATGCAGGCAGTAGTGGAAATGCAATAGGAATCAGGGAGGCCAAGGATGGTTTAAATAGATGGAGAAGCATCCACCTAAGCTGGAAATAATTAATGATCAAATCTATGATGGAGGGCCAAGCTATCATTCGTTACTTTGAAGAATTAATACACGTACATTTGGTATAACAAGGATGAAGTGAGGTAATGATGACGTGTTAATTAGGTGAGATGCCTTATTTGGATGAAGTGCTAATGAAGATCACCAATGAAGTAAGGGAATAGCTATTACCAAACAATCATAGCAAAGGATCATTAGCCGAAGGACCCCTTCAAGAGGGGTTATATATAGCTTTTTCCAAGGGGTGTATCATTTGAAAGAGCTTTGTTAAAAAACATTTTTTTTTTAAGACATTTTTGAGAGGTAGTATCTACATTGTTTGAATCAAAGTTGAAGTTCCTTAAATCTTTTTGTTGATCAATGGCCAAATTTGCTAGGAAGTCCACAGTTTTGGTAGCTTTCCTATAGTAGTCGTCACATTGGAAATAATCAAATCTATCCAAGATGTTCTAGATGGATTGGAAAATGTAATGGAGTTTCCAATTGTTTACATTCCTAAAATTGATTGCATTGATAATAATCATGGAGTCCCCTTCCACACTAATTTTGATAAAGTGTCCTTTTGCCATTTTGAGACTGAGCAGCTGAGCATAGGCTTCAGCTTCATTGTTGGTGCCAATTGGAATTTTTTTTATTTCGCTAAGAGGAGGCCCCTAGAGTTGTCCCTGATCATGTAGCTTGCACTTTATAAGCTAGGATTGCCCCTAGAAGCACCATCAAAGTTTAATTTAATGAGTGAGGAGAGAGAAGGAAACCAACTAACTAATTTTATATCAAAATTTGGTTTTCCCACTCTGGTTAATCCTTGAATAGGAGGGGGTTTGAGAAGTGGCCATTGTTTTAAAATCTCATTATGCTAGCTAGATAATTGGATGCTAGAGTCTACCTTTTTGAAAACATTAGTAATGACAACTTTTGAGATAAATCACTTAGCCTTAAGGATTACCTCTTGAATTATGGAGGGAGATTTTCTAAGTAATCTAAGATTGCATTCTAGCCAAAGGTATCAGATGAGGAGAGAAAATCTTAGCTCTCATATATAGGAGAAAGTAGACTTGATGTACAAAGAAGTTGGAGTTAATAAATGTTGGAGGAGTGAATTTGGGAGAGTGCCTTTTCATCCAAGCTTTCTACACAACCATTTCTAGAAACTATTATTAAAGGGGTAATTCAACAGGAGATAACCAATGTCTCCCTCTTCTTTGCCACAAAGCACATAATTGAAGGAAGAGGAGGTCCAATTTTCTTAGCCTTTAAGTAGTTAAAATTTTGTTGTGGAGGGAAATCCATGCAAAGGCTCCTACTTTTGGGAGACAAGCATTGCCCCATCATAGTTTAAATGATTGATAGTTTGATAGGGAGTGAAAGAGGGCCATCTAACCTTGCTTCATTTAATAGCTTAGAACTAGAATTTGATTCCATCCAGGAGTGGTCATCTTCCTCAGGGGAGAAAAAAAATGATTCTCTAAGATATCATTTTTGAGAGCAATTCCTTTTGGTTTTTTGGAAAGGCAAAATCAACAAAGATTTTTCATTTAGCTTTTCGAAATAGGTCACTTTCTGAATTTTCCAAGTAGTCTTTGACTTTCACTCCCCATTCCTATTTTAGGTGCATCTTTGCTTCTAGTAACTCTAGTCATTGTGCTAGAGGTTGATGGCCATTCCAAGATTCCTCCTAAAAGAGTGCTTTTCCCCTATTATGACTGATCCAAGACAGCTATGGGAGAATTACTTCTTTACTTTTTGTGATAAAATTCCACATTTCAAGCCAATTGGAGGATTTGCAATTGTCAAGATTCTTTCCTTGTCTAGGGAGTTGAGATATTTGTCCTGCATGATTCTCACCCATACATATTCTAGGCTAATTTATCTCCCAAGGCCAAATTTTGGATTTGAAGATTGTGGATACCAGCTCCACCCAAAGGTTTGGACTTGTAGAGCTCATCCCAAGCTATTTAGGCTATATTTTTCTTGTTGGAACTACCTTGCCACAAAAATCTTCTCACCAACTTCTCAAGATTTGAAAGAACTCCTTGAGGGATTTTTAGAATAGGCATCATGTAAATTGGGATAGATGAAAGGATTTCTTTAGCCATTGTTATCTTGCTAGCCATTTTAAGTCATTTTCCTTTTCAAGATGAGATTTTATTTTGGATAGTTGATATGACATGTTGTCAAAGCTTATTCTTACTAGAACTAGACAATAAAGGAATTCTCAAGTATTGCTAGGGCAAGGATTTTGATTTGAATCCCAATATCTTAGAAAATCTCCTTTTTATAGAGGGAGGCAAGTTGAGAAAGAAAACCTTGGATTGAGAAGAGTTGATTTTTTGGCCTGACACTAAGGAGATTACTTTCTACATGACTTTAGCTTCAAAAAAGTTGACTTTACCAAAGAGAATGGTTTCATAAGAAAATAGGGCATGAGTAATTGGTTCATCCAAACTTGGGATGTTAACACCAATCTAATTTATTTTACAATTTTCTACTTGAATAAATTTGTTAAGTGCCTTTGCCATGAGGATGAATAGGAAGGGCGAGATGGGATCCCCTTGTCTCAAGCCTTGTGATGAATTAAAAACTCTACTAAACTTCCATTAACAATGATAGAGAATCTGATGTTAGATATGCAAAAGTGAATCCATTTGCACCAATCCTTAGAGAAACTAAACTTTTGGAGAACCTGTAATAAAAATCCCTAGTTGACTTTGTCATATGCTTTTATCATATCCAATTTGATGACCATGGCTAGAAGTTTCTACATTTTAATGGAGTGCAACAACTTAAGGGTTACCAAACACCTTCGAATGTTTCTCAACCTTTCACAAAACCCACTTGTTCCTTAGAGATAAGTGAGGGTATTAGGTTAGCCAACCTTTCTATTATGGCTTTTGAAAAGGTCTTGTATATGGTGTTGCAAAGGGAGATGGGTATAGAATCTGCAAAAGAGGATGGGTTTGAGCTTTTTGGAATGAAGAAAATAAAAGAGACATTTAGCTCCTTGAGAATGTTCTTATGCTTCTGAGCTTCTTCCATTGCTAGTAGAATGCCTTGTCCTACAAGGTCCCAACATTTTTGAAAGAAGAGGGCTATGAAACCATCAGGGTCTAGTACCTTATGACTTGACAAAGAGAATGCCTTGTCCTACAAGGTCCCAACATTTTTTGAAAGAAGAGGGCTATGAAACCTATCTGTCTCCTCTCTATCTCTCTCTACCTAGCTATCTCTCCCTATTTCTCTATCTCTTGGCTCTCTGCCCCTATCATTCCTATATCTCCCTATCTCTCCCTCTCCCTTATCGATGAATGAAATGAAAACAAGAAAACTAGGACTCTCTCTCTCTCTCTCTCTAGTAATACCTAGTGAGTCTTGTTTGCAATGTGTGAGATGCACTAAGAATATGGATGTTAATTTCATGAGCCAAATTCATGCAAGTATATGCCACTTGTAAACTTGTCATTGCATAAAAACATTCTAATAGAAGTGGATTGAAAACATAAGGGAAAAGCACATATGCATGCAATTTTCACCATTATAATCCTATTAAAAAAATTTAAAAATATTCTTCAATTACTATATTGAACCTTATTCTCACATATGATAGGTTAGAAAAACTATGCTAAAACTGTAAAGAATAATCATCACAATAAAACAAATTCACTTCAGAAAATGTGACAACTTCAAAACATTTTAATTGATATTCTACAAAATTAAAAGTATAATTTATGTTTAATAATTATTATGATTTTGAGAATCAAAGTATTTTTAGATATTTTGTATTTTTAGATCTTTTGTGATATACTCAAGGATAAGGGTTAAATTGGCATCCTTGTCTTTACAGCAACACCAAAGCCACACACTTACATCTTACAAACTCCTAATAAAAATGACTTAGGAAAACACAATTTTATAGTTCTAATTTTGATAATATAAACACATCAATAATTGATCACAACACTAAGGTTTCCATAACAAAACATCATATTTTCACTCAACAATTTAGATCAGAACAATACATAAGGCTTGCATGAGATTTCAACATAGTTTCCCCTTAGAGATATAGCAATCAACATCTCCAAAGTAACATGCATAAACAATATGACTTAAGGAAATTTTGATAGAGTTTCTCCTTACAAAATCAACATTTCAACCTATAAAACAACATATAAAATAACTATCCATATTGATCCAACACGTACCACAAGACACATATGTTGATAACCTTCAATCTCCAAACTTGAGCTTCCTAAAAATCTACAAACACAAATAAAATTGACATTCCTTTTTATTACCTAATCATGCTCTCTCTAGAAGTTAAATCTTCTTTAGTTTCCAAGCATTATATGTAGTAAATTCCTCCTCCAAAATCTATGCATCTTTAATTCCAATGCCCTCCATATGCATAATTTCTTTCTTGGGACTTACAACACCCAAAATGGAGCGGCCAAGTTTGCATGCATGTAATTTGGTCAAGCTTAATGTATTTGCATAAGAGATTCTCTTAAAATAGGTAAAAATATCCCAATTAGACTAGCCTTCTTAATGCAACATTGTTGTTTGGTCAAAGATGATCTCCAATGCATCCCCCACATAATGAGGCATCCTAATAATAGATTATTTTATGACAAGTTACAAGTCGACATAAATTCAAAATTATCTTCCCAAGTCCAAGAGTGGCATCCCAATTACAATTACATCATATTTTAATCAACAATTTGAAATGAGATGTCCTATATTCAATCCCAATTGGTTTCATGATTAGTTATTTGACAGGTAACCTAGGAACACACAAAAGAAAAAGAAAATTAATTTTTTGTTTATATTGATTCCTTGAACCCTAAGATACACCTACATCAAACATCCCAAGTAAGAGTTTTTGAGCATGATGCTTCAAATAAGGGATGAGTGGTAGAACCACTCTTTCAATCTACACACAAACTATAGTTTTCCCCATCACTTGATAGAGCTTCCTCAAAATAAAATTACTCTTCTTTCTTCATCTCTTCTAGCTTTTGGCTTGACCATATCCTTTCCTCCTCTAAGTTTTATCCTCATTTCCCACTCTCAAACTCCTTATAGATCTCTATTTGCCAAAATATGACCATCTTCTCTAATTGCTTCTCCTCCATTCCCTCTTGCTATAGAATTTCTCTGATGTGCATTCACTCCCCTCTATTGATGGATCTTCACATAAATATTAATGAAAGTTATTTCAAATAAGTTGGACTTATTACTAGATCAGATTTGAATATCTATATGATATAAACTAGTTATCCAATTAAAACAAACCAGACTCATTAGAAATAAAGTTGACCAATCCTAGTAATAATTCTATATTATTTTAAATAGTTCATATTATTGCTATATATAATGTACTCTTATTTCTACAACCTATACTAATTATATATCCTCTCAACGTCTCATTCAAACATTCAAAATCAAATTCCAACTTTCCTGCTCCTTTTCACTAGTCTTTGGGAGATGACCTAGCACATGCTTGTGTGACCTCTGACAATGCCATGGTAGTTAAAGTCATTCATTGCACTCATTTTGACATGCTAGAATCTAAAGAGAAGAGCTAAGTCATTTGCACACATTTTAAATTAGAGCACTATAAAGAACATAGGATCCACATCATCATTCTAGGCCATGTGCCTGCCTACTTGGTGCCTTTGATCATTGTTTATTGTTATTGAATCAACCCTCAACAAGGTTTTGACTAAAAATTTCTTCATTTGTGGCACCAAAAAATTCCCTAAAGGTATTTATAGACATCACCTTTCCTTACTCATTTTTGAAAACAAAGCACATGAGAAGCTAATTCATATTAATCTCATTTTTTTAAAAATTATTTAGGGCAATCCCACATGCCCTAGATCAATCTTGCACTAGAGAACATATCGACATCATATGAGATTGACATTGTAGGGTACAAAATCATCCCACCCTATTTTTCAGTGCAAGTTCATAGTTTGAGATAACTAATAGTCTAATGGTAAAAAATTCTAGTAGAAAGGTGAATCAATTAAGCACTTCATTGTCAAGATTCTTCCACTATTGATTGTCGAGCTAAGTGTCCTAATCATCCTATTTCATTTTCAAAATTTAATTCAATAATTTGTAGTTTGTAGTTCTAGTCCTTTGTCCTAGATTAGTTTTCTGTCCATGCTTGTTGTTTTATTCATCTAGGGCAAATTATTTGTTAGGGTGTATTTATTCTTACAAAATTGTATATTATTTTTTGATAATTTCTAATTTTATTAAAATGTATATTAAAAGGAAATTAAACAACCAAACCATCATGAAATTTCCATATGAGAGGAAGGGGTGACAGTCAAATTCTAGTCCTAGATGTCATTTTTAACTTAAGAGGTTTCATAAGAAAAATACGTGCTTTCTTTAAGTGAAGAATATACAACTTAAATAACTCAATAAAATGATGTTCCATTTGAAATCATTCATGCTATACAACGATTACATTTTGGGAAAATGTCAATACAAACACACCCTATGTAACATTCCAACCGGAATATTAGAAATCCTTAACATAATTAAGCAAACATCTCACTAATATTTTCTTTTTAAATTATTTGTAATCAAAGATATTACATTTGCAATTTGAAGTACAATACATATATTCAGATAATGATTGCTTCACATGTGACTAACAAAATTCCACATATAACAAATGGTCGTCTTTCTTATGACTTACAATTTTACCAATATATTTTACAAAATAAGTAATGTATTCTTGTTCACAAGTCTTTGGCAATCAATTGCAGGAGAGAGAGAGAGAGAGAGAGAGAGAGAGAGAGAGAGAGAGAGAGAGAGAGAGAGAGAGAGAGAGCATCACCCTAGTGCTTTTCCTCCAACCACAGATTGATGGTCCCCCACACACCTTCCTTCTGGAAGTGGCCCTTCCCTTCACGAGGGTAAGAGATAATAAGAATCAATTGATTATTTATGCCATATGAGAACTAGTGATGTGTCCTAGCTAATGACAATCAAGTTTACAACTCTAGTCTAGCTCTAGCTATTAATGAACCAATCTGACTATTTAGCTATATGGTACATCATAAACCGACAATGCAAGCAGTGACTTTTACATTACTTTGGACAAAGTTTCATATAAATGTATATTTGGTAGAGGTTCTTTCCACTCCATGTTCCTCTTATGCTGAGGAGGGAGACATCTCCAGAAAGAAGAAGAGGAGTGAAGGTAAAAATACCCTGAAAAACCAGAGTAGGAAGGATGATGTTTCTTGGTTGACAGGTTCACCCCTTGAGGAAGAAAAGGGTGAGGAAGATACAAAGGAGAAGAGATCTAAACAAAAAATTGTTAAGGATAAGAAGGGAACTTCTAGCCAGAAAACTTATGATTACTCTAAAGGTAAGCCTGATAGAGGGGTTAAGAAAGGGAAAGGTAAAAATAATTTGTAGAAGGGGTTGGAAGTGAGTCCCAAAGGGAAGCAGAAGAATCCTATGGGAACTACCACTAATGAACCTGGGTTGGGGATTCCTTTTCTGTAAATTCTTGACACTTCTTGCAATTTACCTGGGAATTTTTCTTTTTTACTTTCCTAGATGCTACCAATAGGGAGGAACTCTTGGAGGCCTTGGGTATGGTTAAGGAGGTGGTGGATAGTGAGCACCACATGACAAAATGATTGTTGAGTGCTTTGCAAGAGATGAATGGCAGCAGGGTGGAGATCAATGACAGGATGGAATATGAGATCCAGCTCACATGGGAAGCCATTCCTAGGGTGGGTCAGCTGGAGAAGGATTTAGAGGACTACAAACATGACTTTGAAACCCATCTTGACAAGGTTTAGAAGGAATTGAAAGATATCAAGTAGGATTTAGAGAGAATGGTGTAAATTAGCAAATGTACCATCCAAAACGGTGTTGAGGGAATTAGAATTCATACTAATAAGTTGAAAGAGCTTAGAGAGGAGCACATTGTTGGCATGGGTGGTCATAAGGATGAAGAGGGTAATGTGTAGAAGATTGGAAGCAATGGATAATAAAGGAAGACCAGTGAGCAAGGAGGTCTGAGCTCTTGGACTCGGGGCAGCAAAAAAAAATCTTTTGAAGCAAAGAAGGATGAACTGCTAGGGTTTGTTAAATTGCATGAGGATTTCTACGAAAAGGAGTTGGTAGTGGTTGAGGTCTCAAGAACATGTGACCTTGTTGATGGTTCTCTATGGGTTGGTTGTTTGCTTTGTTACTTACTATTTTTTGGCAATAGTTGTGGATTGTTCTATCTTTAGGATTGCATTAGTTTTCTGGTTTGTGTTTTCTATGTGCTAGTTGCTATCCAATAATTTTTTTATCTTTGGGGAAACACTTTGTTGTAGGGTTTCAGGGTCCCTTCAAAACCCGTTTACCCCTTTTATCAAAAACTATTCAAAATATTTAAAAAATATTTCTAAGTTCTAGACTCTGAGATCTACCAAAGACCATTTTTATATTTTCATGAAAATATGTTTTGGTTGGAGAAATTTGGAGTTGAACTTGAAGTTTTGTTCATTTTTTTTGAAAATAGGGTGTTGGCTTCCACATGGGATGCCACATAGATAGTTTTAGGTGAGACAATATTGCTCATAAAGGTTTCAAGTGAAATGCTATTGTCCAAAAATTTCTATGCAAACAAATACTATTTTTAATGTCAAAATCATATTTTATAGATTTAAATATTTCAGGCAAAAAGGTGTCAGGTAAAACTCCTTGTGCCATGTAGTGCCATGTAGGTGCTATATGGTTTTGAGCAAAATTATTTCTCCTAAAATGGTTTAGAGATAAATTGTTTCAATAAAAACTATTTAGTTAGTCGAAAGTGTGACACATGTTTGAACTTTTACCCATAATCATGGGCTCAATCCTTCACAAGAGAATGTACATCAAACCTATCTAGAAAAAAATTGCCATCATAATGATACTTGAAAATACATATGATAAAACCTTCATCCCCTGCATCCAATATATTGCCAAGACCAAAATGACAAATCACCAATGGTTTCTAAAACCATGTACTAAAAACCATGGGCTAAATTAGGCACCCAAATCTAGCACAAGATCCAATACCCAAAATTATGGTTAGTTAAATAGAATGATCAAATAGAAACTACTTCTACCAACTTGAGCACTCTATTTTTGTTGTATCCACCTTTTTGGTAACATGCTTATGAGAATTAAATGTCTTTCTTGATTTTATCCTAGTCCACATCTAACTCTCCTTTCTACATGCTCTTTGCATTCTGGCAACTCTTACAAACCTTACAAGTTCCGATAGGTTTGTTTAACAACTTCCATGACACATAGTTCCACCCCAAATTATCTATTTACAAACTATAGATGATCTATAGTACCACTCCAAGTGGGACGACAAAAATATGTGGCTACATAATAAATAAATAAAAATTAATTAGTAAATCAAACACTAGAATTACAAGGTGTATGACACATATCCCAACAACTACAACCTATCTATAGTCACTATTGGTCACTTCTATGACTGAAAATCATCCAAAACATCACATAGACACTTCTAATATATGTAAATTTGTATTTCAATGTGTATATATATATTTTTCCAAAATGGAATAGAATATGAATAGATGCTAGGGAGTCCAAACATACAAATTTTTGTATGCCAGAGACTATTTTTTATATGTCAAAACAAAATTGTTGCTTGGTACAAAATGATAATTACATTTAATCTTCCTAGGGGTTGTATAATCAACATTGCCTAAACCGATGATCTAGACAATAGCTAGTGTTGAGCCTGTGGTATTGTAATGCACATGAAAAAACAATATACAAATGAGTTTATGCAACTAGGCAAACTTGCTGGGAGTTGTAAATTACCTCCAAAACTATTTTATTTACTTAAAAATTGAAATATATACATTTTCATAGAGTGTTAAGGGTCACATTACCCTTGGAATTAAAAAATAACTATTGGAAGGAGAGAAACTATTTAGAAAAATTCAAGTTTTCAAAAAATTATGAAATTTTGATTTTTCCACTTGGCAGGGTCATAACTCCTAGGCATTTGGTCAGAATTTGGACTTTTCAAACTTGATGGAAAGATAAACTAGTTGTCTAGTTTGAATTTCTTTGGACCCTACCTAAAACTATCATCTTAAATAACCAATGAAAGTCTTGAGGCCCAATCCCGCTCTGAAGGCCTCCAAAAATGCAATTTACTAAGATGTATAAAATACCCCAAAACTAATTTTTTGGTATTTTCCAATTTTTGCCACAGATGCAACCCTAATGATCCTAGACTTGATCAACCAACAATTTAACTCAAACAACAAAAAGTCATCTATTTTCTTCCTTACACCACATGCTTCTCTTAAAGTGTTATCAATCTATGCTCCACTTCAACATGTGTTCATAATTGTACTAACTCATTCTTTCATCTAGTATCAACTAAATCTCTTTTGATTTTAATATTTTCATATCTAGCTACAATGTATGAAGGACTTATTTATTAAATAATTTGTGGAGGTAACTTATGACATCCAAATGTGATGTCAAGTGTATTATGTTTAGTTTGAGTATGTAAATTCTCATTGTGATGCCAAGATGTAGTAGTAAATGTAAAATTAGGGGCACAATAAGATGGATTAGTATGAAATTTAGAACATTTAGATATATAAGCCATGCACATAGTAGAATCATCATGACATGAAGGATAAGTAACATGTTAAAAGGGTCAATTATTTTGTGAGTATCTAATGATAATATGATTGATTTTATAAGGTCTTCTATGATATGGGGCCCTAAGAGGATATAAAGTGATGATATATAAAGATGAAATGAAGAATAAGCATTCAATCACATGTCATAGCATAGAAAAGCATATGTTTTGACATAGGTAACATCATAACCATGTAAATGAAAGATATTTATGAAATTACATACATGTGTAAAAAGTATAAATCATTTCCAAAAACAAGGTTTTAAAACATAAAGGTAATATAATCACCATACTCCTAACAAAGATCTATAGGCAAGATATCATATGAGGAAACAACATAGAGATATAATTATTGTCTAAGATGTCATTATGAGAAGAAGAAATCTAGTCATCACTATAATGCATGAAGAGGTCCATAATATATTTTAAATCTAATACAAAATCAACAATATTAGAAATTACCATATTTCCAAATATTCTTGGCAAAACCCTAAATATCAAAATCCTAGAGTGGGAATGATGGGTATGAAGGAAATGTTACAATAATGTCCAAACCCTAGGACATAAATAAAATAATGATAAAGAAGGGTGAATCTAAAACCTAATTAGATCTAAGTTGAAAAATGTGTAGTTGAAACCAATGAGATAAAAAATCTTCAATAAGATAAAAGGAAACCCTAAGGGGAAGCTAAGGTTGAGTCTAGAACTGTTCAGTTCACCAAATATATAAGTGTAAAATAAACCTTACTAAATATTTTCCCTAGATTCATTAATAAATACAAATGAACAACAAATTAACCTAGATCAAAGAGTTGAGGCTCATAATTATATTGAAATAAATGTAAAAATTAACTAGGAAGATAGAATGGCTTAGCTTTAGAATTAATTCTAGATTAATAATGTTGATGTTGTATAGAATTGATTCACCACCTTTTAGAAATTTATTTCCATTAGTATGATAATTATCTTTGAAATCAAAACTATCATAGAAAAATATAGTGGGTTGATCTCATAGGGTGTAGGATTGATCCTAAAGCACTCAAAAATAACTTGACGTGGATATGATCTCTAATATGTGGGATGATCTAATAGAATGTTGACTCTTGAAAACTATGTGATGTAATCTTCTATTTTCTTTCAATAGTAAATATGGTGTTTAGAAACATAATTAGGGAATTTGTTGGCTCACATGGATCAAGTTCATTGAGGGTAAACCCATTTGTAGGTCTATTCAATGGTAATGAGTAAGATCAAGGACATCATATGCAAATATATAGACTACCTAGGATGAAAATGCTAATTTAGATTATTTCTTAGTCTCCCAAATCAAATTCCACTCTAATGATTTTGCCTTTGTCTCCTATGGCATGAAATTAAATGTGAAATGAATGTCTTTAAAAACCATGACATAAACAAATGTGTACTAAGTTAGATCAAAATGATTAGTGGAAGGGGGCAAGAAATTTAGAATCTGAATTTGAATTTTTGAAGGTAAGGGGTTAGATCCATGCAACTCAGATTGACCTAGTTCAATCCCACAACCCACAAACATAATCTATAAAGATAAATGGATGAATCTAGAATGGGTGAATGAATATCTTGGAGTGAGTGTACATGGGGAGTGGAGTAGGAACATGTAGTAGTAAATGTGTATAGGAACATGAGAAAAACTAACACAAGTGTGTGCCACTTGTTATTTAATCACATTAATTAAATCTTTCTTGTCAAGGTGGACACAACTCTAAATGCAAAATGCCATAACTATGCTGATTTCACTATTATGATTTTTTTTTATTCATATTTAAATCTTTATTTTCTTCTATAACTTATGAAATAACTTTATTCTTACAATCCACTTTTAAAATGTTTTTTTAAAACTATTTTGGTTTTGTAAATACTCTCCTTTCCTTAAGATATGAAAGGTTTTTATTTCTTTACCTTGTGTCTTTCAAATTTTTTTCAAAGTAAAATATTGCTTGTATGCAAAATATGTCATAAATTTTATTTTTAACCACATTCTTCTACCTTATATGAACTTGTTTTTTAGAGAAAACTAACTTCGGTGACTTTTTTCAAAAATAATTTTTTTGTATAGTGATGAAAGGAATGTTGAAGAATATTGTAAAATATGTACTGAAGCACCCTAAAAAAAATTCTTTAGTGGTAGCCAAACATCCTGTGGGTCTTGGTGAAACCTTACAAGACTTTGAAAGAAGTGTACTAGAATCTTTTGAAAATGTAAAAATTGTGGGGATCATTGGTATGGGTGGTTGTGGAAAAACAACATTAGCAAAAGAATATTATAACAAGAAAATACGATCCTTCTACATGTGTAGTTTTGTTTGCAATGTGCGGGATACATCAGCTAAAAATTTGCATGAAATGCAAAAAAAATGTTCCAAGACCTTGGTGGTTCAAAAGATATATCATTTGATAATGTAGAAGGAAAAGAAATCCTAGTAGAGCATTTGAGATCTGTTCAAGTATTTATTATCTTAGATGCTGTAGATCATTTACATCAATTGGATTGTCTATTGCCAATAAAAGATAATCTTAGACAATGTAGTGTGATTATGGTAACAAGTCAAGATTTTGGCACTCTTACATCTTGGGGAAACTCTTCTAATTCAATTTACAGGATGAAAAAATTAAAATTTGAACATGCCATTGAACTCTTTTGCTGGCATGCTTTCCTACAACCCTCTCCAATGGATGAATTTGAATATCTTGTTCAAAAGTTTTTAATAGTCTGCAATGGGTTACCCTTATCCCTCAAGGTATTAGGAGGACATGTGCATGGAAAGTCTAAGTAATATTGGGATGCTCAATTAAATAAGGTCTGTAGATTATTGCTCGAAGGCATTAAAAACATACTAAGGATGAGCTTTGATGCACTAGATGAGGAAGACAAAGAGATATTTTTAGATATATCTTGTTTCTTTATAGGACAAAAAAAACATTTGGCTATCATGGTGTGGGATGAATCCGGATGGAGTGGGGCGTGTAGTTTGGAAACACTTGTGAATAAGTGTTTGGTTGAGGTAGATGAGGGAAACTGCATAAGAATGTATGATCAGTTGAGGGATTTGGGAAAGGAAATTACAAAGACATGGTTGCCATACCACCTTTGGTCACCGCAGTAAATTACCCACATTGATAAACAAGGGAAGGTAAGTTTAATATCATGTTTTATATGCTATCCAATATTTCAATAAGGAAATGTTGTTCGTACATTAATTGTTTTATAAGCTTGCTGAATTTTTATATTTTTCCGTTAGGAAAGCTTGCTGATTCGAAGAATTAAAGCGAAAATAGATGAGTTTTATGAAGAGTGTATGGAGCTTGTGAGAGGATGAGGTAGAAGGTTTAAGCAGGGTTTAGAAATCCTTGATGTTGAAAACAATTATTTTACAGAAGAATTAGCAACACTGTCGGCAGGCCTTGTCTGGCTTCGATGGGTCAACTTTCCGTATACAGCTCTTCAGTCATGGATTTCGTTGAAGAAGTTGAGATTTTTAGAGCTTCGTGAGGCTTATAAACTAGAAGAACTGTGGAGCGAGACTGCCGATGTAAGTATCTTCCTCTTCTTTACTGTTATTTATGTAGCCATACCTTAAAATCTCTTATAGTTGTTGAATGGTCTTGCCTAATTAAAAAGGAACGTGGTTGCAGCCTCCTGTGCAGTTGAGAGAGCTGAAAATCATCATGCCATAAATTTCTTGAGATTTCTGAGGTCAATAGGATTTCTAAAGCATTTGAAAAAGATATCCTTTGAGTCTGATGGAGCTCCTTTTGAGTGTCTACCAAAAGAGTTTTACTGTCTTCAAAATCTGGAGCATCTCGAGCTAAGTGGATGTCATTAGCTAAAATCGCTGCCTAGCAAGTTTGACGATCTAACAAATATGCAAGATCTATATTTGACAGAATGCAATGGGTTGATGATGTTGCTAGCTTCATTTAAGAAGTTCATGCATCTAGAATATATTAGATTTAATAGATGCTCCGAGCTCACCTTCCCGTCGGAAACACTTGCGCAACTTACTAGCTTTTGTTGGTGTAAGCCACACCCGGACCGACGATGGACTGGTCCAAGAGGGGCCAGTAGCTCAGTGGTAGAGCACTCCAGCAGCAAATGGAAGGTCCTAGGTTTGAGTCCTAGCTGGTCCATGTCTCAACATGGTATCAGAGCCAGGCCAAGCTAGGAGCCCCAAGCACACAAGAGGTGTGGCTTAAGGGGGGGTGTTGGTGTAAGCCACACCCGGACCGACGATGGACTAGTCCAAGAGGGGCCAGTAGCTCAGTGGTAGAGCACTTCAGCAGCAAATGGAAGGTCCTAGGTTCGAGTCCTAGCTGGTCCATGTCTCAACAGCTTTGAAGGTCTGAATATTTACCACTGCACCCTCACAGAGTTGGTTATCTAGTCGGGGTGCTTTTCTTCTCCATTGTGCAGCCTCAAATATTTAATACTATGGGGTTGTCCTGTGTCCAGGATATCAATCTCTCCATAGTGTTGTCCCAACCTAGAAAGCCTAATACTTATCCAAAATCACCACTTAGTAGAGATCGATAGCTTGCCAATATCAGTCAAGAACGTATGTTTGAAGAAGTGTTCACATCTGAAAAGCATAAGCAGTATTTGTGGTCTGGTAGTGCTAAAGGTACTGGCTATAAGGGAGTGTAAGGAGCTTAAGAAAATACAAGGATTAGAAAATTGCAGGTCATTGGAGATGTTGGATGCACATACTTGGGGGATGGGGGAAGGTGCTAGTCATACAAAGTCTGAAGCATATGGAGAATTTGAGGAGACTAGAGCTCATAATAGTATGTCACATATCAGCATTTGAACCTTGCCTACTATTAGTGGACAGATTTGTCCTTCGAGAATAAATGCAGAAAATGACTCAAGACGCCCAGGAAGAAGGACAAACAATACTGACAGTTGGAGAAGTTACCATTGAGTTGGCAACTTTCCTCTAAATTTTAGAGGTACATCTCCCTCTTAAGATATGCAATGAATAAAAATATGGGGTATGCTTTTAACTAGAAAGTAGAAAAGGTGCATCAACATCTACTCATCACCATGAAATAGATGTGCATGAATGATTTTAGAAAGAAATGAACGCAGATAAATGATACACAGCCCACCTATCCAACATTCACAAACAAGGATAAATTGATTGAAAGATACAGTTATATTCTACCTTCATACATGCCAACATAAAAGAAGCAATATTGAAGATAGATTATTAATTGACACAAGAACAATTGCAATCACGGAAGACACTTAGAGACACAAAGTTCTGTAAGTAATTCTTCATTTCTTCAATATAACAAAACTCAAAGTTTCTGCAATGCTTCTATACATAAGACGAGCTAAGAAAAATATAAATGGAAAGTAAAATAGAATAAACTTGCTCTTCTTCCCCTGTTCACAGACAGCTGGAAAAAGATTCCCCCTTTTTCCCTTTGAAAGTCCTTCCCTTTTATAGTTTTTTAAGATCTTCCCCAAAATTATAACTGTTTGAAATGGCCTTTTTGAGTAACCATTATCAAGAAAGTGAACTAAAAATAGAAACAGTTACATTACAAAAAAGTTGTAATTATTATCACTAATTACAAAATAACTTCATACATGCAAGACAAGTGGCATTAATCTGTCCCCAATTCTAGGCGTATTTCCATAAAAAGTTGGCGCATTTCAGCACGTTCTTCTTCTTCCTCCAAGACGTCAATTGTCCTGTGGTATCCATCATAGATGGTTTTCTCCTTCCAAGTAACTAGGCGTAGCTGAGAGATGATATCGATCTGCTCCTCCTTGGGCCAATGTAAGTCAGGCTACAGAACAGGCATAGGTTCATCGTCCCAAATTTCATTGTTTGCAGGAAGTCCCATTCTGAAAAATAGCTTGGCTAACAAGAAAAACTGAACTTAGAGAGCACTACCACCTTAATTTAATTACGCTATTGAGTAATGATGGTTTTTAAACTTGTTAATGTCATGCTACCACCTTAGTGAGCTCTGTTACACTTGTCATTTAAGAGGTAATTAACACATCATTGATTTTGTATTTTGAAAAATGAGTCTTAAGATTGAACTCGCATTTCATAACTCCTGAAAAGACATTCTCATTGCATAACACATGAGTAATCTGATGAGCTGACGACACATTGAAAAACAAGCACCACAAAGATGCTGATTGGTCAGGGGTCGGGACATATTCTGAACTTTGAACATTAAAGAAGAGTTCACAAAATTTGAAAACTCTCGACAATGAGTGAAGTTGTAGCGTCGAAACTCTTATGATCTTTCAAACTGTGAGCATGATATTCAAAAACTTTGAACTTCCCCGACACAAATGAGAAGTCAAGAAGTCAGCCATTTCTTGAACTTAAGAACATAAGTTGGGAAAACAAAGGATTCATGAACTCAAAAAATGCCTGACGATAAAGACTCATAAAAATGTCTCTAAGATTTTAAAAATTTTAGAAAGAAAAATGACCGGACCGAGGCAAAGCAATGATTGTATCAATCCCTATGCACTAGAATTTGAAAATTTTTGGGTTCAAAATTTTGGGGTAACAACAAGCTTTAATTGGGGATGAGGACTGTAAAGGACAAAGCAAGGAACCCAAAATCATAAGCGTGGACTAGTGCCTTATCCATTGGACAATATAGTCAGATATCACAGGGGACAAAGAAGCAAGAACAAGCCAAAAGTAGGGCAAATAGGAAAGGAAACTAGACTACCAGCACAACAAAAACTCCTAATATGCACATGGCAAAAAGATCCTACCTCCAGATGACTCCAGAATGGTTATGCGAATCCATTAACCAGCTGGGAGAAATAGCTGCCTGTGCGGAATAATGTCAGATGAATGAATAGTCCACAGGAAACCACCTGCCAACTTGTGATCACCATGATCAGGCTGATAAGAATGACTTCACATAAAGACCTCCTGAATTTGACCTCAAAAAGCCACTCTTTATTGTATGCTTCCCCAAATGGATGACTCATTTCAACGTTGCACAGCACATAACCACCAACATCCATTTGTATGACCTCTTGTGTAATGTCAGAATGCATTTGATTTTGCAAAGATGGAGGAATCAACCCCCAGATTGGACAACCCACACACAAATCATGAAATGGAGATTTTGAATTCTGACTTGCAACATATGCACCATTATGCCCTATCTAATCACCTTTCTTAGCAACAGACAAACTGATATCCCATGCCTAGAAATAACCTTTTGAATCATTGGAACACCAACCATCAGCCATACATGTCTCGGGCGAAGCGAGAAGTAGATGAGGCTGAAAATCTATATTGTAAACAATATTTTCTTGTGGCTGAAAATCACCTTTAACAGAAACAATATTCTATTTTTGTGCTGAAGCTGATTCACGTATTATATGGTCCACTTTATCATTCTCCTCATCATTACACATATTTTCAACACAAGCTTCATTTAATTAGTCATCCTCTAAAGGCATAATTGCATCTTCAAAGCAAAATGACTCAAAGATGGATTCTTCACCATACGTATCTTTCTCACAAACTGAAGTCACTTCATGACTACAGTCAAGAAAATGTGCATCTATCCTCTCCCTCTGTTCAATTTTTTGCAAAGTTCTAAGCAAAGCTGGGTGTACCTTATTAGATTGAAATTGCATATTACCATAAAAACTCTTCAGAAAGCTTACTTGCATAGGATCATCAGGCACCTGATTATTTTGAGAAGTAGATATGGGAGAGGTGGAGTTTTCATCATTATTGAGAGGATAAGTAGATGGGGAATGCAATTCATCAATTCTTTTGTTAGGCTCTTCTTTGTCTTCTTCATAATGCAAATAATAAGCTTCAACTCTTCTATCCATATGAGGTTTAACTTCTATAGTACTTACTTCACTTCTACCAAAATGTTTGGAATCAAAAATAGAGAGATTGAAGCATTCAATAGAAGGGTGTTGAGCATTATGGAAATCTACAAGCTGAAAATTTTGTTTAGGCTTCTTCACAGGCTTACTAATTAGATTCCCTATAACATGATTTTCTTTCCATAGACCACTCGATATCAAGTCATCTTCAATTTTCACAGCCTCTTGTTGAGCAACCTTTATTCATTTATTTTACTTCTTTTCAACTCAAATTGAACATCTAGATGCAAAGAGGAAACAAAAATGCAAAGTTGGAGTTGCTTACTTGGCTGAATGTGTGTGGGAATCTTTTTGAACAACTGGTTAAATCTGTCCACAAAATCTCTAATGGATTCTCCTTGTTTGTGAATATGGAAGAATTGCTTCAGCAAAACAACTTCATCAACATGATTTTTATACCTTGCCAAGAACTTCTTCTTCAATGAATCCCAATCAGTTATGCATTTTTCTTCTAAATAAAAAAACCAATCTGCAGCGGGTCCAATAAGAGATTCAATATATAATCTGACAAAAATGTCTTCTTCACTTACCCCTAGAATACCACATGCAACTGTGAATACCAAAATATGGTTTTCAACATCTTGATGGCCGTCTCCACTGAACTTTGGAAAATAGTTCCTCGATCCTTCAGGCAATGGTGAATATATAGGCAAAGAAAGAGGACCAAAATGATTTCTCCATGGCTAAGAAGAAACCAAATCCATAATGTGAATTTGACAATTAAATCAGCACAAGTCTTTGTTGGAACAGAGATGTTTCTGAGTGCATTCATCAAATAGAGCCATCAGCGTCCATCCTCGGTGAAGCACCTTCAAATTTTTGGGAACACAAGAGCACCAATCTTCAATTTCAATTCCCCAATAGAGTCGCCAAAAATTTGTTAGTGAATAGGTTTGTCATTCGAAAATAAATGCAGAAAATGACTCAAGATGCCCAGGAAGAAGGACAAATAGTACTAACAGTTGGAGAAGTTACCATTGAGTTGGCAACTTTCCTCTGAATTGTAGAGGTACATCTCCCTCTTAAGATATGTAATGAATACAAATATGGGGTATGCTTTTAACCAGAAAGTAGAGAAGGTGCATTAACATCTACTCATCACCATGAAATAGATGTGCATGAATGATTTCAGAAAGAAATGAACATAGATAAATGATACATAGCCCACCTATCCAACATCACAAACAAGGATAAATTGATTGAAAGATATAGTTATATTCCACCTTCACACATGCCAACATAAAAGAAGTAATATTGAAGATAGTTTATGAATTGACACAAGAACAATTGCAATCATGGAAGACACTTGGAGACACAAAGTTTTGTAAGTAATTCTTCATTTCTTCAATATAAAAAAACTCAAAGTTTTTGCAATGCTTCTATACAGAAGCTGAGCTAAGAAAAATCTAACTGGAAACTAAAATAGGATAAACTTGCTTTTCTTCCCTTGTTCACAGATAGCCAGAAAAAGATTCCCCCCTTTTCCCTTTGAAAGTCCTTCCCTTTTATAGCTTTTCAAGATCTTCCCCAAAATTATAACTGTTTGAAATGGACTTTTCGAGTAACCGTTCTCAAGAAAGTGAACTAAAAATGGAAATGATTACATTACAGCAAAATTGTAATTATTATCACTAATTACAAAAAAACTTCATACATGCAAGACAAGTGGCATTAATCTTCCCCCAATTCCAGGCGTATTTCCATAAAAAGTTGGTGCAATTCAGCATGTTCTTCTTCTTCCTCCAAGACGTCAATTGTCCTGTGATATCCAGCATAGCTGGTTTTCTCCTTCCAAGCAACTGTGTGCAGCTGAGAGATGATATCGATCTGCTCCTCCTCGGGTCAATGTAAGTCAGGCTGCAGAACAGGCATAGCTTCATCGTCCCAAATTTCATTGTTTGCAGGAAGTCCCATTCTAAAAAATAGCTTCGCTGACAAGAAAAACTAAACTTAGAGAGCACCACCACCTTAACTTAATTAGGCCAGTGAGTAATGATAGATTTTAAACTTGTTAATGTTGGGCTACCACCTTAGTGAGCTCCGTTACACTTGTCATTTAAGATGTAATTAATGCATCATTGATTTCGTATTTTGAAAAACGAGTCTTAAGATTGAACTTGCATTTCATAACTCCTAAAAAGATATTCTCATTGCATACCACACGAGTAATCTGATGAGCTGACGATACCTTGAAAAATGAGCACCATGAAGATGTTGATTTATTGGGGGTCGGGACATATTCTAAACTTTGAACATTAAGGAAGAGTTCACAAAATTTAAAAACTCCTGACAATGAGTGAATTCGTGGCGTCAGAACTCTTATGATCTTTCAAACTATGAGAGTGACATTCAAAAACTTTGAACTTCCCCAACATGAAGGAGAAGTCGGGAAGTCGGCCATTTCTTGAATTTAAGAACATAAGTCAGGAAAACAAAGGATTCATGAACTTGAAAAATGCCTGATGACAAAGACTAATAAAAATGTCCCTAAGATTTTAGAACTTTTGGAAAGAAAAATTACTGGACCAGGGAAAATCGATGATTGTATCAATCCCTATGCACTAGAATTTGAAAATTTTTGGGTTCCAATTTTTGGGGAAACACCTGCAAACCTTAAATATAAAGGTAATAATAATTGGTAGATAGTCAAACTTTTTATTATGTAAAAATGTTTAGTCCTTGATTATATTGTATACTTCTTTTCAGAAATGGCCAAGGGAATGTGTAATATGTTGAAGGACAGCGCTAGGCATGGAGGCGATTCTGAAGTCTTTTACCTTTCCTGGTTTCACTTTGGTTGACTCATTCATACCGAAGAAGACTCTCTATAGTTTGTCTTTGACCTTTTTAGAGGCTTTCTTCCAACAAGGCAGCGATAGTGTACTTTGTTATAAATTTCGCTCCGATATCATCGATCTAAGTTTGAGTAGTGGTCTTGGACTCCCATTTCATACGATGGTGAAAGAAGGAAAATGGAGATAGATAGGTGTTTTCACACAATCTTCCCCCTTGGGAAGGGAAGTTCCATTCGAATTATCCTCCTCCTTTTCTCATAAAGATGACATGAGAATGTTAGTGATGGGTGATGAAAAGAGAGTTGTGGATGCCTTTTATGAAATATTATGACATTTGAGAAAAGTAAGTGACATTTGTGAGAGACAATAATAAATCTATAATTTTGAGTAATTGTAAGTTAAGTATAAATTATTAAAAAAATAAATTTAATATTATATTTTTTATATATTTAATTATTTTAAATGTGTTTAAATATAAATTAATTTTTTAATTGTATGTTTTATATATAAATTTAAATTTTTTTATGGAATAATATTTATCTCATGTATTTAATTAAGTTAGTGGTATGAACATGAAGAAATATAAATGTAATAATCTTTAAGGCAATAATTTTTTTAGCAAAAGTATGGTTGATTATGTTAAGAATTTTTGTAAAAGGATTGAGTTCTTCATTGTCAATAATACTTACATTACTAGACACGTTATATGACATTTTGTCCTAATCCCACCCTAATTCCATCCTAATCACCTAGACAATTAATTAAATAAATCTTATTTATTTAATTAATTCCCCTTTCACATGTTCCAAATAATTCAAATAAAATATTTGAATTATTCCCTCACCTTTCATCACATTCAAACACATGTCACTTACTACATGCCTTCACATGCACAACTAATTTAAATAATCTTTTATTTGAATTAAGTCTCCTTTATTCCCCTCCACACACTTGTCACATGACTACAACTCCTCATGGAGTGGGAAACCCTATTCGATCCTAGCCGTCCACATCGTTGAAACCAACTTTCAATCATAGCCCTTCATTCAAATTAGCATTTCCTATAAATCAACCCTCAACCAAGCTATTTTCACAAGAAGCTGTTGAGTATTGTTATGCTGCTAGAATGAGCAACCAACATTCCTCCCACATTCAACCTTCAAAATCATGCATTCCTATGCAAGATTGAGAAGAGCAATGGAGATAAATGAAGTCTAGCATGGAGATTTGGGTTTGCATTTGATTTGTGTTTTCATTTTCATGCTAGTTTGTGCTCTATTGTGCTTGTTAGGGTTTCATAGTTTCTTGTTTATGCATTTAACCTTGATTTTTACCCTAGCTACATTTCATCAGGTGATTGTGTCATTTTATCAGACTTTTTTTCAGTCAAAGTCAACACTATTTTGCAACTTCAAACGTTTATATATTTTACAAAATTGACCTGATTTTTGTGAAATTTTTTTTAAAAAGTGCTTAGAATTTCGTCTAGATTCTGTTTATGCTATCCATTCTATTGTACATGTTCATCTTAATCAGATTTCATAAAATTCTTCATTTTTCACATAACACATTTCTATGCAAGTTTACTTGTTCTTTCTTGGTTTTGGTGGCTTCTGGGTGCATCTAAGGAGCTGTAGTAGCATTTGTATCAGTCACAATAGTAGGTTTAAGGACAAATTTTTTTAGGTGCACTCCATTCATCTTTCATCTCTTTTCATTTCTTCATAATCTTGCTTGTCACACACACTTCAATTTGAGCATAAAAAGAACATTTGTTTGCATACACATTTGGATGTAGGCTCTAAAATGAACTCTTGTCTTCATACACATTGAAATTGGGCATAAAACGAACCATTGTCTTCCATCAGACTTTTTGACTTAGGATTAAAAAGAACAAGTGTTTGCATTGTTTGGTGAACTTGGATGTGATCAAAGTTGTGTATGCTCTTCCCATGTGCTTTGTGTGATCTTGAGAATCAAAAACACCTCTCATCCATTCAATTTAACACCACACATTTGGATTTCTTAAAGGGAAATTACAAAGTGCGAGTGTGAATCAAGAGTGTGTGTGTATGCTCTCTCCTTGCAACGTAAGGAGATCTTGGAGATCAAAATCACCCACTTGGTTTTCTTTTGTCATACCCTTCCTAGGAGGCCTGTGTTGGTGCCTAAATATGTATATGTAGGCACCTTCCCAAAAAATCCAAAAAACCCCAACTCTTTTGGCATTTACAGAGGAAAAAATGCAAAAAGCAATTAGAGTGCATGTATCTTTGTATTTACAAGGGTATTTGTATATACATGAGGTCAAATGTGCATTGGCGGGTCAAAAATTTCCATCAGCCTTTGAAAAATTGAGTTATATGCATTTTTGAATGCATATTGGGCTTAGGATAGTGCATATACAAAGGGGGAATCTTTCATAGATTCGCAAGAATATTCCCTATTTGTATATCAGGGTGCATGTATATTTGGTTTGTATGTTCAGACATACAATAGCTATGTACAAGAGAAAAGATCCATTACAGGCATATTCCAGGAAAGATTCGTTGTTTGTATGCAGCGGTGAATGTATGTTCAGATATACAATGGTCACATGCAAGCAAAGGATACAGGGGCCGATGTACATTTGGTCAGGCCTATGGATTGCACATGCATCGGAGGAAATATGCAAATGGATAGGTACAAGATGGACGTAGCCAATGAATTAACTGTATATGTGAAATATTTTGAAGTCCGTAGTTGTATGTTTGGGATTGTATATTCCAAATATACAATCGAACATGCATTCCAAAGATACAAGGTTGAACTCGAAGTTGATTTCAATTTGCCTCATGAATAGTTTGGGATCCGCCTTGTTAAAAAAAGCAATTGTATGCATATGAAGGGGCTGATATACAAAGGGGTGGGGCCTGCGGATATACAAAGCCTGGATTTGAAAGTTTTTCAAATCCGATGGATATGTGGCAGGGGTCCGTTGTATGTATATCACATTTGTATGATGCGATATGCAGGGAAATATACAAAGAAAAGACATACAACTTGGATGTGATGGAGGACTGAAATGCAATGAATGAATTTTGAGGTCCGTGGGTTGTATAAAGCGCTTATATTTGCCGATATACAAGCTGATGTGCAACGAAAGGATACAAGTAGGACTTCAAAAGGAGGTACATTCTGATGCATAATGATTTGAAGTCCACGGCTTGTATGTATGTGTGTGTTGTATATCGTAGATATACAAAGGAAAGAGATGCAAGCCAGACCCGAGTAGTCTTTCAATTTATTCTAAACTGGCATGGGGTCTGCCTTGTATATTAAGCTGTTGCATGTATATGCATTTTATATATACAAGGGATTTTGAAAGGCGAGCAGTGGCGATTGTATATGCATCCGTTCTTACATATACAAGGGGCGAAATGGCAAAATGGAGAAGGTGAAAAGTCAACGATAGGAACATGGAGTGCCTATGTGGCATGTAATCATTGGCTCTTGGCTTTTCTGTAGGTTTTTGGGCCGTTAGATCTCAACGATGGAGTCAGCATTGATGGCTATGTTTTAATTCGCAGCTGTGAGGGGGTTTCTTTGTTTGCAGCCTATTTTTGAGCAGGAAATCTTTAGATGTTTTCGTTGCTGCATCCTGTGGGTTGGTCTACATTAATGGCAGTTTTAGAGGCATGATGGATAGACCAACTACCAGTTTTAAGAGAAAATCCTCAGGTGGTGGCGTGGGGCTCAAGTTCAACCACTCCCAACCTTTCTTTCTACCTGCTGCATTAATTGTTTTAAGCACCAACCTAAAGATACAATGCATCTGGTGAATTTTTGATCTACCTTGTAACTCATTTACTGAGTTTATAGTTTTTCTATAAAAGGCAGACTATGTTTCTCATTTGTGGTTATTGAAGACTTGGGCAATTTTAGGGGAAAGATAACGAAATACAAAGCATTTCCTATTTGTTGTACCTCTGTGGAGTTTATGAGTTGCATTTGAAGTGTATCTTGCACATATATTCAGTTCTTGTCATTGTATATGAGAAATGCATTGTTGCATGTATTTATCTATCTGTCTCCACTTGTTGCATGCATTTTCTTCTTTTAAATCTGGTTGCTAAAGGTTTCTTAGATTCTAGGGTATAGTTTTGCTGTATCACATACTTGATCTATAACTTCCACTCAAAGAGTGGATTAAATTGCTTTAGGTTGAGTGTGGAGAAGATTATATGTCAACTGGGATATTCATAAGTAGAGACAGCTAAATACTTATCCTTGGGTGGTGTTTGTATGGCAAAGACCAGTCCTAACCCCTCGAAACTCAAATGCTAGTTGCAAGCCATTCTCTTGTATACGTCTAGTTGACTCCTTGCCCTGAGATAGGCACCAGTCTGCCCTTGGGTTAGTAGTTATGATCCAAAACCCCTATCTTGTATCCAAACCACCAATTTCAAACCCATCCATAATTCCAACCTGTTAGTTGTAGGTGTAGGATTAGGAACCCCCTGCATACTCTCATCCACAACCAGACACATATGTTCAACAACGTTGCCAACCTTGTGATTTGTCACAAAAATGTTGGTCCACACATAAGAGTATTATGCCTATCATTATATAGCTAAATCTTTATGTCGTTGGGTGAGTCAAAGTGTTATATATTTAGTTAATAGGGATACCCCCTTGGTGCGGCAGAACCAGAAGTGAAGGGGAGGTAGCTCACGCAACCTCTCATATCTGTTAGCCGAATCTGCGTGTGCATTGGAACTCGCAAACCCTCTACCAATTCGGAAATAAACACTAACAGACTTGGCAACTCGACTGGGGAGTTGATGTAAAAGAGTGAATTTGTGCCCATCCGAGTCACCAATAGATTTGGCAACTCTATTGGGGAATAAGAGAGTTAAGTGATTTGGAGGCTGGAAAATCTAGCTTCTAGTGAAGTTGTTGCAGCAAGATCAAAAAGTGACCATGTGGTGCTTTGCTGGCGTGGTGAATCCAAAAAATATAAGTGCCTTGTTGATTTTATGTCCTCTCTGTGAGAGGTGGTGACTCCATTGATTGAACCTAGCAAAGCTACAACATATTTCTAGGTATTCCATCCTTTTAAAATGATGAGATTAGAACAACAAACCTAGTTGTGTTCTCAAAGGAAACCATTTTTTATTGAAAGGTATAAAGCCCTAAATTTTAAAGGGATATGTGGTTACCCAAATGTCATTCCCAATAAGATTAGAAAATGTTTGCCTAAATACAGTGGATTAAATTCTGAGTCTGCAAACAAACATCTGCAAAGATTTTGTAATTTAATAGAAGATTATGAGGTAGAGGATGAAGATGTAGTGATGAGACTCTTTGTTCAGTCATTAGAAGATGATGCTAGGGTTTGGTTTTTAGACTTGCCTGTATGTTCAATTTCTTCATGGATATATTTAGAAATTGCATTCCTAGAGTAGTTTGGTGAAAGATTTGATTTAGCCTCATTGATCATACACTTCATGAATATTCAAAAAGAAGATGACGAACTAGTTCAAGCTTTTAATCTTAGATTTATTAAGTTGCTCAAGCAAATCCCTGAATATATGAGACCCAATAATGCATTGTGCTTAGCAATTTATTTGGCTGCATTTGATGAAGAAGTAAGTTATTTATTGAGAGATAAAGAACCAGTCACACTTCACCAGGCTTACCAATATGCTATGGCTATAGAAAATAATGAGAAATATGGAATGCCAGTAGGTTTCATGGCTGCAAGTTATCAAAATAGTTATCAAAGTGAATGTATTTCTATTGTTCTAGTGTGTTCATTGATAAATGATGCTACAAGGGGAAATATATCTCACAATAATGTGTGCAGCCATGATGTGATACATGAAGAAGATGTAAAAAATGTAGGCACATCCTATAATGATGAAAACAAAGACTGTTATTAGCCTCTAGAAGAAAAGCCTGCAGACACAAAATGTCCCTCAATTGATCAAATGAAAGATATACATAAGGTTGTGTCTTGCAACAGTATGCTTGTCTTAGTTATCTCTGATTATTTATGTGAAGTGGACATGCAGAGCTTCACTCTGAATTTAGAGGATATTGATTCAAGGGATGACAGTAAATATGTTAGTGACTGTCAACATTCAAATGCATATGTGAGCCTTTCAGATGATGAAATATATATGGATGTTGAATATGAATGTTTCCTTGAAGATTCTGACCACATTCATAGTGCAAAGGTTGAAAAATTTGTTTTTGATTATTAGGGCATTGGTGAAGAGGAACTACAGGGTCACTATTCAGATGTGGATGGACAAGTTACAGATGTATGTGTTCATACAGTTGGGGATAGTACTGGTTGCAGGGGTGACTATGAAGCTTTCAGTATAGGGCTGCATTCTGAGTCATTCTACCTTCTTTTGAGATATTCCAGGTGGACATTGATGATAAGATTCCTGAGCACAGTAATGATGAATATATGAATGAATATAAAAGTAAATTTGATTATGAGATGTTGCCTGTATCTGAATATTGCATGTTTGATACAGAGGAGCTTTTATTTTTTGAAGAAGGGAAAAAATCTGATGTGGATTCATTTGTTTCATGTGAGTCTATCATTCTTCCAAGCAAAATCAGTAACTCATATGATGATGATAGTCTACTACTGAGAATGGTAGATGCTTATGAATTTTTCTGTAGACTTGTTGAAGGAGAAAGGAGTAGCAGCACAAACAATTATAATGTTGGATGCTGCAGATGGTTAAATTCTTTCAGGCTTCATTCAAAGAAATCAAAAGAAAATCAAGTATTTGACAAAGCAAAATTCTAGTTTTTTCTTTTTGGTGGCCCTGGGCCGCCAAGTAAATTTTAATGAATATGTTTTTTCATGCAGGTTGATGCAATGTTTGACTCTATTGCCCAATGGATAGGGACTGGTTTACATCCCAAAGATCTAAAGTTCTCTCCATGCCTACAAGAGGCATGTGTCCCCAGACAGAACCTGTTGGTGCCTAAATATGTATATGCAGGCAAAAATCCAAAAAATCCCAACTCTTTTGGCCTTTGCAATGGAAAAAATGCAAAAAGTAGTTAGAGTGCATGTATCTTTGTATATACAAGGGTGTTTGTATATACATGTAGGTCAAATGTGCATTGGCGGGTCAGAAATTTCCATCGGCCTTTGAAAAATTGAGTTATATGCATTTTTGAATGCATATAGGGCTTAGGATACTGCATATACAAAGAGGGAATCTTTCGCAGATTCTCAAGAATATTTCCTATTTGTATATTGGGTTGCATGTATATTTGGTTTGTATGTTCAGACATACAACGGCTATGTACAAGAGAAAAGATACATTGCAAGCATATTCCAGGAAAGATTCGTTGTTTGTATGCAGGTGTGAATGTATGTTCGGATATACAATGGTCACATGCAAGCAAAGGATACAGGGGCCAATGTATATTTGGTCGGGCCCGCGGATTGCACATGCATTGGAGGAAATATGCAAATGGACAGGTACAAGATGGACGCATCCAATGAATTAACTGTATATGTGAAATATTTTGAAGTCCATCGTTGTATGTTTGGGATTGTATATTCCAAATATACAATCGAACATGCATTCCAAAGATACAAGGCTGAACCTAAAGTTGATTTCAATTTGCCTCATGAATAGTTTGGGATCCACCTTGTTTAAAAAAGCAATTGTATGCATATGAAGGGGCTGATATACAAAGGGGTGGGCCCCGCAGATATACAAAGCCCAAATTTGAAAGTTTTTCAAATCTGATGGATATGTGGCAGGGGTCCATTGTATGTATATCACATTTGTATGATGCGATATGTAGGGAAATATACAAAGAAAAGACATACAACTTGAACGCGATGGAGGAATGAAATGCAGTGAATAAATTTTGAGGTCTGTGGGTTGTATAAAGCACTTGTATATGCCGATATATAAGCTGATGTGCAATGAAAGGATACAAGTAGGACTTTAAAAGGAGGTACATTTTGATGCATAATGAATTGAAGTCTGCGGCTTGTATATATGTGTGTGTTGTATATCATAGATATACAAAGGAAAGAGATGCAAGCTGGACCTAAGTAGTTTTTCAATTTATTCTAAACTGGCATGGGGTCTGCCTTGTATATTAAGTTGTTGCATGTATATGCATTTTGTATATACAAGGGATTTTGAAAGGCGAGTAGTGGCGATTGTATATGCATCTGTTCTTGCATATACAAGGGGTGAAATGGCAAAATGGAGAAGGTGAAAAGGTACCAATAGGAACATGGAGTGCCTACATGGCACGTAATCATTGGCTCTTGGATTTTCTGCAGGTTTTTGGGCCATTAGATCTTAGCGATGGAGTCAGCATCAATGACTATGTTTTAATTCGCAGCTACGAGGGGGTTTCTTTATTTGCAGCCCATTTTTGAGAAGGAAATCTTTAGATGTTTTCATTGCTGCATCCCATAGGTTGGTCTACATTAATGGCAGTTGCAGAGGCATGATAGACAGGGCAACTACCAGTTTTAAGAGAAAATCCTCAAGTGGTGGCATAGGGCTTGAGTTTAACCACTCCCAGCCTTTCTTTCTACGTACTACATTAATTATTTTAAGCGTCAATCTGAAGATGTAATGCATCTAGCAAATTTTTGATCTACCTTGTAACTCATTTGCTGAGTTCACAATTTTGCTATAAAAGGTAGATTGTGTTTCTCATTTGTGGTTGTTGAAGACTTGGGCAATTTTGGGGGAAAGATAATGAAATACAGAGCATTTCCTGTCTATTGTATCTCAATGGAGTTTATGAGTTGCATTTGAAGTGTATCTTGCACATATATTCAGTTTCTTGTCATTGTATATGAGAAATGCATTGTTGCATGCATTTTCTTCTTTTGAATCTAGTTGCTAAGGGTTTCTCATATTCTAAGGTATAGTTTTGCTGTATCACATACTTGATCTCTAACTTCCACTCAAGGAGTGGATTAAATTGTTTTAGGTTGAGTGTGGAGAAGATTGTATGTCAACTGGGATATTCATAAATAGAGACAGTTAAATACTTATCCTTGGGTTGTGTTTGTAAGGCAAAGACCAGTCCTAACCCCTTGAAACTTGAATGCCAGTTGCAAGCAATTCTCTTGTATACGTCTAGTTAACTCCTTGCCCTGAGATAGGCACCGGTCTACCCTTGGGTTAGTAGTTATGATCCAAAACCCCTGTCTTCCATCCAAAACACCAAATTCAAACCCATCCATAATTCCAACCTATTAGTTGTAGGAGTAGGATTAGGAACCCCCTGCATACTCTCATCCACAACTAGACACATATGTCCAAGAATGTTGCCAACCTTGTGATTTGTCACACAAATCTTGGTCCACACATGAGAGTATTCTTCCTGTCATTACAAAGCTAAATCTTTATGTCATTGGGTGAGTCAAAGTGTTATATATTTAGTTAATAGGGATACCCCCCTTGGTGTGGCAAAACTAGAAGTGAAGGGGAGACAGATCACACAACCTCCCGTATCTATTGGCCGAATCTGCCTATGCATTGGAACTGGCAAACCCTCTGCCGATTCAGAAATAAACACCAACAGCCTGCTTGGAGACACACCACTCCAAGGGATGTCCTCAACTCTAACGTTCTGACGGAGTATAAAAAGTGAGGTGTGAATCGAAAGACACCATCTTTGGAAGTCAAAATCTTGTCACTCTTGGCTAAGCCCTAAAGAACTTTATACCTTTGGGAAGTGAAGGTGAAGGGTGGGTTACCCCTTTCTCCCAGATGTTTGGCATTATTTTTCTTTCATTTCATGGAATTGCCCCCCATACCTTGAGTATATTGGGGACATCCTTAGTCAACTTGTGCATACTAGAGTAGGACCTAATTGGCCATACCTACCTAACTAGTCATAGGGCTTGTTGATGTGTCTTCAAGTGCTTTCTTAATCAGCCTCACATTCAAAATTTTAAATTAAAACTTGCTTATGTGTCTTGCATGCGTGATTCATGTGTATACATGTGTAATCATTTGTTTGCAAATTTCCAAATCAAGATATAAACACCAACCCAAACATTTTTTCCTAAACATTCTTTCCAACACATTCATCCTAATCATATCCTAATCATCATTTCACATTTCCAATCAATTTCATCCTAAGAATTCCTAATCATTTCTAATCACCCCACATCATTATCCTAGTCCTACTCATACAGTAGTCAAAATGGTCTTAATACTTAGTGATCCTATGCCCAATCCAAAGCCTGAACTTATTCTTCGAGGAGGCCCTTCCCCTAATCCTAGTGATGAGACAAATCATAATCCCAAGCTCATACTTTGAGGAGGCCCTCCTTATAATCCTAATGATGAAAACATTGTAAGACCTAAACTCATACTTCTAGGGTCTTGTCCTCCTACTTCCACGGATGACAAGAACTATGTTGCATACCTTGAGGAACAAGATGAAATGCAAAGACTTGAACACATGTGTGACACCATGCCAACTTTAGAAAACAAGGTCCTAGCACCCCAATTGCAAGACCTCATCCAAACACTTCACCAAGCACCCCAACCCCTAGATCAACAAACCATACAAAGACTTCAAGCCATCTTTCAACAATTTCAACAAATGCAATCACCTCAAATACAACACCTCCTAGTCCAAGCCCAACAATTCATATCCACTTGTCAAATTCAACCAACACAACCACAACATCTTACCAACCTAGTCCATCCCCCTCCACTTCATACCAACCTAGTCCATCCACTTTTTTCCATGTCAATGCCACATCAACCTATCCATTCATACCCCAACAAGAACATGTGAGCCCAAGTCACCCTTTGCAATAAGATCAAATGCCTTTGGGTCCTAAAGCCACCTTTGACAAGGGAGACATCAACCTAGTCCATACAATCCATTCACCACCCTTACCATCATCTAATCCTCCATTAACTCCATGCTATAAGTTCAAACATTACAAAAGTAAACATATGAAGTTATCCAAATCCACCAATCCATTCAATCCATTTGACCCTCAATCCAATCAAAGTCAAAGCCCTAAGTCTGATCCATTCAACACCTATTTCATCCCTCCACCATGGGACCTATCCACTCCTAATCTTAATTCATCTAATCCAACTAGCCTTCCACCTAATCAAAATGTTAAGCCTTCAACTTCCACCACCCATCCACCTACAAAGGATGTGATCCAAGGGCTACAAGCAAGGAATCAATCATCATCATGTCATCAAAGTCCTATCCTTGAGCCCACCAAGGAACCTTCCAACACCATGTCCATTCCTACAACCCCTTCATATAGTCTGCAACCCCTTGAACCTATTCAAGAGTCCCCCCCCCATGAGTCCAAGTCAACCTCCATCATGCTCCTATGCAACTGACCATCAAGAGCCTTCCACTTCCATTCAAGCAAATCAAGAGATATGTCAAGGGCATAATCCTAAGCATGACGAAACATTAATCCCTAATCCAAATCAAGATCAAATCACCTCCATCCAACCCATCAATAACAAACTTAATCCTATCCATGACCAAGCTCCCATCTATGATCAAGATCCTATCTTTGATCAAGGAGACCATGATAATCCTCTTAGCCCACTTTATGTATTCCATGGTCAAGAGCTTATCATTCCACCTAACCATGATCCACAAACATCCACTTGTCATGATGAGACACATGCCTCCCAAGCAAACATAGAAGATCAAACCAATACCTTGGATCTTAATGAGCATAATGATAATCAAGATCCTAATGATCTTTTTGCATCCACTATCAACCCCATTTCAAGTCAATTATCATATCCCCTTGGTCTATCCACTTTCATTCATGAATGTTCCTCCTTAGGACAACAACAACCTTTATCCACCACTTCACCTTCTCCATCTAATAATGAGCTCAAGACTAATGTCCAAACTACACCTAGTCCCATTGTCCATTGCATACTCCAAAACATGAATTACCAAGGTAAAGGCCTAGGCTATCAAGAACAAGGAATTTAGGAGCCCATCCTTGTCAAAGTCCCTCCATGCTCATATGGCCTTGGATACATACCCCAAGGAAAACAATCTAAAGATGTTGGTACTTCCTCCATACCTTCTAAATCCACCACTTTCCATCACAAATCACATTGTATGCCTCAAAACATATGCTGCCTTTCCACCTCCATTATCCTACAAATATCAAAAGCATGTGATCATACACCTTCCACCATCCACTTTACCTCCACTTCTTCCAACTCCTAATATCCCTCCATCCACTTTACCACCAATTCTCCCAATGCCAAATCCATCCATTTACACAATCCCTCACATTCCTTATCATGACCAATCAATGCACACATTGTCTAATCAAGAAGCTTCCACCCACCACATGGGATTCAAAAATAAATGTTTGGATGCCTCTACCTATAAAGCCAAAAATCCTAAGGGTCCTAATGCCTTAGGGTACAAATGCAAATAATCAAAGAAAAATCCATCCAAAAAGCTATCCAAGCCCATAACTCAAAAGAAAAGTCCAAAACTAAAATGGTTTGGGTCCCTAAACAAAAAAGAAAGTCAAAAGAGGCATCCACCTCTCAAAAATCCCAATCAAACTCTTCTATCCAAACATTCCACAAATCCCATTCCATATGCAAATCCCAAAAGTCAAGCAAAAATCATAAAAATACTAAGTCTATGTGGGTCCCTAAAATCCTACATCACATATCTCCTAAGCAAACATCTCCATTGCTTCCTACACCTCCAAATCAAAAGATTCAATGTAACCTCAGTGTGTGCAACCATTGGTCATGGTTCCATTCCATTCCACAACATTCCCACATGCCCCCATCGCCTCATCCTTCATCCATTATCCTACATATTTCACCCATCACCTTCTTATGGTCCATGCTTTTACATAAGTCCTACATAATCCACTATCTTTCCATACATAAACATTCCATAATCCACTATCTACCTAATTCATCTCCATCTTGCTTTCATGCAATCCCTTACCAACATCTTGGGCATAATGACATTTGACATGGTCCATGCAATGACACCTATCTCTAATGGGACAATATCACCTTTCATGGAACTAGACACTTGAGTCTCTCCTATCCATACTTCCTTTCTCCTATCAAATAATAAAAAAAAATCAAAAAAGTAAAGAGAAATCCCTTCATCCAATGGTGAAAACCACCCTTGGTGGCACCTTGGATAAGTACCATGATGAAAACCTGGCAAACGGGCATCATGTGTAGGTTGATCTTCCATGTCACTTACACTTGGGGGGCACATTGTCTCATCCAACCTATCATTTTGTGGATATCCTTTGATATACCACATCCTTCCAAGCAAGCCTATCATAATCCTATTGTCAGAAGCCTAATTATTTCACCAAGAATGGGGCATGTTATTCCTATGTGACATAGCCTTTGGAAATTACATCCTTGCTCTCTTACACATTTATCCTTTCCATCCACTATCGCCTATCCTTTTATCTATCCATCCCACCTACCTCCTTGCACCTAGACTTGGTTTTCCCCTTGTCATTAGTATCTAGCACAAAGGCTATTCAAAATTGTCATCCAATGCCATTCCCCAAAACATGTCAAAAATCCAAAAAACAAAAAATTAAAAAACACTCAAAAATACCAAAATCAAAACATATCAAAAATCCATAAAAAATCACAACATTCAAAATAGAAAAAAAGATGAAAATGTTTCTGCCAATAAGGGCATGGCTCGGTGGTTTAGTCACTCAGTTGTAGTGGCGGCCACCAGAGTTCAAACCCCTGCTGGGCCAACGAACTCGCAAGTTTTATGCCTTCGTTGGGCCAATGAGCTCGTGGGTTTGAAGTGTTCTTTCTAGGGGATGAGGTCCCCTGAGTTGTGGCCTCACTGGTTCATTGCTCCAGGTAAAAGCATTCATGTGGAGCCGGAGGTTGTGTCGCACCAGTGTCACTGGTCATGTTAAAAAGTTTACAAGGCACATTATAAAAAAAAAGATGAAAACATTTCAAAAACACAAAAAAAATCAAAACATTTCAAAAATACAAAAAAATCAAAACATTTCAAAAACACAAAAAAATCAAAACATTTCAAAAACACAAAAATAATCAAAACATTTCAAAATCCAAAAAAAATCAAAACATTCCCAAAAATGCAAAAAAAATCAAATATCAAATAAAAAATCCAAGCAATAAAATCAATCCAATTTTTCAAAACAATTCAATTCATCCAATCAAATCACATAATTCTTCAATTCATTTCATCTAATCCAATTCATTCAATCCAATCAATCAACTCGTCAAATCAATTCTTCCAAATCAAATCAATTCATCAAGTCATTCAAACAAATGAAATCAATTCTTCAAATCAACCCAATCATTACTTCATCAAAGCAATTCTTCCAATCAATTCAATTATTCAAATCATTCAAATCAAAACAATTCTTCAAATCCATTCTTCAATTCAATTCATCAAATCAAAATCAATCAAAATTAATAAAATCAATCAAGTCAATCCAATCAATGATCCAAATGCAAGTAATCCTTTATCCATACCAATCAAGTCAATCAATCAAGTCCAATTATCCAATCACTTTCAATGTTCTTGATCCTAATCTTGATTTAAACAAAATCAACCAATCATTAATCAAATTCTGGTGTTGATTCGCATCGCCAACAACACTAGTATCAATCAGTCAATCAATTGTCTTATACAGGATGTTGCATTGTCGAAACCAGACTAGGCATCCTATACGGCTTGTTTCATTTCCTAAAACTAGACACAACTAATCATTAATCAATCAATCACTTAATCATTGGTTTATAACTTGATAGGGGCAATACCTTGTTTATTTTTTGAATCATTTGTGCATGCTCGCTTGCTTGCTTGTGTGTGTTATCATTTTTATCTTGCATTTGAATCAAATCCAAACTAGCTAATATTCATATCTTGTAGCTAGACAAGGTTGTATTACACTGGTGCACAAGACACATCATCACCTTGCTCCTTATACCTTGGTACATAACATTTAGTGCTCTATCAAACTTCATGGTTTCTCACCTTCATTGCAGCATAACAGATCATTCATTGCTTCTATCCATTCCCTTATCTTTCTTGATCAATCCCTTTCATTTCTAGAGCCTACCCGTGTTTGTCCAACCCACCTATCCTCTCGAGGGGGCATCATCATCCTATTCTTTTCCTCTATCCATGCCTTAGCTTCTTTGAAATGATGTTACTCGACATAAATCTCATCATCTCAAACATCATCTCAAAGAGGGTCAAAATGTAGACACTTAAATTTTTCCATGTCTTGTAACACCTTGTCAATACATTACTAGAGACATTATATGACATTTTGTCCTAATCCCACTCCTAATTCCATCCTAATCACCTAGACAATTAATTAAATAAATCTTATTTATTTAATTAATTTCCCTTTCACATGTTCCAAATAATTCAAATAAAATATTTGAATTATTCCCTCACCTTTCATCACATTCAAACACGTCACTTACTACATGCCTTCACATGCACAACTAATTTAAATAACCTTTTATTTGAATTAGGTCTCATTTATTCCCCTCTGCACACTTGTCACATGACTACAACTCCTCATGGAGTGGGAAACCCTATTCGATCCTAGCCATCCACATCATTGAAACCAACTTTCAATCATAGCCCTTCATCCAAATCAGCCTTTCCTATAAATCAACCCTCAACCAAGCCATTTTCACAAGAAGCTTTTGAGTATTGTTATGCCACTGGAATGAGAAACCAACATTCCTCCCACATTCAACCTTTGAAATCATGCATTCCTATGCAAGATTGAGAAGAGCAATGGAGATAAATGAAGTCTAGCGTGGAGATTTGGGTTTGTATTTGATTTGTGTTTTCATTTTCATGCTAGTTTGTGCTCTATTGTGCTTGTTAGGGTTTCATAGTTTGTTGTTTATGCATTTAACCTTGATTTTTACCCGAGCTACAATAATTACAAATCTTAATCATATTCACCATTAATATTACATTCCCTCCATTACTTTTGGGGCCATATCACCATTACTATATTAAATTCCACTTTCTTTTATGGCTATTTTTGATTTGATATTAACATTTGGTAGGATTTGCCACTTATAAACTGTATATAATTAGGTTTTCAAGCATTTTTATCCCTTATCATGATGACCTCTAAAACCCAGAGCCTTAAATCTGATGATTACAAAGAATATAGGTAGTGAATAGAGTTTGTGTACTAATATTATTCTTTAGATTTTGCATGGATGAGAAATCAAGATTTTGTTTATAATCTATTATAATTATTCACTTTATATAATTCTTTTAATGGATCTTCTATTTAGTAAAGTCCACCTAAGACAACTATGATTTTAACATTTATGCTTTTGTTCTATGCAAATAATAAGCAGGAGCATCTAAAGCTTTTCTAACAAATGCAAATCAAATTCTAGTGAAAAATACAAAGTTTACTTTCTATTGATCCATGTGGACCTATAGGTATCATGAATCATTTATAGTGAGGATCATATAGAAACTAAGGCATTTTTGTAGTTTAAATGTGTGAAGGAATATTTCTTTTATTTGTCATTATAGTTGATTTCCATTTTAATCTAATGGCTCTAATTGAATCATGCAAGTCCTTTAAGCATGCGTCTTTTAAAAATCTTGGTAAGCTTGGAATTTCTTTTTGACCTCACATAATTAGATTATGATTAATGGTTGATCATAATCTAATCCCAGGACATAACAAAAATTCCAAGCTTAGCAAGGCTTTTAAAAGGAATATGCTTATAGTTCCATGGAATTCAATCAAAGCTATCTGATCACTAGTAAAATATAAGGTGTAGATTCACTCTTTTTTAATCTTATTTTAAAGTGTGATATTTTTAAAATGAGTAATTTTTGTGTGCTGTAATGCCTTCTTAATAGTGGATTTGTGCTTGGAAACGAGGGACTCTTCCCCTCAAACCCTCTTGTATTGTGATTGGAGCATACAAGGGCCATTGTCCCTAGACCCCATGAGGGGGCACTACTCCCTTGACCCCAACAATGGGTGCTCCCCTTGAATCCACCAGTGATTGTTACGGTTGGGCCCTCACATCAACATTACAAAAAAAAATATATGGGGCCTATGCCGACCAACTACACAAATTTGTAAAGGAAGGATTCACCATTGTAATTGATTTTTTTAGCTAATATTCACTAGGATTTACCAATATTTTATAAAAATTCTAGTAATGTGCATAAATTCACCAAGAAAATTAATATTTTTCAAAAAAGAGAAAGATTTCCTAGGAAAGTTAAAGCACTTAGCTAGTATTTTCCAAGATTTATAAAATTTTACAAGGGTATTTTCTTAAAGTTATCATTGGTGACTAGAGGTTGACTATCCGATCTAGTTGGTACCTTGAAATGTACCTACATAAGGAAAGTATTAGGCTAGGTTTGCAATACTTTGCTAATCAATAGGTATGAGAGCATACCTCTTGCATAGAATTTATTAACCTGCTAATAAATAGAAAAAATCTATCAAATATACCTTTTCACATATGCCACAAGTATGATCATAAAGATGATGATGCTAGCAAGGTACGATTTATAGAGAATATGCTATGTATAGTATGGACCATATGGAATATAGAGATGCCAAAAGAAGCAAAAAATTTATAAGGGGTTGTAAGAAAAGTTGTCCAAATCAAATGATTTCATAGATGATCCTATGATGTTTTGGCATGCTCTAAACATGACTGCAAGGTTAGGTCTTATCCAAAGTGCTATGAAATGCATACCACCTCTAGAAATTATTCAAATAATATCCATTTTAAACCCTTGTTAATTTGTCTCATGATGTTTGATTTAGATGAAATGAAAGTTTAAATCAACTATTCAAAACATTCTAGAAGTGATGGTGAGGTCTAATCTAGTCCACCAATTATTAAAATGATCTTGTAAGATAATTACATGGAAACAAAACCATTGATCCTTAATAGAAAGGGGCATGGCTTAAATCACCTTGAAAAGTTCTAATACCATGTAAGATTTATCAAGAAGACAACAATCCCTAAATCTTGATATTAAAGAAAGCCGCACAACAACAAGTGCAAGAAGATACTCAATCATAATGCAACAAACCTAAGATTTTGATGATGAAGTAAGCTACATGAATTCCAAAACAAATGATGCTATGTAATTAGATTGAATGTATTAGATTCTAGATGCTCAAGTGAGAGAAAGAGATGAGCATATATAGGGTGTATGTGCATGGAAATAGGGGATCAAAAGTGAACATTTGTTTTTCCTGAAACTAGTAAAAGTTGATCTTGGACAAGAAATTTCAGATACCCATGCTCAAAATTTGAATATGTGACAAGAATAAGATTAGTACTTCTTAGAATCTAGTTTCTAAAGTACTATTATATTAAATGGTGGAGATTAAGAGGGTCAAATAGAGGGAGCAAACAAAGTGGTCCTATTTTTATCAGAAAAATATAACATAGTGTCAATTGTGCTCCCCCTAAAATGTTGACTTTTTAAAAATATTTCACAAATCCCTATAGTGAAAAGTTAGATAACATCATGTAGTTTATGCTTGATTTTTTTGCTTTTTTTAACTAATTTTCAAACTGGACACATCCTAAAACATAGAAAATTGAGTGTGCTTCCCCCTTAATTTTGAGAAAACTATTCAAAAATTAATTATTTTTTGAATGTGTATGGAATTGATCTAGAATGTAAAAATATAATTTATTTCAAATTTGGATGAGTGGACGAAAAATGACACCAAAAAAGATAAACATAAATTTTTAGTGAAAAAATGGACACTAGTAAAAGAAATTTTAGATAGAATCATCAATGTATTGAAACTTTAGAAATATTACATGGTTAGAAAGGTATTAGAGAGCTTGACATTGTCATGGAATTGTTTCAGAATAACACTTAAAATGTTCAAACTTGATGGAGAACACACTTGGAATTTGATTGCTTTTGTATATTATTGAATGCTTCTGGATTTAACTGTGTCTCTTTTTGAATCAACGTTTTGGATCATACTCAATGATCCATTATCAGGAAGAGGAGAGTTGCAGATTGGAGAGAAAATTGGATCTATTTAAAGGACAAAGAGGGATGAAGAGGAAGGAACGGAAACCAAAGTGGGGTGGGGGGAAGACTAAAGCCACAAAATAAAAAAGGAGCCAATCTAAATGCCCAAGCACTAGATCAAAATAATAAAAAGAAAAAGAAGAAACCTCACACTCAATCTCAAATTGAACAAAAAATAACCTTGCATGAGGAGAAAACAACAAATTTAAAAAGCACCAAATATATGCATCAGTGCAAAACTGAAAAAAACCTAAGGGTAATGAAAATCCAGTAGAAATAAAAAATAAGTAAAAAGACTACACCCACAAGCCCCTAATAAAGAAATGATAAAAGATAAGAATTTATATAATTATAAAATGGGAAGAATCCTAAATACCAACTAAGAATGCAAAAATAACCAAACAATAACAAGCCCAAAAGAATGAAACGAAATAAAAGAATGTGATAACGAGAAAGAAGGCCCAAGAAGGAAGTAAAAAAGAAACTAAGATGACACCAAGAAAGGTGCACACAACCTAAAAACCAGGGCTATCAACTAATCAAACAAGTGAAGGGTGACCACAAAGAATCAAAAAGAAAAGAGGGCAAATGACACTCTATCTATTAGAGCATTCAAACCCCTATATACAACAATACGAAGAAAGCAAACAAAAAACCCAATAAATATATAAACAAAAATATAAGCACAAAATATAAACGAAGAAATGTGTAAAATAATCAAGGAAAATTCAAAAACTAAAATGTGTGCCCACAAGTATATAATAAATGTATAGGAGCAAGATCATTCAAGAATACTCACCATATAAATAAATTCAGAAAAAGGATATTATATGGCCTTTTTCTTAATTTATTTATATGGTGAGTATTCTTGAATGATCTTGCTCCTATATATTATATACTTAAAAATAAAAATAGGTACCATAGATACTAGCAAACCGAAAGTGAAAAACCTTAGAAGCACAAGAAACTAGAGGAAGGGTAAACAACGAAATCCTAACTAGGGGAGGATAGCAAAGGAGGAATCGTGGGAGAGGGACACCGGTAACCGAGAGAAAGGGAAACAATGAGGAGAGAGGTGAGGGAGGACAAGGGTGAGGAGAGTGTCCAGTCAACAGTGGTTGGGGACAAAGCGGAGGGAGTTAGGATGAAGGGGGGAAACAAGAAAAGAAGGGAGGGGTGGGGAGTAGGGGACAGGTGAATCACAAGGGATAGGGGTGGGGTTGGAGGGATTTTAATAAAGGATGCCAGGATGGGCTAAGCTACCAACCTTCATCACAATTGAGATTGGAGGGATGCCTATTGATGAAGATGGCTTCTTGGAGTTTTCTTTTGAAAAAAAAATATTCCTTAACCAAGACTTGGGTGTGCTTAAGAAAAATGTGGTGTTTAGTATTGAAAGAGTGCTTGGCTAAGGCCGATTTAGCAATGCGATCATGCCTGATATCCGCACTATGTTCTTTCACTCTTGTGCTAATGGATTGACCTGTTTCTCCAATGTAAGGAGTACCATAAGAGCAGGCAATTTTATAGACCCCAGAGTTGATGAGAATATTTCTAGGATCTTTGGAGGAAGGGATGAGATTCCTAAGGGTGTAGATAGGTTTGAAAGTACAACCAAGGCCTTTCTTGCGTAGGATTTTTGAAATTTTATTAGAAAGGCCGTGTTTGAAAGTACAACAAATGCATCTCTTGTGCCTTCAACCTTGCTAAAAATTGAGTTAACCCCACCCCTATCCCTTGTGATTCACCTGTCCCCTATTCCCCACCCCTCCCTTCTTTTCTTGTTTCCCCCCTTCGTCCTAACTCCCTCTGCTTTGTCCCCAACCACTGTTGATTGGACACTCTCCTCACCCTTGTCCTCCCTCACCTCTCTCCTCATCGTTTCCCTTTCTCTCAGTTACTGGTGTCCCTCTCCCATGATCCCTCCTTTGCTATCCTCCCCTAGTTAGGCTTTCGTTGTCTACCCTTCCTCTAGTTTCTTGTGTTTCTAAGGTTTTTCACTTTCGGTTTGCTAGTATCTATGGTACCTATTTTTATTTTTAAGTATATAATATATAGGAGTAAGATCATTCAAGAATACTCACCATATAAATAAATTAAGAAATATGGCCTTTTTCTTAATTTATTTATATGGTGAGTATTCTTGAATGATCTTGCTCCTATACATTTATTATATACTTGTGGGCACACATTTTAGTTTTTGAATTTTCCTTGATTATTTTACACATTTCTTCATTTATATTTTGTGCTTATATTTTTGTTTATATATTTATTGGGTTTTTTGTTTGCTTTCTTTGTATCATTGTATATAGGGGTTTGAATGCTCTAATAGATAGAGTGTCATTTGCCCTCTTTTCTTTTTGATTCTTTGTGGTCACCCTTCACTTGTTTGATTAGTTGATAGCCCTGGTTTTTAGGTTGTGTGCACCTTTCTTGGTGTCATCTTAGTTTCTTTTTTACTTCCTTCTTGGGCCTTCTTTCTCATTATCACGTTCTTTTATTTCGTTTCATTCTTTTGGGCTTGTTATTGTTTGGTTATTTTTGCATTCTTAGTTGGTATTTAGGATTCTTCCCATTTTATAATTATATAAATTCTTATCTTTTATCATTTCTTTCTTAGGGGCTTGTGGGTGTGGTTTTTTTACTTATTTTTTATTTCTACTGGATTTTCATTACCCTTAGGTTTTTTCAATTTTGCACTGATGCATATATTTGGTGCTTTTTAAATTTGTTGTTTTCTCCTCATGCAATGTTATTTTTTGTTCAGTTTGAGATTGAGTGTGAGGTTTCTTCTTTTTCTTTTTATTATTTTGATCTAGTGCTTGGGCATTTAGATTGGCTCCTTTTCTTATTTTGTGGCTTTAGTCTTCCCCCCACCCCACTTTGGTTTCTGTTCCTTCCTCTTCATCCCTCTTTGTCCTTTAAATAGATCTAGTATGCTCTCCAATCTACAACTCTCCTCTTCCTGATGATGGATCATTGAGTATGATCTGAAACATTGATTCAAAAAGAGATAGTTAAATCCAGAAGCATTCAATAATATTATCATGGACTGTGGAAAACTCATGCTTGCTTTTGTATATTTTATACAAACATGTATTTGGGCATCTAACATGTAGGTCCAACCCTTTGGTTTGGATGTTGACATGTCTAAGGCAAATCCAACCATAAGGGTTGGAATTTTAAAAGCAAGATATAATGTGTGTGTATTATAACATGCACATGCTATGAAATACCTAAAAAATGCAATACACTTTATAATGTGTGTGTTATAAACTACACAGATTTTAATTAACATAAAAAATAGAAATATGATCTATAGAAAGGAGAAACCCATGATTTCAAACCCACATGCTCTATTTTTGCATGTTCTCTACATATTCTATGGCATAGAATCATACTTTCTATTATTTTGAGGAATTACTATCATTATTGTACTAAGCTAAGGAATTACTATCATTATTTTACTAAGCTAACTAATTTTTTAGTGTTTGATCACATAAAACAACATATAGTGTCTCATAGAAAATGGTTGATATAATAAAAGGAAGACATGGGTGTCCTCATGACACAGTCACACCATTTCACCATATGCAACAAATAGGTCTCCAACTTGATCAGTTTGCTTTTTCAACATACTCCTAGCCTGTGCCAAAATAGGAGGTTTGGAATAGGGTATAAGTATAGGTAAAAGCATAAAGGATAGAGGAATTTTGTCAGATGTTATAGTTGGAAATGCTATGATAGACATGTATGTGAAATGTGGAAGCATTGACATGGCACATTAATTGTTTGATAGAATACCTCATAGGGATGTCATCTCATGGAATGCCATGATTACAGGATATGCAAAATGTGGAAGCATAGACAAGGCACATGAACTATTTGACAGAATGCTTCAAAGAAATGTATTCTCATGGAATGCCCTGATTGTAGGATATATTTGTTAAGGGAAATTTGGTTAAACAATGAATATGCAATAAACAACATCAAATACCCATAACTCAATAGAATAGTGAAACTAAGAAGATTAAATGAAATGAAGCAATGAATAAAATAATGCAGACCTTCCTTAGATTGAAGCTTCTATTGTTTGCCTATTAAAACCATCCTTGCTTGTATGAAGTAGGGCCCTTAGAGAGCTCACTCCTTTGCTGTGTTCAAGGATGTTGATAGTAAATGGCTATGGTGATAAACATGCAATGAAGATGAGCTTCAAAGCAAATGTGTGATCTCAAGCTAATGAATAGAAATGGGGGTGCCAAAGGTGCGCTAGTAAATTCCTGCAGAGTAACAATACAAATAGCCTAGATGATTAGAATGGAGGAATAAGGTTCCCTTTATAGACTCAGAAGAATGAAGATCAATGGTTGAGAAGAAATACAAAGATCAATGGTTGAGAATGGTTGAGGAACGTGCAACGAATAAAAAGAGGACAAGTGTCTCACTTCCATCATGTAACAGGGTAGTTAACAAAATTGATTGAAGAGTTAATAGAATGGATGGAGGACTTGACAGAATTGATTGATCAGTTACCCAAATAGATTGAGGAGCTGACATAATTGATTGATTGGTTAACAATTTTGATTGATGAGTTAACTAATTTTGATTAGAGAAGAAATAGGACATGTGGGCGAGGGAATATTAGCTAATTAAATATTTGAAATATTTAATTACATGTGCAACATGGTGAGGTGGAAAGGTGAGGTGGATTTTAGGATAGAGGAATTTATGATTAATTAAATAATGTAGGATTATTTAATTATGTGAGACATTTAGAAGAATTTAGGGAATTTAATTAAATAAATTGATTTTATTTAATTTAGACTTTAGAAGAAATAATTAAATATTTTGATATTTAATTAATTAAGAGGAATGTGAATCAAATAAATAAATTTGTTTATTTATTTATTGATAGAAGAATTAGAAGGGAATAAATATTAAGAATATTTATTTAGACTGAATCGTGCCATTTTTAGGCATATGCATTTTCCCCTCTTTGATGCAATGCAGTTTATTGCATTGCTTCAAAGAATAAAAAGTCTAATGGTGATACATGCTCCAGTTTGCCCCTGGTACAAGTTATAATGATAGGATGCCCCCTTGGGAGATTGGACGAGAAAAAGGTAGAAGACGTGAGATAGACAATCTCATGAAGACAAAGGGTTTAGGTTAGGTTGGAAGAAAATAAGACGCATTTTAGAGAAACGAGAAGAAAACTGGAAGAAAAACGGGTGTGGGAAGTAGTCGTAGTCACCACCTAGCCAGATTAGGGTTTGCATGCTATAAATAGGAGTTGGGTCCAGAAGATAATTCATTTGCACACTTGTCTTGGTTTGATTCACATTGGAGAGCTTAGAGCAGTCAGAGCATAGAGTAGTCAACATGAGGATGGACATTCCACGTGAGGAACATCGATTCGAGCATGTTCGTCGATTTGACCAGCCACCAGAGGTAGGACCCCCGGTATGTATCTCAAAAAACTTTCCCTAGGGTTGCGTTTGAGGGTCATAAATGCTAGGAGAAAATTAGGGAAAACAGATGCACTGAAAGCCAGTGCGGTGCATATGTGTGCGAAACGGTGCATTTGTCATTTTGTGGTGCATGCATGCAATATGACGGCACATACGTTAAAACAATGCATATGTAGCAAAAGTCAGCACATACATATTATTGCAGCACATACATGAAATGTAACGATGCATACGCCGAAGCAGTGCATATGTAGCATAAAATGATGCATACATGTGTTTCTGCAGTGCATATACCAGAAGTGGTGCATAGGTCAAGAAATGGTGCATTTACTGTGAAACGTTGCATTTACCACCTATTGTGGTGCATATGAAATAGATAGGCAAAAGTCTTAGCAAATTAACTTGATTGGTGTCTTGTTTGACATGACGATCGATAAGCTATCTCTGAGATTGTAGGAATCTAGTCAAGAGACGTAGTGTGCTGTTTTGATCAATTTGAAACACTAAGTTAGTTGATATGCTTCTATAGATATGTTGAGTATGGAACTTGCAGTGTTGGATTGACGCCTTGCTTTGTGTGCTTGCAGGAGGATATATAGGATACACTTCAATCTAGGGAGCAGTTCCCTATGCCTATGCTACAAAGATATATGCTGATAGAGATAGATAGAGAGGCACTCGGCGCTATGGGACTCGACTATGTATGCTTCATGCCTGAGGTTCGGGTGAACCACGGATTGCTGATTGCTATAGTGGAGAGGTTCAATAGTGAGGATGGGATCTTCCACCTCCCTACTGGTGAGATGACTATCATCTTGGAGGACGTCTACAAGATTCTTCACTTACCTATTCAGGGTGACTTGGTGGAGTATGATCCATAGAGAGGTGCAGGACTCGTTGAGTGCAGGTGATTATTTGGCAACCCTGATGTAGTTGGGCAGGTCATCCCTTGGCAGGACATCTATGAGTGTTACGACTACTTCCCAGGTATTGTGGCAGGACTGATTGGAGGTGTGGTATGCCTCGATAGGAGGTCGCACAGGTTCCCCATTGGATGGGGTAAGATCATGGAGATGATGGTTACAGAGGGGACTCGATATGCATGGGGAGTTTTTGTATTTGCTCATTTATACCATGATATGCATCAAGTGGTATATCACAGGAGTACGAGCTTATCTACAGGAGTGACACTTCTACAGTTTTGGCTATGGGAGTACATAGCGATCACTAGACTAATCTGTGTGTTTCAGAGACAGAGAGGAGAGCCATATAGCTATGGCTATGCAGGAGTGATTTCCCAGCATAGACTAGGGAAGCTAGATTACTGGCGACATGCATTGGATGGAGTAGATGTGGTCGAGTGGCGACCATATCTAGACTGTGAGCTATGGGACGATGAGGTAGATGAGCTACCATACTGTTACCAGATGCGGTGGCTGATAGGACGGACACGCTTTATCCTAGAGAGATAGATAGTCACTCGGGTATAGAGGCAGTTCGGGAGGAGATAAGGCATGCCCCAGGGGCAAGCTCAGTTTGCCAGGACACATGCAGAGAGGTACAGAAGGGGGCCGATGGCATCCTACGAGGAGGCACTGGCTGAGTTTCGGTAGACACCATATGTTCCTGGGACATGAGGAGGATGATTGCGGATGTAGGCATGACACAAGATTATGAGGACTGGTTTACTGTGCACCCCTTTCTGAGATATTCAGGGCCGAGGGTGTTGATGCCACAGATAGATGAGGCAGACTCAGATGAGGATGGCGAGGTTGGTCAGAGGAGGAGGAGGAGGAAGGGGAGGGGAGGACAAGGATGAGGAGGTGGCCGAGATGGGGGAGATGATGGAGATGACAGAGATGATGGAGGTTGACCTAGACAGAGGAGGAGAGTTGGGGAGGGATTGACCCTCGCTGAGCAGGCATTGCCATCATAGGTTTCATAGCAGGTTCCACAGCAGGCACATATGCCACCACGTCAGTAGGTGGTGCAGCAACAGGGACCTCAGCCACAGGGGCAGAGACAGGTAGAGGCATCTCAGGGTCCACCATAGTCAAATGTGTAGAAGAGGGCGATAGCCTTCTAAGGGGAGAGGTTAGACAGCTGAGGGCACAACTCAAGAGAGCGGACAACTGGTGAGAGACAGACGCAGAGGTGATTGCAGGATTGGCCAGAGAGAGACATGGTGGACGCACAGATACAAGTTATTCATGTAGAGAGGGATACTGCATTGGTAGCCTTGGGGATAGATGCGGTGACTAGCTTCCTGGTTGGGCAGGTGCAGTAGGCACAGGCACAGTTGGCACAGACATAGACATAGCTAGCACAGGTGCAGAGCGAGCTTGCTAGAGTGTAGGCTTAGACTCAGTACTATCGAGGGTTATATCATGGTGCTGTACCAGTGAGTTAGAGGGCTTCTAGCTTCAGGAGCCAGTCTGGGTCCTCCCAGAGAGCAGGTCCATTGAGGTCAGGGGCTTCTGTGATGGGTCCACAACAGTCAGGGGCTAGAGGAGGAGGAGACACTACAGGCAACAGTGGTCCAGAGCAGCAAGGGTAGCAGAGACTTGATCTATGTACCTTTTTGATGGCCTAGATGGCCAAATAGACTTGTACCATTTTTGCACTTTGAGATATGTATCATCATCCGTTGGGATGCATTTATTATATATGACACTGATTCTGAGATAGATACTTTGATATTGTACATTTGGACTCCTTTTTATGATATGTATATGATGATGCGGTTATGTGATTCTCTCTAGATGTATGAGTTTATGATGCATTTCTATTGTATGATGCCATGTATGTGTCTACCTAATGTAGACTTAGATGTTTTACTTGATGCTATGAGATGCTTATCTAGATGCAGCTTTTGATATGATGCTATGTGATGTTTATATGATCTAATGTAGTTTGGAATGATTTATCTGATGTGCTTGTAATGTATGTGAATGCAAAATGATATCTATATGACTATGCAACTTTATGTGATGCTCTTAGCTATGTTTTTGATTTTGTGACACTATATGATGATGGGATATGGTTGACCTAATGCACTCTATTTTGTATGCAATTGATTTAATCATGTAAATGACTATCTCATATGTGATGATATGCCACTATATGCTCTGTTTTTGTGATGTCCAAATGTACTCCATCGACACAAAAGTGACAGGATGATAGATAGGAGATTGATTGAGAAAGAATGACTTGATGGGAAGACTGACAAGCTTTTATTTTGTATTGTTACTTTGCATTGTTTGGATCTTTTATTGCATGGGATATGGATGTATGGATGTGTAAATGGATGCATTGATTTTGACATCTTGATGGTACAAATATTTTGGAGTGCTTTATTTCATCATTGGGTGATTTTTTTGGTATTTTTCTGAAATGTTATAAGTTAACACAAGCATCTAGGTATAATTAAACTGAGATGACCTGAGTATTTCTTACATGGATTTTGATTTAGCAAGCTAATACAAGCATCGATGTATAATTGAACTGAGATGACTTGAGTATTTCTTGCGTATCAACACACAAGGATTGCCCCTGTTCATGTGAGACCTTTGATGTCCTTGATGATCTTTTGCCAATCATGTCGTTAGACAAGGCTTCACATTACTAAAGTATAATCCACAAACAAACAAAGAAAATAATCATGCCCCCATCATAGCATCTCTAGCTTTTGGCATCTTGGAGTAGCATAGAAAGGCATGATAGCATAAATCAAGACTCAATGTTTTAACCATGTTTCCAATTCATAAAACATTTGCATTTAGATGTGTTTATTTCTTGCCATAATTTGAGTAAAATCATTTAGAGGGCCTTGGGTATTTTCTTTGCTTTGGATAGGTTAAAATGCCTTGTGTCAAAATTTCTACTTGAAGCGCGGGTTATGCTTGCACTTGCTTTTTTGGTGAGAAGATTTCACAATCCTTATTGGGGAGACGGACCCTAAGGGATTGACCTAGTGCCTTGGGGGCTCATTGCTAAATGGCCTTGCCTATGTGACGACGCAAAGGCAATGTAGTTCGGGGTAAACTCTAATGGACCTAAGATCTAGGCGAGAGAAAGTGGAGATGGACTCAGATGGATAGAAGGACTAGATATGGGATGGATGGGATAGTGGGAGCCTCGGGGGCGCATTGAAAATGGCCTTGCCTACGTGACAGGGTAGAGGCAACGTAGTTCATGAACCTAGACCATGGATGAACTGATGAGAGACACTATGCTAAGCTCACACTTGAGGATACGGTATGGGACACAACCTTGTTTGACAAGGCCAACAAAGAGATAGAGTATCAAGCCACGATAGGTAACTGTCAGTATTTGATATGGGATAGATATGGATCAAAATGAGACATGAGTGAAGGAAGAATGGACATGAGGTGATTGGTTTCTCAAAGATGGAGAAGGTGGTTTACCACAAGTAATGCCTGTTTACCAGGTTTTCACCACTTACTTTTATTTGCACGAAGAAGCTAGAAAGTATACATGATGCCTATTTGCCAGGTTTTCACCATGATACTTATCTAAGGTGCATATTTGCCAGGTTTTCACCAAAGGATGATCTTTTTCTATTTTTCTAATTTTTTGATTTTTTTGTATTTTTTTGATTTTTTGATCTTTTTGTATTTTTTTGATTTTTTTGTATTTTATGCCCCCCTTACATTAGGGTTCTCCTAGGTATAGAACTTGCGAAGGTGCATGCTGTTGATCAAGTCATCAAACAACTCACCCTCTGATGTCGCCAACTGATATGCCCCTGATCTGTAAGCAGCTACAATTACATAAGGCCCAAGCCAGTTGGGTTTGAACTTGCCTTTCTTTTCTCTGTCTTGTTGGTTGCAAGGATTCTCCTTAAGAACGAGATCTCCAACTTTAAAGATTCTTGGGTGAACTCTATGGTTATAGCTTCTTGACATCATTTGTTGATATGCTTTGAGATGATCAAAGGCTTTTTGTCGCCTCCCTTCTAGCAACTCTAGTTCTTGCAACCTAGAGACTCTATATTCTTCATCTGATATGAGACCTTTTAATGACACCCTGAGAGATGGTAGTTCAACCTTAATGGGGAGAATAGCTTCTGAGCCATAGACAAGGGTGTAGGGTGTAGCACCTATGGGAGTGCGTATACTAGTTCTGTAGGCCCACAGAGCGGGGTTGACTTGGATATGCCAATCATGGCTAGCATCATTGACTATCTTCTTGAGGAGTTTCAAGATGGTCTTGTTAGATGCTTCAGCTTGACCGTTACCTTGGGGGTAGTATGGAGTGGAGAAATAGTGTTGGATCTTGAATCATTCACAGAATTCTTGGGCATCCTAGTTTTTGAATGGTCTTCTATTATCCGTGATAATGGATGAAGGAATTCCATATCTGCAGATGAGGTAATTCAGGATGAATGAGGAGATTTGCTTACCTATGACGGTGGTGAGGGGAACGACTTCAATCCACTTTGTAAAATACTTAGTGGTAGTTATGATGAATTTGTGGTTGTTGGATGAGGGTGGATGGATCTTTCCCACAAGGTCAAGTCCCCAGTGGCAAAAGGGCCAAGGTGTCATTAAAGGTCTCAACTCTTGAGCTGGTGCATGTATCAGGTTCCCATGTATTTGGCACTGCTTGCACTTCTTGACAAACTGATATGAATCAATTTTCATGTTCGGCCAGTAATAACCCAAGCGCATGAGTTTCTTGGCTAAGGAAGGACCGCTAGAGTGTGTTCCGTAGATCGCTTCGTGTATGTCTTGCAAGGCGGTTATGGATTCTTCTCGTTCTAAACAACGGAGTAAAGTACCATCTAGACCACGTCGATATAGGGTATCGGCAATGATGGTATAGCAAGAGGTTTGGCATATAAAAGTTTGTCATTGGTTAGAAGATAGGTCTGGTGGGAGGATGTTGTCCTTGAGGTAAGTGTAAACCTTACCATACCAAGGTGAACTAGATCCAACTAGAAGGCATATGGAATGGGTTTCAGGAAGATCATAAGCTAGTTGTTGGATAGTTTCCACTAAAACTCGTACCGTGACTCATTTTCAGGTATCTCGAGGAGAGAGGCAATGGTTACCATGGCATCTGCTTCTTTGTTCTTGATCCTAGGTATCTATTCAAAAGAGATGATTACAAAGTGTTCTTTGAAGTCACCAACCATCCACTTGTATGGGACAAGCTTCTCATCTTTGGTTTGGTAATCATTGTTGACTTGATTGATTATAAGTTGAGAATCACCGTAGACATGTAGCTCTTGGATTTTCCACTCAGTTGCCATCTTGAGACCAATTACTAAGGCTTCATATTCTGCTATGTTATTGGTGCATGGGAATAACAAATGGTAAGACTTTGGAATTGTGTCACCATGAGGAGTCACAGACAACATTCCTGCCCCCAATCCATAATTTGTGTAGGACCCATCGAAGTAAAGTTTCTAGGAATATGTTGATATGTTGAATAGGGATTCATCTAGAAACTCAAATTGTATCGGTGTGGTGTCTTGTAAAGGTGGATTTGCTAGTTGATCAACAATGATCTATCCCTTGATAGCTTTTCTGTCCACATACTCAATGTCTTATTCGCTTAAGAGCATTACCCATTTAGCTAGGCGACTCGTGAGAGCTGCTTTGCTTAGTAGGTATTTCAGTGGATCTATTTTTGCAATGAGTTTGACTGGATGTGCGAGCATATAATGTCAGAGTTTTTGTGAAGCAAAAACTACCGCAAGACATGATCTTTCTATTTGTGAGTATTACAATTCATAGCCCACTAATGTTTGGCTGATGTAGTAGACGGCTCTTTCTTTATTCTCATAATCTTGTTATGCCAGAAGAGCCTCAAGAACTGTAGGTGTAGCAGATATGTAGAGTATTAGTGGTTTCCCTTGGATAGGATGCATGAGAACGGGTGGATTCATAAGATATTCTTTCAGCTTGTTGAATGCCTCTTTGCACCCTTCGTCCCATCTGAATGGAATGTTCTTGTGCAGGAGATGACTGAATCATTAGCACTTGTTTGCTAGCTGGGATATGAATCTGCAGATTGCTTGTATCTTGCCCTGTAGCGATCTTAATTGAGTAAGAGTCTTAGGTGGGGGCATGTCCATGATAGCCTTGACTTTGACGGGGTCCACCTCTATTCCATTTGCTGATATGATGAAACCTAGTAGCTTGCCTAAAGTGACTCCAAACACACATTTCTTTGGGTTCAACTTGACTTTGAATTGGTCTAATCTCTGAAAGACTTTCTCTAACACATCCAGGTGTGATTCTCTTGTAAGCGACTTTTCTAGGATATCATCGACATAGTCCTCCATTGTTACATGCATCATATCATGGAACATAGTCGTCATAGCATGTTGATATGTGGCTCCTACATTTTTTTAGCCGGAATGGCATGGCATTCCAGCAGAATTTGCCCCATGGACAAGTGAAAGATGTCTTGTGTTGGTGTTCTAGTGCTATTTGGATCTGATTATATCCCGAGAATCCATCCATGAGAGATAACATGGTATGCCCTACTATTAAGTCGACTATGATATCTATATTTGGCAACGGAAAATCATCCTTGCGGTAGGCTTTGTTTAGATCTCTAAAATCATTGCATAGTTTGACTTGGCCATTAGGTTTGGACATTGGTACAATGTTGGATATCCACTCTGGGTAGTCTATAGCTCTAATGAACCCTACATCCAGTAATTTCTTGAGTTCTTCTTTGACCAAAAGCACTATGTGTGGATGCATCTTTCTAAGCTTTTGTTTCATTGGTTTTACTCCTGGGTCTATAAGAAGATGGTGTTGAATCAAGTTCGGGTCTAGACCTGGCATGTCTGCATATGACCAAGCGAAGTTGCCTCGCTTTTTCTTGAAGAATGGTACAAACTTGGTCTTTTCTGGTGGAGTAAGAGATTTAGCAAAGTGAATGATCTTAGGCTATTCCTCTGTACCAATATTAACAGGCTCTGTTGGTTCCACAACAATTTGGGACTTCTCCTGGTGCATGCCTATGGGGAGGGTGTCAAGCTTTCCATCATCAGGTGCCACAGTTAGGTTTTCACCTTTAGATGCGTCCTTTCTTTTTATTGTTTTGGGATCTGACACTGCCGCAAAATAGTTTTCACCATCAGATCTAGTTTTTACCTTGATATTTTTGTGACTGCAAGGCTTGGCACCCTCTCCAAAGTAAGCCATGGTATTAAGTTCAATAGCGAAACTAGCTTTATGATCTCCTTTAGGTAGGTGGTCCCTAAGTTCCATATAGTCAATGTACGCATCATCGTTTTGGAACATATCTAGTTGGGGAATTCCTTGCAAATCCCAGTCAATAAGCTCAGGATGCACAAGGGGGAGGGAATTGGAAGATAGACCTGATTCATTGATAGTGTGAATGGATACACTAGGAGTATAGGTAGGGGTGGTGTTCGGGATGGTACTTTACTCTAAGTTGTTTATTGCGATGGAATTTGAACCTTCCTCAAAAGCCATAATCTCAGAGATGGGCAAATCAGACTCTAGTGGTCTGTTTGGTAGTGTTTGTCCCTCGTGGTAGGGGCTAAAAGTTTGGATGGTATCGACCTCTTTGTCATCATAGGAATGCTCTGTTAGCTCATCCCACTCATATTCATTGAAATCTGTGTCATTGTCCTCTTGAAGTGTGTGGATCATTTCTACAAGACAAGCATTTTCTTTAGCTTTGCCCTTGCCTTTGTATCCTAGACTATTTGTATTTCTGGCCAATGAGGATGAAGAAGGTTGAATAGGTTCTATGATTCCTGCTTTTCTGAGGTCGATGGGGCCTTGTCCTTCGTAACCCATTCTATGTAGGATAGTTTCACCTCGCCCATAGAGTTCTATTGGGAGCCTAGGCAGTTCTTGTGATGTGCTCTCTTCTTCTGTATAAAGCCACTGTAGGAGATCTCTTTCTTTTGTTTCATCAGATAAGGTCCCCCATTTTACAAAGGGAGTTACGGGAGATATAGGGGGAGTAGATGGCGTTGGAAAATGTTTGGGTCGGCCAAAATATCAAGGAGACAAAGGCATCTTAGCTAGATTGAGGCTGTGCTCTATGGAGTATTCTCCCACTCCACTTTCTTTTATGGTGATTTTCTGCTCTTTGGGCCTTGATGAGGAGGCTTCGGCGGTATGATCATGCTATGGGATAGGGGATATAGACACTCTATTGTTTGGTATGATGTAATCAGGTTTGGCAAGGAAGGAGTTGCAATGTTGAAAGGGGTCAGGGTTGCCTTGGATGGTGACCTGCTTGCCATTGTGTGGGAATTTTATGCATTGGTGATAGGTCGAGGGGACAACGTTCATGGCATGAATCCATGGTCTCCCTAGAAGAATATTATAAGCAAGCTCCCTATCAAGAACTTGGCACACAACATCTTTTATTACTGGTCCCACTTGTATGGGTAGGACTACTATTCCCTTTGTAGTTCACTCTTCCTCATCATATGCTTTGATAGTAATCTTCTTCCTTGGATCAACTGCCTTTTCAGAGAACCCCAATGTAAGGACTATCTTTAACGTGCAAATATTTAAACCAACCCCCCTATCAATGAGGACCCTCTTGATGTGGTGCTTGTGGATGAAGGCAATAATATGTAGAGGGGTGTTATGGGGTTGAGATACAGAGAGGTCATCTTTCTCAGTAAATGATATGGAGTTTGAGGAGGTCAGATTACCTACCATGGTCTGAAACTTCTCTTGGGCCGAGTTAGTGGGGACGGTGGTTTCCACTAAGGCTTTCTTGAGGATCTCCTTATGGGAAGGAGATAGACACAACAACTCCAAGATAGAAATGTGGTCTGGAGTTTTTTGTAATTGGTCTATGACATTATATTGACGGAAGTTGGATTGAGACGGTGACAACCTTGGAGGGGCAATATTGAGCGTGATTTTACCACTACAGGTAATTATACTACAACTAATTTTGTTAGGTCTTGATTGTTGGTTGGGCGTGATGAGATTGATTTGCAAGACATGCTCAGAAATGTAATTTATGGTATAGTCAAATGGCACACTTGCATAGTTGGCATTACTATTCCCACTATTCTGATTTGGCCTGTTGCAATTGTTGTTGTTGTTGCCGTTGTCGTTGTTGTCATTGTGGTTATTTCCGTTGTTGTTATTGCCATTGTTGTTATTGTTGTTGTATAGCCTGTTGTGATTTAGAAGCGGATCCCTGTAAGCCACATGTGTCTCATTGGAGGTATGCTATTGGGTTCCTCCTTGATTTTGATCAAGCACATCTTGGATAACATTTTTCAGATGGATACAATTGTTGGTTGTATGACCCCTTCCTCTATGATATTCACAATAGTCTGTGTCCTTCCAATAGGGAGGTTTGACTATAGGCTCATAATCACTTGTTGGCAGTAGAGAAATTTCATTGTTAGCAAATAACTTCCTTAATATGGATTCTTGGGATTCACCCAGTGATGTGAACTTTCGCCTTGGGTTTGAACTAAACCATGGTCTTGGTTCTCGAGAGAATGGTTTGTTGGGTGCAACATTGTTTACTTCTCCTTTGAGAGTGAATATGGGTTGTTGCCTGGGAGTTACCACCTTGGCATCCACTACCCCATCATTGACAACATTCTTATTCTTGGTCCAAAACTTTGATTTGTCCGTCGTGTAGTTGGAGGTAGGCATGTCCTTGTATAACTTGATTTCCCCTTTGGTGATCATAGATTTTTTTATGAACAATCCCATTTCAATGACTTTTGAGAATGATGTAGGGCATTGTATTTGTATTTGATAGCTAAGATCAGTATTGAGGTTATGGAAAAGCATTTCCAATAGTTGCTTCTTAGGTATATCGTAAGAACACTTACTTGCTAGTTGTCTCCATCTTTGTAGGAAGGTGGTGAATGACTCACCACTCTTTTGTTTTGTGTTGCATAGATCTAGCATAGATACTTCGTGTTCGATATTGTAAGAGAAGTGCGTGATAAATTTGTTGACTAGTTCATCAAAAGTTTTGATGCCCGGTGGAAGCCGTGAGAACCACTCCATAGCTTGGCTACCTAGAGACCTAGGGAATAGTCTCATTAAGTAAGTCTCATTGTAAGCTACCTCCAAACATGCTGCGTTGAATTACCTAATATGGTCTCGAGGGTCCCCTTTCCCTTTGTACTTCTCAAACTTAGGAACTTTGAATCGATAGGGAAATGGTTTCATGATCAAAATTTTGTCAAAGGGATACAGTGAAATATCTTCCAAGGAGTAGTTTTTAGTGTTTGTACCCATCTTGAGATCTGACATTTGTTGTGTTAGACTCTCGAGTTGTTTCCTCATTTCTTCCATAGGAGTATTTTGGTCTATGGTTCGCTTTCCTTTATCATTTATGTTTGGGTCTATGGTATTCTTTCCCTTTTCATGATCATTTTCTATGTTTTCCAGGATTGAGCTTATATCAAAATCCACGGGGAGTTTAATTGCAAGACTAGCAAGATGATAGAAATAATTATGAGGGTCTGCATGGAGCACCTTCTCTACTAGGTGTTGGAATTTCTCATCTTGGATGCTTCCTTGATAATCTTCATGAGAGATTTCTTCGTCACTATCATGAGGTGTGACGATGTGGTTGGATGAGCCGGCCATTTCAAGTTGTTTTTTGTATTGAGATTAGTAAGAACCATGCAAGGTGACGTGGGATGAAGTGGACTGGGACTAGAAATTTTAGCAAGGTGCCAACGGAGATTGCTGTGAATAGGATACTTAGGACAAGACTTGGCTAAAGGACTTTCTCGCTCAATGATTTCAAGTAATGTGGCAGATACAAGATAGTAGCCACTAGTAAGGGTACTTGATACCTATCTTACTATGTAGGGGCTAGTCATGCAACAAACCACTAGCAAAGTTCTATGACCTACTAGGTTTACTTGATTTCACAATGATACGAAAAGTGGACCTACGTTGACCTGATATGGGATATTATGACTTTGGGACTAGTGGGACGATTGACAAAAGAGAGACTTTTTGGATGAAATGGATGAAAACTAACTGCAAGGTAGAACCTGATCTTTGATCTTGGAGCTAAGCTGAAATGGGTACTCACAACTAGTAAAAATTATCCCTCAAAAATTGTGCAAGTGCTCATTGTCGTGTATGCGCTGAAATAGATGCACAACATAATTTAACAAATGCGTAATAAGTCAGGATATATGCGCCATACTGGTAAAAGATGTATGTGCAGCAATAGACAACAAAAGTGCAGGAAGTCTAAACAAATGTGCCGTAGGTCGGCACAGATGCGCCGCTCTGGCTTTCTTCAGTGTTTTTGCAAGTTTTAGAAATTTTTTGATGTTTTTGGCACTTTGGTTGCAAAAAAAGGTCTTCTTGATTTGATTTTCTAAATAAATGGCAAGAAAACACAGCAAACACAAAGAATTTTTATGGTTTTTTAACTTTTTTTTAGTGATTTTTCTAACTCTTTTGGGACTAAAAGAAAAGAAAACAAGTACAAAATCTTAGGCTCGAAATGGATTACAAGGGTTTTTGGCCACTAGAATAGAAGGTATTTAATGAGGGCAATCGTTCGAGTGGTTACACATGCGGCAGCACTACTCTCCGTTATGGAGTCTCCCAGCCTCAAAGGGTTGCGCCTTAGAGGGTTTTGGGGGAGGTTAGCCGTCAGTGTAACACAACAGCACTCGTTGCAAGACGTTTTCACCTCAAGCACATTTATTTTAAGTGGATTGGTAGGGCTTGGTGTCTAGCCTATTTCCACTCAGGGTCATTCCCATTTGGACAGGCGTGCATCCAAGGGCAGGCCCCTCTAAAGGTTAAATAGATGGAATAACAAGTCTGGCATTCTGGTCACCTAGTAAAGGGGAGAGCATAACCCTGTTGTCATTCGATAAGCATGGAAGACACTAATTAATCCAACCTAGTTAAAAGTAAAAAAACTAAACGGGCTAATCTACTTGGGCAAGCATAGAACTTTGAAGTGATTTAGCAAGATAGCAATGGTTCAGTTTTTAACCTAGAAAGCAATGATGAGTTCAGTTTTAATCCACGTAGCACAAATTGTTAACTTTGAAATGTTGGTCAATCGAGATAGCAGTGGTTCAATTTTAACCCAAATATCAGTGATGAGTTCAATTTTATACCGTGTAGCACAAATAGTTAACTTTGAAATGTAGGTCAATCGAGATAGCAGTGGTTTAGTTTTAACCTAGAAATCAATGATGAGTTCAATTTTATACTAGATAGCAATAACTTTGAAAAGATAGCAATGTTGCAATGCAAGATAGAAATGATCTAGTTACCTCTTTCCTAATTAAAAGCTATGTGAGATTTTGCATGGGTACCTGTTTTACAATCCCTTTAGAAAGTGAAGTGTAAGCTATAAAAAATGTAACTATATGAAACTAGACCCAAACCTATCCTGCAAAATAGCTCTAAAGAATACCTGCAAAGATGTTAGCGTTAGCAGCAAAATCTTCGTAGAAAAACCCTAAAACCCCTGCCTACTATAGAAGTGCCACTTCATTGATTAAATACGTAGAAATAGTCAACGGAAGCGCTATAACACATACGCACCGTAACAGAGATTAAAAGTGCAGTAAGAAAGAGCATATGCACAGAAAAAATATATGCGTCGTAACAGAGTTTAAAAGTGCAGTAAGAAAGAACATATGTGCAGAAAGAACATATGCACCGGAACAGAGGACAGAAGCACTGCGAAATTATTCAAATGCACCGGATTAGCCTGTGCAATGCCTGTATAGAACCTATCTTCAAAAAAATCTTAGATTTTGATTAGATAAAGGGGTAAAACCCCATGGTGGGTGCCAAAAAAGTTAAGTGAAATTTGGTTAAACAATGAATATGCAATAAACAACATCAAATACCCATAACTCAATAGAATAGTGAAACTAAGAAGATTAAATGAAATGAAGCAATGAATAAAACAATGCAAACCTTCCTTAGATCGAAGCTTCTATTGTTTGCCTATTAAAACTGTCCTTTCTTGTATGAAGTAGGGCCCTCAAAGAGTGCACTCCTTTGTTGTGTTCAAGGATTTCGATAGTAAATGGTTGTGGTGATAAATGTGCAATGAAGATGAGCTTCAAAGTAAATGTGTGATCTCAAGCTAATGAATAGAAATGGGGGTACCAAAGGTGCATTGGTAAATTCCTGTAGAGTAACAATACAAATAGCCTAGATGATTAGAATGGAGGAATAAGGTTCCCTTTATAGACTCAGAAGAATGAATATCAATGGTTGAGGAACATGCAACGAATAAAAAGAGGACAAGTGTCTCACTTCCATCATGTAACAGGGTAGTTAACAAAATTGATTGAAGAGTTAATAGAATGGATGGAGGACTTGACATAATTGATTGATCAGTTACCTGAATAGATTGAGGAGCTGATAGAATTGATTGATTGGTTAATAGTTTTGATTGATGAGTTAACTAATTTTGATTAGAGAAGAAATAGGATATGTGGGTGAGGGAATATTAGCTATTTAAATATTTGAAATATTTAATTACATGTACAAAATGGTGAGGTGGAAAAGGTGAGGTGGAAAGGTGAGGTGGATTTTAGGATAGAGGAATTTATGATTAATTAAATAATGTAGGATTATTTAATTATGTGAGACATTTAGAAGAATATAGGGAATTTAATTAAATAAATTGATTTTATTTAATTTAGACTTTAGAAGAAATAATTAAATATTTTGATATTTAATTAATTAAGAGGAATGTGAATCAAATAAATAAATTTGTTTATTTATTTATTGATAGAAGAATTAGAAGGGAATAAATATTAAGAATATTTATTTAGACTGAATTGTGTCATTTTTAGGTGTATACAATATTCACAAAATGGATTTGTTGAAAAGGCTTTAGAAACTTTCAACCAATTGCAATTGGTAATTGTAACTTGGCATACTCTACAACCTTTGCAAGCATCCTCCCAGCTTGTACCAAATGGGAGCTTTGGAATAGGGCATGGACATTCATCAAAGAATAAAATATAGAGGAATTTTGTTAGATGTAGTTTCAACTGCTCTAGTAGACATCTATGCAAAATGTACCTACATATTCATAAAACCTACATATTCAACTTCTAAGGTAATTTTGATAGCATAAAATTTTGTAGCTACAATTCACCATACAAACTAGTGAAGAATATCTAAGATTAAGGGAGTTGAGGAAGGTTTAGATGAGGTATATGGTTAGGTTGAAAGTAGTGAAATAATATTTTGTGGATGAACATTATGTGTGTGTGACTTGTGATGTTATTAAATTGTGACGATCTATGTCTAGGCTAGAGTTCTCGATGTGGTTCGTGCGTGAACATGCCATTCTGTGTTTGTGAATTCATGAGTCTCATGGTGTGAATTTATTAAATTGTGATGACCTATCTTTTGTTCTTTGCAGCAACCATTTTTTATTAAATGATATTTGTTGTTTTCACTTTCACATGGGAACAAAGTTTGAATTTGAACATTAATGGTGACAACTATTTGAATGAAAATAGGTGTTGGCAAAAGGAACGAGCATACATTTGACACCTAAATAGTCAAATATTAGAGTGTGTGAGATAAACCCAACTGAATAGTGAGGCTGTGAAAAAAGAAAAGAGATATAAGGAAGAGTCAGAAAATGGATAAAAAAGATACCTTAATAGGCATTGAAACTAGGTTTTAAATTTGATAGTTGTATAGATATATTTAAAGATTTTAACTGTAAAATATGGTAAAAATAAATATTTGACTATATTAACATACATGTAATTTATTTTAGAAACTATAGAAAAACAATTAATATGAAAATATGACTGTATATATATATATATATTCTTTTTTATTTTTAAATTCTTTAATAGAAACTTCTATTATTTTAGATTTAAAAAAAAATTTAAATAGCTTGAGTTTTTTTATAGAATATTAAAGATAGGGAAAATGGATAGAAGCAAGAACACAAAAGATAAACCAACGGCTATACCTTTTTACCTCAATCAACTCCTTCTCCTTGATAGAATGGGGGTAGCATGCACCTAAGGCCACTCAACTATGTTCCCTGATAGGATGTTATGTGGGTTGCTCTCAATAACCAAGCTTCAACAGGGATGATAATGATGCAAATCAAAGGATATTTTGACAGCATAAGGCTGCAATCAGAGGATCTATGATAATGACTAGAGGAAGGCTCAATTTATAGATTTTTGGATAGGACAGATCAACGGCTGAGATTAGGAGGTGGAATGAAGGGCTTATATTCAGTGATGCTAAGGTCAAATAGGATTGAGAGGTGGGATCAATGGATGAGATTGCCTCTTAGGATATCTTTTGAAATGAAGGGCTAGGATTGATGGAAGAGTTAACTTTTTGGATTTTTGTCCTCTAGTGAAGGAATTTTAAATTTAATTTTATTTGTGGGAGGATGAGGATAGTGAGATGTGTCAAGAAAATTAATTAAATAATGATAATTATTTAATTAATTGTGAAAAGGTGATTAAATGAGGGTTAGGATTAATTACATTGGATTTATTTAATTAATCATGGCTATAGAAAATTAGAGGGATGGGTTAGTTAATTAAATAAATGAAATTTATTTAATTAGCAAAGGTTGAAAAAAAGTAAAGGTTTAATTAACTAAATAAACAAAAAATTTAATTAATTTAGGCTAATGGAGAAAAAGGATAATCAATTAAATAAAATAGAATTTATTTAATTAATTTAGGGTGATGGATAATGGGATAATTAAATAAATAAATAAAATTTATTTAATTAATCTAAGATGAGGGATAATGGAAAATTAGATAAATTAATTAAATTAAATAATTTATTTATTTAATTTAAATGGTAAAGGGGGTAAGTTAGTATGAAAATGGTGTTAGCGTGACATTAGTATGATGATGGAAATGGTAGTGTAGGCCATGTATTTTTAGGTGTCTACATTTTTCCCCTCTTTGATATGGCGTCACAAATGGACATAAGTGACATCGTATCAAAGAAAATAAAATTTTGCCCTAGTTGACTAAAGGAATGAAGGAAAGATGGGAAGGCACGATGCTCCCTTAAGAGGATAAGTGGGTTACAAGAACACAAGTGTTCTCTTGAAATGGATGAAATAGACTAGTTAAAGAGATAGAGGGAAGAGAAGTGACGGATGAAATGGATGAAGAAGACATTATAATGTAATCTAGTGAGAGCAACCTGATTTAATATGGAAAAGGATCTTAAGCACCAAGATATAAGGAACTAGGGTGATAATGTATCCCATGCATAAAGATAAAGGTCCAAAGCAAACATATGTCGTTAAGCACCATGATATGGAAAACCATGATGTTGTGGTGATAGTATACTATAAGAGATGATACAAATACAAGATAAAATAATACACACACAAGAAAGCAAGCAAGCATGCACAAATGATCATAAGATAAACAAGATTATTGCCCCTGTCAAGTTGAAAATCGATGAATGATTGGTTGGATAATTGGCTATTGTTGTTGGCCATGCGAGCAACACTAGGATTGATAGATTGATTGATATCTATACTTAAAATAGCCTTACATTCTTAAGAAAAAAATATTGATTGGATTGATGATGATGATAAGGTTTGCAACATGGTCAGGAACAAAACCATTGGATAGTTTTAGATGATTTAGTAGATTTCTTGGTTGGATTGGTATGGATTAGGGATGGCATGCATTTGGATTTATTTCTTGGATTTTTGGATTTTTGGATTTTTGGTAGGTTTTTACAGGATGGTGGCATTGGATGATATGATGATAGCCTATTTTCTAGATACCAATGATAAGGGAAAACTAGGTCTAGAGACAAGGATGAAGGGAGGATGGGATCGATGGATAAAAGGAGAATGGATGGAATGGATGGATGAAGGGGTTCATGATGTGATCTCCAAGGACTATGTTGCATAGGAATAGCATGCCCCACTCCAGATATGTCAAGAATTTGTGTGATAATTCTTGGGATGACAAGGGTGATAAGATTGGTTTGAAAATATTAGCTATATAAAAAGATGTCCAAAACATTTTTCAACATTTCTACCCCTGTCCTTATCAAGATCAAAAGGAGGAAGGGAGGAAGGGGTGATTTAATGGGATAGGTATGCTAATGTAATGGATGTGGATGTTAAGATAGGATGGAAATGATAGGATGGGATAGATGAGACAACTTGTCCACAGTGTAAGGTACATAGATAATTGATCTACACATGACACATGTTTATCAGGTTTTCATCATGGTGCTTATCCAAGGCACCACCAAGGTGGTTTTCACCATTCGATGAAGTATTTATCTTTACTTATTTTATTTTATTTTATTTATTTATTTTCTTGATTTTATTTTATTTTTTAATTTTTGAAAAAAAATTTGCTCTTTTCTTTTGATTTTTTTGTATTTTGCTATTTGGATGGGATGGGTGGATTGGAAAAGAGAGAGATTTGGATGGAGGATGTGGACTCAAGTGTCTATTTCCAAGAGGTGGTGATAATGTGCTATTTTGGATATTGTCGCACATAAACCATGTCAAGTGTGTTGGCCATGCACATGAATGTCGGTAGATGATTGGATGAGATGGAATGGATGATGGATAGTGGATTATAAAAGGATGGGGGATAGTGGATTATGGATGGATGGAAGAGAGTAGATTATGATGTAGGTTATGGATGGATGGAAGATAGTCGATTATGATGTGGATTATGATGGATGGGAAATAGAGGATAAATGGATGATGGATGAAAGGATTTATGTGAAAGCATGGACCATACGAGTGTGAGGGGTAAGATATGTGGGATAGATGAGATAATATGGGGGATGGAGGTATGTGAGAATGTCGTGGGAGATAATATGGGGGGTGGATGAGAACCAAGACCAATGGTTGCACACACCGTAATAGATTTTGAAGCTTATAATTGGGATGGGGAGTGAGGAGTAATGGAACTTGCTGATTTGGGGATTTAGGGACCCAAAAAGACTTGCGATTTGTAGGAGTGTTCGATGGGGTGAGAGATTGTCGGGATTTAGGATTTTTGATATAGTGGGATTTGGATGCTCCATTTGGATTGATTTATTTTTGCTTAGGGACCCACACCATTTTTGTTTTGGATTTTTCTTTTGGAGGTGTGGTCTTGTGTAGCTTTTGGATTTTTCATTTGGTTTTGATTTTGGGTGTTGATGCTCTATAACATGATAATCTTGAGGATTTCTTTCTTTAGGTGTAGAGGCATCCAAATTTGTATTTTTAAATCCCATGGGTTTTGTGATAGATTCATGTTTGGATGATGTGTGCATTTGTTGATCTTGATTAGGGATTTTAGGGGATTTAAGGGAGCAGAATGTGTAGATTGATGGATTAGTAGACTTGTGGATGAAGGGATGAGGGGATTTGAGGATGGGGATATTAGGAGTTGGAAGGAGTGGAGGTAGAGTGGATGGAGGGATATGTATGGTCACATGCTTTTGAAAATGGTATGATGATGAAGCAAGGATATCGACATATGACTTGGAGGTATGATGGGGTGCATCGAGTTTGGGATTGGAAGGAGATGCCTTATGAGGTGTGCGAATGGTACCAACATTTTTGGATTGTTGTCCTTGGGATGTATAACTAAGGCCATGCATGTGTGGATGAATTTTGACATGGATGGGCTCCAAGATACCTTGTCTATGAAGGCTTAAGCCTTTGCCTTGATAATTCATGTTTTGGAGCATGCAATGTGCTATGGTGTGTTTTTTGCTTTGGAAACAAGACGCGAGTCCATTATGAGATGGGGGAGGATGGGTGGTGGATATATTTTGTTACTCTCCTATGAGAGAACCACCATAGATGAAGTTAACAAGACCAAGAGGATAGGATGATGGATTTGGGATGGGGTCTGATGGAGGATTAATGGGAGATGGATTTGGAATGGAATCAACATGTGTTGGTAAAGGATCAATAGGAGATGGATTGTGGATACTTGGATCTTGATTATTATTAAGATGTGGTGTAATAGGATCCAAGTTATTTGTTTTATTATCTATGCTTGCTTGGGGACCAAGTGTCTCATCATGGGATGTGGATATTGTGGGATGATGGATAGGGATAATTGGATGATGGATAGGAGTGATGTGGGTTTCTTTATTGTGAGTGGTTGTGGGATCACAGATGGGATTACATGGGATAGGATTATCAAAATATGGGAGGGGATTAGGGATGGGATTAGATGGGATGTTTAGATCTTGGTTAGGATGGGCAGTTTGTGTTTCCACATGCTTTGGAATAGGCCCTTGACATAGCTCTTGGGTTTGGATGGAAGTGGAAGCTTCTTGGATGGACTTAATAAGCTTTGGATGTTCAAAAATATGGCTAGATGGAATTTGACTTGGACTTATGGTAGGAGACTCTTCAATGGGATGGATAGGCATAGGATTGGATGATGGTATTGGAGTGGTAGACATGTTGCTAAGAGTCTCTTGTTCATGATTGATGGGATTGGGCATGCTTGTGCTAAAGTGACATGATATAGGATTAGTGGATGTGGATGACTCCATAGGTTTGCTTTTGCTTTTGGATTTTACAAATAGTCCTTGGATAAAATCCTTCAAGGGTTCATGGGTTGATGGTGGATTAGATGGTGGATTGGATGGTGGATTATAATGTGGATTCGATGGTGGATGGACGATAAGGATTGATGGATTAGAAGATGGGTGAACCAATAGATTAGGATTAGGAGGATTAAAGGGATATTGTGGTGGTGGGATAATAGGGATTAATGGATCAGAGGGTGGAGGATTTGCATAGGATACAAAAGCTATAGTGGTGTTTCCCTTGTCAAGGTAGGTATGAGGAGGACTTATGGATGTCTGATTTGGATGGAGGAACATATTGTGCTAGGATAATTGGTAGACTCATCTTGATCAACAAGGTTATCATTATTGGTGGCAAATTGAGGACTTCCTAGGACTGTAACATTGGGTTTGGGTTTGTCAATTTGAGGAACTCCTTTGAGTATAACTTTTGGTTTAGGCTTCTCCCTTTGAGGAATTACTTGGAGTATGAGTTTTGGTTTAGAATTGTTAATTTGAGGGGCTCCTTGGAGTATGAATTTTGGTTTAGGATCCATGTTGTTCTTGGTCTAGGACATGTGGGTGGGGTATGAGATGATATAGGATGATGGATGATTGAGGATCAAATAGCAAGACCTTAAAATGATTTGATTGGATTGAAAGATGGATGATTCTCTATACTTAAGATAGACTAATGTTCTTAAGAAGGAGTGGATAGGATTGGATTTGTTATGATTTCCACTTAAGATAGACTAACTATCTTAAGCACGTTTGGATGATTTTTTATTTGATTTGAAATGGATGATAGTGGATTAGGGATAGGATCCTTGGATCAGATATTTTGATCATGATTTGGATAATTATGATTGGGTTTGGATGAAAAATTGATGGGGTATGAAGGATACTAAGTCCTTAACTAACTTTCGATGTTAAAAGGATGATTTTGATTAAGGATTTGATACTTGATAGAAATGGGTAATGGATAATGGGTGATTGACAAGGGATAAATGGATTATATTATAATGGGATTAGGTTGATAAGAAGGTTGGATTGAGATGATGAAGGATTTGATTAATATTATGATACAGATTAAGGATAATAATGGATGAGGTATGATAAGGATAAGGTTGAATGATGAGAATGGATTAGGGGAGTGGATTATGATATGGATTATAGGTGATAATGGATGAAATATTATGGACTAAGGATTTGATTAGGCTCAACAATGGGATGATGACCATGATTAGGAAGTGGCTTAGGTGGATAGAATGGATTAGGGTTAAGACCTTGATTGGATTAGGATAACTTGATTAGGATTAGGGTCCTAAGTGATGGATTAGGGGTGGATTAGGGATAAGTTGGGTGATTAGATGATAAAAATGGATAGGATTAGATATGATATGGATTATTAGGATGATTGAGATGATTGGAGATGATTAGCATGATTTGGGATGAGTATCATTGGATTAGGAGATAGATTGGGATGATGTGGGATGAAGTTGATTGGGTTAGGAGATAGATTGGGATGAGGTGATTAGGATGAGAGGGATGACTAGAATAGGATGAATTGGATAGATTAGGATGAAGTGGAATAAGGTGAACGATTAGGATATGAGATGGATGATTAGGATGACTAGGATAGATAGGATGAAGTGATAGGGTTGAATAGGATGATTAAGATGGTTAGGATGAAGTTTGATTGGATAATTAGGGATGGGTTATGTGGATGAAGTTTGATGATTATGAAAGGATGAAGTGGATAGATTTAGGATGAAGTGGATAAGGTGAATGATTACGATATGAGATGGATAAGAGGGATGATTAGGATATGATATGGATGATTAGGATGATAGGGATGAGGTGGATAAAAGGTATGAATAGGATATGATATGGATGATTAGGATAGAGTGATTATGATGAGGTGGATAAGGTGGATGAGGATAGGATGAAATTGGATTGTAGTAGAAGGTGATAATGGATGGTTTAAGCTTGACCTTGGGCTAGATTGTAAACAATAATGTTCATACACACATGCATAGAAAAATATATGAATGTGGGATTGGGCTTATGCAAATGATCACACACACAATACACAAGAACACCCTAGATTATTCAAGTGGGATTGTCTTCGTAGTGTAGGCCCATGCTCAATTCCTCTCAATATTACTACCTAACTACAAATACATTTTAGAGGGAATGGCTGAGGATAAATCCATTGTACCTACTATAACTTTTCCTTGGAAGTTTTGATACCTTACCCAAAGAAAAATTCTATTTCCACTCTATGAGGAACACATGTTGAGTAACTTCGAGCTTGATCAGCTAAACCCTGCACCACACTAGAAGATGATTGAAAGGTCTTAAGCTATGATGTACAACCTTTCAAAGGGAGTCCCCAATATACACAAGGTACGGGAGGCATAAGTCCATGAAAACTAATTCGTTGAAGGCATATGACACAATTAAGTATCACTTCATCTTGTGTCTGGAATTACCCAGTGCCCCAAGGTTGTGCTAGTGACTATGTGACCAGATTGAGATACAACTTTCGATCTCCTCCCTTTGATATACCCCACCAGAATGTGTGGTTGATATCATCCCTTGGGGTGATGAAATCCACAAGAAGGCCTCCTAAAGGGAAAGTGTTTTTGATCCTCAAGATCACCAAGTGGTGCGAGAGGAGAGCATACACACAAAAGAACACCTTGGGTGACAAAAAGTGAATGTAAGAGGTGTTTTTGATCGCCAAGGTTGAACTAGGTGCAAGGGGAGAGCATACACACACTCTTAATCCACACAAGTAAATATTAATTCTTTTAGATAAAAATGATGTGTGTGTGTGAATGAAAGTTGCTAAGAGTGTTTTGATTCCCAAAATTGCACTAGGCACAAGGGAATAGCATACACACCTAAAGTCACAATCAAACCCACAAGACAAGGAAATCATAATATTCATTTCATGGTCATCCTTTGACATGTGAAATTGAAGCAAACTTGTTAGTAGTTTGATATAATTTGATCTTTGGCAAGCAATGTGCTAGAAAACAAGTGTTAGGATAAAATGATGAAATCTAAAAAAAAATAGAAAATGATGAAGAGCTATAGTAGATTAATGTGATAATTAGATTCCTTATGAAATTTTAAGCCATTTAGAAATTTAAATTTGTCAAATTTGGATAAAAATTGTAAAAGACATAGCGATTTGAAATTTGCAAACAAATATTAACTTTGACTAATTATACTTGAAAAAAATTAATCAAATCTATTGATTAGGTGAACGCCATAGCGAATCTAGCTAAGTCAGCTTTCTAATGCTTCTGATTTCATGAAAATCTAACCTGTTATGCAAAAGCTTTGCAAAAAAGGAAAAAATAGCCTATTTTAGCATTTGAAAACAAATGGGGCACTATTGGCAGTTAATGCTAGACTCTGGTGGTTAGTGCCAAAATTGATCATATGAAGTGGTTGGGTGCTAGGTGGTTAGAGGTTAGGAGTGTGGTGGTTAGCCTGGCGCAACCCCTAGTCACTCATGTCACTAGAGTCTGAGGTGCCAAAAAAAAATAAAGGGGAGCATTTAGACACGATGCATGGTTCTTACTAGGACTAGAGTTCGCCATGATGGCTACAAGCGGTCTAGGTTGAATGTTGGCTAAAGGTAGTGGTCCCCAGGGAAACCAGGGGCTAGATCACAAGGGACACAGAGAATCTTCTGAAGGTTAGGGTGAGAGACCCCCAATCAAAGAAGAAAATCCCTACTTAAAGCCAATGACTAGTATCCAAAACTTGTAGATAAAATGTACAATAGGTTGACATGATTGAAACTTGACAGTTCAATTTTTTAATTCATGGAAAAATAGGGAGGTGACTCTTAGAGGTATTAAGTTTACTATTATAGAGGAACCCATAGGTAAAGTTACTGGTATGAGCATTGAAGGAAGGAAAGTTCACAGACGAAGGTAAGGGTGTTATAAACATTTCATTGAAAGTTTCTTGGAAGAAGGAGAAGCACTTGTTAGGCATCAAAATGGGTTCAACAGAGTGGCGCTCCCCTCGCCTTGGGCCCTGTTGAGTTTTCATTTCATGAAATATTTTACTTTGGAGTGTAGGTATACTACTGTACATGGATACCATTTCCCCCTTTTAGACCATCTCCATCATAACAACTATGTCAGCTTTCCTTCCTTTTTGTTGTCTTCCATGGAAAAATGTATTAAAGATGGAGCTAACCCTCATTTACACCAGGGTTTGATTGACACCCTTTATCAATGTAATGTTATGCTCACCCTGATGATTATTCCTAATGCTGGGGCTAACGGTTTGTTGGGTCAAGTTGGGAGTAATAAGTGTAATGTCCCCTATTGGAACAATACTAATTTTACCCCAAAAATTCAAATACCACAAGTTAGGGTTAGGATTTCAAAATTACCATTTGGATTACCTTCAAACTGTATTATTCTTGTGCTCTAAATATGCAATCATAACATAGGAAACATATATACAAAATATATGTATACAAACATACCTCTTGAATTATTAGTGTTCAATAAGATTTCCCTACATTCAAATTTATAAACAATATTCCATTTATCCATTCACTCAACTCCATTATAGTGGGGATGAGAAGACAGTTATTGGTACATGATACCTCCATGTAGGCCCTTATGGGGGGCATGGCAAGTTGCATGTTTGGTTCCTGCATACAAGCCCTAATGGGGGTTTGGTAGGATCCAAGCTATCATACAAAGACTCCATACAAGCCCTTACGGGGTATGGACAAGGTGTAGATTAGACTTGCTCCCAAACAGGCCTTAGGGGGGTATGGTGGGATTCCTTGCCTATTGCTTGCTTTTCATTCCCTCTATGATGGGAGAGCTGATAATTATAGCAATAAAATATTCATATGAATTCTAATCTAACCTGTCACACACCATTTTGTATGATGTTCAATAATATAATGTCCTTGAATATATATATATATATATATGCTTGCAGATCTGATTCTGTGATTTACAATGAGTCAGTCTGCCTTCTATGTTTCACCATTCAATGGTTCTTGTATTCTAATTGCTTTCTTCCTGGTACTGTGTTATCAGTCTTGTTGATTATTATTATATATGTTGCTTCCCTTGATTGTATATCCTTTTGTTCATTGCTTTCCCTCTTATATATGTGGATTAGATCTTGAATGAATAATGTGTATCTTCTTCTTTCATACCAATCTAATTTTATATCATAGATCTCCTATGAAGAGGTGTATCTCTTTGAAGAGAGATACCCTTTTAAAGGGGTATGATTATTTGTTAACTGTTGTCTTAGTTTGATTGCTACTATTTTGTATCTTGCAATAACATGTATATCGATCCCAACCTATGATAAACTGCCCCCCTCCTTAGTTGCTGGTTATAGTTAGGAAGACCTTTGGAAACCACTTAATCACTGGCATTTGTTTGAGAGTATGGTCAATGAATCGCTGCATCTTCTTCATACTGATCGCAACTTTTGTATTAGTTGACCAATCATTACCTCCTCTTAAATCTCACTAATCGTGTATATGAGTACGTCTTTTAAAATAAATTTGATGTCCTTTTGTTTACTTGTTATTAAGCGAATTTGAATAGGACTTGAGCACTCCTTATGAAGGAATTGGGCCTTCTTATAATTGCCAATATATCTAATATATATAGTATTATATTTTTATAATTATAATAGTAATATTTATTTTTATATTTATATTTATAAAGATAAGGATATATCTTGTTAATAAACATATATTATATTTTAATTAAATATTTATATACTAATATTATTTTAATATTATTATATTTTGATAACATTATATATGTTTATTTGAAAGCGACTTCACCGTATTTATCATGATGGTGTTAATATTTAATTTAAACAATGCCTTAATATCAGGTTATCACAATAAGAATGGGGCTAAAACCCTTGGTACTGGTGTCTCGAGAAATCCTCCCCCTATTTCTACTTGGAAAAACAAGATTGTTAAAGATCCTAAATCTTCTTCTCTCCTTGGTACCTCTAAGGGTTCCCCTGACTATGCTAGGAAGAAGAATACTTTTGTGATAAGGAACAAACACCTCCTATCCCCTCTGTTAAGGATGTCCAGACTTCTAAGGGTAAGAGCCCTAATGCTTTGATGCATAAGGAGGGAGAAACTATGCCACCTACCACTATTTTGTAGGGAAAAAAAATTGCCAATGTTAAACATATAGATGATTCTCTAGAAAATATTCTTCTTTCTTTCAAGAGGAAAGGAGTTGAAACGAATTGAATTGTGAAGGAGACCCCGATTGAGAAGAATATTAGGATAAAATTGGTAACTGCTTGACTTAACCTTGATTCTAGCTTTGTTAATTTTACTCCTAAAGATAATCTTCATGAGACCTATGCTACACTGCAGGGAGAAGATATGCCCATTTGGAAAAAGTGGCAGCTAGTAAATTATTGAAGATAGGATTGAGGATATCTCTTCATTCCTATACTGAGGCTAATGAAAAAATTGAGAAGGTTATGGATATGCTTGATGAGATGATTTTTGAAGAGGATTCTAATGGGGATGGCATGGACAAACATCACGGTGATGAGATGGAAGATGTTGTGGAGGGGGAAATGGAGAGGGGTGAAGAGGACCTAGTTGAGGAGGATCTGAATGAGGAGTTTGAGGATGTTGAAGAAGCTTATTAGGAACCTATTGAAGAGGAGGATTTTGAGGATGTGTCTATTGATATTGATAAGTTTGACTGTGATCTATGTGAGTTTGAAAATAAAGGATTGCTATCCATGAACATGCTTACAAAGATCTTCTTTCCAGGATGGACTAGTTGGAGGATAAGTATAATAAAAAAATCACTTGTAATACATGTCAGGAGAGTTGGGCAAACATGTTTGACACCATGAAGATGTATCAGGAGAGGTTGATTTAAGTTGAGCAAGGAATGAATGTTTTGGCTAATTTCACTAATGAAATGATGAAAAAATATGTTGCTAGGGTTGTTACACTTTAGAGTGAGCACAAGCATAAGTATCAGGAAGGTAATGATTTTGATGGGGCTAAAAAAATTGAAACAGAAGAAAGATCAGATGGTGCTGGCCGATTCTAACTAGGAGAATACTATAAGTCCATGACTATGGACTCCAGGACACTTTGATTAACTCAGGAATTAGTCTATCTTTCTTCTGTGCAGGAATCTTGTAATTCTTTCCTATTGTTTCTTTGTTGTTTCTCTATTGTTTTAGTTTTCTTCTTAGTTTTTGTTGTTCTCTAGGCCTAGTGTCTCTTGTTCTAGGACCTCTTGCTACTTATGTTTGATGGATAAACTATTTATCTTGATGGATTTGGAAGGGACTGGGACTCTATTTCCTTGCTCAACTTAATCAAAAATAAAGGTTGACAAAAGGTAAAGGTTTAATTAATTAAATAAACAAAATTTTATTTAATTAATTTAGGCTAGTGGAGAAAAGGGATAATTAATTAAATAAAATGGGATTTATTTAATTAATTTAGGGTGATGGATAATGGGATAATTAATTAAATAAAAAAAAATTATATAATTAAGATGAGGGATAATGGAAAATTAGATAAATTAATTAAATTTAAAATAATTTATTTAATTAATTTAGATGGTAAAGGGGGATAAGTTAGTATGAAAATATTGTTAGCATGATGTTAGTATGATGGCGGAAATGGTGGCGTAGGCCATGTCATTTTCGGGTGTCTATAAATGTTTTATATAAACAATGGTCTTCCTTTCATTCCAACACATCAAACAATTAAGTTTTATGATTGTACCAATCTAAGCAAGCTATGCAATATTTTATATTTCTTCTATTAATCTAGTTTTAGACTCAATCTTGATTATCCAAAGCTGCAAACAAGCTACAAGAAGGAAAAATTTAGAAAACGGAAAAGATATAAAGGCTTTTTAGGAAAGGACTTAGCAAGTTAGCAATTGCCAATAACCAATTGTCTCTTAACAAGTTACCAATGAGTTTTTTCACACAACCATACAAATATATATTTTTTCATTGTGTAATTTATTTTTATCTCAATATAGTGGTTATCTCTAGTCTATTTATTTAATTTTAAACACATCAAAGTAAAGGGAAGAGAAATCTTGCTATTAGTATTGAAGTATCTCATTCATCATATCAACTCAACATATAAGTCCTTGTCCCAGGTATGTTGCAATTTGTATGCAATCCCATCCAAATGTGATGATGCAAACTATTTTTTTTTTGCTAAATCAATCATTTGATGTATTTAACTAGATATCAAGTTAATGAATCCATGCTTATTTCTCAATTTTCCTTGATGCATTAACCTCGGGAATGTCAAGTACTAGCATTCAAGGTTGAGCTTTTTCTCAAGGATGGTTATTTCTTCCTTCTTGAGTTTCTATTTACAGTATGCTGAAAAGTTGTAATTCAATCTAGGATTCTTAGTCATCATCATTGGCTATGTAATCTCTCCAAAATCTTTTAACAGGATTTTCATTAAAATATCTATTCTATCTTCATATATTTTTTAATTTAGGAGGATGAAGAACTTAGTTTTTTTATGTGAAATGTTCTAGTCTACTACCATATCAAACATTAGGCATCCAAAAGCCCTGCCATAGTATCTAAATTTATTTGAAATACTTTGGTATGAATACACTAAAATCATTTGTGAATTTTTTATATTTCTTATATAAAATTTGACTTGCATTAAAAAAATTAATTATCATTCGAAAGGCAATAATGAAAAGTAAATTGTAGGGAAAAAATTCTTGATAGACAAGGTGGATTGCCAAATTTAAACCCTAATTGAAACCCTGGAGTCCTTTAAATTGATGTCTTTCCTTCTATGAAATTTAACATTTGAAAATGACAACCGCGTAAATAAATTTGTGTGGGTCCTTTTTATGCGTGCTTTGAACGACATTTTCGTCAAATGTGGAAATCACGTACAGAAACTTGTGTAGTTTTGGGTTGTTGATCACTCTACTAAAATATCATCCACTTCATTGGTCAAACAGCCAATAACAATTTTACACCTCATTCACAATAAAAAGTGGTAAATATTTATCCTATTTTTATTAGCTAAAATTGACCGTTGACTGTTGAAGTAGATGATATTTAAAAATCCTTTATGCACACATTATCTCTGCCACTTTTATCTCTTCGCCCACCGTCTTTACCATTTTCTTCTATCCTTTCTACCCCTACGTTTGTTTCACCTCCTCTTCAATTTAATTCCACAGCAACGATAAATGAGATTACCAATGCCTTCAAGAAAATTCTGCTGCTGTCTGCATCTGCATCGTCTTCAACTCCAACAAAAAAAAAAAAAGTGCCCTACTATGTATTCATAAACCATCGTGGCCTTGACACCGAGCAAACGCTGGCCGCCTCTATCTGTCGTACCCTCAAACTCATGGGGTTTAGATGAACCCGAGCTTGAACTCGGTGATTACATACCATCTGAAATACAAGATGCCATGACTAATTATTTCCTTCATATTGCTATCCTTTCACCCGGATATGCAGAATCCACTTGGTGTTTGGTCGAGCTAACATTTACGCTCAAAAGTGGCAAGAAACTTTTTCTTATCTTCTACAATGTTAATATTAGTGATATCCATTGGATAAGAGGAAGCTATGCTGAAGCATTCTCCAAGCATGAAGCCAACGCCAAATATACTTCAGAAACGCTTTAGGATTGGAAAATGGCACTGCAAAAGGTTTCATATGTTAAAGGCCCCATTGTCAAGAATGAGAAGTATCAAAGATTCTCTTTCTTTTATCACATGTTATGATATATCTCATAATACAATATAGTTGTTCTACAATGGAATCTCTTCTCTTTTTAAAATAGAATGAATCTCTTACTATCAAATCGAAATCTGATTTAAAGTTTTCCTCTCGTTATAATTATTATAACATTTCATCAAATTTTATTTTATTTTATTTATAACGTTGATGTTATTTTTTATTATCTACTTCACACTTGTAAACAAATAAACGATCTCTCTATTATTTGGATTAATCAATTAAATCAAATAAACCACTTAACAAATTAATTTAGATAAAAGAGGTAAGATTCATGGTTGCAATAATTGAAATTAAATATGGGATTAAATCACTTAAATATAATAATTAATTTGATAATTAATCATGGAGGAATGGTGTCATAAATTTAAGGAATCTATTCATCTAATAGTAAAAAATTTAGGACTTGATAAAACTTAATACAACAATTAGTTGAAACTTAGAAAATCTATTACTCTATTGACTAGGTTAGGTCAACAATTATGGAACTAGTCTTTGTTAGTATGAAATTGTTCTAGCACATGAATCTATTTAATGCTTGCATATCTATTTTGGGACTATGCAAACTTTTGAAAATTGTTCACTTTGGTTTCTTGTTGTCTAAGTTTGTGTAATGAATTGACAATATTTATAAACACCTTTGGGAATCTGTTGACTCATAACAGTTATGTTCTCTTTAGTCAAACTGATAGATAGATTGATTTAATGGTATTAAAGAAGGCCGAAAGACAACATACAATCATGCAATAGAAGGGTGTTGCCACAATAATGGGTGACACTTTCTGGGACATCATGATTTTTGTTGAAATCACATATTTTTAGAAAATATAATGATTTAAACCTTGAAAGGTTCCATTTAAAGGATTTTAATTGAAGAGGGGTTTGATCAAACCCCCTTAGATTCAAACTCCCTTGGATAGAATTCTGCTAGTTTTAAACCATACCTATAATGGAGTCTCCTCTACACCTATCAAAATGCTGATAAAAACCCACTTTTGATTTACCTTTTGGGGGATCAAATGAATTCATTTAAAATTTATGTTTTGTAAGTATGTAGTCCTTATTATAAGCTTCCCAAAAGTATAATTTTAAATATATTTAATTTGATTATTATATTTATTTTTTATTTCTTGTGAATGTAGGTTTTTCACCGAACATCAAGTTCTTTATTCTATACACATGGAAAATTACTAAATTAGTGAAAAAAATTCTAAAAAATATCTATGCCTAGGTATTGATGTCCTTGTTTCAACAACAAAATAAAAATTGAATTTCGATATATAAAGAAAAAGTCATGTTTTACAGAATATGCCTATGTCTAAATTATAATTGGTTTGACTTCAAAACTTAATAAAAAAAATATATTCAAGAAAACATTATGAAACCAAATGCATGCCCTATATATAGGTGTTACAAATCTAAATTCAAAAGAATCATAATTTTATCCTTTGTAGAAAAAGAGTTATGTGCTATAGAATACACATCACTTTAAAAAAATATTTTTACTATAAAAACTCATTATCAAAGGAGACACAAAAAATTTTACAATTTAACTCCAAATTTTTTTAAAAATATATATTTAGAATCTACAAACAAAATATCACAAATCATTAGTTCGCATCATCTTCAAATTCCTAACGGTTTAACGGCTATAGGTATCAGAAAGTGAACATTTAGTTCAAAATGTTGATTTCAATGTCAAGTTTCCAAAAAAGTGTAACCCGTTATTGTGGGATGACCCAGAATTAAAATGATAGATGTTGATGTAAATGTTCTAAATGTGCTACTAGTATGCTCTCATTAATGCTCTTGATTATTCCCTTGATGATCTATAAGTGTTGCTTGTTTTATAGCTGATTTCAAAATTAATGAGTGAATGCCCTTAAATACAACATGGCACACAATCCTACATAAAATTATGCTAGGTCAACACATAATGACTAGTAGAATAAGTCAACATAGGACTGTTTTAAATTTTGAAGTTTGGTGGGAAAGGTCCACAACTGTAGAGATGACCTAGATCACTTTTGCACTCATGGATTTGACCTAGGGTGGAAAATGATAAATTTAGGAATTAAGGACAAATATTTAGTGATAAACTATTGCGAGAGAATTCCCAGCTGACGATTGTAGATTGTAGTTCCAACTCATAGTCATTCACTGCCATTGCATGAACAAGGGTAGAACTATCTCCTCAATAGTTTAAAGTTTAAATGATTCTAGAAATGGACCATCCAAAGGTTTTCAAGACCCAGAATTTGACCGTTCCAAAAATTTAGAAACCAATCTTCCAACGACTATATTTCCTTATCTTTTTTCTTTTTCCTTTTTTTCCCTGAGAGATGCATAGAAACTATTTTTAAAAGCCCAAACTCTTCAAATTTTTTCACGCTCATTTCAGTATTTTATATTTTGAATTTAAAAAAAAAAAGTTAAAGTAATTTGTAGTTATAATTTTTTTATAAGTTTGTTTTACTTTTTAAAAAAATTAAATATATTTTTTAATTTATAAAATTTAGACTATTTAGTATTAGTAGACACAAACAAATATATAACTACCTCTAGGGGCTTAACTACAGTGGAGTGTAATTGTTACCAATTTTTCTCTATAGCCCAAATTGGTAGAGCTCGAATGCATTCAATTCATTTTAAATGAGAAAGTTTTTAACATTTGCCTGTTATCTTGTTTTGCATAGTTGGAGTGCTTGAAGGATTCAGTTATGATACATTGTTATAATAGATCAAAAAAGGGATTCAGTTAATCATTCATTGCATTGCAGATTTTTGCTTGAGACATAAGTTGTTTCATTTCATTACAATGATTATTCAATTTTACAAATGAGATACACAAATACATGATAGATCAAGTGTCCCACACAAGCCATGGAAATAGCTGAACTAGTACAAACATAGGAAATATACTATGCATCTGGAAATAAGAAAGGGAAAGAGCATAGTCATCATTGTCTGTTCGATGCCTTTGGTATCTAAGGTTGCTTTTCGTTCCTTGCTCTCAATCTTCATAAGAACCTGCAGGATTGGAAGAGATTTGTTAGAGCTCTGGCTATGAGTTTCCTATGTGCCTATCAACAGAGGCATAATACATTGCCTATGGTGCACTAAATCAGATACAAATCATTCACATACAAGAGAGACTGAAAGAGAAACAATCATTGAGCTTCACTGATTTTATCTAACATGTTTGTTTCCTGTGCAGGTATAGGTGAAATCATGTTGTTGGTTTTAAAGGTCATTTCAGCATGTGGTGTAAAGTGGGCTCCCATAAGGGTTGAGCCCATAATGCTTCTCCTGAACCTCAAGGGGAATAGAATTGAAATGCATATTCATATTCACTTGAAGAGTGTCTCATTAAGTGAGTGCATAAATTCCAAGTTCATTTCCCCATCTATGATCATTAGTTCAAGAGATGAAGTGACAACCATGTATGTGCAGTGAATTGGTCTAAGACAGATCAGTAGTGTGTGGAACTAAGGCATTATCAATGTTTTGTGTTATTACATTCATTGACTATTTCATTATCATTTGTTGCATTCAAGACATTCAAAGAGTAGTAATTTGATCTCATCATGCAGTCTTGCATATGAAGAAATAGTACAAATAAAGACAGTGATAGAATGCATCCTGCAAGTATTCATATGAAGAGGACAACACTGTTATGCTAATCAAGAAGCATAGTATTCAATGAACAACATGACAGGTACATTATAACCATTTTCATCCAAAGTATCTTTCATAATATTTGTGTTACCATTTTTTACCACAGGTTAAAAATTAGCTAAGCAGATTTATCATTTTGAATGAGGTTTGATGTATTTCTGTTATGTGCTAGTTGCATAGTTATTATGACAAATGCAGTTCAGTTGTTCAGATGCATTTACAAGTTTGAATACATAAGAGAATAAACATTGCATTGAAGGAAGCTAAGACATATTAGATGTCCCACACAAGCCGTGGGTTATAACTGAACTCATGCAAATACAAATAAAATACTATGCATCTAATGAAAGAAGAGGGAAAGACATAGCCATCATTGCCTTGTTTTGGTTGATCTTCGTAGTAGCCTCCAGTCATGCTCCTGACCTCGGCATGTACCTGAAAAATTGTGGGAAAGGTCCTGTTAGAAGCTCCGGTTATGAAAATCTTTCGTCAATCAAGAGAGACATAATACTTTAGTTATAAAGCATTGATCAAATGAGAAACATCCGTGTGCAGAAGGAACTGAAGAGAAGCAAACATAAGAGTATCATGGTTTTTATTCTAATCTATTTGTTTCATGTGCAGGTATAGGACAAATCATGTAGCTGTTTAAAGACTTTCAGCATGTGGTGTCAAGTGGCCTCCCACAAGGGTTGAGCCCAGCATGTTGCTACTCCTTGATCTTAAAAGGGATGATTAAGAATGAAAGAAATCATTGATGACATTCACATGACAAGCTAAAGGAATAGCAAGACAATCATATGCATCAATCCCATTTTAAGACATGACCATGGTTTCACTTCAAAGTATGAAATGCAACCAAGAACATGACCTGAACTGATGGAGGACAAAATCCAATGCATATAATAGATATGCACTACTCCAACTGTTATGAAAATGGCATTGTCAAGTATAATAATAATCAGGAGTATACAATGCATTTGTAATCATCAGATTGAAAAAGGAGTAAGTGTGCACAAGTATTAACTATTTGAAGATTGCTTACTCATCCATAATCTAATTGGAGTATCCATTATAAACCAGTAAGCAAATTGCAAAAATAGGTGAGTACCAAGCATCATATTTTCTCATTTAAGTGGAGTGGAAAAATCAAATTTAGAATTCAAATTACATAAGCTACCTTTTAAATGATGAAATATATCCAATTGTGCCTCACATTTTGCTACTGATAAGTTGAGCATCAAAACAGTGTGTGTCATTTATTACATTCAATGCATATCTATGAAAGACACAAGATAGTATTGTAGATTTGTAGTAGAAGAATATAGGACAGCTAGGTTAGATGGCTTATTTTTGTCTTTGACAAACTTCAAAGGATCAAAAGGAACATTTCATTACATGTGTGTAATAGAGCATTATTATCATGTGACAAAGGAGTAGTTGAACTGGTATGATTGTCATCCTTTATGCTACAAGATATCATGTTGTGTTAAAATGAAATGTATAAGTGTATGGTTGCATCTGGTCATGAGTGAGGTCAAATAAAGTTTTCATTATAAGAAGTGATCTGTCAAACTGGTAATATAAGATATAGTGGACCTGATTGATGTCCTACAGGACATCTCATATAATGCATTTGATATGATAAAATACAGTAAAGGAGAACATCAAGAGTCATCATGTGTTATAGTGTATACAAAACAAGTAAGTGGCTTCTTCATTTATTACAATGACTCAATGTCATGACACAGCCATAGGCATCAATCATGTTTAAAGTATCTAATTGCAAGGTCCACTAAAAGGACAAGTAAAGCTACATAATTGAATACATGTACGCTAATACAGAAAGAAGAAGAATTCTAAGTTGAAAATCGATAGTACACATTTCATATGCAAGTCCACTGAAAGAGTAAGTAGAGCTACAAAGATAGAAACATTGTATACAATCTTCACTTTTCTTAAAAACAATGACAATGATTATCACTCAGCAGTGACAGCATGAGAAAGAAAAGAGATATCATATGCCAGTATATGCTACATGAGCAATTTTGTGCTCATAAAGATGAAATCATTGCTTCAGTTTCAAATCTGGGTTCTCACAATGAAAGAGCACAGATATATTCATATAATGCCATCTACATTCATTTTCTCAAATACCCATATCGAGTTTCAGAACCTAATGCATTTTGTTTACATTGTTACATTGTTTACACAGCAAAAACATGAAACCCTTGTCAGGTTTAAAAAGGTTTTCTTTCCTTTCGCAATACACAGTCGAACAAGGTGAGAGTGAAGTATTGAAGACATGGCCGCAAAGAGTAAAGGAAGTTTTGTATAAAATAAAAGAAACCCTCATTTTAAACACAATGAAACTTCATATTTTTTACATCAAAAGACAAAGAACCATCTACAAAATATGTTACATGCCATGACTATTGCATGTGTGAGTATATTTCACATACCTAGCTAACTAAGATATGAAACCCTCATCACAGTTTCATATAGACATAAATAAAGGAACCCATAGTGGGAACAATGATATGGAGGACTCACTGTATGACTATAGCAAGAGGAGAAGATTATGGTCACCACCAGTTGAACTGGACCTTGTCATTTTTGTCATTTTTTATAAAGTTCAACACAGAAAAACCAAAACAAGGATATATCAAAACTAAGAAGACTAGGGAAACAGCTACATGGCCGCAGCCATTTAACAGATATAAGCCATTGAAAACACAATGAAATGCCATTGAAAGCTTCAAATTCAAAGTTACCAAGTGCAGCTTGTTCTTTTGACTTGATAAGTGCAATGTTTCGACCCCAAAAGCAATTGAATGGAGCAAAATACACCGAGAATGAAACCCCAAGTCAGTAGCCATAGTTGCACGGCCAAACTCAATGCCAACAAAATGAAATGACCAAAATTCTAGGATTTCACATTTGCTTTTGTTTTGACATCCTTTTCTTTTGACCATGCAAAACAATATAATCATTTTTATCAAATGAGATCGGGGTCAACGCCTTGAGTTCGATGATAGCTAGTAATCATAAGGAGAAGTGGCCGACATCACAAAGAAAATGGCTTGTTTTATTAAGTCAAAGGTGGACATTATCATGAGTTGTGCCTTTAGAATATTTGCAGGACCTTGATCTCATTTGTGGTCAACTCACATTGGAGTCTAATTATTATTTGACAATGCATGTGGTCGAGTGTCTTTGACCTCCCACTTATGCATTTTTTTTTATTCCTTCACATGTTTCGAATATATGCATAAGATCAAACAAGAACCTTAGAAATGTGAAGACTATGCAAGATGATGACATAGTAAAAGGGGTCAAATGTGACATGGTGGCACTATAGAGACAATGAGTTGGCAGTTTTTCAAGCCATATGGATAATGATGAGGTGTAGAATATTGATACATGGAGGCCATGGTGTCAAGCCTTTCAAGGCTTTCATTTATTTTCTGCAAATGTGTGAAGTATTTCATTTTTTTTTATGATTTTTATAGAAAACCATTTGTGATATCTTGTAAATATCTTGGTGAAATTATAAACCAGATATCCTTTTACTTTTGCAAAAAAATCATATCGATAGGATATGGATTAAAATTGTCATATCACTGTAAAGTTAACTTTAAAGCAATGAAATCATGAATTGCTTTTAAAGTTTAACTATTTTAGGCAATTTATAGGCTAAAAGAAGATCAAATATTCTATTTTGATTTGGTTTATTTAGAGCCATATAGGACAAATTTTTAGAGCTTTCATGAGTAGAGGAAAGCAATTTTGTGGTGGGACCACATGAGAGGGCAATTTTGCAGCCTTATTTTCCAGATTGGTGACAGATTCAGTGCTTTATTTTTGGCTTTCATGAGTAGCTCAAAAATGGACTTAGGGTCTATTTTTAGGAGCTTTTTTTAGCTTTCTTCAGAGGAGATCATTTGGAGACATTTATAGGAGGAAAACTTAGTTTTTTCTCACTCAGTTAACATCACTTTCTTCTCTCTTGTAGAGTTGTATACAGGCAGTTGGCTCACACATTTTATTTTTCATGCATTGTACTCCTTTCAGTTCTAATAGAAAATCATCATGTTTCACATATTTTTGCAGTCTTGATCTGATGTTATATTGTGACTATTTCAGTCCTTTATTGTGTCTCAATACTATTAAAAACTTATTTTTTCCTAGTTGTAGTTTGTGTTTGATCTAAACCTTGTTGCAAATTACTTAAGAAATAAACTATCAGTGAAATTGTGAGGATTTAGGTTAGAGGATCTATTTGTGAGTGATAGAATTTCATCTAGTTTAGATTCTAGAATTAGTTTGCATTTTAGTTACATCCTTCTATCCCTTTTCCCCTCAAGTCAGTAGTTTAGAAATTATAAGAGAACCAGCTCACTCAGTAGTTTAGAAATTATAAGAGAACCAACTCACTCTAGAGATTCGTTCTCATGAAAGGAGACCCACATCTGAGAATGATTCCATGTTTAAGCAAGTAGTTAAGTTTTTGCAAAGCTTAACAGGGGTGCATACTTGAATTGACAACAGTTTTTGGTATGCCCGGTGGGACCCTAGAAGTAATTTCAAAGAGATTTGTACCTTCATAGCTGTTGTTCTGGTAAATGTAGCAGTTTTACCAGCCTTTGGAGGATTTCAATATACCCGGTGACTCATTCCCTCTGGTTTGGATTTAGATTAGTGCTTACAGCTTATGAGAACTAGGTCTAATCTAGACCCATTTAACTACTTACAGCTATCTACACCTAAAAGGAGAGGTAGATCAGCAAGCAGAATAGCTGAGTCACCAAGAAGATCAAAGTCTACACCTTCCCAATTCAAATCTACAAGCCTGGTAAAAAGAGGTAGAAGTCTAGTGCTGATAGTGTAGATACCTATAATGGCTAGGTAGTATACATTTGTTGCTTTCAATGGTGGAATCCCATTACAACTTGCCCAAAGAGATGATATTCCAATGGCAGCCCTTAAAAGTCTGTGTTATTTCATTGGAGAAGATCATACTACTGCTGTCGAACATATTTAAGATGTAGCAACCTTATGTTTCATGCACAATGTCACTCAAGAGAATTTGACAATCAGGATTTTAGCCACTTTGTTAAAAGGAAAGGCCTTATAGTGGTTCAGAGCACTTGCTAAAAATTTAATAACATCCTAGGACTTACTGGGAGATCAGTTACACAAACATTTCAAGGACAAGTTTGATCATCTCTCATTGCTGGAGCAACTGAGCACCATCAAAAGGGCACCCCACGAACACATGGTTGATTTCAACTACCAATTTCAAAGAACCTGGGATAGGATTCCCACAACGGTAAAACCTTTGCCAAGGCATGCTTTTCTATTTTATCTCAAAGCTTTGAACAGTGAAATTTTTGTAATGATACAGTCTATGGGAGGGACCACCCTTCCAAATTCTTTTGAGACTGTTGTTAGAGCAGAAAACTGCCTTATTTAGGTAGGGAAGATAGCCCCTAGGCCTCCTTTACCCATTTTCCCTAAAATCAAGCCATTTATGCCTATGGTAGTGCCTCCTCTAGCTACTATCCCACCTATTCTAGTAATAGGATATCAAACAGCCCAACAAACTACTATCCCAGTTCAAACCCAAAGTACCTCAGAGTTGGAAAATACTTTAAGGACAATTGTAAATAAGCTAGTGAATATGAAAAAATGTTTGCCCTATCAAAATCAGTATCAATCTAATCAGCAAAATACCTAATATCAGCCCAATCAACAATATAGGAAACCCTTTCAGGGTAATCCTCAGGGGTAAAGAAAGAACTATAACCCTTGACACTTTCAAGCTTATAATCCAAATACGGCTAGTACCCCAAGAGAGCTTGTACCCACATAGAATAATTTGGTCCAGGATGATGACTGGTGTTATCTATGTCACCAACCACATAATCAAGGTACTTACACAAATGGAGTGAGAAATCAGGCACTCATGGTTCAAAACAATTATGCAAGTTCAAAGGGGGTTAATGGTGAAGTTTCAACTCAGCAGAATAAGGCTGATGTGGTCTTAATGAATTAGGAGGAATCTAATATTTGTGGTGTAAATTATTTTCAAGGTTAGAATCAGCAAAGTACACCTATTTCAGCTAACACAAGGTTAAAATTAAGAGCTGCAAAAGTAAACCAGCAAGCTGTTATAGTACAACAGTAGGCTGTAAAGGATAAAAACTAGGTTTATTTGTCACAAACTACCCCTATACCACAACAAAAAGTACAAATTCTGCAAAGGGACCAAGTAGTACCAATGAAGGAACAACCCAAAATGTAGTAGTTGTCTTCACAAGGTCAGATTGATGCAGTTGCAGCAAGAAGACAACATAAGGTAAATCTTGTTGCTTTTAATATAGTTGATCATCTTAAGAAAGCTACAATGAGTATGTTAGTTATGGATACTTTACGTATCCCTGGCCAGAAAAATTTGCTGCAAGAAGCATTGACTAAACTCTCACTTTTTGAGCATTCTAGTCAAGAGAAGGCCAAGGTTTTACTTGCCAATAGTTCTGAGATCAAAAGTGGGTAGTCAGTAAGTGCTCGGTAAAACCACCCCCTTTCTATCTAAGTCTCATTATTGGTGATAAATTGGTTCATAATTGTATGGTAGACTCAAGGGCAAGTAGTTCAGTTATACCCAAAAGTGTAGCTAACTCATTAGGATTGGTTTATGAGCCCCTTGTGAAAGGAGTAGTATAGTTAGACAGGTCTGCACTTAGTACTATGGGGATAATCAAAAATCTGCCACTCACATTGCATACTTGTCCTAATTTTACCATCCATCAAGACATCTACATCATTGACCTTCCACCTAGTTTTGCAATCTACCTTTCTAGGGAGTTCACAGCTAAATTGTATGGGTTTCTTTCATCTGACTAGACTCACTTGTTCTTTAGAACGAGATATGGTACAAAAGTAACAATACAATCCAAACCACTTGCAAAAGACCATATTGAGGCGTATGTTTCCAGCCCAATAAATACTAATCTCTATATCACCTGTGGGTAGCAGGATGAACCCATGAGTCTAGATCCCAATGGACCTATAGAAGACATAAATTTAGATGATTAGGCAGCTGAAGATCATAAAAGTGACCCTTTGTGTCACATAGATGAGGTAGGACTAGGCATTTATATGATACAGGAACCTGATGCAGTGATTCCTAATCTGATTAAGGATCAAAATCAATTAGAACAGTAAGAAGATCAGCTTTGGAAGCTGTACTTTGACGGATCAAGGACCAAGACAGATGCTGGGGGAGGTAATATGTCAATTTCACCTCAAGGAGACAAGTATTATGTTGCCTTAAGGTTTACTTTCAGTTGCACAAATAATGTGACTGAGTATTAGGCCTTGATCCATGGTTTAGAATGGGCTCATAAAAAAAGTATAAAATCTATTCAAGTTTATGGGGATTCTAAGTTGATTGTTAACCAAGTTAGGAATTTGAATGTTTCTAAAAATGATTTGCTCAAAAAGTACATGCATAGAGTGTTGGATTCAATTGAATGTTTTGATGCTTTTAATCTAATTTTAGTTCCTAGGGATCAAAATAAGTATGTAGATAGGTTGGCAGCCTTGGGATCCCAATTTGAGATTCCTGATTAGGTTCAAAATGTTGAGGTATAGCCATATGTTAAGATAGTTGTTAGACCTTCTGTACTCAACAATAGTGTTTCATGGCAAGTGTTTAACAGTGATGAACAAATCTTAAGTGCAGAGGCTAAATTTGTACTAGATAATTAGCATAAATATCAGCAGCAATTTGAAGACCAGATTGTCCAATTGAGGACCAACAAGTTGCCCAAGGGATTAGTCACATTAGAAACAGTGTTTAACACTGATGATTAGTTCAGAAAAGACAAGTGCAACATGACAGCGAAGCAAGAACATTATCAAACCATAGAAATTTTTAAGGACAAACTACTGAAACTTGGAAAGGTATGCACTAGAGAAGAACAACAGTCTTTTATTCAATTATGTCAAGATTTTTTTGATGTTTTTGCATGGGAGTATAAATACTTGAGAGGTTTTGATCCCAGCTTGGCCCAATACACCATAGAGTTAAAGCCTAATGTCAAGCCTATTAGGCAAAAGCAAAGACCCCTCAATCCCAAACTTGAGCACTTAATGAAGGATGACCTGAATAAACTGATTGAGAGCAGTATCATTTTCCCAATAAAACATACCTCATGGGTTTCCAATTCGGTCCCAGTTAGGAAGAAGAATGGTGAAATTTGACTTTGTGTCAATTTCCATGATCTAAATTAGGCCTCATTAAAAGACCATTACCCTCTTCCTTCCATGGAACAAATACTACAAGTTGTTTCAAGTTCTGATAGGTACTCTTTGTTAGATGGATACTCTAGATATAATCAAATTCTGGTCAAAGAAGAGGACCAATACAAAACTGCATTCACAACTAAGTGGGGTACCATTGCGTATCAAAAGATGCCATTCAGTCTATCCAATGCAGGGACAACCTTTCAAAGGGCAATGGATATGGCCTTCCATGGTCTTTTGAACAAAATAGTGGTGGTCTATCTAGATGATATAACTATTTTTTCTAAAGATTCTAATGATCATTTTGACCACTTGAAGTAGATATTTTAGAGGTGCAGAGAGTTTGGAGTTTCATTGAACCCCAAAAAGTGTATATTCTCAGTTCATGAAGGAAGACTCCTCCAGTCATATTATTTCAAAAGAAGGTATTACTATTGACCCTGTGAGAGTTTTATCTATTCTAGATTTATTGCTACCTACACATAAGAAAGGCTTGCAGAGCTTTCTTGGTAGAATTACTTTTGTTAGGAGGTTTATTCCAAATATTCTATCTTTGTTACAACCTCTTACTGCCATGTTGAAAAAGAATGTGCCATTCCACTGGACTAAAAAGGGAAAAGGAAGCTTCGAGCAGATTAAGGAAGCCCTTATTGCTGCCCCTATCCTCATCAATCCTAATTATGAGAAGGATTTCATTTTATATGCTTTTGGAGGAGCTAACACTATTTCTGCAATGTTATGTCAGCAAAACGATGAAGGATTAGAGCAACGAATTGCATTTTTTAGCCAAGTGTTGCATGAATATGAGGTAAAGTATTCTTTTGTGTAGAAACATGCTTTTTATATTGTAAGGAGCCTCAAGAAATTTAGACACATGTTGTCTAATAGTAAGATTCACTTAAAGGTTGCTCATCCCACTGTCAAGAGTTTTTTACTAAACAAAGACATAAATAACAAGAGAGCTAGTTGTATAACCAAAGTTATGGAATTTGATGTCGACATCCAAGTAACCAAGCTGATTAGAGGTAAGGGCTTATGCGAGAAGCTTGCTGAAAGTGAAGAGTTTGAGAAAGAACATCAAGAAGAAACCAAAATGGTGCTAAATAATAATGAACTAGCCAATGCACCAACTCAAATAGATAGCTGGGTGCATCAGTTGATGCATTATTTGTAGACCAGTGAGTGTCTATTTGGTTTAGATAGGGTAGGTAGAAGGTATTTTCAATTGCAAGCTACTCCTTATGCTATTATTGATGGTATTTTATATAGGAGAGACTTTAATGGTATATTTTTGAGGTGTGTTATTGAGGTCTATTTTTGAGGAGGTCACTTTGCAGCTAGAACAACTACCTTGATTTGTTTAAAGATTCTTTTGCTTGGGTGAGAGGATGTGAGAAGTGTTCCCTATTTGCAGCTAAGCAAAGACTTGCTGCCCTACCCCTACATCTTGTTAAAGTTGAACAGCCATTTGCAAAATGGAGATTGGATTTAATAGGACCAATAAATCCACCTTCAAGTGTAGGCCACAAGTTGATTTTGACTGCCACAAATTATTTTACCAAGTGGACCAGGTTGTTGCCTTAAGATAAGCAAATGAATCTGTTGTCCTAATTTTTTATCAGGACTTAGTGTCAAGATTCGATACACTAGATTCAATCATCTCTAATAATGGTCTAGCCTTTTTAGGACTAAGAATTTCAGATTGGTCTGTCAGAAATAATATCTATTTCAATACTTCATCTAACTATTACCCACAAGGTAATGGGTAGGCTGAATCTACCAACAAAAATATGACAAGGATCATCAAGAAGACCATTGAAGATAATCAGAAAACTTGGCATGAAAAATTATAGTAAGCTCTTTGGACTGACAGAATTACACTGAAGAGGTCCACTAGTTGTTCCCGGTATGTGCTTACTTATGGAAGAGAGGCTCGGTTACCTATTTCAGTTGAATTGCCTACATTGGCCTTTATCAAAGAACTTGAGCTACTAGAAGAATAGCCTCTTGTGATCAGACTAGCTCAGCTCATGGAGTTGGAAGAGACAAGGAAAGATGCCTTAAGAAAGCTTGATATGCATTAAACCCAAATGAAGAATGTGTTCGATAAGAGAGCACGACCAAGGAGTTTTATTGTCAGAGATTTGGTGTTCAAGTGGAATGAACTTAGGAGCAGGCCAGATAAGCATTCTAATTTGATGTCATTTGGGATGGGTCTTATGCTATCATAGAGTGCAAAGAAAATAATGCATTTCAGTTGTCCAAGTTGAGTGGAGAGGTGCTATCTATCCTAGTTAATGGGATCCACGTCAAGCATTGCCTTTGAGGATAAGAGAATTCCTTTGTACACAGTAGAGTAGTTTTGCAGTGAATAAGTGCTCAAGCACATTTGTTTCAACATTCTGTTTTGGCCATTAGGGCCTGTTAGTTTGGTTTCAGTAGAGTTTGTTTTTAGTTTTCTATTGTTGTTTGAACTATTGGAGAGCTGAAGTACAATGTTTTCTAAGTTTTTGAGAAGGATAGAGTATGACTCTATGCCCAATGGATGTCAAGGCAACTAGTCAAATGCTTAGCAGGTAAGCATATAGCAGAAGTTGCCAGAAATGTTACCATGTTTTAACCACAACTCAAAAATTGGCTGAGTAGATTTATCATTTATCATTTTGAATGAGGTTTGATGTATTTCTGTTATATGCTAGTTGAATAGTTATTATGACAAATGCAGTTCAGTTGCTCAGATGCAGAAAGAAAAGTTTCAATCATTCATTGCATTGCAGAGCAATAAAATGAGATAAGTATTCATTCACCACAATGGTTATTCATTTACAAGTTTGAATACATAAGAGAATGAACATTGCATTGAAGGAAACTAAGACATATCAGATGTCCCACACAAGCCCTGGGTTATAGCTGAACTCATGCAAATACAAATAAAATACTATGCATATAATGAAATAAGAGGGAAAGACAACCATTATTGCCTTGTTTTGGTTGATCTTCATAGTAGCCTCCAATCCTTCTCCCGACCACGACATGTACCTAAAAATTTGTGGGAAAGGTCCCGTTAGAAGCTCCGGTTATGAAAATCCTTCATCAATCAAGAGATGCATAATACTTTAGTTATAATGCATTGATCAAATGAGAAACATTCATATGCAAAAGGAACTGAAGAGAAGCAAACATAAGAGCATCATGGTTTTTATTATAATCTATTTGTTTCATGTGCAGGTATAGGACAAATCATGTATCTATTTGAAGACTTTCAGCATGTGGTGTGAAATGGCCTCCTACAAGGGTTGAGCCCAGCATGTTGCTGCCCCTTGATCTTAGAAGGGATGAATAAGAAAGAAGGAAATCATTGATGACATTCACATGACAAGATGAACGAATAGCAAGACAATCATATGCATCAGTCCCATTTCAAGACATGACCATGATTTCACTTCAAAGTATGAAATGCAACCAAGAACATGACCTAAACTTATGGAGGACAAAATTCAATGCATATAATGTTGGGATAAGGTACCATTAACCTTGTAAATCCCAATATTGTATTATTCTATTTATTATTTGTAATTACCCATAAGAGATGTACAAGTTTCACCAGCAGTGGTAAACATTATTTACTGTCCACGGTAATTACGGAGTTACTACATGGTAAGTCCTGGAGTTACCGGTGGTAGTTATAGGATGTCATTTACTATGGTAAATGGTAATTGGTCAAAGTGGGGTGCACATGTGGAGGAATAATCTATTTTTAGTGTTATGACGCACATCATATATGTTGTAAGAGGGTGTAAGAGATTCTATGACAACTATAAGTTGTCATAAGAATCTATGACACTTATAATAGCATATGATGCATCATAAGATGTTGTAAGTGGCTATTTTTAGTCCAAAGGCATTTAATCTTGCATGAGAACATTTTCCCAAGTTTAGGATGCATGTATGACAGCATTTATGACCCTGTAAGAGCCTATTCTTGGCCATGGATGCTCAAGGTTGTATTGTTGACTCTTGACAAGTGTTATGGGCTTGTAAGAAGTCATTTAATGTCTTGAGGTTGTGTAAATTCTATATAAACCATAGCATAGTAGATGAGATGCATATAACCGTTTATAGGTACTTAGGTTTTGCCAGAGTGAAGGTTGAAGGACAAAGGAAGTGAATGTATTTTTAATCTCCTTTTGTGAAGATAATACAACTTGGCCTCTTTTCTTGGTGGAGTTTTTTACCCAAAAGGGGTTTCTCCACATTAAACACTTGTGTTATGTGCTTCAATTTGCTTCTGGTATATTTCTATATTGTGGGTTTATGTTTTGTTACAATCTCTATTAATAACACACAATTAAAGATTGCTGAAATTTATCTCGAATCAGATTTCCATTGAAGTAGTGTTGCTTTCATTTCTAACATTTGGTATCAGAGCCTGACCAACTTTGACTCTTGGGTGGTTGTGTGGAAGTTGTAGCTGCAGTGGGAGATTTGGTTGTGTTTGTTTTGCAAATCTTGTGTTGTTATTATGGCTGCATCCACCATTGCATCAACCTCTTGATTGGACATTGAGAAGTTCAATGGAACAGGGTATGAGTTGTGGAAGCTGAAAATGGAAGATTTGTTGGAAGAAATAAACCAATGGTTAGTTTTTTAAAAAGAGAAGAAACCCAATGATGTCTCTCAAGATGAGTGGGATATACTGGATAAGAAGGCACGAGGAACCATCCGGTTGTGTCTTTCAGACTCTGTCCTATTGAATGTCGCAAAGGAAGAGACTGCATACAAGTTGTGGAAACTATTGAGTGAGATCTATCAAGCCAAGAGTATGGTAAATAAACTTTATTTAAAAATAAAATTATTTTCCATGATAATGCGAGAAGGTGAATCAATTGTAGAGCATTTAAATTCTTTTAATATGTTAGTGAGTCAGCTTGATTTAGTAGATATTGAGGTTAGTGAGGAAGATAAATGTATCTTACTTCTTTGTTCTTTACCTGAGTCTTGGGAAAATGTTATCCTTGCTATCACTGCTAACCTTGTGGATCCGAAGTTGGATGCTCTTGTTTCAGTGCTACTGTCACAGGAATTGAGGAAGAAGAGTTTAGATAGTTTAGGGGATGCTCTTAGTGTCAGGTGAAGGTCTAAGGAAAGGGGACCAAAGGGAGATTAGAAAGGGGCTAAGGACAAGTCCAAGGGCCAGTCTAAGACTCCTAGTAAAAGGAATAGAGTTAAGTGTTGGAACTGTACTAAAAGGGGACATGTGAAGAAGGAGTACTGAAACCACAAGAAATAGTGGGAGAGTGCTTTGGATAAGTCTTTGAATGTAGGTGAAGATGTTTACTTTCTACATGTAATGTTGTTTCTAATGAAAACTAGTTGGTTGACTCAGGATGCTTGTTTCATATGACCCCGCATAAGGAATGGTTCTCCACATATGAAGAATATGATAGAGGTAATATCTACCTTGGTGACAACTCTTCATATCTGATTGTCAGGAAAGGAAAGGTATTGTTGTGTTTCAGTGATGGGAGGATTAAAACCCTCCCTGGTGTTTTGCATGTTCCTGGATTAGCTAGAAATTTTATTTCAGTTTCGAAGTTGAATGATTTGGGAATGCATGTGACATTTGACAAGCATGGCTGTAGATTGGTGAGAGGGAACTTGGTGGTAGCGAAAGGGAAGAGATTCAGGAACTTGTTTAAGCTTGAAGACACTACAGTTTATAATGCCTCCTATGTATACGAGGCTAATACTGAAAATACATGTATGTTGTAGCACTGTAGATTGGGCCACACAAGCAATAATGTATTGAAAACTATTAAGAATAAATAATTGTTGGATGGTTTCTCTTATTTTGATGAGCATTTTGATTTATGTGAACATTGTGTGTTTGGTAAACAAAACAGAAAATTATTTCCTTTAGCAAGCAATAGAGAAAAAGAGAAGTTAGAAATTTTTCATACAAATGTGTTTGGGCCTGTGGATAATGAATCTATCAAAAAATCTCATTAATTTGTAACCTTCATTGATGATGTATCCGGATATACATGGATTTATTTTATGAAACATAAATCTAAAGTTTTCACTAAGTTTAAGGAATTCAAAGTCTTAGTAGAGAACCAATCAAGTTTAAAGATAAAAATATTAAGATCTGACAATGGAGGGGAATATTGCTCTAAGGAATTTGGTAATTTTTGCAAGCATGCAGGTATAATCAGACAAAAGACAACTCCATATACACCACAGTATAATGGTGTTGCAGAAAGGATGAATCGAACAATTATGGAAAGAGCCAGAAGTATGCTTAGTGATGCACAGTTAGATAAATACTTTTGGACAGAGGCTGTGTGTACTGCTTGCTACTTGATAAATAGATCTCCTTATAAGGCTCTTGATTCAACACCTTATGAAGTGTGGACAAGTAAGAAAACTTCTGTTTCACATTTAAGGGTTTTTAGTTGTGAGGCTTTTGTTCATGTGCCTAAGGAAAAGCGATCTAAGTTGGATCCAAAGGCTAAAAAGTGTACATTCATTGGATATAGTGATAATGTCAAAGGCTATAAGCTTTGGAATCCACTAACCTTGTAAATCCCAATATTATATTATTCCATTTATTATTTACAATTACCCATAAGGGATGTACAAGTTTCACCAACAGTGGTAAAAATTATTTACTATACACGGTAATTATGGAGTTACTACACGATAAGTCCTAGAGTTACCAGCGGTAGTTAAGTGATGTCATTTACTATGGTAAATGGTAATTGGTCAAAGTGGGGTGCACATGTGGAGGAATAATCTATTTTTAGTGTTATGATGCACGTCATAGGTGTTGTAAGAGGGTGTAAGAGATTCTATGACAACTGTAAATTGTCATAAGAATCTATGACACTTATAATAGCATATGACACATCATAAGATGTTGTAAGTGGCTATTTTTATCCCCAAGTCATTCAACCTTGCATGGGAATATTTTCCCAAGTGTAGGATGCATGTATGACAGCATTTATGACCCCGTAAGAGCCTATTCTTGGCCATGGATGCCCAAGGTTGTATTGTTGATTATTGACAAGTGTTATGGGCTTGAAAGAAGTCATTTAATGTCTTGAGGTTGTGTAAATTCTATATAAACCATAGCATAGTAGATGAGATGCATATAACAGTTTACAGGTACCTACGTTCTACCAGAGTGAAGGTTGAAGGATAGAGGAAGTGAATGTATTTTTAATCTACTTTTGTGAAGATAATATAACTTGGCCTCTTTTATTGGTGGAGTTTTTTACCTGAAAGGGTTTTCTCCACATTAAACACTTGTGTTATGTGCTTCATTCTACTTCTAGTAAATTTCTATATTGTGGGTTTATCTTTTGTTACAATCTCTATTAATAACACATAGCTAAAGATTGCTGAAATTTATCTCGAATCAGATTTCCATTGAAGTAGTGTTGCTTTCATTTCTGACATATAATAGCTATGCACTACTCCAACTATTATAAAAATAAAATTCTCAGGTATAATAATAATTAGGAGTATACAATGCATTTGTAATCATCAGACTAATAAAGGAGTAAGTGTTCACAAGTATTGACTATCTAAAGATTGCTTACTCATCCATAGTCCAATTGGAGTATCCATTATAAACCAATAAGCAAATTACAAAGATAGGTGAGTACCAAGCATCATATTTTCTCATTTAAGTGGAGTGGCAGAATCAAATTTAGAATTCAAATTACATAAGCTACCTTTTAAATGATGAAATATATCTAATTATGCCTCACATTTTTCTACTGATAAGTTGAGCATCACAACAGTGTGTGTCACTTATTACATTCAATTCATATCTATGAAAGACATAGGATAGTATTGCAAATTTGTAGTGGAAGAATGTAAGACAGCTAGGTCAGATGGCTTATTTTTGTCTTTGACAAAATTCAAAGGATCAAAAGGAACATTTCATTACATGTGTGTAAAAGAGCATTATTATCATGTGACAAAAGAGTAGTTGAACTAGTATGATCATCATCCTTTATGCTACAGGATATCATGTTGTGTTAAAATGAAATGTATAAGTGTATGGCTGCACCTGGTCATGAGTGAGTTTCAAATAAAGTTTTCATTATAAGAAGTGATATGTCAAACTGGTAATATCAAATATAGTGGACCTAATTGATGTCCTACAGGACATCTCATATAATGCATTTGATATGATAAAATACAGTAAAGGAGGACATCAAGAGTCATTATGTGTTACAGTGTATACAAAACAAGTAAGTGGCTTCTTCATTTCTTACAATGCCTCAATGTCATGACATAGCCATAGTCATCAATCATGTTGAAGTATCTAATTGCAAGGTCCATTGAAAGGACAAGTAAAGCTACAGAATTGAATACATGTATGCTGATACAAAAAGAAGAAGAGTTCTAAGTTGAAAACTAATGGTATACATTTAATATGCAAGTCGACTAAAAGAGTAAGTAGAGCTACAAAGATAGAAATAGTGTATGCAATCTACACTTTTCTTAAAAACAATGACAGTGATTATCACTCAGCAGTGACAACATGAGAAAGAAAAGAGATATCATATGCTAGTATATGCTACAGGAGCAATTTTGTGCTCATAAAGATGAAATCATTATTTCAGTTTCAAATATGGGTTTTCATAATGAAAGAGAAGAGATATATTCATATAATGCCATCTACATTCATTTTCTCAAATACCCATATCGAGTTTTAGAACCTAATGCATTTTACAGTGTTGAAGAGAAATGAAAATGGTAAGTAAACTATCTAGATAGGGCTGTAGATGATTACATTGTTTACGTATCAAAAACATGAAACCCTTGTTAGGTTTAAAAAGGTTTTCTTTCCTTTTGCAATACATAGTTGAGCAAGGTGAGAGTGAAGTATTGAAGACATGGCCGCAAAGAGTAAAGGAAGTTCTGTGTAAAATAAAGGAAACCCTCATTTCTAACACAAGAAAACTTCATATTTTTTACATCAAAAGATAAAGAGCCATCTATAGAATATGTTACATGCCATGACCATGCCATGTGTGAAGTTATTTCACATACCCAGCTAACTAAGAAATGAAACCCTCATCATAGTTTCATATAGATAGAAATAAAGGAAGCCACAGTGGGAACAATGATATGGAGGACTCACCATATGACTATAGCAGAGGAGAAGATTATTGCCGTGGCCAGTTGAACTAGACCATGTCATTTTTGCCATTTTTTAAAAAGTTCAACACAAAAAACAAACAAGGATATATCAAAGCCGAGAAGACTAGAGAAACAATAACATGGCCACAACCATTTAACAGATATAAGCCATGGAAAACATAGTGAAATGCCATTAAAAGCTTTAGATTCAATCTTACCAAGTGTGGCATGTTCTTTTGACTTGAGAAGTGCAATGTTTTGACTCCAAAAGCCATCGAATGGAGCAAAATACATAGAGAATGAAACCCCAAGTTGGCGACCACAATTGCAGAGCCAAACTCAATGCCAGCAAAATCAAATGATCAAAATTCTAGGGTTTCACATTTGCTTTTGTTTCAACATACTTTTCATTTTGACAATGCAATATAATATAATCATTTTTGTCAAATGAGATCAGGGTCAACACCTTGAGTTCAATGACACCTAGTAATCATAAGGAGAAGTGGCTGAAAGCACAAAGAATATGGCTTGTTTTATTGAGTCAAAGGTGGACATTATCATGAGTTGTGCCTTTAGAATATTTGCAGGACCTTGATCTCATTTGTGGTCAAGTGTCTTTGACCTCCCACTTATGCATTTTTTTTAATTCCTTCACATGTTTCGAATATATGCATAAGATCAAACAAGAACCTTGGAAATGTGAAGAGTATGTATGATGATGGCATAGTCAAAGGTGTCAAATGTGACATGGTGGCACTATAGAGACAGTGAGTTGGTAGTTTTTCAAACCATAGGGATAATGATGTTGTGGTAGAATATTGACACATGGAGGCCATGGTGTCAATCCTTTCAAGGCTTTCATTTATTTTTTGCAAATGTGTGAAGTATTTCATTTTTTTATGATTTTTATAGAAAATCATTTGTGATATCTTGTAAATATCTTGGTGAAATTATAAACCAGATATACTTTTATTTTTACAAAAAAATCATATCGATAGGATATTGATTAAAAATACCATATCATTGTAAAGTTAACTTTAAAGCAATGAAATTATGAATTGCTTTTCAAGTTTAACTATTTTAGGAAATTTATAGGCTAAAAGTAGATCAAATATTCCATTTTGATTTGTTTTATTTAGAGCCATATAGGAAAAAATTTTGAAGCTTTCATGAGCAGAGGAAAGCAGTTTTATGGTGGGACCACATGAGAGGGCAATTTTATAGCCTTATTTTTCTAGATTGGTGACAGATTCAGTGCTTTATTTTTGGCTCTCATGAGTAGCTTGAAAATGGACTTAGGGTCTATTTTTAGGATCTTTTTCAGCTTTCTTTAGAGGAGATCATTTGGAGACATTTATAGGAGAAAAACTTAGTTTTTTCTTAGTTAGTTAGCATTAGTTTCTTCTCTCTTGCAAAGTTGTATACAGGTAGTTGGCTCACACATTTTAGTTTTTATGCATTGTACTCCTTTCAGTTCTAATAGCAAATCATCCTGTTTCACATATTTTTGCAGTCTTGATCTGATGTTATATTGTGACTATTTCAGTCCTTTATTATGTCTCAATACTATTAAAAACTTAGTTTTTCCTAGTTGTAGTTTGTGTGTGATCTAAACCTTCTTGCAAATTACCTAAGGAATAAACTATCAATGAAATTGTGAGGATTCAGGTTAGAGGATCTGTTTGTGAGTGATAGAATTTCATCCAATTTAGATTCTAGAATTAGTTAGCATCTTAGTTACATCCTTCTATCCCTTTTCCCCTCAAGTCAATAGTTTAGAAATTATAAGAGAACCAACTCACTCTAGAAACTCGTTCTCATGAAAGGAGACCCACATCCGAGAATGATTCCATGTTTCAGCATGTAGTTAATTTTTTGCAAAGCTGAACAAGGTTTCATACTTGAATTGACAATAGTTTGCATACAGTCAAGGCAGATGCAAAAAGAATTATCATATGCATAGTGGAATAGCCAAAGCACCAAAGGTTACAGGTACAATCATAACATGTGTGTGCCAAACATAGTTGCAATGAACAACATCATTCAATGATGTATAAGTGTTTTAATCATAGCATGTGAATAGCATCAGTTGTAAAAATGAGTATCATTTTATGCATACTTGAACAAACCAATGAGTAGAGAAGGACAACCACATAATATTCATGATCAGCTAATAAGACAGTCAAGATGATAGTTGTAGTTGTACACTTCCACCATTCAATATAATTTGAGATGTGAAAGAGTTGTAGCAATATACCAAGTAACATGCCACATCATAGATCAAGTTTGATTGTTCAAAGAGTATGCAAAATAGAATATAAAAGTGTCACATATATCAACTAGAGCATCACAGAGATATAACTATGTGAGTATCAAAATACACTTTTCAATTCTAATGCTTATATTCAGCTACATAAGAATTCAAGAAAAGAGGACAATATGTATTCCATCTAATACATTTCATCATAGCCAAATAATGGAGTATCATAGAATATCAATGTTCATATACAGCAACGGGAGATCAAGAAAACACTTATATATTTATCTTGTGGTGAATATCCTAAGTGCGTGTGCTACTATAACATAGGAAATAGAGTACATCTGAGACAGTAATGTGGAGTCATTAGTCACATTCAAAAAGAAGAGTATACTAGATTTGCATCAAAACTTATATTGTTCTATGCTAGCTACAACTCAAATTGAGCTTCCTTCTTTCAAGACAGTGAAGATAGAGTGGAGAAAAATTGCATTACAAGTTCTCAGGCCACATCCAGAAGTATGAATTTCTTTACAAAACATCAAAACCCTTATTGGTTTACATAGAAAAAATCTCAAATGCAGAAGAAAATGAGGGTTTTGAGTCCTTTCAAGAAATAGAATGCTCAGAAAATACCATTGATACTGTGGCCTATAGAAGAGAAGAGCTCTGATTCCAAAATGACTCAATCCCATTTGGGGTTTTTATAAAGAAGACATATACATAAGGAGAATCAAAAGTCCAAACTCATATAAACCAACAATACTCATAAATGCAATTACAGCCGTGACTTCTAAGTGCCCTTGTCAAGCCTCATAGCAATAAAAGGAATGTGATGCAATTGCGGCCAATATATAGATAAAAGAAATCTTAGAAGCACAAAAAGAATGGTCGAGGGCCTATAGTGGAGTTTCCTCCTAGCACATTAAACCCACTTGGGGTTTGAAGTAAATCTTCTATACTTTTGTATACATTAAGAGTGTAGGGCTTTCGAGTCATTAAGGCACCAAAGAATGTGTGAGAATATATACATGGCCGTAGCTTTCAAAATGCATAGAGAATACTAGGAATTTCTCCAATAGAAATATAAAAGATAAAGCCTATCATTTCATCACTTTCTAGGCTCATATTGAGCTCTGTTTTGATGAGAAAATCAAAGAAAATGATGCAGGGTTTGAGAACTAGAAACTCACCTTTGTACAGAGTAGGGACCTGTGTATAGAGCCGAGGGTTTTTCCTCTTTTTGCTTTCATTTTACTCTTAAATAGACTTAGAGATGCCACCATAGCGGCCCAAAACACAAGGAAGCAGAAACAAAGAGATGTATTAGAGAAATCAAGTCACAGTTGTAGCCATGAAGGCCAAGTTTTTCCTCAGAGAATGGAGAAAAATTCATATTTGCAACTGAGATTAGATTACCGTGGTAGTTTCCTGTCAGAACCATCAAGAAATTGCTTAGAAATAGTGAGAAAATCTAAGGTTTTGACCAAACCCTAGCCTTCCATGGTAGCTAGAGCAGAGAGCTTTGTTTCAAAAAGTTGCAACTGTAGAATGAGCATGGAAAAGTAGGGCATTCAAGTTTTTGTCTTAGGGTTACTTTTTGTCCTAAATATGATGGGGGATTTTATCACATTGGATTAGTTTAAATTGCCTTCACTAATACCCCCGAGGGTATTATGTCCCATATTTGCATATGCTAAGGTTCCATAACTTAGAGTATCACATGCATTAGGTCCCTTTGAATGTTTATTGCCTGAGCTTTATGCCTTAGGGATATTTCATCATATTATATATTCATTGCTATAAAACTCATTTAAGTCCCTTTGGGGATAAGTCATATGCAGTTTGCAAACTATTTGAAGTATGAGTCATGCCTCATATGCTTTTAGGATTGTTTTGTAGAGACAGGTGGAGATAAGTCCTCAAAGGCTTTTATTTTTGCAAATCATTTAATATGCCCTCATATTTTAGTGGTTTTTATAAAAAATCATATGACCATGGATATATTATACTTAGCAAAGTAAAACCAAAGCCTTGTATTTTTATCCTTTGCAAAGAATCAAATCAGGATCAAATCAAGAAAAGAATAAAACTGCAAAATCTTTGTGAAGCATTTTTTAAAACAATGTTTTATAAATTGATTTAAAATAATTGCTATTTTTAATGCAGTTAAAGCAGAGCAAAATAAAGAAACTAGAATCTTTCCTTTTTGAGTTTGCTTTCTTCCAAGCGAAATTGAGAAGATATGGACAAATATAGAGTTTATTTTGGATAGATAAAGCATATTTTTGGTGGGGCCACCTTGGAGGAGTTTTTGGTAGCTTTTATTTTCAGTTTGGAAGCATTTTAGAGGGCTTTTTGACATCTTTTCAGAGGAGCTCAAAAATGAGTTTGCATGGCTATTTTTAGGAGATTTTCTTGGCTTTTTCTTAGAGATCTCTTGGCAGGCATATATTAGAGAAAGCTAGCTCTTTCTCAAGTCAATTGATATCATTGTTTCGTCTCTATTGAGCACAGGCAGAGAGTTTGCAGTTAGACATTTGAATCAGTTTATATTTTTCCTTGTACTCCTAGTTCAATATAGCAGATCTTTCCTATTTCATCTTTTGCTTCATATTTGAAACTTTTGATCTGATGTTTCATTGTGACAACACTATGTCTTTTATTATGTCTCATTACTGTGAAACTGTATGCAGATAATTCATATGATCCTGGTTATATTTTGTGTTCGGTTTGAACCTTCTTATAAATTATTTTTTGTATCGAATCTTCTAGGTGAGGTTGTGAAAGATTATGTTTGAAGGGTTGTTTGTGGGTTAAATCATTCAGATTGATTAAAGTTTAGAGATATTCTATTTATGTTTGATTTCCATTTTAGTTCATTCTCTCACCTTTTCCCTCTGCAAATCATTTAGATTAGGAAAAAATCATTAGAACCAGCTCACTTTGGAGGTTCACTCCAAGTTTAGGCAACCCACAGGCCTAGGAGTGTTCCCATGTGTCAATAGATATTTAAACCCATAGCTTAGAATAGGGTGCATATCTGATTGATAACAGTTTTTGGCATGCTCGATGGGACTCTAAAATTGTTTTCAAAGAAGTTTTTCAACTCTTCAAGCTATTGTTCTGGTATATGCAGTAGTGTTCTAGCCTTTGGAGGTTTCATATAATATACCTGGTGACTCTATTCTTTCTAGTCTTACATGTAAAACTAGTGCATTCAGCTTATGAAAACCAAATTGGGACAAAGTTGGACTTTTTTAGTCCAAAGTATGATCATTCATCCTGATATTTGGTGTGTGTATTAGTGATCTCAACCTTTGGAGGTAGAAAATTGAACACATCTAGCAACTTCAAGCTCAAATTTACTGGTTTTAGTGTGATCAAGTGCTGGTATGTTGCAAAAATCATCTATTCATTCTATTTTCTAGCTTTTATATGAGTAAAAATGTCAGATTTTCATAGATAGTATGAATATCCACCACCATACTATGAAAATGCCACTTATCCATCTCTATATCAGCCATATCAGACTAGTTATGTTGTTGTTTCTAATTCTATGGCTTTTCAAAACCAGCATGCCTAATATAATTGCCACCCACCCACCCCTGCTCAGCCTCCTTACCAACCTTACACAAGTAGCCATAATGCTGGTTTTAGTCCAAATACTCAGGATGTTTACCACATACCCATTCCCACCCAATCTTGCAATCAACCAAAACATTATGAAATGATGGAGCTTAAAGACATGTTTAAAGATATTTCGTTAGACTACAACAAGCAGATGAATGAGATTAAGAGGCAACTTGAGTATAATTAGTAATAGGAAGAGATAGCTTTTCAATCTTATCAACATGAGTAGGAGTTGGGGGCTGAAAGGACACAGTTTGAGTAGAAGATAGCAACAAAAGAAGAGCATATGGAATTTTTGCTCACTTAAACACATGGGTATCAAGTTCAAGCAGCTTGTGTCATTCCAAATCAATCAACTCAGGAAGAGGTTCGTAAGTATAAATTTTCAAGTTTTAGACAGAATGAGCCTCTTAATGTTCCTAAAGTACAGATTATGAGCTTTAGGTAGAATAAATTTCTTGATCCCTCGAGATAGCCTCTTAATCCTAAAATACTCAGTTTTAGAAGCCCTCACCCCTTTTAAGTTGAGGAAAATAATCATGTTCAGCCTAGTATAGTTGTAGATCAGCCCATAGAATAATATTTTTCCTCACAAGAAACTCCCCAAGTTTCCCCATCTGAGGAATCCAAGGGTGAACCCTTTGATCAGAATACCTTACTCTTCATCGAGGAACTTAGAAAGGTAAACCCACTACATTCATCTTTGGAATTTTACCAATTGTAGCAGCAAAAGATCGAACAAGAAAAGATTTCTCCTGAAGAGTCTTTCAATGTTTTCACTAATGATCCTCCTTATTTTGTGGAAGATGATCAACTAGACAAACCAAATGTGAAACAAGAGGCTGTTGCTGTTTGTGTTGCATCCTCAACTAAATATGAACATGATGTGCATTTGAAAAGGATGCTGGTTTAAACCTGACACCGAACCATTTGCTTTTTGATTCATTTGAAAAATTTTCTAATGTTGTTCATAAGATGCATGAAAGCAAGGTACAAAGGCCGCAAGGTGAAAGTCTTTAGTTGCAAAGACAGAATGCCCAAGTTTTATTGGAGAAAACACCACATGAGGAGGAAGAATTGGCTTCTTTGTTTGATTAGTTACCTGGTTTTGGTGAGCTAGATGAGGAAAGCATGCTCATACCAAGGACATCAGTTTCAGAATAGCAGGAAGACCCTCAATATTCTAAGGAGTTGTTAAGTGAAGATCACGAATGTGATAATAGAACCTTAGATCAAGAAAGAAGGCATAAACATGAGCCTGTTTTGGAGCCCAAAAGACTTAATGAAAGCTGTCATGAGATATGTGAAAGCAGCCTAGATTCAAATGATTGAGAGCTTGAGGAGGATCTATTCAAGCTGAAATTAAACTTTTCTACTCACATTTAGAGGTTATGCCAGCATTTATGGAAGAGGGTTATCTTGAGCGACAAGAGCAAGAGGTGAAAGTGGTTGTATTGTTGAACAAATCATTGGTTAAGGAGTTTCCTAACTTGTAGCAGAACCTTGATTGGTTGGAGGAGCTACCTTTCTACTACATGGAGAAACTTGAAGCTGGTGTGCAAATTGATATCTTGTTGGAAGGGTCTAGTTCATTATTTGAACACTTTCCTTCATTCATTAAAGAAGAGACTCCTGCTTTAGAGTGTACCTCCTTGAGAAAACATGAGCATTTTGAGCCTAGTCTGACTCTTACTAGGAACCTTCCAAGAGTTGATAGCTTTGATGAGCTATTAGAAAATCTGATAGAGGAGGGTGGCCCACTAACTATGGAGGAAGAAGTAACATGGCATGCTATCATAGAAAGTGAAGGTGATGTTGTTCAATTACTCAAATTGTTTTCTCTCTAGTTTAAAGTTGTCAAGGGGGTGTCCTATTAGATATTTGGTTGGGTTAGAAGCCAATAGAAAGGAGTAGCCTCATAGTGACAATGATCTGGATCATCAGGGAGGGTATCAAGTTGATCAGTTCACCGAGCTCAAGTCAGGTAGGTAAGTGACTATATTTTCCTTCTTGGAAAGGTGTTGTAGCAATTTGTTGAAGGTCTGATTGTCCTCCACCCATTTTGGCTAACTAACAACCTTATGGAGTATCACAGATTACAAAGGAAGGGCAGTTATTTTCTTGAGCTAGTGAATGGTTTTGTCTTATCAGCTTCCTTGGCTAGTTAGAGTAGGGTAGAGTTAGTGTTTTCAGTTAATAAGTGCTTCATGCACATTTTCCTTTCAGTAATTTTTGTTTCCCTAAGTGTTGCTGCACATGTTTTCTGGCCACTAGGGCCTTCTAGTTTGCTTTCAATTTGGTTTGGTTTTGTTTTTTGCTGCTGTTTGGAGTGGTTTGCAATGTTGAAGTTTAGTTTTTTGAGTTGAGAAGAGTAGATTATGACTCAATGCTCAATGGATAGTTAAGGCAATCGGTCTTGATGCTGAGCAGGCAGGCATATAGCAGAAGTTGCTAGAAATGTTACCAATTTTTCTCTACAACCCAAATTGGTAGAGCTAGAATGCATTTAGATCATTTTAAATGAGAAAGTTTTTAACATTTGCCTGTTATCTTGTTTTGCATAGTTGGAGTGCTTGAAGGATTCAGTTATGATACATTGTTATAACAGAGCAAAAAAGGGATTCAGTTAATCATTCATTGCATTACAAATTTTTTTCTTGAGAGATAAGTTGTTTCATTTCATTACAATGATTACTCAAATTTACAAATGAGATACACAAATGGAATAAGCATTGCAATGAATGAAAACATAATAGATCAAGTGTCCCACACAAGCCATGGGAATAGTTGAACTAGTACAAACATAGGAAATATATTATGCATCTAGAAATAAGAAAGGGAAAGAACATGGCCATCATTACCTGTTCGATGCCTTTGGTATCCAAGGTTGCTTTTCATTCCTTGCTCTCAATCTTCATTAGAACCTATAGGATTGGAAGAGATTTGTTAGAGCTCCAGCTATGAGTTTCCTATGTGCCTATCAACAGAGGCATAATGCATTGCCTATGGTGCACTAAATTAGATACAAGTCATTCACATGCAAGAGAGACTAAAAGAGAAACAATCATTGAGCCTCACTGATTTTATCTAACATGTTTGTTTCCTATGCAAGTATAGGTGAAATCATGTTGCTAGTTTTGAAGGTCATTTCAGCATGTGGTGTAAAGTGGGCTCCCACAAGGGTTGAGCCCATAATGCTTCCCATGAACCTCAAGGGGAATAGAATTGAAATGCATATTAATATTTAATTGAAGAGTGTTGCATTAAGTGAGTGCATAAATTCCAAGTTCATTGCCCCTTCTATGATCATCAGTTCAAGAGATGAAGTGGCAACCATGTATGTGCACCGAACTAGTTGAAGACAGATCAATAGTGTGTGGAACTAAGTAAGGCATTATCAATGTTTTGAGTTGTTACATTCATTGACTATTTTATTATCATCTGTTGCATTCAAGACATTCAAAGAGCAATAATCTGATCTCATCATGTAGTCTTGCATATGAAGAAATAGTACAAATAAAGATAGTGATAGAATGCAGCCTACAAGTGTTCATATGAAGAGGACAACAGTCTTATGCTGATCAAGAAGCATAGTATTCAATGTCCAACATGACAAGTACATTATAACCATTTTCATCCAAAGTATCTTTCATAATGTTTGCACACAGCCGAGGTAGATGCAAAAAGAATTATCATATGCATAGTGCAATAGCCAAAGCACCAAAGGTTACAGGTACAATCATAAGATTTGTGTGCCAAACATAGTTGCAAATGAACAACATCATTCAACAATGTATAAGTGTTTTAATCATAGCATGTGAATAGAATCAGTTGTAAAAATGAGTATCATTTCATACATGATTGAACAAACTGATGAGTATAGTAGGACAACCACATAATATTAATGATTAGCTTATAAGACAGTCAAGATGATAGTTGTAGTTGTACACTTTCACCATTCAATATAATTTGAGATGCAAAAGAGTTGTAGCAATATACCAACTAACATGCCACATCACAGATCAAGTTTGATTGATCAAAGACTATGCAAAAAGGAATAAAAGTTTCACATCTATCAAATCAAGCATCACAGAGATATAACTATGTGAGTATCAAAATACACTTTGGATTTCTAATTCTTATATTCAACTACAGAAGAATTCAGGAAGAGAGGACAGGATGTATTCCATCTGATACATTTCATCATAGCCAAATAATGGAGTATCACAAAAAAATAATGTTCATATACAGCAACGGGAGATCAAGAAAACATTTATATATTTATCTTGTGGTGAATATCCTAAGTGCGTGTGCTACTATAACATAGGAAATAAAGTACATCTGAGATAGTAATGTGGAGTCATCGGTCACATTCAAAAAGCAGAGTATACCAGATTTGCATCAAAACTTATATTGTTCTATGCTAGCTAGAACTCGAATCAAGCATCCTTCTTTCAAGACAGTGAAGATAGAGTGCAGGAAAATTGCATTACAAGTTCTCAGGCCTTGGCCAGAAGTGTGACTTTCTTTAAAAAACATCAAAACCCTTATTGGTTTACATAGAGAAAATCTCAAATGTAGAAGAAAATGAGGGTTTTGAGTCCTTTCAAGAAATAGAATGCTCAGAAAATACCATTGATACCATGGCCTATAGAAGAGAAGAGCTCTGATTCCATAATGACTCAAGCCCATTTGGAGTTTTTATAAAGAAGACATATATAGAAGGAGAATCAGAAGTTGAAACTCATATACACCAACAATACTCAGAAATGTAATTACAATCGTGACTTCTAAGTACCCTTATCGAGCCTCATAGTAATAAAAGGAATGTGATGCAGTTGCAGCCAGTATATAGATAAAAGAAATCCTAGAAGCACAAAAAGAGAGGCCACAGGACTATAGTGGAGTTTCCTCCTAGCACATCAAACCCACTTGAGGTTTGAAGTAAATCTTCTATACTTTTGTATATAGTAAGAGTGTAGGGCTTTCGAGCCATAAAGGCACCAAATAATGTGTGAGAATATATACATGGCTATAGCTTTCAAAATGCATAGAGAGGACTAGGAAGTTCTTCAACAGAAATATAAAAGATAAAGTCTATCATTTCATGACTTTCTAGGCTCGTATCGAGCTTTGTTTTGATGAGAAAATCAAAGAAAATGATGTAGGGTTTGAGCACTAGAAACTCACCTTTGTACAGAGCAGGGACCTATGTATAGAGATGAGGGTTTTTCCTCTTTTTTCTTTCATTTTTCTCTCAAATAGACTTAGAGATGCAGCCATAGTGGCCCAAAAAATAAGGAAGTAGAAAAAAAGAAATGTATTAGAGAAATCAAGTCACAGTCACAACCATGAAGGCCGAGTTTTGCCTTAGAGAATGGAGAAAAATTCATATTTGCAATTGAGATTGGCTTACCTCATAGTTTCCTATCAAAACCATCAAGAAATTGCTTAGAAACAGTGAGAAAATCTAAAGTTTTGACCAAACCCTAGCCTTCCATGGTGGCTGAAGCAGAGAGCTTTGTTTCAAAAAGTTACAACTGTAGAATGAGACTGGAAAAGTAGGGCATTCGAGTTTTTGTCTTAGGGTTACTTTTTTCCCTAAATGTGATGGGGGATTTTATCACATTGGATTAATTTAAATTGCCTTCACTAATACCCTCGAGGGTATTATGTCCCATATTTGCATATGCTAAGGTTCCATAACTTAGAGTATCACATGCATTAGGTCCCTTTGAATGTTTATTGCTTGGGCTTTATGCCTTAGGGCTATTTCATCATATTGCATATTCATTGCTATAAAACTCATTTTAGTCCCTTTGGAGATAAGTCATATGTAGTTTGCAAACCATTTGAAGTATGAGTCATGCCTCATATGCCGTTAGGATTGTTTTGCAGAGACAGATGGAGATAAGCCCTCAAAGACTTTTATTTTTGCAAGTCATTTAATATGCCCTCATATTTTAATGTTTTTTATAGAAAATCATATGGCCATGGATATATTGTACTTAGCAAAGTAAAACCAAAGCCTTGTATTTTTATCCTTTGCAAAGAATCAAATCAGGATCAAATCGAGAAAAGAATAAAACTGTAAAATCTTTGTAAAGCATTTTTTTAAAGCAATGTTTTATAAATTGGTTTAAAATAATTGCTATTTTAATGTAGTTAAAGTAGAGAAAAATAAAGAAAATAGATTCTTTCCTTTTTGAGTTTGCTTTCTTCTAGGTGAAATTGAGAAGATATGGACAAAAATAGAGTTTTTTTTGGACAGATAAAGCATATTTTTGGTGGGGCCACCTTGGCGGAGTTTTTTGGTAGCTTCTATTTTTAGTTTGGGAGCATTTTAGAAGAATTTTTGACAGCTTTTTAGAGGAGCTCAAAAATGAGTTTGCATGGCTATTTTTAGGAGCTTTTCTCAGCTTTTTCTTAGAGATCTCTTGGCAAGCATATATTAGAGAAAGATAGGTCTTTCTTAAGTAAGTTGATATCATTGTTTTGTCTCTCTTGATCATAGGCAGAGTGTTTGTAGATAGACATTTGACTCAGTTTATATTTTTCCTTGTACTCCTAGTTCAATATAGCAGATCTTTCCTATTTAATCTTTTGCTTCATATTTACAACTTTTTTCATTGTGACAGTACTATGTCCTTTGTTATGTCTCATTACTGTGAAACTGTATGCAGATAATTTATATGATCTTGGTTATAATTTGTGTTCAATTTGAACCTTCTTATAAATTATTTTTTGGATCGAATGTTCTAGGTGAGGTTGTGAAAGATTATGTTTGAAGGGCTATTTGTGGGTGAAAGCATTCAGATAGATTAAAGTTTAGAGATATTTTGTTTAAGGTTGATTTCCATTTCAGTTCATTCTCTCACCTTTTCCCTTTGCAAATCATTTAGATTAGAAAAAAATCATTAGTAGAACCAGCTCACTCTGGAGGTTCACTCCAAGTTTAGGCAACCCACAGGCCTAGGAGTGTTCCCATGTGTCAACAGATAGCTAAGTCCATAGCTTAGCATAGGGTACATATCTGATTGATAACAATAATTGTATGAGCCTCTTAACAAAAACTATTAAAGAGCAAACATATATTTTTAAAGAAACTAAAATTATAAAATAACTCTTTAGTGGATAAAATAATTGATAAATAGTTCTAAAGTATATAAAATAATTCTTCACAACCATTGAGTCATTCACTTCCTCGCCTAGGCCTATGATTCTATTGACAACTTCATCCACTCGGAGCAAGTAGTTAGCAATGCTTTCCTCTTCTTTAAATTTTCTCAGATTCTCAAACATTCCATTATAAGTTTGTAATTTTGCTTGCTTTACTTTGCCATTTCCTTTGTAGAGATTTTTGAGTTTATCCCATATATCCTTGACCGTCTTGTACTGCATTACCTTGACAAACTCTGAGTTGGCTAGACAACTTAAGATAACATTCTTAGCTTTAGCATTGTTTTCAAGAGTCTTCTTCTCAGCTAGATCTATAAGAGGATGAGTAGGATCAATATAAGTATCGATTGTAGCTCTCTAAACATCATACCCTAGAGAGGTAAGATAGGATTCCATCCTTACACTCTAGTAGGCATAGTTAGTTCCATCAAAGAGAGGTTCTCTATTAGAAGTGGATCCTTCTTGAGCCATATGTTCTAATCCAAGATCTACCTTCAGCTATTAGGATGTACCAAGGAACCTTGCTCTAATACCAATTGTTGAACACATAGATGTACTGAGAGTGGGGATGAATCAATACTTATTAAAATTCTTTCCAAGTTCAAATGCATTCAATCCAAACCAAACATTTAAACCAAATGAATCATAAAAGCATGTATACACACATGACACAAGATTTATGTGGAAACCCAAGATGGAAAAAGACATGGTGAGCAAGCTAATTGGAACTGCTGTCCAAATCCAGCCTCACAAAATAAAAAGATATTTACAATGAATTTTATGGGCACCAACCCAAAGGAAGTACCAACTCCCTGATACAAAGTTTTATGGGCTCCAACCCAAAGGAAACACCAACTCCCTAATACAAAGCTTTATGGGCTCCAACCGAAAGGAAACACCAACTCCCTAAAGTGCTACAACACTTACAAGATGAGGCACCAACCTCTATACCAAAATAGTTGACTAATTTTGATGGTTCAATCACCTCTACAACATCATCTCCTTTAACTCTTTGAAATTGACTTACTCAGATAACCTCAACACCTCTACTCAAAACACTTTCACAATACACTACTAACTTTGTTATGAATTATGCATCATGGCCTCCTGAGTTACTTCTCAATTTCTAGATCATTCATCTTTTTTGCACTCTCACACCTTATTTTTTGAAACAATCTTCTACCCTTCATATACATGTCTTCTGCAAGTCTTCAAAACATCATCTTTGTCATCCTAAGTGAAACATGTAACCAGCCTTGCTTGTCAGGTCCCAAATCATATGTGACCTAATATAGGAATGAAATCCCACTATGTGGTTCATACCAAGGGGTTTATTGGACCTAATTTACCTTCTCCCAAACTTTCCTGCTGGTGTGCATGGTTCCATACACATGGCACAATCACTCAAGTACACCATGTTAGCATTGCAAACATTTATCCTTTCATACATTAGCTCCATACCCAATGCAGTACTAGAGAAGTAAAATAACAACAAGCGATTCACACAATAAGCACTATATGAGAGTCCTAACCATCTTCCTCATACAATTTTATTTTTGGTTCAAGCATCTTTTTGCTGGCACAAGTGATCAGATATTCAAACCTGTTATCTCTACACTTGTTAGATCTCACAGTCTTACCTTGGAAAATTGCTAAACATACTTGCAGTACTTTTTACATTCTAAAATTTGGATATGCCATGCAAGCCACCATTATTCACCTATGGTTCAAACAACCAAGCTATATCATCAAGTGCGGAGAAATGCAGAGCATTCTTCTATACCTCTAAGACTGCAACAACATTGTAACACCATTGTCTTGACATAGAACATTGAAAAGCACACTTGTGGTACTTTGTATCCTTTGAAACTTGAGTATGTCATTCTTGTACCTTTTCTTTACCTAATCTCCAAACCACCAAGTCATACATACAAATGTGGTGAAATGTGGTAGCTTTCAGTTCTATCTCTGATGACCTTTCATAGGAACATGACTTGTTCTCACTCTACTAACTCTAAAAAACTGTGGTAACTTTTGTTCTATGAAACTTGGATCATGCATACCTCGTAGTTGTCTCTAGCTATCCTACAAGCTGTGAGGCCATATCTTCATTTCCAGTAAAATGTGGTACAATCTCATGAGCTTCTGTAGTACAATTTCTAGTGCCTTTGACCTTCTATCCATGAACTTCAGAAGAGAAGGTACAACTATGTACAAATGATACTGATCCAACAACATGCTCATGTCTTCCATCACATATCTTTCACATTACAACTCCTTTGATCATCACTTCTTTGACAACATATACAACAGTATGCCTTCCACATCACAACACCTTTGATTGCTACTCCTTTGACATCAATGATTACCACTTTTTTGACATCAATGACAACATATGCAACATTTTTTTATTTATCCATTAATGTTACTATGCTAATCACGATACAAACATAGTAGATTATGTAGAGAGTTTTTGTGCACGATGTGTTCCATCACTCTATGCTTTGCTTTTAAACATCACACTCTTTAATGGTCAAATAGTTAATAGAAATTTTGCACTTCATCCCTACCAAAAAGTGGTAATTAATGAAGTCCATTTCTTTCCTAAATATTAAATGAACTAGTACTCACTAAAGGAGCTCAAATTACAAAATATTGTAAAGATGGCGATTCATTCCCTAAATCTTGGAGTGTATATACACCATCATGTACAAGAGTTATTTGAGACATTTTAGGCATTTTTACATTAATTTTAATTTTAATATTAATTATTTTAAGGAATTATAGGTACATTAATGAGAAATATTGGATATGCTCACCTTCAAACTTAGAACGTAGTAGCCCTTTCATGATGGAAGCTTTCAAATTCTATCAAAAAGTACATTTCAATTCCAACACACACTCTAAGGTACATTCATGTTGATATCAACTATGATACCAAATTCAAAATTTCAGACATGATATGATTGAGTTCTAATAAATTTTAATTATTTTTCCTCTAATAAAAATTATTTTACTAGTTTTTATCTTATAAACAATGCATCTAATAAACTCCCTACATTTTGTATCATTTTCAATGTAATTAAAGATTTGACTATGGAAAAATTATCTATCTCTAACAGAATTTTACTATAACCAAAAAAAATATCAATGTGCTCATTGAACCTATGGGTCTAATTGCTAATATAATTTTCTTCCCCACTGAAAAAAAAAAATTGACATTATTATTAAATAATTTTGTTTTTCTCTTGTAGATGTGAATGCAAGAGGAATAGGGAGGCGGCAGTTATCATAATTTTCTTCCCCGCGGAAAAATAAAAATTGACATTATTATTAAATAATTATTTTTTTCTCTTGTAAATGTGAATGCAAGAGGAATAGGGAGGCTGTGAAAAGAGAAAAAGGAATAAGAAGCATACAAAAAAGCACAAAGATACCTTAATAGATATTGAAACCCGCCGAGTCTTTTAAATTGACGTCTCTCACTCTAAGAAATTTAATGTTTGAAAATGGCAACCGCACCAAATAAATTAGTGCGGGGTCCTTTCACGCGTGCTTTGAACGCAATTTCGTCAAATGCGGAAACCGCGTAGAGAAATTTGTGTGGTACTGAGTTGTTGATGGAATCTGTGCGCACCTACACATTATTTCTACCACTTTTATCTCTTCGCTCCCGGTCTCACCAGTCTTTTCTATCTTTTCTATCCCTGTGTTCGTTTCAGTTCCTCTTCAATTTAATTCCATGGCAAGGGCAAACGAGATTACCAATGCCTTTGGGAAAATTCTGCCGCTGTCTTCATCTGCATCGTCTTCAACTCCAACAAAAAAGGTGCCCTACGATGTATTCATAAACCATCGTGGCCCTGACAACAAGCAAACAATGGCCGCCTCTATCTACCGTACCCTCAAACTCATGGGACTTGAAGTTTTCCTAGATGAATCAGAGCTTCAACTGGGCGATTCCATACCATCTGAAATACAACATGCCATGACGACTTCTTTCCTTCATATTGCCATACTTTCACCCAGATACGCAGAATCCACTTGGTGTTTGGCCGAGCTGTCGTTTATGATCAAAAGTGGCAAGAAAATTATTCCCGTGTTCTACAATGTTGATCCCAGTGATATCCACTGGATAAGAGGAAGCTATGCTGAAGCATTCTCCAAGCATGAAGCCAACGCCAAATATACTTCAGAAACGCTTAAGGATTGGAAAATGGCGCTGCAAAATGTTTCATATGTTAAAGGCCTCATTGTCAAGACTGAGGAGTAAGTATCAAATACTCTCTTCCTTTCATCACATGTTATGATATATCTCAGAATATAATATATAGTTGTTCTACAATGGAATCTCTCTTAGACATAGATTGGAAAGATTTATTAAATCTGATTTTAAGTTTTCCTTTCGTTATACTTACTATAACACTTCATTAATTTTATTTTAGTTATAAGGTTGTTGATGATTTTTATGAGCTACTTCACACTTGCGAAGAAATAAATGGTCTCTTCATTTATTTAGATTAATTATTTAAATCAAGTAAATCATTTGAAAAATTAATTTAGATAAAAGAGGTAAGATTCATTATTAAAATAGTTGAAATTAAATTGAGGATTAAATCAATTCAAACTAATAATTAGTTTAATAATTGATCATGGAGAAATGGTGTCATAAATGTAAGGAATTTAATCATCTAACATTTAGGATTTGATAAAATTTGATGCGACAATTAGCTGGAACTTAGAAAATTGACTACTCTGTTGATTAGGTTTGGTCCACAACTATGGAACTAGTCCTCATGAGTGCGGAATTGCTTGCATATATGTTTTGGGACTATGCAAACTTTTGAAAATTGTTCACCTTAGTTTCTTGTGTTCTAAATCTATGTAAGGAATTGACAATCTTTATAAACACCTTTAGGAGTCTACTGACTTGTAATTTGGTTATCTTCTCCTTAGTCAAACCCATAGATAGATTGATTTAATGGTATTAAACAAGGCTCAAAGACAACATGCAACCATGTAGCAATCTACTTAAACATCATCCATTTTAATGATTAAATAGTCAATAGCAATTTTACACCTCTTCCACAATAAAAAGTGGTAACTATTTGTCCTATTTTTATTGGTCAAAATTGACTTTTGACTATTGAAGTGGATGATGTCTATTAATAACCATCATGTAGTGGACTTAGAATGATATATGTTGATGTAAATGCTTTGAAAGTAAAGTGTTGCTGGTATGCTCCCATTAATGCTCTTGATTGTTCTCTTGATGATATGTAAGTGATGCTTATTATTTTCTAGCCGATTTCAAAATGAATGAGTGAATGTCCTTAAATACAACAACATAGTGTACAAATCCACATTAAATTACACTAGGTCAACACATAATGACTAGTGGAATAAGTCAAATTGGGCCCATTTTGAATTTTAAAATTTAGTGGGTTAGGTCCACAACTCTAGAGATGACCTAGATCACTTATGCACCCATGGATTTGACCTAGGGTGGAAAATGATAAATTTAGGAATCAATGCCAAATTTCTAGGGATAAACTATGCTAATGGGACTTGGAGATGATAATGTCATGAGCCAAATTCACACAAGAATATGCCACTTGTAAACTTGTCATTGCATAAAAACATTTTAATAAAAGTTGATTGAAAGCATAAGGGAAAAGGGCACAGGGATCTGATTTTCACCATTATAATATTATTTAAAAAACTTAAAGTTATTCTTCAATTACTATATTGAACCTTATTCTCACATATGATAGGTTAGAAAAACTATGCTAAAAGCTTAAAGAATAATCATCACAATAAAACAAATTCATTTTAGAAAATGTGACAACTTCAAAACATTTTAATTGATATTCTACAAAATCAAAACTATAATTTATATTTAATAATTATGATTTTAAGAATCAAAGTATTTTGAGATTTTTTACACTTTTAGATCTTTTGTGATGTAGTCAATGATAAAGGGCTAAATTGGTATCCTTGTCCTTGCAACAACACCAAAACTACACACTTACATCTTACAAACTCCTAATAAAAATGACTTAGGAAAACACAATTTTTATAATTCTAATTTTGAGAATAAAATACATTGATAATCCATCAAAACACTAAGGTTTCCACAACAAAACATTAGATTTTCACTCAACAATTTAGATTAGAACAATACACAAGTCTTTCATAAGATTTTGACATGGTTTCCCCTTAGAGATATAGCAATCAACATCTATGAACTAGCATGCATAAATAACACCACAACTTAAGGAAAATTTGATAGAATTTCTCCTCGTAAACTCAACATTTCAACCTATAACAACATATCCAAGAACTATCCACATTGATCCAACACATGCCATAAAACACATATGTTGATAACTTTCAATCTCCAAACTTGAGCTTCCTAGAAATCTAAAAACGCAAAGGAAATCGATGCTCCTTTTCACTATCTACTAATCCTCTCTTTAAAAGTTAAATCTCCTTCAATTTCTAGGAATTATATGTAGTTTTCCTCCTCCAAAATCCTTGCATCCTTAATTTCAATGCTCTTCATATGCATAATTTCTTGCTTGGGACTTACAACACCCAAAACAGAATGCCCAAATTTGCATGCATGCAATTTGGTCAAGTATTCTTTTCAATGCATTCCACCACATAATGAGGTGTCATAATAACCCCTTTCACAATTATGCATCATAGATTCTCTTATGACAAGTTACACTTGTGGACATAAATTCAAGATTCTCTTCCCAAATCCAAGTGTGGCATTCCAATTACAATTACAAGATATTTTAATCAACAATTTTAAATGAAATATCCCATATTCAATACCAAGGGGTTTCATGATTAATTATTTGACAAGTAACCTAGGAGAACACAAAAGCAAAAGAAAAATATTTTTTTGTTGATATTGATTGCTCAAACCCTAAGATACTCCCACATCAAACACCCCAAGTAAGAGTTTGTGAGCATGGTGCTTCAAATAAGGGATGAGTGGTAGAACCACTCTTTCAATCTACACACAAACTAAAATTTTCCCCATCACTTGATAGAGGTGCCTCAAAAGAAAATTACACCTATTCATCTCTTCTAGCCTTTGTCTTGACCATATCCTTTCCTCTTCCAAGTTTTATCTTCTATTCCCACTCCCAAAGTCCTTGTAGATCTTGTTAGAGTAGACTATTCTGTATTACATTTTGCTGATTAGTTAGATTAGTTCTACCAGTTACAGAACAGTGTATATACAGTTACAAGATAATTGTATGTCTCTTGCTTTTTATACTGTGTTTCTCATTGAATAAAACATTGATCACATTTTCCTATATTCTTCTTTCTTACCATTAAATGGTATCACAGAAGGCATTTCATTGAGGCATGGATCCTAGAGGCCATGGGTTTCTAGCGCCAGGGTTTGTGTGCATGTATAGGGACCTGGGTGCTGTGCGGAGGAGAATACATGGCAACTTGAAATCTTTTATTCTCCACATCATTTGTGGCACCATCTGTGGATTTGAAGATGTTGTAGAGTTCATTGCCTGAGAAGTAGATGTTGTCCAAGCCTTGCAACAAGAAATGTGTCTAGAAACTAATCTAAGACCCAAAGCATTGGACTGAAGTTTCTCTGCAATCTACGTGGAGGAGACCAGAAGGAGTTGGTAGAGATTGCAAGAAGGGTGGCAAAGTTTGCAGGCCCAATAGAAGAGTTGACTAAAGCCCAAGACATAGCCAAGCATGAGGAGAAGGAGAATGTTATGATGGCTTGAAGACATAGATCATATATTAGGAGCCTATGCATAGAAGGAGCCAATACAAGCACCCCAAGAGAAATAAATTTTCCAGTGGTGAATGTTGATTGTGCCTGATGCTAGTAGTGTTGCTAGCAATCATGTAGATGAGCAACAACAAGAAGGTCATGAAGTCCCAGAGAGCACCAGCTTCTATTTTACCATGTTAGATGCCCTTCAAAACACTGATAATATTCAATTGGATGAATTACTTAGACAAGGGATATTAGCCTATTTTTTGTTTGACATGTGTTTCCAAGCATGGAAGATTCAAGCCAAGCTTGAAGAAGGTTATAATTTGGAGATGATGAATATGAGGTAGAATGCCCTCCCAAGCATCCTCATCTCACTGCACAAGCCTACCAAGCTCATCTCCAAGCTTCTCTTGATTCTTGAAAAAGCATGTATTGAAAAATATCAATAATAAATATTTTGGTTTGTGGAATAGATATTTTTTTTGTGGTGTAATTATGTCAGCACCAAAGCTTCTTCTCTCGGATGCTCACCTCTTGAAAGGGCCCAATTATGCATCTTGGAAGACAAAGATGTGTACGATTCTCTAATTTGAATAATTATGAGCGAAAGTTACTGGTGTTGTGCCACACCTAATTTACCCTGATGAGCAGAAGAAGTTTGATAAAGATGATGTGAAATCATTGATGTTAATCATACTTAGCATCTCTAACAAAGGTCAACCTCATGTTTAAGATGCGACAACATCAAAGGTGGCTTGGGATTCTTTATCTATTATCTGTGAGACAAAGAACCAAACCAAGATCCTCCATCTCTAGTTGAAACTTCATACACTCAATATGAAATCTGGAGAGAAAGTAGAGGAGTTCTTGTATTGGGTATCTGAACTAAGAGTAGAACTTGTAGTGTTCAGTGACAAGGTAGAGGATAAACTGCTAGTCCCGATCACTCTAAGATCTCTTCCTTCCCAGTTCAAGACTTTTGCCATGACACTGAAAATCACAAAGTAGGTGTCATTTGAAGAATTGGTGAATTTGCTTCAACAGGAATAAGACATCCAGACAGTATAAGATGAGTTTGAGGACAAGGCACTCATCTCAAGATAGTACAACTTGGTCAGAAGTTTTGCAAGTGACCCTCACAAAAGCTGCCACAAAAGTAACCACAAAAACAACAGTTGAAGTCTCACAAGGTGAATAGATGGTGTCACATCAACAATAAAAACATGTATGATACTATCAGTTGTTGGTATAATGCCTTGACTCAAGGCACTTCTAGTAAAGAAGGCACATATGGTTTCACTGATTCTCAACAATCAAAAATATGTCATCACTAATGGAAGCACAAAGGACATGTCACGACCCAACAAGACGATGCATCAGATGAGGATGAACTAGAAACAGCCAATTGTGGCACCCATTAGAATCTTGTTTTAGTCTCCCAAACCTCGCAGCCAATGAGGAATATTTGGTTGATAGGCTTTGGTGCTAGCAAGCATATGATAGGCAATCATGAGTTGTTAGAAACACTGACTGATCAACCCACTAGAGATAGGGTTCAGATCATAGACAATAAGGAGTAAGTTGTAGAAGGGATTGGAAAAGTCATTAGTCCTCTTTGGACAGGTAGTTGTACCCTCACGAATGTACTCTATGTTCATGGTTTGACAACGAACCTCTTGTCTGTCTGTCAACTTTTGAATCATAATCTTAAAGTAGAGTTCCAGGTCAGGGAAGGCATTAAAACTTATTTGATCTCAAAATAAGGTATGATACTTGCTAAATCTTTTATTAATGATAGATTATTTCCACTAGATGTTGTCTCATCTTCTGTAATTGTTGTATCTACCTCTACAGTTGAATCTACTACTCTCTGGCATTACCGATATGGGCACCTCTCTTCTGGATCCCTGTATCAGCTCAGTTCCAAGGAAATGGTAAGAGGACTTCAATTCTTTGCCTATATGTCTTGGATGCCTTGCAGGTAAACAACATTGGGATCTGTTCAAGCCGAGTACCTTCCATGCCAAGGACCACCTTGTGGTTGTGCATACCTATTTGTGCGTATCCATGCCTGCCTCATTCTAGGGTTCCAATACTTCCAATTATTGGTGGATGACTTCTCTCACCAGACATGAGTGTACTTTCTCAAGTAGAAGAGTGAAGCCTTTGCAAACTTTTAGGACATCCACTAATGAGTTGTAAAGTAGATAGGCTAGTCTTTTCTTATCCTCTGCTCAGATCGAGGGGGGAATTCACCTGAAAGGAGTTGTGGCATTTCTGAAGCATCATGGAATCAAACAGTACCTGACTATTCCCTATATGCCCCAATAGAATGGAATTGTAGAACGTCACAATCAAACTGTTATGGAGATGGATCGATGCTTGCTTTCCATAGCTAAGTTGGAGGATCAATTTTGGGTAGAAGTAGTATAGACAATTGTGTATCTTCTCAACAGGGCACCCACAAAGATCTTGCAAGACAAGACACTAGAAGAGGTATGGAGTGGTCATAAGCTTTCAATTTTTTATCTTAGAGTATTTGGTTGTACAACATATATGCATGTCCCAACTAACAAAAGGAAGAAAATTGATCCCAAGACACTCCAATGAATCTTTCTAGGGTACAATACTACCTCCAAAGCATATCATCTCATAGATCCTGAGACATAGAAGATTTATGAGAGTCAAGATGTGGTATGTGATGAGTTGTCATTTGACTCATTGACACACAAAGAGGAGCCAAAGCCCACCACATCCCAAAGGTTCCTCTCATAGTCAATGGATGAGCATGAAGAATCCTCTCATGAAGAAGATGAGCTACAAGGAGAATTGTTCATTGATCTAGGCCATCTAGAACATAATTCTTCACATCAGTAACAGCTATATCAACATCCGAAGTGGGTCCAAAGCACCATCAAGGATTCCCACCTGTACACTCTTCTAGATACTTCATCAAGAGTTATAATAAGAATTCAGATGAGAAATGAAGTAAATCTTTCCCTCATGAGTTCGGTTATTGATAGCACTAAACCTGACATAGTTCAAGAGGCACTCAGTCAACCTTAATAGAAGAAAGCCATGAATGTAGAGTATAATTCCCTAATATAGAATCATACATGGGACCTTATCAATCTACCTAAAGGAGAGAAGCCCATTGGCTACAAATGGATTTTCAAAACAAAATACAAAGTAGATGGATCTATCGACAAATACAAAGAATGACTTGTTGCAAAGGAATATGCTCAATAGGAGGGTATTGATTATGAAGAGACCTTTTCACCCACTACAAAGATCAAAATAATTAGAGTTGTCTGTGCATTGGTAGTGTAGAAAGGATGGAAACTTTAGTAGATGGATGCCAAGAGTTCTTTCTTAAATGGCAATCTAAAAGTGTTAGATATAGGACTGACAACTGAGAGGGGGGGTGAATCAGCTGTTCAAAACTTTCTTCCAATTAATCACTTAAATCTTTCTTTAATTCAGCAACATAATAATAAATCAAACATGGAAATATAATGCAGCAATTCAAGAGCAAAAACACATTAACACATATGACACCAAGATTTTTGACATGGAAAACCTGGTTAAGGGAAAAACCACGGGGTGACTGACCCAAGATTGTATTCTCTATTAGAAGAATAAAAGGAACAAAATGGCACATCCCAATTAGGGCTCACTGCATGAGCACATTGCTCACAAGAGGCCCATTTCCTACAAGAGACACACTGTCTACAGAATAATAAGTATTACATACTTGAACTGAAGAATAGCATCTTCACCATGCTTGAGTCAGTTCCATTTAAGCAAAATATTCCTACTCTGCCTTTCGCTCCTCTGCTCCCTACCACACTCTCATCACAACACCATAAGATCCTCTTGAAATGACTTTGCAATTCCTTATTTATACAAGACATCAACTTAGGGATAATCATCCAAGTCGGCAAACATTACAAAGCAAATACATAAATACAACATGACTAATAGAAAAAAGACTTCACGCGGATCAACACACTTTCGGCCACACAGATCTGAGACTTCAATCTTTCTTGAGGAACACGCCATTCTTCACAGAACTCCTTCAATATCATCCACAAAATGTGTAACTCATCTGGTCAGCCTGACTTGGGAAAAACATCATCATCCGGAAGTAATTCTTCAATTACGAGCTCAATCTTCAATGCGGACCACCAACATGAATTGGACACAATCCAAAGACCTCCACAAGCTTGTCTAAATCACCAAGAACATCCACACTACTTTTGCTTACTGAAATCATTCTCTCCTTCATCTGGAATCTCAAGAACACAGTCTGTCATCACTGTCATATTGGAATAGACGCTTGTGGACCTCCAGACCATGAACCAATTGAGTTGTCAATTTATGTTAACTTCCTAAACACTTCACCAAATTCACAGAACAAGATATTGCATTTCCGGAGCTCACCGGACCTATCTGTGTCACTCTGTCACCTCTGAACATCTGCCAGAACTAGTTTTACTTGAGTGGCCATAACTTCTTCAGATCTTCATACGGACCTCTGAAATCTTTATTGGACCATCTTAAGACACATATCTACAAACCCTTTGAAGTGTATCCTCTTATATTCATCTTAGCTGAGATCTTTACCTCACTGTCTTCACTGTTCTTCTCTGTTTCTGATAGGACTAATTTTCTCAATATCCTCAGTATACAACTCATCCAATCCTTATCCTCAATGCAACAAGAGTATGTTGACATCAATGACAACACCAGTTAGGCCCATACTTGCAACAATCTCCCCCTTTGTCATTTATGGCAACATATGATGTGAAAATTTGTTTTAACCATCAAGACAAGAACTTCTTACTGACACAACTCCCCCTATCAACAACAACCATTCACATGTCTTCTCTTCTTTTGCTGCTCTCCCTTTGATCAACAACCACTTATTTTTCACATGTCTTCTCTCCCCCTTTGACATCAATGGCAAAGGGCACATACTTGCATCACTTCAGAATCATACCAGCTGCTCACCCTGAGTGGCAACTTTCCAAACATCAATCTAGACCACAAGATATGACTGTGAAATTCACTGGACTGATGCACATTAGTGCACCTTAGTTCATAACCGGAGGGGTAATAACCCCTAACTTCTACTTGAGATATTCAAAAGAGTCCTTAGGAAGAAGTTTAGTAAAAATATCTGCAATCTAATCCTTGGAAGGCACAAACTCCAATCTGACTTCATTCTTGTTCACTTGCTCTCTCAAAAGTGAAACTTGATGGATATATGTTTAGTCTTTGAATGCAACACCAGATTCTTAGATATATTTATTGCACTTGAATTATCACAGAAGATTGTCATAGGTTCCTCATACTCCACTCTGATGTCTCTTAGCATTTGCTTCATCCACAAAACTTGAGTGCAACTACCTGCTGTTGCAATATATTCTGCTTCTACTGTGGACAGAGATATTGCCTCTTGTTTCTTGCTTAGCCAAGAAACCAATCTCTTCCCCAAAAAGAATGCTCCACCACTGGTACTCTTTTGGTCATCCACATCTCCTGCCCAATCTACATCTATATATGCATGAAGAGAGAAATTATGATCTCTAGGATACCACAAATCATACTCAACTGTCTCTTTTAGATATCTAAAAATCCTCTTGATTGTCATGACATGAGATTCTCTAGGATCAGCTTGGAATCTAGCAACAAGACCAACAACATTCATAATGTCAGGTCTAGTTTGAGTGAGATACAATAGTCCTCCAATCATTGACCTGTACTTTCTCTGATCAGCCTTAGGAGAGTCATCATCTTTTCTCAATTTACATCTGGTTGCCATGGGAGTACTCATTGGTTTTGAGTCTTCCATCCCAAATTTTTTCAACAATTATTTCACATATTTGGTTTGAGAAATGAAGATTCATTTCTTTGTTTGAGTGATTTGCAGACCCAAGAAGAAATTCATTTCCCCAAACATGGACATCTCAAATTCACTTTTCATTTGATTTGCAAAAATCTTGCACATACTATCACTTCCTCCAAAAATGATATCATCAACAAACACTTCAACAATAAAGATATTTTTACAATCAATTTTGAAGTATAAATTACTGTCAGTAGTACCTTTGTTGAAACCAATCTTCAAAAGATGCTTATCTGATCTTTCATACCAGGCTCTTGGGGCTTGTTTCAATCCATAAAGTACTTTCTTCAACTTGCAGACCATATCACCATGATCAGACAATTGAAATCCATCCGGTTGCTCAATGTATACTTCTTCTTCCAAGTCGCCATTCAGGAAGGCAGATTTGACATCCATCTGATATACTTTAAAATCCTTAAAAGAAGAAAAAGCAAGAAATAATCTGATTGCTTCAATTCTTACTACTGGAGCAAAAGTTGCTTCAAAATTGACTCCTACTTGGGAGTAACCCTTGCAGACCAATCTGGGTTTGTTTCTGACTACTTCACCATCTTCATTCAATTTATTCCAGAAGACCCATTTGGTTCCAATTACATTCTTGTTTTTTAGGTCTGGGAACAAGATCCCAAGTGTGATTTTTCTCAATTTGCATTAGCTCTTCCTTCATTACTTTAGTCTAGTTTTCATCATTGCAAGCTTCACTCACTGTCTTAGGTTCAATCTTTGAAATTAGATAATACTCTTCTGAATCTTGAGCAATCCTTCTTCTTGTTTGTAGACCTTTTCTTCTATCACCTATGATTTAATCTTTAGAGTGATTCAGTTTTACATACCTGGGAACTTTGGGAGTTTCTTGCACTTCTAATTCTTGAACAGGTTCATTCAAACTTATCTCTTCTTCCTGATTTACTGGATCAGTTTGAATCTAAATTTCAGAGGGAGCTCAGACTTTTTGAACAAAAACATCATTTTGATCATCTTCATCATATTCATAAAATCTTGAGGGTTTTTCAATACCTTCATCAACCTTCACATTTGTACTTTCCAAAATCTTCCTTAATCTCTTATTATAACACCGGTATGCTTTGCTTTGAGTAGAATAACCCAAGAATATTCCTTCATCACTTCTAGCATCAAATTTTCCTAGATCTTCATCTCTTTTAATGTAACATTTTCTACCAAAGACTCTAAAATACCTCACAGTGGGAGTGATGCCAAACCAAAGTTCATAAGGAGTCTTACCGGTATTGCTCCTGATTTATACTCGATTGAGAGTATAGACTGCAGTGCTTACAACTTCTCTCCAATAGCTCTGAGGAACATTTTCAACCAATCATCATGGTTCTAGATTCTTCCTTGATGGTCCAGTTCTTTCTCTCCACTACTCCATTCTGCTATGGAGTCCTAGGAGCAGACAACTATCTTTTTATTCCATGTTTCTCACAGAATTCTATGAACTCACCGGATGTGAATTTTCCACCTCTGTCAGACCTCAGACATTTTAATTTTAATTTGGTTTCATTCTCTACCATAGCCTTGAATATTTTGAATTTCTCAAGAGCTTCTGATTTCTCTTTCAGAGAAGTCACCCACATTATCCAGGAGTAGTCATCAATTAATAGCATGAAGTATCTATCACCTTGCACACTTCTGATTCTTGCTAGACCACATAAATCAGTATGAACTAAGTCCAATAATCTAGTAGAAGATTGTTCCTTACTTTTGAATGTGACTCTGCTCTGCTTACCCAACTGACATTCTTTACACAAGCTATTAGTAGGTTTCACAAGTCTTGGAAGATCTCTTACAGCCTGAGTGTTACTTATCTTGATGATATTATCAAAATTCATATGACACATTCTCTATGCCACAACCAACTCTGATCAATTTGAACAAATAAGCAACTTTTACCAGTACCAACCAAGTGGAAGATATTACCTTTAGTTTGAGTACTGGATGCAATCTCTATTCTGGAACTTTCAAAGATCTTGCATTTTCCATTTTTGAATCAGAGATCATAGCCTTTGTCCACCAACTGTCCAACACTGAGAAGATTGTACTTTAGGCCTTCAACATACAGTACATTACCAGTTTTGTTCTTTCCATCAAAAGAAATAGTTCCTCTACCTCTGATTCTACCAACAGAATTATCATCAAATTTTACCACTCCTCCATACCTTTCCAAATCTATGAACTTATTTTTGTCACCTGTCATATAGTGGGAGCATCCACTGTCAATGACCCAATCATCCTTTTCTTCAACTTGGGTAGCCAAAGCTCTTTCTACCATTTTATGATTGACAGATTCAGAGGGCATTGGATCTTCTTCTTTAATGGCAATAAACACCTAGTCACTTCTAGATTTATTTCCTATTTCTGATTCATCATCTATTACACCTTCATCATCATCTTCATGGACATAGTAACATTTCTTCTAGAACCTTGATCTATTAGGATTTGGCCTTGAAAATATTTCCGGACACCTTGAAGCAAAGTGACCAATCTTATTGCAGTTAAAACATTTAAAAGGCAATTTCCCTTCATACTTACCAGATCCTCTTGGCATTCTTTTTGCAATAAGGGATTCAAGTTGAGAAGCTTTTGCGTCATCTTCTTCCAGGTTTTTTCTTAATTTTTCATACCATGATAGTTTCCTTGAAGAGTTCTCTCCCAGATCAAACTTTTGTTTTCCTTTTACAGAGGCACTAGCTTTGAATGCAGATTCAGTCTTGGGGGGCATCTCCAAACTTGGTCAATTCAAATGCAACCAATTTGCCAACCAATTGACCTCTTGTGATACTTGAATAGGATCTGAATTCTTCAATGGCAGCAACCTTGTATTTATAAAAATCAGGAAGGTATCTGAGAACTTTGCCAACAATCTCATCTTCATCCAAGATTCCACTAGCACATCTAATGCCACAAACAAGCTCATTTACTCTGGGCATAAATGTAGTGATATTTTCATCTTCTCTCATTTTTAGGTTTTCAAAATTTCCTTTCAAACTCTGTAGCTTGGCGCATTTAACATACTTATCTCCTTCATGCAGAAGTTCTAGTTTTTTCCAAATCTCATGGGCAGCTTTTAGGTCAACAACATTTATCAGCTCAGAATCAGATAAGGCACTTAGAAGAGCTTCTTTAGTCCATAGATTGTTTTCAGCATCTCTGATTTCATCTACGATACTCAGACCATTCTGTGGAGGAGTATACTTCTTTGAAGCCATGATCCAATACTACATTCCCATATATTGCAAGTGACATTCCATGCGGCTTTCCAAAGAGTGAAATTGGTTCCATCAAACCTCAGACTATCCTTCTTATAGGATGACATCCTAGATCTCCTCAAGTAGTTAAGCTCTTTTAGATGAACTTAGCTCTGATACCAATTGTTAGATATAGGACAAACAACTAAGAGGGGGGTGAATCAGTTGTTCAAAAATTTCTTCCAATTAATCACTTAAATCCTTCTTTAATTTAGCAGCATAATAATAAATCAAACATGGAAATATAATGCAACAATTCAAGAGCAAAAATGCATTAACACATATGACACCAAGATTTTTGACATGGAAAACCCGGTTAAGGGAAAAACCACGGGGTGACTAACCCAAGATTGTATTCTCTTTAGAAGAATAAAAGGAATAAAATGGCACATGCCAATTAGGGCTCAATGCCCAAGCACACTGCTCACAAGAGGCCCACTGCCTACAAGGGACACACTGTCTATAGAATAATAAGTATTACATACTTGAATTGAAGAATAGCATCTTCACCATGCTTGAGTCAGTTCCATTTAAGCACAATATTCCTGCTCTATCTTTTGCTCCTCTGCTCCCTACCACACTCTCATCACAACACCATAAGATCCTCTTGAAATGATTTTGCAATTCCTTATTTATACAAGACATCGACTTAGGGATAATCATCCAAGTCAGAAAACATTACAGAGAAAATACATAAATACAACATGACTAATAGCAAAAAGACTTCACGCGGATCAACACACTGTTGCCCACATAGATATAAGACTTCAATCTTTCTTCAGGAACATGCCATTCTTCACAGAACTCCTTCAAGATCATTTGGAGAATGTGTAACTCATCCGGTCGGCCTGACTTGGGAAGAACATCATCATCCGGAAGTAATTCTTCAATTACGAGCTCAATCTTCAATGCAGACCACCAACACGAACTGGGCACAATCCAAAGACCTCCACAAGCTTGCTTGAATCACCAAAAACATCAACACTACTTCTGCTTACTAAAATCATTCTCTCCTTCATCTAGAACCTCAAGAACACAGTCTGTCATCACTGTCATATTGGAATCGATGCTTGCAGACCTCCAAACCATGAACCAATTGAGTTGTCAATTCATATTAACTTCCTAATCACTTCACCAAATCTGCAGAACAAGATATTGCATTTCCAGAGCTTACCGGACCTATCTGTGTCACTCTGTCACTTCTGAACATCTGTCAAAACAGGTTTTACTTGAGTGGCCATAACTTCTTTAGATCTTCATGCGGACCTCTGAAATCTTTACTGGATCATCTTAAGACACATATCTACAAACCCTTTGAAGTGTATCCTCTTATATTCATCTTAGCTGGGATCTTTACCTCACTGTCTTCATTGTTCTTCTTTGTTTCTGATAGGACTAATTTTCTCAATATCCTCAGCCTATAGCTCATCCAATCCTTATCATCATTGCAATAGGAGTATGTTGACATCAATGACAATACCAGTTAGGCCCATACTTGCAACAAAAAGAAGTATACATGACCCAACTAGAAGGTTTTGTTGATGATCATCATCCTCACAAGGTATGTCATCTCATCAAGTCACTTTATGGACTTAAGCAAGCTTCTAGGCCATGGTACATTAAAATTTATGGTCACATGTTGCAGCATGGATTCACCCGTAGCCCCTCATATTACAATTTGTATATTAAGAGGGTAGGCACACAGATTGTCATTCTAGTTTTATATGTGGATGATCTTGTGCTCATAGGGAGCTCATACAATCTCGTCGATGATGTAAAGAATGATCTCAAGAAATCCTTTGAAATGACAGGTTTGGGGCTACTTCACTATTGTCTTGGCTTGGAGATATGGAAAAAGAAGAATCACATTTTTATCTCCCAACAGAAATATGCCAAGACACTCGTGGAAAAGTATGGAATGTCCAATTGTAGGCATGTGTCCACTCAAATTGAGAAAGGTTTACAACTTTCTTGATTCTAAGATTCACCTCAAGTGGATACAACTCTCTATAGATAGCTTGTTGGGAGTCTGATTTACTTAACGTACACTAGACCAAACTTATGTTTTACTGTCATCTATCTTTCACAATTTATGCAGGATCTGAAGAAGTGTCATTAGATCACAGTGAAGCATGTTTTGAGATATACCAGGGAACAGTTGATTATGGTTTGGAATACAAGAACACTCAGTTCTTCTTGCAGGGATATGCCGACTCAGATTATGCAAGATCTGTTGATGACAAGAAATCAATTTCAGGATTTGTTTTTCATCTTGGATTTGGACCTATCTCATGGATTAGTAAGAAGCAAACTGTTGTTGCTCTCTCATCCAGTGAGGCTGAATATTGTGTCACACGAGGAGGTGTGTGTGAATTGATTTGGTTATGTTGCATTCTGGTTGACATGGACATTCCTGAAAAGCAACCACCTATTCTTTATTATGACAACCAAGGTGTGTTGAAGGTTGTAAAGAATCTAATTTTTCATGAACAAACTAAGCATATTGAGGCCAAGTGTCATTACATTTGGGACCAAGTCTTGGACCACCACATCTAACTCTAGTACTGCCCCATAGATTCTCAGGTAGTAGATATACTCACCAAGTCTCTTGGTAAGGTTAAATTTGATCTGTTTATGAGGTACATTTGTAATTTAAACAATGTAATAAGGGGGAATGTTAGCATAGACTATTATGTATTACATTGTGCCGATTAGTTATCTATTAGTTATACCAGTTGCAGACTGGTGTAGATACAGTTACAAGATAATTGTATGTCTCTTACTTTATTTACCATGTTTCTCATTGAATAGAACATTGAATACATTTGCCTATCTTCTTCTTTCTTAACATTAGATCTCTATCTACCAAAATATGACCATCTCCTCCAGTTACTTCTCCTCCATTCCCTTTTGATATAGAATCCCTCTGATGTGTATTCACTCCCCTCTATCCATGGATCCTCACATACATATTAATGAACTATTTTAAATGAGTTGGACATATTACTAGATTGAATTTGAATGTCTATATGAAATAAACTAGTTATCCAATTGAAACAAAATGGACTCATTAGAAATAAAGTTGACCAATCCTAGTAATAAATCCAAATTATTTGAAATAGTCCATATTATTGCTATATATAATGTACTCTTATTTTTACAACCCATGATAATTATGTATCCACTCTCAAACATTTTATCCAAACATTCAAATTCAAATTCCAACTTTCTTACTCATTGTCACTATTTTATGGGAGATGACCTAGCACATTCTTGTGTGACCTCTTGCAATGTCATGGTATTTAAATACACTCATTTCACTCATTTTCACATCCTAGAATCTAAAGAGAAAAGATAGAACACATTTTGAATTAGAGCACTATAAATAACATAGGATCCACATCATCATTCTAAGCCACTTGCATGTCTGTCTAGTGTCTTTTTTTCATTGTTCATTGTCATTGAATCAACCCTCAATAAGGTTTTGACCAAAAAGGTTTTCATCTATGGCACTAAGAACTTTCCCTAAAGTTGTTTATAAACATCACCTTTCCTTACTCATTTTAGATAACAAGGAGCATGAGAAGCTAATTCACATTAATCTCATATTTTTTTATTAGTTAGGTCAATCCCACATGTCCTAGATCAATCTTGCACTAGAGAACATATCAACATCATACGAGATTGAACTTGTAGGGTGCAAAATCATCCCACCCTATTTTTTAGTGCAAGTTCATAGTTTGAGATAATTAATAGTCCAATCCAATAAAAAATTCTAAGAGAAAGGTGAACCAATTGAGCACTTCATTGCCAAGATTCTTGCACTATTGGTTGTCAAGATAAGTGTCCTAATCATCCTATTTAAATTTAAAAATTTAATGCAATAATTTGTGGTTTATTAGTTCTAGTCCTTTGTCCTAGATTAGTTTTCTATCCATGTTTGTTATTTTATTAATGTAGAGAAATTTTTTAAGGTGTATTTATTCCTTACAAAATTGTATAATATTTTTTTTATAATTTCTAATTTTATTAAAGCATAAATTGAAAGGAAATTAAACAACCAAACCATCATGAAATTTCCATATGAGAGGAAGGGGTGACAATAAAATTCTAGTCCTAGCTGTCATTTTTAACTTAAGAAGTTTCTTACGAAAAAGACATGATTGCTCTAAGTTAAGAATATATAACTTAAATAAATCATGTAAAGGATGTACCATTTGAAATAATACATGTTATGCAGTAATCACATTTTGGGAAAATATCGATGCAACCACGCAGTCTACTTAAACAAATCAATTGGATTAATAGTCAAAATGTAATTTTGGTGAAGAAAAATAGGACAACTATTTACCACTTTTTGGTGTGGATGAGGTGTAAAATTGCTATTGATTGTTTGGATAATAAAGTAGAACAAATATTTACCACTTTTTTTTGTGAATGAGGTGTAAAACAGTTATTGACCCTTTGATCATATCAAACTAGTTAATATTAAAGCAAAACGTAATGGAATTTATGTGCAATTAACTAAACTCCAACATGTAGATATGGCATCAAAATTGAAGATTGGATTCCATCCCATGTGTTTCTCTTTTAATTTTCAAACCCCACTATGCTACTTAATAATTTTAATATGACATTATCTGACATGCATTTAATGGAATTCTTTTATCATATACAAGTATTTGATCTAGAAATCCCATCTTATTTTGTAAAATAATAATGAAAATCTCAAAAAAATCATTTCTCTACCAAGTGGTGTCAAGTCTCGACAAACAAATTTTAGTTGTGAAGTGATATTAGTGTTGAATAATTCTATTTTTCTCCTACAAATTTCAAGGAAAGGAAAATATGGAAGCCATAAAAAATGGTCAGTAAATATATGTTAATATTTCATTCTCAATAGAAATTAAATTTGGGGATCAAAAGAAAAAATAATGTAAGGAAAAATGTTGGGGGCTTTTAAATTGATGCATATCTCATAAATTTGATGTTTGAAAATGACAACCATGTAAACACATTTGTGTGGATTTATTGCACATGTTCTTGTCTCCATCATGTTGGGAAAACGTGTGTTGTACACCTTGCATAATAAAAAAAGAATTATAATAGTTTATAATAATTATTTAATTGTGGTGCATCTTAGAGATGTGGATACCACATGGGTTAGACATTCTTGGTACCACTTGTATGTTGTATGTGAGATTGGTATAAATATTTAATGTAGGTGTCACATTGGAAAAATAATTATTATTGAGAAAATTAGTACCAAATATTTATTTTTGTGGGTCATGGTTTAGTGAACTCATGGTTTTGAGGCACATGGTTATGTAATACCACTTAGTGATATTGTGCAAGCATATCTTTATAAAAGAAAGCACATGAGTAGTTGTTGAGGTTGTCTTGTGTAACCTTTGGTTTGTTGGCTAAGGTTGGATTGAGCATCTCTTGTAGATTGCATATGTGAGTAGATGAAGCATGGATTGGGATGTGTTTCTTCTATATGGTTCTCATTGAGCTTGTTCACATATAGGAGTGCAACTAGAGTGTTTGATGCTTCATAGGCCTTACATGGAGACTCTCTAAGTGTATTATAATATTTTTCATGGAGATAGTACATTGAGTGTGTGAGTTCTTTTGGACCTATTGGGTTTTTGCATTGAGAGGGTTTCCCCATGTTACATCTAGTGTTCTTGATCTAGTATGCTTTGTTATTATTTTGCATGGTGGTTTCTGAATACTTTTTTTGCATATTTCCTCTCATGAGGGTTATGTGGAAATGGTTCATGATGAGCTGCAAATTTCTTTCACACCATTGACTTAAATTTTGTTGTATATGAAAACTATGTATATAATTTTTAATTTGTGTAATAGTTTCTACATGATTGTACATTTCTTGCTCTTTCTTTTATTGAACCCATTGAAATATATTATATTTTATAGGAATAATAGGTTTGACTGGAGTTTTTTTTTTCTAAAGTATTGTGTTCGTTGTTTGGTCACATATGTAGTTTATGATATAGATTCCTTAAACTGGTCATTTCAGGAGGAGGAAGAGGGATATTTAATTTAGCTTGTCTAAACACCACTAGTTTGTTCTTCTTTTTCTCTTTTGTGACCTTTTGATAAGCTTTATATATATTAGTCTCACTATCATAAGGCGGTACCTTGGATGTAGGAATCTAAAGTAAAATGGTTCAACTCTAAAATAGGTTCATAATTATCTCTTTCATTTTTTACCATTCTTCCTTTGTGAGTAAATTTGACACATTAGTGAAGAATGGTAGGAATGAATTTCATTTTTTTCATCCATGGTTTAGACCAAATAAGATTCTAAATCCATGTGAAACAAGGATCATGTGACATAAAATAGAAAATATTTTGATTCCAACTATGATAGGCAATGTAACTTGACAACCCAAAGTATCAATTAAAATTTTGTTTACCATTTTTAAAGAGACTCCTAATTGTGCTAATTAAGATGGCATCCATTTATGATATTCTAATCAATCTTTGGAAATGATATTATATTGCATTGTTTGATTAATGAGTATATCTCCAAGGAATTGGTTGTTTATAAGTCCTAGACCATAGTAGGGACCATAATGAGGTCATGCTACATGAGAGTAGATAGTGGGATACATTACTAAATCTCACTAAGTCTATGCAGTGGTCAAGAACTATCAAGTAAAGTATCTGCATCATTTGGTTCACCCTAAACCTATGGTTCAGTCTTAGGTGTAGCTCTCTTAATCTTTGGCTATTACTACACTATAGAATTTGCACTCTCATCTAGTTGCTTAATTATAGGGGAAGGCCTAATCTCACTGAAGATCAAATTTTGACTATAAAACGTCTTCTTTATCACAAGATCCCAAAAAAATTTCTCTTCAAATCATCATTGTAATTGATGAAAATATGTACTTAACAATTTTGTAATCCAACTTAGGCCACTTCTCCTTAGGCACATGAACATATGCCTCACAACCAAAAACTTGAATGTGCTAAAGTGAGGGATTTTGTTTTGTCCAAACCTCCATAGGGATTTTTTTTAAAAGTATTGATGTAGGAGACCTATTAATTAGACATGTATTGATAACCACTTTTACATAGAATTTTATCTAAATCTACTAAATTGAGCATGCTCATATCCCTCTCCATCAGCATCATGGCCATCCTCTCTACAACTCCATTCTACTAAGGGGAGTTGTGCAATTTCATTGTCCTTATAGAAGCTATTGAACTCAATTGAACAATATTTTCCACTATTGTCTATACTCAACACCTTGATCTTTCTTTTCATTTACTTCTCCACAAGAGCCTTAAAATATTTGAACTTACTGAAGATCATATATTTATGCTTTATAAAATATATTGATGCCATCTTGGAGAAACCATCAATAAGTGACTCATAATATAGGGATTTTGCCAATGAGGGCACATCTACATGATAAAATACATTACTATGAACAAGATCCAAAATACCTACAAATTTATGAGAGATTGAATAAAACTAAAGATAATTTTGTTTCCCATATATACAATGCTCATAAAAATCAAATTCAAGGTTATAATCAACCAAACCCTCTACAAATATTTTATTTTTCAAGGCTCTAGTGCCTTTCTCACCAATGTGGTCCATACATTGATACCACGGCATAGTATTATCAGAAAGTAACTTGCCTTCTAAGGTAATAGTATGCTTAGGAACCCAAACTACACATCTAGATTCTACATGAATAGTTACTATACAATTAAGTGCTACAAGCAGCATTGTACTATTATATTGAATGTATGTACAAGTGTCAAGGAAAAAAAGAGTTCCAATTTGAACTCCCTTCTTGATAACCATAGCTCCTTGAACCATCTTTAGCCAATTCAATTTTTGAAACCTAATTGCACTCTTGAACCATTCATCTTACTGACAGATAACAAGTCTTGTACCAAACCTAATATGTGTCGAAATCCTAAGTTACCTTTGATTCTCCCATCAACAAATTTGATCTTGACTCTCCCAAAACCAACAATATTAAGGAAATAGTTGTTACTAAGGTAAACCGTTCAACCATCATAGCTCTTTTAGTTAGAAAACCACTCCCTATGGGGAGTCATGTAGAAAGGAGCTCCACAATTAATCATGCATGTTCCCTCACATGCCTGCATAGCCAAAGATACAAAAAATGCATCACCAACATCATCTCAAGAGAAATATTGGAATCCAAACTATCATCTAATTTTCCCTTGTCCTTTTTTTCTTATACTACTTGCAGTATTTTCTTATTTGGTTGATCTTTCCATAGTTCCAAATTTTCACTTTGGTCCTCCCAAAGGACTTAGATCTTTCTTTAGATTTAGATTTCTAGTATTTCTTGTTCTTTCCCTTCTCTTTTTATTTTGACCTTCCACAAACAACCAATGCATCTTTAGAATCTTTAAAACCCTATTGTCTTATCTCTTCAAAAAGAAGAGTGCTAACCACCTCTTCAAGGATTAGCTTAGTAGCAGTGCTACCAATGGCCATAACTAGATTGTCCCAAAAATCTAGAGAACGCAATAGAGTAATACTCAAATGCTAGTCATCCATAGTAACATCAATAGCTATCAACTCTACAATAATGATGTTCAAGGCATTCAAGTGTTAAAATATGGTCACCATTATCCATCTTCAAGGAATGGAGCTTCTTCCATAGAAAAATCTTGATCACCAAAAATTTCACTTGGTATAGATTTCTCAACTTTTTCCAAAGGGCTTCTACGGTGGCTCCTCCCAAACATTGAGAAGAATTGAACTCTCCAAACATAGTCTTATCAACCTATAGCATTTTTATCCAACACTACCCAAACATCTAGTGACATAGTCATAGGTTTATTTAGAGTGACTAGAACCCACAAATCTTGATCTATGAGCAAGTCCTCCATTTTAAGTTTTCATGATTGAAAATTAGTGTTGTTGAATTTATCCTCTCCAACCATGTTGTGCTTTCCATATTTCCTAAAACAAAGATCATCTTTGTGCACAACTACCATTCAAACCAAGATTGGTTCAAAAAATCATTTTATTAACACCTAGGACCTGAGTTGATCATGCTTTGATACTAAATGAAAGGAAAAAAGATGGTGGAAATTCTTCCTACAATAATCTATGAGGAAATCTAATGTAGAGAGACTTAGATTCAACAATTTCATAAAGTAATATAAAACATGCTTTAACATACATAGACACAAAAATAACATGCCTCTCAAAAGAAGATAGTTGATATAGTAGTTAGCCTAGGAAAACCCTTTCAAGAAAAAACCAAGCCTCTAAATATTGAACCAATTGTATTCACAACAATTATTGTGGCAACAACATAATCATGAGCTCAAGCCTTCATCAGAGAGTAGTACATCAAACCTATCTAGAAAAAAATTTCCAGCATAATGATACTAGCAAATACATATGATAAAATCTTCATCTTGTGCATCCAATATATTGCCAAGACCAAAATGACAAATCACCAATGGTTTCTAAAACCATGTACTAAAAACAATGGGCTAAATTAGGCACCCAAATCTAGCACAAGATCCAATACCCAAAATTATGGTTAGTTAACTAGAAAATCAAATAGAAACTTATTAGAATTAAATGTATTTCTTAATTTTCTCCTATTCCACACCTAACTCATCTTTCTATATGCTCTTTCCATTCTAGCAATTTTTTCAAACCTTACTCCCCTTTCTTTATGCTCCTTTTGGTTTAATGGTCTCTACACCTGTCAATGTAATATGGTTTCTTTAAGGCTTCCAAGCATGAACTCACCCTAGAGGGGCATAAAAATTTGTATTTTAATATGTTTATTATGGGGTATCCATGTCTGAATTCATCTAATAGGGGCCTTAAAATTTTGTATTTTCTTAATAGTTTCAATTAAAAGTATAGGTGATTCTTCACCTTTTACCAAAAAAAAAACTTTTACAAACCTTACAAGTTGGCATAGTTGTGTTTAGCAACATCCATGACACACAATGCCACCCCAAATTACCTATTTATAAATTGCAAGTGACATATAGTAACACTCTAAGTGGGACAACCCAAATATGTGGGTGCATAATAAATAAATACAAATTAATTAATAAATAAAACATTCAAATTACAAGGTGTATGAGACCTATCCTAACAACTACAACCTATCTATAGTCACCTTTACTCACTTCTATGAGTGAAAATCATCCAAAACATCACTTGGATACTTCCATGATATGTAAATTTGCATTTCAATGTGTATATATATTTTTCAAAATGGAATAGAATATGAATAGATGCTAGGAAGTCAAAACATACAAATTTTAAAATGACAAAGACTATTTTCTAGTTTTAGAGGAAACCATTACTTGACATTGAACAAAATTGTTTCTTGGTACAGAATGACAATTACATTTAATCTTACTAGGGGTTGTGTGATCAACCTTGCATAAATAAAAAAATTAACTCAAACAACAAAAAGTGCTCTATTTTCTTCCCTACAGCACATGCTTCTCTTAAAGTGTTCTTCAATAGGTGCTCCACTTCAACATGTGTTCATAGTGTGACTAACTCATTCTTTGATCTAGTATCAATTTAATTATTTTTATTTTAATATTTTCATATCTAACTACAATGTATGAAGGACTATTTTATTAAAAAATTTGTGATGGAGGTAACTCATAAGATGCAAATGTGATGTCAAGTGTAGCATACTTAGTTTGAGTATGTAAAATATCCTTGTGAGGCCAAATTGTAGTAGTAAATGTAAAATTAGGGGCATTATAAGATGGATTAGCATGAAAATTAGAACATGTACATATATAATCCATGAACATAGTAGAATTGTCATGACATGAAGGATAAATAACATGTTGAAAGGGTCAATTATGTTATGAATATCTAAGCATAATATGATTGATTTTGTAAAGTTTTTTGTGATATCGGTACACTAAGAGGATAAAGTGATTATATATGAAGATGAAATGAGGAATAAGCATTCAATCACATTTCATAGCATAGAGAAGCATAAGATTTAACATATGTCACAACATCATAACCAGGTACGTGAAATATATTTGTGAAAATACATAAATGTGTAAAAATCATAACTCATATTTAAACTAGGGTTTTGAAACATAAAGGCATTGATATAATCACCATACTCCTAACAAAGATCTCTAGGCAAGATATCATATGATCAAACAATGTAGAGATACAATTATTGTTTGAGACATCATCATGAGAAGAAGATAGATAGTCATCACTACAATGCGTAAAGAAGTCCATCTAGTATATTTCAAATCTAATACATAATCAACAATATTAGAAATGATCATATTTCAAAATGTACTTGGAAAAACCCTAAATATCAAAATCCTAGAGGGGAAGGATGGGTATGAAATAAATGTTACAATAATGTCTAAACCCTAGAAGATAAATAAAATAATGATAAGCAAGGGTGAATCTAAACCTTAATTAGATCTAAGTTGAAATATATGTAGTTGAAACCAATGAGATCTAAAATCTTAAATAAGATAAAAGGAAACCCTAAGGGGAATGTATGGTTGGGTCTAGAAGTGTTGGGTTCACCAAAAATATAAGTGTAAAACAAACCTTACTAAATATTTTCCCTAGATTAATTAATAAATATGAATGAACAACAAATTAACCTAGATCAAAGAGTTGAGGCTCATAATTATTTTGAAATAAATGCAAAAATTAAATAGGAAGATAGAGTGGGTTAGCTCTAGAATTAATTCTAGAATAATAATGTTGATGTCATGTAGATTTGATTCATCACCTTTTAGAAATTTATTGCCATCGATATGATAATTATCTTTGAAATCAAAACTATCATAGAAAAAGATAGTGGGTTGATCTCATAGGGTGAGGATTGATCCTAAAGCACTCAAAAGTAACTTGACATACAAATATGATATGTAATATGTGGGATGATCTAATAGACTATTGACTCTTGAAAACTATGTGACTCAATCTTTTATTTTCTTTGAATAGTCAACATGGTGTTTAGAAACACAATTAGGGAATTTTGTGGATCACATGGATCAAGTTCTTTTAGGTTAGACCCATCTGTAGGCCTATTCAATGGTAATGAGTAAGATCAGGGACATCATATGCAAATATGCAAACTACCTGTGATGGCAATGCTAATTTAGATTCTTTCTTAGTCTCCCAAATCAAATTATGCTTTAATGATTTTTCTTTCTTCCTTTTTTTATCTCCTATGGCATGAAATTAAATGTGAAATGAATATATTTAAAAACCATGACCTAAACAAATGTATGCTAAGTTATCCCAAAATGATTAGTTGAACGGGGCAAGAAATTTAGAATTTGAATTTGAATGTTTGAAGGTGATGGGTCAAATCCATGCAGCTCGGGATCTACCTAGTTTAATCACATGATCCACAAACCTAATCTGTAAGGATAAATGCATGAATCTAGAATGGGTGAATGAATATCTAAGAGTGAGTGCACATGTTGGTGGAGTAGGAACATGTAGTAGTAAATGTGTATAGGAACATGAGAAAAACTAACACAAGAGTGTGCCACTTGTTATGTTATTACATTAAATCATTCTTGTCAAGATGGACACAAAACTAAATGCAAAAAGGCATGAGTATGTTTGTTTCACGATTATGAATATATATTTTTTTAAATTATGTTTAAATCCTTATTTTCCTCTATAACTTATGAAATAATTTTATCCTAACAATCTATCTTTAAAATGTTTTTTTTAAACTATTTTGGTTTTGTAAACCTTCTCCTTTTCTTAAGATATGAAATGTTTTTATTTCTTAACCTTGTCTTTTCAACTTTATTTTGAAGGGCATAAAGATTGCTTGTATGCAAAATATGTCATGGTTTTTATTTTTAACCATATTATTGCACCTTATATGAACTTGTTTTTAGAGAAAACCAACTTGGGTGACTTTTTTTTTAAATGTCTTTTGTATAGTGATGAAGGAATGTTGAAGAATATTGTAAATTATGTATTGAAGCACCCTAAAAAGATTTCTTTAGTGGTAGCCAAACATCCTGTGGGTCTTGATGAAACCTTACAAGACTTTGAAAGAAGTGTATTGGAATCTTTTGAATATGTAAAAATTGTGGGGATCATTGGTATGGGTGGGTGTGGAAAAACAACATTGGCAAAGGAATACTACAACAAGAAAATACAATCCTTCTATAGGTGTAGTTTTGTTAGTAATATGCGAGATACATCAGCTAAAAATTTGCATGAAAAGCAGAAAAAAATGTTCCAAGACCTTGGTGGCTCGAAAGATATATCATTTAATAATGTAGAAGAAGGAAAAGCAATCCTAGCAGAGCATTTGAGATCTATTCAAGTATTTATTATCTTAGATGATGTAGATCATTTAGATCAATTGGATTGTCTATTGCCAATAAAAGATAGCCTTAGACAGGGTAGTGTGATTGTGGTCACAAGTCAAGATTTTGGCACTCTTACATCTTGGGGAATCTCTTCTAATTCAATTTACAGGATGAAAAAATTAAAATTTGAACATGCTATGGAACTCTTTTGCTGGTATGCTTTCCTACAACCCTCTCCAATGGATGAATTTGAATATCTTGTTCAAAAGTTTTTAAAAGTCTGCAATGGGTTACCCTTATCCCTCAAGGTATTAGGAGGACTTGTGCATGGAAAGTCTAAGGAATATTGGGATGCTCAATTAAATAAGGTCTGTAGATTATTGCCCGAAGACATTAAAAACATACTAAGGATGAGCTTTGATGCACTAGATGAGGAAGACAAAGAGATATTTTTAGATATATCTTGTTTCTTTATAGGACAAGAAAAACATTTGGCTATCACAGTGTGGGATGGATCCGGATGGAGTGGGGCGTGTAGTTTGGAAACACTTGTGAATAAGTGTTTGGTTGAGGTAAATGAGGGAAACTGCATAAGAATGCATGATCAGCTGAGGGATCTGGGAAAGGAAATTGCAAAGACATGGTCGCCGTACCGCCTTTGGTCACCGCAGCAAATTACCCACATTGTGAAACAGGGGATGGTGAGTTTAATATCATGTTTTATATTCTATCCAAAGGAAATGTTGCTCGTACATTAATTGTTTTATAAGCTCGCTGAGTTTTATATTTTTCCGTTTAGGAAAGCGTGCTGATTCGGGGAATTAAAGCAGAAACAGATGAGTTTTATGAAGAGTGTATGGAGCTTGTGAGAGGATCAGGTAGAAGGTTTAAGCAGGGTTTAGAAATCCTCGATGTAGAAAACAATTTTTTTACGGAAGAATTAGCAACACTAGCAGCAGGCCTTGTCTGGCTGCGATGGGTCAACTTTCCCCATACAGCTCTTCAGTCATGGATTTCGTTGAAGAAGTTGAGATTTTTAGAGCTTCGTGAGGCTCCCAAATTAGAAGAACTATGGAGCGAGACTGCCGACGTAAGTATCTTCCTTTTCTTTACTGTTATTTATGTAGGCATACCTTAAAATCTTGTATAGTTGTTGAACGGCCTTGCCTAATTAAAAAAGAACGTGGCTGCAGCCTCCTGTGCAGTTGAGAGAGCTGAAAATCATTCATGCCAGAAGTTTCTTGAGTTTTCCAAGGTCAATAGGATTTCTAAAGCATTTGAAAAAGATATCCTTTGACTCCGATGGAGCTCCTATCCAAAGCCTACCAGAAGAGTTTTGTTGTCTCCAAAATCTGGAGCACCTCGAGTTAAGTGGATGTCATAAGCTAAAATCACTGCCTAGCAAGTTCGGCGATTTAACGAATCTGCGGGATCTATATTTGACAGAATGCAGTGGGATCTATACCAGAAGAGTTTTGTCGTCTCCAATCGCTGGAGAACCTCGGGTTAAGTGGATGTCATAAGCTAAAATCGCTGCCTAGCAAGTTCGGCGATCTAACAAATCTGCGGGATCTATATTTGACAGAATGCAATGGGTTGATGATGTTGCCAGCTTCATTTAAGCAGCTCATACGTCTGGAATATATTAGATTCAATAAATGCTCAGAGCTCACCTTCCCGTCGGAAACACTTGCGCAGCTTACTAGCCTTCAAAGTCTGAATATTTACCACTGCGCCCTCACAGAATTGGTTATCCAGTCGGGGAGCTTTTCTTCTCCATTGTGCAGCTTCAAATATTTAACACTATGGGGTTGTCCTGTGTCCAGGATATCAATCTCTCCACAGTGTTGCCCCAACCTGGAAAACCTAACACTTGTCCAAAATCACCACTTAGTAGAGATCGATAGCTTGCCAATATCAGTCCAGAACGTATGGTTGAAGAAGTGTTCACATCTGAAAAGTATAAGCCTTAATTGTGGTCTCGTAAGGTTAGAGAGACTGGAGATATGGGATTGTGAAGAGCTTAAGAAAATAGAAGGATTAGAAAATTGCAGGTCACTGGAGATACAAAGTCTGAAGCATATGGAGAGTTTGAGGAGACTAGATCTCACAGCAGCATGTGACATATCAGCATTTGAACCTTGGCTTCAAACTATAAAGGTAATAATAGTTGTTAGATAGTTGAACTAATTATTACGTAATAAGTGTTTATTGTTTGATTATTTTGTATACTAGTTTTTTTTGGGGTGGGGCAGAAATGGCCTATGGAATGTATAATATGTGGAAGGACAGGGCCTGGCGTGGAGGCAATTGTGAAGTCTTTTACTTTGGTTGACTCGTTTGTACGGGAAAAGGGTCGTTACACCTTTTTGCAGAGGCGTTCTCCCAATGAGGCAGCTATGGTGTGCTTTGTTGTAAATTCCGCTTCCGATGTCATCTATCTAAATGTCCGGGGTATTGAAGAAGGCTCATCTGCTACGATGGTGAAAGAAGGAAAATGGGTATGGATAGGTGTTTTCACACAATCTTCACCAGTGGGAAGGAAATTTCCATTTGAACTATCCTCATCCGCCTTTCGTGATAATGAAGACATGGGAACATCAGTGACGGGTGAAGAAAATATAGTAGTGGAAGCTTTTTATGAATTATTGCAACAGTTGGGAAAAGCATGTGACATTTGTGAGAGTCAATAATAATTTTTTTAATTTGATTATTTATAAGTTAAGTATAAATTATTAAAAATTTTGATTTTTAATATTATATATATAAATTTAATCATTCTAAATGTTATAAATATAAATTAAAAATTTCAATGGTAGGATTTATATATAAATTTATTTATTTTTTGATTGAAGAATGTTTGTCATTTATTTAATTAAGTTAGTGGCATGAGCATGTGGAAATATTAATGTAATATTCTTTTAAGGTAACAATTTTTTCAACAAAAATATAGTGGTTGATTATGTTAGAGTTGTTGCAAGAGGATTGAGTTCTTCATTATCAATAATATTTGAAGAATATCCATATATTCATAGAATTGATTTGAACCTGTCTAATGTCATAAGAGTTGCATTTAATGAGTAAGTAGCAACTTCTTCTATGTCATCTTATGATGATCCACAAAGTTTTATTTGAAGCATCATGCTTTAATCCTTTTGAACAATTTATCTAGAAGTCATTTTATTAAATAATTAATTTACTCATTTTAGATTGCTATTGTTGTGTTTACTAAAGGAGTAGGGCATGTGGAAGGCAATATGTTTGAGCAAATTCCAAATTTTTGTTTATGATACAGCATTGTTGTTATTATTGTAGTGGTGGATTTTGCACTACTAAGATGCTAAGTACTGTGGAGAATTTTTAAAGAAGAGTTTTAAGGAAAAATATTATAGAAGGGAAGATATTAATTGTTTTGCCAATTATTGATGGGAATGAAGGGTGAAATGGGAGAGATGGTTCATTGTTTGAAATGATAATGATGGTTCTACCTCATATGGAAGAGAGAAAACATAAAGAAAACTTTAAGTTGTATTCCAAAAAGTTGGTTGCAAAAGTTATATTATTTTAAATCTATCTCACCTTGAAACATTGATAGAATATGTTTTAAGAAGATAATGTGTTTTCAAACTATGTGCTTTTAAGGTTAAAAACTAACAAATATTTGGTATATATATATAAACAATTGATCACAACACACCATGGCTTAAACTCTTTTGGTTGATTTGGTGTCTCAATGTTTTCATATATCATACGAAAACATTGAGACACCAAATCAACCAAAAGAGTTTAAGCGGAGTTGTAGTCAATTGTAAACATAATGATGGGATATAGTGAACAATATAAGTCAAAGTATAATTTCTTGTTGCCACACAATTACTTTACATAATTCATGGATTAAGAAAGACCAAATTCTAATAAATCCCCCAAAACTATTAAAAAACTATAAAGATCTTCCCTATCTCATACATTCATAGTAATTTTCCAATAATAGTAATGCTACTATTAAGGATTATATGAGGATATTTGTTTTCTAATTGAGTTGCATTATTTAGGCAAATAAATGTAGGTAATTTTCTAGCTTGAAAATAAAATAAAGTTATATTTAATTAAATATATTGACACTATTACACATATGGTTCATAAGGTTGTCATTGATGTCAACACTATCATAAGGTTGTCATTGGTGTCAAGACTATCATGTGGTGATGGATGATGTTGATGTTCACAGTTAGATGTCATGGATGTATGTTGATGTTCATGGTTGGATGTCATGTCCTGTCCAATGACTATAGAGAAAATATATTAAGATGGGAATTAGAAGCACTTCTAAGAATGTATGATCTATCACAAGAAGGTTCTAGTCTCTAGAAGTTGATGAAGTTTTCTACTACAAGAAGTTGCCTAGGAGATTTCTTGATGTTCCCTGGGAGTCTGCCTAGCAGAATGCTCCGCATTTTCATGTTGCTAATGTTGTACCTCTGCGGATTGAAAGATAGTTTCATATAGTGCAAAATCTTGTTTGTTCCAAGTTTCATGTTGTTTGGATTACCAGAAGAGTGTTTTGCAACTGATAGTTTGAAGACATTGTGTTACAGTGTGTTCATGATGGGTGCTTGATCTCTAAATACTTGTTTGAAGGTATGCGACACAATGTCTTTATTGTACGGAGTTAGAGGTGTATCTGAATATGTTGTATGAGCCATGAAGACTCAATTGGAAGGATGTCATGAAGATCTTTCTTGTTTCCAGTACCGCACAAGGTTTTCAAGTGGTTGTGACCGTTATGTTTCAAATCTCATGGTTTCTTGCTTAAAGCCATCCTATCTCAAATGAGCATGACGTGCGAATGTTACTTTTTGAAGGATGATGCTATGAAGAATGTTTAGGACTGGGCTAAGCATGTGTTGGGGTCCGCAAGGTAAATTTCTTCTCCTAGAGTAGCGTGTAGTTCATGATAGGGCTTGTCCTATTCATGTTTCATGATATGTAATCTCAGGCCCACTTGTAAATTGTAATATTCTTATTGTATTGGTTGACTTGCAATGTAATATCATGTATATATTGTGAACCTAGTTGATCTAGGTGAAGTATGATTATAGAAATGAAAATATGAAAGTGAAGAATAGAGTATGAATATCATATGCATTGTGATGTACGACTAAAGAAGAAAGAGAAGAAGTGTGAGAGGCTATCTTGATTCATCTTGAAGACAATTTTGTGATAGGAGAGAAGTGAAGAGTGAGCCTAATTGATCCAATCATCAGAAGAAGTAGAAGTGCAATAATCAAAGGGCTAAGCTTCAATATCAATTTTCAGGCAGTAGAAGAACTGTCATACTGTAACCATTTCTGAGTTTAATCTCAGGTAAGAGAGTAGTTGCTTCCTTGGGAGTAACCCTAAAACAAAGTTTGCAGGGAGTAGTAGCTTCCTTGGGAGTGACCCTAGAACAAAATCTTCAAGGAGTAGTAGCTTCCTTGGATTGTATCCCTAAAACAAAGTTAGCAGGGAGTAGCAGCTTCCTTGGGTTGTAGCCCTAAAACAAAGTTGTAATTTTGAGCTTCATATATTGTGAGTTAATCCTCACCGTGGTTTTTCCCTTCTTGGGTTTTCCACGTACATCTAGTGTTATGTGTTAATATGTATTGTGTTGATCTTTTATGTTTATGTTGATGTTGTAATGCTTAAGTGTTAATCTGCTTCAGAGGATTTGAAGTTTGTTTAGATATTGATTCACCCCCCCTCTCAGCATCCTTGTTTGTCCAATAATTGGTATCAAAGCCAAGTTACTCAGAAGATTCTTAACCTCTTGAGGAAGGTCTGGGATGGCTAATAATAGATCTCTCAAGGTGCCTATATTTGATGGAACAAATTATTCCTTTTGGAAGTTAAGGATGGAAAACTATCTATCTTTTCTAGGGTATGGAATTTGGCAATCAGCCAAGAAGGGTTACACTATCCCTACTAGTGATCCTATAGATGCAAATGAGATTAAGTTGTATGATAATATTGCCAAGGCAAAGAATGCTATCATGAGTGGACTATCAGATTCAGAACTTATGAAGGTAATGGGTTGTACATCTACTCAAGAAGTCTAGAACAAATTTGAAAGTGTTTATGAAGGAGATAGTAAAGTGAAGCAAGCCAAGATGCAAATTTTCAAGAGTAAGTTTAAGACCCTAAGGATGACAGAAGATGAAGACATTACTGGTTAACTGCTCCAGGTGGATGAAATAGTCAATGGCATTAGAGGTCTTGGTGGGGAAGTGAAACAAGATGAGATTGTGAAGAAAGTTTTGAGATCTTTTCCTAAATCTTACAGTCATAAGGTGTTTTCCATTGAGGAATCTCAAGACTTAAATAAATACACAATAGATCAATTGTTTGGCTCCCTCACAACCTTTGAAATGAGAGAATTTGACAGAGGTTCTCCAAAGAAGGAAGCTGCATTCAAAGCAAGTAAGAAGATAGGAGATGAAGCAGCTGATCAAGATGATGAAGTAGAAGCAAACTTTGTAAGAACCTTGAAGAAAGGCACTGGAAAATACAAAGATAAGTTACCTTTCAAATATGTCAACTGTGGAAAGATTGGTCATTTTAATTCTAAATGTCCTTTTAAAGAATCAAGAGGTGGTAACAAGAAAGACAAGTTCAAAAGAAGCTTGTATTCCATAGAGAGCAATTGTTCTTCAGAAGATGAGGATCATGATGACTCAAATAATGAAACTCTTTTCATGGCCTTGAATGTTGGTGACAAAAATGATGATGTCAGAAAATGTGAAAAGACTGATGCCTTGCAAACTGACCAAAATAATGATAGATCACTGGTTGTATGGATTGCCTTTCATGCAAGAGAAGAAGCCAAGGCTTGGGTGATTGACAATGGTTGCTCTAATCATATGACTGGTGACAAGGAGAAGTTTGTCAGCCTTGAGAAGTGGAATGGTGGAGCTGTCAAGTTTGGTGGTGATGAGTCAGCACAAATCTATGGTAAGGGTGCTATAATTATTGATGGGAAGAATAGGACTAAGGATGTCCTCTATGTTAAAGGGCTAAATCAAAATCTTCTTAATGTCAGTCAGATGTGCAGTAAAGAATATAATCTTACCTTTCATGCCAAAGGTTGTGAAATCAGGAAGGCAGGGTCTGGAAAACTAGTTGTAGAAGGTATCAAATCATATGGTGATATCTATCATATAAAGGAGGTAAATAGAAGAACATGCTTATTGGCTCAATCCAATAAGTGTTGGCTATGGCATAAGCGAATGAGACACACCAACTTTGACAATATGGTAAAGATCAACTCTATTCATGCGGTGAGAGACATACCCAAGATAACCAAGCCTGCAAACACATTATGCAAGGAATGTCAAATGGGAAAGTACACAAAGACAAATTTCAAGAGCAAGGAGTACTCTTCTTCAATGCCATTGGAGTTGATTCACACTGACCTATGTGTCCCTACAAGACTAAAGAGTCAACAAGGTGAAAGGTATTTCATGCTACTTATTGATGATTATTCTAGAATGACTTGGGTTACTTTCTTAAGAGAAAAATTAGATGCCCTTGATAAGTTTAAGGTTTTCAAAGCTATGGTTGAGAATTAAATGGATACTAAGATCAAATGTTTAAGGTCTGATAGAGGAGGTGAGTTTACTTCAAATGAATTTAAAAAGTTTTGTGAAGATCATGGTATTAGGAGACATCTGTCAGCTCCTAAAACCCCTCAATAGAATGGGGTAGTGGAAAGGAAGAATAGGGATGTGCAAGAAATGGCTAGGGCAATGTTGAAAGATGCAATTCTGCCTAACACATACTGGAAGGAAGCAGTTCACACTGTTGTCTATCTAATTACCAGAGTGCAACTGAGTGTCAATAGTACTAAGACCCCTTATGAGCTATGGTATGGAAGACCTCCCATTGTTAAATACTTTAGGATCTTTAGCAGTAAATGCTATATCAGAAGAGATGAAGAAGACTTGGGAAAGTTTAATTCAAGAAGTGATGAAGGGATCTTTCTTAGCTACTCAACTAGAAGCAAGGCCTATAGATGCTACAACAAGAGGCTGGGAAGGTTGATTGACAGCACAAATGTCAAGGTAGATTTCTATTTCAGTTCATTATCTCACCTTTTCCCTCTGCAAATCATTTAGATTAGGAAAAAATCATTAGGAGAACCAACTCACTCTGGAGGTTCACTCCAAGTTTAGGCAACCCACAGGCCTAGGAGTGTTCCCATGTGTCAACAGATAGCTATGTCCATAGCTTAGCATAGGGTGCATATCTGATTGATAACAGTTTTTAGCATACCCGATGGGACTCTAAAATTGTTTTTGAAGAAGTTTTTCAACTCTTCAAGCTGTTGTTCTGGTATATGCAGTAGTGTTCTAGCCTTTGGAGGTTTCATATAATATACCTGGCAACTCTATTCTTTCTATTCTTTCTCGTCTTACATGTAGAACTAGTGCATTCAACTTATGAAAACTAGATTGGGACAAAGTTAGACTTTTTCAGTCCAAAGGATGATCATTCATCCTAATATTTGGTTTGTATCAGTGATCTCAACCTTTGGAGGCAGAAAATTGAATGTGCATCTAGCGACTCTAAGCTCAAATTATTGGTTTCGGTGTGATCAAGTGCTGGTATGTTGTAAAAATCATCTATTCATTCCATTTTCCAACTTTTATATGAGTAAAAATGTTAGATTTTCATAGACAGTATGAATATCCACCACCATACGATGAAAATGCCACGTATTCGTCTCTATATCAACCATATCTGACCAATTATGTTGTTGTTTCTAATTCTATGGCTTTTCAAAACCAACATGCCCAATACAATTTCCACCCACCCACCCCTGCTCAGGCTCCTTACTAGTCGTACACAAGTAGCCATAATGCTAGTTTTAGTCCAATACTCAGGATGTTTACCGCATACCCATTCCCACCCAATCTTCCAATCAGCCAAAACATTATAAAATGATGGAGCTTAAAGACATGTTTAAAGATATTTTGTTAGACTACAACAAGCAGATGAATGAGATTAAGCGGCAACTTGAGTATAATCACCAACAAGAAGAGATAGCTTTTCAAGCCTATCAACATGAGCAGGAGTTGGAGGCACAAAGGACACAGTTTGAGCAGGATATAGCAGCAAAAGAAGAGCATATGGAACTTTTGCTCGCTCAAACACATGGGCATCAAGTTCAAGCACCTCTTGTCATTCCAAATCAGTCAACTTAGGAAGAGGTTTGTAAGTATAAATTTTTGAGTTTTAGACAGAATGAACCTCTTAATGTTCCTAAAGTAGAGATTTCAAGCTTTAGGTAGAATAAAGTTCTTGATCCCTCGAGGTAGCCTCTTAATCCTAAAATACACAATTTCAGAAGCCTTCACCCCTTGCAAGTTGAGGAAAATAATCATGTTTAGCCCAGTATAGTTGTAGATTAGCCCATAGAATAATATTTTTCCTCCAAGAAACTCAAGAAACTCCCCAAGTTTCCCCACCTAAGGAATCCAATGGTGAACCCTTTGATCAAAATACCTTACTCTTCATTGAGGAACTTAGAAAGGTAAACCCACTACATTCAGCTTTGGAATTTTACTATTTGCAGTAGTAGAAGATCGAACAAGAAAAGATTTCTCCTGAAGAGTCTTTCAATGTTTCCACTAATGATCCTCCTTGTTTTGTGGAAGATGATCAACTAGACAAACCAAATGTGAAACAAGAGGTTGTTGCTATTTGTGTTGCATCCACAGTTGAATATGAACATGATGTGCATTTGAAAAGGATGTTGGTTCAAACCTGACACCGAACCCTTTGCTTTTTGATGCATTTGAAAAAATATCTAATGCTGTTCATAAGATGCATGAAAGCAGGGTACAGAGGTCGCAAGGCGAAAGTCTTCAGTTGCAAGGACAGAATGGCCAAGTTTTATTGGAGAAAGCACCACATGAGGAGGAAGAATTAGCTTCTTCATTTGATCAGTTACCTAGTTTTGTTGAGCCAGATGAGGAAAGCATGCTCATACCAAGGACATCAGTTTCAGAATAGCAAGAAGACCCTCAATATTCTAAGGAGTTGCTGAGTGAAGATCACCAATGTGATAATAGAACCTTGGATCAAGAGAGAGGGCATAAAGATGAGCCTGTTTTGGAGCCCAAAAGACTTAACGAAAGCTGTGATGAGATATGTGAAAGCAACCTAGATTTGAATGATCGAGAGCTTGAGGAGGATCTATTTCAAGCTGAAATTAAACTTTTCTACTCACATTTAGAGGTTATGCCAGCATTTATGGAAGAGGATTATCTTGAGCAGCAAGAGCAAGAGGTGAAATTGGTTGTATTCTCAAACAAATCACTAGTTAAGGAGCAACCTAACTTGTAGCAGAACCTTGATTGGTTGGAGGAGCTGCCTTTCTACTACATGGAGAAACTTGAAGCTAGTGTGCAAATTGATAGCTTGTTGGAAGGGTCTAGTTCATTATTTGAACACTTGCGTTCATTCATTGAAGAAGAGACTCCTGCTTCAAAGTATACCTTCTTGAGAAAACATGAGCATTTTGAGCCTAGTCTGACTCTTACTAGGAACCTTCCAAGAGTTGATAGCTTTGATGAGCTATTAGCAAATCTGACATAGGAGGGTGGCCCACTAACTATGGAGGAAGAAGTAACATGGCAGGGTATCATGCAAAGTGAAGGTGATGCTGTTGTTTCCAATTACTCAAATTGTTTTCTCTCCAGTTTAAAGCTGTCAAGGGGGTGTCCTATTAGATATTTGGCTGGATTGGAAGCCAATAGAAAGGAGCAGCCTCATAGTGACAATGATCTAGATTATCAGGGAGGGTATCAAGTTGATCAGTTCACCAAGCTCAAGTCAGATGGGTAAGTGATTACATTTTCAAGACTTATAGTGGCTTCTTATCTGAGACTTATCTTGTCTTGAACTTTTCTCAGCTTTACCCTTACCAAAAGGTTTATTCTTGCCACTCCTGGAGGCTTTGGTGGCCTCAATTTTCATTTTCTTCACTTCTTCATCAGACTCTGTCTCTTCCTCATCTTCTCCTATACTGACATACATTCTACAACCTTTGGTTTTCTGTCTCTTGTGACTTGTTGTAGGGACTTCCACACTTGCAGAGGGTGTGGGGCCGGAGGACATAGATTCAATTCCTGCGGAAGTAGAACCTCTAGTTCTTCTTTTGTTACTGCTAGGTTCTCTGGTTGCCTCTTAGGCTCTTCCGAAGTCTTAACCATTTCACTTTCCTTCCTCTCTTTTGCTTCTCTCTCTACTTGTACCTTTTCTCTAGTCTCTTTGATTTGTACTTTGGTGAAACCCCTTTTTAGGGCATAATCATCTGCTATCTTGTGGGCCTTCTTTGAAATTTTAGGTTTTATTACTTCAACATGTATTTTTACAGAAAGTTCCTCATATGTCCCAAATCTTTCTTCTTTTGTGTCCCTTGGTTTGTTTAGCATATGTTGGGCATAATTTTGTGTAGTACTCTTCCATCAACTTCATATCCTGGATTGGCATAACCTAAACTGTTCTAGGCTCAACAGCCTTTATCAAGCATTGGTCTTTTGTCACAATGAAGCATATGGTGTCCATGTATTTATCAACAATTTATTTGGGGATCCTTTCCCTAGATTGAATTCAACTTTGGAAATTTTTGAAGTAGCCCCATAGGGCTAAGTTTTGTGCCTCAATATTTCCTATGTTGCTCAAATAGTTTCTAATCTGTACTGCAACAGGTTTGTCTCCAGTCCAAAATAGATTCTTCATGCCTAGTAACTCTTGCATAAAGTAGAAAAATAAGCACAAAATCAACATACTGAATTTGAAGGGATATTTAGTTTCTTTTATCTTCTTCAGGTTCTCCATTAACTGCTGTCAGAGCAGTTCACACAGGTCATACTCTGCATTTTCCTTAACCATTTGATAAGCAATATATATGGCAGTACCAAAAATAGAGTTCTCCCAGTTTGTGAAGTAGATCTTGTAGCCGATTACCATGGATGCAAATCTAACTGCATGATCTTTAATGTCACTGATTGTCAATCTTTTGTCAAATTTTGCTCCAGTGGCTTTCATCACTGTAGCATTTTTCACAGCTTTTAATACAGGCACTGTACTGGTAGAGTTTAGTCCTATGACCGCCTTTATGGCATCTTTAGTGATCTTGAATGTGGAATTAAGCCACATAAATTCATCATGAATTTAATTTAAGACATACCGGACCCATTCATCTTCTGTAAAAACTAGAAAATCTATATATTGAATAAATTTCTTCTTTTCCAATACCTTATATTCTTCCTTCAAATCAAATTCATCTCCACTTAATTTTTTTATATATAGATTTGAGAGCTGACTATCTCCATGTTCTTCTAGGGCAACATGAATATAGGCCCTAACATCTTCTGCATGCATCACACCGAACGGAATCTCTTAAATGCACCATTTGGATTGACCTCTGTTGATTTGAATGGATGCTTCTTGAATTTTGGCCAGGCTCTTTCGGTTATATCAATCACATGTTGTGTTGCCATTTTTGTAGAGATTCAAATGAATTCACAGTAGGGTTTCAAATATGAAAAATACCTCTTTTTGCTGAATTAGGGTCTTTGCTTGATCTTGTCTTGATTTGCTTTGGAAATTACTGTAGTCACTTGGAATTTTGCTTCAGTTCACCTTAGACACTTGAGAGTTTGAATGCAAAATGATTTTTTCACCAAATGAGCCTCCTTTTAATTCTTTATCTATCTTGACCTAATCACCATAAATGCCCCTAATGAAAAAGCTATCAAACACATCTTTGTAGAATGCAGTCTATTAGGATTGCTCCGTAATGCTCTACACTTGAACCTTTTTCACCAGAATTTCTTTCAAAGGATCTGTCATATGTATCTATCCATCATATCTTCGTGTCAGATTCCACCACTGACAATCTGACTAGGGGATTAAGATTTTCCTTGCAGCTCCCCTTGAGCTAGAGCTCACCATCTACTTCTTTGAGGAAGTATCTGCACCAGAAATTGGTACGGATCCATCCCTGATATTATCAACATCTTCCTTAATCTAGACCTTGCTCATTTCCTTCTTGATTTCCACTAGATTAATTTTGTTCTTGCCTCTATCTTCTCTCTGCTCTATTTTCCTCTTCTCTGTAGGATAGTCTCTTTTCTCATTCTTACTTCTGCAGAATCTTCCAACATGTCCAAACTTATTGCAATTGTAGCATACCATATTCCTTTGTCCTTGATTTCTTCTATTGATTGGATTTGTTCTTGATCTGCATTGATTAGCCATATGTCCAAATCTATTGCATGCAAAACACTTTCCATTGAATGATTGAGTATTCCTTGCATTGTAAAAGCCATTCCTTACCAGAATTCTACATTCATTTGATCTATGACCAATTTTCTTGCAATTGAAACAATGACTAGAGAATGATGGAACATTCTAATTTATTCTACTCCTACACTATTAGCCTTACGGCCAAACTTATTGCAATTGAAACAATGGCCATTGAAAGATGGGTACCATAGAGCATTTGGCTGATTGACCAGAGGTCTTCTAGGTCTTCTTCTTTGATTCTGGAACTGGTTGCCTTTGTTTTTCTTCATTTCAAGGTTTTCTTGACTTGAATTAGAATTTTCTCCTTTTTCAAATCCCAACCCTTTCTTGTCATTTGAACTCTTTTGACTAGCAATCATCTCATCAGGCTTTGCAAAGCTTATCTTGAACTTTTCTTCATAACTCTTAGCTTTCTCTAAATCTGATTTCAGGCTCTCAACTTCTTTTTCAAGTTTAGCACATTCTTCTAACTTGCTTTTTACCATCAGATTTGGATCTTCTTCTTCTTTAGCTCTTTCTATAACTTCCACTTTCAAATCATCCAAAGTTTCATTTGCTGATATCAATTGTTCACCAACCTCTTTGTATTTTTCTTTTCAAACTTCTTGACTTGTTCTTTTATCTTTAAAATGCATTCATCAACTTCTTTTATGTTGTCCTTCAGATCCATGATTTCTGCTTCAGATTTTTTAAGATCAACAAGTGCTACTTCCAGTTCAACATTGTTTTCATATGAGAAATTTCCAAATCTTTTGGCTGCCATGAGTGAACTCTCCTAGATCTTCCTCAAGCTATTAGGCTTCTTCCAAGGAACCTTGTTCTAATACCAATTGTTGAGTGCAGAGAATATTGAGAGGGGGGGGTGAATCAGTATTCTTAAAACCTTTTCATTTACACATTCACTTATCCATTTACCAAATTCTATAACATGAAAGTAAAGTAAACATGAGAAGAGCAACCACAAATTCATAACATATAGACACCAAGATTTTATGTGGAAAACCCAAAAAGGGAAAAACTATGGTGAGTGTTAGCTCACAATATATTATGATAACAATACTAGATTACATAAGGCTCACTGCAAGTGGACTCACTATCCACAGAGAAAGAAAGATAGAAGATAGAAGAAGGATTGACTCACTGCCAGGAGATGACTGCTACAAATGCATCTACAGAATGTTGGGGTGCAATTCCATTTACAACTCAGTATATAGATTCAAAAGTCTTCATAATGTCTGCTCTACTTTTTCTGCTCTACTCTACATAAGCTCTGCTCTTCTGCCCTCACTATCTTTTTCTGGTCATAGTTCTGCTATAGATCGCACATATATTGAATTCACACACACCACACCATCTATCTATATTTCAACACCGAAATCCATAGAGTATATATATTCGTTACAAGGTTTATCTCATAATTAGGTTAGAAACCCAAATATGAACCGTGTATACAGATGTTATATCTTGTCAGCTTGAACTTACATGCACAATCTGCAATGCGGACCCAAACAATCATTCAATAGTCTTCATATAGGTTGGCCCCTATCATTCAACCACTTAGGTTGATTGTTCAAACAATATATCTTCTCCGCATAAAGATCTAACAAGCATGTCAGCTTGTCACTTAAGAACATGCTAAACCAATTCATCTAACACACCATAACTCTTACTGCGGACCATATGAGACTCAAAGATTCATAACCAGCATTCATTCTAGACTTCTCATTATACCTTTAGAACCACAGGCAAAATATGCAATAGCGGAGGAATGCAAACCCTTTTACTCTGGTACTGTGCACTGTTCCTATCTTTACTCTATTTACATGGACTTAGCTACTTTATCATTTGACTTTAGGAGGAAGTCAAGACTTGAACACTAGATCAAATGATCATCAAGTGACTATGAATAGCATACCTAAACCACATACCTTGATCATCAACTGCGGAGGAATACCACTTGAGTCTCTGCTACTATCTCTGTGTTTTCAATACTTAGACATTCTACCTTAGTCTTTTGTGTTTGGACTAGAACCTTGTATGCAAGTTGTTCCAAGTTGAGTTCCCAATCATCCTTAGCTCCATCATGCTTTGTTAGCCTTGTTTCCATCAATGACAACATTACCCAATCAGCAGTGTCTTTTGACAATGTTTCCAACAAGATTTACATGTAAAACCTAAGAAGGGAAAAACCATAGTGGGGATTAGCTCACAATATAAAGTAGTATCAACATCAAGTTACAAAAGGCTCACTGCCCAAAAGAAAGGCTCACTGCCCAAGGACTCACTATCCTAAAACAAAGAGATAGAAGAGGTGGCTCACTACTAGAATTAAACTATTATAATTGCATCTAACATATGCATGGAGTACAGTTCCAATGAAGCTTAAAGTATTGAAACAATATTCATCACACTATTTTGAAATACCTAATTCTACTACTCTACATTCATTCAATTCACTTCCACAGGCACTTGTCACATCACACATTCACTCACTCTGTTATTTGTGCATTATATCCATCACACTCACACAATCATGATCCCTTGATACTCATTTATATTGTCTTCAACCTTGAGATTATTCTCCAAGGTCGGCAAATCACCTTAACCCAGAAAATTCAAATTAGGTTTGGACCTAAACATTCCTGCGGTGGAAAGGAATGAAGGTGGACAACAACACATCTTAGCTCAGACCTTAGAAATTCATCCAAGCATGCCACTTCATGCTTTCACAATCACCGAAGCACCTTCGTAATTAGTGTAAACACCCAAGGTCGGCCAAGCCTGTGTTAACATAATGAACTTTTAAGTACACACTTTGTCAAGCCCATCGACAACTTGTGGAACACATGCAAGGCTTCAACGCAATCTAAAGTATTCCACAAACATCTTGAAATCCAACAAATTCCTCCACAATAAATTTCACCTGTCGCACAACCTTATTCTATTTATACAACATGCTTAAATATCTTTGGCATACATTGTATCTCTAGAAATTGACTTTCGGACCACCAAACCACGAAAAACTTCAATAGAAGAAAGACATAAACCTTATAAGCACAATTCTAGAACCGCAAGACCTAAAACCACTTTGCGAAGAAATGTGGAGCAAAGACATTTCTCCCAGACACCTTTGCAACACTCAGAAACATAGTCCACACACTGTTGAACACAACTTCCTCTGCAAAATGAACCAGAACACCAAATTTGGAATATAACATCTCTTAACATCCCTGAACAACGTATCCAAACTGCAAAGACAGATCTTAAACATGGAAGAAATGCAGAGCAAAACCAGAACACTACTCTGTAAACTAGAATGTCACTTCAACACATTGTTTCCTTTATTAATCAAATTTTCTCAAAAGCACATGGAAACCAATCAACAAAACCATATTATCAACATCTCCAGCAACTCTTTAAATAAACCAAATCAGTTTCAACAAGGAAACTCAACCAAACCACTCATACACTTACAACAACCTCATCTCTATTCACCCAGTAGACACAGTTGACACCAATGGCAATACCAACTTGTTTGCATCAATGACAACACTTACTACACATACTTGCAACACTTTGTTATAATGCACTCGCGGTAGCAGAGATGATACATGTGGCCAAATTTTGCAAATGAGGCCACAGGTTTCACTTTATATTGTTTTATTTGCATAACCTAAAATACAAGGACGTTATAAAGTGCTCGCGTTATGGCTCCTATGGGACCACAAAGTGGTTGTGGCCACTTTTTGGTCCCACACCTTTGTGCATTGATCCATCCATAAGATAAATTTTAATCCATTCAACACTCAATTCAAAAAATAACCCTATAGGACTAGCCCATATGTGAACAATCACAAAGGAAGGGTTTCAATACCCTACCTATTTTCCACATCCTAGAGGAAAGTGACCTGAGAAATCATTGCTTAATGAAATCTCTAGATGCTGGGAACAACCTCATTTAGATAGCTTAGAATCACGTCTACATGATTTCGAGTGAAAATGTGAGGGTAGATGTGAGAAAATGATCATGAGTGTCGCTTTAAGTATTCCCCCCAAAAACTATTATAAATGTGACTTCATGTGATAGTAAGAAGGGCATTAAGCCTTGATGTAGGGAATTGATAGTATTTAGGCATCGAAGAAACTCCTACGGTGAATGTAAAGACTTGTTTTGTGAAGGTCTGAAGACCACTTAGACTTCAGAGTTTTGGATAGGTTATGGATAGGACATGGGACCCAAAAAGAAAAAGACATTATAATATCCACAAGAAGTCTTGAACCATGGAATGTAGAGAATACAACGGTCCTGGCATAGACAAAGGTTTCACATCCTAGTCTAAACAAAAATCCTACAATCCACATTAAATGCATAATAAAAGCCCCCTTTAAACAAATGAATAAAAATTATAACAATGAGAATAAAAATGCTCAAGACTCTTGAAGATAACACCCTTTTGAAATGAGGATCAATCTCAAAGGCACAAGATTGAAAAAGCCAAAGACTCTAACCGAGCAAACCAAGCAAAAAGGGGGGTCCACATTTGGAGAAAAATGGAGTGTGTATGTAGGGTACTCTTGACAAGAGACACTATGTGGCTTCATGAGTGTTGTCATTGATGGCAACAAAGTCCATCCCACACATCCACAGGACATGGTGTGTCTATACTGGAAGTTAGATTGAAGAGTATTTTGGTCTAGTGACCAAGAATAGAGCATGCAGCAAGGTTTGACAATTAGGTCTGGATCTGTCAGAGGAAGTATCTCAGTAAAGTGTGGACTTGGGGAAGTCAATAGGAGTACCTTGATTGATAGATTCCAAGTATTGAGCCTCCGGTGATGAAAGAGTGAAGAGATATGAGCACCTAAGTATTGTGTTCCTATTTGGCACAGTAGACTGAGGAAGAACTAACCGGCAGAGCATCAGACCTTAATCCGGATGAGATATTGATGGTTATCAAGGTTCTTATGGTATCATTCATGATTGGATGACATGATTGATGACTTATATAAGCATCTTTTTGATACGCATCACTTAGTAAGCATGGATTCAGCTGACAAACCAGAGTTTGGAAATATCTTGAGTTTTCTAGATGCCGACTAGAAAGATGATTGAAATCATTGATGTGGATATATATACCTAATTGATTTTAGTATGAAGGAGTGTGTGGTGTGTTGTGTAGTGTGAAGAAAAGCACAGAGTAGTGTGGAAGCAATAATACAAGTCTGATATGTGACAGGACAACAACACCAAAGAAGAGGAAGAATGAAGTGCAGTAGATCAGTGTATTGAGCCTAACTGGAATTGAACCTCAGCATATGTGGATACTTCTCATCAGTTCAAGTATCTTGTTACTTTATTTGTACCTTGTAGATAGTGAGTCTCTTGTAGGTAGTGAGCCCTAATTAGCCAGTGCCATTTTGTACTTCTTTTCTTTTAACAGAGAATACAATCTTGGGTTAGTCACCCCGTGGTTTTTCCATTAACAGGGTTTTCCATGTCAAAATCATTCTGTTATGTGTATAGATTTTGTTTCTGCTTTCATGGTTATGGATGCTTATTTGTTTTGATACTGCACTAGTTATTAAAGAATAGAAAGTTAAATTAATTAAGATAACTGATTCACCCCCTCTCAGTTATCAACAATTGGTATCAGAGCCAAGTTCCTCCAAATAGAGCCTAACAGCTTGAGGAAGATCTAGGAATTCAAATGGATATGTATGGTATGAGGGAACAACTTCAGTCTGCCCTTGATGATCTTGAGAAATCTCACTTTGAAGTCAATAACTTGAGAGAGAGACTCAAACAAGCTGATGATTTCATAAATGAACTAAAGAAGAAACTGAGTATCTCTATAAAAAAGAGAAAGGAACTTCTTCAGCAAATAGAAAATCAAAGTGAAGCCAATGATACTAGTGAAGATTTGAATGAGAAGAACAAATTATGTGAGAAGCTATCAAAAGAGATCATTATGGTAAGACATGAAATGGAATCAGGAGTTATGAAATTCACCCAAGAAATTGAAGATAAAAGAAATACTGAAGATAATCTAAAACAATCTCTCAAGGAGAAGTTAGAAGACTGCCACAAAATGGATAGAATAATCAGGCATTTGCAATTTGATCTTGAAGAAGCTAGAGATAATGAAGAAAACTTGAGAATCAGATTGTCACTCTAAAAAGGGATCTTCAAACAACAAATGAATACAAAGAGAAATTCAAGATAAGCTCTGCTCAACTTGAAGTTCTTCTTGAAAGCCAAAAGAGGGTAGATGACAAGCAAGGCTTGGGGTATGAGAAAGGTGAAAGGTCTGGATCCAGTCAGAAGAACTCTAGATCAGGAAATCCAAGGAACAGACCTAGAAGACCTCCGGTAAGGCAACCAAATGCTCAAAGATATCCATCCTTCAATGGATACTGCCACAATTGCAATAACTTTGGTCATAAAGCAAATCAGTGCAGAACAAGAATGAATTAGACTAATTCATCCTTCTCTGAATAGTGTTTTAATTGCAAAAGGTATGGTCACAAAACTCATGAGTGTAGAAATATGTAAATGAACAATTCATTCAATGGTAGATGCTTTGCATGCAATAGAATGGGACATATGGCTAATCAGTGCAGATCAAGAGGATATCAGTCAAATATGCAAAGAAATGTTTTTTGCTACAATTGCAATAGATCTGGTCATATTGCCAAATTCTGTAGAAGCAAGAATCAGGACAAAAAGGGTCCGGTGCATCATAATCAAAACTAAGACAAAGGAAAGGGAAAAGTGAATGCGGATGAAATTCAAAGGGAGATGAACAAGATTTGGGTGAAGAGGAGTACAAAAAATGTCGTGGATGGATCCGCACTAGAATTTGGTGCTGATATTCCTTCTGGAAACTAAATAGATGAGCTTTAGCTCAGGGGGAGTCTCAAAAGAAAACAAGTTCCCCCAACCAGTCAATTGGTGCCTGAAATTGGCACATGGAAGTTGCAGATTAAAGGGTTCTAAGAGAAACATCTAAATGAGCCTTGGTAAGATATGGAAGATCTGCAAGAAGTTTAGAAGAGGTGAATCTTCCTAGATTGATCCGGTAAGAACAGGATTCTTACAGTTAGATCTGGTATGACTCAAATTTGAGGTATCTTGGTCAGTAGATAAGTGGAATGATTGGGGAAAGGTAGATAGATAGCTAATAGTGCAACCAGTGATCCAGAAAGATCTCTCTTAGAACAAGGAAAACAACGCAACCGGAATAACTTAGGTTGTCCATTTATTAACAAAATGGAATTAGGGTTTGCACAGAAATAAAAGGGTTCTTTGGTTCATCATTTGCACATTTGCTTTTGAAAAAAAGAGAGAAGGAGCTCTGCAACAAGTTATCTCAAACCTCTCAAAGATCAACCGCAGAAATTGATTCATCCAAGCAACTCGATCTGGCTCATATCATGAACCCTAGAAGCGTAAGAGGTATTTTCTACTCTTGAAATCTCTCTCTGAATCTTTGAAAGATAGCTACTCCAAATGTTGTGAAGATCACTGATAGGTTGCGCCCTAAATTCAAGAAACATCCCTTCAAATCCCTAGAAGTTGATCCCCTAGGGGCATTTTCTAGCATTCCACATGGAGTTCTGCATGTAGAAGATATTAGGTTTTACATACACACAAATATTGAAGAATTTGGGGAATCCAAGCTGATGGATATCTACCACAAGGAACTGATAGATGAATCATTTGATCTCAAACCCTAATACAAGGCCATCTAGGATAAGCATTTCAGTCAGTGCATCCATTTCCCCTCTTTTGTAGAAGATGAATGGGTCTGGTATGTTTTGAGTAGAATGCATGACAACTTTATGTGGTTAATGAGGCCATTTAAGATAACCAAGGATGCCATTAGGGCAATTACCAGATTGCACTCATCCGGCGGGTTACCTACTCTCAAATCCGTTAAGAATCAGATAGTGAGTGAGGCAACAGGGTCAAAATTTGACAAGAGACCAATGACAATTGAAGATATCATTGATCCGGATATCAAGTTTGCCTCCATGATAATTGGTTACACGATATACCACTCCAACAAGGAAAATTTAGTACCCAAAACTGTAATTTACACTGCTTATCAGATGTTAAGGGAGAATACAGATTATGATCTTTGTGAGCTTCTTCTAAGCCAACTGTTGGAAAACCTACAAAAGATCAAGAAGGACAAGAAAAACTCATTCAAGTATGGTGGGCTAATACTGTGTTTGTTATTTTACTTTATGAATGAGCTTCCCGAATCTAGTGGTTGGATGTGATAAAATGAAAGACCAGTAGCCATACAAATAAGAGATTATTTGCATGGAATTGGTGATGCCAAGGCATAGAATACAGCACTCTGGGGCTACTTCAAGAACTTTCAGAGTATGATGCAAGCCAGAGAGAGAATTCCCCAATCACTAGTTGAAAAGTATAAGGATATAGTGTGCTTTATGGTAGAAACTAATCAATGCCTAATGGAGGCAGTGGAGCCAAGGATAGTTTAGATTATGCCAATGGGGTATGAAGTTGATGAGAAAATTTTAGAGCTGCATATCCAACATCTGCTAAGTCATCCTAAGGATCCTAAGGTAGAAAGGTTTGGAACCTACCAAGAGCTAAGTGTAAAAGTTCATGTTGAACTTAGACAGCCAGAGAACAAGAGAAAAGTAAGAAGGGAAGTAGCAGAATTTTCCAAGAGGCATGGAATATCAAAAGAGGCACTTGATACAAATAGAGAGAAGATGGAAAGGGCAGAGAAAGAAAGGAAAGAAACTGAAAAAGAAAGTGCTCCGGTGCAAGCCCCTTCCCGAAACAAATCCTCCAAGAGCTCTGCACCTGCCACCTCTAAAAGCCAAAAGGCATCAAAACTAGAAGCCCAAACATCTAGAAAGGGAGAGAAGAGAACAAAGAAAAAAGCAACAAGATCCTATACAAGTCAGAAGGATGATGAAGAAAATGAAACTGATGAGGAAGTTAAGAAAATGAAAAAGAAGAAGAAAACAACCGGTGAACCCTCTACCAGTCAAGGCAAAGAAGAGAAGGCAGAGGAATTTGTTGAAAAGCCTACTCTCCACATTGATGATATCATCAAATCAGTCATTGTGGATGGGAACCCAAAACCAATGACTGAGTTCTATGATGAATATAATGAAGCCAACTAGAAAATCTTGCAAAAAGCTACAGTCAGGTATCTAAATATCTATAATAAGGCATTTATTGAAATCATATCTCTAATTCCCAAAATCCTAGAGAAGGAACTAGAAATAAGGAAGAACAATGCCAACGCAAAGGACCTTGAGATCTGGGAATAGATAGCTATTCAGCTCTATCCTTCAATCACTCAGAAACAAATGAATATGATCTTCAAAGATTGCAAGGATGAGTTCTAGAGCAAAGCTAGAATGAATTAGCTTATGCTTGGAGAGACTAACAAAGTGGCAAAAGAAACAGAAGACATCCTCCGGAATGCATACAAAAGATTCAATATTCCTATTATAGAGGACATAACTGATGACCTTCAAAGGAAGATCCTACAAAGGAAATTGCTGAAGAATCAAAGGAGTTAAGTGAGGAGAAGACCAAGGACCTAGATTCCTCTATTCCGGAAGAGGAAGTCCATGAAGAAGTTAATATCTCTCATCCGGATTCCCTAGCAGACTTCGGATCTAAAGGAGAAGAAAGAATAGAGGAGAAAATCAGTCAAGAAGAAAAGGTGAAGGAAAGAGAAGAAGATCAAATAGAGAAGACCCCAGGAGATGGTTCTGAGACTACAGAAGGAAAGAAGACTCTGTCTCCAACAAGAGACTCTGCATAAACTATTAAAGATTTCTTAAACAAAGAAATGATGGAGATTGATGAACCGGAACTACTTCAAGGACCATTCAATTTTGACTCCCTCTTCCCAGTTCAAACAATGAAGATATCTTCCTTTGCCCAAGCAAAGGCAAAAGAAAAACTCCTGAAGTCTCACATGGAAGACTGTGAGCTAATAGAAGTTGCATCCGGTGTGTTGGAAAAGATCATGCCATCCTTTCAGAAAGATCTTTCAACTTCTTCATCCGGTAATTTAAAATCTCTTGTAAATTATGTTGATACACATTTTGATTCCTTAGAGAAGTCAGTTGAAGAAAAGGTCTGGAAGGAGTTTTTGGGAAAAGGATTCTCCAAGATACAAGGATTTATAACCAATGATAGGAGAAATATGGATATTAGAATAAAGAGCTTAGAAAATGCTCTTAAAGATGGCGGAGAAGTATATAAATTTTGTTTATCCTGGTCTAAAGTGACAAAGGATATTGAGAAGAAAGTGAAAGAACAAGAGGATAAACTATCAAGCTTCTCTTAAAATTTTGATCCTCTCACCACATCCATAATAAACCAGGAATGTTAGACTATTGCAGTCATAAATGAGATAAAGAAGCTTGAGAAGGAGAGGAAGAACATAATAAGTAGGATGGGTGAACTTAGAGGGATGATTATCCCTAAATTAGAGGCCATGCATGAGGCCCTAACTGATGCTCAGACCACGTCCTGGACCAGTGATCCGACAGATCTAAAGAGGGCAGAAGCTTTTACATTTCTGTTGAGTGGTCACATATCAATTTTGGACAGGATGAAGTAGAGTTGGGCAACAAAATTTGTCTAGTTAAAGACAACTTTTGTAGATATACTTCAATATATGTAAGTATAACATGTATATATACTTATGTGGCTAAGTCTAGTTGGATTTTTGGGGATTTTTGGTGTGCAGATTCTACCCTTTTCAATTGATGTCAAAGGGGGAGTTAGTAGCAGTGAAAAATGTGGAATCTAGCTAAGGGGGAGCTCCAGAAAAGCATACATTAGAACAGAGCATCAGCCAAGGGGGAGTATAGTGTGACACTTAGTCATTTTTCACTGAGTGTTGCCATCAATGCCAAAGGGGGAGATTGTTGGCAAGAGACACTATGTGGTTTCATGAGTGTTGTCATTGATGGCAACAAAGTCCATCCCACACATCCGCATGACATGGTGTGTCTATACCAAAAATTAGATTGAAGATTATTTTGGTCCGGTGACCAAGAATAGAGCATACAACAAGGTTTGACAATCAGGTCCGGATCTGTCAGAGGAAGTATCTCAGTAAAGTGTGGACTTGGGGATGTCAAGAGGAGTACCTTGACTAATAGATTCCAGGGATTGAGCCTCTAGTGATGAAAGAGTGAAGAGATATGAGCACCTAAGTATTGGGTTCCTATTTGACAAAGTAGACTGAGGAAGAACTAACCAGCAGAGCATCAGACCTTAATCTGGATGAGATATTGATAGTTATCAAGGTTCTTATGGTATCATTCATGATTGGCCGACATGATTGATGACTTCTATAAGTATCTTTTTGATACGCATCACTTAGTAAGAATGGATTCAGCCAACAGACCAGAGTTTGGAAATATCTTGAGTTTTCTGGATGCCGACTAGAAAGATGATTGAAATCATTGATGCAGATATATATACCCAATTGATTTCGGTATGAAGGAGTGTGTGGTGTGTTGTGTAGTGTGAAGAAAAGCAAAGAGTAGTGTGGAAGCAATAATACAGGTCCGGTATGTGACAGGACAACAGCACCAAAGAAGAGGAAGAATGAAGTGCAGTAGATCAGTGTATTGAGCCTAACCAGAACTGAACCTCAGCATATGTGGATGCTTCTCATCAGTTCAAGTATCTTGTTACTTTCTTTGTACCTTGTAGACAGTGAGTCTCTTGTAGGCAGTGAGCCTCTTGTGAGTAGTGTGCTTGGGTAGTAAGCCCTAATTGGCCAGTGCCATTTTGTACTTCTATTCTTTTAACAAAGAATACAATCTTGGGTTAGTCACCCCGTGGTTTTTCCCTTAACAAGGTTTTCCACATCAAAATCATTGTGTTATGTGTATAGATTTTGTTTCTTCTTTCATGGTTATGGATGCTTATTTGTTTTGATGTTGCACTAGTTATTAAAGAAGAACAAAAAGTTAAATTAATTAAGATAACTGATTCACCCCCCCTTAGTTATCAACAGGTACAACAATGGTGACTCTACTGGGAGAATGCTCTTGAGCATCCTTAAAGTAAACAAAGGTCAAGAACCTGGAATCTCTGCGTACACCCACATATTTAGGCCAAATAAACATAACAACATGATCAAGGGATCAAAATCAAGAGTTTAGTGAAACCATTTATATTCTAATGATCCAAGTGTTTACAAATGTATTCATCCCCATCCTTTGGCAACTAAGGCCATCCATGTTCATTTACATTAAGCTACATGAATGATTATCCCCTCATGAACTACATAGACATTTTCTCACTACCAGTCAAGTGTCTATAGCCCTGATGAGGTTGTCTTTGTGATTCCACTCAAAGCATAGCTCTACTTCTAGCTAGACATATATAGCCCCAGTAGAGATACTTGAAACCTCTAGCTAGTTGAGTTGTATGATGGGAGTACTAAAAGATACCACCTTTTACAATAGTATTTTTTTATAATAATTCAGATTTGATTCAACTTTGATAAGAGTACTAGGAAGTACTGCCTAACCTTATAGCACATGCTTATTCCACATGGGCTACCTATATTAGTTCAAGATTTTTCACTTAATGTAAGATCAGAAAGACTTGCTTAGGAACTTTGAGGATTTATAAGATGTGAAAGGTATAAGATCCAAAAAATATTGAAGAGTTGTGAATGATAGCTATTGATACAAGGAAAAAGAGACAATATTTTTTTATCTACATATTATTATTTTTTATTAGAAGAGGGGTAAAAAAATGTATTGAAGGGGCCCTGAAAACCCTTTACAATAGCAAAACATCAACCAAACCATAATTGACCGACATCAAAACCCCTAAAATAATAGACTAAAGCATAAAATAGAAAAAACAACCAAAATAACACATTCAAGGTCCTTCAAGGTATTGGCCGCTTCGAGTTCATCATCTGAATCTTCCTCCATGTTATGGATCTTTTGGGCCTTTTTGTTCCTATCCTTATGTGACTTCTTCATGCTCTTGGTTCTAGTGCTAGGACTTGTCATTATTGTAGCTTTCTTTTCCCATGCATTCTTGGGCCTTTCCTTGCTAATCTTATCCTTTAGATTTTTCAATTCCCCTACATTGACCTTCATGAACCTACTGAAATTCTCCTTCACTTTTTTTAGCTCCTATTCCATAGCCACCAATCTTTCCTCCTATTGACCCTGAGATTTGATCATTTCCTCCTCTAGGATTGCCAATTTTTCCTTTTGATTAGATAGGTTAGTCTATAGGTTGTTGACAAAGGGGATGGCTTCCTAGTTTTGAAATATTTTTCTTTCTTCTTCCACAAGAATTTGGCTTTCCCCAATGCTCCTTTTGGTAATGATTTCTATTTTAATGTAAATCCTACTAATCTCAATATAAAACCATTTTAGTAACTTCTATTGGATATCAAAGGTCTAGTGCAAAGTTAAAATGTTCTGACTCAGAGCATGGATGTCTTCATTTACTTCCTTAAAAGTCGAAGGGGTTGTATAAGGAATGTTAGGCTCAACTAGGACATTATGGACAAAACATCTACATATTATTGTTGAATAGTTCTTCCTTAAGCTATTCATTTCATAGTAGGAAAGTTAGGTCACCTCTAAACTCTAAATACACCATAATGAAACCAAAACTTTTTATACCAACTTCACCTACAATTTACATATATTTATGTTATACTTATCTATATATCCATTATATCTTCATGCACATAAAAATACAATTCATAGTAAATATAAATATAGTAAATATTGGGGTATTTTAAATTAATTTAGTATGGAATGGCAGTGAATTGTGGTTGACAAATGGATGAGGGGACCTACCCACGGGCCTTACTTCTCATAATGGTGAGCTGCTATAGGAGTTATTAATGAACTGGCCCTATACATAGAACTATGGCTGACCATCTGCATAAAAGCGGCTTTCATGTTGGTATTTCCACTCGATCATCTCCACCTCATGCCCTTTCCAACCCTTATAGATAGTTGGGCCCCCATATGGGGGAGAATTATAGTTGTAGTTTTGGGTGGATAGGCCCTGACTACCTTTACAAAGGTAGGGGTAGGCACCCTCAAAAATTTAATGTTTGAAAATGACAACCATGAAAATAAATCTGTGGGGTTTGTTGCACATGTGCTTGTCTCCATCATTAACCAAAATTTTGTGGTATATAGAAACTGCACAAGTAATTTTATATAGGGTCCTTTATATGTGCTTCTCACTCCATCTTTGGACAAAGTCTTCCTCTTGATCCACATTTATTTCTAACATTTTTCCCTATTTGCTCATTGTCCTACCATTCCCTTCCATCCTTTCTCCCATGTGTTTCTCTTTCATTTGTACATATTCTTGGCTTTGGCCTTGGCCTTCCAAGCTCTTATCAATTAGTATTTGATAGATACCCATTATCTCTTTTGGTTATGAAAGAATCTTTAATTTTGGGATGAAGATGGAAAACACCTTGCACTCATTGCATATATTTTAGTGAATAGACAAATTCATTGAATATAAAAGAATTGTGAATGATAGCTATTGATGCAAGCAAAACAAAGACATTTGATATTATTTAATCTACATAGTGTTGTTAAAAACTATTAATTTAGTTGAAAAATATTACTTATATCTTTGTAGACACATTATCTAAATAGCTTCTTCCTTAAACTATTCCTATCATAGTAGGAAAATCAAGTCACCTCTAAACTTTAATTACACTTTAATAAAACAAAGACTTTTTACATCAACTTCACCTACAAGTTACATATATTTAAACTAGCACTTGCACCCATAAGAGGTTCAAGGAATATGCCCATAGGAACAACCGACGAGTTTTAGAAAAAAATTCAAACTTTTTTTAGGGCGTGAGACAATTCCGAGCATTGTAATGCTCACATATAAAAGCCTATCGGCTAATTATACTTTATGTATCCATTATAATACAATTTGTAATAAATATAATAATTTCGATGCTTGAAATTTGTGGACTTAATGCTATGGAGAAGATTTGGTGAGTGCCAAACAAAAGTTCAAGTAAAAAAAATAATACCAATTTAAATATATTTCTTAGGTATGTTTTCTAACTATATTCTTTTTGAAAGTTTCTTAGAAAAATACATCTACAACCCATGAGGATCATTTGTGAGTCTGATTCCCATGTGGTGGTGAATCTGTTGAATAAACAACATTTAGATGATGTTAGTTGGCATTTAGCTTTGGTTGTTAAACAGATTCTTAATTTATGTGATTCTTTGGATTCGGTTTCTTTCATTCATATTCTTAGAGAATGGAACGGTGCTGCGGATTGTTTGGCCAAATGGGCCTCTGATCACATGCCAAATTGGAACATTGTGGATTGGGGTCAATTACCCCTAGAGTTGTCTCAAAAGTTGGACCACTTAGTGGAGCTTGACAGCGCTGAGTAATGCCCTTGCTTTGTACTTCTTCTGATTTGAATAAATTTTTACCCCTCTTTTATTCAAAAAGTTTGGTAAGGAAAAAATGCATTTTACTTATTATATTCCATAGAGGTATTTTCAACACAGAAACTTGAAAAAAAGACGTGTTTGCTCAGCAATTTCGTCTCGAGTCTCTCTAATGCGGCCAAAGTCTGTGCATATTTTTTCCTATGCTCTGCACTTTACACGTACGGAAGTTGTTGGCTTTTTCCAGGGTTGCATTGTATTTAACACTTGCTGTCTTATTTCCGTGTGCCGTGTAATCTCTACTTACATACCTATTTTTTCTTTCTGCTGGAAAGACTTTTTCACGCTTTCTGTCTTATCTCGCTGCTTCAAACGGATTTAGGCGCGTTTTGCATCTAATAGTTTCAACCCTGGATTTACCGCGAATTTCCAAACATATAAGGTGCAGATTCATTCCAGAGAGCTCGGAGTACATGTACGCCGTCCCGTACAATATCATGACAGAAAATTTGCGCCAGCAATTCTTACTTCCTCCCCCATTAGACGGCAACTAGCACAGGGAATCTTTCCTACTTAGTTCGTAATCAGCTTTAAATCTTACTTTTGAAATTTGTGGGCGTGGTTGTTTACAATTTTCGTCTTCCACCGTACGTTTTCCACTTTAAACTTACTTTTGAGATGACACGGCTGCTTTACCGAGGGATGGTTTTTAAGAATTTTCATTATTTACTGGATGTTTCTCACTTTCAACTGTCCTTTTAAGATAGGGGACTGTTTTATTGGGGGGTTATTCTTCAAATTTTTATCTTTTGGAGGATGTTTTTCACTCTAAATTTTACTTTTGGGACGATGGGTTGTTTTGGGATATGGTGGTTAAAAAAATTGGTTTAAATAGAATTGATCTAGCTAATTAGTTATAATTAACATATAATTTACAATATGATTTATTTGAAATTTTAAAGTGGAAGACTGTATCTTCTATCATAATGATCATAGTGGACAGAAGAAGTAGCACATATTCACATCAAAAAATTTGGAGTCTATGTACACAATCTTATACAAAAAGTGGCACAAATTTCCTGTCAAAATTATTGTTTTTCAAAAGAATCTGCATTTTATACATAAAATTAAATGTCAACACAACACTTACAATTAGTTTTTAACTGCATCTTCATCTTTCTTAATTTACATCCAATCCAAATGAATAGGCCTTTCCTTTTCCATACATTTTCACTATATTAAAATTATTTTCCTATGGAAATCTCTTCCTTCAAATAAATGTTAAGAGTGTTTACATGTATTTGTATATATAAATATTAACTTTTTATATAAAAATAGAGTAGGATTCCAGTCATATTATAGTACAAAATTTCTTTAAACTTTGAAGCTTTAATGTTTTTTAGGTTGTAACATACATTACAGAAAAAAAGGAGTTACAAACTTACCTAGAATGAATTTCGAGTAAAGAAAGTAAGCAATCCAACTTTACATATTAAATACCACATTCAATGTACACTCAAAACTAGTCACTATTTATAATGATTGTATATAATGAAATACTAACAACATATAATTTGTTTGTTTGCTAAAATACTAATAACGTTGGCATTCAAAGTTTCAAATGTTTTATCATTTTATTCACATCCCACCATAAAAAATCTATGGTTTTTAATGTTTGTGTATGTCACTTTTGAATCTAATCATGTGGAGAAGATAGAAGAATATGTATCCCACTCTCCTTCCATATGTCTTATTTGGTTCATTTAAGATACTTAGTGCATTTGTTACCTAAAGGGGAAATTTTTTTAGATGTGTGCAAATTCATTTTAGGGAGCTTGGACTATATTCCATAGATTTTGGAGTGCACATGCACCATCCTATACAATACTTTTGATGCAAGAATTTGTGGTACAGTCACTTTTACACACTGTCTTACATACTAAAGATATTGGGCAACATAATCTTCGTATACATCAATGACTATCCAATTCTTTTAATAATAAAAAATTACAAAACAAACACTTATCATTAATGACACTTTTTATGAGGGGTTTTGTTTTTGTGCCTTTCTTTTGGATTTTTGGCCACTTTGGGGGTTTTTCTTGACATTCATGGCTATGCCTAGAGGAGTTCTAGAGGGCCCCCTTCCTTTCTCTTTCAAAGAGCCAGTTTAGGCTAATTAGCGCTCATCGTCTAGACATGATAATGCTGTCCAATTTCTGTTGCATGCAAAGAATGAGTTTAGCTGAGTAGATTCTTCGTCTTACTCTTGACTTTGAAGCTATTTTGTTTGTCCATATTCCCAAGGAATGGAACTTGGTCGCAGATTGCCTTGCCAAATAGGCTACTTAAGAAAATCACAATTGGAATGTCTATGAGTGGGGCCCGGGGGTACTTGTAGCTTGAAAAAGTCACTCAGCTTCTCCAAGTTGTTCATTATGATCAAGCCCGACCCTCCTTTTTTGTTGTGCCTCAAGCTCTTTAACTGCCACTATTCTTAGAATTCTTTTTAAAAGACCTTCTATTGGTAGTACAATCTGGCATGCCTTTTCAAGCGTGCTCGCAACCTAGAAGATAAGAGGATTCATGTTTTCAAAGATTATGGTTGTCAAATGGACTCTCTAGACTCTTTTTCAGAGTGGGGTAGTGGAAAACCTACTTAATCTTTTCACTTCTTGCCTTATTTATGGCTTAGACTATTTGAAAATCTATATGTTGTAAAATGAAATACATCTCTTTTAATATAATTTTCTTTTTCACTCCTACCCGCCGGCTCCCGAGTCCCCTGCCTGCCCACCCAATTAAATAATTCTATTTTTCTCTTGTAAATGTGAAGAAAAGGGGAATAGGAAGGCTGTGGAAAAAGGCCAGAGGAATAAGGAAAAGTTAAAAAATGGATTAAAACGATATCTTGATAGGTGTTGAACCGCGGATTATTTTAAATTGATGTTTTTCACTCTAAGAAAGTTAACGTTTGAAAATGACAACCGCGTAAATAAATTTGTGCGGGGTCCTTTTACGCGTGTTTTGAACGAAATTTTTGTCATATGTCGAAATCGCGTAGAGAAATTTATCCATGGAATCTGTGCACACCCACATTATTTTTGCCACTTTTATTTCTTCGCTCACTCTTACCATTTTCTTCTATCCTTTCGACCCCTGCGCTTGTTTCAGTTCCTCTTCAGTTTAATTCCATGGCAACGGGAAATGAGATTACCAATGGCTTTGGGAAAATTCTGCCCCCATTTGCATCTGCATTGTCTTCAACTCCAAGAAAAAGAAAAAGGGTGTCCTACAATGTATTGATTAATCATCGTGGCCCTGACACCAAGCAAACATTGGCCGCCTCTATCTACCGTACCCTCAAACTCATGGGACTTGAAGTTTTCTTAGATGAACCAGAGCTTGAACTGGGCGATTCCATACCATCTGAAATACAAGATGCCATGACTACTTCTTTCCTCCATATTGCTATACTTTCACCCAGATATGCAGAATCCGCTTGGTGTTTGGCCTGTTGGGCAGTGTATGAAGCCCACATGTAACGGCTACACAGCAATTTATTCCTTGTAACCGCCACCTCTATGTCTTCAGATTCTCTGTATCTTCTCGTTCTGCAAAATGCCTTTCTTGGCATGTAACTGCTTCCATTCTGATGGTTTATCATTCTAGATGGAAGTCGGTTGGTAGAGGGTGTTAGACAGTGAAGTCTATAGCATGAAAAAGGAGAGACGCTGCTATGCTGCAGTCATACACAGTGATGTATGAGTTACTCTGTAAAATTGAGTGAGAGAGAGAGATGTATTGTGGATAATAAAGATCACCCTTCGTTGTGGATGTAGCCAACATTGGCGAACCACGTTAAATCCTTCCTATTCCTCTGTGTATGTTGTTTTTCGTTTGTCTTCTTTTTGAGCATAGTTTTGAGATTGTTGTTATTTCTTTCTCTGGTTCTGTTTTATTGTTTCTGTATTTACAATTGGTATCAGAGCTTGTGTGTGTAGCTCAGTCCAGGAAACTGTGAAATTTTTTTTGGCGAACCTACACAGCAATCAGAATGGATGACTCGGAGAAATGGAAAATAGAAAAGTTTACAGGCCAGAACTTTGGTCTTTGGAAAGTGCACATGGAGTCTCTTCTCATCAAACAGGACCTGTCTCTCGCCTTACAGGGGAAAGTCAAAGGACAAGGTACTATGACGGATGAAGACTAGGAAAAACTGGATTTGAAAGCGAAGGCAACAATATTTCTCTCATTGTCAAGCAATGTTTTATTTAATGTCTCAAATGAGATCAATACGAAAGCGCTTTGGGAAAGCTCTCTAGTATGTATGCGATTGCTTCGGCGTCAAATAAGGTTTTTATTATGAAGAAATTATATAACCTAAAAATGAGAGAAGGTGGGGTGATGTCCAACCATCTGAATGAGTTTAACACCTTAGTCTCTCAATTAGCTTCAGTGAGCATCAAATTAGATCCTGAGATTAAAGCGATTCTGCTGTTGTGTTCCTTACCACATAGCTGGGAAGGTGTTGTCATGGCTGTGAGCACTTCTGTAGCAGCCAAGAGTACATTGGTTTTTGATGAAGTTGTAGCTACTCTTCTTAGCAAAGACATGAGAAGGAAACATCATGAACCTTCAGCCGGCGATGCTCTAACAGTTGTCAGTATAAACAATAGGGGAAGAAGCAATGACAGAGGTAGGTTCAACAACCGGAGAAGGTCACAATCTGGTCCACGATCGAAGTCTAGGGGTAGAACCGGTTCATGTTGGTTTTGTGGAAAACCTGGACACAATAAGAAAAATTGTTGGAACTATAAGAAAGCTCAAGGCAACGTGAGCACAAATAATCAAGCAAACACTGCAAGTGATGGTGTTTTGGTCCTATCAGCAAGTGATACAAATGCAGATTCATGGGTCCTTGATTCCGGCGCCTCTTTTCATGCCACTTCATGCCGTCAAGCTTTCACAAATTTTCAAGAAGGCACATTCGGTAAGGTATTTCTGGGTGACAATAAAGAATGTGACATTTTAGGAAAAGGAGATGTAATATTGAATTAGAAAAATGGTGACAAACTAACTTTGACAGATGTTAGATATGTGCCTCTATTAAAAAGAAATTTAATTTCTGTCAGTTAGCTTATAGGCAATGGATGCAATGTTAAATTTTCTCTTGACTCATGGAAAATTACAAAGGGACTTTTAGTAATGGCAAGAGGAAAGAAGCAAGGTAATCTATACATTCTGGACTGTTTCGGTGAAGTGGGAGCTACCTTGCCGGCTATGGACAGTGGGTCTGAAATATGGCACAAGAGGCTCGGTCATATGAGCCAAAAAGGTCTTCAAGTTATGCTTCAGTGCAATCAGCTTCCAGGCCTCAACTCCATTGATTTAGAATTCTGTGAACATTGCCTTTATGGCAAATAGTGCCGGACTAGTTTCGTGAGAATGGGGCATGACAAGAAAACCACTCTGTTGGAACTTGTTCATTCTGATGTATTCGGTCCAACTCAGGTAACTTCTTTTGGTGGAGAAAATTATTTTGTCACATTTTTAGATGACTGCACTCGCAAAATCTGGATTTATATGTTAAACAGAAAATCTAAAGTTTTTTCAAAATTTAAGATTTTTAAAGCTTCAGTTGAAAACCAGATTGGGCATAAAATTAAATGCCTACTAACAGACAATGGTGGAGAATATTTCTCTTCGGAGTTTGATTCTTTTTGTGCAGACCATGGTATTCGACAGATCAAAACCGTCCCTTATACACCTCAGGAAAACGGTGCAGCTGAAAGGCTCAATCGCACGATACTTGAGCGAGCTCGATGTATGCTCTCCAATGCCAGATTGGGCAAAGAGTTTTGGGTAGAGGCATGTAACACTGTTGTGTATTTAATCAATCGAGCTCCTTCGTCCAGGCTAGATTTTGACATACCTGAGGAGAGATGGCTCGGAAAGTGAATTTCCTATCAGCATTTGCGGGTGTTTGGCTCTGCCGCTTTTGTTCACATTCCAAAAGAGCAGAGAACTAAGTTAGACTTCGAGTCAAAATGGTGTGTTTTTCTCAGCTATGGTGAAGATCATTTTAGTTTTCGTCTTTGGGATCCTGTTGCAAAGACTATCATTCGTAGCCGCGATGTTGTGTTTAACGAGAGGGAGTTTCCAGGTTTGCACTCTTGCAATTCACCTCTGCCGGAATATATTGATGTGGATTTGTTCGATAATGGTCAGGTGCGGCAATCCACCATTACGTTTTCCCAGCCACTTGTTACAACTATACATTCTTATTTGTCTGGAGCTCCTATTACTTCAAGTGCTCTGCCTTCGGTTGGGTGCACACTTCCCACCCAATCCCCAAGTGGTATGCCCAGCATAGTTTCCACATAGTCAGTGGATTGTTCAACGTAGCATCCCAATTCTCCATCGCTGCCCTCCAATGACCATCCGCTGCCCTCATTAGTTGAATCATTGTTTCCTAAACAGCCAACGCACCAATTAATTTGGTCAATGCCACCTCTAGACTACTCATCACAGCCTTCACCTAGCTATACGCTGTCAAGTGGTATGCCTTCAGCACTTCACTCAACGCAGCCTATGTCCTGCCAAACACAGCATCTATTTGAGCCAACGCTGCCTCCCACTAGTCATACGATGACCACCAAACATACCTCGCTGCCTTCAAATTGTCCTTCATTAACTTCCAAGCTGTCAACGTAGCTTCCAAACAAGGCACAAGGCACTACGATGCCTTCCCTCAGTCAGTCGCTACCTTTAATTGGCTCAACGCTGACCTCCCAATGCTCAACGCTGCCTTCTTCACATTCAATGTTGCCTGTGTTATGTCCAATGCAGCCTCACACAACCGAACTGATTTCTATTCAACAGATACAAGGATCATTGCCTGAACAGGCCAATGTGCATGAATCCAGCACTATAGGTGCACAGAGCAATATAAACAGACAGGGCAGTTTTCCTCAGGGGCCTCTTCCCTCAGAGATTGATGATGTTCAGCATTTATTACAGAGACTCAATCTGGACTCACACATATAGCCAGAGCAAGGTTAGACATTGAGGAGGTCTACTCGTGAGAAGTGGAGACCGGCAAAATTTGATGACTATGAGTTATTGCTCTCTGAGTATGCAGAGCCGGCAACTTATAAACAAGCCTGCAAGCATGAAAATGCATAGAATTGGATGGCTGCCATGAACGAAGAGATGGAGTCGTTGAGCATTAATCAAACCTGGGATTTGGTTCCTCTTCTGCCAAATCGAAAGCCTCTTAAGAACAAATAGATTTATCGCTTGAAAGATGAAGACGGAGGACGTAAATGATACAGGGCCAAATTAGTCGTCAAGGGGTTTGATCAGCAAAAAGGAATTGATTTTTCTAAAAAAAATTCTCCAGTTGTTCGAATGGACACAATCCGTGCTATGTTGGGATTGGTAGCCATTTGGGATTTAGAACTCGAGCAACTCGATGTGAAAACAACGTTTTTACACGGAGACATTGATGAGGATTTATACATGGAGCAGCCTGAAGGTTTTGCTCAACCAGGTAAGGAGCATTTATTTTGCAAGTTGAAGCGGAGTTTGTATGGGCTGAAGTAAGCTCCAAGACAATGGTATTTAAAATTTGACAGCTTCATGACTGATAACCACTTTATTCGGTGCGAATCAAATCCTTGTGTTTACTACAAGAGGCTCAATACTGGTGAGTTTGTCATACTATTGCTCTATGTTGATGATATGTTAGTAGCTGGTACTAGTATTCAGATTATTGCTTAGCTGAAGCAACAGTTGGCTCTTCATTTTGCCATGAAAGATCTTGGACTAGCCAAAAGAATACTTGGGATGCAATATTCAGAAACAGAAATAAAAGAGAACTCAGATTGTCCCAAGCAAGCTACATTGACAAGGTGTTGGACATATTTAATTTGTCTCATGCTAAACCGGTCTCTACTCCTTAGGCTGATCATTTCCGCTTATCTTCAGCTATGTGTCCAAAAAATCAGGAAGAAGAAGAACATATGAGGTCTGTTCCCTATACCTCTGCAGTCGGCAGCCTCATGTATGCAATGGTCTGTACTCGTCCGGACATAGCACAAGATGTTGCTGTTGTGAGCAAATTCATGAGTAATCCGGGCAAACTTCACTGGCAGGCAGTTCAATGGATTCTTCGGTACTTGAAAGGTACTTCACATTTCTGTTTATGTTTTGGAGGTACTGACTTTCAGCTTCGTGGTTATGTAGATTCTGATATGGCCGGAGATTTAGACAAACGCCGGTCTACCACTGGTTATGTCTTTACCTTTGTAGGGGCAGCCATTACCTGGGTCTCTCGGTTGCAACATGTTGTGACCAAATCACACATCACCCCATTAGGAATAGGGACCCCCTTTTCCTAGAGCTCTGTGCTTTCAATGAGATTTTGACGATGTCCTGGCTCATCTTCCTCTGCCGATTCGGTAATGATTTCCTCTTCTATGATCGTTGGTTCATGATTAGGAGGCAGATCAACTTGTAGTGATGAAGAATTGTGATCAAATCCCATACAGATAATGAATGTTGAGACCAATCCTGAAGTATGTTTGAGACCCTGAAAAGACTAAGTCTGGAGCCTGAAATCCTGAAAATCTTGAAAAAATGACTAAGTCTAAAATCTGGTGAATCCTCCAAATTCTAGATTTTGCATGTTAAATCCGATGGATTTGAGACCTATCTCAAACATCCTGAAAGGTATATTGAAAAATATTTAAAGTATCCTGAAAGGTATATTGAAAGGTATATTTAAAGGTATGTTAAATCTCTCAACTTATACTTAAATATATTTTTCAATATACCTTTACCCTCGCGACCCTGAAAAACACCTGACTCTTCCAGAGGATTCAAAAAGCTCATCTAGTGCGACGGGGCATCTAAGTGGCGCAAAATCGCGATGAAAAGGGCGCTTTCAATTACAAGATAAGATGAGGATTTCCAGTTGATCAACCAATGCGCCCATCTAAAGCATGAAGGGAGACGAAAATGTTAAAAGATTTCAAGCCTTGAAGTGATGCGATTTTAAAAGATTTTCATGCCTTTAAGTAATGCGAATTCCAGAGGACTCCAAAACACTTAACTAATGCTAAAAAACCAAGTCTTGAAGCGAATTTTAGAGGAAATTAAAGATGATAAGTGTCCAGAGGATCCTCTTTACCTCAACCAATGTGCTAGGATAGAAGGATTGATTTCGAAATGTAAATTTTGAAGAGAATCTAAAAGATTTGAAAAGCTCATCTAGTGCGCCACTTGGAGAAAAGGAGAAGTCTTAAGGTTTTGAAATTATGGAGGCTCTAGCTAGAAAATTCCGAGGTTTTATCCCAAGCGCCAAAAAACTTGAGGATTTCCAAACCCCCATCCAATGCGCCCATCTAGAAAACATCATGGTTAAGGAAAGGAAGACTTCCAAACATTAAACCCAAGCGCTTAAACCAATCCACCAATGCGAAACTCAGAGGAATTGAAAACTTGATCCAAAGCGACCTAAGGAGGAAGGATTTAGTTGAGATTTATTACACATTAAGGGTGAATTTTAGAGGAAGATTCCACTCCCTCATCTAATACGACTTCACGAAGGAAGATTCCAGGCGCTTGGAAGGAGATACATCAGAAGGTTTAAATCAATTTTCAAGAGATTCTAAAGTGATGAACTAGTGCGCCAAGAGGTTTCAATATAAAATCCAGAGGATTCTTAAATCCTTATCCAAGGCAAAATCTCAGAGGATTCTCCATTCCTGATCCAATGCACCATACAAGGAAGAAAGTGAAAGTGTCAACCAATAGGGAAATCCCAAACATCCAAGGTCAAGTCTTCAAGGCAAGTTTTAAAGATTTCAAAGTTCTATCCCAAGCGCCAACATCATGCATGATTCGCTAAAGGTAAAGTTCATCTAATGCACCTAAGTTTTGAAGCTTCTAACATAGTGATCTAATGCGCCACTTCCAAGACCCTTTATTTTCTAAATCAATATGCTCAAAAGGAAGAAATCAAAGGTGGTATCCAATGTGCCACACATGAGGAAGAATGAGGTTTGTTTTTGGAGATCTCAAATTACCTATCTAAAGTGCTTAACCTAGGAGCTGATCCATTATGCAAAGGTAAGAAGAATTCAAGTTGCCCATCCAATGCGCTAAAGGTGAAAGAAGGTAGAATATTTCAAAAAACACTAACTTGAGGAGGATCTTATCACCTTGAAGTGATGCGCCACTCTCTTGCAAATAAGAACAAGTTCAAACCAAAGCAACTTGAAAAGAGGTTTTGAGAAGACTTCAACATACTCATCCAATGCGAAATGCTAGAAGAAATCAAAAACTTGATCCAAAGCGCCTGGAGGATGAGGATTTTGAAAGTGTGATCTAATGCGACTATCAAGAATCAAGTCTTAAAGTGAAATTTTAGAGAAATTCAATCCTTTGATCCAAAGCGCCACTAAATCAAGGTAGTCTAGGCAAAATTCAGAGATTTTCAAGACGAATCCAAAGTATCCAACCACTCCACCACCTGATGAAGGGAAGAAGAGTCAAGTGTTGGAGGCATGTAAGGAAGATCTCAATATATCAATCCAATGCTCCGCTTGAGGATAAGATAAAGTTTAAAGGTTCATCAAGGTAGAATCAAGAGAATTTACTTACCTCAATCACTAATCCAATGACAAGAAGATTCAACACCCTATCCAATGCGCTTGAGGAAGAAGGGGTAATAGGTATCAAAATTTCAATCTAAAAGAAGATCGTGGAAACCCCATCCAATGCGCCAATCAAAGGGAAGTTTTTAAACATTTAATTGTTTTTGCCTTGAAAAATGTGGAAATTGCATTATTAAATGAAGATAAATCAAAATTAAATGTTTTTCACTATATTAAAGAGGGTCGGCCTAGGTTATGGGGTAAAATTTTAAGGCAAATTCTATATATATACCTCCTCTCCTTTTCATTTTTATCATTTTCAAAGAGCATAATTACTTTGAAAGAGTAGATTTGTCTTCAAGGAGCAGCAACAAGAAGGTTTTATAAAACTACAAATTTGATTTTGTCAATCCAAGCAAGTGTTGGATCAGATTTCAAGGTATCAATTTAAGGCAACTTATCAAGTAAGTCTGATCTGAATATTTCTAATCTGATTTTCTTCTTTTTTTCTTCTTTAGATGCATTAAAATTGTTCAAGTATTGGTAAAACTTAAAGAAGATAAATAGATTTTGACAGATTCCTTGAGCCTAGATAGTAATATTTCATAATTATAAAGGAGAAATCAGAAATCTAATGCATCAAAGTAGCTGAAGTAGAGTCTAGATTATGTTTGAAATTACTTATTCGCATCAAGTTTGTAGGATCATGGCAATGACTTCCAAGGAGAGACAAGCGAAGATCCGGATGGATGCTAAGGGGAAGATTCCCGAATCAAAGCTCGTTTCAAGGTGGACAAATGTAGGAGACACGAATATGGGCAACAGCAACTTAGAAGATATCAAGTCAATCCTTGAGGAACCCAACGGAGGTAGTCTTGCTCGAGCCATCATAAGGAGTGGAACCATTTCAAAGCTACTTATTTTCCGCTAGCTTTGCCGTGTTCAGAGATGATCATTGAATGTGTCAAGAAGTATGATGTAGATACAAGACAAATTACAGCCAAAGATGGAACAATATTAGCCTATTTGCAAAAGGAGGCAGTTGGAGAGACTTTCAACATTCCAACTAGGGAGAGGATGATCAATATTTCGATACAACAAGGTCAGCAGGAATACAATGTTGATTCAAAGACAAAGTTGCAGGAAATAAGGAGAGAATGGATGGCCAATCCAGCTATGAAGTTCAATATGAATAATCCTCCGTAGTTTCACAAGTCAGATTTTCATCCTGAAATTGGATACTTGATTATGTTTCTAAATAGAATGACAGGAATGCCGCAATCTGCTACCTTTCAACCTTGGATGTACTCTTTCATCAAGTCAGTTCTCAAAGGGAAGATGATTGATTGGGCTGGACTTATCAGTTAGACTATACATGAGCAGTTCATCAATTTTGCTAAGACCAAGACTTGTTATATGAGTTCCTATGTGGTATACCTTCTCGCAAGAAATGAAGTCTATTCAGGTTTGACCAAAAGAGGAGAAGTTGGCATTGGGCCTAATAAGTACTTATTGCATCAGTGTTATCCTTAGTTACACGTCAAGAGTATCAATCATTATACAAGGTTCAATGATGCGTTTGCTATGTTCATAATGAAGAAACTAAGAGGAGAATTTCATAAAAGGTTGTCAAATGCAGCGAGAGAGTTCATTTCAGCATATGGACACTGGTATACTTAGCATGAAAGGTACACTTACCTAAGAATCCAAGGGTTTACATCATATCCATACAGATTACCAAGATATCCAACCAACAGGATGGTAATGTTAGAGGTTACAAGGCAACTCTTGGAACTCATCAGGTTGCAAAAGTTGAAGAAGAAAGGAGGGATCCAGTTTCCACTTCTTCTTGGATAAAATCTGGAGTGCCCATCATTGTCAGCAGCTGAATATTCTGAGATAGAGCTTCAGGCATATCACTTGCAAACTCATGGCACCAAGAGGCTTAACTTTGATCCTTTTCAAGTTTGCTAGAAATATAACAGGGAATTTAAGCATGTCAAGCAGTTGGAAGACCACTAGGCCAGTGCCCAAGATGAAGATGATCTCTGAACACTTCAAAGTTCGAGACTCACCTAGGATTTAGTTAGAGCTTCCAAAGTATTCAGGATTCCAGATCAGTTCATTGAAGATGATACTATGTTGATAGATGAATTTGATAAGATAAAGGATTTGCCTTATATAGTTGATTGGTCAAAAAAGGATGTGTCTGAAGAAGAATTGATAAAGCTAGTCTTGGCCATGACACAAGTATGTATAAATCAACTATTGCAAGAGATGAATGATGAAGGCCGAGTTCTTACTTACAACAAGATGGATGAAGGAGAAGCAGGACAACACAGTACACATAGAAAACCACAACACAGTGGAAATGATCAAAGTGATAATCCAGCTAGAAAAAGGAAAAGACCTAGTCAAGATCAAGGAGAATCAAGCCGAAGACCTCAAAAGAAGAATAATCTATCTACTTCATCTAATCCACAAGGAGGTGCTTCAGTTGTTCAGAATCCAATACAAGAGATAGAAGTTATAGAAGAAGTTGCCTTGATTCCATCCGAGGAGATTCATTCAAGTCCCACTGTCATAATTGAGGAAAATGATGATCTTGATCAAGATGAAGTAGGTCAAGTAGAATCTGATGAGGAAGTAGCTCGTGTACAACATAGTCAAGTTCAAAGACAACAAGATCTTTCTGCTTTCCCACCTTGGTTGAGGCAAAGGATTGAGGAAAGTACAATTGTAGAAACTTATCACCCTACTCCAGTTGAGGAATTGCTTGTAAACGCACAGAAGAATAATCAGAAGAAGAAAGCAACAGTCTTTTCCAAAATCACTCAAGATTTTGCTGGAAATAGAGAGGTACATATAGTTGTTCCTAGAATTGACAAGGAGTTAGGAGATATGGCACCTGAGGATTACAGTATGACTACTATTGGCATGGGTCCAATCACAAGGGAACAGGTAGAGGAGGAACTACAAGAGTCGGTGAATAGTGTAAGAAGCATGTTAAAGCAAGAAAGAGAAGCTAGGTTAAAGGTTGAACAAGATTTTAATACATTGAAGCAATACATTCAGCAGGTCATGCAGCCTATCCAACAGAAGGAAGCTACTCGAATTCCTCCGTCTATTCTTCCACAAGAAACAGTATCCCAAGTTGAAAACATGAGAACTTCATCTTAGATGATGAAAGGATGGATAGAAAAGATAGAAGAGAAGACATATACTCACCTTGAAGAAATTGTGCAAGTTTATGATAGATTCATTAATCTTAAGGATCGAGTTCAAGCTTTATTAAGAAATTGTACTGAGTTCAAACCGATCAAGGAGCAATACATGCCACAGCTTAAGAGTTTAATGGAAGCTCCATTAGAGGATCTAATTCATGATAAGGTGATTGATCGAGATACTCCACATGACTTCATCACTTGGTATTTCTCCTTTCACAACAAGGGGCAACTGGTTGATAAAATTGAAGTAGATATGTCCAGAATAAGAAGTGTTCTTCTACGAACAGAGAATCATATATACACTGCTTTGACAACAATATGTAATCCTTATGGAAATGTTACTATTGAAAACATGAAGCAACAAGTTAAGGCATTCTACTTTCAGTATGATGGACTTGATGAGGGTCAGCTGGATAGTATATTCACACTTGCATTTCGTCTTGGAGAAAATAAGTCTTGGATAAATGACTAGGAGAAGACACTTGGCGTCTATGAGTCAGATGTGGCACTGGCAGAAGGATCCATTAATGCGGCGACAAGTGTACCAATGGAGGATATTGTTCAAATTGTGTCTAGATTCATTGTATCTCATAGTACTACTACATAAAAGGCATATGATGTGGCTTCCTTATCTTCTTGGAAAGCATGCCTTTGTTCCCTCCTCCATAGCTTCTTTCATTTAATAAAGATAACCTCCTTCATTTAATAAAGAGAGCCTCTTTCATTTAATAAAGGAGAGTTTGTTACAACTACTTGTGATGTGGCTTGATCTGGTCCATTGGCTTGGCCGACCGATCTTGACCCTTCATTCCTTTGAGGTCTATAAAAGGGCTCCCATTGCTCTCATTTGTACAGTTGAAATTCTGAAATTGTTGCAAGAGCTCTCTGAGATAATAAAAGATTCATTGCTTTGGTGATTCTATTTGAGTTTCTGAGTGTTGCATGGTTTCAATTTTTAAACGAACATTAAGTTATAAGTTTTCTTTGAGTTTATGTTAGTTAATGAAAGGTTTCTTTATTGCTTTGTGGTGAAATCTATAAGTTCATGCCATTTGTAGTTTGCGGCTCGCAGATTGCAGTGCATGGTTAGTCTGAACAATTGAACATCAATTTGATCTTTATGCTTGTTGAATCTTTCATGAGCATAACTGATTTAAACATCTTGTACACCTTTGAAGATTGCACCTATCTTGTGTAGTTGTTTGTCTTGGTGAAACAGGATCTGGTTTGATTTCACCTCAAGTGGTAATCATCCTTGCATTTAGGATTAGATTAGTGTTTCTAAACCTTACATCTTTTGCCTTTTTTTTCATTCAGTTAGAATTAGGATCAAGAACCTCAATTGCTAAATTATACACCATCAGTTGCAATACTTAGACCTTCTAGTATCCGCTTCCATAATCATTGAAATAATCAGTTACTTGAACAATTGCGTAAGTCCCTTTGTGTTAAACAGCAAAATCATACTTAGTCGCTGAGCTGTCTCTTACTGAAACCATCAGAAGGAACCTTGGAGTCATCTTGTTTGATCACCTAGTTCAGCATTCGAGAGGCTTTGCTCAAGAGGGAGTCAGATACTCAGTATTTCACTCTAATTGTTGACTTGTCTAAAAATAATCATCAACACAACAGACTGTAGCTCTATCATCAACAGAGGCTGAATACATAGCGCTCTCGGAAGGAGCCAAAGAAATGATATGGCTTGAGCGTTTGTTGACAGAACTGGGCTGTCCAAAATCTGTATTTCCATTATTTTGTGATAGCCAAAGTGCTATACACTTGTCAAGAAATTCAACGTTCCACAGTCGAACAAAGCATATTGACCTTCGATACCATTTTATCCGCCATCTTATTGATGAAGGCAAGTTGCAGGTCACAAAGATTGACACTAAGGTTAATCCGGCAGATGCATTAACAAAGATTATTCCTTGAGAGAAGTTTGAATTCTATAAATCTTCTCTCAGTCTTGTTCCTCTGTGACACTAATCTTCTCGAAGGGATCTCTCTTTGAGCAGCTACATTTCTGTCCCCATTGGTCTTCAAGTGGGAGATTGTTGGGCACATGTATGAAGCCCACATGTAACGGCTACACAGCATTTTATTCCTTGTAACCGCCACCTTTGTGTCTTCAGATTCTCTGTATCTTCTCGTTCTACAAAATGCCTTTCTTGGCATGTAACTGCTTCCATTGTGATGGTTTATCATTCCAGATGGAAGTCGGTTGGTAGAGGGTGTTAGACAGTGAAGTCTATAGCATGAAAAAGGAGAGATGCTGTTGTGCTGCAGTCATACACAGTGATGTATGAGTTACTTTGTAAAATTGAGTGAGAGAGAGAGATGTATTATGGATAATAAAGATCACCCTTCGTTGTGGATGTAGCCAACATTGGCGAACCACGTTAAATCCTTCCTGTTCCTCTGTGTATGTTGTTTTTCATTTTTCTTCTTTCTGAGCATTGTTTTGAGATTGCTGTTATTTCTTTCTCTACTTCTGTTTTATTGTTTCTGTATTTACATGGCCGAGCTATCGTTTATGCTCAAAAGTGGCAAGAAAATTATTCCTGTGTTCTACAATGTTGATCTCAGTGATATCCACTGGATAAGAGGAAGCTATGCTGAAGCATTCTCAAAGCATGAAGCCAACGCCAAATATATTTCAGAAACGCTTGAGGATTGGAAAATGGCACTGCAAAAGGTTTCATATGTTAAAGGCCCTATTGTCAAGAATGAAAAGTATGTATCAAAGACTCTCTTCCTTTTATCATGTTATCATATATCTCATAATACAATATAGTTGTTCTAGAATGGAATCTCTTCTCTTTTTAAGATAGATTGGAATCTCTTATCTTTATACATAGATAAGATTTACTATCAAATCGAAATCTGATTTAAAATTTTCCTCTCGTTATACTTTTATAACATTTCATCAATTTTATTTTATTTATCAACGTTCGTGTTATTTTTTATTACCTACTTCACACTTGGAGGAAAGAAATAAACGATCTCTTCACTTATTTAGATTAATCAATCAAATCAAATAAATCATTTAACCTCAGAGAGAGAGGCCTATTTCCCTTACGTGTAGCAAATTGATTAAAAAATAGGTGTCTCTAGAAGGATATCTTTTGGCGTACTTTAGATTTGATAATTAATCATGGAGAAATGGTGTCATAATTGTAAGGAATCTATTAATCTAATAGTCAAATATTTAGGACTTGATAAAACGTAATGCCACAACTAGTTGAAACTTATAAAATTGATTGCTCTATTGACTAGGTCAGGGTCATGATTATGAAACTAGTCTTTGTAAGTGTGAAATTGTTCTAGCACGTGAATCTATTTTAATGCTTGCATATGTGTTTTGGGACTATGCAAACTTTTAAAAATTATTCACCTTAGTTTCTTGTTGTCTAAATTTGTGTAAGGAATTGAAAATCTGTATAAACACCTTTGGGAATTTGATGACTCATAATGGTTATGTTCTCCTTAGTCAAACTAATATATAGATTGATTTAATGGTATTAAACAAGGCTGAAAGACAACATATAATCATGCAATATAATTAAAATGATAGATGTTGATGTAAATGCTTTGAAAGTGCTAAGAGTATGCTCTCATTAATGCTCTTGATTGTTCTCTTGATGATCTATAAGTGTTGCTTGTTTTATAGCCGATTTCAAAATGAATGAGTGAATGTCCTTAAATATAACAACATAGCAATAAATCTACATAAAATTATAGTAGGTCAACACATAATGACTAGTAGAATAAGTCAACTCAGGACCGTTCTAAGTTTTTAATTTTGGTGGGTTAGGTCCACAACTCTAGAGATGACCTAGATCACTTTTGCACTCATGGATTTGACCTAGGGTGGCAAATGATAAATTTAGGAATCAAGGACAAGTATTTAGCAATAAATTATGCTAATGTGACCTAAAGATGATAATGTCATGAGCTAAATTTGCACAAGAATATGCACTTGTAAACTTGTAATTGCATAAACACATTCTAATAGAAGTGGATTAAAAACATACAGGAAAAGGGCATAGGCATGCAATTTTCTCTATTATAATACTATTAAAAGTTTTCAAATGTTATTGTTCAGTCACTCTACTAAACCTTATACGAGCACATATGACATGTTAGAAAATTTATGCCAAAAACTTAAAGAATAATCATAACCATAAAAAATTTCACTTCATAAAATGTGACAACTTCAAAACATTTTAATTGATATTCTACAAAATCAAAACTATAAATTATATTTAATAATTAATATGATTTTAAGAATCAAAGTATTTTTAGATGTCTTGTATTTTTAGATCTTTTGTGATGTAGTCATGGATAAGGGGATAAATGAATAGCATCCTTGTCCTTGCAATGACACCAAAAACACACACTTGCATCTTACAAACTCGTAATACAAATGAATTAAGAAAACACAACTTTATAGCTCTAATTACAAGAATAGAATGCATCAACAATCCATCACAACATCAAATTTTCAATCAACAATTTAGATTGGAACAATGCACAAGGATTGCACAATATTTTGACATAGGTTCCCCTTAGATATATAGAAATCAGCATTTGGAAATTGACATGCATAAACAACACCACAATTTAAGGAAATTTTGATAGTTTCTTCTCAGAAATTCAATATTTTAACCTATTAAACAATATTTGCAAGAATCATCCACATTAATCCAACACATGCCACAAAACACATATGTTGATAACCTTCACTCTCCAAATGAGCTTCCTAGAAATTTGCAAATACAAAGGAACTCCATGCTCCTTTTTTCTACCTATTGATCCTCTCTCTAGAAGCTAGTTCTCCTTTAGTTTTCAAGCATTATATGTAGTTTTTCTCCTCCAAAAACCATGCTTATTTAATTCTAACAACCTCCATATGCGTAATTTCTTGCTTGGGAGTTACAACACCCAAAATAAAGTGCCAAAGTTTACATGCATGCAAGTTGGTCAAGTGTAATACCTTTGCATAAGAGATTCTCTTACAACAACTAAAAATATCCAAATTGGAGTGCTCTTTTCCATGCAACATTGTTGTTTGTTCAAAGATGCTCTTCAATGCATCACACCACATAATGAGGTTTCATAAGAGCCCCTTACATAATGATGCATCATAGATTCTCTTACAACAAGTTACAAGTGGGCATAAATTCAAGATTCTCTTCCCAAGTCCAAGTGTGGCATCCCAATTACAATTACATGAGATTTCAAGTAGAAATTTTACATGAAATATCTTATACTCAATCCTAAGTGGTTTCATGATTAATTATTTGACAAGTAACTTAGGAAAACACAAAAGCAAAAGACCTTTTTTGTTGACATTGATTGCTTGAACTGTGAGATACTCCTACATCAAACACCCCCAATAAGAGTTTGTCAGCATTCTTCTACAAATAAGGGATCAGTGTAGAACAACTCTTTTAATGTGCATATAAATTATAGTGTGCCCCATCACCTGATAGAAATTCCTCAAAAGAAAATTACTCCACTTCCTTCACCTTTTCTAGATTTTATCTTGGCCATATCTTGTCCTCCTCTAATCTTCAGCCTCTATCCCCATTCCCAAACTCCTTTTAGATCTCTATCCACAAAAATTTGACCATCTCCTTTAATTGTTTCTCCATTACTCTCTCTTGCTATACAATCCCTTTGATGTGCATTCGCTCCACTCTATCCATGGATCCTTGCATACATTTTAATGAACCATTTTAAATAAGTTGGACTTATTATTAGATCATATTTGAATATATATAGGAAATAAACTAGTTATCCAATTGAAACAAATTGAGCTCATTAGAAATAAAGTTGACCATTCCTAGTAATAAGCCCAAATTATTTGAAATAGTTCATATATTACTGCTATATACAATGCACTCTTATTTCTACAACCCATACTAATTTTGTATCCACTCTTAGACATTTTATTCAAACATTTAAATTCATATTCCAACTTTCCTACTCATTTTCAATATTCACTGGGGGCCAACCTCATACATGCTTGTGCAACCTCTTATAATGTAATCTAGAATTTAAATACATTCATTCCACTCATATTTTTTTTGATAGGTAAGGCACAACCATGGTTGCATAATAATAATAGGTAAAAGAAAAATGTACATGAGTGATTGAGGCCTCAACTAGAGGGATCCTCATGAACCAAGAGCAACATGGCTCTAGCGATTACATTTTGTGCTAACAACACCCTTCCTTCTGCTTGCTGAAGCACCAACTACTGCCTAAAACTACCATATCCCCTGCTTTGCAGATGGAAACCATTGTTTTCCAAAATTCTCTTGTTGCTAAGCGACCAAAATGCTCCAAGAAACCTCCCAAAAAACCAACTATCACGCCCGAGCTACTTCACTCCCCATCATAGAATGCCCCGGAGTCGACCACTTGAGTGAACTGCTCCATCCATTTAGTATTTTCACTTACTTCAATGCCTGCAAGCCATCGTAGGAAGTCCTTCCCCATTGTTGCCCATCTCCAGAGCCTTGCCAGGCCATGCAACATAAATTCCATAACTACCACGTCAATATCCTCCAACAAAAATTTTGGTTTGAAGACCACCCTACAGAGGGGTAGAGTTTGAGAAATGTCATTACCTGCCACCTGGGATCGTCTTAACCAGCTGGTGCATTGTAAGCGACCTGTTAGTTGACGTCAGGTACAGACAGTCGAAACCACAAAATAACAGGTACGACAGCCTGTCGACTGGTTGAGGTCGAAGAAATCTGTCGAAACCGTACATAGAATTGGTCGACTAGTGCAGTCGACCACCCAACTATAGCTATTTACGGCTGGCGCACCACCTGTACTTAGGGGCCTAGTTTTCCAAACACCACCCCATCCGCTACCAAGTTGGTTAGCGCATCAGCATCTGAGTTGGTGTCTCGATACACGTGTAAGGAGGAACAACTCGAAGAAATTTAGGAGAGTGTTCGCTCTGTCCACTAGAGCTCTTAGCTTCCAATTGGGCATTTCTCCAGTCCTAATTGCATTGATCACTACTGTCTAGTCTCCTTCGACTTTGAGCCTCTCAATGCCTAGATCTTTGCAGAAGATCAGCCCCCGAATAGAGGGTCTCCCTACCTCAATCCTCTCGAGGCTTCGAAGAATCCCTCTGGGGAGCCATTCACCAGGATAGAAAACCTTGGACTTGAAATGCAGATAAAGACCCAGTCTATCCATTACCTACTGAATCCAAAAGCTTCCAGAATTTTGCATAAGAAGCGGCAATACACCTTGTCATATGTCTTTTTAATGTCTAGTTTTATCAACATGCTCGCTTTCTTATTTTAGTGTATGGACTGGATCGATTCTTGGGCAATCCAAGATAGACCTACCCAAAACGAAACTTGTCTGCTCGTCTGAGATTATAAATGGTAGAACTTTCTTAAGCCTATTCGCCATTACCTTTGTCATTACCTTCTAAATTGTGTTGCACAAGGAAATGGAGCGATATTCTTTGAGCACCAATGCCTTCTCCTCCTTCAGAATTAATGCAATGAAGGTATTGTTCACTTCTCTAAGGAGTCATCCCAATTTTCTTGAAGCCTCCAATGCCTCTGCCAACTCCTTGCCCACTACGCTCCAACACTTCTGGAAGAACCTAGATGGAAACCCATCCGGTCCTGGCGCCTTGTCGGGTTCCAGTTGCTTCACCACCTTTTCCACTTCTTCGAATGTGATCCTTCCATTTAACATTTTGTTCTAATCTACTCCCACCAATCTAGGAATGAGCCCTATTAGCTTCTGTTGTACTTGTAGATCTGATCCCTCCACATTATTCAGCAAGTTGGAGAAGTATGAGATCGCTTCCTTGGTAATCTCCTCCTTAATTTGGAGATCTTATTCGTGTCTCTATGCAACTTTGTCGCATTGTGGAAGTATTTCATGTTCTTATCACTTTCATCTATCCACGTTTGCCTTTATTTTTGCGTCCAAAACACCTCTTTGCCAAAATATCTTCATAGTCCCTAAAATGCTCGTTCTCTTTCTCATAGCTGTCTTGAGTCATCCCATCCCTCAAAACTGTTTCATTTAGATCTTTCAGCTGACCTTCTAACCACTGCTTGGTTTCAAAGATGTTTCCGAAGTGTTTCTTATTCCACTACTGCAACTTTAATTTGATAAATTTTAACATTAAGACAAAATAGAACTTAGATCTTGTGAGTTGCTCTTCAACCCACCATTCTGCTATCATGTCCTCAAAGGTTGGATCCTTTGTTCACATGTTTTCAAACTTGAATGGACACCTACTCAGTCTTCTATCCCCCACTATTTCCAATATGATCAGGAAGTGGTCCGAACTAGAACAAGGGAGAATCGATGCCTCCAATCCAAAGGGGAACATTGTCAAGTCTCCCCGAAAGAAAAATCTATCCAATTTTTTGACGACGTTGTTGGCACCCAACCTTCTATTGTTCCATGTGAAAGATCTGTTTCTAAGACCTATCTCCACAAAGTTATTCCTCTCAACCAATTCTTTGAAGTCTTTATGTGATTGATTTTGACTGTGAGACCCCCCTCTCTTATATTGGTGGTGTAGAATAGCATTGAAGTCCCCCCAAAGATGCAATGTGGTGAGAGATTCATTGTGTTGAAACCATCCAACTCCCTTCATAGCTCTCTTTTCTTCACTCATGCATTGGGATCGTAGACATTCACTATTTCCTATTGAAGGGGTGAGAATAAGCTTATTACTTTGCATCCTAGCCAATGCTTACCATCTGCCAGCCTTTCCAAGACTACCTTCGGGGTTCCTTAATATCACAAGACCCTAGAGGCTCCTTCAGCTTGAACCGCCTCCACCTTCCAATTCTTAAGCCTTTTGTTGAAAATTTCCATTTCCTGATTGGTTAATTTGGTTTCCTATAAGAGTACTATATCTACCTTTGTGAGGTTCACTTGACCACGCATTGCTTGTTAGGGGCATTTAGGCCCCTAACATTCCATTATATAAGTTTCATGTCTCCTCGGGAAGGGGACCTCCCTTCCCTGATTTTAGGAACATTGTTAGTTTCACTTGCCCTTCTACCTCTCCATCCTTGCTTCTCAATTCCTGCATCGATCTCCTACCTCTACCTTTGCCTTTCTTGCAATTTGGTAAAGCTTTTGAAGATGGGGTCTGCTTGATGCCCAGGTTGGGCAAAGCATCTTGATTCCCTTTTGTCCCTCCTTGTTCTTCTAAGTAATTCATCAGCTCTTCTTGAAAGCCCCTCCCAACCTTTGCTTCCTCAATCAACTCTTATCTCTGCCCTGTCTCCCCTGTGAAATTCCTGAGATCTACAGAGATGAAAATCAAGCACATAAAAACCAATTTGCATTAACTGAGTTCATTGTTCATTATCGCTATGTAAATTTACATATATAAAGCCTCCGCAGGAGAAGAATCCCAGGAGGAAATAGGTGGAGAAAACCAAGCAAACTGCTGTTTGCTTTAGTTTGCATGTTGCATGAAAATCATCGGAGAGAAAACTAATTGTTCTACTTAGTTAGCTTATTGCAGAAATCACGCCGGTTAATCACGGAGAGAAACTAACACTAACACCCCCCTTAAGTCTAACTAAGGAGACAAAAGCCTAAATAAAGGAAAGAGGAAAAACCCTGTGGGAAACCCCCCCCCCCCCCCCCCAAAATCTGACTAAGGAGACAAAAGTCAATATGGCCAAGAAAGATGGGTCCTGGCATCAAGGCCATTTTAGGTACCCATGTACATATAAAATTCCCCCACAAATATAGAGAGAATATAAGAAAAGAAGATATGAATCCCCCCATAATGAAAGAGCTCCCGTGCCAATGATGAATGCCTGAAGACAGAATATGATCCACTGCCTACAAACAACATTTCTCCCCTTAGGAAGAAAATGATCCACTGGTGATTGGAGAAGCCAATCCAAAAACATAAGTGATACTGGAATCCAAATCCAAATGATGTGTGCCTCTAAAAACTGCTCACATGTCCATATGTTGGAAAGCGATAATGGCAATCCAAGATCCTGTGAAGACTGATATAGAGCAAGCTGCAAAGGTGATGAAGATGGTGGGCCAACAACGTTGATGTGGCTGTCAACAAAGAGGAGAGATAACTCAAATGTGTCCTCCAAGTCTACAATGTGAGGTTCCATGAACAATGAACCAATGTCCGACAAATACAAATCCCAATCAAGAAGACAAGAATAATCTCATTGCTGAGGAATGATGGAAGTACTTAATGAAGGTGGATCAACTATCTCTTATAAAGAATCAAGAACCTCTGAAGCAACTAGAACCTCATATGAAGTCTCAAAAATGTCCAAAGGATCGCTAGCATGGTTTTTCTTCTCTAAAGAATAAAGAGGCACATTGGAGTTGGAAAGAGAAGCATCAAGAGATGGTGGAGGATCAATGTCTCCATATGAGTCTCGAATGTAGGTCCAAAGAGCATAAGGGCACTCAAGATGGATAAGAGACTCCAAAAAGTCATCATTTAGATGCTCAAAAATAACTCTAAAGATTCTAGAACACTTCAGATCATGAAGAAACCGTAGATCATCAGAAATAGAGAACAAGCACAAAACAACTCACACAATGCATTAACTAACTTCAATATTAGTTACTGCTATGTAAATTTACATATATAAAGCCTCCGTAGGAGAAGAATCCCAGGAGGAAACAGGCGGAGAAAAGCAAGCAAACTGCTGTTTGCTTTAGTTTGCATGTTGCATGAAAATCACCGGAGAGAAAACTAACTATTCTGCTTAGTTAGCTTATTGCAGAAATCACGCCAGTTAATCACGGAGAGAAACTAACACTAACATCCCCTGGGACTTCCTCCTGCTCCCGGCCTGGCTGAAAGCTTTTTGTAGTGCCAAACAACTCTCAGATCTCCTTCACCACCGGGAGGTTGTTGTAATCCCCTACTTCTACCAAGTTCCCTTCTGTAAGCTCATCTTTCGAAATTGCAGATGGGTGATTGAGCCTCTGGAAGTCACTCTTCTCCTCCACTTGCTATTGCATCTGTGGTGCTCCCAAACCCTCTATTGTCTCATGCTGCCGGGGTTGGTTCTGGACTACAAGCACCTCTTCTATCTTTTCCACAATGGGACTATTTTGGTAGGATTCCTCCACTTTCCTTTCCCCTTCTGAGGCTCCCTTACCCTTATTGTCACCGATCTCTAGAATTTCGTTCAGTGCTTGATGCCCTTCGCCTGCTTCTGTTGTCGCTTCTCTTCTGACTCTTAAGATGCTGGCTTCCCCTGCAGTCCTTTCTGCCAATTGAGGGAGTCCGCCCTCCCTTTCTTGTGACTGTTCACGGTTACCCCGCTCTTCATTCCGTGTTTCCGCCTTTCCTCTCCCATAATGAATCTTTTCGCACATATTCTGATTTTGAATTGGATAAGAGAGGATAGGGGTCAGACCTTCGTCTTCTTCCTGAATCCAGAACTTCCCTCGGGTTGTATCCATCTCCCAGCGCTAGTTAGGAGTTCAGGTTCTTCCCAAACTCCTTTCTCCTGGTCTATCTCCACATAGATCTTTATTTCGCCGCCGAAGATTCCTTCCAAGGATTCTTTATCCACCCCTATGTAGGTACCCAATTCATTTCCAATTGTCTTCAACGCTTCTTCGTTCCAATACTCCATCAAATTCAAGGTTTTGACCAAACAGGTCTTCATCTATGGCACCAGCAAATTTTAGACAATGAATAACATGAGAAGCTAATTCACATTAGTCTGAGATTTTTTTTTTTGATTAGTTATGTCAATCCCACATTCCTAGATCAATATTGCAGTAGATAACATATCAGCGTCATTCAAGATTAAACTTGTATCCTCTAAAATCATCTCACCCTAGTTTTTTGTGCAATTTCATAATGTGGGATAGTTAATATTCCAATGATCAAAAAAATTCTAGGATAAAGGTGAACCAATTCAGCACTTCATTGCCAAGATTCTTCCACTATTGGTTGTTGAGCTAAGTGTCTTAATCCTCTTCTTTAATTTTTAAAATTCAGTGCAATAATCTATCATTTATTGGTTCTAGTCCTTTGTTTTAGATTATTTTTCTATTAATGCTTGTCATTTTCTTAATCTAGGGAAAATTATTTGTTAGGGTGTGTTTATTCCTTATAAAATTATGTAATATTTTTTTGACAATTTCTAACTTTATTAAAATGTAAATTTAAAGGCAATTAAAAAATCATAATTGGAAAGAGTGATTATCAAATTCCATGTTGGATGTCAGTTTCAACTTAACAAGTTTCATAAGAAAAATATGTGCTTGCTTTATTAAAATGTAAATTGAAATGCAATTAAAAATCCAAAATTAAAAAGGGTGACCATTAAATTCCATGCCTAGATGTTAGTTTCAACTTAATAAGCTTCATAAGAAAAAGGATGTACCATTTTGAAATAATACTAGTGTTATGTAGTAAATACATTATGGGAAAACATCAAAGCAAACATTCTCTATTGAAGTATCAATTTGCTTAATAATCAAAGGGCAATTTTGGCCGATAAAAATAGGATAAATATTTACCACTTTTTGATGTGGATGATGTGTAAAAATGTCATTGATTGTCTAGCCAATAAAATAGAATAACTATTTACCACTTTTTGATGTGAATGAGGTGTAAAATTGTTATCGACCCTTTGATCATTTAAAACCAATTAATGTTAAAGTAAATCCCAATAGAAATATGTAATTAACTAAACTCCAATATGTAGATGTGCTTTCAAGATTGAAGATAAAATTCCATCCCATGTGTTTCTCTTTTACTTTTCAAACCCAGTGTGCTACTTAAATTATTTTTAAATGACACATTCTAACATGTGCTTGATGGAGTTATTTTATTATATACAAGTAATCGATCTAGAACTTACATCTTGTCGTGTAAACTAAAAATGAAAATCTAAAACAAAATATATATTTTCTCTATCAAGTTGTGTTAAGTCCCTAAGACAACTTTTAGTTGTAGAGTGATATTGGAGTATTGAATAATTCTATTTTTCTCCTACAAATTTAGAGGAAAGGAAAGTAAGGAAGTCATAAAAAAGGTTGTAGAGATATCTAAATATTTCATTCTCAATAAAAATTAATTTTGGGAAATCAAGAGTAAAAATTGTGTAAGGAAAAATGTTGGGCTATTTTAAACTGATGCCTATCACTCTCATAAATTTGATGTTTGAAAATGACAACCATGTAAATGCATTTATGTGGCTCTATTGCATATGTGCTTGTCTCCATCATTGCCTTTGAATTTTATCATATATGAAAACTATGTAGATAATTTTTAACTTGTGTAATAGTTGCTACATGATTGGACATTTCTTGCTTTTTCTTTTTTGAACCCATTGAAATATATTATCTTTTGTAGGAACAATAGGATTAATTGGAGTTATCTTTGGTTTTTTAAAGGATTGTGTTGGTTGTTTGGTAACATATATAGTTTGTGATATGGATTTTTTAAAATGGTCATTTTAGGAGGAGGAGGAGGGATATCAAATTTGGCTTGTCTAAACACCACTAGTTTGTTCTTTTTTCTTTTGTGACATTTTGATAAGATTTATGTATATCAGTCTTACTATTATAAGGTGGTACCTTGGGAGTAGGAATTCATGTATCTCAAGTAAAATGGTTCAACTCTGAAATAGCTTCATAGCTATCTCTTTAAATTAATTACCATTATTCCTTCATGAATAAATTTAACACGTTGATGAAGAATGGAAGGAATGACTTTCATGTGTTGGACCCAATAAGATGCTAAATTGATGTGAAATAGGGATCAAATAACATAAATTGAAATTCTTTTGGGTCCAACTATGATAGGCAATGTAAGACAACCCAAAATATTAATTAAAATTCTATTTCTCATTTTAAAGAGACTCTTGATTGTGCTAATTAAGATGGCATCCATTTATGATATTCTAAACAATCCTCCAAGAAATGATATTATATTTGATTATGTGATCAATGAGTATATATTTAGGGAGTTGGTTGTTTATGTCCTAGGCCTTAGTAGGAACCATAATGAGGTAATCCTAGAGGAGGGTAGATAAATTGAGCCTGTAGAGAGTGGTGAGCACAGACATAAAGTGTGAAAATTGCATGGCAACAATAGTAGTTTAGAGGTGGTCAATCTAGTTCTACCTGATTTAGCTTTCAATAGTCAAGTAAACCTTAGCTTACATAGACCTAATTAAGAGGACCATGTTTTGTGTGCCATGTAGTGAGACATCTTGCAAGAGATTGCTGCAAAGTGTAGTTTAAGTAGGTAGATAATGAGAACATACACCAAATTAGATAGTGGGAGATGCTACTAAATCTCACTAAGTCTATGTATTGTTCAAGAATTTCCAAGATAAGTATCCTCCTCATCTAGTCCACCCTAAACATGTGGTTTAGTCTTAGGTGCAACTCTCTCAATCTTTGGCTATAGCTGCATTGTATGCTTTTCACTCTCATTTAGTTGCACAACTATAGGGGAAGGTTTGATCTCCTTCAAGATCACATTTTGACTAAAAATTCTTCCCTATCACAAGATCCTAGAGCTTGTATCATTTCACATCATAATGGTAATTGATGAAAATACACTTAACAATTTTATAATCCAACTTAGACCACTTCTCCTTAGGCACATGAACATACACCTCACAATAAAAAAACTTGAATTTTCTAAAGTGAGGGATTGTTTCTTGTCCAAACCTCCATAGGTTATTTATCAACAACTGCTAATATAGGAGACCTATTAATTAGGTAACATGTAGTGCTAACCACTTTTATGCAATTTTTTATCCAAATATAGTTGATTGAGCATGCTCATAGCCCTATCCATAAGTATCATGGCCATCCTCTCTATGTAACTCCATTCTATTGAGGGGTTTGAGTTGTCTTATGCTGCGCAATTCTATTGTCCTTATAGAATCTATCAAACTTAATTAAACAATATTATCCACCATTGTTTATTATCAACACCTTTATCTTTATTTCCATTTGGTTCTCCATGAGAGCCTTAAAATCTTGGAATTGATTATAATGCTTAGATTTATGCCTCAAAAAATAGATTGATATCCTCCTAGAGAAATCATTATTGAGTACTCATAATATAGGGATTTTTCCAATGAGGGAGCATCTACAAGAACAAATGCATTACTATGAATAAGATCCAAAATCTATACAAATTTATGAGAGCTTGAATAAATTTAAACACAATTGTGTTTCCCATATATACAATGCTCACAAAAATAAAAGTCAAGGTAATAATCGAGCAACCCCTCTACAATTTTTTTTAATTTTTCAAGGCTCTAATGCCTTTCCATACGTTGATGCCATAACATAGTCTTCTCAAGAAGTAACTTTCTCTATAAGGTAAGAGTATGTTTAGGAACCTAAACTAGATATAGATGCCACATGAATAGTTTCTATAGGATCAAAATTTGAAGGTAAGGGTCAAATCCATGTTGCTTGGGATTGATCTAGGTCTCCCAAGACCTACAAACTTAATTTATAAGGACAAACAAATGAATCTAGAATGGGTGAATGAATATCTAGGAGTGAGTGCACATGGGGTTTGAGTAGGAACATGTATGGTAGCATATAGGAACATGAGAAAAACTAACACAAGAGTGTGTCACTTGTTATGTTATTACATTAAATCTTTCTTGTTAAGATAGACACAAAACTAAATGTAAAATAGCATGAGGATGCTAATTTCACCATTATGAGTAAATATTTTTTAAAAATTAATATTTAAATCTTTATTTTCTTATATAACTCATCAGATAATTTTATCCTTACAATCCACTTTTAAAATATATTTTTAAAACTATTTTGGTTTTGTAAAGCCTCTCCTTTCCTTATGATATGAAAGGTTTTTATTTTTTACCTTGTTTTTTCCCAATTTTATTTTATAAGGCATAAAATAATGTTTGTATGCAAAACATGTTTTTTTCAACCACATTTTTCCACCTTATATGAACAATTGATTTTTATCTATTAATTAAAAATACGTTAAATAAATTCTATTAATTTAAGTTCAAGATTTGTTTTTAGAGAGAACTAATCTGGGTGACTTTTTTTTACCAAAAATGTTTTTTTGTATAGTGATGAAGGAATGTTGAAGGATTTTGTAAATTACATATGGAACCACTCTTAGAATATTTCATTAGTGGTGGCCAAACATCCTGTGGGTCTTGATGAAATCTTACAAGACTTTGAAAGAAGTGCATTGGAATCTATTGAAAATGTAAAAATTGTGGGGATCATTGGTATGGGTGGGTGTGGAAAAACTGCACTTGCAAAAGAATACTACAACAAGAAAAGACACTCCATCTATAGATGAAGTTTTGTTCACACTATACGGGATGTACCAGCTAAAAATTTGCATGAAAAGCAAAAAAAATGTTCGAAGACCTTGGTGGCTCGAAAGATATATCATTTGATAATGTAGAAGAAGGAAAAGCGATCCTAGCACACTATTTGAGATCTATGCAGGTATTAATTATCTTGGATGATATAGATCATCTAGATCAACTAGATTCTCTGTTGCTAATAAAAGACACTCTTATACAGGGTAGTGTGATTGTGGTCACAAGTCAGGATTTTGGCATTCTCACATCATGGGGAATCTCCTCAAATTCCATTTATAGGATGAAATAATTAAAAGCTACACATGCCATGGAACTCTTTTGCTGGAATGCTTTCCTACAACCCTCTCCAATTAATGAATTTGAATGTCTTGTTAAAAAGTTTCTAAAAATCTGCAAAGGATTACCCTTATCACTTAAGATATTAGGAGGACTTGTTTATGGAAAGTCCAAGGAATATTGGGATGGGAAATTAAATAAGGTCTCTAGATTATTCCCTGATGACATTAAAAATATACTGAAAGTGAGCTTTGATGGACTAGATGAGGAAGACAGAGAGATATTTTTAGACATATCTTGTTTCTTTATAGGAATAGAAACCCATTCCGCTGTCACAGTGTGGGATGGGTCCGGATGGAGTGGGGTGTTTAGTTTGGTAACACTTGTGAATAAGTGTTTGGTTGAAGTAGACTGGAGAAACTGTATGAGAATGCATGATCACCTGATGGATTTGGGAAAGGAAATTTCGAAGACATGGTCATCGAACCGTCTTTGGTCAGTGCAGCAAATTACCCACATTCAGACACAAGAGCTGGTAAGTTTAATATCATGTTTTTTATGCTATCCAGTGTTTCAATAAGGAAATGGTGTTCGTACGTTAATTGATTTATAAGCTCATTGTTTTTTATATTCTTTCTATTAGGGAAGCGTTTTGATTCGGGGAATTAAAGCAAAAACAGATGAATTTTATGAAGAGTGCAAGGAACTTGTGGGAGGATCAGGTAGAAGGTTTAAGCGGGGTTTAGAAATCGTCGATGTTGAAAACAATTATTTTACAGAAGAATTAGCAACACTATCAGCAGGCCTTGTCTGGCTGCGGTGGGTCAACTTTCCGCATACAGCTCTTTAGTCATGGATTTCGTTGAAAAGGTTAAGATTTTTAGAGCTTCATGAGGCTTATAAGTTAGAAGAACTATGGAGTGAGACTGCCGATGTAAGTATCTTCCTTTCTTTACTGTTATTTATGCAGCCATACCTTAAATCGCTTAAAGTTGTTGAATAGTCTTGCCTAATTGAAGAGAAGCGTGGTTGCAACTGTTGACAATTGATGCATGGAGCGCACCGCCTACAACTGAACTTTCTCCTCCATGCAGATTCGTAGTTTTACTCAGTCAGATTTTATTATAGTTTGCTTTTGCATTTCAGTTGATAAACTTTTTTTTTAACGGAACTGTAGTCTTCTACCGCAGCCAATAATGCATGAAGAAATGCATGTTTAGTTTTAAGTTTTTTCAATCTATTTTTAGAGACAGCGATCTCTATTTTATTGTAATTCTTTTCTGTAAAATCATGAATACAGAAAGTATTATTTAGCCTGCAAAATAAACAGAATTAAATATTAATTTAATGCTTCTTTTCTGAGTTCATAATTGTCAATATTTTTCTGCTGTTATTTTTATGTATCTCTACTGTGGTTTAGGAATTCTTTTAGAATCTATATTTGGTATCAGAGTCAGATTTTTTCTTTTGGGTTAAAGATTTAGTAGTTGGAATTTCACCAAAACTTTATCATGTCGAATTCTAACTCCTTGCCCATTCCAGAATTTGATGGAAATGAGTATGAATATTGGTGCATCAAAATGATGACATTTTTGATAGGAAAAGAATTGTGGGAGATTGTTGAATCAGGTTATACAGAGCCAGCTGATTGGAATGCCCTCATAGCCAATGAAAAAATAGCCAAGAAGGAGGCCAAGAAGAAGAATGCTCAATCCTTGTTTCACATTCAAATAGCTCTTGATAAGAGCTTATTTCCAAGAATTTCAGGTGCAAAGTCAGCTAAAGATGCCTGGAAGACTCTACAGGAAGCTTACCAAGGCAGTGACCAAGTCAAGGTTGTCAAGTTGTAGACGTTGAAGAGAGATTTCGAGAATTTGAAGATGCAAGAAGCTGAAAGTGTGAGTGAATATTGTGTCAAAGTTAAAGATGTGGTCAATAAGATGGCTACACTTGGAGAAATTGTGACCAATGAGCCTTTGATCAAAAAAGTGTTGAGAACTCTCACACCAAGATGGAAACATGTTGCCATAATCATACAAGAAAGCAAAGATTTGACAACTCTTTAGTTTGATCAACTAGTTGGCTCTCTTATGTCTCATGAAGAGAGATTAAGAGATTCATTTGAAGGTGATGTGAAAGCTTTTTCATCCAAATTGCAAATCACAAAGAATGAAGATGTTGACAGTAGCAACAACAACAATCAAAGCCAAGGTAGAGGTCAATACCAGAATCAGTCAAGAGGAAATAGAGGCAGAGGTGGCTCAAGAGGAAGAGGTAGCTCAAGAGGAAGAAGTAGAGGCAGATTTGATAAAAGGAATGTCCAATGTTACCATTGTAATAGGTATGGCCACTTTGAAAGGGATTCTAGATTAAAAGAAGGTAAAAGTGTTAATTATGCTCAAGAAGGTAATGAGAATCCTCCAGATCATTTATTTTTATCCTATGCCAAAGCTGAAAATAATAGCAAAGATGTTTGGTATTTAGATTCTGGATGTTCTAACCATATGTCAGGGAATGAGAAGTTGTTTTCAACAATGGATGAAAGTTTCAAATCCAAGATCCAGCTTGGTGATGACAAATCATTGAAGGTTGATGCAAAAGGAGCTATGGAAGTCCATACAAATGAAAGTATGAAGACTGTTAAAGACATTTATTACACTCCACAGTTAAAGCATAATTTGTTGAGTGTTGGACAATTGTGTGAGAAGAATTATAAAGTTGTGTTTGAAAATCGGCAATGTATAATTTATGATAAGAATCAAGGCAATAGAGTGGTTACAGTTGTGCCTATGACAAAGAATAGGATGTTCCCACTAAATTTTGGTGAACATAACAGTAGCCTTGCAAATATGTCATATGAAGATACAAGTTGGTTGTGGCATCTCATGTATGGGCATTTAAATTTTCATAGTTTGAAGATTCTAACATCACAAGCATTAGTTTCTGGTTTGCCCAAGGTTGAAGAGCACAAGGAGATTTGTGAAGGATGTGCTAAAGGCAAGCATGTAAGGGAAAAGTTTTCAAGGGGCAATGCATGGAGGGCCCATTACCCACTTCAGCTTATTCATTTAGATATTTGTGGTCCTATGCAAACAAAGAGTTTGGGTAAGTCATCATATTTCATTACTTTTATTGATGATTACTCACGAATGTGTTGGGTTTATTTTTTGAAGACTAAGGATGAAGCCCTTGAGACATTCAAGAGGTTTAGAGCCCTTGTGGAAAAGGAAAAGGGGTGTAGTATCAAGTGCTTGAGGACAGATCGTGGACGAGAATTTTGTTCAAAAGCCTTTCAAGATTATTGTGATATGCATGGCATTAGAAGGCAACTCACCACTGCCTACACACCTCAACAAAATGGTGTAGCTGAAAGAAAGAATCGTACAATGGTTGAGATGGCACGGAGTATGCTACAAACAAAGGGATTAAACAATTCTTTTTGGGGAGATACAGTAGCTACAACAATATATATTCTCAATCGAAGTCCCACTAGTGCACTTGAGAAGATGACTCCGTATGAAGCCTGGTATGAAAAAAAACCAAATGTTAATCATTTCAAAGTTTTTAGTTGTTTAGCCTATGTTCATGTTCTTGATCAAAAGAGACAAAAGTTAGATCCCAAAAGTGAGTCATGTATTTTTGTGGGATATAGCGAGGAAAGTAAAGCTTAGGTTATATAATCCTCTCACTAATAGGCTTATTGTGTCAAGAGATGTGATTTTTGATGAAGGGGGAGTTTATGGTCATCAAAAAGGCCATATGGTGAAGTCAAAATCTATTTTAAATGATATTATTATTGATGATATTGATCATGAGCAGCCCACTAACATTTCAGTTTCAAGACCTACAAGTCCACCAAGTAGCCCCTCATCAATTCCAAGGTCAAGTCCAGTTTCAAGTCCAAGTTCTACAACAAAGGTAAGAAGATTAAGTGATATTTATCAAAAGAGTGCAAATCAGGCACATGAAGAAAATCCAATAGGTGAGACAGTTAATTTTGCTTTATTTACCAAAGCTGATTTTGAACCATCATATTTTGAAGAAGCATGTACTAATGAGGATTGGATGCAAGCAATGCAAGAAGAGATAGATTCTATTCACAGGAATGATACTTGGGAGCTTATAGAGCTTCCACATGACAAAAAGAAAATTGGCACCAAATGGGTCTACAAGACCAAGTTTAACAGTGATGGGAGTGTAGAAAGGCATAAGGCAAGATTAGTTGCCAAAGGCTTCACATAGAGGTATGGGCTTGATATGAAGAGACATTTGCACCAGTTGCAAGACAAGAGACCATCAGAATGCTGATTTCATTAGTAGCTCAAAAGAAATGGAGCATACATCATATGGACGTAAAAAGTGCCTTCTTGAATGGGTACTTAGAAGAGGAAGTATATGTGGAACAACCATAAGGTTATGAAGTGGAAGGAAAGGAAAATCATGTCTACAAGTTGAAGAAGGCTTTGTATGGCCTCAAGCAAGCACCAAGAGCATGGTATGCCAGGATTGATGGATACTTTCAGGATAATGGCTTCAAGAGAAGTAAGAGTGAATCTACCCTTTACTACAAACAAGAAGGTGATGATATTCTTATTGTAAGTTTGTATGTTGATGATTTGTTGTATATGGGTAGTAGTTCTAAGATGAAGGATGAATTCAAAGTTTCTATGATGAATGAATTTGAGATGAAAGATTTAGGTCTCATGAAATATTTTCTAGGAATGGAGGTTTATCAAAGTGAGAATGAAATTTTTGTTTGTCAAACAAAGTATGCCAAAGATATGTTGAAGAAATTTGATATGGTTGATTGTAAACCAGTCTCCACTCCAGTTGCTCATGGAGTTGTGTTGTGTAGAAATGATGGTGCTAAAATAGTTGATGAGACAGCTTATAGGAGGATTATTGGTAGTTTGATGTTTTTAACTCACACAAGACCTGATATTACTTATTCAGTTTCACTGGTTTCAAGGTACATGACAAAGCCATCTGAAATACATATGAAGGCAGCCAAGAGAATTTTGAGGTATGTTGCAGGTGGATTTAGTGATTCAGATTAGGGAGGTAGTTTGGATGATTGAAAGTCTACATCTGGTAATTGCTTTTCTTTTGGTTCTGGTTTGATTACTTGGAGCTCAAAGAAGCAAAGTATAGTTGCCCTTTCTTCTACAGAAGCAGAGTATGTTGCAGTCACTTCAGCAGGTACACAAGCATTATGGCTTAGAAAACTTCTTGAAGAAATTGGAGAGATACAAATTCAGCCCACTGTAATTTTTTGTGATAACATTAGTGCCATTAAATTGGCCAAGAATCCAGTTTATCACAGCAGGACAAAGCATTTTGATTTAAAGCATCATTTTATCTAAGATTTAGTGCAAAAGAATGCAGTAGAATTGAAATACATCAACACTAAAGAACAACTAGCGGATATCTTCCCCAAGGCAGTTGCAAAGGATCAGTTTTTGATACTCAGAGATCAGATTGTGAGCCCTCTCAGCATCAAGGGGGAGTATGTTGACAATTGATGCATGGAGCGCACCGCCTACAACTGAATTTTCTCCTCCATGCAGATTCGTAGTTTTATTCAGTCAGATTTTATTATAGTTTGCTTTTGCATTTTAGTTGATAAACTTTGTTTTTAACGGAACTGCAGTCTTCTACCGCAGCCAATAATGCATGAAGAAATGCATGTTTAGTTTTAAGTTTTTTCAATCTATTTTTAGAGACAGCGATCTCTGTTTTATTGTAATTCTTTTCTATAAAATCATGAATACAGAAAGTATTATTTAGCCTGCAAAATAAACAGAATTAAATATTAATTCAGCGCTTCTTTTCTGAGTTCATAACTGTCAATATTTTTCTGCAGTTATTTTTATGTATCTCTGCTGTGGTTTAGGAATTCTTTTAGAATCTACAGCAGCCTCCTGTACAGTTGAGAGAGCTGAAAATCATTCATGCCGGAAGTTTCCAGAGATTTCCGAGGTCAATAGGATTTCTAAAGCAATTGAAAAAGATATCCTTCAATTCCAATGGAGCTCCTATCGAAGGTCTACCAGAAGAGTTCTGCCGCCTCCAATCGCTGGAGTACCTCGAGTTAACTGGATGTCATAAGTTAAAATCGATGCCTAACAAGTTCGGCGATTTGACGAATCTGCGGGATCTATATTTGACAGAATGTAGTGGGATGGAAGGTCTACCAGAAGAGTTTTGTCGTCTCCAATCGCTGGAGCAACTCAGTTTAAGTGGATGTCATACGCTAAATTCGCTGCCTAGCAAGTTCGGCGATTTATCAAATCTGCGGCGTCTAAATTTGACAGAATGCAGTGGGTTGATGATGTTGCCAGTTTCATTTAAGCAGCTCATACATCTGCAATATATTGGTTTCGGTTATTGCTCTAACCTCACCTTCTCCTCGGAAACACTTGCGCATCTTACCAGTCTTCAAAGTCTGAGTGTTTCCTGCTGCGCCGGGCTCACAGAATTGGTTATGCAGTCGGGGAAATTTTCTTCTTCATTGTGTAGCCTCAAATCAATATTTTTAAGGGGGTGTTCTGTGTCAAGGATATCAATTTCTCAACAATGTTGCCCCAGTCTGAAAACTCTAAAACTTATCGAAAATCACCACTTAGTAGAGATCGATAGCTTGCCAATATCAGTCAAGGAAGTAAGGTTGTTCAGTTGTTCAAATCTGAAAAGCATAAGCCGTAATTGTAGTCTGGAAGCGCTAGAGAAACTGCAGATATGGGAGATTGGGGAGGTTAAGAAAATAAAAGGATTAGAAAACTGCAGGTCGTTGGAGATGTTAGAAATACATACTTGGGGGAAGGTGCCAGTGATACAAAGTCTGAAGCATATGGAGAGTTTGAGGAGTGTAAGGCTCTCAGCAGCATGTGACATATCAGCATTTGAACCATGCCTTCAAACTATAAATATAAAGGTAATAATAGTTCTAGATACTTGAACTTATTATTATTATGTAATAGTGTTTATCGGTTGATTATATTGTATAGTATTTTTTTTTTGCAGAAATGGCCAATGGAATGTATAATATGTGCAAGGACAATTCCTTGCGGGGAGGCAATTGTGAAGTCTTTTACTTTTTCCGGTCTCACTTTGCTTGACTCGTTTGTACGGGAGGATGACGACTTTGGTGGGTATTTTACCTTTTTGCAGAAGCGTTCTTCCAACGAGGCAGTGATGGTGTGCTTTGTTATAAATTCTGCTTCCGATATCAACTATGTAAATTTGCTAAGGGATGATGGATCCTGCTCTCATACAAGGGTGAAAGAAGAAAAATGGGTCTGGATTGGTGTTTTCACACAACCTTCCCCCGTGGGAACGAAGGGGAAGTTCCAACTAAACATACGCACATCCTCCTCCCTTCATAATGGGATGTTACCAGTTGATTGTGTAGAGACGGGAATGTTAGTGATGAAGAGAGAGTTGTGGATGTTTTTATGAATTATTGCTATAAATTTAATTATTTTAAATGTATTTATATATAAATTATTTTTTAATTGTATGTTTTATATATAAAGTTAATTTTTTTAATTGAAGAATGTGTATTTAATTAAATTAGTGGCATGAATATATGGAAATATTAATGTAATATTTTTGTAAGGTAACAATTTTTCAATAAAAATATGGTTGATTATGTTGAGAGTTGTTGCAAGAGGATTGAGTTCAAGAATGTGAAAAATGTAGTAGATGTTGTAGGAGGATTGAGTTCTTCAATGTCATAAGAGTTAAACCGGAATTGATTAGTTTGGATCTCTCTAATGTTATAAGAGTTACATTTCTTAAATACAGTGAGTAAGTAGTAACTTCTTCTATTACATCTTATGGTTATCCACAAAGTTTTAGTTAAAACATCATGCTTTAATCCCTTAGTAACAATTTATCTATGAGTCTTTTTATTAAATAAGTAACTTGTTCATTTTAGATTGCTATTGTTGTGTTTACTAAAGGAGCACTGCATGTGGAATGCAATATGTTTGAGCAAATTCTTTTTGCACACATACACATTTTTTTCATTAAGATGTGTCCTTTCAACAATTGTTTTTGGTCTTTTGCCTTATTATAAATATTAAAAAAATCTTGTTATGATATTGTTATTGTGGTAGTGGGTTTTGCACTACTAGGATGATGAATAGTGTGGGGAAGTTTTAAAGAAGATTTTTGAGAAAAATACTAGAGAAGGGAAGATAATAATTGTTTTACTAATTATTGATGGGAATGTAGGTGAAAGACGAGAGATGGTTCATTGTTTGAAATAGCTATGATGGTTCTACCTCATATGGGATGAGATGACATAAACAAAACTTTACGTTATACTCAAAAAAATTGGTTCCAAAAGTTATATTATTTTAAATTTATCTTCCCTTGAAGCAATGATAGAATATGATTTCAAGAAAATATTGTGTTTTCAAACTATGTACTTTTAATGTTGAAGACTAACAAACATTTGATAGCACTATGTGTGTTTGTGTAAAATTGGGAAACCAAATAAAAAAAAGAACTTAAGATGGTGCATTGTGGTCGATTGTAAACATACATATGGTTTATAGTGGACAAAATAAGTCAAAATATAATTTCTTATTGCCACACAACAACACTTTGGTGTTTCACATTATCTATGTAATGTCAGAAAAGTGTTCTACTCAATTCCTAATTAACATTTCAATAGAGCTGGGTTGCATTTGAGCTTATTTGTAGGAAAGCAAATTGCAATTACAACAAAAGAATCTAGAATTGCAAATAACAGACCTTACTGTACTTCCTGCTAAAATTTGGAGCCCTCTGTGAAAGATGCTAGTGCATAGCAAAAATGTCTTCCCATCACATTGTAGTTTGTATGACAAGAGTATGATGCACATAATCTTTAGGATGCAACATGATTCTTCAAATAACTTCTTATTAAATCAACACATCTAGAAACAAATACCCAAGAATAATATCATAGATAACATAGATAAGTCAAATGAGACATAAGCAGTTCAATCTAAGGAATGATAAACAAATACTTACAAACGTCTGTGTGGTTGAGTGCTTTCCAAATATCTACTTCTAAGAGAGAAGAAAGTTGGGACTACTATGGAGCTTTCTAGGAACGGTCAAACCCCTACTTTGGTCTTTCTACCTCCATGAGCAGTCAAATGATAAAGATGTTGGAAAAGTGTGTACACCTATCCAAAGTGTGTTTAGAAATTAGGATGTAGTGACAAAGTGATACTAAGAACACCTCCTTGATCTATGGGGAAGACAATAGCCCTAGTGTGTGGATTTGATAAAAGGGTGGTGGTCTACACCAATAGATTGCCAAGAGCAAAATAGGATTGGATTTGATAACAATAGAGATACTATTGATGTACTGCTTGTGCAATAGGATAAACAAAATGATTTAAAGAAATAATACAACAAAATATATATTATTTTAATAGAATCTGATAAAGAAAACACTAAGAGATTCACTACCATATTTATAGCAATTTAGACTTTGAGGAAGATTTTTAGGGAGCAACCTACTACTTGCTTCCTATTAAAAAAACCTTTAATGATTTGCATAAGAAAGATTGGAGGAATCATTGGGAGAAGTATAAGCTTCTATGGTGAAAGTTGTCCTTTTGACAAAACTTGTAACTTGCACAAGAACAACATGAACTTGGAGAAGTTCTAAAATGAAAGTTGTAGAGATGAGGATAGATAAAGAGAGCTAGAAGGAAGAAGATCTTATCATCTATGAAAATAAGCCTTTTATTGTTTTGGTCAAGGTAAGATAAAGATAGAAAAGGGATGTTACATTTGTCAAAAGGTGTTACAAGGTGGTAATATGCAAGAAAAATGCATGTATTTCAAGGCAATATATAGAATGGGACACTAGTGCATCATGAAGATGTCTGCATGTTGCACTAGTGTCTAGGGTGAATCAACTCAAATTTGGCATGTACATTGAAGAGAGTGATGAGAATAATGCTCTAGTATAGATTCTTGGCAAACTTCGATGCAATGGAAATAGGCCAAGGTTGGGTCCAAGTGGTCCTACAACATGCTATGGGAATGGAAACTAAAGTGAGTTCAAGGTATAATGTGAAATTTTAGGGTATGCAATTTTGACATTACATTTTGCTCCCACTTTAGCGAGCTAATAAAACTAAGTGATAAGCATGCTAAAGTACATAAATGAAATGTTGAAAGTAAATGTCACCATATAAAGGATATTCCAAAAAGGATACTGAAGATGATGTAAAGTAGGGGTTCAAACTCAATCTAATGGAGGCATATTTCACAACAATGGGCTCAAATAAGCAACTTCTACAAGTTTCACAAGCAACCTTCTCAAGGCAACTTCCTTCTTCAAGGCACAACTTGGGTTTCTAACTTCTCTGACCTCACAAAGTTACTACATGCCTCTTTACACCTTAGGGATCCAAACATGACCAAACTAACTCCTTACCAAAGTCTGTCCCTTTCAATTCTTGACCATTCCCTTGTAAACTGTCATAATTCCTTGTAGACCTTCACAGAGGCTTATTTGGACACAATTCTTCATACAAACTTCCAATAAAAATTATAAAGACCATTCTGAGTACCTATTAAGAAGTTCTTCAACATATCTCAAAAGTACATACCTTTGTTTTGGAACATCATCACTCAAAATTGACTGGTACGCTGAACAAGGGCTCCAATTAGCCCTCTTTTCCAAAGCATCATCAACCCAAACATGCTCCCAATCCAAAAACTCTACTCCAATGGTCTAGGCAGACCTTAAATAGATTAAATCCACAACTTTTATCAATAGAAACCTTTACACATTCACCCAACTCCAAAATCTCACTTTTGGCCTATTTAGGCTTACATACAAGAGGGTTTATTGAAAATTTGACCTACTAACCTTGTTTCACCTTACCCATGGATCAGACACATCCTATTGGGCCTGTACATGCTTAATCAATCAACTCCCACACTCCTTTAATGCTATTTCATTGAACTACTACTCTTAACCTCCATTTTACACTATCAAACCCTTAAACAAGGTATCACAGACCCATTTCCAGAAGAATGCCAATAAAACTCTTAAACCTTTATGAAATTAAATCAAACAAGAACCAAAAGGATGCTACTTCATGTATCCATTAAATACAATGCAATTGGGTTAAAAAACCAACTGTATAGAGTCGTACAGTCCCCTAGGAGCAGCAAATTTTATAGAAAATTGCAGAGAAACAAAGTTTTATTATTGTTTGAACTTCAATACATGATTCCCACACCTACCGTGACTTGTGTGAGGCCATTTAAACATCAAAAGCACCAAAGACTAACTATCCATTTGACTGACCCAATAACCCTTTGAACTCCATATGATCGTTGAACTTCCACAATTTGCATTTTGTGCACCTTTACAAATATTGCATTTTTGACAACTTTTGAAATCATTGACAACTTTAGCAAAATGACCCTTCTATGACTCAAATTACATTAGAAATGGTCTATTATGACCTTATTGAACTCAAAAGACTCAAAACACCAAAACTTGACATATAACCTTATTTACACAAAATGACTAACATGGTGCTCCTGCATCAGAAGAGTTGATTGATTGCTTCAAGAGAAGAATCAAGTGGTACACATAGAAGAGAGGGAATCAATCAATGTAAATGAAAATATGGGTTCCCCTAAGAAGTTGGGTCCACATATAGGGGAAGTCGCGAGCAAAGAAAAAATCTTGACAGAAACGGGTACCCATTTTAAAAGAAATGGGTACCCATTTAGGAATAGGTGCTCGAGCCTAAATGAGTACCCGTTAGACTAAATAGGTATTTGAATTTTTAAAAAAGCCTTGCGTGCTTTTTTTTCCACACAAAAGAAATGGGTACCCGTTCCAAAAAGCTTAGGCTTAGGAAAGGCATGGTAAGCCAACCCCTTGCCTTGGACCTACAAGTACAAGTCCATGTTCAGAGCAAGAGAAAAGACCAACTTTACCAATATGGCTGATGATGTTTTTTTCTAAATTTTTTTATAAAATTAAAACCCATTATAGATGACGATGTGTAGTTTTCAAATATGTACTTTTTTTTATTGGACTTGTTTTTTCTATTTATTATTTAATTTATAAGCAAAATGATCCAAAAACTTGAAATGACAGGTGTTTGTATTTTTTTAATAACTTTTAATTTTTAAAATTAAAAAAAAATTATATTTCATCAATCTACACATTATTCTTTACACAATGAAAAAAAATTTTATTTAATGATTAGTTTTTCTCAAATTATGTTGGCCGTACATGAGGGGTTTTTAAAAACAACAATTAGGGCCAATAAAAAATGAATAAAAAAATATTTTGAAACAAATTATAAAAAAATATCCTCATCAAACTTCACTATACTACACATCTTTCCTCAAAAGGATTTAGAAAAATAATTTTATTTAAGTCAAATTATGTTGGCCATACACACACATGGTATGGTAAAAAAAAAAATGACTTTTAAACAGTAGTTTTTAGAAATGCCTATTCAAAGTCAATTTGTATCATCTGGGTATTAAAATAAATTACATATTTTAAAACTAGACTCCGAGTACTACATTTCATATTACTAACTTTTTTTAAGATTCAATCTTTAAGTGCCTCAAATTGTTAGATCAAATGTGACAAATTCAAAAAATCGGGGAAAACACTTCCACTTTTTGGCCAAAAAGTGGACCCAACTTCTTGCACTGATTCGTACATGACATCAACTCTAGCTTGTTTTGTTGCTAGGGATCATGCAAAAAGAAATAGGGTGAAAAAGGTAAAAACATCATGAGGAGCACAAAAGGTAAAAATGTCATAGGGAGCGTAAAAGGTAAAATTGAGAAAGAGAGCTAGAAGGAAGATCTTATCTTTTGAGAAAAAATCCTTTTTATTTTTTCTTATCTTCTCAATTTAGTCAAGGAAAGCTAAAGATAACAAAGTGCATCCATGGGGATGTTACATTTGCTAGTAGGCATTACAAGGTGGCTTCATGCAAGAATAATGCATATTTCAAGGTGGTGCATGGAATGGGATGCTAGCATGTTGGACAAAAGTCTACGTGTTGTGCCAGTGTCTAGGGTGAGTCATCTAAAATTTGGCATGTGTGTTGAAGAGAGTGAATAATGCTCTAGTATAGATTCTTAGAAAAGTTCAATGCAAGGGAAATAGGCCAAGGTTGGGTCCAAGTGGTCCTAAAACATGTTATGGGAATGGAGACTAAAGTGAGTTCAAGATATAATGTGAAATTTCAATGTATGCAATTTTTGACATTACAATCGAATATTTTTTAATTCACAGGCTTCATGGATTAGAAAAGACCAAATTCCAATATATCTCCAAAATTATTAAAAAATAATAAAAATCTTCCCTATCTCATACATTCATCATAATTTGTCAATTATAGTAATGCTACTATTTAAGATTATATGAGGAGAAGCCATTGTTTTTCCCTGATAATTGGGTTGCACTATTTAGGAAAATAAATGTAGGTAATTTTCCATGTTGAAAATAAAATAAAGTTATATTGAACTAAATATATGATACATATTACAATAATTATTTGGATGAAACAAGTACACAGTCTTTTATTTTTCCTTCAACCAATCAATAGATCCAAAAAAATTTAAATCATACAAATAAATAATTGGTGATGAAATTTAAATATTTTAGTTAGTCGATCTAAAAAATAAGTGGATTATCAAGCACATTTATATAAACAAAAATAATAAATATGGGTTTACAAAATAAAATCATATATAATAACCGTATGCAAATATAAAGACAATTTGAAGAGGCATGGAAGAAAAGTAGATGAATTTCTTTAGAAATAATTAGACAAATATAACCATAGATGAATGAACAAGAGGTAGAGAATGCCATATAGATTATAAAGATGGTGGGTTACTACATTTAAGATTGAGAGGTGTAAATTATTTTTATCACATCATGTGGCTATAGTGATTTATATAGCTAAATTTTCCAAAGGTTATGATCTCTAAAGAAATCATCTTCACTCTCAAGCTATAAACATACTATCTCCCAACCATTGTGATAATTTTCTAAATGTCTAATCCATAAATAATAGTTATGTTCCTATTAAATGGGACACTTGTTTTGGTTAATTGAAAAACTCTAAATTAATTTGTTACTAAAAATTAGGTTTTTTAATGTAATCATAAAACTTACCAAATCTAGGGGAATATTTTCTAATCTTTTATTTTTTCTTTGTAATATTTAAGATTTATTTTGAGATAGTTATATAATGCTTTGATATTCATTCAATACATTATCTTAGTTTATTAGTATTGTGATTTTATTTGACAAATACTTATTATGTTACATTATATGAATATATAAAATTAACGAGATTAATGATCAAGAACTAATTCTAGTTGCCAAAATGTGACGATGATGATAGTATTACAATTTTTCTTTTTATTACTAAATGTGGATTCTATTAAGGCCATTTCCCATGAATATAAAACCTATGTACACAAAATATAAATAAAAGGGATAAAATCTAACATTGATAAAAATAAGTACTTCTACTTTAGAAGCTCAAAGGTGTCAAAGTCACATACAATCTAATCAACTAAGGGTACAACCAACCAAGAAACTAAAATTGAAAAAGTTCAAAACTAACAAGAATCATAACTCACAAGGCCATCAAATATCAATTGATAAGCATAATATGAGCATCCCCTCTTAGTGATATAAATATCCTAAAGTAGTGTCAATAACTTCACCACCTCCTATCCCTCCAATTGTAGTTGTTATATTGTTGGAGCTATCAACTTAAAATTGTTGCTTCTTGTGTGAGCCATTCTCTTGATATGGATATTACACCCTCAATTAGCCTTAAAATTTTTTTCTACCCTTCATAGAATGACATTAAACAAAGATGATGTTGAAAACTAGTTAAAATTTTCTAGCTTACCATTCCAATGGGTGATCTTGAGAATGTTAGGATTAAGGTGCAATCAACCTTGTAAATCCTACGTATTTAATTACTCCTAATATTGTTTGTAAATCATTCATAAGGGATGAAGTATTCACCAAGTAGCGATCTTGTTTTAGCCACACTTTGGATCCTTGTACCTGATAGGGGTGTGGGGGGCTTGCCCCCCACTATTGTCACTAAGGGGTCCAGGGGGCATTGGAGAATATTGTAATTTCGTAGTCAATCTGGACCATTCATCATTAGGTCACAGATATGATGGTAGAGGTTATGTTAGGGTTTTTGCCCTAGAAGGCAACACTCTTTTAAAGAGAGAATTATATTATGAATGTGTATGAGTATTACAGGCATTGCTGGATTGAAGACCTAAGAGAACATTGATAGTGTTGTATTGTGAACTCTATTGAAGTTAATACAGACTGGTGCATCTCTTCTTGTATGGAGTTTTTTTCCAAAAGGGTTTCTCCACGTAAACACTCTGTTATGTGTTTGATCTCCTATTCCGTTATTTATTTGTGTTGATTTCATACTATCTTCATTTTGGTTATGCACTAGGTTAATAGCTACAATTGTAATCAAATTTCCATTCTATAGTTGTTCACCTTCATTTCTAACATTTTCTATCAGAGCTTGGCTAGTTCTGTGTCTTGTGTGGAAGTGTGAGGGTTTTTTGAGCTATAGTGGGAGTTCTTGTTGATTTGTATTTTGCAGATTTGTGTAGAAGTCATGGCTACATCCTCATCCCAAGTGGACATAAAAAATTCAATGGAACCAGTTATGAGTTGTTGAAGCTAAAAATGGAGGATCTCCTTGAAGAAAGAGATCAATGGTTGGCAGGGAGAAAAGAAAAGAAACCCGATACTATCAATCAAGATGAGTGGGACAATATGAACAAAAAGGCATGAGGTACAATCCGGTTATGCCTTGCAGACTTTGTCCTATTTAATGTCTCTACTAAAAATATTGCACATGCGTTATGGAAGTGGTTGGGTGAAATCTATCAAGCCAAGAGCCTGGTAAATAAATTGTATCTCAAAAGAAAGTAAGATAGCTGTATTATGCTTCTGAGTTAGTTAGCTTCTATGGATGTTTAGATAGATTAAGATAAGTGTATTATTCTTCTTTGTTTTTTGCCTGCGACTTGGGAGAATTTCATTCTCACTATCACTACTAACTTCAAAGATCTAAAGATGGATGCCCTTGTTGCAACTCTACTATCATAGGAAATGAGAAAGAAGGCTATGGATAGCTTGGTGGATGCTCTTAATGTCAGGGGAGGTCTAAGGAAAGAGGACCAAAAGGAGATCATAAGGGGCCTAGGGAATCAAAAGGCTGGTCTAAAACTCCTGGGAAGAAGAATAGAGTTAAGTGTTGGAATTGCAGTAAGAGAGGGCATGTGAAGAAAGAATGAAGAAATCCGAAGAAATAGTGGGATTCCTCTACTAAAAAGTCCTCAAATGTAAGTAATGAAGTTTTACTTTCTGTATTTAATGTTATGTCTAATGAACAGTGGTTGATTGACTTAGGTTGCTCGTATCATGACTCCTCATTAGGAATGGTTCTCCACATATGAGAAATATGATGGACGTAATGTTTACCTTGGGGACAACTCTACATATCTGATTGTTGGTCAGGGAAAGGTACAATTGTGTTTTAGTGATGGGAGGATTAAAACCCTCCCTGGTGTTTTACATATTCCTAGATTGGCTAGAAATTACAATGAGATAGCATATGTCTTTTCTTGTGCTAATTATTCCATTTTTAAAGGATTGTGTGTGCTATAGAATGGTTAAATTAAGCATATTTTTATTTTCTTAAGAAAATCTTGGTAGAAGCTACTAATGGAGTCTTATGGGGTCAACCCACAATACTACACGTCCCACTTTTTGGCCAAAGTGAAACATTGAAATCAACATTTTTTACCAAATTTTCACTTTCTGACACATATAGGAACTAATCTGTTAAGAATGTGAAGATGATGTGAACTAGTGAATTTTGAGATTTCGTGTGTAGATTATAAATTTATTTTAAAAAAAAAATTAAGTAATAATTTGTGAATATTTTTACGTAACTTTTAATAACTTATTTTTTATAGTTAACAACATTTTTAAAAAGTGATGTTTATACCATAAACATAACTTTTTTATAGAAAGGACAAAATTATAAATTTTTAAACAGATTTCTAACACCAATATCTAGTGCGTAGATATTTTTTTTCATAATTTTTGTTGCATATTTTTTTTAATTAATTTTGAAGGGAGATTAATTATAATTTAGACATAGGTTTATACCATACAACATAAGTTTTTTTGTATGTATCCAAATTTTCTTCTTTTTTACTAAAACAAGGACATCAATACCTAATGTACAAATATTTTTCAAATATTTTTCTCTATTTTTTATTTTTCTACATGTGGAATAGGGACCTTGATGTTTAGTGAAAAACCTATGTTCACTAGAAAATAGAAAATAAATAATAATCAAATGAAATATATTTAATATTGTAGATTTTTGTTGTCCCACCAAAAGCACGTACTTGTGGTGGAGAGGGATCTCGTCGTCGATATAGTCGCTACACCAATACCCCCCCACACGATAGAGCCGGATACAACCACGTACCATGTGGGATTCATACCCACTACGTACCACATCAATAAGATGAGCTTACGCGGATGAAGGGTTGAGGGCTCGAGGGACTTGAACTGATGACATGCACTCTGATACCATGTAGATTTTTGCTATCACACCAAAAGTACATACTGTTGGTGGAGAGGGATCTCATTGTTGATCTAGCCACTATGCCAACACCCCCCACATGATAGAGCCAGATACAACCACGTACCATGTGGGATTCGTACCCACTACGTACCACGTCGATAAGCCGAGCTTATGTGGACAAAGGGCCGAGGGCTCAAGGGACTCGAATTGATGACCTATGCTCTAATAAATATCATACTTTTTGGAAAGCTTATACTAAGGGATACATACTTACAAAATAGAATTTCTAAATGACTTCATTTGATTCGCTAAAAGGTGAAGCAAAATTATTTTTTTGTTAGCATTTTGATAGATGTGGAGGAGACTCCATCGAGGGTTTGATTTAAGACTAGGGGGGTTATTTCCAAGTGGGTTTGATATAATGGGGTTTTATCTAATATCCTTCAATTAAACCCCTTTAAATGGAACCCCTCAAAGCTTAAATCATTATTTTTTTCTAAAAAATATATGATTTTAGACAAAAATCAGGATGTCCCATAAGTGGGACACACTATTGTGGCAACACCCTATGGTTTTTTGAGGAAACCTTTTTTTTTTAGAAAATCAATTATGTGATTTTATGTTTGATTTCATTGTAGATGAAATCTTTGATTTGATTCAATTCTTAAAAATATTTATTTCTAATTCTAGAAATTATGGCAAGGGCTTCATCATCTTTGACTCTAATAGAGATCTCCTCTTCAAAGTGAACACCTTATTCTCATGGACACATGGAAAACCACTTCTTCAGCCATGTTGAAAGGTATACACATAATTTATACATTTTGTTCTACATATTTCTATTAGTTAATTAATCATATGATTGCATATCTTCCTTTGTAGCTTCCCAATCTACACTAGAGATGGGAAGATTATCTTGGAGATAAGTTGGATGGTCAAAACACCCTCTTCACTATGATGAAATCTTGATTTACCAATGAAAAAGTGTCTCCTTGGTTTTTTCTTTCTTTATTGTATTTGTAAGAATGGTTTTTTTAATCTTCTAGTGAAAGGATTTTGTGCAGGTGAAATGCAACTAGAATAGTGCAAAGATAATGCTTCATACAGATGTTTCTAGTATGTGTATTGATTTTGGCTTCGATCAAGATTTCATGATAGATTTGATTATTGTTCTCAAATAGGACTCCCTAGTGACACTAACCTTCCTCATGTGAGAGGACCACACAAAGGATGAGATAACTACACCACCCTCCTCTACTAACCAATGCCAATAGAGCAAGGCACTTTCCTTTAATTTTTTTATACTTGTGCCCAACCTAACAATTGTTCATTTTTGGAAATTTTCACTAATAATTTGATTGATGTTATTTTTAAGTCATTTTCATCTTTATTATTCTTTAATGTTGTACTAATTCTATTCTCAACTTTAATATTCTTTTAAAGTATTGAATAAGATTATTTTGATTTTTTTTGGGGGGATGAGGGGGCGGTTGGGGAGAAAAAAGAGAAATTTATTAAAACTAGAAACATTTTATAGCATTTATATTTCCAAATGGCAAGAGCCATTATTAAGGAAAGAAGAGGGAAACCCCAAGGAGGTTTTCCATTGTCTTGCTTCGAATAAAAACTAGAATTGATCAAATGGCTACTATACTCTTTGATAGAATGAATCCCCTTATCCGCCCTACTAGAAAAAAAAAGAGAAGCCCAACCCATTCAATAAGAGAGTCAATCTTATGAGGCTAAAAGAAAACTTTGAAGAGAAGCATGTAGGAAGAAGAAAACACAAACACTTTCATCCAAAGAGACAAAAAATGAGGAGACTTAATTCTGATCATTATGAATATGCTATAGAAGTTGTGAAGATTTATTAAAAGGCAAAGACCCCAAATCAGATACATGGCAATTATGATTATCCTTTGAAACCCATTTAGCAAGGCAGACTGCTATTACTATGACCTCAAGATTAAAATACTATTTTTTTGGGATATTTCTTTTATTTAGCCATTAATTTTACCGTGATAATCATGATACAAACATAGTAGATTATGTAGAGAGTTTTTGTTCACAATGTGTTCCATCTCTCTATGCTCTACTTAAACATCACACTCTTTAATGGTCAAATAGTTAATAGAAATTTTGCACTTCATCCCTACCAAAAAGTGGTAATTAATGAAGTCCATTTCTTTCCTAAGTATTAAATGAACTAGCATTCACTAAAGGAGCTCAAATTACAAAACAATGTAAAGGTGTCGAGATTCATTCCCAAAATCTTGGAGTGTATGTACACCATCATGTACAAGAGTTATTTGAGCCATTTTAGGCATTTTCATTTTCATTCTCATCTTTATTATTCTTTGATGTTATACTAATTCTATTCTCAACTTTAATATTATTTAAAAGTATTGAATAAGATTATTTAAATTTTTTATTGTCAATTTATGACCTTAAGATTTTTTTTTTTTGGGGGGGGGGTGGGGGGGGCAGGTGTGGGACAAAAGAGAATTTATTAGAAGTAAAAACATTTTATAGCATTGATATTTCCAAATGGAAAGAGCCATTATTAAGAAAAGAAGCGGGAAACCCTAATGAGGTTTTCTATTGTCATGCTTCCAATAGAAACCAGAAGTGATCAAATGGCTACCATACTCTTTGATATAATGAATCCCTTTATCCCCCCTACTAGAAAAAAAGAGGAGCCAAACCCATTCAATAGGAGAGTCGAGCTTATGAGGCCGAAAGAAAACTTCCAAGAGAAGCATGTAGGAAGAAGAGAAAACAAACACTTTCATCCAAAGAGACAAAAATGAGGAGACTCAACTTTGATCATTATGGATAAGCTAGAGAAGTTGTGAAGATTTATTAAAAGGCAAAGACCCCAACTCAGATACATGCCAATTATGATTATCCTTTGAAGCCCATTTAACAAGGCAAACTACTATTACTATGATCTTGAGATTAAAATACTATTTTTTGTGGATGTTTCTTTTATTTAGCCATTAAAGTTACTATTCTAATCATGATACAAACATAGTAGATTATGTAGAGAATTTTTGTGCATAATGTGTTCCATCTCTCTATGCTCTAATTAAGCATCACAATTTTTAATGGTCAAATAGTTAGTATAAATTTTGCACTTCATCCCTACCAAAAAGTGGTAATTAATGAAGTCCATTTCTTTCCTCAATACTAAATGAACTAGTATTCACTAAAGGAGCTCAAATTACAAAACAGTGTAAAGGTGGTGACTCATTCCCTAAATCTTGGACTGTATGTACACCATCATGTACAAGAGTTATTTGAGCCATTTTAGGCATTTTTACATTAATTATAATTTTAATTTTAATCATTTTAAAGAATTATAGGTACATTAATGAGAAAATTTGGGTGTGCTAACCTTCAAACTTAGAACATATTAGCCCTTTCATGATGGAAGCTTTCAAATTCTAATAAGAAGTGCATTTCAATTCCAACACACCCTGTAAGGTACATTCATGTTGATATCAACTATGATAGCAAATCCAAAATTTCAGGCATGATATGATTGAGTTCTAATAAATTTTAATTATTTTTCCACTGCTCTATAATAATAATTATTTCACTAGTTTTTACCTTATAAACAATGAATCTAATAAACTCCCTACATTTTGTATCATTTTCAATGTAATTAAGGATTTCACTATGGAAAAATTATCTATCTCTAAATTTTTTTTTACTATAAGCAAAAAAATTATCAATGTGCTCCAACTGCTAGTTTAATTTTCTTTCCCACCCAAAAAAATGACATTATTATTAAATAATTACGTTTTTCTTTTGTAAATGTGAAGGCAAGAAGAATAAGGAGGCTGCTGCTAGTATAATTTTCTTCTCCCAACCCACAAAAAAACACTTGTTATTAAATAATTTTATTTTTCTTTTGTAAATGTGAAGGTGAAAAAAAGAAAAGAGGAACAAGAGCCACATAGTGGCTAGTACCTGCCATTTGTTAGTGTTTGTATATGTATTTTAGTAAGAGTGGAAGATATGAATTCATTGGAATGAGACATTGTAATATAATATAGTTTAGAAATATTAGGCAATGATTTATTTTTAAACACAATTTTTTGAAATACCATGTATTTGTAGTTCTTCCTATTAAGGAATGAACTTCTAGATTAACCGATCCAACAAGCCAGATTACATATGACCATTGATGTTGTTGTGAAGTGGACACTGAAGAATAGAGGTGGAAGAGTTGTTTGAACATGAAAATGATAATTCAGGATTAAGAATAGAACTAGTTGATGGATCTTGTTTGAAATGCCTATCAATGGCAATGTCCATGCTATTGTTGGCAATACGTCTAGGAAGAGAGACAGGTAGTTGGAAATTGCTCGAAGAACCTCCACGAAATTGGTCATTGTTCTCTATCATTGTTGTTGAAGAGTGCATGGAATCGTTTGTGAGTAGGTCACTAGAGTTGTACATTTAGCATATAATGCAGAATGTTCAATGTTAGAATTCCTGCATGTATAATCAGAGAAAGCATCTTACAAGATATTGACAATGTCAGTATACTTTGTATTTAATTTGTAGCGAGAGATGAAATTAGCAAGAGGAAGAATGAATTGATTAGAAATGAACTTACTTGGATTTGAAGTCATGCAAACAAAATTTGTAATTGCTTTGATGCCTCTCATAGAAATGTTTGCACTATCAGCATCTTCTACTATATCAAATGTTCCAAGCCATTGACATTTCTTAGTGTTTGGGTCAAGGATTTCTATATAGTAACGACCCCATGGACATTGTCTAACACCTCTATATTTGCATACATTGATGGAATTTCTGGATATGGAGGTAGAATGAGAGGGGGATATATAAACAATAGGTTGGTTGGATATGTGGTTGCATGGCTCTAAATTTTTGTATGTAAAATTGGTTGTCGTGTTAATGCTCCTAATGGATATAGCTACCTTGTCATAAGCATAGGAAACATCTTTTCCTATATCAAAGGTGCCTATCCATTTACGTTGGTTATAGTTGTAGCCATATATTTCTACCCCACAATGACCATTTACACATTTTCTAACACCTATATATCATCCTTCCTTCCTTGAATTTCTTGATTTCATAGGATTGATAGTGTAATCTACAATATCTTGATTATTTCTCCCATACTCTTGATAGTTTGGTTGCTCTAGCAATTCCTTTGTCATCTTATAACCCAAATTTCTTGTTATTGTCAATTGTAGTCAACCTACACAACTAGTACTACATGTGCAGTTAATTCATTATTTTGATATCCTGCAAAATATATTTGGAATCAAATAAGACTTCTTAGCACTGAGGAAGGATAAGCAAAGTGGAGCAAGTATACATTCTACCCATTTACAAAATAGTGAGTATCATGATGCATAATACCATATGACTCCAATTACATGTATATTGTGAATAGTAGATATATAAATAAGAAAATTATATCATAATTATAGCAAAAATATACTAGAAGGTTTGTAAAAAAGACTAACATTTCAGGAAAGCTAGTTTGTAGGGGCAACATCATCATTAACATTAGCATCACAAATAGAAGAAGTAGGTTGATTGATGTCTACTCCCTCATTTACAGGCTTCCTTCAGATATGAGGTAATATTGTATGTAATCAAAAGCAAGCTTTCTTAACAGAGCTCTTGCAAGAGCTCCATGGCATTGGATAAAAAGAAAGTAACTACTTCAAAGAAGTATAACATCTTGGGTGAGTCTTGAAGAATTTCGTGGCTAGTCAAGACTTGAAGAGCATCCTCCACTCCTTCTCAATCTATTGTAAACACTTTTCCTAATAGCACTGAGTCAAATTTTCCATGTTCTAGGTATTCCCATTCTTAATAGGCAAATAAAGCCATTTATTTTTCTGTGTATACTCCATGCGTTCAAGAGAAAAGAACTTAATTATTTGACTATGCCAAACTACAAAGCTCTTTCAATTCTTCTTTGACTTCTAGAATGATCTCCTCTCAATCTTAAGGGAAATGTTGAACAAGCAATGGAGAGATCATATGAAATACATACTTAATGAAATGTGGAGCAATAGAACAAGATGACTAAGATGCAGATGGCAAAAATTACAAAATGACTAGTTTTATTAATGAAATATATAGCTACAAGCAATATGAGCAAGTCAATTATTACAATTACAAAGCTCTAGAACAAATTTTCATTGTAAAGAGGGTTAGCCATCATATTATCTGTTGGAAATGTCAATTATGAATGCATAAGTTCGATGAGGAATAGAAAGAGCATATATCAAAATAACTATGAAGATATTGCAATGAACATAAAAACAATTACCTATACTGACCTATTCTAGTGTAACCTTTTGATACAACCACATTTTCCTATAAAGTTGACATTTTTGGGAAGTAGATTTAGACAATTTTCCAGCAAGTACCTGCAAGTTGGGCTTCAGATTAGGTAGAAGGGGTTGCCAATAATAGTATATAATTATTGGTTTATGCTAAAGATCCATATCTAGGAAAGACAAAGGTAGCAACACAGATATAGGTAGGAGCATGTTAATCAATATTATGTTGTCGTTGTGGGTTGAGGTACCAAAAAACATAAATATACAATAAACTAGTAAAAGGCATTTGATCATTGCTTCCATTCCTTGAAAATTATCAATCTTTATAATCTACGATGCTTAGACATGTCAGTTTTCATTGATCTTGAAAATAGCATTATCAGTTCACTGTGGGATTTTCCAACTTAATTTAAATCTATTTGTTTTTCCATTCTTAGTCAGTCTTTTAATGTGGCTACTGAGTTTGTTGGGGAGTCAGTAGTGCGACCAGAACTTGTTAGACCCATGATGTGGAACCCACCTTATCCTAGGGGAGAGGACCCAGTAGTTGAGCATCCTAACTTCACGCCTCTCAAAATCATACATGGCAATTTTGAATCACTCCAAAAATTTTACAGTAGCTTACTTGGCAAGGCCCCTGCTTATAACTAAGGTTTCAGGGCCACATCATCAAATATGATGCCACATCAGCATGTTTTTTGTTGAGGTGTCAAATAGTTCCCCCCAAAAAAGGGTGGACCAATAAGTGTTCATTAAGTCATGTTTTGTTGGTGGGCTGATGTGGCATCACATGATTAGTTGCTTTTTAAATCTAAAGAACACATTTCATTCAATTATTAATACTTTTAGTAACATTAACAACCTTAAAGTCACAACTTCTAGTACTAAACATTTACACATATTGAACCTTAAATGCACATTTACTATCTCAACTATTGGAAGTATCTCACCTATTGAATCTTTTCCCCCATCATTACGTCATATCCCTCGAGCCTTAAAAAGGCATTGTTAGCATTTAATGGATGTTCTCATTTGTCTGTAAACATAGAAAATAATGTGTTTTTTAATCATGAAAAACATAGTCCAACTCCAGTTTCGATATGTACTTTGCAAATTTACACCTAACCGATTTCATTTTGGTTTTTGTAAAGTTGTGGTATCTAGTAAATGGGAATCTGACTGCACCCATAAAGTTAGAGCACGCATGCTTTGAAGAGAGCTAAGAAAGATTTGGCAGAGCACTTTTTGCGGGCTGCCCGTGAAATGCCCAATTTCAACTCTCGATAAATCATTTGACCTGTTAAGATATTTTATTTGGTTTGAACGAACCAGGACCGGGAAGTAGCTTGTTTTGTTTTTCTCTGGGGAAGATCTCTGGGACTCGGGAGCATAAATAAAAAGGCAGTGGCATGTAAATAACCCTAATTTTATAATAATAATAAATGCTAGGTAGTTGTTTGTAACTCCCCTTATCATTTGCTTGAGTTGGAGTTGTTTTTCAATGGGAATGTTTGTTGTACGGTTTTGCCGTCACATTCCCGCAAAAATGCCCATTATACGTTTTATGTTGCAAGTGCAAATAGATGGGCCAGCTATATAATTAACTTTTTATTTATGGGGAAATAACATTACTGTGGATGGGGGCAGGGGGCAACTAGAGAGTAAAAAGCAATGTTTATCTCCATGATGTGGGGGTCTACTCCAGTTAGATGGAATCCTAACTATTCTCAGCTTATATGTAGACTCCTTCTATGATCACTTGTTATGGCTTCTTTTTCTTGTTATGTTGGCACTGGAATTTTCTACCGTCTAAATTGATAGGGCCCAAAATAGCGTAGATAGATATCCATGATCGATATGTGGCAGCATAGTTTATCTTTGACTGAAACACACACTAGTAAATCTCTAAATCTACTATGCCATTGGAAAAGTTTAATTACGTGCTTTACGGTCAAATCTAGGCAGCATCACGTGCTTTTCCTGATTCTTTGTGCAGACGTTGAAGATTAGTACGATCTGAGCTTGATAAATAAGTTTACAGTGGTTCGAACCTGCAACCTGGAGTATGGGAGAACACTCCCTGTATTTTTAACATCACGGATCCATAGGGGAAAAAAATACATATTGAAGATAACCTTAAATTCACTGACCCAATCAAGCAACACTCGTAAGTCCAGTTTTCCAATTGAGGAGAACATTTCATTTCAAAAGAATATAAATGTCTCCATTTAATAAAATTTATTAAGGAAGTAAAATGTACAGAAATAAAACAATCTAACCCCGAGGAAATGATCGCTCACATGTGGCAGCAATTGCACAGCTCTCAGATTTCATCATCTTCTTCGAAAGAGCTCAAGCAGACCACACACACAAAATCCTCCTCAATCTCAATCAATTTCTGTGCAACATTTTGGAATGTAATAATAGGCAACATATATTTTATCATCTCACCTGATGTGTAGGAGATAGCGGAGGAGATTTCTGATAATTCCTGTGCGTACAACCCTCTCAATGAAAATCACAACTAGGCTACCATTTCCTATACCCAAAAAAAAGAGCAAAAGAAAAAAATTTGTGGCTTATTTTGCAAATTAGGCAAGAAACCTAATGAAAGATTCTTTTCAAATTAGATCAAAAAACGTTGTAAAATGCTAAATTGTTATGGTGATCGAGCATGGCTTCACTAACTCTCAGCTGAGAGTGGCATCACGTGCTCATTAAACTCTGCCTCTGCAATTTATTTTTGTTGGAGGTGGGGCTGGAATTTTTCTAAGATATCATAGTTGCAAATGCTTTCGTAGACTGCAACTGGGGGATATGCAAAAATTAAAATACTATTAAGTTATATCAACAAAAAGTAAGAAAAATTAAGGTAAATCTATATATCAAATTTGTAATTGTTATAGATGAGATCTCATAAGATTTTTGGACAAGAATGTCTTCTCTACATTTAATTCAACATTGACTTCCATAATAATAGGAAAAGATAGAAGATGTTTTCATAAGATTTTTTATACAAATGTTTTCACTCATTTATTTCATTATTTATTTTTATCAAAATAAAGTCAATTTGATTTGATTTTGAGTAAGGGCTGTATTAACTCTATGTCATTTTCATATGGTTGATATTTGAAAAGATAGAAGATGTTTTCATAAGATTTTTTATACAAATGTCTTCACTCATTTATTTCATTATTTACTTTTATCAAAATAAAGTCAATTTGATTTGATTTTGAGTAAGGGCTGTATTATCTCTATGTCATTTTCATATGGTTGATATTGATTCAGGTATTTATTGTTTGCATAGATTAACTTAAAGCCAACAATAAGAGGTAAAATCTCATAGCCAAACATAATTTTTTGCAAAGACTACAAACTATAGTCATAACAAAAAGAATATGTCAGAAGACTAATGTAAAAGTTTTGCATATCCATTGCAAGAGCGCCCACCGTAAAGTAAACAGTGGACACATTGTCGTGTCGACTATTTACAGATTTGTCAACCCCATTTGATGCTGACGTCTATTGTCGGCCTATTCAATGCAAGTGCCTCGACCTCTTCGACCATGTCTTTAGTTGACCAATTTGTTGAAAAATATTCAATCTGTTGGATTTCGACACTGGGACTGTTTAAGCTCTTCCATACAAGAGTACGACAAGGATGCACATTTGACCATATTTATTAATTAATTGAAATTCACAATATAACAGTATTGTGAATTTTATTTATTAAGTATTGTGAATTTCAATTAATTAATAAATACGGTCAAATATGCATCGTGAGGGTTAGATAGACAATTCGCAAGAGTACCATACCATGACAAGTACTAATAAGAAGCATACAAAAAACACAAAGATACCTTAATAGATATTGAAACGACGGAGTCTTTTAAATTGACGTCTTTCACTATAAGAAATTTAATCTTTGAAAATGGCAACCGCACCGAATAAATTTGTGCGGGGTCCTTTCACGCGTGCTTTGAACGAAATTTCGTCAAATGTGGAAACCGCGTACCGCGTAGAGAAATTTGTGTGGTACTGAGTTGTTGGTGGAATCCTTTATCCATGGAATCTGTGCGCACCCACACATTATTTCTGCCACTTTTATCTCTTCGCTCCCGGTTTCCCCAGTCTTTTCTATCTTTTATACCCCTGTGTTCGTTTCAGTTCCTCTTCAATTTAATTCCATGGCAAGGGCAAATGAGATTACCAATGCCTTCGGGAAAATTCTGCCTCCGTCTGCATCTGCATCGTTTGCAACTCCAACAAAAAGGGTGCGCTACGATGTATTCATAAACCATCGTGGCCCTGACACCAAGCAAACGCTGGCAGCATCTATCTACCGTACCCTTAAATCCATGGGACTTGAAGTTTTCTTAGATGAACCAGAGCTTGAACTGGGTGATTCCATACCATCTGAAATACAACATGCCATGACTACTTCTTTCCTTCATATTGCTATACTTTCACCCGGATATGCAGAATCCCCTTGGTGTTTGGCCGAGCTATCGTTTATGCTCAAAAGTGGCAAGAAAATTATTCCGGTCTTCTACAATGTTGATCCCAGTGATATCCATTGGATAAGAGGACCCTATGCTGAAGCCTTCTCCAAGCATGAAGCCATGGCTAGACATACTTCAGAAACGCTTGAGGATTGGAAAAAGGCGCTGCAAAAAGTTTCATATGTTAAAGGCCCCATTGTCAAGAATGAGCAGTAAGTATCAAATACTCTCTTCCTTTTATGACATGTTATGATATATCTCAGAATACAATATAGTTGTTCTACGATGGAATCTATTCTCTTTTTAGACATAGATTGAAAAAATTTATTAAATCTGATTTTAAGTTTTCCTTTCGTTATACTTATTATAACATTTCATTAATTTTATTTTATTTAGAAGGTTGATGATGATTTTTATGAGCTACTTCACACTTGTGAAGAAATTAATTTTATTTTATTTATAAGGTTGATAATGATTTTTATGAGCTACTTCACACTTGTGAAGAAATAAATGGTCTCTTCATTTATTTGGATTAATTAATTAAATCAAGTAAATCACTTAAAAAATTAATTTAGATAAAATAGGTAAGATTGAAATTAAATGTGGGATTAAATCAATTGAATGTAATAATTAGTTTAATAGTTGATCATGTAGAAATGGTGTCATAAATGTAAGGAATCTAATCATCTAATATTTAGGATTTGATAAAATTTGATGCGACAATTAACTGGAACTTAGAAAAATGACTACTCTGTTGACTGGGTTTGGTCCACAACTATGGAACTAGTCCTCATGAGTGTGGAATTGCTTGTATATATGTTTTGGGACTATACAAACTTTTGAAAATTGTTCACCTTAGTTTCTTGTTGTCTGAATCTATGTAAGGAATTGACAATCTTTATAAACACCTTTAGGACTCTACTAACTTGTAATGGTTATGTTCTCCTTAGTCAATCCCATAGATAGATTGATTTAATGGTATTAAACAAGGATCAAAGACAACATGCAATCATGTAGCACTCTACTTAAACATTATCCATTTCAATGATTAAACAGTCAATAGCAATTTTACACCTCTTCCACAACAAAAGGTGGTAAATATTTGTCCTATTTTTATTGGTCAAAATTGACTTTTGACTATTGAAGTGGATGATGTCTAAGAATAGCCATCATGTAGTGGACTTAGAATGACATATGTTGATGTAAATGCTTTGAAAGTAAAGTGCTGTTGGTATGCTCTCATTAATGCTCTTGATTATTCTCTTGATGATATATAAGTGATGCTTATTATTTTCTAGCCGATTTCAAAATGAATGAGTGAATGTCCTTAAATACAACAACACAGTGTACAAATCCACATTAAATTACACTAGGTCAACACATAAAATCTAGTGGAATAAGTCAAATTGGGCCCATTTTGAATTTTAAAATTTAGTGGGTTAGGTCCACAACTCTAGAGATGACCTAGATCACTTATGTACCCATGGATTTGACCTAGGGTGGAAAATAATAAATTTAGGAATCAATGCCAAATTTCTAGAGATAAACTATGCTAATGGGACTTGGAGATGATAATGTCATGAACCAAATTCACACAAGAATATGCCACTTGTAAAGTTGTCATTGCATAAAAACATTTTAATAAAAGATGATTGAAAACATAAGGGAAAAGGGCACATGCATGCAATTTTCACGATTATAATATTATTTAAAAAACTTAAAGTTATTCTTCAATTACTATATTGAACCTTATTCTCACATATGATAGGTTAGAAAAACTATGCTAAAAACTTAAAGAATAATCATCACAATAAAACAAATTCATATTAGAAAATGTGACAACTTCAAAACATTTTAATTGATATTCTACAAAATCAAAACTATAATTTATATTTAATAATTATGATTTTAAGAATCAAAGTATTTTGAGATGTTTTGTATTTTTAGATCTTTTGTGATGTAGTCAAGGATAAAGCGCTAAATTGGCATTCTTGTCCTTGCAACAACACCAAAAGTACACACTTACATCTTACAAACTCCTAATAAAAATGACTTAGGAAAACACAATTTTTATAGTTCTAATTTTGAGAATAAAAACACATTGATAATCCATCAAAACACTAAGGTTTCCGCAACAAAAGATTAGATTTTCACTCAACAATTTAGATTAGAACAATACACAAGTCTTTCATGAGATTTTGACATAGTTTCCCCTTAGAGATATAGCAATCAGCATCTATGAACTAACATGTATAAATAACACAACAACTTAAGGAAAATTTGATAGAATTTCTCCTTGTAAACTCAACATTTCAACCTATATAACAACTTATCCAAGAACTATCCACATTGATCCAACACATGCCATAAAACACATATGTTGATAACCTTCAATCTCTAAACTTGAGCTTCCTATAAATCTAAAAACACAAAGGAAATTGATTGAAGCTCCTTTTTACTACCTATTAATCCTTTCTTTAGAAGCTAAATCTCCTTCAATTTCTAGACATTATATGTAGTTTTCCTCCTCCAAAATCATTGCATCTTTAATTCCAATGCTCTCCATATGCATACTTTCTTGCTTGGGACTTACAACACCCAAAACAGAATTCCCAAATTTGCATGCATGCAATTTGGTCAAGTGTAATGCCTTTACATAAAAGATTCTCTGACAATAGCTTTAGAAATATCCCAATTGGAATGGCCTTCTTCATGAAACATTGTTGTTTGGTCAAATATGCTCTTCAATGCATTCCCCCACATAATGAGGTGTCATAATAACCCCTTTCACAATTATGCATCATAGATTCTCTTCCAACTTCCAAGTGTGGCATTACAATTACAATTACATGAGATTTTAATCAACAATTTTAAATGAAATATCCTATATTCAATACCAAGGGGTTTCATGAATAATTATTTGACAAGTAACCTAGGAGAACACAAAAGCAAAAGAAAAATATTTTTTTGTTGATATTGATTGCTCGAACCCTAAGATACTCCTACCTCAAACAGCCCAAGTAAGAGTTTGTGAGCATGGTGCTTCAAATAATTCAATCTACACACAAACTATAATTTTCCGCATCACTTGATAAAGGTGCCTCAAAAGAAAATTACACTATTCCTTCATCTCTTCTAGCCTTTGTCTTGACCATATCCTCTCCTCTTCCAAGTTTTATCTTCTATTCCCACTCCCAAACTCCTTGTAGATCTTGTTAGCATAGACTATTCTGTATTACATCTATTACATTGTGCCGATCAGTTAGATTAGTTCTGCTAGTTACAGACCAGTGTAGATACAATTACAAGATGACTGTGTGTCTCTTGCTTTATATACAGTTTTGCTCATTGTATAAAACATTGAATACATTTGCCTATATTCTTCTTGGTTACCATTAAATGGTATCAGAGAAGGCATTTCGTTGAGGTACAGATCCTGGAGGCCATGGGTTTCTTGCGCCAGTGTTTGTGTGCATATATAGGGACCTGGGCGGTGCGCTGAGGAGAATACATGGCAGCTTGAAGTCTTTTCATTCTCCACGCCATTTGTGGCACCATCTGTGGATTTGAAGATGTTGTAGAGTTTGTTGCCTGAGAAGTAGATGTTGTCCCAGCCTTGCAACAAGAAATGTGTCTAAAAACTAGTCTAAGACCCAAAGCACTGGACTGAAGTTTCTCTGCAATCTAAAGTTTCTCTGCAATCTACTTGGAAAACACATACACAGCCCATACACAGCCAAGAATGCAGCGGAAACAACAAACACAAGCATGCAACAAGAACACAAACCACTACATATGATTTACCCTGGAAAACCCCAAACCGGGGAAAAAAACCAACAATGAAGATCATATTAACCCTCAGCCCCAACCGAACTGAGCTTGGAGGCTTCAGCTAGCCACACATACAATGGAGTCACCAAGCCATTATATAGACTTCCATACGTGCAAAACCATGGGCTCAAAACCATGAGCTCCAAAACCATGGACCAATACAACTAGCACAAAACCATGTGCTCAAGACCACTTATGGTTAATCCACTAACTCTAACCCAAGAGCTAGTTTTACCCAATAATCCCCTCCTTTAAACATGGTCTTGGGGTTAGCACCAAACCCCCCTTCCACAAGCACCAAGTGCAATGCCCTCGTGGTCATTTCAGGGATCAAGCAAGCCATACCAGGTCTTACAGTCATCAGCCCATATACATGTATTAAATTTACAACTCCATTACAAATATTTTTGTTCTTGCTATAGCAAGCCTTGGACGTGCAACACCTTACATGCAGCAACTGGATACAACCAGGCAACATGCCTATAGCAGCAACCACGACCAATCTTGCACGGACCTGCTCAACCTTCTTCCGGGAGCCAGAGCACTGAGACACATGCTCAAACCTTCTATTTCAACAAGAATACCAAATTGAAAAATAAATGTTGCCTTATCTCCACATGCTGTAAGCCTGTATTATATACATTAAATTCTTCTAAGCCGCGACATCATCAATTTCTAGCGGCTCTGATACCAATTGTAAATTTAAAAACATAGAAAATAAAGAGTGCAGAGATTTAAAAACATAACACAGTTAAAAAATAAAATAGAGGACACAAGAAAATTAACGTGGTTCACCATTTTAAATGGCTACGTCCATAAAACAGGGGATTCTCTATTCCATTGAACTTAAGAACTAATTTTAATGGAATAGAGAATCCCCTATTTTGTGGACGTAGCCATTTAGAATGGTGAACCACATTAATTTCTTGTGTCCTCTATTTTATTTTCTAACTATGTGTTATGTTTTTAAATCTCTGCACTCTTTATTTTCTATGTTTTTAAATTTACAAGGAGGAGACCGGAAGGCATTGGTAGAGATTGCAAGAAGGGTGGCAAAGTTTGCAAGCCTGATAGAAGAGTTGATTAAAGTCCAAGGCACAACCAAGCATGAGGAGAAGGAGAACGTTATGATTGCTTGAAGTCATAGATCACAAATTAGGAGCCTATGCATAGAAGGAGCCAATACGAGCACCCCAAGAGCAACAAATTTGCCAGTGGTGAATTTTGATTGTGCCTGATTCCAGTAGTGTTGCTAGCAATCATGCAGATGTGTAATAACAAGGAGGTCATGAAGTCCTAGAGAGCACCGGCTTCTATTTTTCCCTGCTAGACACCCTTCAAAACAGTGGTAATATTCAATTGGATGAATTACTTAGACAAGGGCTATTAGCCTATTTTCTGTTTGGTGTGCATTGTCAAGCACAAAAGATTCTAGCCAGACTTGAAGAAGGTTATAATGAATCTATGATGAAGACGAGGTAGAACACCCTCCCAAGCATCTCCATCTCACTGCACAAGCGTACCAAGCTCATCTTCGAGATTCTCTTGATTCTTGAAAAAACATGTATTAAAAAAATATCAATAATAAATATTTTGGTTTGTGGAATAGATATTTGTTTTTGTGGTGTAATTATGTTAGCACCAGAGCTTCTTCTCTTGGATGCTCACCTCTTGAAAGGGCCCAATTATGTATCCTAGAAGACAAAGATGCATATGATTCTCTAATTTAAAGAATTATGGGGGATCGTTATTGGTGTTGTGTCATGTCCAATTGACCCTGATGAGAAGAAGAAGTTCAATAAAGTTGACACGAAAGCATTGATGTTAATCACACTCAGCATCTCTGACAAAGTTCAACCTCATGTTCGGGATGCGACAACATCAAAGGTGGCTTGGGATGCTCTATCCACTATCTACAAGGCAAAGAACTAGACCATGATCCTCCATCTCCAGTTCAAACTTCATACACTCAGTATGAAAGCTAGCGAGAATGTAGAGGAGTTATTGCATTGGGTATCTGAAGTTCTATGAGCAGAACTTTTAGTGCTTAGCGAGAAGGTGGAGGACAAACTACTAGTCCTAATCACTCTAAGGTCTCTTCATTCCTAGTTCAAGACTTTTGTCATGACATTGAACATCACAAAGTAGAAGGTGTCATTTGAAGAACTGGTGAATTTGCTTCAGTAGGAAGAAGACATCCAGATAGTACAAGTTGAGTTTGAGGATAAGGCACTGATCTCAAGATAGTATAGTGGTCAGAAGTTTTGCAAGGGATCCCCACAAAAGCCACCACAGAAGCAACCCTAAAAACAACAACAGAAGTCTCACAAGGTGAATAGATGGTGTCACATATGTAATACAAATAGGCATGACACTGTCAGCTATTGGTATAATGCCTTGACTGAAGGCAATCCTAGTAAAGAAGGCACATCTAGTTGCAGTGATTCTCAGCAATCAAAAATATGTCATCATTGATGGAAGCACAAAGGACATGTCGCGGACCAACAAGATGATGCATCAGATGAAGATGAACCAGAAATAGCCAATTGTGGCACCCATCATAATCTTGTTTTAGTCTCCCAAACCTCGCAGCCAATGAGGTATATTTGGTTGATAGACTTTGGTGCTAGCAAGCATATGATAGGCAATCATGAGCTATTTAATACACTGACTGATCAAACCACTAGAGATAGGGTTTGGATCACAGACAATAAGGAGTATGTTGCAGAAGGAATTGGAAAAGTCATTATTCCTCTTGGGATAGGTAGTTGTACCCTCACGAATGTACTCTATGTTGCTGGTTTGACAACAAACCTCTTGTCTGTCAGTCAACTTTTGAATCATAATCTTAAAATGGAGTTCTAGGTCACAGAAGGCATCAAAACCTATTTGATCTCAAAATAAGGTATGATACTTGCAAAATGTTTTATGAAGGATAGATTATTTGCACTAAATGTTGTCTCATCCTCTATAGTTGCTCTATCTACCTCTACGGTTGAATCTACTACTCTTTGGCATTACCAATATGGGCACCTTTCTTCCGGCTCCCTGTGTCATCTTTTCTAAGGAAATGGATAGAGTACTTCCTCAACTTTCCAATTCTTTGCCTATATGTCCTAGATGCCTTGTAGGTAAACAACATCAGGATGTGTTCAAGATGAGTACCTTCCATGCCAAGGACCACCTTACGGTTGTGCATATCGATCTATGTGGACCCATTCCTGTCTCATTTTTAGGGTTCAAATAATTCCAATTATTGGTGGATGACTTCTCTTGCAAGACATGAGTGTACTTTCTCAAGAAGAAGAGTGAAGCCTTTGCAAACTTTTAGGACTTCCACCAATGAGTTGTAAAGTAGATAGGCCAGTCTCTTCTTCTCCTCCACTTAGATCGAGGGGGAATTCACCTTAAAGGAGTTCATGGCATTTCTAAAGCATCATGGAATCAAACAGCACCTGACTGCTCCCTATATGCCCCAGTAGAATGGAATTGTAGAACATCGTAATTAGACTGCCATGGAGATGGCTCGATGCATGCTTTCCATAGCTAGGTTGGAGAATCAGTTTTGGGTAGAAGCAGTATAGACAGTTGTGTATCTTCTCAACAAGTCACCTACAACGATCTTGCAAAACAAGACACTAGAAGAGGTATGGAGTGGTCATATGCCTTCAATTTATGATCTTAGAGTATTTGGTTGTACAATATATATGCATGTCCCAACTAATAAAAGGAAGAAAATTGATCTCAAGACACTCCAATGTATCTTTCTGGGGTATAGTACTACCTCCAAAGCATATCGTCTCATAGATCTTGAGACATGGAAGATTTATGAGAGTCAAGACATGGTATGTTGTGAGTCATCATTTGACTCATTGACACACAAGGAGGAGCCAAAGCTCACCACTCTCATAGATTACTCTCACAGTCAGATGATGATCATAAAGAATCCTCTTATGAAGAAGATGAGCTACAAGGAGAATTGTTCATTGATCTGGGCCATCTAGAACATAATTCTTCACATCTACAGTAGCTACATTAACATTCGAAGTGGGTCCAAAGCACCATCAGGGATTCCCACTTGCACATTCTTCTAGATACTTCATCAGGAGTTAGAACAAGAAGTCAGATAAGAAATGAAGTAAACTTGCCCTCATGAGTTCAATTATTGATAGCACTGAACCTGACATAGTTCGTGAGGCACTCAGTCAACCTCAATGGAAGAAAGCCATGGATTTAGAGTATAATTCCCTAATACAGAATCATACATGGGACCTTGTCGATCTACCTGAAGCAAAGAAGCCATTCGTTGCAAATGGATTTTCAAAACAAAATACAAGGAAAATGGATCTATTGACAAATACAAAGCATGACTTGTTGCAAAGGGATATGCTCAACAGGAGGACATTGATTATGAAGAGACCTTTGCACCCACTAAAAAGATCAAAATAATCAGAGTTTTATGTGCATTGGTAGCGCAGAAAGGAAGGAAACTTCAGTAGATGGACATCAAGAGTGCTTTCTTAAATGGTGATCTAAAAGAAGAACTATACATGACCCAACTAGAAGGTTTTGTTGATGAACATCATCCTCACAAGGTATGTCATCTCATCAAGTCACTTTATGGACTTAAGCAAGTTTCTAGGGCATGATACATTAAAATTTATGGTTACCTGTTGCAGCATGGATTCACCCATAGCCCCTCAGATTCCAATTTGTATATTAAGAGGGTAGGCATAGAGATTGTCATTCTAGTTAAATTGTATGTGGATGATCTTCTGCTCATAGGTAGCTCAGACAATCTTGTCAATGATGTAAAGAATGATCTCAAACAATTCTTTTGACATGATAGATTTGGGGCTACTTCACTATTATCTTGGCTTGGAGATATGGAAAAAGAAGAATCACATTTTTATCTCCCAACTGAAATATGCCAAGAAACTCCTGGAAAGGTATGGAATGTCCAATTGTAGGTCTATGTCCACTCCAATGGAGAAAGGTTTACAACTCTCTCAATTCTAGGATTCACCTCAAGTGGATGCAACTCTCTATAGATAGCTTGTTGGGAGTCTCATTTACTTGACTTTTACTAGACCAGACTTATGTTTTACTATCAGCTATCTTTCACAATTTATGTATTAGCTGAAGAAGTGTCATTGGATCACAGTGAAGCATGTTTTGAGATATATCCAAGACATAGTTAATTATGGTTTGGAATACAAGAAGAACACTCAGTTGTTCTTGCATGGATATATTAACTCAGATTATGTAGGATCTATTGATGATAGGAAATCAACTTCAGGATTTGTTTTTCATCTCGAATCTAGACCTATCTCGTGGATTAGTAAGAGGAAAATTGTTGTTTCTCTCTCATCCACCAAGGTTGAATATCGTGTCGCACAAGGAGCTGAGTGTGAAGTGATTTGGTTATGTCACATTCTGGCTGACATGGACATTCCTGAAAAGTAGCCACCTATTCTTTATTGCGACAACCAAGGTGTGTTGAAGCTTGTGAAGAATCTAGTTTTTCATGAATGAACCAAGCATATTGAGGTCAAGTGTCATTACATTTAGGACCAAGTCTTGAACCACCACATCTAGCTCTAGTACTACACCATAGATTCTTAGGTAGTAGATATACTCACTAAGTCTCTTGGTAAGGTTAAATTTGATCTTTTTAGGGGTACATTTGCAAAAACAATGTAATAAGGGGGGAATGTTAGCGTAGACTATTCTGTATTACATGTATTACATTGTGTTGATTAGTTATCTATTAGATCTTCCAGTTGTAGACCAGTGTAGATATGGTTACAAGATAATAGTATGTCTCTTGATTTATATATAATGTTGTTCATTGAATAAAATATCGAATACATTTTCCTATCTTTTTCTTGCTTATCTACAAAAATATGACCATCTCCTCTAATTACTTATCTGCCATTCCCTCTTGATATAAAATCCCTCTGATGTGCATTCACTCCCCTCTTTCCATGGATCCTCACATACATATTAATGAACAATTTTAAATGAGTTGGACTCATTACTAGATTGGATTTGAATATCTATATGAAATAAACTAGTTATCCAATTGAAACAGAATGGACTCATTAGAAATAAAGTTGACCAATCCTAGTAATAAATCCAAATTATTTGAAATAGTTCATAGTATTGCTATATATAATGTACTCTTATTTTTACAAGCCATGATAATTATGTATCCACTCTCAAACATTTTATCCAAACATTCAAATTCAAATTCCAACTTTCCTACTCCTTTTCACTAGTCTTTGGGAGATGACCTAGCACATTCTTATGTGACCTATTGCAATGTCATGGTATTTAAATACATTCATTTCACTCATTTTCACACACTAGAATCTAAAGAAAAAAGCTATAACACATTTTGAATTGGAGAACTATAAAGAACATAGGATCCACATCATCATTCTAGGCTACTTGGATGTCTGTCTGGTGTCTTTTTTTCATTGTTCATTGTCACTGAATCAACCCTCAATAAGGTTTTGATAAAAAATGTATTCATCTGTGGCACTAAGAAATTCCCTAAAGTTGTTTATAAACATCACCTTTCCTTACTCAACTTAGATAACAAGGAGCATGAGAAGCTAATTCACATTAATCTCATATTTTTTTATTAGTTAGGTCAATCCCACATGTGCTAGATCAATCTTGCACTAGAGAACATATCAACATCATATGAGATTGAACTTGTAGGGTGCAAAAGCATCCCACCCTATTATTTAGTGCAAGTTCATAGTTTGAGATAATTAATAGTCCAATCTAATAAAAAATTCTAAGAGAAAGGTGAACAATTTGAGAACTTCATTGCCAAAATTCTTCCACTATTGGTTGTCAAGCTAAGTGCCCTAATCATCCTATTTAAATTTAAAAATTTAATGCAATAATTTGTGGTTTATTAGTTTTAGTCCTTTGTCCTAGATTAGTTTTCTATCCATGCTTGTTATTTTATTAATCTAGGGAAAATTAATTTTTAGGGTGTATTTATTCCTTACAAAATTGTATAATATTTATTTTACAATTTCTAATTTTATTAAAACATAAATTGAAAGGAAATTAAACAACCAAACCATCATGAAATTTCCATATTAGAGGAAGGGGTGACCATGAAATTCTAGTCCTACCTGTCATTTTTAACTAAAGAAGTTTCATATGAAAAAGAAATGCTTGCTTTAAGTGAAGAATATATAACTTAAATAACTCACATAAAGGATGTACGATTTGAAATAATACATGTTATGCAGTAATCAAATTTTGGAAAAATATCAATGCAACCATGCACTCTACTTAAACATCAATTGGATTAATAGTCAAAACGTAATTTTTGCTAAGAAAAATAGGACAACTATTTACCACCTTTTGGTGTGGATGAGGTGTAAAATTGCTATTGATTGTTTGGATAATAAAGTAGAACAAATATTTACCACTTTTGATGTGAATGAGGTGTAAAATAGTTATTGACCCTTTGATCATTTCAAACTAGTTAATGTTAAAGAAAAATCCAATGGAATTTATGTGCAATTAACTAAACTCCAACATGTAGATATGGCATCAAAATTGCAGATAAGATTTCATCCCATGTGTTTCTCTTTTAATTTTCAAACCCCATTATGCTACTTAATAATTTTAATATGGCATTTACTATGACATGCATTTAATGGAATTCTTTAATTATATACAAGTACTTGAAGTAGAAATTCCATCTTATTTTGTAAAATAAAAATGAAAATCTAAAAAAAAATCATTTCTCTACCAAGTGGTGTCAAGTCCTGACAAATAAATTTCAGTTGTGGAGTGATATTAGTGTTGAATTAATTCTATTTTTCTCCTACAAATTTCAAGAAAAGGAAAATATGGAAGTCATAAAAAATGGTCAGTAAATGTATGTTAATATTTTATTCTCAATAGAAATTAAATTTGGGGAATCAAAAGAAAAATAATATAAGGAAAAATGTTGGGGGATTTTAAATTGATGCCTATCTCATAAACTTGATGTTTCAAAATGACAACCATGTAAACACATTTGTGTGGGTTTATTGCACATGTTCTTGTATCCATGATGTTGGGAAAAGGTGTGTTATACACCTTAAATAATAAAATAAGAATTTTAATAATTTTATAATAAATATTTAATTGTGGTGCATCTTAGAGATGTGGATACCACATGGGTTAGACATTCTTGGTACCACTTGTATGTTGTATGTGAGATTTGGATAAATATTTAATGTGGGTACATCACATTGGAAAAATATTTATTATTGAGAAACTTAGTACCAAATATTTATTTTTGTGGGTCATGGTTTAGTGAAATCAAGGTTTTGAGTGGTTATGTAATACCACTTAGTGATATCGTGTAAGCATGTCTTTATAAAAGAAAGCATATGAGTAGTTGTTGAGGTTGTCTTGTATAACCTTTGGTTTGTTGGCTAAGGTTGGTTTGAGCATCTCTTGTAGATTGCATATGTGAGTAGATGAAGCATGGATTGGCATGTGTTGCTACATGTTCTCACTGAGTTTGTTCACATATAGGAGTGCAACTAGAGTGTTTGATGCTTCATAGGCCTTGCATGGAGAATTTCTAAGTGTATTATAATATTTTTCATGGAGATAGTACATTGAGTGTGTGACTGCTTTTGGAGGTTGGCTTTTTCCATTGAGAGGGTTTCCCCATGTTGCATCTAGCATTCTTGATCTAGTATGCTTTGTTATTATTTTGCATGGTTGTTTCTAAATACTTGTTTTGCATATTTTCTCTCATGAGGGTTATGTGGAAATGGTTCATGATGAGCTGCAAATTCTTTCACATCATTGACTTAAATTTTGTTGTATATGAAAACTATGTATATAATTTTCAACTTGTGTAATAGTTTCTACATGATTGGACATTTCTTGCTCTTTCTTTTTTGAGCCCATTGAAATAAATTATCTTTTATAGGAATAATAGGTTTGACTGGAGTTTTTTTTGGTTTTTCTAAAGTATTGTGTTGGTTGTTTGGTCATATATGTAGTTTATGATGTAGATTCCTTAAAATGGTCATTTCAGGAGGAGGAGGGATATTTAATTTATCTTGTCTAAACACCACTAGTTTGTTCTTATTTTTCTCTTTTGTGACTTTTTAATAATCTTTATATATATCACTCTCACTATCATAAGGTGGTACCTTGGGAGTAGGAATCTAAAGTAAAATGGTTCAACTCTAAAATAGGTTCATAATTATCTCTTTCATTTTTTACCATTCTTCCTTTGTGAGTAAATTTGACACATTAGTGAAGAATGGAATTAATGACTTTCATGTGTTTCATCCATGGTTTGGACTAAATAAGATTCTAAATCAATGTGAAACAAGGATCATGTGACATAAAATAGAAAATATTTTGATTCCAAATGTGATAGGCAATGTAACTTGACAACCCAAAGTATCAATTAAAATTCTATTTACCATTTTTAAAGAGACTCCTAATTGTGCTAATTAAGATGTCATCTATTTATTATATTTTAATCAATCCTTAGAAATGATATTATATTGCATTGTTTGATCAATGAGTATATCTCCAAGGAATTGATTGTTTATAAGTCCTAAACCCTAGTAGGGACCATAATGAGGTCATCCTACAGGAGAGTAGATAGTGGGATACGTTACTAAATCTCACTAAGTCTATGCAGTGGTCAAGAACTGTCAAGTAAATTATCCTCATCATCTAGTTCACCCTAAACCCATGGTTCAATCTCAGGTGTAGCTCTCTTAATATTTGGCTATAACTACACTATAGACTTTGCACTCTCATCTAGTTGCTTAATTATAGGGGAAGTCCTAATCACCTTGAAGATCACATTTTGACTATAAAAAGTCTTCTCTATCACAAGATCCCCAAAATTGATCTCTTCACATCATCATTGTAATTGATGAAAATACACTTAACAATTTTGTAATCCAACTTAGATCACTTCTCCTTAGGCACATGAACATATGTCTCACAACCAAAAACTTGAATATGCTAAAGTGTGGGATTTTTGTTTGTCCAAACCTCCATAGGGATTTTTTATAAAAGTATTGATGTAGGAGACCTATTAATTAGATAACATGTAGTGCTAACCACTTTTACATAGAATTTTATCTAAATCTACTAAATTGAGCATGCTCCTATTCCTCTCCATCAGCATCATGGACATCCTCTCTACAGCTCCATTCTACTAAGGGGTGCTGTGCAATTTCATTGTCCTTATAGAAGCTATTGAACTCAATTGAACAATATTTTCCACCATTGTCTATACTCAACACCATGATCTTTCTTTTCATTTGGTTCTCCACAAGAGCCTTAACATTTTTGAATTTACTAATGACCATATATAAATGCTTTAGAAAATATATTGATGCCAGCTTGGAGAAATCATCAATAAGAGACTCATAATATAGGGATTTTGCTATGACTCATAAAATACATTACTATGAATAAGATCCAAAAAACCTACAAATTTATTAGAGATTGAATAAAACTAAACATAATTTTGGTTCCCATATATACAATTCTCATAAAAATCAAATTCAAGGTTATAATCAACCAAACCCTCTACAAAAATTTTATTTTTCAAGGCTCTAATGTCTTTCTCACTAATGTGGTCCATACATTGATACCACAACATAGTATTATTAGCAGGTAACTTGCCTTTTAAGGTAAGAGTATGCTTAGGAACCCAAACTACACATCTAGATGCTACATGTACAGCTACTATAGAAATAAATGCTACAAGCTCTACTGTACTATTATATTGAATGTATGTACTAGCATCAAGGAAGAAAAGAGTTCCAATTTGAACTCCCTCCATGAGCACCATGATAGCTCCATGAACCATCTTTAACCCATTCAAGTTTTGAATACTAATTACACTCTTGAACCATTCATCTTACTAATAGATAACAAGTTTTGTACCAAACCTAATATGTGTAGAAATCCTAAGTTATCTTTGATTCTCTCATCAAAAAATTTGATCTTGGCTCTCCCAAAGCCAACAATACTAAGGAAATAGTTGTTACTAAGGTAAAACTTTCCACCATCATAGATCTTTTAGTCAGAAAACCACTACCTATGGGGGGTCATGTAGAAAGTGCCTCCACAATTGATCATGCCTGCACCCTCACATACCTACATAGACAAATATACAACAAATGCATCACCAACATCATCTCAAGATTATTGGAATCTAAACTATCATCTAATTCTCCCTGGTCCTTTTCTTCTTCTACCACTTGCAGTATTTTCTTATTTGGATGATCATTCCATAGTTCCAACATTTCACTTTGGTCCTCCCTAAGGACTTAGATCTTTCTTTAGATTTGGATTTCTAGTCTTTCTTGTTCTTTCCCTTCTCTTTTTATTTTGACCTTCCACAAACAACCAATACATCTTTAGAAGCTTTAAAATCCTATTGTCTTATCTCTTCAAAAATAAGAGCACTCACCACCTCTTCAATCATTAGCATAGTGGTAGTGTAACCAATGACCATAACTAGATTGTTCCAAATATCTAGTATAGAACAAAATAGAGTAATACTCAAATGTTAATCATCCATAGTAACATCAATAGATCTCAACTCTACAATAATGTTTTTCAAGGCATTCAAGTGTTAAAATATGGTCACATTAGCCATCTTCAAGGAATGGAGCTTCTTCCATAGAAAAATCTTATTCACCAAAAATTTGGCTTGGTATAAATTTCTCAACTTTTTCCAAAGGGCTTATATGGTGGCTTTTCCCAAACATTTAGGAGAATTGAACTCTCCAAACATAGTCTTATCAACCTTCTAGCATTTCTATCCAGTACTACCCAACCATCTAGTGACATAGCCATAGGTTTATTTAGAGTGACTAGAACCCACAAATCTTGATCTATGAGAAAGTCCTCCATTTTTAGTTTTCATGATTGAAAATTAGTGTTGCTGAATTTTTCCTCTCCAACCATGTTGTGCTTTCCATATTTCCTAAAACAAACATCACCTTTGTGCACAACTACCACTCAAACCAAGATTAGTTCAAAAAAAACATTTTATTAACACCTAGGACCTGAGTTGATCATGTCTTGATACTAAATGAAAGGAAGCAAGATGGTGGAAATTATTCCTACAATAATCTATGAGGAAATACAATGTAGAGAGACTTAGATTCAACAATTTCATAAAGCAATATAAAACATGCATTAACATACATAGACACACAAATAACATGCCACTCATAAGAAGATAGTTGACACAATATTTAGCCTAGGAAAACCCTTTCAATAAAAAACCCAACCTCTAAGTATTGAACTAATTGTATTCACAACAATTATAATGGTAACAACATAATCATGAGCTCAAGCCTTCATAAGAAAATAGTACATCAAACCTATCTAGAAAAAAATTGCCAGCATAATGATACTTGCAAATACATATGATAAAATCTTCATCTTGTGCATCCAATATATTTCCAAGACCAAAATGACAAATCACCAATGGTTTCTAAAACCATGTGCTAAAAACAATGGGCTAAATTAGGCACCCAAACCTAGCACAAGATCCAATACCCAAAATTATGGTTAGTTAGCTAGAACAATCAAATAGAAACTACTTCTACCAACTTGAGCACTCTATTTTGGTTGTATCCACCTTTTTGGTAGCATGCTTATAAGAATTAAATGTATTTCTTAATTTTCTCCTCTTCCACACCTAACTCATCTTTCTTTATGCTCTTTCCATTCTAGCATTTTTTTCAAGCCTTACTCCCTTTCTTTATGCTCCTTTTGGTTTAATGGTCTCTACAATTGCCAATGTAATATGGTTTCTTTGAGGCTTCCAAGCATGAACTCACCCTAGAGGGGCATAAAAATTTGTATTTTAATATGTTTATTATGGGGTATCCATGTCTGAATTCATCCAGTAGGGGCCTAAAATTTTTGTATTTTCTTAATAGTTTCAATTAAAAGTATAGGTCATTCTTCACCTTTTACCAAAAAAAAAACTTTTACAAACCTTACAAGTTGGCATGGTTGTGTTTAGCAACATCCATGACACACAATGCCACCTGAAATTACCTATTTACAAATTACGAGTGACATATAGTAACACTCTAAGAGGGACAACTCAAATATGTGGGTGCATAATAAATAAAGACAAATTAATTAATAAATAAAACATAAGAATTGCAAGGTGTATGACACCTATCCTAATAACTACAACCTATATATATTCACTATTACTCACTTCTATGAGTGAAAATCATCCAAAACATCACTTGTATACTTCCATGATATGTAAATTTGCATTTTAATGTGTATATGTATTTTTTCAAAATGGAATAGAATATGAATAGATGCTAGGAAGTCAAAACATACAAATTTTAAAATGCCAAAGATTTTTTTCTAGTTTTAGAGGAAAACATTACTTGGCATTGAATAAAATTGTTGCTTGGTATAGAATGACAATTACATTTAATCTTCCTAGGGGTTGTGTGATCAACCTTGCATAAATAAAAAATTTAACTCAAATAACAAAAAGTCCTCTATTTTCTTCCCTACACCACATGCTTCTCTTAAAGTGTTCTTCAATATGTGCTCCACTTCAACATGTGTTCATAGTGTGACCAACTCATTCTTTGGTCTAGTATGAACTAAATTTCTTTTAATTTTAATATTTTCATATCTAACTAAAATGTATGAAGGACTATTTTATTAAATAATTTGTGGTGGAGGTAACTCATAAGATGCAAATGTGATGTCAAGTGTAGCATACTTCATTTGAGTATGTAAAATATGCTTGTGAGGCCAAAATGTAGTAGTAAATGTAAAATTAGGTGCACTATAAGATGGATTAGCATGAAAATTAGAACATGTACATATATAAGCCATGCACATAGTAGAATTGTCATGACATGAATGATAAGTAACATGTTAAAAGGGTCAATTATGTCATGAGTATCTAAGGATAATATGATTGATTTTGTAAGTTTTTTTGTGATATGGGTACACTAAGAGGATAAAGTGATTATATATGAAGATGAAATGAGGAATAAGCATTCAATCACATTTCATAGCATAGAGAAGCATAAGATTTAACATATGTCACAACATCATAACCATGTAAATGAAAGATATTTGTAAAAATACATAAATGTGTAAAAATCATAAATCATATTTAAACTAGGGTTTTAAAATATAAAGGCAATATAATCACAATACTCCTAGCAAAGATCTCTAGGCAAGATATCATATGAGGAAACAATGTAGAGATACAATTATTGTTTGAGACATCATCATGAGAAGAAAAAAGATAGTCATCACTATAATGCATAAAGAGGTCCATAGTATATTTAAAATCTAATACAAAATCAACAATATTAGAAATGATCATATTTCAAAATTTACTTGGAAAAACCCTAAATATCAAAATCCTAGATCGAAAGGGTGAGTATGAAGGAAATGTTACAATAATGTACAAACCCTAGGAGATAAATAAAAAATGATAAGCAAGGGTGAATCTAAACCCTAATTAGATCTATGTTGAAAGATATTTAGTTGAAACCAATGAGATCTAAAACCTTAAATAAGATAAAAGGAAACCCTAAGGGGAAGGTGTGATTAGGTCTAGGAGTGTTGGGTTCACCAAAAATATAAGTGTAAAACAAACCTTACTAAATATTTTCCCTAGATTAATTAATAAATATGAATGAACAACAAATTAACCTAGATCAAAGAGTTGAGGCTCATAATTATATTGAAAAATAAATGCATAGAAAAATTAAATGGGAAGATAGAGTGGCTTAGCTCTAGAATTAATTCTAGAATAATAATGTTGATGTCATGTAGAATTGATTCATCACCTTTTATAAATTTATTGCCATCGATATGATAATTATCTTTGAAATCAAAACTATCATACAAAAAGATAGTGGGTTGATCTCCTAGGGTGCAGGATTGATCCTAAAGCACTCAAAAGTAACTTGACATGCAAATATGATCTATAATATGTGGGATGATCTAATCGACTATTGATTCTTGAAAACTATATGACTCAATCTTTTATTTTCTTTGAATAGTCAACATGGTGTTTAGAAACACAATTAGGGAATTTGTTGGATCACATGGATCAAGTTCTTTGAGGTTAGACCCATTTGTAGGCCTATTCAATGGTAATGAGTAAGATCAAGGACATCATATACAAATATGTAAACTGTCTGGGATGGCAATGCTAATTTAGATTCTTTCTTAGTCTCCCAAATCAAATTATGCTCCTAGATTTTGCTTTTTTCTTTTTTATTTCCTATGGCATGAAATTAAATGGGAAATGAATATATTTAAAAACCATGACATAAACAAATGTATGCTAAGTTATCTCAAAATGATTAGTTGAAGAGGGCAAGAAATTTATAATTTGAATTTGAATGTTTGAAGGTAAGGGGTCAAATCCATGCAGCTCAGGATCTACCTAGTTTAATCCCATGACCCAAAAACCTAATCTATAAGGATAAATGGATGAATCTAGAATGGGTGAATGAATATCTAAGAGTGGGTGCACATGGCAGTGGAGTAGGAACATGTAGTGGTAAATGTGTATAGGAACATGAGAAAAACTAACACAAGAGTGTGCCACTTGTTATGTTATTACATTAAATCATTCTTGTCATGGTGGACACAAAACTAAATGCAAAAAGACATAAGTATGTTGCTTTCACTATTATGAATATTTTTAAAAAACATTTATGTTTAAATCCTTATTTTCCTCTATAACTTATGAAATAATTTTATCCTTACAATCTATCTTTAAAATGTTTTTTAAACTATTTTGGTTTTGTAAACCTTCTCCTTTCCTTAAGATATGAAAGGTTTTTATTTCTTAACCCTGTCTTTTTCAACTTTATTTTGAACGGTATAAAACATTGCTTGTATGCAAAATATGTCATAGTTTTTATTTTTTAACCATATTATTCCACCTTATATGAACATGTTTTTAGAGAAAACTAACTTGGGTGACTTTTTTCAAAAATGTTTTTTTGTATAGTGATGAAGCAATGTTGAAGAATATCGTAAATTATGTATTGAAGCACCCTAAAAGGATTTCTTTAGTGGTAGCCAAACATCCTGTGGGTCTTGATGAAACCTTACAAGACTTTGAAAGTAGTGTATTGGAATCTTTTGAAAATGTCAAAATTGTGGGGATCATTGGTATGGGTGGGTGTGGAAAAACAACATTGGCAAAAGAATACTACAACAAGAAGATGCAATCCTTCTATAGATGTAGTTTTGTTAGTAATGTGCGGGATACATCAGCTAAAAATTTGCATGAAAAGCAGAAAAAAATGTTCCAAGACCTCGGTGGCTTGAAAGATATATCATTTGATAATGTAGAAGAAGGAAAAGCAATCCTAGCAGAGCATTTGAGATCTATTCAAGTATTTATTATCTTAGATGATGTAGATCATTTAGATCAATTGGATTGTCTATTGCCAATAAAAGATAGCCTTAGACAGGGTAGTATGATTGTGGTCACAAGTCAAGATTTTGGCATTCTTACGTCTTGGGGAATCTCTTCTAATTCAATTTACAAGATGAAAAAATTAAAATTTGAACATGCTATGGAACTCTTTTGCTGGCATGCTTTCCTACGACCCTCTCCAATTGATGAATTTGAATATCTTGTTCAAAAAATTTTAAAAGTCTGCAATGGGTTACCCTTATCCCTCAAGGTATTAGGAGGACTTGTGCATGGAAAGTCTAAGGAATATTGGGATGCTCAATTAAATAAGGTCTGTAGATTATTGCCCGAAGACATTAAAAACATACTAAGGATAAGCTTTGATGCACTAGATGAGGAAGACAAAGAGATATTTTTAGATATATCTTGTTTCTTTATAGGACAAGAAAAACATTTGGCTATCACAGTGTGGGATGGATCCAGATGGAGTGGAACGTGTAGTTTGGAAACACTTGTGAATAAGTGTTTGGTTGAGCTAGATGAGGGAAACTGCATAAGAATGCATGATCAGCTGAGAGATTTGGGAAAGGAAATTGCAAAGACATGGTCGCCGTACCGCCTTTGGTCACCGCAACAAATTACCCACATTGTGAATCAGGGGAAGGTGAGTTTAATATCATGTTTTGTATGCTATCCAAAGGAAATGTTGTTTGTACATTAATTGTTTTATAAGCTCGCTGATTTTTATATTTTTCCGTTTAGGAAAGCGTGCTGATTCGGGGAATTAAAGCAGAAACAGATGAGTTTTATGAAGAATGTATGGAGCTTGTGAGAGGATCAGGTAGAAGGTTTAAGCGGGGTTTAGAAATCCTCGATGTAGAAAACAATTTTTTTACAGAAGAATTAGCAACACTATCAGCAGGCCTTGTCTGGCTTCGTTGGCTCAACTTTCCCCATACAGCTCTTCAGTCATGGATTTCGTTGAAGAAGTTGAGATTTTTAGAGCTTCGTGAGGCTCCTAAATTAGAAGAACTATGGAGCGAGACTGCCGATGTAAGTATCTTCCTTTTCTTTACTGTTATTTATGGAGCCATACCTTAAAATCTTGTATAGTTGTTGAATGGCCTTGCCTAATTAAAAAAGAACGTGGCTGCAGCCTCCTGTGCAGTTGAGAGAGCTGAAAATCATTCATGCCAGAAGTTTCTTGAGTTTTCCAAGGTCAATAGGATTTCTAAAGCATTTGAAAAAGATATCCTTTGACTCCGATGGAGCTCCTATCCAAAGCCTACCAGAAGAGTTTTGTTGTCTCCAAAATCTGGAGCACCTCGAGTTAAGTGGATGTCATAAGCTAAAATCGCTGCCTAGCAAGTTCGGCGATTTGACAAATCTGCGGGATCTATTTTTGACAGAATGCAGTGGGATCGAAGGTCTACCAGAAGAGTTTTGTCGTCTCCAATCGCTGGAGAACCTCGGGTTAAGTGGATGTCATAAGCTAAAATCGCTGCCTAGCAAGTTCGGCGATCTAACAAATCTGCGGGATCTATATTTGACAGAATGCAATGGGTTGATGATGTTGCCAGCTTCATTTAAGCAGCTCATACATCTGGAATATATTAGATTCAATAAATGCTCAGAGCTCACCTTCCTGTCGGAAACACTTGCGCAGCTTACTAGCCTTCAAAGTCTGAATATTTACCACTGCGCCCTCACAGAATTGGTTATCCAGTCGGGGAGCTTTTCTTCTCCATTGTGCAGCTTCAAATATTTAACACTATGGGGTTGTCCTGTGTCCAGGATATCAATCTCTCCACAGTGTTGCCCCAACCTGGAAAACCTAACACTTGTCCAAAATCACCACTTAGTAGAGATCGATAGCTTGCCAATATCAGTCAAGAACGTATGGTTGAAGAAGTGTTCACATCTGAAAAGTATAAGCCGTAACTGCGGTCTCGTAAGGTTAGAGAAACTGGTGATATGGGATTGTGAGGAGCTTAAGAAAATAGAAGGATTAGAAAATTGCAGGTCAATGGAGACGGTGGACGCACATACATGGGGGAAGGTGCCAGTCATACAAAGTCTGAAGCATATGGAGAGTTTGAGGAGACTAGAACTCACAGCAGCATGTCACATATCAGCATTTGAACCTTGCCTGCAAACCTTAAATAAAAAGGTAATAACAGTTGGTAGATAGTCGAACTTTTCATTATGTATAAATGTTTAGTCGTTGATTATATTGTATACTTCTTCTTTTCAGAAATGGCCAAGGGAATATGTAATATGTGGAAGGACAGCGCCAGGCGTGGAGGCGATTCTGAAGTCTTTTACCTTTCCTGGTTTCACTTTGGTTGACTCGTTTATACGGAAGAAGACTCCCTATAGTTGGTCTTTGATCTTTTTAGAGAGACGTTCTTCGAACGAGGCAGCGATAGTATGCTTTGTTATAAATTCTGCTTCCGATATCACCAATCTAAGTTTGAGTAGCAATCTTGGACTGCCCTTTCATACGAGGGTGAAAGAAGGAAAATGGATATGGATAGGTGTTTTCACACAATCTTCTCCCTTGGGAAGGGAAGTTCCATTGGAAATATCCTCTTCCTCCTCCTTTCCTCAAAAAGAAGACATGGGAATGTTAATGATGGGTGAGGAAGAGAGAGTTGTGGATGCTTTTTATGAATTATTACGACATTTGAGAAAAGCAAGTGATATTTGTGAGAGTCAATAATAAATGTATAAATTTGAGTAATTGTAAATTAAGTGTAAATTATTAAAAAATTAAATTTTCAATATTAAATTTTTTTTATGTTTAATTATTTTAAATGTGTTTAACTATAAATTAATTTTTAATTGTATGTTTTATATATAAATTTAATTTTTTTATTGAAGAATATTTATCTTATGTATTTAATTAATTTAGTGGTATGAACATGTGGAAATTTAAATGTAATAATCTTTAAGGCAACATTTTTTTAACAAAAGTATGGTTGAATATGTTAAGAGTTGTTGTAAGAGGATTGAGTTCTTCATTGTCAATAATACTTAAAAAATATCTACACATTCACGGAATTACATTCATGGAATTACTTTGGACCTATCTAATGTCATAAGAGTTGTTTTTTTAAAATACGGTGAGTAAGTAGTAGCTTCTTCTATTTCATCTTATGATGATCCAAAAAGCTTTATTTAAAACATCATGCTTTAACCCCTTTTTAACAATTTGTTTAGAAGACACTCAAATTGTTGCGAATGAAGACAACTTCTTCAAGAGAAAACTTAAAGAGGCCATAGAGATTAACAACCACCCATCCAATCTCAATCGTGATGATGGATGGAGTTTAAGTTTCTCTTGGAACCCCTTGCTAACCCGCATCAGAAACTGTTCCCATTCTCTCTCCTGATCTCTTTCCTTCCTCTGTCTTCTTTTCACCCTCGTTTCTCCCCATTTCTTTCTTCTTCCTCACCCCGCCCTCTTTATCCTCCTCGGTCTGGTTTTTCTCATCCCCTTCCTCGGTCCTCCTAGTTCCCTTTCAGTCTTTTCCTCCATCCTTCTTTACTCCTTTCCCTTGTTCCCTTCGGAGTCATCGTCCTTTCGGTTCCTTCTCCCCCCCTCTTACCTTCCTTTCCCCGGTGTCTTGCCTCCCCATCTCTCCTCTTTTCCTCTCCTCTATTTTTTTCTCCCCCCTTTTTTTCCTAGGTGTTGACGTGGCTTTTCATTTTTAGTTTCTTTCGCTCGCCATTCCTTGTGTTGTGGTCTTTGTTTATGTTGACTTGTTAGTTTTTTGTCCTTCTTCTCCACTCTCTCCTTCTTGTTCAGATAGACCTTTTAGTTTCTTTAATTTTCTTCTCCTTTTTCATTTTTTCCTCTCTTGTCTTCCTTTCACCTGTCTCTCCTTGTCCCTTCTTAGTTTTTGCATGCATATGCAGTCATACGTTGAGCTCATTTCTCATTTTATATAAATACATATCTAGTCATATTTATTTATTTTTCACATCTTACTTGTCCTTTTTAATAATTTGTTTTTTCTTTCTCATCTTTTTACATTACTGTCTTAGTTCTCTTTCTTTGTAGTCCTCTCCTTGTGTTGTCTCTAGTCCATTGGGTTGATGTGACCTTTCTTTTATACACACATATTGACATATATAGTGTGGGTATGTGAGTATGTGTGGGTGTATGTGTTTTGCGTCATTCCTTTATTCTTTTGTAATTGAATGTTTATATAGCTTTGGTTTATGTATATATTTAATGAGTTTCTTTGTTTATGTTCATTTGGATGTTTAGGTTGGTTTAGTTGATGCCTTGCTCTCATTGGCTTTTTCTCTAGTATCTTATGCAGTCACTTAGAGATTGTGCTCTTTGTAGGCGGGGTCTAGATATATATATCCAATTTTATAGATCTCTTCTTTTTATTCTTCCTTTATTATTTTATTTCTATGCCACATTCCAATCTTTTATTTTTTTTGATGGGGTCTTGGTTTCTCTTATATTGTTTCTTGTTATGTACCTTTTTCATTTTTTAGGCCTTAGATTTTACTTTGTTGTTTTTCAAGTTAGAGTAAAATAGTGCTTTTATTATTTCTTTGGTACTAGTTGTCTTGGTTTCTTGGTTCCCGCGTTACTTCCTCATCTATTTAGTTGTCTGAGTCTGCAAATTTACTCATTCGATTGTTCTTCTCTTGCTATTTCTCCTGATGATGGATCATGGAGTGTGATCCGAAACATTGAGGAAAAAACTTGCACACAGTTTAATCCTGAAATACTGAACTTCAAATTTTTTTTAACAATTTATTGAGAAAGTTTTTATTAAATAATAAACTTGTTAATTTTACATTGCTACTGTTGTGTATACTAAAGGAGTAGGGCATGTGGAAGGCAATATGTTTGAGTAAATTCATCTTGCACACATACACATTTTTTCATGAATGTATCTCATTTCAACAATTTTTCTTGTCTTTTACCTTATAAATCTTAAAACAAACCTCATTCTATGATATACCATTATTGTTGTTATTGTAGTGGTGGGTTTTACACTGCTTGGATGATAAGTAGTGTAGGGAAGTCTTAAAGAAGATTTTTTTAGGCAAAATACTAGAGAAAGGAAGATATTAATTGTTTTTCCAATTATTGATTGTAATGAAGGGTGAAAGAGGAGAGATGGTTCATTGTTTGAAATGACTATGATGGTTTTATCTCAAATGGAAGGGGGATAACATAAAGAAAACTTTAATTTATATTCCAAAACGTTGGTTCCAAAAGTTATATTATTTTAAATATATCTCACCTTGAAATATTGAGACAACAAATCAACCAAAAGAGCTTAAGCCAATGGCTTATAGTGGACAAAATAAGTAAATATAATTTCTTGTTGCCACACAATAAAACTATGTTGTTTCATATTATATAATAATTTTTATTTCTCACACTTCATGGATTAAGAAAGACCAAGTTCTAATAAATCTTCCAAGATTATTTTAAATCCTATAAAAATATTCCCTATCTCATACATTCATAGTAACTTGTGAATAATAGTAATGCTACTACTAAGATTATATGAGGAGAAGTCATTTATTTTCCTTTAATTGGGTTGCATTATTTAGGAAAATAAATGTAGGTAACTTTCCATGTTGAAAATAAAATGAAGCTATATTTAATTAAATATATTGACACATATTGTAATAATAATTATTTAATTTTTAAATTTAAAAGAAGTATCAAAATAAAATAATTGTGAAATGAAAAACAGATACAATTTTTTTTTTTAATTTTTCCTTCAATCAATCAATACATCAAAATGTTAAATCATACAAATAAATAATTGATGATGCAATTCAAATATTTTAGTTATTCTATCTAAAAAATAAATGGATTATCAAGCACATATATATGAATAAAAATAATAAATATAGGCTTACAAATCAAAATCATACATAATAAGCATATGCAAAAATAAATACAATTTGAAGAGGAATGGAAGAAAAGTAGATAAAAAATAAAAAATCAAGTAGACAAATATAGACAATGCCATATAGATTATAAAGATAGTGGGTTGCTACATTTAAGATTGAGAGGTGTAAATTATTTTCATCACATCATGTGGCTATAGTGATTGATATTACTAAATTTTATAGAGGTTCTGATCTTTAAAGAAATCATCTCCTTTCTCAAGCTATAAATGTACTATCTCTCAACCATTGTGATGATTTTTTAAATGTCAAATCCATAAATAATAGTTATCTTCCTATTAAATGGGACACTTGTTTTGGTATGAAAATAAATGTTAGTTGAAACAACCTAAATTAACTTGTTACTAAAAATTGGGATTTTTTAATTAATCATAAAACTTACCAAATGTAGGGAAAATTTCAAATCTTTTATTTTTTCTTTACAATATTTAAAATTTAGTTTGAGATAGTTCTATAATGTTTTGATATTGGTTCAATACATTATCTTAGTTTATTAATATCGTGATTTTATTTGAGAAATACTTATTATGTCACATTATATAAATATATAAAATTAATGAGATTGGTGATCAAGCACTAATTCTAGTTACCAAATTGTGATGATAATAGTACAACAATTTTTCTTTTTATTAGTAAATGTGGGTTTTATTAAGGCCCTTTCCCATGAATCTAAAATGTATGTATACAAAATATAAATAAAAGGGAAAAAAAGTAACATTGATAAAAATAAGCACTTCTATCTTAAAAGCTCAAAGGCATTGAAGTCACATACAAACTAACCAACTAAGGGCACAACCAACCAAGAAACTAAAATTTAAAAAATCTCAAAATTGTCTAGAATCATAATTCACAGGGCCATCAAATATAAATTGATAAGCATAAGAGCATCCCCTCTTAGTGATCTCAATATCTTAAAATAGTTCCAAAAACTTTGCCACCTCCTATCCCTTAAGTTGTAGTTGTTGTAGTGATACCACCTTCAACTTGTTCCTTCTAATGTGATATCATCTTGATACATATATTACACCCCTGGGTTAGCCTTAAAATATTTTCCTCCCTCCATAGAATGTCATCATATGAAGATGATGTTGAAATCTAGTTTGGATTTTCTAGCTCATTATTCAAATGGGTGATCTTGAGAATGTGATAGCCATGGAAGATCCTTGTAGAAGGACGTCAAATCTTCTTTGTAGAGAAAAAAATAGATTTCCTTCCTTAAGACCAAAATCTCCTCCTATGAACCATAAATTTCAAATCATCACATTTCACCTCCTCTATAATTTGGTCAACAATCCCAACAAAAAACTTAGCCTCATGTTCTTGAAAGACTAGATGAAATCCTATCTTGAATGGATTTATATATAGTCAAATCTCCCATCATACTCCTGAAGTTAACTGCAATTAACAATCTCAAACTAAAACCCTAGTAATCTCTAAACTATCTAACAAAAAAATAGTTTTATCCAAATAGGGTGTATGTGCAAGAGAAAACATAGCACAACCATTTGTAAGAGATTGATACACTATAGAAGGGTTCTAAATGCATACATTCAAAGAGTTCCCTTCCATCACTTGGCTGGGAGCAAGGAAAATGGGGGTAGAAAAGTGGTAATGTTTGGGTACCAACTTTTTTGGCAAGACTAAATATTTGAAGTCAACCTAGACTAAATATTTGATCAAGCTTGGATACACATGCATGATCAGAAATTTGGTAGGGTCCTAGATATCTAATAGTTTGAATACCAATAATTGGATAGATGAGGTACCAAATATCTAGTCTTAAAAAAATAAAACCCTACCATAGGCCTACAAGGATCATTTTCACCTTGCACTAACAAAGACAAAAAGAAATGAATTGGGTATCTAACTTAACCCTAATACTTGACCTCAAAATACTCCTCCCTTTAGTAGTAGCATCCCTTTGAGCATCCTAGAGTATGTTGGTTTTTCAAATTTTTGTTATTTTTCAATTATTATTATTATTTTTTAATCTTTATAGTTTAGGAATTTCTTTAAAATGTAAGTAGATATGTCTTTTTATGAATGTAAAAAATATGAGTTCTCTATTGAAACCAATGTACAAATGAACCTCGAAAACCTCCCCTCAAAACCCACCACCACCAATTGAAAAAGAAAGAATTAGAACCAAAACTATTTGGATGAGTGAGCATGAGGATCTTCAAGATCAAGTGTAAAATAAAAGTGCCAGTTCTAAAGGGGTAAAGTTGGGAAAGAAGGTTGTTAACATAATATTGATGTTATAAATCACCAAACCATCCAAGAGCACCTAAAATCATGTATATCACCATGCTTAAAACCACTTATCATCATCAGGAAATTGTAAAATATGAAGATGCTTGGAATATTTTAAGATTCCACCCACAATTTTGAAACCACCCCACAAATTATTGAAAAACCAAATGCAAATTTATAATACTACTCATTTTAATGTTTGAAGCCACTATTATGGTGCATGTAGAGCAAAAGCCCTACATTTTGAATTTTTCATTTTATTAGCTGATAATAGACAGAGTCAATTATGAGATCCCATATGATCAATGTCTCAAGGCATCAATAGAAACAATGAAATAAAAGGTCGAGAGCAATTTTGTTGGAGAAGATAGAGTCTAAGACATCAGAAGTCTCTATGGGATGGTTTCATCTTTCTATCAATTTTCTTGCAAGGTCGAAGGATACAAAGGCCGCAACGTGTCCTCATAGCGTACCTTTTTGACGTTGTCATTTTTGGCAGTGTTTCTTTTGTGCCATTTGTTGAGTCATTAGTAGAAGCATCCACATCTAATCTTGGTGCACCTTTTGATGTTGTTAGTGTTGATAGTATATTCTGATGCGCCATTGGTTTGAAGGATCCACATGTTTTCATCACGCAAAGGGATAAGTCTCTTAAAAGAAAAAAAATTTCATGTTGTGACATTCACTGAGGAATCCACATGTCAACATTGTGCATCACTGGATGGTTCCCAACAAAGGAAATAGAGGAAACCAATGTCAATGTTGCACATCACCAAAATAAAGGGTTCTTGACAAAGAGAAAATGTTGTACCATTGATCGAGCTAGAGTAATCAGATTGTTTCAATTTTCATGTAGGGTCAAGGAATTATAAAGCTACAGCTCGAGTAGTCATAGGCACAAGTGATGCATTTTGATTCATGGTGAACTGTTTGTTTCTTTACAGAATCTTTGATATGGGAATTGGTTTAAATAAGCATGTTTTTTTATAATTTGAGCAATTAGAAAAGAGACATAATTGACCAGAGGAATTTTGTAAAAATGCCTTAATGGGCGATTCTCATGAAAGGATTGAATATCATGTGTATGTGCAAATTTTAGCCTTTCATATTTTGTTCTCTGATCAACAATGAAGAGTGCTGACATTTTGTGCTAATTCATTTCAAGATTCTAATGTCTTGTTTGTGATACATCTCAGCCTATGTGATTCACTTGAAGTAATAACATTTAAGAATGCTTGAAAATCATGTGTTTACACTCTTTTGAAGGATACAAGTCAGTTTTGTTACCATTGAATGGATACATTATGCTTTTTTAATTATTTAGGTGTAGGATCATCTTTTGGCATATCGCCACAGAGTAGATTTCATATTTATTTGTCCCTATGCCCTTTTATGGTGATCACATAGCTCAACTAAAATCAAATAAACTTCCAAAGGGGTTAATAAATTTGTAGAGTCTTTTGGATCCCGATGATGCAAAATTAGATAAGAGAAAGTTTGTGATTATTATTCTAAAATAGAGGTCAGTGATGGTAAGAAGATAAAAGTAGGATAACATAAATTATGTTTTAAAGCTTTTGAGGTTGTGAGTTATGGAAAACTCATGGTCTATATTCTATATTTATTTTAATAGTGTAAAGATATAATGCATGTGCATTTAACACACATGCATTATTGCTTGGTCATTACCAAACCATAACACATACACATATAATGCATGCATGTTTTAAAAAGTGTGTACATGTTTATCCCTCAACATGGTGTGCACACACGTGCGCACGTACGCGTACACACACACACATCATACTCCATAAATTCATTATACTCTTCTTAGCTTAATCTCTCCAAAGAAGTTGATCACAAAACTAAAGAGGTATATTTTATTGTTGAAGCAATCTCTTTTGTTCAATATAAAACATTTTAGATGTAAACTAGGTAGTAGATTTTTACATAATTGTTTCAATCACAGTATAAATATGGATTGTGAAATCTATTAAACTATCCAATGATCAAACAATCAATGAAAATTTTACAACTTGTCAATGCACAAAAGTGATAAATAACTATCTTATTTTTACTAAAAAAAATATATTTGATTGTTAAATAGTTTGATGTTTAAAAATAATTAATAATTACTTATTTGAATAATGTCTTTGCACAAAATCTAAATTTATGTAGAGTTGTTCAATGTTATGATGAAGCTAATGTTTTTCAATGATTTTGAATTTGTAAAAAATCTCAAGATGCTCATTTGTGACTAAACTTGACATGACTATAAATTGAACTCCAACTCTTTATAACATTATCTATAAATTTAATGTCCATAAATTACAGACAATATGGTGCAATTGAATCAACACCACTTTTTTCAAGGTACAATATTGTATGAAAAAACCATGTTTTCCAATTAAGTATTCATGTATAAGTAGAATATGTTTAAAATAAACTTACTAGAAAGGTCTCCATGTATAATTATTTTAATGGTAGGTTTTAAATACATTAAAAAATCTATGAATAAATCTATAACTGAATTTCTCATAGAAGATAATGTCAAATAAAATATCAAGACATACATCTATGAACACCACTAAACATAACTCTCAAATATTAAAATTAACTTTGAGAAAATCACATAAAAACCCAAATGTTCTATAACATTATTTTTAAATGATGAATGTTACCATTTTTTGACCACAGCTCAAAAATTGGCTGAGCAGATGTAATATTATCATTTTGAGAGAGGTTTGATTTACTTTCATTATGAGTTAGTTGCATAGTTCTTATATTTCCATGTTTAAATGCAGTTCGGTTATACAAGAAAGAAGGAAAGAATTCAAATCAATCATTGCATTGCAGAGTAGTAAAATGAGATAAGTATTTCATTCATACAATGATTATTCATTTACAGGTTGGAATACATAAAAGGAATAAGTATTGCATTGAAAGAAATGATAACATATCAGATGTCCCAAACAAGCCATGGGTTATAGCTGGACATATGTAGATATAAATAAAATACTATGCATCTAATGAATGAGAAAGGAGAGACATAGCCATCATTGCCTTGTTTTGTCGATCTTCGAAGTAGCCTCATCTCCTGCTCCTGATCTTGACTTGTACCTACAAAATGTGGGAAGGGTCCTATTAGAAGCTCCGGTTATGAAAATCCTTTATCCATTAGAAGAATCATAATACTTTGATTATAGTGCATTGATCAAATGAATATCATCCATATGCAGAAGGAATTGAAAAAGAAACAACCATGGAGCATCATTGTTTTATTCTAATCTGTTTGTTTCATGTGCAGGTATAGGATAAGTTATGTAGCTGATTGAAGACATTCAACATGTGGTATCAAGTGGGCTCCCACAAGGGTTGAGCTCAGCATGCATATACAAGGATTGATTACTCATCAATGATCAATAATCCAATAAGGAACATTCACCATTAATCAGTAAGCAAGATTGTACAACAAGTGAGTAATCAGAGCATTAGTTTTCTCATTTTCATGAAATGGCAAAATTAAATTCAGATTTAAGTTCTCAAACTGCCTTTCAGATGATGAAATATATCCAATTATGCTTCACATTTCTACTGATGAAGTGCTTACACATCATGACAACAATGATCACATGTTACATACAATATGTGTCATGAAAGAAATATGAAAATATTGCAGATCTGATAGTGCATAAGTAAACAAACATGTATCAGATATAAGGACAGCCATGATATTTATATTGAACAGCCTCAAAAAGTACAACATGTGCAATGAAAACATGTTCATACGAAAGAGCATCAATGTTTCAATGATACAGACCAGCCAGACCAAAAGGCCCCTCACTGCCTTGTTTCAATAAAATATAAGATGAAGCAGAGAAACAATTAACTCATAGTGCCTTGATCAGACAAGCCTTAAGGTTTCTATGTCATTTATATGTCACAGTGATAAAGGAGATACAAGTGTTGTGTCATTGCCTTGCAACCAGTTACAATACATCTGACATATCAATGTCATATTCTTTCAAGTATCATGAAATACCAGAGATATAGATGGTCATTCATCCTGTGTGTGTATACCAAGAAATAAGTTCACATGCCCTGTTCATATATCAAAGAGTACTGAATCAAGGTGAATCTGTTGAGTGTATACATGAAAGTAGCAGTGTTTGTGAACAGATGAATTAAAGAATAACACCAGGTATGCCTTTTAATTTCACAATTGGTATTTTTCCATCACTATGGGGCTAGCTAAAGCAAATGAAGACAGCCCCATAGCAATAACACCTCATGAAGGAGGACTAAAATGTTTACTGAACATCTGAGAGTATACAGGCAAACATAGCTATAGAATATTCTTTATGTCAAGCAAATGAAATAGTCATGACAGATCCAGATGATATTCAAAAGGTCTAAGCAATGATATATCATAAGATAAACATGCTCAGAATTGTTTCAAATCAAGTTTTCATGAATTATTTAGGAAAATTGAAGAGCTACAGGAATATCATAAGACATTTCATATTTCATGCCGAAACTCATAAGTAAATGGACATAGTGTAGAATGTTGCTATTGACCTCAATAGTGGAATGGTCACCAATCAAATTAAGAGACTACAGTTGCATTTGTGTTTTGGTACAAGAGATCAAAGTGACATTTGTTCACAGCAGTATGCATGTAGCTACAGGCACCAAGGTTCGACCATGGTGAAGCACACAGAAAAGTATCCAAATGTATGTTTGGTCGTAGGCTAAATGAGTATTTTGAAACTTAGAACTTAAATAGAGGTAGGGGCTGTATATTTTTCCCAAATAATGGAAAAATCTTCAAAATATACATAGAAATAAGGCACAACGCTACATTTGTTTTGATGCATATGGCTTAGGTTCCAAACCCTAGTGATAAAAATGTGCAAAAAAATAGGTTATGATAGAGGGTTCAAACCCTATAGAGTATTTTGCATAGGTTACAATGATATGCCATTTGTTTTAAGTCTTGTTTATTCTCAGAGCTATCCCTCATGGAGTTCAACTCGAAACTAAAATACAAGTTTTGAAAACTATATCAATTAATGCACAGAGAAGGGAAAATGATATTTTGAGTGTCAACATTAAAAGGATATACTGAGTATATGCATGGCCGTTTGGCCTATAATTCATTTTCTCTCATCATAGGGTAATGGGTTTCAAACCCAAATGAATAATACCATATTTTCTCTGCACAAGGTAATGTATATGACCATGACCTAGTGTAGCAGCGAATAATGTTCAAAGCCATCAGAATTCAAAAGTAAAATCTTTCATCATTCCTAAGTGACAATGAGGGTTTCAAACCCTAAAGAATACAAATGAGTACATGATTTACAAAAGAAGGCATACAGAGATGAAAGGATGGAGATACCTGTGTATATTGATATGTAGAGAAGTCTAGCCCCAAACACTAACTTTTAAGTTCATTTTTCTCTCTTAGAGTAGTTTTAATGGCAGCCATACATTATATAAGTGATAGAGCAAGAAAAAAAATCAACAGATCTGTCAGGAGAGCACATAGGAGCCATGGGAAAAGGCCACTTTTTTTGCATTACAAATGAGTAACAAAAGATAAATCAAGAGTCGCAGATGCATAAGCAAGACCATTACCTTCAAAATGCACATGAGGATCATGGGGTCGAGCCTAGTAATACACAGAGTAGGGAATTCTAGATGAAACCCTAGGGTTTCATGGCCGCCACAACACAAGAGTGTCAAAAGTCATATTTTGCAAATGAGGCTAACAAATTTGGGTTTACATGTTTTGTTTTAGGGTTTTCCTTGCGAAGCCCTAAATCAAAAGAGATTTTTTTATGGCATTTTTATTATTTTGGAGCTCAAACACTAATACCCCCATGGTATTAGAATATTACATACATGCTGCATAGGCTTTTAGCCTTAAATGGGGTCAAGCACTTTGCTCCCTCTAATGATTGTTCTATGCCTTCATATGATGCTTGCCACCTATACATCATAAATATGCATTGTGCCAAATGTAACATGTATTTGCTATAGAGAAAATCACTTGGAGGAGAGGAAGATAACTTCATAATATGCTCATCATGCACATGACTAATGTGCCAACCATGCCTTGGAGATATGCAGAGTGCCATCAGGATGAGAAATATGCAACATGGATTGCCAAGTGGAGGCCAAACAAGAGATCTATTTTTTGCAAATACCTTATAATCCTTATATTGTTTTATGATTTTTATAAGAAAAATAAATATTTTAGAAAGCTTTGGAGCTTTATTTTATGATAAAACTAAAAATACATTGTAAAGTTAACTTTAAAGCAATGCAGTTATAAATTGCTTTTAATGTTAACTATTTTTAGGTAGTTGCTTTCTCTTCGGCGAATTGAGCAAAATAGGACAAAATTTTTCCTTTTATGAGGTAGATTGGATAGATTTGGTGGGGACCACCTAGAGGATCAGTTTGGCAACATGATTTTTTTAGTTTGGAGGCATTTTGAGGAGCTTTTTACTAGTTTTTTCCCTTAGCTCAAAAATGGATTTCTTTTAATCTATTTTTAGAGAGCTTTTTTTAAGATCTCAAAGAGAGATATATTGAGGAGAACTAAAAAAATTTTCAGTTAGTTGATACCAGTTTCTTCTCTCTTATTCATAGGTAGGGTTGTTTATAGGTAGTTGGCTCAGTTATTTCATATTGCATTGTACTCCTTCCAGTTTAATACAATAGATTTTCCTATCCCATCAATTTGTCTTCTCTTTGCAGTTTGATCTGATATTTCATTGTGACAGTTTTATGTCCTTTGCTATGTCTCTTGCTGTAAGATTTGTCTTTGGCCTTGGTTGTAATCTGTGTTTGATTTGAACCTCTTTACAAATCACTTTAGGATCAAGTCTCAGAGGTGGGGTTGTGAAAGTTTAGGTGTAAAAGGTTGTTTGTGAGTAAAATTATTCATTTAGATTAAACCTTAGAGTTAGTTTGTGATGGGTAAAATGGGATGAATAAAACTAATTATAAAAACCCAAAACATCAATAGAATGTGCAGATAAATAAGGATTTAAACTAAGAAGAAATGGTACTCACAACCTTTTTACCTTGCGATTTCCATTGCTCACCTACTCTCTTTTGATCTTTTGGTGATGAAGATGGCCCTCAGGAAGCTTGCTCCCTTGCTTCAATTCCTCAAGATGACAAGGAGAGATGGCTCGGATACTTGTTGTGTTGAAGATGAGCTTCAACACAATATGAAATAGATGATAAATAGTGGATGTGAAAGTGGGGTGCCAATGGCACGCTATAGATTCTGCAGCATAAGTTTACTCGAAAGTTGGATATATGAAATAGAAGAAGAGGGTTGTATTTATAGAGTTCTGTGAGAGAAGATCAATGGTGGAAAAGAAATAAGAAGATCAACGGAGGAGAATGTTTGAGAGAACATGCGCAAATAGAAGGACATGTGTCATTCAAAAAGATGCTTTGTTGACTTAACTGCTTTCTTGATGAGGATGAGTTTTCATTTCTTAAATTAGAATATATTTTTCTAATTTAAGAGTTTTGTTGATAGCTTTAAATCAGTTAACTTAGCTTTTACTTTTGCATGACAAGAAGAATTTATTTTTAGAAGATTTGAAGATTTTTTAGAAGATAAGAAAGCATAATTAAATAAATAAATTTATTTAATTACATGTAGATAATTTGGAAGAATATATATATATATATATATATATATATATATATATATATATATTTAATTTAAATAAATTTACATTTTATTTAAATTTGGAAGAATGAAAGATTTAATTAAATAATTAAAATTATTTAATTATTTAGAAGAATAAAGTTGATATAGATGAAATTAATTAAATAAATGTAATTTATTTAATTAAATGGGAGAAAATGAATCACATAAATAAATTAGTTTATTTATTTATTGATAGAGGAATATGAAGATAAAATAAATATTTAAAATATTTATTTATGTAGAGTCATGTCATTTTTAGGTGTATACATTTTGCCCCTCTTTGATGCAATGTGTTTTAGCACGTTGTCTCAAAGAATAAGAATTTTTGACAATGATACATGCCCCAGTTTGCCCCTGGTATAAGTTCAACAATAGGATGCCCCCTCTGGAGATTGGACGGGAAGAAAGCAGAAGGCGTGAGATGGACAATCTCATGAAGAAGAAGGTGAAAAACTGGTTAGGATGGAGAAAAACAAGACACGGTTTAGAGAAACAGATATGGGAAGTAGTCACAGTTTTCACATAGTCATCTATGGTTCACTTGCTATATATAGGAGCTAGGTCCACAAGTCCTATTCATTTGCACACTTGTCCTTAGTTGATTGGTCTTTGAGAGCTTAGGAGAGTATGGGAGCTAGAGCAGTTGACAGAGATATGGATATTCCACGTGAGGAGCACCGGTTTGAGTGAGTTCAACGGTTCGATCGGCCACCTGAGGCAGGACCATCGGTATGTAGTTCGACAAAACTTGCTAAAAATCATTTATTAGGGCAATAAATACTTAGGAAAAAAAAGCTAGGACAGATGCGCTGAACTACAGTTCGGCGCATATGTGCTCCGAAATGGCGCATATGCTGAGAAGTTGCACATCTAACAGATCTTACGGTGCATATGATAGATGTGTGCATATAGGCTATGAATTGGTGCATCCATTGTGGAACAGTGCATGTGACACTAGAAGCAGCGCATGTGCTAGAACGGCGCATACACATCAAGGATTGGCACATTCATGGTGAAGCGGCGCATATGATATGAAATGACACATTTGCCACCTGGTTCAACGCATTTGCACTAGGATAACTAGTTGACTTAACGAAATTAACCCAATTGGCACCTTGATGGATGTGTCAATTGATGAGCGATATCCAAGATTGCTGAGAATCTAGTCAAGAGATGATATGTTGTTTTGATTAATTTGATATGTTAAGTCAATGATAGGATAATTTGATTGCTTTGAGTAGGTTTGCTTGGATATGGATTTCTTTGACACTATGCTTTGCCTAATTGTAGGAGGATATCTAGGATACCCTGATGTCATGAGAGCAATTCCCTTTGGCGTTGTTGCAGCAGTATATGTTGACAGAGATAGATTGCGAGGCTCTTGGTGCTATGGGTCTTCATTACATTTGCTTCATGCCTGAGGTTCACGCAAACTGTGGTTTGTTGACTGCAGTGGTGGAGCGATTCCATAGCGAGGATGGTACCTTCCATCTACCAACCGGGGAGATGACGATCATGCTAGAGGATGTGTACAAGATTCTGCACCTCCCTGTTCAGGGAGAGTTGGTAGAGTATGAGTCACAACGTGACGCAGGATTAGCTGAGTGCAGACGTGTTTTTGACTATCGAGGGTTGGTTGAGCAGGTGATTTCGTGGCAGGATTGAGCAGTGGTGTAGTATGCCTCGATAGGAGGTTGCATGGGTTCCTAATTGGCTAGGGGAGGGTGCTAGAGAGTATGATTATGGATGGGACTTGGTATGCATGGGGTGTGTGCATGCTGGCACACCTATACATGGATATGCACTAGGTTGTGTATCATAGAGGGGCCAGCTTGTCAGTAGGTGTGTCTCTTTTGCAGTTTTGGTTATGGGAGCACATAGCTATCACACAGCCGATATGTCTTTTTCATAGGCAGAGAGGTGATCCCTATAGCTATGGATATGCAGGTGTGATTTCCCAGGACAAGTTGGGGAAGCTCGAGTATTGGAGACACGCATTTGATAATGTGGATCTAGTTATCTGGTGCCCATACCCAGACTATGAGGTATGGGAGGATGAGGTGGATGAGATTCCATATTGCTTCCAGACTCAGTGGCTCATTGGCAGGACGAGGTACATATTAGAGCAGTAGATTGTTAGCAGGGTACAGATGTAGTTTGGCAGAGTGTAGGGAAGGCCACAGGGGCAGGCGTGGTTCGCGAGGAACCATACAGAGAGATATAGGTGGGGTCCCGTGGCATCATATGAGGAGGCCTTGGTAGACTTTCGGTTGATCCCCCATGCAGCATGTCCTATGAGGAGGGACATAGTGGATGCAGGCATGATGCCAGATTATGAGGAGTGGTTCGCTGCTCATCCATTTCCCAGATATTCAAGACCTAGAGAGTTGGCTCCTCATCTAGATGAGGAGGATTCAGATGATGAGGGTGGAGTTGGCAGGAGGAGGAGGAAAAGGAGGAGGGGAGAGGAGGTCAGGGAGATGATGGTGGAGACGGAGGAGGAGGAGGAGATGGAGGAGGAGGAGGTAGATCGAGATAGAGGAGGAGGTATAGGGAGGGACCTTCAGGTCAACAGGAGGTTGTGTAGCCATAGGTTGCAGGGCAGGTGCAGGTGCCAGTATAGCAGGTGGCACCACAAAGACAGATGTTGCCACCACAGTAGGTGGCACAGTAGTAGGCATAGGGACATGGACAGCAGGCTCCACAGCTTGACCTACAGCAGCAGGCCATGGTTGCGTTACAGGGTCAGGTTAGGCAGTTGAGGGCCCACTTGAGAGTAACAGAATCATGGAGAGATGCCGATGTAGGGAGGATAACAAAGATCTCTAGAGAGCGAGATGCAGCCCTAGCGAGTGTGTGGGCAATGAGAGCAGAGAGAGATGTAGCAGTGGTAGCCCTGGGTATAGATGGTACTTTGACCCTTTTGGTTGCACAGGTGCAGTAGGCACAGACACAGTTGGCCTAGGTACAGGGTGAGCTTGCCAGAGCCCAGGCTCAGACTCAGTATTATAGAGGATTATATCATGGGGTAGTGTCGGCGAACCAGCGTGCGTCTAGCTACAGGAGTCAGTCCGGGGCATCACAGAGGGCAGGTGGATCCTGATCTGTGGCATCAGTGAGAGGCCCCCAGTAGTTAGAGGGTGACAGAGGAGAGGGCAGTGCAGGGAGCAGTGTTCCACGTCAGCAGGGTTAGCTAGATTTTTGATACTTGTACCAATTTTTGACTAGATGTACACATTTTTGATGGCTGAGATAGCCTATTATGTATTATTTTGCCCCGAGACATGTATCACTATCTTATTGTACTTTGTATACATTTCATGATATGACTCTGAGAGATGGACAAATATTTTGATATATTGCACATTTGGACATGTTTTGATGTTTATATGATGATGCAGTTATTGATGTTCTTCATGCACGTGTTCTATGTTTATATGCTATGGATGCAATCTATCTTATGATGATCTGTATATGTGATGCATACTAGATGGATTTGGGATGATTTGATATGCAATGCAGATGTGAAATGTTATTGATGTGTTTATGCAGCTCTATATGTATTTGTCTATGTTTTTATTTTTGATAAGATATATGGATGCAAATGTATGTGGATGACCTAATGCACTTATTATGTATGCAAATGATTTGATCCTGTAAATGACTATCTCATGTGATATGATATGCTATCTATGCTATGTTTTTGATATGTCCAAATGTACTCAATCGACATAGAGATGATATAGACGGGTTGAAGAAAAGGAATGAAAGAAATACGGGCTTTCATTTGATACTTTGCAAGATTTTCTTATTGCATGGTTGATATGGATTTCTGGATATGGGATGGATGTGGATATTTTGTCATCATTAGAGTGCGAGTACTTTGCTTTCATCATTGGGCACTTTTTGTTTCTTTTCTCTTTTTGAAATGTTGTAAGAAAATAGAAGCATCTAGGTATAATTAAACTGAGATGACCTGATTATTCCTTACATGGATTTTGATATAGCAAGTTGATACAAGCATCTAGTCAAACTTGAACCTAGATGACCTGAATACTTCTTGTGTTTCAATAGACAAGGATTCCCCTTTTTCATGTTTAGACCTCTGAAGTCCTTGATGATCTTTTTCTGATCATGCCGTTAGACAAAAGTTGTCACATTACTAAAGTTTGATCCACAAATAGTAGACAAAGAAAAACATTATGCCCCCATCATAGCATCTCTAGCTTTTGGCCTCCTTGAGTAGCATAGGAAGACATAATGACAAAAATCCAAGACTTTGTAAGTTAACCTTGTTCACAAAACATTCTTGCATTAGATGTGTCTTTTTTCCATAATTGATATAGAATTAGTCTGAGTTTTTTTTGTTACACATTGGTTTACTTTGGACAGGTTGATGTCTCGTGTCAAGATTTTTGCTTTGGGAAGCTTGCTTTGCTGCGTGCGCTTGTCTAGTGAAAGGTATCACAATCCTTATTGGTATCCTCTTTTAGAAAATGTGGTATTCAAGAATCCAAATCTGCAACTAGGTCGAGGAGTTGCCCCCAGTTTAGACAAAGATCAACTTATTGTGGGTGAGATGACAAATAGATATGGAGAGATGGACCCTAAAGGACTGACCTAGTGCCTCGAGGGCTCATTGCTAAATGGCCTTGCCTATGTGATGACGCAGAGGCAATGTAGTTCGGGGTGAACTTGATGGACCTAAGACCTAGGCGATGGCGAAGATGCGGAGTCGGTATGGATAGCAGGACAAACGACACTCGAAGGAAATGGAAAGGAAAGAAGTGGAGTGGAGTAGAGCAGAGCCTCGAGGGCGCATTTAGAATGGCCTTACCTATGTGATAGCTCAGAGGTGATGTAGTTCGACAATGGTTTAAAGGACTAGTTCAAGATGAACGATATGATGGACATAAGAGACATGGGGTCACAACAGATGGAGGAAGTGGTTTGTCGCAGATAGCGCCTATTTACCAGGTTTTCACCACTTGTTTTTATTTGCATGAAAGCTAAAAGTACACATGATGCCTGTTTGCCAGGTTTTCATCATGGTACCTATCCCAGGAGCCTATTTGCCAGGTTTTCACCAAAGGATGATTTTTTTGCTATTTTTCTATTTTTTGAATTTTTTTTTGTTTTTGATCACTTTTTTGATTTTTTTTTGTTATTATTGACTCCCTTGCATTAGGGTTTTAGGTGTAGAACTTGCGAAGATGCATGCTGTTGATAGGATCATCAAATAGTTCACCTTCAAATGTAGCCAATTGATATGCTTCTAACCCATAGGCTGCAATGATGACATAGGGACCCAGCCTGTTGGGTTTGAACTTGCCTTTCTTTTCTTGATCTTGCTGATTTCTAGGATTTTCTTTGAGGACTAGATCACCAACTTGGAATACTCAGGGTTTTACCCTATGGTTATAAGTTCTGGACATCCATTGTTGATAATCTTTTAGGTGATTAAAGGCTTGTTGCCTTCTCTCTTCGAGCAGCTCTAACTCTTGAATTCTGGACACTCTGTACTCTTCATCAGACATGAGGCCTTTTAATGAAACTCACAAGGATGGGATCTTGACTTCAATGGGAAAGATGGCTTTAGATCCATAGACCAGGGAGTATGGTGTTGCACCTGTGGGTGTATGGATGCTTGTACGATAGGCCACAGCGCAGGATTTAGTTGGGCATGCCAATCACGGGTGGCATCATTGACAGTCTTCTTTAGGATTTTCAAGATAGTTTTATTTGATGCCTCTGCTGGCCATTGCCTTGGGGGTAATAGGGGGTTGAAAAGCAGTGCTAGATATGGAATTTTTCACATAGTTCCCTAACATCTTGGTTTTTGAAGGGTCGTCCATTATCCATGACAATGGATGAAGGGATACCATAGCGACAAATGATATAGTTCAAGATAAAAGAGGCAATCTGCTTGCCTGTGATATTGGCTAAGGGCACAACTTCAATCCACTTCGTAAAGTACTCGGTGGTGGTGATTATGAATTTATGGCCACTAGATGAAGAAAGGTGAATCTTGCCCACTAAGTCGATTCCCCACTGACAGAAAGGCCAAGGAGTCATTAATGGTTGCAGCTCCTGTGCTGGTGCATGTATCAGGTTCCCATGGATTTGGCACTTTTTGTACTTCTTTACAAAATGATAGGAATCTTGTTCCATGGTTAGCTAGTAGTATCCCATGCATATGAGTTTCTTGGCTAGGGTAGGGCCACTAGAGTGGGTCTTGCATGTACCGTCGTGCACTTCGTTCAAGGTGGTTTGATATTCCTCACTATCGAGACATCTAAGTAGAGTACCATTGAGGCCTCTGCGATATAGGGTATTGGCGACAATGGCATACTGGGACGCCTAACGGATGAAGGTTCATTTTTGGTTACTGGAGAGATTAGGTGGGAGGGTATTCTCTTTAAGATAGGCAAATATTTTTCCATAGAGGGGGGAATCAGCTCCAACAACGTGGCAAATGATATGGGATTCAGGGGTGTCATATGCAGGATAGGACACTAGCTCTACCAAGAACTTGTAATGTGATTGATTATTTGGAATATTGAGGAGAGATGCAATCGTGGCCATGGCATCTACAGCTTTGTTCTCAATCCTTGGTATCTACTCAAAAGAGATCTTGACAAAGTATTCTTTAAAGTCATCTACCATTTGTTTATAAGGGATTAATTTCTCATCTTTTGTCTAGTAGTCATCATTTACTTGATTTATGACCAGCTGTGAGTCGCCATACACCTGAAGTTCTTGGATATTCCATTCAAGTGCTAGCTTGATGCCAATGACTAGGGCTTCATATTCTACCACGTTGTTAGTGCAGGGAAAGAGTAATCTGTATGATTTAGGAATGGTGTCGCCACTAGGGGTGATCAACAAGATACCTGCTCCTGATCCATGCTGAGTATATGAGCCATAGAAATACATTTTCCAGGTTATGTTTATGTGAAAGATAGATTCATCTAGAAAGTCGAAGCTCAAAGGGCTATCATCTATTAGAGGTGCATCTGCTAGTTGATCTGCAAGTACTTGGCCTTTTATTGCTTTCCTGTCTACATATTCAATGTCGAACTCGCTGAGAAGCATGACCCATTTGGACAATCTACCTGTTAGGGCTGCCTTGTTGAGTAAGTACTTGAGTGGATCAATTTTTGCTACTAGTTTGACTGAATGTGACAACATGTAATGTCTCCACTTTTGTGAGGTGAAGACCACAATGAGACATGCTCTTTCAATTGGCGTGTATTGTAGTTCATATCCAATAAGGGTTCGACTGATATAGTAGATTGCTTGTTCTTTCCCTTCATAATTTTGTTGTGCGAGGAGAGCTCCCAGAGCTATTGGTGTGGCCGAGATATACAGTAGCAGAGGTTTACCCTAAATCAGTGGCATCAATACAGGTGGCTTCATGAGATACTATTTTAATTGTTGAAATGCTTGCTCACATGAATCATTCCATTTGAAAGGGACATTCTTATGTAGAAGGTGGGAAAATGGGTGGCACTTGTCTGCCAATTAAGAAATGAACCTTCTGATAGATTGTAGTTTTCCCTATAGGGACCTTAGCTGAGTGAGATTCTTGGGAGGCAGCATTTCCATGATGGTCTTCACTTTAGCTGGGTCGACTTCGATTCCATTGGCAGACACTATGTATCCAAGTAGCTTACCTGAGGTAACTCCAAACACGCACTTCTTTAGATTGAGGTGCACATTAAATTGTTCCAGTCTTTTGAAGATTTTGTCCAGTACTGCTAGGTGTCCTTCTCTTGTGAGTGATTTTGCCAGAATGTCATCCACATAATCTTCCATTATAGTGTGCATCATGTCATGGAAGATTGTGGTCATAGCTTTCTGATATGTTATGCTGGCATTTTTCAAACCAAATGGCATGACACACCAACAATAGGTGCCCCAAGGACATGTGAATGCAGTCTTGTGTTGGTCTTTAGGTACAATTTTTATCTGGTTATATCTAGAAAAACCATCCATTAGTGATAGCATGGTGTGCCCTGCCATGAGATCTACAATAATGTCAATGTTTGGCAAGGGGAAATCATCTTTCAGACAAGCTTTGTTTAGGTCCCTGAAGTCATTACATATTCAGACTCTGCCATCTGGTTTGGCAACTAGTACTATGTTTGAAATACACTCAAAATAGTCTATTGGTCTGATGAATCTGACATCTAATAGTTTTTTCAGTTCTACTTTCACCATGAGGGCCACATGTGGGTGCATCTTTCTGAGTTTTTACTTTACTGGTTTGGCTCCTGGAGCTAAGCATTAGTGATGCATTATGAGATTCGGATCTAGCCCTGGCATAACCACATATGTCCATGCAAAGTTGATTTGTTTTCTCTTGAAGAATTCAGTGAATGCTAGATTTTCTTGTGCTGTTAAAGATTGTGCCATGTGGATCATTCTGGGATTATCACCTGTGCTGACATTGATCAGCTCTGCTGGTTCTATCAAGATTGAGGATCTCTCCTGATGTGTAAGATTGGGTAGAGGGTCAAGCCTTCCATTCTTTGGCACCTCAGAGAGGTTTTCACCATTGGATACATCTATATTTTTACTTTTTTCACGATCTAACACTGCCGCAAAGCAGTTTTCACCATTAGATCTTTCTTTCATTTTGGCATTTTTGAGATTGAAAGGCTTGGCACTCTCTTCAAAATAAGCCTTGTCATTGAGTTCTATGGCATAGCCAGCTCTGTGATCCCTTGAGGGTATATGATCTCTAAGCTCAAGATAGTCTATGCTGGATTCATCGTTCTGAAAGGTATCGAGCTCAGGGGTAGTACCTTGTAAGTCCCAATCTATGAGTTTAGGGTGCACCAAAGGCAAGGGATCATTGGGTTGGTCAGGTTTGATGGTATTGATGGTCAAGATAGAGGTGTTATGGAGGTCATTATAAGCACGGACAAAGTCTGCGATGGTACTCTCTATTAGCGGATCTGTCAAGGGGGGTATCATTCTTTCCTCATGACTTTCACTATCGTTATTACACGAGTTAGACTCTAATGGTCTAGCCCTTGGACTTTGTCTCTCATTTGCATGGGTTGGGTTATACTCGTGGACAACATCGAGGCCTTTTTCATCACAAGATAGCTCTGAGAGACTATCCCACTCATATTCATTGGAATCAATCTCACTCCCCAGTTGCAGTTGCTAAATTTGATAAACCAGATTACTAGCAGATGTTTTTGGTTATTTGCCTTTATTCTTATTTGCTCTATTGGTTCTTGATGTGCCAATGTAACCTAGCCCTGTAGTGTCTCGGGCTGTCAAGGTATGAGGTTGGATGGGTTCAGTGACACCATCTTTTCTTGAACCACCATGTCCTTCATACCCCATTCTTTGTAGCAATTGGAATCCTTGACCATATTGTTCAGTTTGTATAGTGTGATGGTCTTGTTGTGTTGATGAACTACCTTCATCCTTGTATAACCATTGTAGGATATCCTTTTCATCACTCTCATCTTCGAGGCTTCCCCATTTGATGAATGGACCTTTGGTAGTTTTGTCTGCTTTGGATTTGCTTAGGGTAGGTCTTCCATATGATCTGGGAGATAGGGGGAGTTGTGCTAAATAGAGGGATTGGGAGATTGTGTACTCACCCAAGCCCTTATCTTTGAGTCTGAGGTCAGGTTGAGAAGCTTTTGAAGTGGAAGCAAGTGAAGTTGGGTCAACATGAGAGGAAGATCAAGCAAAAGCACGATTGTTAGGAATCACAACTTTAGGTTTAGATTGAATGGAGTTGCAATACTAAAATGGATTGGGATCACCTTGGATGGTGATCTCTTGGCCTTCATAGGTGAATTTGATACACTGGTGGTATGTTGACGGTACTATTTTCAGATCATGTATCCATGGTCTCCCTAGAAGAATGTTATATGCTAGCTCCATATCAAGGACTTGGCAAGCCACATCTTTTACTATAGGTCCCACTCCGATTGGTAAAGTAACAATTCCCTTGGAAGTTCTCTCCTCATCATAGGCTTTGATAGTGATTTTCTTTTTTGGATCTATATCCTTTTCTGTAAACCCCAATGCAAGGATTAGCTTTAAGGTGCAAATATTCAAAGCAACTCCTTCATCGATTAGAACCCTTTTTATCTTGTGTTTGTGGATGAAGGCTTTGATATGAAGAGAGGCGTTATGAGGTTGAGTGATTGACATATCATCCTTTTCAGTGAATGATAGGGAATGAGGTGAGGTAATGTGACCTACCATGGTTTGAAACTATTCTTCGGTGAGGTTCATTGGGACAGAGGCTTCAGAAAGAGCTTTGTCAAGTATGGCTCTATGGGATGGGGACAGACATAGAAGTTCCAGAATGGAGATATGTGCAGGTATCTTATGTAGCTGATCCACGATACTGTATTAATTAGCCAGAGGGGCGGAGGCTCCTCTAAGAGTGACTTTATTACTGTGGGTGGTAATGTTACAATCCAGATCTTTGTTTATTGTGATCACATTGATGTGTGAATCACTTCCTGAGATGTGGTTAACAACATAGTCAAAGGTGACTTTTGTGTAATTGGCATTGTTAGTTCCACTATTGTTTTGGTTGGAATACCCTCCCTGCTCATAGTTGGGAAGAGGATCCTTGAATGCTCGATGATCATTATTAGAGGTATGCCCATGAAGTTACACTTTGTTTTGCTCAATCAAATCTTGGATAGTGTGCTTGAGCGCAATGCAGTCATTGGTTTTGTGCCCCCTGTTTCGGTGGTACTCACAAAAATCATTGTCGTTCCACCAAGGAGTTTTGACTTTTGGTTCATATTCCCACGCTGTTGGAAGTGTTATGATCTTACTTGTGATTAACTTCCATAGGGCGGTTTCCAATGATTCTCCCAAAGGTGTGAATTTTCTCCTAGGTTGAAAATTTGTAAATCGTGATTCAATGTTTCTTGGTTTGTTTTGTGGGGGGTTGTTTTGAGGAGTTGATAAGTTGAAGATTGGTTGTTTTGGTGCCGCATTTTTGGCATCTACCACCCCATCGTTCACAATGTTTTTGTTCTTTGTCTAGAATCTTGGTTTATCTACATTGGTATTGGTACTAGGAGTGTCTTTATAGAGCTTTATTTAACCTTTGGCAATTAAAGCCTTTTTGATGATTAGACCCATCTCAATGACCTTACTAAAGGAAGTAGGACATTGGACCTATATCTGATAGCTTAGGTCAGTTTGTAAGTTATGGACAAACATTTCCAACATTTGTTTTTCAGGCATTTGATGTGGGCATTTACTTGCTAGCTGTCTCCATCTTTGTAAGAAGGCGGCAAAAGATTCTCCACCTTTTTGCTTGGTGTTACAAAGATCTAAGATTGAGGTGTCATGCTCAATATTGTAGGAGAAATGTGTGACAAATTTGTCCACAAGTTTGTTAAACGTTCTGATGCCAAGTGGTAGTCTAGAAAACCACTCCATGGCTTGTCCTCCCAAGCTTCTTGGAAATAGTCGCATAAGATAAGTATCATTGTGCGTGACTTCAAGATAGGCAGCGTTAAATTCCCTAATGTGGTCCCTTGGATCACTCTTTCCTCGATATTTATCAAATTCTGGCACCTCAAATTTAGAGGGGAAAGGTATCAAGGTTCTATCAAAAGGATATGGCGAAATATCCTCTAGGGAATAATGTTTAGTTGATGAGCTCCTGTTTGCATGTCTGTGAATTATTGTTGTAAAGCTTGGATCTGTTGGGTCATTAAGCTTAAGGCATCCGTGGAATCTGTTGGTGCCTGCTTCAACATTTGGGTTTCAAGTATTCATTCATAGGGACTTTCATGAAAAACCCAAAAAATTCTAAGTCCCTCGGCCTCTTGAGTTAATGCATATATCTTTGTATATGCATTGTTGTTTGTATGTACATTTGAATGTACAAGTGTAGTTGTACATTGGCGGGCCCATTAAAAGAGTTAAATTTGCTTCAGAATGGAGAAAAATAGTTGTATGCATCTTTGTATGCATATCGGGTTGTATGTGCATCGAATATTCCAAGTCAAATTATGTACTTGTATGTAAAGGTTTGTATGTTGTTGTTGTATATTCACATATATAATGGGTATATACAAGTGGCAGATCTCAAAAGGTTCCAATCAGGTTGAAAACAGTGGTCAGGCCCACAGATTGTATCAAAAGCATTGCATGTATGTTCGATATACAAACAGATATACAAAGCAGAACATACAAGTCCCGAATTCCAAATTTCATCAAATCGGGCCTGGCGAGTACATACAAAGGCAATTATATCTTTGCACATACAATCGCACATACAAAGAAAAGATACATGCAAGGCCAACATACAAGGGTGGACGCAGACAAAAAGTTAACTCCATTTGTGAAAATGGTGAAGTCCATAGGTTGTATATTGGGATTGTATGTTCCCAATATACAATCAGACATACAACAGGAGATACAAGAGAAATATGCAAGCAGGTTGCGGTCAAAGTCAACAATGGGGCCCACACAGTTGTATGTCCCAAATTGTTTGTATGTGTGTGCATATACAATGTAAAATATACAAGGCACACATACAACAAGGATGTGAAAAGTAAATGTGTTATGGCGGATTAAAATTTGGGGTCCGCGGGTTGTATGTTGCACATTGTATGTGCGATATACAATGAAAGATACAAAGGTAAAACATACAATGCCTGGACTTGATTGCAATTTCAAATTGTTTTATACAGTTTTGAGGTCCGGAGGTTGTATATTGCATGTTGTATGTGCAATATACAAAGCGATATACAAAGAATGATTATACAAGCCGAAATCGAATGCGATTTTAAATTGATTCATAAAATTTTGGGGTCCACACCTTGTATGTGTTGTGATTGTATGTATATGCTTTTGCATATACAAAGGTTTAAATGTTTAAAAGGTGAAAATGGCAAAAAGGTGAAAATGGCAAAATGGAAGAGGGAAAAGTCAGCGATAGAAAAAGGGCGCCTACGTGGCACGATTTCATTGGTTGTGGACTTTTCAGCGTGATTTGAAGCCATTGATCTTGGAAATAGGGAGGGAATCGACGGCCCTGTTTTGAATGCCCAAGGAAGGAAGGATTTCTTTGCATCTGCAGTTGCATTTCAGGCAGGAACAATTGCAAAGCACACAATTGTTGTATTTTCTGAAGTTGCTGCTTCCCGTGGGTAGGTTGGCCATTTATGACAGAATTGCAGAGGTATGGGTCTTGATTGACAGGCTAGCTACTTTCTTCATGAGGAAAATCTTCAGACAACGGCACATCCCCCAATCTCACCTACTCTTCCTTCTTTTTCTGCCTGGAGCATTCAATGTTTTGGGTGCCATTCTGATGGTACGATGAATCTAGCAGCATTTTGAGTTGACCATTGTACTGAATGCTAAGTGCACATTCTTGCTATAAAAAGAAAACTGTGTTACTCATTTTAGGTTTTTGAAGACTTGGGCATTTTTTTTGGTGGAAATAATGAAGAATAGAGCTTTTCTTGGTTGTTATGTCTCTTTTGGAGTTTATGGGTTGCATTTGAGTGCACCTTGCACATTTTTCAATTTTTTGTCAATTTTATATGAAATATGCTTCTTTGCATGTGTTTAGCTGTTTGTCTCCATTTGTTGTATGCATCCCTTCTTTTGAATCTGGTTGCTAAGGGTTACTAAGATTCTAGGATACAGATTTGTTGTATTGCATGCTTTATCTCTAACTTCCATTCAAGGAGTGGATTAAATTGTTTTGGGTTAAGTATGAAGAAGAATGTATGTCAGCTGGGATATGTGTAAGTAGAGGCAGCTAAATACTCAGTCTTGGGTAGTGTTTGTAAGGCAAACACCAGTCCTAACCCCTTGAAACTTGAATGCCAGTGCAAATCATTCTCTTGTATACGTCTAGTTGACTCCTTGCCCTGAGATAGGCATCGGTCTGCCCTTGTGTAGTAGTTATGATCCAAAACCCCCTGTCTTGCATCCAAAACATAAATTCAAATCCTTTCATATTTCGAACCTGTTAGTTGTAGGAGTAGGATTAGGACCCCTACATACTCTCATCTCTAACCAGCCAGATATGTCCAAAAATGTTGCCAACCTTGTGATCTATCACATAAATCTTGGTCCAAACATGAGAGTATTTTGCCTGTTGTTGTAAAGCTAAATCATTATGTCATTAGGCGAGTCAAGGTTAAAAATTTAGCTATAGGGATACCCCCTTGGTGTGGCAGAACCAGAAGTGAAGGGGAGGTAGCTCATGCAACCTCCTATATTTGTTGGCCGAATTTTCCTGTGCATTGGAACTGGCAAACCCCCTGCCGATTCGGAGATAAAAAACCAACAAAATCAATGGTTACTTTTCTTTTGTCTACTGGTATTTCCTCGTGTGTGCTTCCCTCAGGGTTTCTTTCTTCCTCAGGTTTTTTTAGAGCTTCTACATCAAAATTCTTAGGGAGCTTGACTCCTAGTTGTGCTAAGTGAAGAAAGAATTTAGTAGGGTCTTCGGCAAGTACCTTATCTATTATGCATTGAAATCTTCAGTCTTGCTGCATTTGGAGGACCTCTTCCATAGAAATTTCCTCATCACTATTGTGAGAGGTCAGAGTGGTTTTCTCATCCATTTCAATCTGTTTTTGTTTTTGGGACATCGTTAAGACCATGCACAGTGACTAGAGAATGGATGGAGTGAGTTTGAAAGTTTTGAACAAGAGGTTCTAGAATGCACCAAGATTTGAGCAAGGTTCTCCTGAGATCTAATTGGTGTCAAACGAGTTGGGTGCTCAAAATGATAGTCGAAGTAGGGATGATAGAAATCTGTTTACTTGATGTCGACTAGTTTTCGCACAAGCCACTAGTGGAGTTTCGAGAGAAAAGGATAAGTGATCCTTGATAGTGGAGACTCACTAGGTTTGTTTGAGGTTTGATGCGATCAAGAATAGTTTGTTTCTAACCTTGTTGGATTTTGGAAGAATTTTGCAAGATTTTGGATGATGTAGTGTGGAAAAAGCAGCTATGGTGTAGAAGAAAAGTGAAATGGTTGACTTGCACAATTTTAATCAGATCTTGGAACAATTGAGATAGGTTTGAAATGGTTTTTGAAAAGTTTGACTATTTTTCTCTTGGAAAGTATGGAATAGCTCTCTGGATTGGATGTGCAACAACAAATGCGCCAGAACAGAGTGTAAAAGTGCCACAGGTCGCAACAAATGTGCAAATTTGGTAATTTTCAAATGTGCAGCAATAGTGTTCAAATGCACTGTAAGTTTGAGCAAATGCGCCGCAGGTCGTAGCAAATGCACCATTCTGGTTTTCAGTTTGGTTTTGTAGATTTTTTGGTACGTTTTAAAAAAAAATATGTTTTTGGTTGAAAACTTGGTCTTTTCTTGAATTTTGATTTTTAATTATGGCAAAAGACACAGCAAGCACATAGAAGTTTTCATGATTTTTTATCTTTTGTTATTTTTTTTGTATTTTGGACTTTTTGACACAAAAACAATCACAACCTAGGCTGGAAAGAACAGTATTTGTTGAATCCCCTAGCTGTGCATATTCAAAGCATGTAGCTCCATGATTTGGTAGCACCAGCTCCCCTCCACAGCACTCACTTCTCACGCATACCAGATCCAAGTTTCCTTAGGCTCGTACCCCCACCGAACCATAGGATTGTCCATGCTACCTCTACTAAGAATCACATGAATTGGGGCCACTTCAAAGGTTCCACCTTTTGTGTCAACAAATACAGGTTTTTGGTATACTAAACAAGTGGCTAAGTAGTCAAGGAAACCATTCGAGTGGTTACACATGCAGCAGTGCTACCCTCCATTATGGAGTCTCCCAGCCTCCAAGGGTTATGCCTTGGGGGGTTTTGGGGGAGGTTGGCTGTCGGTGTAACACAACAGCACTCGTTGCAGGAAGCTTTTGCCTCAAGCACAGTTTATTTAAAGTGGATTAGTAGGGCTTGGCTTTAGCCTATTTCCACTCAGGGTCATTCTCATTTGGACAGGCAGGCATCCAAGGGCAAGCCCCTCTAAAGGTTATACATAGGGAATAACAAGTCTGGCATTCTGGTCACCCAGTAAAGGGGAGACCATAAGCCTATTGTCATTCAACAATCACAGAAAATAGTGGTTAATCCAATCCTATTTAAAAGAAAGAAAATTAAATGTGTTATCTACTTGGGCACTCATGCATTTGTTAACTTTGAAGTGTTTAAAGATAGCAATGTTCTAACTAAGAAAGATAGCAATAATGCAAAGATAGTAGTAATGCAAAGATATCAGTGATGTTTGTTACTATACTCCTAGTTAAGGACTACGTGAAATTTGCATGCATGCATTTTTTTTTACTTTTTCCCCTAATTAATCTAAGATGAGTTAATTAGTGCAGCTAAATGATCTATCCATCCTCTAATCCTGCCAGACAAACGTTAGCGTAAAATCCTAAAACTATGAGAAATCTTAAAATTAGAATGAAGATCAGATGTGCCGCTTATCAGTCTGTATGCGCAGAAATAGAGATTGTAAGTGCCGTTTTACAAATGCACAGGAAAAAGAGATAGAAGCATCGTTTCTACAAATGCGCCGTTAAAAAGTATGCACGCGTCGTGTTCGACGGTGTATGTGCCAGGATTATGCAAGTACCGAAACAGGAAGTATATGTGCCATCTTAGAGGATGTATGTGCTGTAGTACTGCATGTGCCAGAACAGAAAGTAAAAGCATCGTCTCAGGAGGTGTATGCGCCATAAGTTTGCATGCACTGTAACAGGTTGTATATATGCCTCGAGATCGATCAGATGCACCGCCTGAACCTGTATGAAGCTTATACGGAACCTGTACAGAACCTATCACTCAGAAACTTAATTTTTGGGTTAGATTAGGGGCAAGGACCCCATGGTGGGCGCGAGAAATGTGATGGGTAAAATGGGATGAATAAAACTAATTATAAAAACCCAAAACATCAATGGAATGTGTAGATAAATAAGGATTTAAACTAAGAAGAAATGATACTCACAACCTTTTTACCTTGCAATATCCATTGCTCGCCTACTCTCTTTTGATCTTTTGGTGATGAAGATGGCCCTCAAAAAGCTTGTTCCCTTGCTTTGATTCCTCAAGATGACAAGGAGAGATGGCTCGAATACTTGTTGTGTTAAAGATGAGCTTCAACACAATATGAAATAGATGATAAATAGTGGATGTGAAAGTGGAGTGCCAATGGCGCACTATGGATTCTACAGCATAAGTTTACTCAAAAGTTGGATATATGAAGTAGAAGAAGAGGGTTGTATTTATAGAGTTGTATGAGAAAATATCAATGGTGGAAAAGAAATAAGAAGATCAACGAAGGAGAATGTTTGAGAGAACATGCGCAAATAGAAGGACATATGTCATTCAAAAAGATGCTTTGTTGAGTTAACTACTTTCTTGATGAGGATGAGTTTTCATTTCTTAAATTAGATTATATTTTTCTAATTTAAGAGTTTTGTTGATAGCTTTAAATTAGTTAACTCAGCTTTTGCTTTTGCATAACAAGAAGAATTTATTTTCAGAAGATTTGAAGATTTTTTAGAAGATAAGAAAGAATAATTAAATAAATAAATTTATTTAATTACTTATAGATAATTTGGAAGAATAAATAAAATATTTAAATATTTTTTTTTTTTTGAGATTTAATTTAAATAAATTTGCATTTTATTTAAATTTGGAAGAATGAAAGATTTAATTAAATAATTGAAATTATTTAATTATTTAGAAGAATAAAGTTGATATAGATGAAATTAATTAAATGGGAGAAAATGAATCACATAAATAAATTGGTTTATTTAATTATTGATAGAGGAATATGAAGATGAAATAAATATTTAAAATATTTATTTATGTAGAGTCATGTCATTTTTAGGTGTATACAAGTTTATGCATTTTCAGTTATTCTTTCTATTTTTTTCCTCTGCAAGTCAGTAGTTTAGGAAATCTTACAGAGAACCAGCTCACTCTAGAGATTCCCTCTTGATAGGGAGGACTCTAGACTGCCTGCTCTACATCCTGTAGGTGTACAAGACTATTTGACAACTCTAGCCTCCCTACCAATTCAAAGTGCTAACAGACATCTTTCTACACAAAAATGTCAGCTAAATTCCTCAACTCTTTGCAGAGATGGAAAAACCCTATCTCCCTACTTAGTGTGGGACACATACCTTGTCCTCACTGCTTCCAAGATACTGCCTTAATGGCACATAACTTTCTGAGCCCGTTGCCCACCCTTCTCACTCTGTTCAAGGGTCTGGATTGCTTGGTGCTCACTTTCTTTCTTTCTATTTTCTACCTCTACAAGTCTATTTTCCTACTTGACTATCTAGCCAGACTCCTTACTGAGCTCACCTAGAACAAGCATGCATTGCCTCTAGTAGACACTCCGACCACCCCACAAAAGAAAAACAAACAAAGGGCATGGCTCTGCTTGATGACCTCCATACTATACAGAGGAATTTGAGGAACATCAATGCAGAGTCATGGTTTGCAAAAGAAAACAAAATTGTAGAAAAAGAAATGACTAATCTACTTCAGAATAACAAACTAAAAATAGAATAGAAATACACAGATTGATCGAACTACTGTATTTGATTTTTATTCAAAAACTGTTCTTACATCAAAAATGCTTCTCACATCAAAATTCCCATCTTCGATTCTTCTGCTCCACTCTCTACAGAAAGAATGCTATATCATATATACTTGCTCATGTCCGTTACAAGACGGTTCAGTTACCAGACGGTTCATATTCTAACTGCTGGTTTAATTCTGCATTTTCTTGACTGGCGGCCAGACTTACCCTGATGTCTCTCCGACATATTCTATCAGCAAAACTGATGACTATCGGCCTAGCCTTAATCCCTTCTGCCGATGGACCATTTCTCTTCGACGGCTAAAGTATTCATCGCTCAGACATTACATTGTCAGCGTAGCTTCTCCTTGGTTTGCCGATATGCATTGTTACTCCAATGGACCTAACAACCGCCTTCGGTGAGACCACATTCTATCGGCAAACTTCACATTTGTCCCACTGATATCTTTGGTCATGCCGACATCCTTTCTATCGGTGTAACTTTTCCTTTTGTCACCCCGATACATACTTCTTTTGCTGAACCATTGAACTTCAACAGCGAGGTTCAATCGCAAGGTTCAACGGTGAGGTTCAACCTCCAACAAAGTGATCGACGATTTCAACTCCACCATCCTATATGCATGAACCCATTGAACCATTAAACTTCAATAGCGAGGTTCAACTGCGGGGTTCAACGGTAAGGTTCAACTGCAGGGTTCAACCGATCAACAAAGTGACCAACGATTCCAATGAACCCTTTAAACCTTGGCGTGAGGTTCAACTGCGGGGTTCAATGAAGAGGTTCAACGGTGCGGTTCAACCATTGAACAAATGCCAAACACCTTCAAACAAACATTCTTTGACTTGAATTTCACTTGGGCTGATAGGCCGAGCAAAAGTAAAGGCTTCTCTCGCCAATGCATTTTCAGAAAACTCAAAAAAAACTCCAAAGACAAAATCACATGCTGCAAACTCAAAATTGACAAACCAAAAAGGCTATGTACAGGCTGCACTAAGCCTTGGTGCTCCTGCACCATACTCCCTCTGTGCGGAAAGAAGCTAGGTCACCTCCGGTGACAACGAGGCAAAATCAATGCCCCTCTTTTTGAATTCTGACTCTGCAACCGAGGTAGCTTCTGCTTCAGGCAACTGCTTCCATTTTACCAAATACTCCATGTAGACACCATGTTTGGTTTGCTTCTATACTCTTGAATCCAGTATTCGCTCTGCCCGTAGTTTGGGTTTTAGTGGCAAAGTCACATCTCTGACTGTCTGTTCCTTCTCTGAAAAGGATCCATTTGCTGTTGACTGAGGACCCCTGTATTACACCAAGTCTTGGACATTAAACACTGCTGAGATTGCCAAGTCTTCTGACAATTCAATTTTGTAGGCATTATTTCCATACTTGTTCAGAATTCTGTAAGGACCAATTCTCCTCATCTGCAGTTTGGTTGGCATTCCTTTCTGCATTCTGGCTTTGTTCAAGTGCACCATAACCAAATCACCAACCTCAAACTGAATATCCCTTCTGTGGGCATCTACTCTGTCCTTGATCTTCTGTGTGTTCTCTGTTAAAGTTTTCTTCACCTGCTCATGCACTTCTTTCATGGATTGTGCAAAATCCTCTGCATGTCCACTTTTGTTCTCCATGTTTCCCATATTCCTGAGCTCACATACAACTCTTGGATGCATTCCATAGACTATTTCGAATGGACTCTTACCAGTAGTCCTATTCACACTATCATTATAGGCAAATTCTGCCTGATGAATGACAAGATCCCAACTCTGTCCATATTCTTTGGTTATACACCTTAACAGGTTGCCTAATGTCCTGTTTACCACCTCTGTCTGACCATCTATTTGTGGGTGATATGCTGAACTGAATGACAAATTTGTTCCCAATCTCTGCCATAAGGTTTTCTAGAAATGCCCCATGAATTTAGCATCTCTGTCAGACACAATACTTGCTGGTAGTCCATGAATTCTGATCACCTCTTTGAAAAATAAATGTGCTATATGACTGGCATCATGAGTCACTTTACAGGGAATGAAATGACTCATCTTGCTAAACCTATCCACAACTACATATATGCTATCATAACCAGTCTTAGTCTTAGGCAAACCAACTACAAAATCCATACTTACACATTCCCATCGCCTGGAAGGAATGGGTAAGGGTTGGTACAGTCCTGCATTTGAAATGGTTCCCTTGGCCTTCTAACATATGATACACTACTCTACATACCTTCTGATGTCTCTGTGCATCCTTGGCCAATAATAGAACCTTTGGACTAGCTCCAGTGTCTTGTTCAGACCAAAATGGCCACTCAGACTGCCATTGTGCTTCTCCTGTATGAGATTTTCTCTCATAGATCCTCTTGGCACACATAATTGTCCACCTTTGAATGGCAATCCCTACTGTAAGGTGAAATCTGCAAACTCACTATGAAAGTGATTCTCAAAATCTTGACATACCTTGTATGCCTCAGCAAAATCTTCATCATCTCTATAGAGATCCTTGAAGTCTTCAACTCCAATGCTCTTCAATTGCACTTCCTGCACTGTGAGCAATCTTCTGCTCAAAGCATCTGCAACTCTGTTTAGCTGCCCCTTCTTATGCTTAATTGTAAAAGTATAAGATTGCAGGTACTCCATCCATTTGATATGCCTGCTGCTTAACTTATCCTGTGAGTTTAGAAAACTTAGAGCTTGGTTATCTATGTAGACAACAAATTCTTTAGGCAGGAGATAATGTCTCCACTTCCTCAATGCTTGGACTAGAGCATACAACTCTAAGTCATACGAAGAGTACTTACTCTTTGCTTCATTTAGCCTCTCACTGAAAAAGGCTACAGGTCTGTTTTCCTGGTTTAGCACTGCTCCTACAGCTATATTACTTGCATCACATTCAATAGTAAATAGCTTATCAAAATTGGGCAACAACAAAACAGGTTGGGTTGCTACCTCTTTCGTCAACTTTTCAAAACTTCTATCTGCAGTTGGTGTCCATCTGAATTTTGCTTTCATTCCACCCTTAATTGTATCCAACATGGGTGCACATATTCCACTGAAATTTTTGACAAACTTTCTGTAAAATTGGGCTAAGCCATGGAAACTTCTCACCTCTGTGGCTGCTCTGGGAGTAGGCTAGCTCAATATGGCTTCTACTTTGGACTTGTCCATCTTTAATTCTCCCTGGGACACCACAAAACCAAGGTATACCAATTCCTGCTTCATGAATTCACACTTCTCCAGATTGATGGTTAGTTGTTCATCATGTAATTTTTGCAAAATAGTATTTACATGTTCTAGATGTTCTTCCTTGGTCTGACTAAAAATTAGAATATCATCTAGAAAAACAACAACAAATTTACCAATGTAATCCTTTAGGACTTCATTCATGAGTCTCATAAAGGTACTGGGTGCATTTGATAGACCGAATGGCATAACAAGCCATTCATACAGTCCTTCAGTGGTCTTGAAGGCTGTCTTCCACTCATCACCTTCCTTGATTCTTATTTGGTGGTAACCATTCTTCAGGTCTATCTTGGTGAAATACTTTGCTTTTCCAATACAGTCCATGATATCTTCAATTCTGGGAATTGGGAATCTATACCTTATAGTTATCTTGTCTATGGCTCTGGCATCTATGCACAATCTCCATGATCCTCCTTTCTTGGGTGCCAACACTATGGGCACTGCACAAGAACTAATACTCTTCCTGATCAATCCTTGATCTAGCAACTCCTGCACTTGCTTGGAAATCTCTTTGTGTTGATCTGGAGTCATCTTGTAAGGTGCCTTATTTGGCAAAGATGCTTCTGGAATCAGGTCTATTTGATGGCTTATTTCTCTCTGTGGAGGCAATGTGGCTGGTGTACCATCATTGATTATGCCTTTATACTTCTCCAGTATAGGCTGCACCTCTTTGGGAATCTCTGTCTCCTTATCCTGCTGTCCTTCTTTTGGTTTTACTATGATGGCATAACCAATACCATCCTCCTTAAGAGTACTCAGAAACTCTTTTCCACTCACAACCAAGATATTAGGACTCTTTGTCTGAACTGCATCTTCATCCTCCAATGACTGAATCTTATAGGTGACACCATCCTTCTTAAAAGAATAGGCATTCTTCTCACCATCATGTACTACCTTTCGGTCATACTGCCATGGTCTGCCCAATAAGAGATGGCATGCATCCATGGGTAGTATATCACATAATACCTTATCCTTATAGCCACCTATACTAAACTCTACCCAGCTTTGTTCATTTACTACCACATGTTGACCCTTATTCAACCATGTGACTCTATATGGGTTTGCATGAGTAATTCTTTTCAAATTTAGTTTCTTAACTGCCTCATCAAAAATAATATTATCAGTAGATCCTAAGTCTATGATAATTTTACATACCTTATTCAAAATCTTGCATTTGATTCTGAATAGTGCTCTCCTCTGGCTTGGTTCAGGCTTTACTGGTTCCTTCATCAAGGTTCTCCTTATCATCAGGTTCTCTCCATCTTTTGAGTTCAGACTGACCTCAGGTGACTGGCTGCTGGATGCATTATCTTGGACATAGTGATTTCTCTTATCACCTCCTTGAGAAGAGGATGTGGCCTTTTCTGGACACCTATACGCTGGATGACCTAGATTGCCACAGTTGTAACACTTCAAGTTGGTGAAATAGGATCCTCAGCCTGATCCTCCTGACCTTCCTCTGTTAGATCCTCTTCGTCTGTGGTTTCCTCTACCACTCGACTCCCCACTCTGCTCTATGAGTTTGGATTCTGCTTGGGATCTATTGTCAACATTCCTTCCACCAAAACCTCCTCTATGTCCTCTGTTATCTCTGCCTCTTCCTTTTCCTCTGCTATTTGAGTCTTGTTTCCTCTTATTCTTTTCCTCCACTTTCAGTGCCAACTGATAGTATTTTTGCACTGTTGTAAAACACAACAAACTGATTTCTTCTTGTATATTCCACTTTAGACCATTAAGGTACCTTGCTACCTTTATGCTTTCATCCTCCATTACTTTGGACCTTAAGCATAGCTTTTGGAATTCTTCAGTGTATGCACTGACATCTAATTCCTTCTGTCTCAGATTCTGTCTCTTCCTGTGCAACTGTATTTCATAATCTTCTAGCATATATGCTTCTTTGATTTTAGCTACCATTCCCTTCCAAGTAGCTATGGGCTTCTTATCTTCATTTGCTCTTTCAGTCTGCATAAATTTCCACCAAGTTAAGGCAACTCCCCTGAGTCTGGATTTGGCCACCTTTACTTTCTGTGCCTCGCTTACACCATCACATTCAAAGTGATTTTCAAGTCCTTCTATCCACTCCATGACCAAATCTAGGTCCATTTTCCCACTGCAAAGTGGTACTCCTTCCAATGTTTTACCACTCATTGCTTTCAAAGCTTTCAAGAATGGTTGTTCTTCCAACTTAGGATCAGGTATGGGCTCTTCATCTTCTACAGACACACCTTTCTCTTTATTTACTTTTTGCCTGACTTCTTCAGTCTTCTCCATCATTATACCCAGTCTACTTTCCATTTCTGCTAGTCTTTCTTGTAGGAGTCTATTCTCCTCTTCTTGATCCTCAACCTTCTTTGCTAACTCTGCATTAGTCACCATTTTCTTGGATGAACTAACAGACTCACTTGAACTCGGTGATGACATACAACTCTTCTATTCCTATCTAGGAATAATCCAAATCTTACTGCTCTGATACCAATTTGATAGGGAGGACTCTAGACTGCCTGCTCTGCATCCTGTAGGTGTACAAGACTATTTGACAACTCTAGCCTCCCTACCAATTCAAAGTGCTAACAGACATATTTCTACACAAAAATGTCAGCTAAATTCGTCAAGTCTTTGCAGAGATGGAAAAGCTCTATCTCCCTACTTGGTGTGGGACACATACCTTGTCCTCACTGCTTCCAAGATACTGCCTTAATGGCACATAACTTTTTGAGCCCGTTGCCCACCCTTCTCACTCTGTTCAAGGGTTTGGACTGCTTGGTGCTCACTTTCTTTCTTTCTATTTTCCACCTCTGCAAGTCTATTTTCCTACTTGACTATCTAGCCAGACTCCTTACTGAGCTCACCTAGAACAAGCATGCATTGCCTCTAGTAGACACTCCGACCACTCCACAAAAGAAAAAGAAACAAAGGGCATGGCTCTGCTTGATGACCTCCATACTGTATAGAGGAACTCGAGGAACATCAATGCAGAGTCATGGTTTGCAAAAGAAATGACTAATCTACTTCAGAATAGAAATACATAGATTGATCGAACTGCTGTATTTGATTTTTATTCAAAAACTGTTCTTACATAAAAAATGCTTCTCACATCAAAATTCCCATCTTCGATTCTTCTGCTCCACTCTCTATAGAAAGAATGCTATATCATATATACTTGCTCATGTCTGTTACAGGATGGTTTAGTTACCAGACGGTTCGTATTCTAACTGCCGGTTTAATTCTGCATTTTCTTGACTGGCGACTAGACTTACCCTGATGTCTCTCTAACATATTCTATCGGCAAAACTGATGACTATCGGCCTAGCCTTAATCCCTTCCGCCGATGGACCATGTCTCTCTGATGGCTAAAGTATTCATCGCTCAGACATTACATTGTCAGTGTAGCTTCTCCTTGGTTTGCTGATATGCATTGTTACTCCGATGGACCTAACAACCGCCTTCGGTGAGACCACATTCTATCGGCAAACTTCACATTTGTCCCGCCGATATCTTTGGTCATGCCGACGTCCTTTCTATCGGTGTAACTTTTCCTTTTGTCACCCCGATACATACTTCTTTCGCTGAACCATTGAACTTCAATAGTGAGGTTCAATCGCAAGGTTCAACGGTGAGGTTCAACCTCCAACAAAGTGATCGATGATTTCAACTCCACCATCCTATATGCATGAACCCATTGAACCATTAAACTTCAACAGCGAGGTTCAACTGCGGGGTTCAATGGCAAGGTTCAACTGCAAGGTTCAACCGATCAACAAAGTGACCAACGATTCCAATGAACCCTTTGAACCTTGGTGTGAGGTTCAACTACGGGGTTCAACGAAGAGGTTCAACGGTGTGGTTCAACTATTGAACAAATGTCGAGCACCTTCAAACAAACATTCTTTGACTTGAATTTCACTTGGGCCGATAGGCCAAGCAAAAGTAAAGGCTTCTCTCGCCAATGCATTTTCAGAAAACTCAAAAAAAAACTCCAAAGACAAAATCACATGCTGCAAACTCAAAATTGACAAACCAAAAAGGCTATGTACAGGCTGCATTGAGCCTTGGTGCTCCTGCACCACCTCTCAAAATAGATCACCCACATCTAAGAGGGTTTCCATGTTTCAACAGGACAGTGAAGCTTGACTTGACTAGTGGCGCAATCCTGATTGACAACAGTTTTTGGCATGCCCAGTGGGACCTTGGAAGCAATTTCAGAGATATTTGTATCCTCATAGCTATTGTTCTGGTATATGCAGCAGTTTTACTAGCCTTTGGAGGCTTTTAATATACTTGGTGACTCATTTCCTCTAGTTTGGTATGAAGATTAGTACTTTTAGTCTATGAAAACTAGGTCTAATCTAGACTCCTTTGATTATTTATAATTGTCTACACCTAAAAGAAGAGGCAGATCAACAAGCATAACAGATGAGTCATCAAGGAGATCAAAGTCTACACCTTCACAATTCACTTCTGTGAGTCCAGTCAAAAGAAGTAGAAGTTTAGTGTTGATAGTCCAGATACCTATAATGGCTAGGCACTATGCATTTGTTGCTTTCAATGGAGGCAGCCCACTACAACTTGCCCAAAGAGATAATATTCCAATGGCAACCCTTAAAGGACTGCCTTATTTCACCAGAGAGGATCATACTACTACTGTTGAACACATTGAAGATGTGGCAACCCTTTGTTCTGTGCACAACGTCACTCAAGAAAATGTGGAAATCAGACTTTTGGCTGCTTCATTAAAAGGAAAAGCCTTACAGTGGTTCAGAGGACTTGCTAAAAATTCAATAATATCATGGGATCTACTGGGAGATAGATTGCATAATCACTTCGAAGACAAATCTGACCATCTCTCATTACTAGAGCAACTGAGCACCATCAAAAGGGCACCCCACGAACACATGGTTGATTTCAAGTATTGATTTCAGAGAACCTGGGATAGGATTCCCACAACAGTAAAACCCTTGCCAAGGCATGCATTTTTGTTTTATCTTAAAGCTTTGAATAGTGAGATTTTCATAATGATTTAGTCTATGGGAGGGACTACCCTTCCAGATTCTTTTGAGATTGCTATTAGAGCAGAAAACTACCTTATTCAGGTAAGCAAGATAGCCCCTAGGCCCCCTTTACTAATTTTCCATGAAATCCAGCCATCTATGCCAATGGCAGTACCTCTTCTAGCCCACCTGTTCCAGCAATAGGATATCAAGCAGCCCAAGGAACTGTTGTTCTAGCTCAAACCCAAAATACCCTGAAGCTTGAAAATACATTAAGGATAATTGCAAATAAGCTGGTAAATATGGAGAAACACTAGTCTTACCAAAATCAGTATAAGCCCAATCAACAAAATATCCAATCAGCAATATAGGCAACCCTTCCAGGCTGATCCTTAGGGTCAGAGAAGAAACTACGACCCTCGACCCTTCCAAGCTTACAACCTGAATACTGCTAGCAACTCCAAAGAACTTGTTCCCACACAGAATAACCTGGCTCAAGATAGTGACTAGTGTCACCCATGTCACCAACCACATAATCAAGCTGCGTGCACAAATGGAGTGAGAAATCAAGCACTCATGGTTCAGAGCAGTTATGCAAGTTTGGAAGGAGTTAATGGTGAAGTTTCAACTCAACAAAATAAGGCTGGTGTAGTCTTAATGAATTGGGAAGAATCTAATTTTTGTGGTATAAATTATTTATAAGGTTAGAATCAGCAAAGTACACTTGTTTCAGCCAACACGAGGTTGAAACTGAGAGCTGCAGATGTTAATTAGCAAGATGTTGTAGTACAACAACAGGCTGTAAGAGACAAAAATCAAGTTTATCCATCATAAATTACCTCTGTACCATAACAGAAAGTACAAATTCTGCAGAGGGACCAAGCTATACCAGTGAAAGGTCAGCCCAAAATGCAACAGTAGACTTCACAAAGGTAGATTGATGCAACTGTAGAAAAAGGACAGTAGAAGGTGAACCATGTTTCTTTCAATATAGTTGATCATCTTAAGAAAGCTACAGTGAGTATGTCAGTTACGGATGCTTTACGCATTCTTGGCTAGAAGAATTTGCTGCAAGAAGCATTGGCTGAACTCTCTCTTTTCGAGTGTTCTAGTCAGGAGAATGCGAAGGTTGTACTTGCCAATAGTTCAGAGATCAAGAGTGGGAAGCCAACAAATGAGGTAAAACCCCCACCTTTCTATCTAAGTCTCATTTTTGGCAATAATCTTGTTAATAACTGTATGGTAGACTCAGGAGAAAGTAGTTCAATCATGCCCAAAAGTGTAGCTAACTCATTAGGTTTGGTTTATGAGCCCCTTGCAAAAGGAGTAGTTCAGTTAGATGGGTCTGCACTTAGTACTTAGGGGATAATAAAAAATCTTCCACTCACATTGCATGCTTGTCCTAATTTTGCCATCCAACTTGACTATTACATCATTGATCTTCCACCTAGTTTTGCAATTTGTCTTTCTAGGGAGTTCACAACCAAATTGGGTGGGTTTCTTTCCTCTGATTGGACTCACTTGTTCTTTAGAACTAGGTATGGCACGAAAGTGACAATACAGTCTGAACCACTTGCAAAAGACCATATTGAGCCCTATGTTCCCAGCCCAATAAATGTTAATCTATACATCACCCATGGGCAGCAAGATGAACCCATGAGCCTAGATCCCAATACACCTATAGAAGACATAAACTTAGATGATTAGGCAGCTGAAGATCATGAAAGTGACCCTTTCCGTCTCATGGATGAAGTAGGATTAGGCATTTATATGATACAGAAACCTAATGTAATGATTCCTAATCTGATTAAGGACCAAAATTAGTCAGAACAGCAAGATCAGCTTTGGAAGCTATACTTTGACGGATCAAGGACCAAGGCAGGTGCTGGTGGAGGTACTATGTTGATTTCACCTCAAGGAGACAAATATTATGCTGCCTTAAGGTTCACTTTTAGTTGCACAAACAATGTGGTTGAATATGAGGCCCTGATCCATGGTTTAGAGTGGGCTCGAAAAAAAGGTTTCAAATCTGTTCAAGTTTATGGGGATTTTGAATTGATCGTTAATAAGGTTAGGAATCTGAATATTGTTAAAAATGATCTACTCAAAAAGTACAAGCATAGAGTGTGGGATTCAATTCAATTTTTTGATGCTTTTAATTTGATTTCGATTCCCACGGACCAAAATAAGTATGCAGATAGGCTTGCATCCTTGGTATCTCAATTTGAGATTCCTGATCAGATTCAGAATGTTGAGGTACAGTCATATGTTAAGACAGTTGTCAAACCTTTTGTACCTAATAATAGTGTTTCATGGCAAGTGTTTAACAGTGATGAACAAATCTTAAGTTTTTTAAGTGTAGAAGCTGAATGTGTAGCTAATAACCAACATAAATATCAGTAACAATTTGAAGATTAGATCATTCAGTTGAGGTCCAATAAGTTGCCCAAAGGACTAGTCACATTAGAATAAGTGTTTAACACTGATGATCAGTTGAGAAAGGATAAGTGCAGCATGTCAGTGAAGCAAGAACACTATCAGACCATAGAAATTTTCAAAGACAAACTAATGAAAATTGGAAAGGTATGTACTAGAGAAGAACATCAATCTTTTGTTCAATTATGTCAAGATTTTTCTCAAGTTTTTGCATGGGAGTATAAAGACTTGAGAGGTTTTGATCCTTGTTTGGCCCAACACACCATAGAGTTAGAGCCTAATGCCAAGCCTACTAGGCAAAAGCAGAGACCCCTCAATCCCAAACTTGAGCACTTAATGAAGGATGAGCTGAATAAACTGATTGAAAGTAGTATCATTTTCCCAATAAAACATACCTCTTGGGTTTCAAATTTGGTCCCAATCAGGAAGAAGAATGGTGAAATCTGAATTTGTGTCAATTTTCGTGATCTAAATCAGGCCTCATTGAAAGACCATTACCCTCTTCCTTGCATGGAGCAGATACTGCAAACTGTTTCAAGTTCTGATAGGTATTCCTTACTGGAAGATTACTCTGGATATAATCAAATTCTAGTCAAAGAAAAGGACCAATATAAAATTGCATTCACAACTAAGTGGGGTACTATGGCTTATCGAAAGATGCCATTTGGATTGTCCAATGCAGGGGCAACCTTTCAGAGGGCAATGGATATGGCTTTCCATGGTCTCATAAATAGAATAGTGCTAGTCTATCTAGATGATATAACTATTTTCTCAAAAGATTCTAATGATCACTTTGACCACTTGAAGCAGATTTTTTAGAGGTGCAGGGAGTTTGGAGTTTCATTGAACCCCCAAAAGTGTATATTCTTAGTTCATGAAGGTAAACTCCTCAGTCATATTATTTCAAAAGAAGGTATTTCTATTGATCCTGAGAGAGTGTTTGCAATTTTAGATTTACCGTTGCCTGCACATAAGAAAGGCTTGCAGAGCTTTCTTGGCAAAATTAACTTTGTTAGGAGTTTTATTCCAAATATTACAGCGTTATTACAATCTCTCACTACCATGTTAAAGAAGAATTTGTCATTTAGCTAGACTAAGGAGGGAAAAGGATGTTTCGAGCAGATTAAGGAAGCCCTCACTGCTGCCCCTACCCTCATTAATCCTAATTATGAGAGGGATTTTATTCTATATGCTTTTGGAGGAGCTGACACCATTTCTACAATGTTATGTTAGCAAAATGGTGAAGGTTTAGAGTAGCCAATTACATTTTTTAGCTAGGTGCTGCACAACTATGAGGTAAAGTACTCTTTTGTCGAAAAACATGTTTTTATTGTTGTAAGGAGCCTCAAGAAATTTAGACACATGTTGCCTAATAACAAAATTCACTTAATGGTTACTCATCCCACTGTCAAGAGTTTCTTATTGAATAGAGATATAAATGATAGGGGGGCTGGTTAGATAACCAGAGTTATGGAATTTGATGTTGATATCAAAGTGACCAAGCTGATTAGAGGCAAGGGCTTATGCAAACAACTTGCTGAAAGTGAAGAGTTTGATCAAGAGCATGAAAAGGACACTGAAATAGTGTTGAACAATAATGAACCAGCCACTATACCAACTCATACAAACAGCTAGGTGAAACAAGTGATGCATTATTTATAGGTCGGTCAATGCCTTGAAGGTTTAGACAGGGTAGGGAGAAGGTATTTCAGGTTACAATCCACTCCTTATGCTATCATTGATGGTATTTTATATAGGAGAGATTTTAATGGTGTATTTCTGAGGTGTGTTGGACCTAATCAAGTTGATAGGCTGTTAGAAGAGTTTCACAATGGACCTTTAGGAGGTCAATTTGCAGCTAGGACAACTACCTTGAAGATTATGCAGGCTGGTTATTACTGGCCTGACTTGTTTAAAGATTATTTTTCTTGGGTGAGAAGATGTGAGAAGTGTTCCTTATTTGCAAGTAAGCAAAGGTTTGTTACCTTACCCCTACATCCTATTAAATTGAACATTCATTTGCAAAATGGGGGCTAGATTTCATAGGACCAATAAACCTACCTTCAAGTGGATCTTGATTGCCAAAGACTATTTCACCAAGTAGACCGAGGCTGTTGCCTTAAAAGAGGCAAATGAATCTGTTGTCCTAAGTTTCTATCAAGATCTGGTATCAAGATTCGGTACACCAGATTCAATCATCTCATATAATAGTCTAGTTTTATTAGGATTGAGAATTTCATATTGGTCTATTAGAAATGATATTTATTTGAATTCTTCATCTAACTATTACCTGTAGGGTAATGGGCAGGCCGAATCTACCAACAAAGATCTGATAAAGATAATCAAGAAGACTGTTGAAGATAATTAGAAAACTTGGCACAAAAAGTTAAAGTTAGCTCTTTGGCCTGACAAAATTACACCCAAAAGGGCTACTGGTTGTTCCCCATATGTGCTTACTTATGGAAAAGAAGCTTGGTTACTTGTTTCAGTTGAATTGCCTACATTGACTTTCATCAAGGAACTTGAGCTGCTAGAGGAACAACCTCTAGTAATCAGGTTAGCTCAACTCATGGAGTTGGAAGAGGCCTTGAGAAAGCTTGACATGCATCAAACCTAAATGAAGAATGAATTTGATAAGAGAACAAGACCAAAGAACTTTATTGTTGGAGATTTGGTGTTCAAGTGGAATGAACTGAGGAGTAGGCCTGGAAAGTATTCCAAATTTGATGCAATTTAGGATGGGCCTTATGTTATCACAGATTGCAAAGAAAACAATGCATTTTAGCTGTCCAAGTTGAGTGGAGAGGTGTTGTCTATCCCAGTTAATGGGATCCACCTCAAACATTTCCTCTAAGGATATAAAACTTTCTTTGTATATAGTAGAGTAGTGTTGTAGTGAATAAGTGTTCATGCACATTTGTTTTCAGCATTTTGTTTTGGCCATCAAGGCATGTTAGTTTACTTTTAGTTGAGTTTGTTTTTAGTTTTCTATTTCTGTTTAGACTGTTGGAGAGCTGAATTGCAGTGTTTTCTGAGTTAGAGAAGGACAGAGTATGACTTAATGCCCAATGGATGTTTAAGGCAACTTGTCAAATGCTTAGCAGGCAAGCATATATCAGAAGTTGCCAGAAATGTTACCATTTTTTACCACAGCTCAAAAATTGGTTGAGTAGATGTAACATTATCATTTTGAGAGAGGTTTGATTTACTTCTATTATGAGTTAGTTGCATCATTGTTATATTTCCATGTTTAAATGCAGTTTGGTTATTCAAGAAAGAAGGAAAGAATTCAGATCAATCATTGCATTGCAGAGCATTAAAATGAGATAAGTATTTCATTCATACAATGATTATTCATTTACAGGTTGGAATACATAAAAGGAATAAGCATTGCATTGAAAGAAATGATGACATATCAGATGTCCCACACAAGCCATGGGTTATAGCTGAACATATGAAGATATAAATAAAATACTATGCATCTAATGAACGAGAAAGGAGAGACATAGCCATCATTGCCTTGTTTTGTTGATCTTCGAAGTAGCCTCCTGTCCTGCTCTTGATCTTGACTTGTACCTACAAAATGTGGGAAGGGTCCCGTTAGAAGCTCCAGTTATGAAAATCCTTTATCCGTTAGAAGAAGCATAATACTTTGATTATAGTACATTGATCAAATGAATATCATCCATATGCAGAAGGAATTGAAAAAGAAACAACCATGGAACATCATTGTTTTATTCTAATCTGTTTGTTTCATTTGCAGGTATAGGATAAGTTATGTAGCTGATTGAAGACATTTAGCATGTGGTATCAAGTGGTCTCCCACAAGGGTTGAGCTCAACATGCATATATAAGGATTGATTACTCATCAATGATCAATAATCCAAAAAGGAACATTCACCATTAATCAGTAAGCAAGATTGTACAACAAGTGAGTAATCAGAGCATTATTTTTCTCATTTTCATGAAATGGCAAAATTAAATTCAGATTTAAGTTATTAAACTACCTTTTAGATGATGAAATATATCCAATTATGCTTCACATTACTACTGATGAAATGCTTACACATCATGACAATAATGATCACATGTTACATACAACATTTGTCATGAAAGAAATATGAAAATATTGGAGATCTAATAGTGCAGAAGTACAAAAACATGTATCAGATATAAGGACACCCATGGTATTTGTATTGAACAGCCTCAAAAAGTACAACAGGTGCAATGAAAACATGTTCATATGAAAGAGTGTCAGTGTTTCAATGATACAGACCAACCAAACCAAAAGGCCTCTCACTGCCTTGTTTCAATAAAATATAAGAGGAAGCAGAGAAACAATTAACTCATAGTGCCTTGATCAGACAGACCTTAAGGTTTCTATGTCATTTATATGTCACAGTGATAAAGGAGATACAAGTGATGTGTCATTGCCTTGCAGCTAGTTACAATACATTGGACATATCAATGTCATATGCTTTCAAGTATCATGAAATACCATAGATATAAATGGTCATTCATCCTGTGTGTGTATACCAGGAAATAAGTTCACATGCCCTGTTCATATAACAAAGAGTAATGAATCAAGTTGAATCTGTTTAGTGTATGCATGAAAGGAGCAGTGTTTGTGAATGGATGAATTAAAGAATAACACAAGGTATGCCTTTTAATTTCACAATTGTTATTTTGTCATCACTATGAGGGTAGCTAAAGTAAATGAAGATAGCCCCATAGCTATAACACCTCATGAAGGAGGACTGAAATGTTTACTGAACATCTGAGAGTATTGTTTGTAAACATAGCTACAGAATATTCTTTAAGTCAAGCAAATGAAACAGTCATGACAGATCTAGATGATAATGCTGCTTCAAAAGGTGTAAGCAATGATATATCATAAGATAAACAATCTCAAAATTGTTTCAAATCAAGTGTTCATGTATTATTCAGGAAAATTGAAGAGTTATAGGAAGATCATAAGACATTTCATATTTCATGCTGAAACTCATAAGTAAATGGAGACAATGTAGAGTCTTGTTATCGGCCTCAATAGTGGAATGGTCATCAATCAAATTAAGAGACTACAGTTGCATTTGTGTTTTGGTACGAGAGATCAAAGTGACATTTGTTCACAGTAGTATGCATGTAGCCAGAGGCACCAAGGTTTGACCATGGTGAAGCACAGAGAAAAGTATCCAAATATATGTTTGGCCATAGGTCGAATGAGTATTTTGAAACTCAAAACTTAAACAAAGGATAGGGGCTATATATTTTGCCCAAATAATGGAAAATCTTCAAAATATACATAGAAATAAGGCATGATGCTACATTTTTTTTATGCATATGGCTTAGGTTCCAAACCCTAGTGACAAAATGTGAAAAAAAAATGGGTTATGACAGAGGGTTCAAACCCTATAGAGTATTTTGCATAGGTTAGAATGAGAGGCCATTTGTTTTAAGTCTTGTTTATTCTCAGAGCTATCCCTCATGGAGTTCAACTCGAAACCAAAATGTAAGTTTTGAAAACTATATCAGTTAATGCACAGAGAAGGGAAAATGATATTTTGAGTGTCAACATTAAAAGGATATACTAAATATATGCATCACCATTTGGCCTATAATTCATTTTCTCTCATCACAGGGTAATGGGTTTTAAACCCAAATGAATAATACCATATTTTCTCTGCACAAGGTAATGTATATGACCACGGCCTAGTGTAGAAGCGAATAATGTTCAAAGCCATCAGAATTCAAAAGTAAAATCTTTCATCATTCCTGAGTGACAATGAGGGTTTCAAACCCTAAAGAATACAAATAAGTACATGATATACAAAAGAAGGCATACAGAGATGAAAGGATGGAGATACCTGTGTATATTGATATGTAGAGAAGTTGAGCCCCAAAGACTAACTTTTGAGTTCATTTTTTCTCTCTCAGAGCAGTTTTAATGGTGGCCATACATTATAAGTGATAGAGCAAGCAAAAAAATCAGCAGATCTATCAGGAGAGCACATAGGAGCCGCGGCCAAAGGCCATTTTTTTTGCATTACAAATGAGTAACAAAAGATAAAGCAAGAGTCATAGATGCATAAGTAGGACCATTACCTTCAAAATGCACAGGAGGATCATGGGGTCGAGCCCAGTAATACATAGAGTAGGGTGTTCCAGATGAAACCCTAGGGTTTCATGGCCGCCACAACACAAGTGTCAAAAGTCATATTTTGGAAATGAGGCCAACAAATTTGGGTTCACATGTTTTGTTTTAGGGTTTTCCTTGCGAAGCCCTAAATCAAAAGAGATTTTTTGATGGCATTTTTATTATTTTGTAGCTCAAACACTAATATCCCTGTGGTATTAGAATATTACATAAATTTTGCCTAGGCTTTTAGCCTTAAATGGGGTCAAGCACTTTGCTCCCTCTAATGATTGTTCTATGCCTTCATATGATGCTTGCCACCTATACATCATAAATATGCATCGTCCCAAATGTAACATGTATTTTCTATAGAGAAAATCACTTGGAGGAGAGGGAGATAACTTCATAATATGCTCATCATGCACGTGACTAATGTGCCAACCATGCCCTGGAGATATATGGAATGCCATCAAGATGAGAAATATGCCACATGGATTGCCAAGTGGAGGCCAAACAAGAGATTTATTTTTTGCAAATACCTTATAGTCCTTATATTGTTTTATGATTTTTATGAGAAAAATAAATATTTTAGAAAGCTTTGGAGCTTTATTTTATGATAAAACTGCAAATACATTGTAAAGTTTACTTTAAAGCAATGCAATTATAAATTGCTTTTAAAGTTAACTATTTTTAGGCAGTTGCTTTCTCTTGGGTGAATTGAGCAGAATAGGACAAATTTTTTGCTTTTATGATGTAGATTGGATAGATTTGGATATAGATATGGTGGGGACCACCTAGAGGATTAGTTTGGCAGCATGAGTTTTCAGTTTGGAGGCATTTTGAGGAGCATTTTACTAGTTTTTTCCCTTAGCTCAAAAATGGATATTTTTTAATCTATTTTTAGAGAGCTTTTTTTTGAGATCTTGGAGAGAGAGATATATTGAGGAGAACTGATTTTTTTTTTCAATCAGTTGATACCAATTTCTTCTCTCTTGTTCATAAGCAGTATTGTTTATAGGCAGTTGGCTCAGTTATTTCATATTACATTGTACTCCTTCCAGTTTAATACAATAGATTTTTCTATCCCATCAACTTGTCTTCTCTTTGTAGTTTGATCTGATATTTCATTGTGACAATTTTATGTCCTTTGTTGTGTCTCTTGTTGTAAGATTTGTCTTTGCTCCTAGTTGTAATTTGTGTTTGATTTGAACCTCTTTACAAATCACTTTAGGATCAAGTCTTAGAGGTGGGGTTGTGAAATTTTAGGTGTAAAATGTTGTTTGTGAGTAAAGTTATTCATTTAGATTAAACCTTAGAGTTATTTTATGCATTTTCGGTTATTCTTTCTATCTTTTTCCTCTACAAGTCTGTAGTTTAGGAAATCTTACAAAGAACCAGCTCACTCTGGAGATTCCCTCTCAAAATAGATCACCCACATCTGAGAGGGTTTCCATGTTTCAACGGGATAGTCAAGCTTGACTTGACTAGTAGTGCAATCCTGATTGACACCAATGAATTAAGGAAATGATCTTAATGACAATTATATTTAAATTTGAGATTCCTACCTATAAACGAAACTTGTTAAGTTTGTGGAAAAATACATGTATTAAAAAGAAAAATATAAATTAGTCATTCTTATGGTTAATACTTATTCAATCATTGTTGAGTATATTTGGAAATTGTAGAAAACAAGATCATGGAATAAACAAAAAACATACGAGTTTGCAATGAATTGACCAGATTGTATTACCAAATGAGGTGAATAAAATAGGCAAGTGTGGGTACCCAAATCTCCATGAAAAGAGGATAGGACTCCTCTACATGGAGATGTGGTGAGCAACCTCGCACAAACATAGTGCGAGGTGTCGATGCAAGTTGACACCTCTCAAAATGACCAACTACTTTGACATATTCAAAGTAACATGTTACAAAAATGCCTAGGATTAAAGGTATACACCAACACCCCCCCCCCCTTAAGCATGGCTTAGGTGAGTTTTATGAAAAATGGGTCTTGACTATAAGCCTGGTGAGGTAACCATGAACAATGAAAGATAAAAGTTAGTCCCAACCATGAAGCCTGATAAGGTACTCAATTACGATGTAATCTCTCTAAAACTAGAGAAAGATAGAAAACCCAATGGGAAAAAACTATCCTCCAAAAAGAGAGAAAAAGGAAAGGCTTAGAAAGCCCCCCCCCAAAAGATGATGCTAATACTGATTTTGATGAAGAGATGAAGAACTCTTGGAGCATGAAACAATTGTAGATTCTGCCCTTCCCTTAACTCTAAGAGAAATTAGCAAACTAATTGAAATTGTAGTGTGTAAGGAATCTGGTTAAGAAAATGTACAATGTCTGAGAAAGGATGTGCATTAATGGCACATACGAATGAGAAGAGAATCTGTACAATTCATGCTATTATTGTTATAACCCCCCCATTACACTTTATATATCAGTGTGAGTACAATTTCTCAAGTTCCATTTATGTGTTACACACATTCAATTATATGACACTTTTATGAGAGTATTTACAGCATATATACTTTTGGAATTCAACAACCTATTAGGATGAACCAACTATGCTAAGATGAGAAGTAACACTAGGTTCTAAAGTTGCTAGTGTAGTGTCCTCTTCACTTGAAGTAAAGTGCAAAAAAATGAAACTGCAGTTGAAGTGACAAATCTTTGCTACTACGATAATGTTTTGACTTTGAGATTCTTTAATTAGGGTTATTGTGGCTATGAACTCAACTATTTTGTTAGAACAGGTAAGTTGATACACAAAGATGATTCCTATTTAATTTAGGAATGAAAAGCACATGATGGGTCATCCCACAATAATGGGTTACACTTTTTGGCCAACCTCGACATTGAAATCAACATTTTGAACTAAATCTTCACTTTCTGACACCAATAGCCGCTAAATCGTTAGGAATTTGAAGATAATGTGAACTGGTGATTTGTGAGATTTTGTTTGTAGATTCTAAATATATATTTTTTAAAAAAATTGGACTTAATTGTAAAAAATTTTGTGTCCCCTTTCATAACTAGTTTTTAATAGTAAACAACAATTTTTTAAAGTGACACATATTCTGTAGGACATAACTTTTTTTCTACAAAGGATAAAATTTTGATTCTTTTGAATTTAGATTGGTAACACCGATATATAGGGCATGCATTTGGTTTCATAATGTTTTGTTAAAAATATATTTTTTAATTAAGTTTTGAAGTCAAACCAATTATAATTTATACATAGGCGTATTCTGTAAAACATAACTTTTTCTGTATGTATCGAAATTCAAAAAAAAAATGGTTGAAACAAGAACATCAATACATAGGGCATAGATATTTTTTAATTTTTTTTTACTAATTTACTAATTTTCCATGTGTTTAGAACAGAGAACTTGATGTTCGGTGAAAAACCTACATTCATAAGAAATAAAAAATAAATATAATAATTAAATTTAAGGCTTAGCCCATGTGACTCTTGGGGTGTGCCTTTTAACCACCCGTTATTTTTTTGTGAAGTATTTTTTTATTTAAATAGATAAATTGCATTTTCATCAATATATATATATATATATATATATATATATATATATATATATATATATATATATATATATATATATATATATATATATATATATATATATATATATTTAAAAGTATACTTTTTGGGAAGCTTATAATAAGGACTACATACTTACAAAACATAAATTTTAAATGAATTCATTTGATCCCCCAAAAGGTAAATCAAAAGTGGTTTTTTATCAACATTTTGATAGGTGTAGAGGAGACTCTATTATGGGTAAAAGCAAGAAGTTGGGTCCACGAAGAGGGGAAGTTTCGGCCCAAAAAAAAAATTTGTAAGAAACACGTACACGTTATTGAAAAAATGCATACGAGCTTAGCTATGGGTACCTAAAGCTAAATCAAAATGGCTATGCGTTATGATTCAAGTATGAGACAAGAAAGGCATACACATTATAAAATGCATATGTGTTAGAATGTGTATGCATTTAGAAACGCATATGCGTTAGAACGCATACGCGTTTAGAAATGCGTATGCATTACTAAATGCGTACACGTTAGAATGCGTATGCATTTAGAAATGTGTATGCATTTCTTAAAGGTATTTAATTTTTTAAATAAACGACTGTCATTTCATTTTTTCCAGTGAGCTTGTAGGAGACGAATAGCGACAGAGCAATCTGGGTACACATTTTTCAGGCCCTTTACCAGCACAAATTTCATTGCCACCTCTTCCCGTCGATGCAAGTGACCTCCTCAACCTCTAGGTTGGTTAAATTCTACATTTTTTGGTCTTATATGTTGCATTTTTTACTTGTAATTGTAGTTTACTGTTTGTTATTTTTGTTTGTAATTAGCATGTTTAATTTATAGTTTTTAAATTGCATTTGCAAACAAAATCATCATGCAAATGAGAAACCATAAATTCAAATTTGAAATCCACAAAATTGATACTTAATTTAACTAATTTAATCAAGTAAATCACACAAAACCTAGAGTTACAAATCAAAACCCTAAACCCTAGGTTCCAAAAAACTTAGACCTAAAAACTAAAACCCTTAATGCTTAACCTTAGGACCTAAACCTAAAACCCTTAACCCTATGACCAAAACCCTAAAACGTAAACCTAAAACCGTAAACCCTAAAACCTAAACCTAAAACCCTGAACTGTAAACCCTAAAACCTAAAACTTAAACCACAAACCTAAAACTAAAACCTTAAACCACAAGATTCATGCTTAGTTGTATCACTAAATGATGAATATAATTGACAAGGATCTTTGATGTGTTGATGTTTAGCTTTGAGAAATGTGATCTCTTAGTCTAATTTGAAGGCTATTTGTTAAATGTCTACTAAATATACTCTAATAGAGAACAAATTCATAGGTAGGTATAGAATCAAAACTATGAACTAACTTCCTACTTTCACAAACTTATTCCTATGCTCAAAACTATAGAATCAAAGTTCTATGAACTATCTATCAACATGCCAACTCCTAAGAACTAACTATTAGCTTATAGGAAAAGCAAGTGATGAGTGGTTCCAACATAAAATGGGGAGGAATGATGTTGCAAATAAGGTACCCCACAATAGGATGAAGAGGCAAGGACCACCATAAAAGGAAGACAACACAATTATTTGACTTTTGGCATTCAACCAAGAGAAAATAAGCCCTAGAACATACAACTAAGTCAACATAGAGATAACATATCAAGTAGAAGCAATGGAATCAGTCAAAGATTTAGGAGTAGGCCCATAGAACTCAATTGGACAAAGGATCGGTCTAGGATGGAATACAAATCACAAAATAAATCAATGCACTTGTTATCATTCTACCTAGATAACAATTAGGAATGCAATACAAAGGAACCATAAATGTTTGACAAAAAAGGAACCAATTCACCCTCTTTCCTCCATTGTTGCATATTCCTAGATGAGAGAGAAAGGATGATCATGTTAATTATTGCATATTCCTATGCTCAAACAAACTTCTACCCTTCTACTTGCCTGATCCAAATTGCTCTACTATGCTCCTTCTATTATGTAGGGGACAACTGATATTTATAAATATATTTACTAGGTTGTTGTATGATTAAAGCCATGAGAACACTTTTCCTTAACTAACCCTCTAATAGAAAACAAGATTGAAGACAATGAATAAGTTCTAGGTAAAGGGGGGTTCACTTGGTTGAATTTGAATATCTAAATTTGATGTTGGGTGGAACAATGTTACGCTCGTGAGGTCAACCTTGTGAGCATGGACCCAAACTAGGATAAAAGATAAGCTAGATCATAATAGACAATGATAACCTAGGAATTAGTGTATGGATGGACATGATAATCATACAAATAGGTTGAATGTATTGTGATAATCATGTATTAAACTTTATAAAATGTTTACTTGACATTCAATATCTAGGTTCCAATTCTAACTCTTTGGATTGATATAAATGCTCGATATAGAAAAATGTGTGTTTTAATTTTCATCTAAGACCTTTTGAAAGTGATTAGTAAATAATATGGGATGAAGGGGAGGCTCAAATTGTTTGTATTTTCTACAACATAAATTAGTCTAAATTTTCATTAGATGCATTTTTTAATGTTTTAAATTGAATGTGTCTTAAAATGACATGTATTTTAAATTTGTCCACTTTCAATGTGATTTTTAGTTCAAATTGTGTACATTATTTAATTAGTTTATTGATATATATTTTTTTATTGTTTAACATGTAGTTGCCCTTTCATCACATGGAGCCAAATATAGTTGTAGCCGATGAGTTTTCCATAGAGAATTTCATACATATTGACCATCCCAAAAACCCCTTACGTGGACCATCACCTCCACATAATGTATCACCACCACAAAACCCCACACCTCCGCCTCCTAACCCCCCACGTCCTCAAATTGATCAAAATCAATTAAGAGAGCATAAATGCAAACGTAAATGTCATTCAAGAAAATATAAATTTGATCAAAAATGAGCCCAACCTTCCCCCCATGTAGCATGATTTGCATCTTTGATGCAAACTATTGTCGACTCTGTTCGATCCATCAATGTGGACCTAGTTAGTTTCCATCGATGGAGAGAAGAGAGAAGACAATTTTATGCAGATGGGTTATCTTATAAAGAAATCCATGACCTTCATATTACCAAAGAAGAAATTTGTGCACATTTCTTTAACCCCAATACAAACGAACCAATTCCATCCAATAAAAAATGACTTTCAATTAAATGGTGTAGGCACCAATAGATAGCTGCACATTTTTGGGACAGATGGTGGATGGTCTTCGATACTCCACCACATGGCAATTGTGAGGTGTCCCTTTATTTTTTGAGAAAGTTATAGGTTGAGTTTGAGTTGGGTCAAAAACCCAACTATTTTGATATGAGGTCATTTCAGGGAGTTGGTCATGGCATACCCCAAAATAGATTAGGAGCACGTGTCGATCTTCAACGACGTGCTCTGATTCCACCGATTGTTGCTCCTCTAGCTCCTAGTATTCTCGCTACATATCAACAACAGATGATATCGTCCACATTAGGAGCATTGAGTTCTCTCTCAGGAGATCTCATTCATCAGACTACCCACATGGCAACTAAACTAGGTGATAGAGAGTGCAGAGGTTCAATCTATGGGCATACTCAAGCATCCACTACAGGTCCACCTGTATCTACGACAGAATCATTTATGGACTTACTATATGTTGACAATCATCCTACACAGGTATGTACATCTTTTGAAAGGCATGTATTTTAATTTCTTTGAAATGTGCAAAATTCATGTAAATAATATTAAATTAAATTATATATAATATAATATTAATTTTCAAGAAGTGTTCGGTGTAGATGCATGATCAGAGGAGGTCAGTTTCTCAATATGATCATGTTTGTTTTTGGGGAGTTGTAGAAATGGACATACCTTACAGTCAGGTAAACCAATATATATTTTAATTTATGTCCATATCTAATTTAGTTTGAATTTGTACACATGTGTGAAATTATGATATATTGTATCTATGTAGAGAGGTCATACGATACCCATGACCGACCAACCACAAGGTGTGGCGAGCACTCCTGAGTCATCACTAGCTTTTATGCATGGGCCATCTTAGGTGCATGCTTTCAAAATTTATTTAAGTTTGAAATTTACATGTTCTTTAAAAACTTGCTACATGTACTATGATTATTTTATGCAGGATGATAGTAGTATCCTTATAGATGGTAGGCAAGCTCCTGATCATGGTCATGACGATGAGTCCATATCATTCAAGGTCCTAAACTATACTAAATCTCCTATACAATTTTTAGGTCTTTTAAATATATATTTAAATTCAATTAAAATCATTTTTTATCACTAATATTTTCTAACCTATTGTTTGCTTTATTTGAATATCCAGGAATTAGCAACTCAATCATTTGGTCCTCAATCGATAGTTATACCACCTGTTGAACAAAATGTGTCAGTAAATTCACATGATCAGATGGTAATTTATGCATATACGTAAAATCATTTTTACTATATTTACTATATTTAATTAAAATCAAATTTTTATCGAGTTAATATAAATTCTAATCTATATTGTTTGCTTTATTTAAATATCTTCAATTAAAATCATTTTTCATCACTAATATTTTCTAACCTATTGTTTTCTTTATTTGAATACCCAGGAATTAGCAGCTCAATCAATTGGTCCTCATAGACTTGATTTGACCGATCATCCTGATAGACTTGATTTGACTGATCATCCTGATGGACTATAGATAACTTTATTTATATGTGTGCCACTTGACATATACAGTTTGAACATGTTATTTCATGGACCATTTCACATACATTATATACATTATGATCATGTTTGTGTTTATGAATGTGTTCACATATATGTTATGTTCATTATGATGATTATATGCGCACACACACACACAGATATATATATATATATATATATATATATATATATATATATATATATATATATATATATATAATCTAATTTTCAAGTAATATGCACTATAAATTCTTATCTAGAATGAAATTGCATATATATTTACATGTCATTGTTGAATGAAGGTTAGATGTATTAATTTAATACTTTAGATATACATTTTGAGCATGTTATTTCATGGACGATTTTACATACATTATATACATTATAATCATGTAACTTGTGTTTATGAATGTGATCATGCACATGTTATGTTCATTATGATGATTATATGCACTCATGTATATATATTTTATCTAATTTTCAAGTAATATGTACTATAAATTCTTATCTAGAATCAAATTGCATATATATTTCAAATATGCCATTGTTGAATGATGTTTAGATGTCTTAAAATGATTAACTTTCAAATTTTAATAAAATCACAAGGTTAGGTGACAAATTAATACATTCCTTATAGTTTAGATCATATTCATAATAAAGTAAGGGTAGGTAATTATAACTATTAATCACTAAAAAATATCTATGTAATTGCAATAATCATTCAATGTATCCAAAAGATGCATTCATTAACAAGGTTCTACAAACCATATAATAGGCCCTTAAGCAAATTATAAACTTTTTAAGAAGATCATATTATCCAAAATCTAACACTGATTAAGGGTGGGTAATTTTAACTATTTACCAATTCTAGCAAATATTAATCACTAAACAAAAATCTATGTAATTGCAACAATCATTCAATGTATCCAAAAGATGCATTCATTAACAAGGTTCTACAAACCATATAATAGACCCTTAAGCAAATTCTTAGTCTTACAAAGACCAAAACATCATATATTTCAATTGCAAAAGAACCTTAAAAGGAACAAGGAGTTTATAATAGGACAAACATTTTATCAATTCAATCCAATAATGAAGCATATGAGTCAATAGCTAAAACATTTTTCATCATATTGAAACTATTCTCCAATTAAGCTAAACACTTTATCAAGTAATATAAATCCTATGATTTTGGTGTAGGAGCACCATGATAGTAAAGTCTAGTCCGATTTGAGACCTTGAGGTGAGAGAGAATCATTGGAAGTAGTGTTGGCCTTTGAGAAGTTGGAAACCCATAGTTTGTGATGTAGAGGCAAATTGGATGGGAAAGGATGGACAAACTAGACAAGGTTCTACTTCACCTACAAGCCCAAAAACAAAGATCTTTATGCAAAAGTGGGAACAATAGAAAGAAACTCAAGGATCATAATGGAAATGTTGGTTTGGGATGTCAGGGGACCCATTCCATCCATTGGCCAAGGTAGATTAGACTTCAGGTTGGTACTTCCTTCATAAACCTCCAAAATGAAAATAGTCAAAATAACTTTTGACTCAGATCTCCAAACCTAGATCTTAGATAATCAGTAGATACCCATTATGGCCCTCTATCACATATCCAAAACTTCACATAGGTTGTTTTGGACGGAATATCTCAACCAATAACCCCTGTCAGTGACCTAGAGCCCCAATTAGGCTAAATTTACAAAGAGACTACCTTCAAATGCAAGCCCAGAACTCAACCCAGGGTTTGAACACTTAGAATGCATGCTAAAACAAAGGATTTTGTGGGTTTTAGGCTTCTACTTTCTGTTGTTCCTAAAAATGCACCTTTGGTTCCTTCAATGTGCTCTTAAACATCACCTAACACATGGTTTTGTTAGGCTTCTTCAAAGAAAACTTCTTCCCTTCAGATTCTTTGCCAAAACATTGTCAAAGCATATTGATACAGATCTATTGTAACCCATTCCACTGATCCAATGTGATTCAAGTCAGTGGAATGGCAAGAAAATACATGTTCTCTATCAAAACCCTAGTCTAGGTTTTAATGAGACTATTTTTGCAAGAAACCTTATACCTCCTCTATAATGTGACTTCAAGACATCAAACTAATATTAAATGAAAGGTAACTCAAACATGAAGTTGAATGCCTCATGGAGGCCACCTTGTGTTAGGTGCTCCTGCACCAGTTTGTGTCCTTTAAATAGGAAATTACCTTGAGAGGATTTCTTGTGAAGTTTGTAGAAGTGCTTAGTTGAGCCCATTGTTGTGAAATAAGCCTCCTTGTGATTGACTTTGACACCTTTTTTGACATCATATTTTCTTCTAAGTATTTTTCCATTCTTAGATTTAAGTCGCAATTCCTCCCTTACTAGGAGGAGGAAAAAACCTACGGTCTAATGTCTCATACTTAGGTTTACACAAGATTTCATGTAGAACTTAGGTAGAAGAACATCTAGCTTAGAATTATAGAAAAAATTAGTATAATACTAATAATGCAATATAATGTTGACTTCCTAAGAAGGTCATATTCTCCAAAATCTAACACCAATTAAGGGCAGGTAATTTTAACTATTTTTGAATTCTAGAAAATATTAATCACTAAACAAAAATCTATGTAATTACAACAATCATTCAATGTATCCAAAAGATGCATTCATTAACAAGGTTCTACAAACCATATAATAGGCCTTTAAGCAAATTCTTAGTCTTACAGACACCATAACATCATATATTTCAATTACAAAAGAACCTTAAAAGGAACAAGGAGTTTATAACAAGACAAACATTTTATCAATTCAATCCAATAATGAAGCATATGAGTCAATAGCTAAAACATTTTTCATCATATTGAACCTAATCTCCAATCAAGATAAACAATTTATCAAGTAACATAAATCCTATGATTTTTGTGTAGGAGCACCATGATAGTAAAGTCTAGTTTGATTTGAGACCCTGAGGTGAGAGAGAGTCATTGGAAGCAGTGTTGGCCTTTGAGAAGTTGGAAACCCATAGTTTGTGTCCTTGAAATAGGAAATTGCCTTGAGAGGATTTCTTGTGAAGTTTGTAGAAGCACTTAGTTGAGCCCATTGTTGTGAAATAAGCCTCCTTGGGATTGAGTTTGACACCTTGTTTGACATTAGATTTTCTTCTAATTCTCTAATCACCAATTCTCTAAGTATTTTTCCATTCTTAGATTTAAGTCACAATTCCTCCCTTACTAGGAGGAGGAAAAAATCTAAGGTCTAATGTCTCATACTTAGGTTTACACAATATTTCATGTAGAACTTAGGTAGAAGAACATCTAGCTTAGAATGATAGAAAAATCCAGTATAATACTAATAATACAATATAATGTTGACTTCCTAAGAAGGTCATATTTTCCAAAATCTAATACCAATTAAGGGCAGGTAATTTTAACTATTTTCCAATTCTAGCAAATTTTAATCACTAAACAAAAATCTATGTAATTGCAACAATCATTCATTGTATCCAAAAGATGCATTCATTAACAAGGTTCTATAAACCATATAATAGGCCCTTAAGCAAATTCTTAGTCTTACAGACACCATAACATCATATATTTCAATTGCAAAAGAACCTTAAAAGGAACAAGGAGTTTATAACAGGACAAACATTTTATCCATTCAATTCAATAATGAAGCATAGGAGTCAATAGCTAAAACATTTTTCATCATATTGAACCTATTCTCCAATTAAGCTAAACACTTTATCAAGTAATATAAATCCTATGATTTTGGTGCAGGAGCACCATGATAGTAAAGTCTGGTCTGATTTGAGACCCTAAGGTGAGAGAGAGTCATTGGAAGCAGTGTTGACCTTTGAGATGTTGGAAACCCATAGTTTGTGTCCTTGAAATAGGAAATTACCTTGAGAGGATTGCTTGTGAAGTTTGTAGAAGTGCTTAGTTGAGCCCATTGTTGTGAAATAAGCCTCCTTGGGATTGAGTTTGACACCTTGTTTGACATTTGATTTTCTTCTAAGTCTCTAATCATTGATTCTCTAAGTATTTTTCCATTCTTAGATTTAAGTTGCAATTCCTCCCTTACTAGGAGGAAAGAACCTAAGGTCTAATGTCTCATACATAGGTTTACACAAGATTTCATGTAGAACTTAGGTAGGAGAACATCTAGCTTATAATGATAGAAAAATTCAGTATAATACTAATAATGCAATATAATGTTGACTTCCTAAGAAGATCATATTCTCCAAATCTAACACCAATCATTTACAATTCTTCGACTCAAGATATTAATTATATTAGACTTAGAGATCTACACTTTCTTATGAAATAATCTGGACTAGATGACTTTGCAAAAGTACTTTAAGCTAAATTATCTTGACACTATTAATGACCATAACTTATACTTGACATGTATAAAATGTATAAGATACAATTAAATAATTTTATAAAATGTGGTTTATAAGAGACAATTTGTATAAGATAAAATTGGAACAAGATATAAAAAGTGATTTATAGGTTCATTGAAATTCATACATCGAACAAACATATATAATGTTTATTGATGTTTAATACAACTATATTGATGTTGAAACATATGTGCATATAAATACAATTAAAGGTTATCCACTTTTAGCTCAAGACCACAAATTGATATTTACATAATTTATATGATGAAATTTTTTTACAGTGACAATCATGGTAGATCGACTTGATGAGAACCTACAAAAATAATTAATGTAAGTAAAGAAACTATATTTTATGAGTCATGTAACTAGATAATTCATATGAGAAAAGAACAATACATACTAAACCTAGATATCCTAGATATAGATTATATGAGTCATGCATCTTGTAAACCCTACAAATCTTAGAAATCCTAAATATAGATTAGTTATTCTAAGAGGATGGCTTAAGGGGAGTTAAAAGATGTACCATAAACCCTTAACCCATATAGATCTGTTATTCTTTGCATCTCATGAACCCTATGACCTAAAGCCTAGGAGATGCAAGATGATGGATTAAGGGTTTCAGATAAGAGGATATGGCTTAAGGGGTTCTAAGAGGATGCCTTAAGGGGAGTTAAGAGATGAACCCTAAACCCTTAACCCATAATAGATTTGCTATTCTAACCATCTTGTGAACCCTATAAACCCTTAACCATAGTACTTAAAGCCTAGGATATGAACCCTTAACCTATAATAGATTCAAGTTATTCTAATCATCTCATGAACCCTAGAAATCCTAAACCCTTAACCATAGGACCTAAAGCCTAGGATATGAGGAGGGATTAAGGGTAGATAGGAGGATATGGCTTAAGGGGTCCTAAGAGGATGGCTTAAGAGGAAAATTAAGAGAGTGACTTAAGGGGATGCAAGAGGATAGATTAAGGGTAGATAGGAGGATATGGCTTAAGGGGTCCTAAGAGAATGGATTAAAGGGATATGAAATCAATTATAAACTTTTTATAAAATAACAATGAATTATTTAGTTTTATATTTTGACTATCAATTAAATGTATCTAGAACTATATATAGTTACTTGTATCTAGATTCGAATTCCATTGTAATATATATGCATGGGCCCTCTCTTTTTTGTAATGTATCTAGTTTTGGGAGACCTAAAACAAAAATGATTTAAAACTATAATTAATAAATGACTAGAGACTAACATATATATAGACATGTATATGCAATAAATTTTTAACTATATATATACAACTATATACTTACCTGTATTTATTTACTCTGTTGTACCATTTGCATCCTCTCTTTTTTTTAATGCACCTATGATTGTCTCATGATCATCCATTGAAAGTTTCCATAACACTTTATTAGTAGGCCTCCCTTTATATCTAACTAGTTTTATATTGGTTTCCAAAATCAAATGTGAGTAATGTATAGTATTCTTGTGTCTTTCATAGTCTTCAAATGCAAGCAAGCCATTCTTTCTTATTAGATATTTTCAAAGCTAGGTGCCAACAACAACCACATAACCAGTTGGACACTCAAAGTTCTCATCATCCACTTGAGGATGTACCAACTTATGTTTTCTCTCAACACATCTATCCAACCAATACTCCATCTCCTCTTCATTCCCCTCAAGTGCAACAACATCATACACATGTCTTGCAGAAAAAAAATTAATTCAATAAAGAGTGACATATGTTTAATTCACATATAAAAATGCATACATATATAATTTAATTTAATTTTTAATGTACCTTCTTGTACAAGGTCTGAAACACGATCATAATCATCTGATGCAAACAGTTGATTATCTTCAATTGTCATTCCATGTTGATCGTGTGTCGATGTAGGTGTTAAGGCTCTTTGTTGCCATTATTCGACCCATTTTGTATTTTCACACGCCTTCCAATCACCTGCAATACAAAATTGACAAAAACATGCAAGCTCCCTTGTCCATATTGTCCATGTGTTTGCATTGGAACTCTTAAACGAATGCCATTTTGCAGATCCATTAATTGTTTCACAATCTTGTCGAGTAAGAATATCATTTTCTTCAACTAACCAAAAGAAGCGTTGAATTATTGAGTTGTCACTTGTTCTTGTAGATAATTTTGCATTACACCAATCTACAATTGCACGTGCATCTCTGAATTTTGTTGCATCCTCAAATTTTAGTTGCTCTCTAGCAAGAGCTCTTTTCACACATGCACCTGCTCCATCATGTTATCATTTACCATGTCCAGCTTTAAAAAAACTCCATATGTGCTGGATATTATTTTCCTTATGAACTCTACATAACCAATAAAATATTCTAGCATTCTTAAATTGACCTGTGCAATTATCTGACCATATGAGATGTTCTCTCATTTGAATTCCTCTCTCTTTTAAATTTTTATAAAATGTATCAAAACAATATTGAACAAACTTAGGTGAATGTAATCAATTATCACTCACATAAAAATGGTACTCTCTCAAAATTTTCTATTATCTTCTCTACTATCATCTACATTTCTATATACAATATGAACAAATATGGCTACTTGCACTGAATTATAATATTGTGATTGAATTTCTTCTTGTGGACTAAGAGTATAGTTTTCAGCAAAATCAACAACTGACAATATAGTTCCAACTGGGAATGTGTTTTTACATGTATGAAATTGACCATCAAGCCAATGAGCATTTTGAGAGTGTTTTACATATTTAGGTACAATCTTATCTTTAAATTTTTTAATAAATGCATGCACACTAAGTTTTTCCACAATTAGCTCACAACATTTTCCAATTTTTCCATCTTTTAAAGAATAGTCAACATTTTAAATTTTTTTAACATCCACTAATTGTTGTCCAAATTCATGTAAACTACTTTCATGCATACATTCTCCTAACAATAAAAAATTACCAATTCTATCACATTGTCTAGAAATACATGCATTTAAATAAAATAAGTTTCCATTAAGGGGTTCACAAAACAAAACTGCTATAAAATATTTGATTGTTCTAGGTGGCATATTAATACCACAAATGTCCTGCATAATTTGGTTAGCATGCAAAGTACAACATATATAGTGAAAAATATCATAATAATAACGAAATTGTACATGAGTTTTACAACAATAGGAGATTCATTGTTTATTAATTCTAACATACCAAGGTTTACATTTTACGAATGATCTTTAACTTATGCTAATATTTAGTAAGATTGAATCATCTAAAAAAAATTATATAATTTAGTTTGAGTCATATCTAATAGATTCTTTGGATGAGGGTCACGTATTTTTGATCCTGCCCTTAATTTTAAAACATCTCTAATATTAGGTGATACTCTTGTATTATCATGTCAAAAATTTTTGATTAAAGATTTGATTTCATTAGTTAATTTCATATTTGACCTTGGGAGTCTACCACTAAAACTCCAACATTGATTAATTGGATCTTTTTTAATACTTTCTTTTCTTTTAGTCGATCTTATCAAAGTTTTAGGATTTACTTTTATATATTTACTAATCTTACTTAACATTCTTTTATTTGAAGTTGATTTATTAACTAGAGCAGTTGTTATTGCACGATGAGCTACATTCTTATCTTTAGATCGACTTTTCTTTCCTATAGAATCAATAGCATTGGCAACACTAGATATGACTTATTCTATTGAATAGTCTTTCTTTTTTGGTTTTATAAAAATACCTAATTTTTTCATCATTTTTTGCATTTTCCACATTTTCATCAATTGTATCATGAGTTGACATTAGAATCCTAATTTCTTTCTTTAAAAGAAATATTTTATATAATCTATTTCCATGAGTTCTCATTTGTCTCCAAGAAACTTTACGAGGAAGGTTATCTAACACATCTCTTTCAATTGTAAAAAAATATTTTCATTTTCATTCATACAAGTGGTTTCATTTTCATTGAACATGCAAGGGGTTTCATTTTCATTTTCAAACATACAAGGGATTTCATTATCATTTTCATCAATATGAGGGATTTCATCATTATTTTGTTTTTGCATTGTTTCAAAACTAGAATTATTGATACCATCAATGGTGTATCTAGCTTCAACTAAATAACTAATTTCAATATTAACAAGACTTGAGTTTGAAGACATACCCGCATAAATTATTTCAATACGTGCATTTTTCATATCATTGGGAGGTGGATTTGAAGACATACATGAAGTTGTTTGTATAGATGCTATTTCCGTATCATTCAAAGTTGAAGTTGAAGGCATAGTTGGGTTTGTCTCCATAATTGCATTTTCTTCCATATTCACCATCTCCACATTTGCATCATCTACATTCATCTCACTCTTCATGGTTTCCTCTTCAACATTCATGGAACTAGATGCTTCCAAATTTTTCATTTGGTGGATTCTTTCTCTTCTATCCCTTTGTCTTTTTGCCTCCATTTCTCTATTTGCTTCAAATTCTTCGGGTGTCATTAACTTTCTACATCTTTTTCTTTGTCTTTGCTTTGATCCCATGATTAGAAAACCCTCTTGATAAAAACACAAATGAATCTTAACAAGTATTTTCTAATTGCCACCTCCTTCAAATATTCAAATAAAACTATATAATATGGAGATCCTTTCTTCTATAAACTTTGAAGTACAAAAACATCATGAATACATTCAAAATCTCTCTTTTTCCAAATCTTCTTGTAAAAAGTCCTCGTACTTAAGTCCACTTCAAAAAATTTAATTTGCAGTTGTTTCTTACAAAATTTTGAATAGAATATGACCTGTTAAGAGATTGTACAAGACAAGAATGCAATAAAATATGTAGAAATTGGCGTTTTCAATCCATACTGCAAAAAGAGAATGTTGTAGGGAAAAAGTGCTCAGTTGGTTTTTTCCAAATTGGGGAAAAATAGATCTATTAGAAACATGTATGCATTATAAAATGCGTACACATTATATTTTATAAACACATACAAATTATGTAACGCGTACACGTTTCTTTTTTTGAATAGCCAAATAGATAACGTATACACATTTATAAAACGCGTACACATTTTTCTTAAAAATGCGTACGCATTTCTTTTAGGAACGCATACGTGTTTCATAACGCATACGCTTTTTTTAAAATTTGAATTCTCAATCCACATGCAGCCTCAGTTTTAGGCTTGGGAAAGGCTTGGCAAGCTGACCCTTAGCCTTTGACCTGCAACTAAAAAACTAAGGCAAGTTCAAGAGAAATGTCAATCTTTGACGATATAGTTGATGGACTTTTTTATGAATTAATCTACGAAATTAAAACCCATTATAGAATAGGATGTCTAGTTTCAAAATATATAAGTTTTGTTATGATTAGTTTATGTTTGATATTTTTAATTAATTTCTAAGCAAACTGGTCCATAAACTTGAAATATCAAGTTTTTTTTATTTTTTAATAATTTTTTTTTGGTTGATTTTTTTGTAAAAAAAATTATATGACATCAATCTTCAAACAATTTTTTACACAATGAAAAAAAAATTTAAAAATGTTTAGTTTAGGTCCAATTATGCTGTTCATACACGTTGATTTTCAAAAATAACAATTAGGGCCAAGAAAAATTTAATAAAAAAAATATTTAGAAAAAAATTACAAAAAAATTCCTCATCAATCTTCATGTTGTTAGGTATCTTTTTCCAAAAGGAATTAGAAAAGTACTTTCATTTAGGTCAAAAAGTGGTGTCCATACATGTGCACAGTATGGTAAAAAAATGACTTATAAAAAGTGGTTTTTATAAATACCTATCAAAATTGAATTTCTATCATCCGAGTTTTTAAAAAAATTACATATTTGGAAACTAGATTCAAAATACTAAATTTTATATTACTAACTTTTTCCAAGATTCATTATGTAAGTGCTTTAAATTTTCAGTCCAAGTGTGATAAATTCTGAAAAACAGCAAAAACACTTCCATTTTTTGAGCTTTTTGTGGACCCAACTTCTTGCATCAACCCTTATAAGTATGGTTTAAAACTAGCAGGGTTCTATCCAAGGGGGTTTGAATCTAAGGGGGTTTGATCAAACCCTCTTCAATTAAAATCCTTTAAATGGAACCTTTCAAGGCTTAAATCATTATATTTTCTAAAAATATGTGATTTCAGCAACAAATAGGATGTCCCAAAAAGTGTAACCATTATTGTGGCAACACATATATCATGTACATATCCATTACCTAATTTTACAGTTCCCTTACCACATACATTATAATAGATATCATCTATCAGTATTTTGAAGGTGTTGCATGGAAGAATTGTGACAAACACCTCTGTAAGGTGACGTGTTCAATTGCACATGAACTGAGAATCCATTTGTTGACTTCTAATTTTGAAGGTGCCATGGATTTATCTTTTTACCTTCTTGAAGATGTGTTCCCCTAATTTGCAATTTGAATCCATAATTGAACTTTATATAAGGTGGGACTTTATAAGTTGAGTGCATGATTAATCTTTTCTTATATCCCCCTTTAAAGTGGCACTTTATAATGTTAGTGCATTATGAACACTATTACTCCCTTTGATTATTTGTTGTTCCCCCTAAATTTAGCACTTTATAGAAGTAGTGCTTTAGGTTGCCCAAAAAGAGAATAAACAAGCACTTTATAATTTCAGTGTGATTTTATGCTAGATGGATGGGCGATGAAAAAATATGCACTTTTACAAAAAGAATCACTTGATTCCTAGTTGATTTGCAAAAGTTATTGAAGTTGCAAGTTTGTATGCAATTATAAAAAAAACTTCTATGAGCAAAAAAAAATTTAGATTTTGGAAAATTAAATTTGCATGCAAAATTTTGTGAAGAAAAAATGAAAAGAAAAAAATTAAGCCCCCTTGGGCTACGCATGACCAGGGGCTAAAACCCCATGTGACCATGGGCTAAAGATTTGAAATAGTGCCCCCTCCCCCTTGCTGACATCACTCCCCCTAGTTTCTTATGTCAGCTGAATAGTGTTGCACTTGGTGAGAAGAAACTTGACAATCATGAGACTCCCTTGTTGTTGCTAAAAGGTAGATTTGGGTCATTCAGAAAGGCAAAACAAGGGCGTTACTGTAAGCACAAAAATCATGCACAACCTCCACGATGACCCCTATGATTATTTTAATCCTTGTCATGTACATGTAAGCATGAAATAATGTCTTTTAAGCAACAAACCTCCTATTGATGTGTCTTCTATCTTGTCTTGTGTTGTTTCTTCTTTGTCAATTTCTCCCTCTCCCCGTTTGCGACGCTTTTTGACACTTTTTGTGACACTTGTCGATTTGCATTTTCTAAGCTTTTGACCTTGCTCCTAAGCCTTGTAAGCATCTTGTAGGTGAGTTTACACCTTTCCCCTATGTTTTTCATCCTCTGCACCCCCTAGAAGCCTTCTAGAGGTCCCCCCTATCCATCTCCCACCTTCAGTTTTTAGTTCTACTCATCCAATTTAAATCTCCCCCAGAAGATCCTGCAGGTGCAAGTAGAGATTTGGATTCTTGCACATGAATTATATGTTTCTGGAGGTAGAACCCCTCCTTTTCTTCTCTTCTTTCATCTCCCCCTGTAATTCTTTAGAAAACCCTGTCAAGCCCGGATCTCCCCTAGGTGACCCTACTAGCAAAAGAGGCAACCCTGCCATCTTTATAGCCATCGAAAAACTCGAGTTTCTCACTCATTTTAGCTCCGTTTTTGCCCATTTTCCTTCCAATTCACATGATTTTTGATGCCTAATATGGAGTTGACTATTTCATGCACCCACACTTGCATAATTAACTCCATCCGATCTATAATTAACTTCATCTGATCTATAGTTAACTTCTCAACCAATCTCATGCATTCTTCTAACTCCATTTCTTCTTCAGTGATAAGCTATCATTGCTTCATCACTCTCTAATCAATTGAGTTCATTGGGTAATCAATCTAGTTCACTCCCCAATCAATCCTTGTTAACTCTTCAATCAATTGAGTTAACTTCTCAATCAATTCCACCTCTCATCCCTTCTTCAAACCTATAAATACCCCTCATCTCTTCATTATTTTCCAAGTTCAGCAAGTTGGAGAATACTCTTCTCATCTTCACAAGCTTTTTCAAGCTTCTTCACTAGCCTTTGAGCCTCTTTCTTCATTTCTTTCTTTAGTTTTCTAAAGCTTCAAAGCTCTTCCAAGGAGGCAAATTCATTGTGCACACAACTCTTGCTAGTTTTTGCTCTCCAATTTAGCATTCAAATGCTCTCACAGGATGAAGGCGTCTTTTATTTTATTCATTGTTCAACCAAGCATCATTACACTACATCATTCAATTCCATTGTGCTCAACCAAATCTTTCATTGAGCTCATTCAAGCTTCTTCTTTGCTTCTTTGTGTCATTTTGTCATCAAGAGGTCTTCCCACTGCTACAAAAGGACTCAAGGTTGCCAATATCAAGGATTTATGAGGGTAGTGGAGTCACACAAATCTTCATTTCTCTCAGGTTCCTTCATTGTTTTATTCAATTCATAGTAATTAGAAAACCAAATTTTCTCTTGGGAATAGTAAATCATTGCTTTTTCCTTGATAATTAGATCTTGCTTGTTAGAATAGTTATTTTTCATATTCCTAGATCTAAATTATTTTGTAGAAGCAATTTGCTTTTTCTAGATTAGATTACTTCAAAACTATCAAAAACCTAAAAACATAGATTAAGATTGCATTAGGAAAAGTCATATTAGATTGCATACACATTTCCCTTTTATAGATTAAAGAGAACTTTTCATTTCCAAAATACTAAAAAAGCACAAAAAAAATGTTTTACATATCATTTAGCTTTGCATGCATGTAGAAACCCTAGAATAGACAAACTTGCAAACCCTTGATACCATCACGACGTAACTATGGTTAAATGATTTTAATCAAATGCTTGATACCATCACAAGGTAAACATAAAGTCCAAACATAGTCAAACCCTAGGTCAACTAAACCCTAGGTAAAACCCTTAAATCTAGTTAAGGTTAGTAATCACACATCTACCTCCATCTTGGCTTAGGAATGTACCTAGGAGTGAGAGGAGAGTGGGTGAGGGCTATCTGTGATGAGATTGAGGAGATCAATCCACGACCACAACAAGAAACATTTGTTCTACCACAAGGAGACCCATTTGTCCTCTTATTGTTAGAAGAAACTAGACAACTCCAAATACAAAGAGAACTCATTCAACTCATTGAGAGACAAGAGGACATAAATGAAAGAAACCACTTACCCACACAGAGGTGGAATAGAAGAAACCCCAACAGGAGAAGAGAAACTAGTGACCCTTCGTGTCATAGGGTTATCTCAACTACAACTACAATCAAACGAAATATTTGACTTAGCATACAACAACAAAGGCCACAGGACTTGTTGACCCCTCTCCACAAAGTCCAGCTCTCCAATGAGCCAGAACCCCACCATGTCTCACCTCCTCTTGACTGGCTACTTCCACATGAGCGAGAGTGACGTGGTGGATTACCCTGTGGAAAAGAGAATCTAGGCATTCTCTATCTTTCAACAACCCAACTTGGGAAAACAACCCGGCCATACCAAATGTAAAGCTAGAAGGATAAGGTCAGAAATACATCGACCTGATCAACCTTCCACAAGAACATCAAGAACTCATCTTGATGAGGAAGTTAAGCGATTAGAAGAACACTTGCAGGAAGCCAAAGACACTCAAGTGGCATTAAGGATTACCTTGCGAGAAGAGTAAAAATAGTATGCTGCACACAAGGAAACACATCACCATCAAAACACTCAAAGAGAACATCCCAAAAATGAAGAAACACCTAGAGCCACGACTCCTATAGACTTCATCGCAACATTAGTACAAATAATTAGAATCTTGGAAGTGGAGCAAGTTGCTACTGAAAGAAGGTAGAAATCTCATGAACAGGACCAGCAGGCATCTCAAAATCCCCCTACCTCAATTATTATTCACAAAATGCCAGTAATGACACATGTCTAAATAGGAATCCTCCTATTTAGAACAATCCAACAAATCTAACAATGGGTTATCAAAACCCACCTACGAGGTTATTACTATCAACCCCGCAATCTCAAAGTGCCTTTCTAGGAACATATCTCAAATATTTGAACAAACCTTTGGACCAAAACATAAGAAACGTGCAACTACCTTGGCCATTGCTAGATCTCCCGAAGTTCAAAGGAGGAGATCCAAACTCCCACATTAAAGCCTACACCATAGCCATAAGAGAACTCCTCCCTTGGGATGGGGTTATAGAAAAAATATTTCCAAAAACTCTTGAAGGCCTCACTTTGGATTGGTATTATTGTCTCCCAGAAGCCTCAATCCATTCATTCAGACAACCAATCAGAGAATTTGTCATAGCATTCGACATGAACAAACTTGTTAAAATAGGGATCAAAGAATTCCTCACAATGAAACAAGAGCCAGATGAATCCATAGTCCACTTTGTCACTCGATGGAGGCAAGTCCTTTATTCTTCAACTAGTGCTCCGAACATGGACCATAGTGAACTGTGCAACCTCTTTTTGCATGCCCTTAACAAGGACATGAGAGAAGATGTTCAAAAATTGCCATACAAATACTATGAAGAGGAATTGGAAAGTGCTTTGAGGATTGACCAAGCTGCCATCAATAGTGGTAGAAAGGTCTATGGGTCAAACGGAAAGCTAATGAAGGAAGACACAAGAAAAAATGCTTCTATCATTAAAATCCTTAAAAACAATAGGAGTACAACCATAGATAGGGTGACAGATCAACCCCCAATCAAGAGGATAAAAGATGATTACAATGGAAGAGATTACAATCCTCCTAACGTGAATGCCATAGATTGACCTAAAAACAATGGGTACTACCCTCGAGACAATTACCAAAGTTGGAACTATTGGTTTTTCTTCTGAATCAACATTAGGGTTTGCCAGTTCTAATGCACAGGCAGATTCAACCAACTAATACAGGAGGTTGCGTGAGCTCCTCCCCTTCACTTCTGGTTCTGCCGCAGCAAGGGGGGTGTCCCTATTTGCTAAAGATGTAACCTTGACTAACTCAATGACAGAATGATTTAGCTTGACAGCAACAGGCAGAATACTTTTATGTGTGGACCAAGATCTGCATGATAGATCACAAGGTTGGCAACATTCTTGGACATATTTGTCTGGTTAAGAATGAGAGTAAGCAGGGGGTTCCTAATCCTAATCCTGCAACTAATGGGTTTTGGATGGTTTAAATTTGATGGTTTTGATGCAAGACAGGGGCCTTGGATCATAACTACTAACCCAGGTGCAAACTGGTGCCTATCTCAGGGCAAGGAGTCAACTAGACGTATGCAACAGATGGTTTACAACTAGCATTCAAGTTTCAAGGGGTTGGATTGATGCTTGCCTTACAAACATCACCCAAGAATGGGTATTCAGCTGCCTCTACTTACAAGTATCCCTGCTGACAAACAACCTTCTCCATGCTTAACCTAAAACAATTTAATCCACTCCTTGAAAGGAAGTTAGAGATGAAGCATGTGATACAGAAACTTATACCCTAGAATCTGAGAAACTCTTAGCAGCCAGATTCAAAAGAAGGAAATGCATGCAGCGAAGGAGATAAACAGATAAACACATGCATAAGAGCATTTTTCATCTATATCAACATGAAACTAAACATACATGCAAAATACATTCATGATGCAACTCATAAACTCCAGAATAAGATAAAACAACCTCGGATCATGCCCTGTTCTTCATTATTTACACAAAAATGCCCAAGTCTTCAACAACCAAATATGAGTGACACAGTTTGCATTTTATAGCAAAACTGTGTACTCAGCCAAAATTACAACGGTCAACCCAAAAATCACCAGATACAATGCACGAGGAATGGCACTCAGGAATATTCAATGTTGCGGAGAGACAAAGAGGAATGAGTAGGTGGAACCGGGATCCGCACCGCCGTTCAAGGACATTCATCCTCAAACGGGTTGTTGACCCGTCCATCACCGACCCATACCACTGCAACTTTGCCATTAAAGCCTCAGCTACCCGCAGCCTCAGAAAATGCAACAGCAGCGTGTCCATGGAGTTTTCCCACTCAAAACAATGCCTGTGGATGCAAAGAAAACCCACGCTGCAACTTAAAACTTGGTCGTTGATCTGTCTCCCAATTGTTGAGATCAAATGGCCTTAAAATCACATTGACCAGGTCGCCAGCCAGTTAGATCAAGCCACATAGGCACCTTTTGCTATCGCTGGCTTTTCCACTCACCATTTTGCCATTTTCGCCCTCGTATATGCAAAAACATGCATATACAATCGTCCGATATACAAGCCAGATGCCAAACACTTACCTACCGCATTTGATTTTCCCATCGGGTCTGAAATGCATATGTTTCATTGCACCTGTCGCATTGTATATGCAAAAACATATACAAGCACCTTATATACAAGCCAGACCTCAAATTTCTTTCACTACACTTCATCCTTCCATCGCGTCTGGGTTGTATGTCTTTTCTTATATATCGGCTTGTATGCGCAAACATACAAGAAAATACATATACAACTAGTGGGCCCCAAACCTTGTATCTTCCCCACTGCACTGTTCATCATGCATGCCGCAAGCCTTTGTATAATTTTCAATGTACATTCCCTTACACATACAAACAAAGAATCTTCTCCAGAATATTCATGCAATGTATCTAACCATTATATGTGCGCCCAAATGTATATTGCATATACATTCCATCTTGTATATCCATAGGCCCCACCACATGCATCTCTGCCTCGCCACTGTAGCAATTGTATATTAGCATGCCCTTGTATATTTTACTTTGTATATTTTCTCTGCATACAAACAGCGAATCTTTCCTAGAATATGCCTACAATGTATCTTTTCTCTTTGTTACCCTTTGAGTCGCCCTTATTTATTCATTCATTGGTAATATTTCCTGAACAAGATCCGGTTTACTGTGTTATATTTTTGGTCATACCTTTGTTTTGTAAATCGACTCTTGGTCCTTTAATTTTTATCCATTTGTTGTCTTTATAGACAAGGTTACTTAAGGCTTGAACCTTTGAACCCGAACCATTCTCAAAGTTCAAAGTTCAAATGGTTCAACACGTCTAAAGCATCTCATAAAGCAAACTGTCATTTTGTATGTCTTTTGCGTCTTTGAACTTTCGGGTTGAACTTGAACCTTCCACTCGTACTCTATAGAAGGTTCAAGGTTCAATGGTTCAACAGTCTTAAGGTTCAACATTCACTGTCTTCTTATAAGTCGGGTCACTTAGTTACCTTGCGTAATTATTCAACTTGAACCTTCCGCGCGTACTCTATAGCGGGGTTCAAGGTTCAAGGTTTGTTGGTTCAAGGTTCAACAGTTCACTGTTTCATAGTCAAAAGCCTTTACCAAAGCCGCGCAACTTTTGTTGGTCTACAGAACCCTTGCGTCTTTGAACTTTCATATTGAACCACGTCTTTACAAGTTCAACGTTTCATGAGTTGAGTCCCTATTTCAGTAAGTCAATCCTTTGCTTACCTATATGGTCTGATTAGCATGTTTGAACCACCATATTGAACCAATGCATTGAACCACGTCCTAAAGGTTCAATGGTTCAATAGTTCAAAGATTCGGTGATTTGGTCCTGTTTGTTCCCGCAGCTTTCTAAGTCAAACATAGCAGGAAAGTTGGAGGAAATTATATCAGAAACTCATTATGAGACCGAGAGCTCTAATTTAGCGGAGGCTACGGATAATCATTATACTTCATGATGGCACGTGAATAGTACTTGCTATTAATGAAGAAATCAGAGTTCACGTCTTTTCAAATACTTTTGGCACGTTTTGTTCCGAGCAATAATTATTCATTCTGGTAAGTGCCATTATTAACCAAGAACAAGCCAAGTTTAGCAAGTAAACATACTGTGCAATGCGGAGGAGGATAGTGCCGGAAGTGTAAGGCTCTTTTTGTTCAAGTTTTCACAGTGAATTCAGATATCCTAAAGGTGAGTTCTGTTTCCCCTGTGCTATTCCTAGTTCTTATGCTGGAAAGAGGAATCTCTAGAATTTTTATTGTTTTCAAAATTTGAAGTGTTTCATTATAATCGTCCAAATATGTCTTTGAAATCTACGTGTTTGGGGGATGAACATGGCCCCGACCTTACTTATTCTCACTCAGAATTTGGAGATACTGCATTGGTTCAATATGATTTAGAGGAATTTAAAGAAAGAGCTAGAAACCCTGTTCAAACACCTACAATGAAAAAAATTGTAGACAGTGGTCTAGTTGAAGCTGCAGCTTTTCCTCAGGCTATACTGTGCCTAGAGTTGGTTCAAGAATGTATGAATAGGTACGATCCCCAGGACAGGTGTGTCAAAAATACAAATGGGGATGTGTTATTTTATGTTAACAGACAAACCCTCATGTCTGTGATGAAGATACCACCTAAGCAGGCATATTCCAGCCTTGACATTACTGCCTCCAACAGGTATTTCTCAGAAAAGAGATCAACTTACAAAAGTGTAATAGCAAGGAACTGGTTGCTAAAATTTCAGAAGGGTGGTTCAAGATTGCCCAGACCACTTACCAGAGATCATTTGATAAAAGAGGTAAGGGATATTGTGGTATTGTTACACAGACGGAAAGGCAGTCAACATGCCTACTATTGGGAGGACTGGATGTACTTTTTCATACAAGTCATCCTTCAAGAGGATCAATATTTAGATTGGGCTGAAATAGTGGCTGACTGTCTACATCAGGGTTTGAGCAATTGTCTGGGCAACAGAGATTTCTATATGTCTTCGTACCTGTTCTATTGTCTAGCATCTACAAGAGATTGGTTTGACCTACCCCATGCACCCATAGCTGAGAATAGTAAAATTTATGAATATTATTCATAGTTGCAAACAAAGAATTGCTATGAAAATTACAAAAGGGTTAATGATGTCTTCACTGGGAAGATGACTTATGAATTGGTAGTGAACCCGGGTAAGAGAATGTCCAGTGAAGCAATGCAACTGATCAGTATCTATGGTAGTTTCTTCATCCAATTTTCTGAGTTCACTTACATCAGAGTTGGAGGATTTGATGGTGAACCTGTGAAGTTACCTAGATATGTGTTTGATCGTTTCGTGCTGATGGAGATATGTAGGCAATTGGCACATGTTGATAAGAAATTTCCATCAAAAAGGGGTTGTGGTATTTGTTTTCCTGTTGAACTTGGGCATTATTCATGCCATTCAAAATCTGATGCCTTGAATTTGGAGGTGAACCTCAAAAGGTTCAATTTTCAGTCCTTCGCTGCCAGGTCTCAATTTGGCTGTAAAAGATTTGTCAGAGAGAACCTAGATTCTGGAACAGGGCATTCACACCTTCCAAAACTAGAGGATTACTGGGAAGACTGTCTAGATGAATTTGAGGTCAGAAGAAGGCTGTGGTGTAGGTTTTCTTTGGGGCAAATAATTACACTCAATTTAAACATGGATATTTCTGGTATTTCTGATGATGGGGAATAGTTGGTTGACCCACAATTTGAAAAAGTAGAACACTTACCCATTCCAGAGGTGGACTGGAGCAAAAAGGAAGAAGACAGAATTGAAGTTAAAACTCTTCCAGTAATAAGAAGAACTGAGAAATGGTTGAGAGAAAAGAGACAGGAAGGGCTACAGGATAAAAATACTCAACAATTCTCTTCAATGGTTGGATCATCGCTTCCCATAGACTCTTCTAATCAACCTCTTGCTATTTGTGGTGTAGGTGCTTCCAAGCCATCAACTGAGAGAAGCCCTGTCACTAAGAGATCTAGAAGAATCCTCACTAATATTCTGCCATCTCGTGTTACTAGGTTAAGGACCAAAGGAAAAAGAAAGAAACAAGTATCTGAAACAATAATTGTTGATTTAAATTCAAAAGAAGATTTAGAAGGACCTATCGGTGACAAAGAACTAAGCCCACATAGAACAGAGAAGGTTGACACCGGGTTACAGTCAGAGGCCTCTCTGGAAAACCTTGAGATATTAATGATTTCAAGTGTGTCCTCTGATGTAGTGAACCCTAAGAAGACAATCTCAGCCCCTGCAGCAAAATGGTTAGAGAGTTCTATTTCTGATAAGAAAAAAGGGATTCCTTTTGTTGTCCCTTTAGAGGACATGGTAAGTAAATGTCTGAGGAAAACCCCCAAGTCCAAGAGACTCAAGACGACATCCAGAATAGATATTGACCCAAACACTGGTAATTGGAGTGCTGAAATTGCTAAACCAGTGACTGAAGAAGATGTGCAGAATCCAACAGTGCATGATTTCACTGTGGAGAAAGTGGATCTCGGTGCTGCCTCCAGAGCTACAGATGTCCACCACCTTGAAGCTTCTACTAAGAGGATGGTCAGTCGAACAATGAAAGATGAAAAGGACAAAAGGGAGTTGAAACAAACTCTGCACTCAATGGTAGATTACATTGAGGCTATTAACAACCCTAGCCCGCAGCCAATCTCACAACTTCCCCTGTCTTTTGACCCAAAATCACCTGTCAACCAAAGGATGTTAGATCAGGTTCATAGAAGCAAAATGGTGACAAAAACATTTGACAGTTGGTTGAATAACATTGAACAAAAAGGGACTGAATACATTCATGAGCTTAAAAGCATATACAATCTGACTGCTACCACAATCAAGGATCTTAAAGCACAGGTTGCCGTCTGGACAAAAGACGAAGGTAAGTGGATGAATGTGATAAACCAAATAGATGAAGTTCAAAAATATGGGCTGGCTAAGTTTTTGATAGAGAAAAGCATGACTAGTTTGGACGAGGATTTGTTATATGTGAACAAAAAGAATATTGAATGGAGGAACTCCGTATCCTGGCAAGGTCATTTTGAACTTTCAAAGTTAATTAAGGAAATAACAGAATTCACTCAATCATTGCAACATGATTTGCAATGTATAGATATCAAATACATTAAAGAGGATGGAAAACCAGTGGAAGATGTCGATGCAGTGGTCCAATCTTTCAAAGATAAGATCAGCTTCGTAAGAGAAAATGACAATATTTTAATTGAGGACTTCTCCAGGATTTCCAAAGTTGAATCACTACTTTACCTCTGCATTGACGCACTTCCAGAATACAAAGAAAAATTTGGTAAAATGCGAAGGGAAAAGGAGGTTTGGAAGTCAAGAATGAAGCATATAGGAATTCCTAACTTCCCAAAGATTCAGGAGTTCGTTGCTACTTTCCAGGAATGGAAGACCCTATGTGCTGCCCAAGCCACCGATAACAAAGCCAGAGATACAAACCTGTCATACCAGTCATGACCTCATTGTCTCGTTTCCTTTATTTCAGTTCCTCTATCATGATTATATTCAGCAAAAACTTGTTTCTTTAAAATCAGTTGTTTAAAACTAAATCCCTTACAGGTCAAAGTTATGTTAACTCTGGGTTTAATTTACTTAAGGACATGATTAAGACTTTCATATTTATAGGTTTTTAAAATCTGGAGAGGAGAGGATAGTTTAGAAAAAAAAGAAGAGGGAAATTTTTGGCAAAACTGTTCATAATTTTACATTATGTGATGATTGTCTGAGTAATTTTCATCTGTGAATGAGAAGATGAAACATTTACTGCTTATTTGGATCTGTGCGTCTGAATGTGTGGAATTAGATTTTCTGTGTGAAATCTCCTTTCATCTGGTAATTCTTCTTTATTTGGACAACTCGTCATATGTGTTTTATTATTTATTGGTTCAGTAGTTCGTGTGAATGTATTCATATATTTGAATGTATCAAAATAGGGTCTGTGCATTCTATTGCTCATTAATACTGTATAAATCTATCGCATTCATAGCATGGTTATGTATGAATGTTAGTTTGCCTTAAGCATTTTCTGGTTAAAAATGCATGTGGATAGTTGATTAAGTTAAATTCATTGAAAATCTTAAAGGGAGCTGTACCTAAATTCAGAGGGGAACTAATTTAAAAGGTTCACCCATTTGTTGCTTAACTTATTTGTTCTTCAAAAGAGGGGTATAGAGTCAGAATAAATTATTTTTAGAATAAGGACAAATCTGTTAACAAATAGTTTTTGGCGACTCTACTGGGGAATCAAGACAAATCATTAATTAAAGATTGGTCGCCTGAATATGAAGCAACAATGGTGCTTCAACATGAAAACATAATTCATGTTCTGCAACCCAATCTTGGATTTCAAGACTAGCAGGAAGACATTATTAGCCAGTTGAATACCCTTGCTTGGCATACTCGTTGGAATAGTGAAGATTACAGAAAAGCAAGTAGAGTATTAGAACAAGAAGAGGAATTGGCCGATAACCTGAGATTGCTGTTACTCAGGTAGAGAAGAAGCCAGGCACGAAACGCAGCAAGAAACCAAGCCCTTGAAGCACAAAGAAATCAAGAACAGCAAAGAAATCAATAACTGCCTATCCAGTTTCAATATTTTAAGCTGGATTCTAGACCGTATACCAGGTCTTCTAGAAGAGAAGGAGTTGAGGACCCTACCTTTCAAGCACTGCAAAATCTTAATTTTCCTTATATCCCTACTCGTACAAGAAGAGCTAGGAGTATACCCCCTAGTCCCTCTAAATCTTCTACTTCCCCTGTCTGTCAAGCTTTAATTCTTTCAGGCACCGTTATCCCCTTAGCTATAAATTTTCTACCCATGGCTTAACCTTGGGGAACTGCCATAGGTCCTCTGAACCTAGGGGCTAACCTAAACCCATTACCTAAAAATGCAAGAGAAAATTTGCCTAGATTTAATGGAGACGGCAAACAATCACCAGAAGAACATTTGTGTGCTTTTGCAGCAGCATGTAGTGTCTTAGGTGTACAACACCAAGATGTCACCATAAGGCTCTTTGTGCAGACTTTGACTGACACTGCGGCACAATGGTTCTACCACCTAACTGATTCCTCAATTACAAATTGGAATGAAATGAAGACTACTTTTGAAAATAGGTTCAAAAGTGCAGAGGATGAACATTTCCTCCTTGCACAGCTGACTCAGCTTAAAAAAGAGATTCATGAACCTATGAGGGAGTTCATGGCTAAATTCAATAGAATTGTGAACAGAATCCCTACTACTAAAAGACCGTCTGGCAAAAATCAAAAATGTTTCTTTATTAATTCTATGCCTCCTGATATTAGCTTCCATCTCAGGAGAGGTGTAATTGTTGATTTACCAGCTGCACAAACCTTAGCAGTCGGATTGGAGGATGATCTCATTATGGCCGGTAAATGGAAGAGAGAGGTTCAGGTGCCAAATGCCCAGCCCTCATCATCTACAGACCCTGTAGTGCAAAGGTTGGTTAATGATATGATTGCCTTGAAGGGGCAACTACCTAAAACTGGTGCCCCCTTTCAACAACTATATCAAGATATAAGCATAAGGAATTTGAATAAACAAGCAAATACTGGTAGAGCTTTACCCCTGACATCAGCACAGCCAAGACTGACTATTGAAGCTCCTCCTGGGAGGGGAAACATGTGTATTTTTCACTTGACTACCGACCATGATAGAAATTCTTGCCCAGAAATGCTCAAGTACACTCAGATGACTACTACTCAAGATATGCTAGGGGAAGCCACAGAAGAAGAAAGGAACTTTGAGAAACCTGGTGGCTCTGAAATACACTTCCTAGAATACGAGTCTGATTCAGAAAGGGGAGGTGAAATATTGGTAACCCTTGAAGATCCTTCATGCGCTGTGCTCACTAGGAGTCAGAGGAATATGAGACCATCTAACACTCAAGAACTACCTGGCAAAGGTAAGGAGCCTTTAACTAGAGCTCATGATGCTAATTTGAAGGCTCAGGAAAATAGATTGCTACATAGAAATGATCTAGATGCTTCTTTTGATATTGTAGATTTCTGTAAGTCTGCAAAAATTCAAATTTCTCCTATTAAGTATCTCAAGTTGAAACCTACTGAACTTGACAAATTAGTCAAACATGTTAAGGGTGGTCCTGCACAAAATGAATTTGAGAATCAACTAGAGGTTGATAATGAATCCCCCATTGCCAGACTATTTGCTTCCTCATCTGAGTCATCCTTGTCTACCCCTAAAACAACTCCCAATTCATCAACCAATGCTCCTTATACTGATTTGAAACCCAATCCTTTCTATGTGTCTCTGTTTATCAATGGTCATAAACTTAGTAATTGCATTATAGATTCAGGAGCCTCTGATAACATTATGCCTTCCTCTGTGGCTAAAGCCCTAGGGTTATCACTCACAAAGGCTTTTGGTAGATGTTATTCTATGGATGGAAAATAGGTTTCCTTGCTTGGGCAGATTAAAGATGCACGAGTTGCTCTTGCAGCTTACCCTGACAAAAGGGTGAAATTGACTATTTTGGTAGCAGATATTCCTGCCAGTTATGGAATGCTTTTGAGCAGGATATTTTGCAAGGAATTGGGTGGACAAATCAAACTGGATTGGTCAAAGGCCATAATCCTAGTGGGGAAGCAGAAAGTGAAGCTGGAACTTGAACCCAAGTGCAAGTTCACTATCTATCCCTCTGATGATCCCAAAGCACAGACTTTGTTTGAGGAATGTGAATTTGGCAACTATTTTCTCTCCTCTGAACAAAGCTACGAGGTAGAACCCAAAGAAGAATTAATGCAAAGGTCTGTACATTCTGATGATTTATGGGTTATGGAATTTGATGGCAATTGTGCTACTACTGGTTCAGGGGCTGGGGTTGTGCTAATCTCACCTGAAGGTAAATTTTTTTCTTATTCTTTTAAGCTAGAGTTCAAAAACACCAACAATACTGCAGAATATGAAGCCCTATTACTTGGACTATTTGAAGCGAAAGAAAGGGGTGTGAAGGTACTTAAGGTGAAGGGTGATGCTAAACTAATTGTGAAACAGGTAATGGGGATCTTTTCTGTTAAGAATGAAAGACTAAGGCATTACAGAAACAGGGTATGGGATGAGATTGAATGTTTTGATGCCTTCTCCATTGAAACAATTCCCAGAGATCAAAAATCATGAGCAGATTCTTTAGCAGTATCAGCTTCTCCTTTTGCCACATCTAGATTTCAAAAAAGATTCTTATAGAATAGAAATGATATATCATCCTAATGTCCCCGACAATGCCAAGAGCTGGCAAGTTTTTGAAAGTGATAATCAGATTAGAAAGTTTCTAGAAAATGCTAAAATGTTCCGGGGGACCTATTGTGAAGGTTCCGAAACAGAGTGTAAAGAATTCAGTCCTGACCCTGGGATTAATCCAAGAGATGACATGATTCAGTTAAAGGGAAACAAAATCCCTAAAGGGCTGGTCTCTTTAGAACATCTATTTTCTCAAAGGGATGAATATGTTAAAGGCAAACCTCCCTGTGTTACTGATAAAGTAGAGGATTATGAGAAGATAAATATTGGAGATGAAGCTAATCCTAAATGGGTATCCATTGGTAAGTGCTGCTCTTCGGAGGAGAAAAACAAATTGATCAAATTGCTAATCAAATATAAGGATGTTTTTGCCTGGTGCTATGATGATCTCAAAAATTTTAGACATGGACAGTTTCAACATCATATTCCTTTGAAAGCAAATACAGCTCCATTCAAACAAAAGCTGGGAAATTATAACCCCAAAGTTGCTGAAGCCATTTTTAAGGAGATTGATAAGATGTTGAAAGCTAGAATTATCTATCCAATCCATGACTCCACTTGGGTGGCAAATATTGTTCCAGTACAAAAAAGAATGGAGAAATAAGGATCTGTGTTGACTTTAGGAACTTAAATCAAGCTAGCCTGAAAGATAACTATCCATTACCTGTGATGGACCACATCTTGTAGACAGTTGCTGGGTCTGAGATGATGTCTATGCTGGATGGTTTCTCAGGTTACAATCAGATAGGTGTGGCAGCAGAAGACCAACATAAGACTGCTTTCACCACACCTCGAGGAACTTTTGCCTATAATCGAATGTCCTTTGGCTTGATTAATGCGGGAGCAACTTTTCAGCGGGCAATGGATTCATCTTTTAGAGACCTGAAGAATAGGATTATTGTTATTTACCTTGATGATTTGACTATTTTTTCCAAGAATAGAGAAGATCACTTGAGAGATCTAGAGTCTATCTTGCAAAGGTGTCGAAGCCATGGCATCTCACTCAATCCCAAGAAGTCAATTTTCTGTGTGACTGAGGGAAAATTGTTGGGACACCTAGTCTCAAAAGACGGAATTAGAATTGATCCAGAGAGGGTCAAGGCAATTCAACAGCTTAGTCTCCCTTCAAATAGGACTGGAGTCAAGTCTTTCTTTAGTCAAATCAATTTTCTCATAAGGTTCATTCCTGACTTTGCTGAGATTACAAAACACATTGTTGGAATGATGAGCGAGAAACAACCATTCAGGTGGAATGAAGTTGCTAAGAAGGCATTTGAGGACATCAAGGAAGCAATTGCAAACACTCCCACTTTGGTAAATCCTAATTTTCAAAAGGATTTTATTATTTACTGTTATGCTTTGGAGCACACCATGTCAGGTATTTTGTTACAGAAGAATGAATTGGATGAACAGGTTCCCATAGCTTTTATGAGCATTCCTCTTAAAAAGCATGAGCTAAAATATTCTTTGGTTGAAAAACAAGCTTTCGCAGTGGTTAAAGCTGTTAAGCAGTTCAGGTATTATATACTTCATTCCCATTCAGTTGTATTTGTTCCAAATTCAGCTGTGAAAAGTATCTTGACTCAGCAAGAAGTAGGATTAAACAATAGAGCAACGTGGGTTACTAAAATTCAGGAATATGACCTAGAAGTTAAGCCTACTAAGCTAATCAGGGGTCAAGGCTTATGTAAGTTGATTGCAGAGAACAAAGAAGGAGAAGGAGAAGAACTTCCCACAGTCTTATTAGTAAGCTTGCAGGACCCATGGTTTCTGGATGTAGCACATTATCTTACATATGGGGATTGCCCTAATCACTTAACTCCTAAAGAGAAAAGGAACCTGAAGCTAAAAGCTGCAAAATATGTTATTTGGGGGGATGTCCTTTACAAGAAAGGATTAGATGGAACTTTCCTGAGGTGTGTAGATAAAGAGCAGCAAGATAAACTCTTGGAAGTTTTCCATAATGAAGCTTGTGGTGGACATTTTTCTTCTTCAGTTACAACTTTCAAGATTCTCAGAAATTGTTACTACTGGCCAGGGATGTTTAAGAATGCATATAGATGGGTGGCCAATTGTGAAAAATGCAAAATGTTCTCAGGGAGGCCACAACTTGCAGCGCTACCTCTGAGGCCTGTTGTTATTGAAGAACCCTTTAAACAATGGGGATTGGATTTTATTGGGCCTATCTCACCCCCCTCAAGTGCAGGGTATACCCACATCTTAATAGCAACAGATTATTTCACAAAATGGGTTGAGGCAGCCCCTGTAAAAAAAACAACTTCAGAGGTGGTTTGTAATTTTCTCAAGGAAAATATTTTGGTACGATTTGGTGTGCCCCAGAAGATTGTAGCAGACAATGCTACCAGTTTCTCTTCAGTTGAAATGACTTCTTTCTGTTATGAACATAGTATTTCTCTCTCCCATTCATTAGATTACTATCCCCAAGGGAATGGACAAGTTGAGTCCAGTAACAAGAACCTGATTGCTATCATGAAGAAATTGGTGAATGACAACCCCAGAGATTGGCATAAGAGGTTGTATGAAGCACTCTGGGCCGACATAATAACTCTGAAAAGAGCAATTGGGATGGCACCTTTTGAACTAGTTTATGGGATAGGTGCCCAGTTATCTTTACCTCTGGAGCTATCTATAGCCAAGCTGCAAAGTGTAATTGAGGATAAGTATTTTCAAGATTCCCTGGAGAAGAGGATTATGAATTTAACTAAGATTGAAGAAAATAGAAATGAGTTGGTTGACCGAATTACTGTGCATCAGGCCAGAGTTAAAGAAATTTTTGATAGGAAAACAAGACCCAGGAAGTTTATGGAAGGAGATGAAGTCTTACTGTGGGATAGAAGAAGAGAACCAAAGGGTGCACGCAGCAAATTTGACTCAATTTGGAAAGGACCATTCAAGATTCACCAGGTATTGGGTCCAAATTCTTTTAAATTGGAATATCCTGATGGAACTATTTTACTCCTGTCCTATAATGGACAGGATCTCAAATTATATCATCTGTAAACAGGGTCCCCTGTTCTGTACATAGTCTTCCCTTTTTGTTTGGTTTTGTGTTTTCCTTTCCCGTTTTTGTTTTGCCCCGTTTTGTTTCCTTTCTTCTCTCTTTTCCTTTTTTTTGCGAAACCAGAGCTTCTTAGTTCTCTGCATTTTGCCAGAAAATGCAGTCCCCAGTCAGAGCCAATGTTACCCTTTGAGTCGCCCTTATTTATTCATTCATTGGTAATATTTCTTGAACAAGAGCTGGTTTACCGTGTTATATTTTTGGTCATACCTTTGTTTTGTAAATCGACTCTTGGTCCTTTAATTTTTATCCATTTGTTGTCTTTATAGACAAGGTTACTTAAGGCTTGAACCTTTGAACCCAAACCATTCTCAAAGTTCAAAGTTCAAATGGTTCAACACGTCTAAAGCATCTCATAAAGCAAGCTGTCATTTTGTATGTCTTTTGCGTCTTTGAACTTTCAGGTTGAACTTGAACCTTCCGCTCGTACTCTATAGAAGGTTCAAGGTTCAATGGTTCAACAGTCTTAAGGTTCAACATTCAGTGTCTTCTTATAAGTCGGGTCACCTAGTTATCTTGTGTAATTATTGAACTTGAACCTTCCGCGGGTACTCTATAGCGGGGTTCAAGGTTCAAGGTTCGTTGGTTCAAGGTTCAATAGTTCACTGTTTCATAGTCAAAAGCCTTTACCAAAGCCGTGCAACTTTTGTTGGTCTACATAACCCTTACGTCTTTGAACTTTCGTATTGAACCACGTCTTTACAAGTTCAACGGTTCATGAGTTGAGTCCCTATTTCAGTAAGTCAATCCTTTGCTTACCTATATGGTCTGATTGGCATGTTTGAACCACCATATTGAACCAACGCATTGAACCACGTCCTAAAGGTTCAATGGTTCAATAGTTCAAAGATTTAGTGATTTGGTCCCGTTTGTTCCCGCGGCTTTCTAAGTCAAACTTAGTGGGAAAGTTGCAGGAAATTATATCAGAAACTCATTATGAGACCGAGAGCTCTAATTTAGTGGAGGCTACGGATAATCATTATACTTCATGATGGCGCATGAATACTACTTGCTATTAATGAAGAAATCAGAGTTCACGTCTTTTCAAATACTTTTGGCACATTTTGTTCCGAGCAATAATTATTCATTCTGGTAAGTGCCATTATTAACCAAGAACAAGCCAAGTTTAGCAAGTAAACATACTGTGCAACGCAAAGGACGATAGCGCTGGAAGTGTAAGGCTCTTTTTGTTCAAGTTTTCGTAGTGAATTCAGATATCCTGAAGGTGAGTTCTGTTTCCCCTGTGCTATTCCTAGTTCTTATGCTGGAAAGAGGAATCTCTGAAATTTCTGTTGTTTTCAAAATTTGAAGTGTTTCATTATAATCGTCCAAATATGTCTTTGAAATCTACGTGTTTGGTGGATGAACATGGCCCCGGCCTTACTTATTCTCACTCAGAATTTGGAGATACTGCATTGGTTCAATATGATTTAGAGGAATTTAAAGAAAGAGCTAGAAACCCTGTTCAAACACCTACAATGAAAAAAATTGTAAACAGTGGTCTAGTTGAAGCTACAGCTTTTCCTCAGGCTATACTATGCCCAGAGTTGGTTCAAGAATGTATGAATAGGTACGATCCCTAGGAAAGGGGTGTCAGAAATACAAACGGGGATGTGTTATTTTATGTTAACAGACAAACCCTCATGTCTGTGATGAAGACACCACCTAAGCAGGCATATTCCAGCCTTGACATTACTGCCTCCAACGGGTATTTCTCAGAAAAGAGATCAACTTACAAAAGTGTAATAGCGAGGAACTGGTTGCTAAAATTTTAGAAGGGCGGTTCAAGATTGCCCAGACCACTTACCAGAGATCATTTGATAAAAGAGGTAAGGGATATTGTGGTATTGTTACACAGACTGAAAGGCAGTCAACATGCCTACTATTGGGAGGACTGGATGTACTTTTTCATACAAGTCATCCTTCAAGAGGATCAATATTTAGATTGGGCTGAAATAGTGGCTAACTGTCTACATCAAGGTTTGAGCAATTGTCTGGGCAACAGAGATTTCTATATGTCTTCGTACCTGTTCTATTGTCTAGCATCTACAAGAGATTGGTTTGACCTACCCCATGCACCCATAGCTGAGAATAGTAAAATTTATGAATATTATTCACAGTTGCAAAGAAAGAATTGCTATGAAAATTACAAAAGGGTTAATGATGTCTTCACTGGGAAGATGACTTATGAATTGGCAGGGAACCCGGGTAAGAGAATGTCCAGTGAAGCAATGCAACTGATCAGTATCTATGGTAGTTTCTTTATCCAATTTTCTGAGTTCACTTACATCAGAGTTGGAGGATTTGATGGTGAACCTGTGAAGTTACCTAAATATGTGTTTGATCGTTTCATGTTGATGGAGATATGTAAGCAACTGGCACATGTTGATAAGAAATTTCCATCAAAAAGGGGTTGTGGCATTTCTTTTCCTGTTGAACTTTGGCATTATTCATGCCATTCAAAATCTGATGCCTTGAATTTGGAGGTGAACCTCAAAAGGTTCAATTTTCAGTCCTTCACTGCCAGGTCTCAATTTGGCTGTAAAAGATTTGTCAGAGAGAACCTAGATTCTGGAACAGGGCATTCACACCTTCCAAAATTGGAGGATTACTGGGAAGACTGTCCAGATGAATTTGAGGTCAGAAGAAGGCTGTGGTGTAGGTTTTCTTTGGGGCAAATAATTACACTCAATTTAAACATAGATATTTCTGGTATTTCTAATGATGGGAAATAGTTGGTTGACCCACAATTTAAAACAGTAGAACACTTACCCATTCCAGAGGTGGACTGGAGCAAAAAGGAAGAAGACAGAATTGAAGTTAAAACTCTTCCAGTAATAAGAAGAACTGAGAAATGGTTGAGAGAAAAGAGACAGGAAGGGCTGCAGGATAAAAATACTCAACAATTCTCTTCAATGGTTGGATCATCGCTTCCCATAGACTCTTCTAATCAATCTCTTGCTATCTGTGGTGCAGGTGCTTCCAAGCCATCAACTGAGAGAAGCCCTGTCACTAAGAGATCCAAAAGAGTCCTCACTGATATTCTGCCATCTCGTGTTACCAGGTTAAGGACCAAAGGAAAAAGAAAGAAACAGGTATCTAAAACAATAATTGTTGATTTAAATTCAGAAGAAGATTCAGAAGGACCTATGGGTGACAAAGAACTAAGCCCACATAGAATAGAGAAGGTTGACACTGGGTTACAGTTAGAGGCCACTCTAGAAAACCCTGAGATATTAATGATTTCAAATGTGTCCTCTGATGCAGTGAACCCTGAGAAGACAATCTCAGCCCCTACACCAAAATGGTTAGAGAGTTCTATTTCTGATAAGAAAAAAGTGATTCCTTTTGTTGTCCCTTTAGAGGACATGGTAAGTAAATATCTGAGGAAAACCCCCAAGTCCAAGAGACTCAAGATGACATCCAGAATAGATATTGACGCAAACACTTGTAATTGGAGTGCTGAAATTGCTAAACCAGTGACTGAAGAAGAGGCACAGAATCCAACAATGCATGATTTCATTGTGGAGAGAGTGGATCTCGGTGCTGCCTCCAGAGTTGCAGATGTCCACCACCTTGAAGCTTCTACTAAGAGGATGGTCAGTTGAACAATGAAAGATGAAAAGGACAAAAGGGAGTTGAAACAAAATCTGCGCTCAATGGCAGAGTACATTGAGGCTATTAACCACCCTATCCCGCAGCCGATCTCACAGCTTCCCCTGTCTTTTGACCCAAAATCACCTGTCAACCAAAGGATGTTAGATCGGGTTCATAGAAGCAAAATGGTGACAAAAACATTTGACAGTTGGTTGAATAACATTGAACAAAAAGGGACTGAATACATTCATGAGCTCAAAAGCATATATGATTTGACTGCTACCACAATCGAGGATCTTAAAGCACAGGTTGCCGTCTGGACGAAAGACGAAGGTAAGTGGATGAATGTGATAAACCAAATAGATGAAGTTCAAAAATATGGGTTGGCTAAGTTTTTGACAGAGAAAAGCATGACTGGTTTGGACGAGGATTTGTTATATGTGAACAAAAAGAATATTGAATGGAGGAACTCTGTATCCCGGCAAGGTCATTTTGAACTTTCAAAGTTAATTAAGGAAATAACAGAATTCACTCAATCATTGCAACATGATTTGCAATGTATTGATATCAAATACATTAAAGAGGATGGAAAACCAGTGGAAGACGTCGATGCAGTGGTCCAATCTTTCAAAGATAAGATCAGCTTCGTAAGAGAAAATGACAATATTTTAATTGAGGACTTCTCCAGGATTTCCAAAGTTGAATCACTACTTTACCTCTGCATTGACGCACTTCCAGAATACAAAGAAAAATTTGGTAAAATGCGAAGGGAAAAGGAGGTTTGGAAGTCAAGAATGAAGCATATAGGAATTCCTAACTTCCCAAAGATTCAGGAGTTCGTTGCTGCTTTCCAGGAATGGAAGACCCTACGTGCTACCCAAGCCACCGATAACAAAGCCAGAGATACAAACCTGTCGTACCAGTCATGACCTCATTGGCTTGTTTCCTTTATTTCAGTTCCTCTGTCATGATTATTTTCAGCAAAAACTTGTTTCTTTAAAATCAGTTGTTTAAAACTAAATCCCTTACGGGTCAGAGTTATGTTAACTCTGGGTTTAATTTACTCAAGGACATGATTAAGACTTTCATATTTATAGGTTTTTAAAATCTGGAGAGGAGAGGATAGTTTAGAAAAAAAAGAAGAGGGAAATTTTTGGCAAAACTGTTCATAATTTTACATTATGTGATGATTGTCTGAGTAATTTTCATCTGTGAATGAGAAGAAGAAACATTTACTGCTTATTTGGATTTGTACGTCTGAATGTGTGGAATTAGATTTTCTGTGTGAAATCTCCTTTCATCTGGTAATTGTTCTTTATTTGGACAACTCGTCATATGTGTTTTATTATTTATTGGTTCAGTAGTTCGTGTGAATGTATTTATATATTTGAATGTATCAAAATAGGGTCTGTGCATTCTATTGCTCATTAATACTGTATAAATCTATCGCATTCATAGCATGGTTATGTATGAATGTTAGTCTGCCTTAAGCATTTTCTGGTTAAAAATGCATGTGGATAGTTGATTAAGTTAAATTCATTAAAAATCTTAAAGGGAGCTGTACCTAAATTCAGAGGGGAACTAATTTAAAAGGTTCACCCATTTGTTGCTTAAGTTATTTGTTCTTCAAAAAAGGGGTATAGAGTCAGAATAAATTATTTTCAGAATAAGGACAAATTTGTTAACCAACACTCTTGTACATAGCCATTGTATGTCTAAACATACAAACCAAATATACATGTAACCCGATATACAAACAGGGAATATTCTTGGGAATCTGCAAAAAATTCCCCCTTTGTATATGCACATTCTAAGCTCGATATGCATTCAGAAATGCATCTAACTGATTTTTTCAAAGGGTGATGCAGATTTCTGACCTGCCAATGCATATTTTACCTGCATGTATATACAAAAACCCTTGTCTATACAAATACACCTGCACCTTAACTTGATTTTTTGTATTTTTTCAACTGCAGAGGCTGAAAGTGTTGTAACTTTTTGGATTTTTTGGGAAGGTGCCTGCATATTAAAATGCTCAAAACCTGAATACTCATGCAGGCACCACTAGCAGCTCAAGCCTAAAACCGTAAACATAAATGATTGCCAACAGGAACCACAACAGAAACAGGAATGGAAATGATGGAAGATACGAGAGACCACCATACAAGTTTAATGAATTTTGTTCTTTTCATAGAACAAGGGGGCACAGTATAGAATCTTGTAGAGAAAATAATAGATTCATAGCAAGGCTACCGGAAGACCAACAACATTTGTTCATAGAGATGTTCTTAAATCCACAGGAGGTCATGCCAGATAAGAAAGATACAAGACAAAATCAAGCTCCAATAGCACCACAAAACAAAAACATGAGAATTTATCAGGACCCATTCCCTGCACATAAAGACACAGAAATGAAAAACCAAAACAAGACAGCTCATAGTAGTAACCTTGAAATCCCACCGCAAGTGGGCCAAAAGGGAGAAGCTAAGATGATGGGATTAGTCAAGATTATGCACAACGAAGAAGAAGAAGAGGAAGACCATGAGGGTGAAAATGAGAAAATAGAAGCATATGAAGGTATCATTTCAGTAGTACAACCAATACCAACTCCAATCAAACCTTATGAGCTCATAGATGACTTAAAGAAAACATATGCGCACATTTCGTTCATTGATTTACTCAAGAACTCCCCTTCACTTCGCTTAGCGTTACTAAAATCAATAGGTCTAAAATACCTCGACCAAATTACACCACCACCTAGTGAGCAAATCAATCATGTGGACTACAACATCAGCCCACAAAACTTAGAACTCAAAGATCTAGGGTTCTTCTTTGACTTACAACAGATGCCTTCCGAGGGAGAATTAATGAGAAAAGGAGACCCTGCGCTCTATCTCCAAGTATGGATCTATGATACATGCATCAAGCGGACCTTAATCGATGATGGAGCAGTAGTTAACATAGTTCCTTTCTCCCTATTAGAGAGAATGGGCTATGGCCACACTAATATCACCACCTCACGAGATACTCTAAGAGGATATGATAATCTAAAAGCTGCCACCATAGGTAAGATTACCCTTCCAGTAAATTTGGGACCTAAAACCATTCCTACTACTTTCTACGTCATAGACAAAGGCATGGGATATGACTTGATCCTTGGAAGACTGTGGATACACAAGATGAAAGTTGTGCCATCCACATTATTCTAGGAGGCTTGTTTTTTACACTTAGGGAAGGTATACATCATAAATGGAGATCCAGAACCTTTCAACATGTTAAACTCAAACACGCCAAACAGGCGTATAGGTTTCCCTATCGATTATGAACTCCCTACCAACAAATTAACTATCCCTAATCCTACGCCTCAATCAATATGCATCAAACAAATGGAAATCCCAGAAAAAACCATAAACACTGTAGAGATCAAAACATTAGAGGATAAGACATTACCAAAATAAAAGGAAATGGTTCCCAAAGATAATACTATTGAGATCATGGAGTTGATCAAGTGGGATGGACCGCTTCAATTTCCCCTAGAGGTACTCATGATCGACATCCAAGAAGCTTACAAACTCTTCCCTTGCATAGGAGAGAAACCGCATAGAACTGAAGGTTTGATGTTTGCAAGACAACCATGTTAGATCTGAGAAATGCAGACCCACAAACTTTTTCAGATGTTGAGGAAGACATAATGAAAAGTTACACACCATTGTCACCGTTAAGTGAATCATGTGTCCCTGAGACACCAGAAGAAACATAATCATATGAGCCTCTCACACCAACAGAGGATTCACATCAACCAGTGATACCCATGGAAGAGGCACATTCTATTGATAGTGAATCAACCAATGCTATAGGAATGCTACCTAGGATGTTCATGGTATCCAAACCGCAAGAAAAACCAACCACCTCTGCCTCGGTTCAATCAAATGTACTCAGTGAATGGGAAGAACCTCTTATACAAATTGAAATGGTTGAAAGACTTCTTGACGAAGATGAAGAAAGTGAAGGTGTCTTTCACAAAGAGTGGAAGATGAGAGTGACAGTCGATGTTGATGACCCTGTCATTTTTGAACTCCCAAAAAGTTACATAGGATATGTCATGGACTTGAGACCAGAACCAAATGGGAGGACATGTATAAGATTTGTCCCTCCTGATGAACAAAGGGTGCCACAAACTCCCCTTAAGTTGTTCCAATTCTTGCAAAGAATCCAAGAGAGACTAGATGTGAAGATATACATGCAAAAATAGTTCAATCTATTAGCAAAATTACTAAATTATGGAGTCTTGTATTGGACCCCCTCTCATCAACAAGCCTTTTGAGACTTACTTTGTCTCACAATGCCAAGAGAATGCACCGAGTTGGTAGCAATAAATTCAATTGACAAACCCTACATAATAGGAGAACTTGTCCTAAGAAGAGGTAGCACTAAGAATAAGAAAAGAAGATGAAAAAGAGCTTTTTCGGAAGACTCGAAAGGTCCTTACATGGTCAAAGAAGATGTCAGAAACGGTAGCTATCTCTTGTGCACAATGGAGGGAGAGGAATTTGGTGAAATAGTCAATTCCTTTCAACTCAAAAAATATTATGTCTAAAAACCAAAAAAATTATAAAAAAATCAAAATGTCAAAAACAATTTGTTTCTTGCTTTTTCGTTTCATTCTATTCATCTCGCATTACAATGAATGACTTGCTCTTCAATTATTTTCTTCTCAGTAAGAAATCAAAGGTTACCTAGATACACGTCATCCTTTTAGGACGTAGAGATTCCCCATTTTTTGACAATCACCATTATCCCCTTATTCATTCCCAGTGATTCTAATCAAAGCCTAGCTCTTAGCTTTACATTGATCCCAGTCTTAATGAGCCAAGATGTTAGGTCAAAACAAAGTCAGTATTTAAACCTACAATGTTCAAAGGAAGCTTGCAAGTAGACCTTCCCAATTCTTCCCTAGTATTAGAGAAGTCCAAACAGATTACAAAACTTTAGGTGGCACTCAGCCCCTTATCTTTCTTGGCCAAAAATGTCAGGAAGATCAGAACTCTGAAGGAAGCAATCTAAGATTCAAGTGAATATAAAACAATGAGTGATCAAAATAATAGTATTGAAAAGTGAAAATTGAGAGATCAAAGTACTGCATATCAAAAGCTCCAAAAAGCATTCATTTCTTGAAAAAGTCAAAATCCAAAAAAATGAGAAAAATCAATTGAGGAAAATACAAAAAAAGTAAAAAGAAAAAAAAGAGAGAGATACAAAAAAAGAGTGAAAGAGAGAAGATTGTTGAATGTCTGTACTCTTGTGTGGAGATCAGTCTAAGCTCAAAGCCTCAAGGGTGACATTCTAATAGAGAAAGAAAGGTGCAAAGCACACACACGAACTAGCTGAGCAAAACTGAGAGTCTAGTAGTCTCTAGGATCATCTTCTACCAAGGGACCCTAGTTCTTTCCTATTTATCCTTTACCCTGGGTCTACCTTGCTTTCCATCTATGATCTAAGTCTAGTGAACACCAATAAAATGTTGCTTGTCTAAAGTTGAAATCTTGTCATCTTGTCTTATCTAGATAAGGATCAGTGTTTAGCCTTTAGTGAAGCCAAAGTTCAGAAACACTCCATCTTCATTCCCGATCCCTACTTGAGTTTTTCTAAGTCCTATCTCACAGCCTTGAATAGGTCTTTTATATCACAACAGCTAGCAATCCATTGAATCGAAACTCGTATCTAAGAGAAGTCATATTGTTTGTTCCACATTGCATTCATGTCAAAAACTAGAAAAAGAGTCTCAAAGGAATAAAGTAAAATGTCATATCTCATGACATCTAGTAAAAGTAAATGTTTCATTTCAGCATTTCTTGTGTTCTTGCATTATCGTATCATGAACTACATCTCATATATATGCCATAAAAAATTATAAAAATATGTCATTGTTGTCATACTTGCAATGATAGAAGAGTTGAAAAGATCAAACACATAATCAAAAAGTTCCCAAACCTCTAAACATGCACAAGAGATTAGTAGAAATTCAATAGGTGAAAAACATAAAAGGATAAACTTTCATAGATACATCCAAAGTTTACACTTACCAAGAGTATCAAGGAGCTAGGACAAAACGCTCTCAAAAGAGGTAGAGGCTCCCCATGCAAGGGGGCACGATTTCAAGAAAGGAAGTCAAGGTCGCTTCCCCCCAACAGAACACTCAGGACTTCGGCTCCTCTATCTATGAATACTACTCATCGCTCCATGAGACCTATGAGTGTGAGGTACTCTACTATGAGCATGTGACTGTGAAGGCCCCACCATACTAGCATCAGATCATCCAAAATTAAGGCGAGCCATATCTCAGAGTACCTGATTCTCACCCTTAAGGGTATCAACTTGGGTCTTCATCTCTGCATTCATCTAGCATCCATGATAGATAGGAGCAAAAATGTCAATGTGTCACCCAGCAGTAGGGGACACACCAGGGTCATCTAAGAGATGATCATGAGTCATCCTAGTGAAGGGAGAAGCCAATCCAACATTAATTTTGTGAACAAAGTCCCTCCACTCTCTGACGTTACCTGAAAGAGCAAATTGAGAGATAAACATGTCAGTTCCCTATGAAAAGAGAAAAGATAAAAGTACGAAAAGCAAATAGACTAGACTTACATGGATCACCAGGCTGCCAATCAGGGCCAAACTGTTGCATCACCTCATCCAAATGAGGAGGTCAAGGAACCATAAGAGGACCCTCGGGGATATCAGGAGCATCATCTACATCATCAGTGTAATAAAAATCCTTAGCCTCGGGAAGGCCCTCGTCTGATGAATCAACATCATCTGGAACATAGTCCTTGTCAATGGACTCTGAATCCATAGCCACAACAAGAGATCGGGAAGGAGTCCCTCTCCCTCCCCTTTACCCTCGTCTCAAAACTCTAGTAATGAAGACTCCAAGAGTCAAGGGAGTCCAAACGATGGTCCTCTGTCCAATCTCACCCATCTCCAGGACAGTCTTGTAGCAGACACTGGGGGCAAGTCCTCAGGGATGTCATCATCGAACTGCTATGGGACATGATCAACCTGATGGGCCTCAACTAGACCATTATGGTCCAAAATCTTGGATACTCCGTGACAATGCCCTCTGCTCTCACCATCTTGGGCCTAGGATCCCTCCATGTCATGATAAGGATAAAAGATCATGTCCTCATCGGTAAGAGTAGCAACAGTGGGTAAAGAAGCATCAAAATGACTAACATCCATCCACCTCGTTGCTCTCAGTAAGCATCTATCTGGAGTCAAAGTGAGCTTCTTATAGGGCCTTATGTGCTCACATATCCCTATCATGATCAAAGAAGAGTGGCTAAAAGATAGAGAGCCTTGGTGAGAAATTCAATAGAAGTCTCAGTAAACCATGGCCAAGATGTTCGGTCCCCAAGCATAAACTATGCCCTCCTTAATATCATGAATGATGGGTGCCCAACACCATCTCAGATGCATAGAGGCCTTGTCTCCCTATAGCCTTGATGCAATCAACCCAATCAAGAGCCTCCTCAAAAGTGGGATGTAAAGTTGTGGCACATAAGTGAGATGAACTCTTATTTGATCCCCTAGGTGATTAACCCCCATAAACGCTGCCCAAGAAGCCTTGTCCTTGAAGGACTCACTAACTGGAAGAACTAAAGGTTGTCCTCTCACATGAAACCCAAGTATATGATACACATCATAAATAGTGATGGTTGACTCTCTGAAGATCTACAAGAACCTGAATATGTTTATGTCTGCATCCCAGTAGGTTAGAATATCACAGCATATATGGGACACATCATGAATAATAGGCACATGACAAACTCTAGCTAGACCTGCCCTCCTTGTAATAGCACGATCCTCATCACTCAATGAAGCAAACATCCCTAAGAGCCATCCCTTCTCTTGGTAGACATTCCATCAGATACGTATGTCCTATAAAATCAGAAGAGAACTTTAGATTAAATCTTGTAAACTCGTAAAAATCCCTAAAAATCATAAAAACTGTAGAAAGACCTTACACAAAAAAGCATATAAACCTTCAAAATTGTAATAAATAGGCAAATACACTAGCCAAAACATATCAGATCAGAGTAAAACAAGCGTCAAACAAAAGGAAATTTCAGTCAAAATCAGCCCAACAGGGTCACCCTGCTATCATACAGGCTCTCCCTTGGGTGACTTGCCTGAAAAAAGGGGCAACCCTAGAGGAAGATCCCTTGATCAACAATTGCTCTAAAAATTTCATTTTTTAGACGATTTTCGAAAACGAAAAACCTATATTGCTCTAAACGACAAGACGAATACAATGCAACAAGAAAATTTGACAAAAACAAACAATTTCAAGAGATTTTTCACAAAATTTAAACTAGGATTTAGAGAAGGGTTTTTCACTATTTGCATACCCAATTCTCCGTGGTTGAAGAAGAGGCAGCCATCTTTACGATCTCCTCAACGATACCTTTCTAACGATTGCTCACACGAATGATTCTATGACTGCTTCACTCAGATCTCACAATTTAACTTGCTTTATTTGCCCTTAGCTTAGTTTCATTTGTGTATTTAGATTAGTTCTTTGCTTTTTTGCATTTGTTTTGTGCATCATTTTATGTTCTTTCATCCCTACATGTCCAAACTGACAAAGGAAAATGACTAGTTGAACTCGAACGATCCATGGTAAGTTTGTCATTTCAGTTTTCATTATTTGTTTTGATAATATTTAAATGCTAGACTAATACTAGTTATTGCAAGTACAAATTGTGGGAAAATCGACAACAAGTAAGGCCTAGTTTAGGAACGGTACCTACCTTTCATGTAGACTATGATCCAAGGGGGCAAATATATAAGCACAAAAATCACTCATAGCATCCATGAGGACCCCTACGATGATTTTAATCCTTGTCACATACATGTAAGCATGAAATAATGTCCTTTAAGTAGCAGACCTCTTGATGATGTGCTTTCTTTCTTATCTTGTGTTGTTTCTTCTTTGTCGATTTCTCTCTCTCCCTGTTTGTGATGTTTTTCGACACTTTTTGCGACACTTGTTGATTTGTGTTTTCTAAGCTTTCAACCTTGCTCCTAAGCCTTATAAGCATCTTGTAGGTGAGTTTTCACCTTTCCCCTATGTTTTTCATCCTCTGCACCCCCTAGAACCCTTCTAGAGGTCCCCCCTATCCATCTCCCACCATCAGTTTTCAATTCCACTCCTCCAATCCAAATCTCCCCCTATTATTTATTATCTCCCATAGGAGATCCTGCAGGTGCAAGTGGAGATTTGGATTCTTGCACATGACTGGCCTATTTCCAAAGGCAGAACCCCTCCTTTTCTTTTCTTCTTTCATCTCCCCCCTGCAATTCTTTAGAAAACCCTGTCGACCCCGGATCTCCCCCGAGCAACCTAGGGTCGCCTAGGGGTGACCCTATTGGCAAAAGGGGTGACCCTGCCATGTTTACAGCTATGGAAAAACTCAAGTTTCTCACTCGTTTTATCTCCATTTTTGCTCATTTTTCTTCTAGTTTGCACGATTTTTTATGCCTAATATGGAGTTGACTATTTCATGCACTCACACATGCATAATTAACTCCTTTTGATCTATAATTAACTTCTCAATCAATCTCATGCATTCTTCTAATTCCATCTCTTCTTCAGTGATAAGCTATCATTGCTTCATCACTCTCTAATCAATTGAGTTCACTGGGTAATCAATCTAGTTCACTCCCCAATCAATCCTTGTTAACTCTTCAATCAATTGAGTTAACTTCTCAATCAATTCCACCTCTCATCCCTTCTTCAAACCTATAAATACCCCTCACCTCTTCATTATTTTCCAAGTTGAGCAAGTTGGATAATACTCTTCTCATCTTCACAAGCCTTTGAGCCTCTTTCTTCATTTATTTCTTTAGTTTTCCAAAGCTTCAAAGATTTCATTGTTGCATAGCTTCAAAGCTCTTCCAAGGAGGCAAATTCATTGTGCACACAACTCTTGCCAGTTTTTGCTCTCCAACTTAGCATTCAAATGCTCTCATAGGACGAAGGTGCCTTTTATTTTATTTATTGTTCAACCAAACATCATTATGTTGCTTCATTCAATTGCATTGTGCTCAACCAAAGCTCTCATTGAACTCATTCAAGCTTCAACAAGCTTCTTTTTTGCTTCTTTGTGTCATTTTGTCGTCAAGAGGTCTTCCCACTGCTACAAAAGGACTCGAGGTCACCAATATCAAGGATTTCTGAGGGTAGTGGAGTCACACAAATCTTCGTTTCTCTCAACTTCCTTCATTGTTTTATTCAATTCATAATAATTAGAAAACCAAATTTTGTCTTGGGAAGTGTAAATCATTGCTTTTTCCTTGATAATTAGATCTTGCATGTTAGAATAGTTGTCTTTCATATTCGTAGATCTAGATTATTTTGTAGAAGCAATTTCCTTTTTCTAGATTAGATTACTTCAAAACTATCAAAAACTCAAAAACATAGATTAAGATTGCATTAGGAAAAGTCATATTAGATTGCATACATATTTCCCTTTTATAGATTAAAGAGCACTTTTCATTTCCAAAATACTATAAGAGCACAAAAAGAATGTTTTTCATATCATTTAGCTTTGCATGCATATAGAAACCCTAAAATAGACAAACTTGCAAACACTCGATACCATCATGTGGTAACTATGGTTAAGCAATTTAATCAAACCCTCGATACCATCACGAGGTAAACACAAAGTCCAAACATAGTCAAACCCTAGGTCAACTAAACCCTAAATCTAGTTAAGGTTAGTAATCACACATCTACCTCCATCTTGGCTCACGAATGTGCCTAGGAGTGAGAGGAGAGTGGGTGAGGGCTATCTGTGATGAGATCAAGGAGATCAATCCATAACCACAACAAGAAATAATTGTTCTACCACAAGGAGACCCATTCGTCCTCTTATTGTCAGAAGAAACTAGACAACTCCAAATACAATGAGAACTCATTCAACACATTGAGAGACAAGACGACATTAATGAAACAAACTACTTACCCACACAGAGGTGAAATAGAAGAAACCCCAATAAGAGAAGAGAAACTAGTGAACCTTTGGGTCATAGGGTTATCCCAACTACAACTATAATCAAATGAAACATTCAACTTAGCACACAACAAAAAAGGCCACAGGACTTGCCAACTCCTCTCCATGAAGTCCAGCTCTCCAATGAGCCAGACCCTTGTCATGTCTTGCCTCCTCTCAACTGACTACTTCCATGTGAGAGAGAGTGACATGGTGGATCACCCCATGGAAAGGAGGGAAGGTTCCATGTGCGTGCCTTAATCTGACCTGACAGCCCCAGGAAACTAGAGTCACGATTTTGAGCATACAGTTACAGTACGCTTTGGACACCGTTGACCAAGGGCGACTGTGGAGAGTGTGGAGAGCACGTTGCTTCTGTAGTGAATGGATGCCAAAGAGGCATCGATTAAACTGCCCTTCAAAGGGTGTTTCAATAGGGGATGTCATCAGCTTGTGTGTGTGGCGATGAGCGTAGGGTGGAGCCGCCAATGTGAGGCGAGGGTAGAGGATGAATGCACCACTAACTTGGCCCTTCGTGGCCTTTCAAACTCAATGAGCAATACCCTCTGTGGGGGCTTTGAAACCACTATCACCCAAACCCTTGTAAGGGCATTCAAATGCTCCAACGCAACAAACAAACAATAAGGTTAATAACCAGAAAACCAAACAACAAAATCAAAAAAATGTGAGAAAATGAAGCAGGATTCCTACCGAAGAGGGGCAACTTGCACAGGAAAGAAAACATGGCTTGAAGCTAATCCACAAGGCTCTGATAACATATAGAAAACAAGATCACAGAATAAACAAAAAGCACACAATTTTGCAATGAATCGACCAGATTGTATTACCAAATAAGGCGAGTATAAATAGGTAAGTGTGGGTACCCGAATCTCCATGAAAAGAGGATAGGACTCCTCTACTTGGAGATGTGGCGAGTAACCTCCCACAAACATAGCACGAGGTGTTGATGCAAGTCAACACCTCTCAAAAATGACCAACTACTTTGACATATTCAAAGTAACATGTGCCAAAAATGCCTAAGTATGATTAATACAAATGTGTATACACCTAGGATTAAAGGTATACACCAACAGAAGTCTTCATGAATATTAATAAATTAAAATACCTTCCAAGTTTCTTCTCACTTATAAAACGATCAAAAATCTCTTAAATGATCACACCCATTAAAGTATTGAAAATTTGTAGAAAAACCTAAAGATATTATCAAATATTTATAACATTAGTAGCCACACATTGCACCGAATCTCTTAAAACATATAAATGTGCATTGCTTGGCTAACAAGACAATAAATATTTGTGCCTTTCATCCATTTGATAGCACCTTTGGATTCCATTACTAGTATATTTAAACTTACCACTCTACATATAAATGTGCATTACTTGGCTAACAAGACTATAAATGTTTGTGCCTTTCATCCATTTGATAGCACCTTTGGATTCCATTACTAGTATATTTAAACTTAACACCCTTAAATTGTTTAAAAATGACTTGGTAATGTACATGTATCTAATAAATTTAATTGTAACTTTGTTCAACTTTTAGTTTTAGGTTATATTCTTGGTAGTGAAGTGTCCACCCATACATAATTTAAAATTGTTTATAAATAAATTTCCAAGTTAATTATTCTTAAGCATCATTCAATTCAATAGTCAAAAGTAAATTCTAGCCAATAAAAATTAGACAATTATTACCACTTTTTGATAGAATCTATTAATTATTTAACCATTAAACCAAATAATATTTAAAATAAAACCCTTAAGAATTTCGTGTTCCCACTTTTATTAAAGTTTTAACTATTTGAAATAAGCACAACCAACCTTCTCTCCTAACAAGCACCTTTTTAATTTTTAATTTGAGTTGGTGCACCTATCTATTTTTAGTTCCTGCCTTCGGCAGGTATAACTAATGCATCGGCTAGATGCAATTTCTCAAATTATTCGTCCAATCATGTGAAAGAACTAAAAATTTGCAACCACAATGCTATAGTTCATTATTTTTTTTTTAATTTAATCATTTAAAAAATACCATTTATCTATTGTCTGATTGGTCTATGGTGTGAACAGTAAGGGTAAAAAATGAAATAATGATTTAAAAAAATACAGTTAAGTACAGGAACTAACAAATACAGTTAAGTACAGGTCGTACAAAGTGACGGCGCCGCTGAGCTTGTTGAATTTATTTCGTTTGCAATGTTAATTAATGATTTTTATTTCATTTGCAATGTTAATTAATGATTTTTAATCATCCTTACAAGATGACAGGTCATGTCTTGATCGGAGGTTTTCAATTTGTATGCGCTTTGGATTGTTGTTTCTCAATTTGTTTGCACTCAGAGAGCAGTGAAGGTGGGCATCCGGAGGCCTGTGAAGCTGCATCTGTGGTAAGCCTCTATATGGACTTCTATTTCGTAATCCGTGTAGAAAACCAGTGCTACTGTTCACAGAAATTTCAAGATTTCAGATATTATATGAGTTTTAGATTGTAGAGCACTCTCAGTTATAGAAATTTTACATTTTTCTCAAATTTCTGTTAGAGTTCAGATATCTCTTTCTAGAACTTAAGTTTTCTATTTTCTATTTTAGAAACTCGGATATCAATTATAGAATTCCCAGACATTGAGGTATGAATTGCCAAGTTTCAATATATTGACAAATTCATGATTTGGGAGCATAAAAGTAGCTGTGCGACTGTGTCACTAAATAACAAAGAAGGTTGCAGGAAGAACTAACTATACAAGTGCTCATGCTATATGCAGTATTACTTGTTTTATTTCCAGATACATTGTATATATTCAAGCTGTAAAGCATCTACTTATATTCTGTTGCAACTTTCTACTCTGCAATTTCTTTGGTACAACTTACAGTTGCTTTTAAGTGATTTCATGCATGTGTTCACTGTTTAATTTACGTTTGAATGATTGAGGCTCGGAGTTCGCTCAGTACCCATCATATAATATGCTGGAATTTCATGGCGACGGTGCTATAGACCTTACTTATACATAGCAAGGGTGTGAATTTCATACCTTGAAGCAGAGAGTATTAACGAATTTAGGTAATTTGCTAGTAATCCCAATTTGGAACAGAGGCTCGCCCTCTTGTTTGGTCCTATACCAAATATTCTGTTTTGAAAGAAAGAGTAAGGATATGTTATCGTGTCCCTGTAATGTTCAATGGCACAGATTATGGTCAGAGAAGGAAAATACCCACAAAAAAAGTGCTCCAATCTTGTGAAGGAAAATGCAAATTTATATGTGAAAGAGAATTCATGACAGAAGAACATTAGTTGGTACCCTTCTCCACACATTGGAATACTATTTTGTGAAATTCTGTAGAAGAGGTTAATGCTGGACATGAAGAGTTAAAATAAAATAGACTGTTTCCATCTGAATATCTAAACAACAATACCCAAATATATTCCAAATGAGGGGCGTTGCTACAAAATTAAATTATAAGCAAGAAAACACTGAGGTAAAATTGGGGAAAGAAGGGAGAGGTCAATGTAGGTTAATAACAAAGACAGTTCTGCTAATCAGAACAAAAAATTGCCAATTTTTGTTTGCAAGACACAAATGAAATAAAAACGAATCTTAACAACTGGCATTAGCAAAATCCTGATCATCATCATCGTCACATTTTTCCTTCAACAGGTTATTTTTCAAGCAGGATCTGGTTCGCGAAATATGATGATGACGTCTTATTCTAAGTTCGACGAAGAAGCAAATATCCCGATGCTCATCATCATCCTGATCTTTCGAGAGGGTTGCCTTGGGCGCAAAGGGGTCATATTACATTCATCATCCTGATCATGCTCCTTAGGTGACCATGCATAACTTTCATATTTAGAAAGAGCTTGAAATTCCATGCAGGTTTGCCTTTTACTTCACTCGAAAATTCTTCCATATGTGAAAGTTATGCATGGTCAAAGTTTTGGTCAAACCTGATATTCGCAGGAGGGTCATCATATTTTTATATCCTGAGTCATGTTGTCAAGATCATCATGATCTTGGTCTATCAGCCGATAAAAATCATGCAGTCCCAATATGCGGACGTCAATCTTAGGTGGTAGTGCCCTTTACCCGTCAAATGGCCTTAGCCGCATTGTCAGCATCATGATTTCTTTTAGGAGGGTCATATGTTATAAACTCGGTTTTGGTTACATGAAGATGATCATCATCATCATATTTGAACCCCCCCCGATAATATCCTGAGGTTCAAATATCATGATGATATCAACTTTAGGTCAGGGTAAGTTTCCCCGTCGAGCGGTCTTTGTATAGCGAGCATCATCATGATATTTCAACATTACCTAATCTTATCATATCATGGTGATCACCCTTAGAAAATCCACCTTCGGCATATTTGCATGCACATGTTATAATCCTATTGCAAGGTCATCATCATGATATTTGCTGAAGTTTGAAATATGATGATAACTTCATATCCTCCTGATCTCCTTTTGCATAATTATGATCATCATCCTGATCTTTCACGAGGGTCATTCGCTGTAATTTGCAAGTGATGGAGACATCATCATCATAAATCGATAAAGGGGATCATCATCTTCATATCCTCCTGATCGCCTTTTTTGCAATATCATGATGATCACCCGGGAGCATAAAAGTAGCTATGCAACTGTGTCACTAAATAACAAACAAGGTTGCAGGAAGAACTAACTATACAAGTGCTCATGCTATATGCAATATTACTTGTTTCATTTCCAGATACATTGTATATATTCAAGCTGTAAAGCATCTACTTATATTCTGTTGCAACTTTCTACTCTGCAATTTCTTTGGTACAACTTACAGTTCCTTTTAAGTGATTTCATGCATGTGTTCACTGTTTAATTTACGTTTGAATGATTGAGGCTCGGCGTTTGCTCAGTACCCATCATATAATATGCTGGAATTTTATGGGGACGGTGCTATAGACCTTACTTATACATAGCAAGGGTGTGAATTTCATACCTTGAAGCAGAGAGTATTAACGAATTTAGGTAATTTGCTAGTAATCGCAATTTGGAACAGAGGCTCGCCCTCTTGTTTGGTCCTCTAGCAAATATTCTGTTTTGAAAGAAAGAATAAGGATATGTTATCGTGTCCCTGTAATGTTCAATGGCACAGATTATGGTCAGACAAGGAAAATACCCACAAAAAAAGTGCTGCAATCTTCTGAAGGAAAATGCAAATTTATATGTGAAAGAGAATTCATGACAGAAGAACATTAGTTGGTACCCTTCTCCAGACATTGGAATACTATTTTGTGAAATTCTGTAGAAGAGGTTAATGCTGGACATGAAGAGTTAAAATAAAATAGACTGTTTCCATCTGAATATCTAAACAACAATACCCAAATATATTCCAAATGAGGGGCGTTGCTACAAAATTAAATTATAAGCAAGAAAACACTGAGGTAAAATTGGGGAAAGAAGGGAGAGGTCGATGTAGGTTAATAACAAAGACAGTTCTGCTAATCAGAACAAAAAATTGCCAATTTTTGTTTGCAAGACACAAATGAAATAAAAACGAATCTTAACAACTGGCATTAGCAAAATCATTAGAAAGGAGGTGAAGACGACGAACCCATGCAACCAATTAGTTGGATCTCGACTTACAAAACTGAAAAAAAATTGGACATGGCACAGTATAGAACCAGAGTTCCTCAATGTAGACATGAATGTACAGAGCACAATCTGCAAGATTCCATCTTCTATGGTAGCTTTTATAAACTTTCTGTACTTTGAGCAAAGCTGCTTCCTCTTTAAACCTGTCTCATCTCAATGAGGAAGTCTAAAAATCCATTTTCTTAGAACTGTTTGATCTCAACGATGCCAATTCCAAATCACCAGCTCTGCGACTAATTATTTCCTGGGTAAGAGTTAATAAATCTTGGCCTTTAAAACTGATGCACCTCTCTGAAGCTGTTTCTATGTGGTTGCATTTGAAGATCGTCTGAAAGCTACTAACCTCCGTTCCACATTTGAGAACCTTAAAAGATGCATGTGTTGATAAAATTGTTAGGGCTACACGTGTGCACCTCTGAGACAGGTGGCGATTGTGTTTGCAGGTGGCGATTGCATTTGCTTTTGTCAGGATTTAGATTTTAGGCCACTTTAATTTTAGTTTCAAGGGTAAAGGAACCCTAGCATTATTGTTTTCCTGTGCACTGACTTTTTAGTTTATTTTAAAATTTAAAAGACAATTTCAGATCCGCATTTATACGATCTGGTCTTTAAATTTCATCTCGTGGCTGACAGTGCATAAGTTTCATATTTAGAAAGAGCTTGAAATTCCATGCAGGTTTGCCTTTTACTTCACTCGAAAATTCTTCCATATGTGAAAGTTATGCACGGTCAAAGTTTTGGTCAAACCTGATATTCGCAGGAGGATCATCATATTTTTATATCCTGAGTCATGTTGTCAAGATCATCATGATCTTGGTCTATCAGCCGATAAAAATCATGCAGTCCCAATATCCGGACGTCAATCTTAGGTGGTAGTGCCCTTTACCCGTCAAATGGCCTTAGCCGCATTGTCAGCATCATGATTTCTTTTAGGAGGGTCATATGTTATAAACTCGGTTTTGGTTACATGAAGATGATCATCATCATCATATTTGAACCCCCCCCCGATAATATCCTGAGGTTCAAATATCATGATGATATGAACTTTAGGTAAGGGTAAGTTTCCCCGTCAAGCGGTCTTTGTATGGCGAGCATCATCATGATATTTCAACATTACCTAATCTTATCATATCATGGTGATCACCCTTAGAAAATCCACCTTCGGCATATTTGCATGCACATGTTATAATCCTATCGTAAGGTCATCATCATGATATTTGCTGAAGTTCGAAATATGATGATAACTTCATATCCTCCTGATCTCCTTTTGCATAATTATGATCATCATCCTGATCTTTCACGAGGGTCATTCGCAGAAATTTGCAAGTGATGGAGACATCATCATCATAAATCCATAAAGCGGATCATCATCTTCATATCCTCCTGATCGCCTTTTTTGCAATATCATGATGATCACCCTATCTATTCAGAAGAAGGCGATATTTCATTCCTTAAACAGCATGATCATTTTTTTACAATATCGCCCTAGCGCAATATCATGATGACCTCAACTCATCCTTGTGCTTCGCAGACAAAATATCGTGATGACGTCATCATGATAGTTCGATGAGGAGTTCGGCATATTTGCATACACATGTTATAATCCTATCGCAAGGTCATCATCATGATATTTGCTGAAGTTCGAAATATGATGATAACTTCATATCCTCCTGATCTCCTTTTGCATAATTATGATCATCATCCTGATCTTTCACGAGGGTCATTCGCAGAAATTTGTAAGTGATGGAGACATCATCATCATAAATCCATAAAGGGGATCATCATCTTCATATCCTCCTGATCGCCTTTTTTGCAATATCATGATTATCACCCTATCTATTCAGAAGAAGGCGATATTTCATTCCTTAAACAGCATGATCATTTTTTTACAATATCGCCCTAGCGCAATATCATGATGACCTCAACTCATCCTTGTGCTTCGCAGACAAAATATCGTGATGACGTCATCATGATAGTTCGATGAGGAGGGTCATCATCATATTGTTTTATCCTGTCATGTTGTCAAGATCATCATGATCTTGTTTGTTCGCCCGATATTTCGTAAAGTCGTCCTGCCCATGAAATACAACCTTTTGAAAATATCCTAATGATCATCATCGTCACATTTTCCCTTCGGCAGGATATTTCCCAAACATGATCCAGTTGGCGAAATATCGTGATGGCGTCATGTTCTAAGTTTAACAAAGGCTCCGAATATCATGATGACGTCATCCCGATCCAATGATCGAAGAAGCAAATATCCTGATCATCATCATCATCACATTTTTCCTTCAACAGCTTATTTTTCAAGCACGATCTGGTTCGCAAAATATGATGATGACGTCTTATTCTAGGTTCGACGAAGAAGCAAATATCCCGATGCTCATCATCATCCTGATCTTTCGAGAGGGTTGCCTTGGGCGCAAAGGGGTCATATTACATTCATCATCCTGATCATGCTCCTTAGGTGACCCGATATTACATTTATACCCTGATCTTAACGAAAATGACGATGACGTCATCCTTGGCATTTCAATGAAGCCCGAATATCATGATGACGTTACCATCATTTTCGTTTCCTCGGCAACATGATCATATTCCATATCCTCCTTTTCTTCTTCAACAATATGATGATGATGATGTTGTTCTTTTCCCCAATATGCAGAAGCGAAATATCATGATGATGAAGTGAATATTGACCAACATGTTTTTTTTGACACGCCGATGGCGATGATCATGCTGATGGGCGGGAAATGAAGCGGTGGAATTTTAAAGTGTTTTTTTTTTAGAATAACAAATGATTCCAACATGAAATCATCATAAATAGATGCAGCCATCTCTTTGATGTTCTAGAAAACTATGTAAGTTGTAATAACACTGATGTGGGCAGTTATTTGCAATTTGTGAAAAACACTATACACTTTTGCATGTCACTTATATTTTATGTATTGGTCTTACTGTAGTTCTTTGGTGCTAGTTAGCTATTATTGAGTATGAATGCAAAGACATATAGCAATAGTAAATTGTAAAAAGTGCTTCTAATAGTTTTCAATATTTTTTTGTCTAGATTTCTATAAGACTTGATAACAACAAAACTAATATTGGAATTATATTCCCGTGATAGTTATATGATTTGCAAGATTCAACAACTAGTTATAATATCTTTTTTTGTGTATAGGCCAGCATTGAAGAAATCTTGATGTTACATGTTTGGTGTCCTAGCTTTGGATCTTGTTACAGTCTATCCATGTCTACTGTATTTGTTATTTTTACGTGTTATAGTTAAATTCAATATCAAAATATAAATAGATAACACAGTTTGCAAGTTGTAAGTAGCAAAATTCTATTAATGATTATATAAGTGACAAAACCACTTGAAGGCATATACTGTTTAACAATGCACAATACCTTTTCACTTTGTAAAGAAATTAACACAATCCCATCAATATAATGTTGCAATTACAACTAGTTTACAATCCTTTAGACTTTTGCAGATCATTCTAATCCTTCACCTGCATCTACAATCCAAGCACAAGCTTATCAAAAGGTACTAAAACCTTTATTTCCAAGTCATAGTCAACTCTAGAAAATGTTATTGTCATCTATTCAAGTTCATTTGCTCCTTCATATCTCTTGTTTGTTTGTTTCTTCCATTGTTTAATTTATACATTCAATATATTATTCATATATGCAAATTGCTAATTATTTGAAGCCTATGGCTCAGAGAATATGTGATGTCATTAGAGTTGTCCAAGGATTGTTCCTACACTATTTACACAACTACATAACAATTATTTTTGCAATATTTAAACAATGGCTTGGCTATTTAGTATTTTAACACTGTATTTATTTGTTTTTAAATGTAAACCTCTGATTTGAAATATCAAAACCGAGTACAAAATGAATTTCAAAGTCACAGGTCTACATTGTTTTCAAATCAAAACTTGCTTCTTATTTTGAATTTTAATAAACCTTTTGTGGCTATCAATGATTAGAACTATCTACCAAATGGTGATTTCTATTTCTTTATTTTCTGAAGAAAATAATGCAGGTGAATGGATCTGACATTGCCATTTCCACTAGTTTTAAATCATTCAAAATTCTCTTCTTCATTATAATGCCTTATTTTCTTGTACAATCCAAAAATAAGAATTATTTTCATTACATTTAAACAATGCCTTGACTACTTAGAATTTTAGCATTGAATTTATTTGTGATTTGAAATAAGGAAACCAAATACTAAATGCATTTCAAAATTGCATATCGACATTGCTTTTAGGAAACAGCCTGCTTCTAATTTCCATTTGTAATATGCCTTTTGTAATTATCAATCATCAAAACTATCTAACCAATGGTTATGAATATATTACAGGTACACCATTTTTTTGATATTCTGGGATCAACAAAATTGTCCTTGTTTCAAAAAAAATGAAGAGAACAAGAGTGCCAGTAGTTGATAAACAAAAACAGATCATAGATGTAGAGAAATACAAAATAGCAATTCAGACTGAAATTCTAAACATTGACTATGCATTGAGAAATGAAGGATTGTGTAGAATTCAAGTATTTAAATACAATGTAGGGGATTGCTTATTTGACTCATTGGAGTTACTTCTTCATTCTCAATACACATCAAGTCAGTTACGGAATGGAGCTATAGACCACTTCTTGAGTTGCCTCACACAAGGTGATCCAGAAGCAATCACCTCATATAATTATGAACTGGATAGTCGTACATTGCATGAATTGCACGGTGTGCAAAATGTTGAAGAGTACTTGCGTAGAATGTGTATTTCTGCAATGCATTCTACAAATAATAATGAAGTTGGCCTATGGGGTGACTTGTTTTGCATCCGTTGGTTGTCAAAGTGGCTAGACATACAAATATGCCTTTGGTCAACTACTTTAGGAAAAAAATACTTACACTTCAATCTGTCATCTCAAGGACAATCGTATTCTATCTTATTTCATGATACAAATCCCATCCAAGGACATTTTGAGCCGCTTGTGCCTTATCTAATACAAGCAAACAATGCAAGCCCATGTATCACATCTAGACAACTAAAACAATTTCAAAGCAGTAATCAACAACATCATGATGGTGATTTTATTAGAAAACAAAAAATTGCAAATAGCAACACTACATCACTTCGCAAGATCAAACAACAAATACGTGCTAATAATCAAATGGAAAATACAACCAAGAAAACTAGACACTCAGCATCACCAATAGAATTATTTCAAAAAAAAATTCAAGATACACCGATACATACTTGTGCAATTTGTCAGACATTGCATTTTAAGAAAAACATTATCGCTTTTAGAGAGAAAGAAAAGCAAACATATTATAAACTGACAAATCAAAATAACAATGTATTGATGAATTGTATTTGTCGCATATGCCATGAAACATTGAAACAATGCAAGCTTCCAAAATATGCAACACCACACCATATTCGAATGAATATAGCTTTACAATACGTAAAAATGCTTACGCAACTAGAAGAGTGCCTTGTTTCACTGAGAATTGCATTCGCACAAATATGGGAATTAGGTTACAAAAGACCCCAAATTGGATTGACTGGGTCTATCATTAATGTCCCAGTCAACATGAACATTGTACAAAATGCATTGCCACGCTCTGCCGATGAAACATACACTATTGCAGTTGCGCTAAAAAGACGGCTACAATATAAAAATGCATATCAGAAGGGGATGGTGCGATTGACTATTATAATGAAAGCTTTGAACCAATTGAGCGAAACAACTCTATACAAAAATGAGAAATTCCAATTAAATAAGCACTGGAGACAATCTCTTGAAATAGATGATGAAAGTGGCATAGTAGACGACCCTTGCACAAATGAAACAGGTTCAGAATCTGATATAGATGAGCAAAATCCTTCTGAGACCTTGGTCCATGGATACACAGAATCTAAATGTATACATGAAATGCAAGACAAAATCATAGAAGTTGCACCAGCAGAAAACCATTATCCTATTGGAATCTTTAAAGACAAATATGCAGAAGAAATGAACTTTCCCACACTATTCTTTGGAAACCCACGTAATGACGACATTGTCAAGAATTTTTCCTATCAAAAAATTGCACAATGGGAACTACTTCATTCCAATAGACAATTTGCATATCATACAACTAATCTATTTTTCAAAACAGTCAAGATATTGATACATCAAGTTTTATCTACAATGTGGATAAGAGTACGAAAAGGTCAGTTAAAAGGAAGAAAACTAATAGCAAAAGATGTCAAATGCAAACCTAACCTAGAGAAGATTCTCAAATCAGACATTGGATATGTTGACTTTAAAAGAATAAGAATATCTCCGGATTATTTACATCAATTAAAAAAAAATGTCTTTGCAATGATTCGGCAACTTGGACCGCCTACATTTTTCCTTACATTTACTAGTGCTGAACAACATTGGGAACACCTTTCAAAAGCACTTGAAGCCTTGCATAATACATATTGTGCATCTTCACAACAAAAATATGACATACAAAATGAGAAAAATATTTTCTACCTCATAAAAAAAGATCCTGTAACATGTGTACGCTATTATAAACATAGAATCAATGCACTAAAACAATTGATATTTACAGATAGCTCTTTCTTCGGAGAGCTCTTGGATTATTTCTCTGTAACTAAATTCCAAAATCGTGGCAATGAACATGACCACTTTCTTTTATGGATTAAAGATGCTCCAATTTATGGAAAAGATGAACTTGCAAATATTGAACAATTTATTGACAAATACATCACTTGCAACACTGATGATTTGACTCCTCAAATAGCTATCCTACATAGGCACCATCATACAAAACGATGCAAAAAATCAAAACAGCACTATTGTAAATACAATTTCCCATTTCCACCAATGAAAAAAACTATGGTTCTCGAACCGCTGAAAGACAATAATGAAATTATTGTTCCAATGGCAACAAAAATCTTTTCCATATTAGAACAATCTAATTATGACCAATTATTCTCCTTTCAAATGTTTCTACAAGACATCAACTTGAATGAGCATGATTACATCACAGCTATAAAATCAACAATCCATAGGCCTACAATTTTCTTAAAACGAAACCCTTCGCATATATGGAATAACAGCTTTTCAAAAAAAATACCAGAGCTATGGAAAGCAAATACAGATGCACAATTTGTGCTTAATGCATATGCTGCAGCAATGTATTGCAGCTCTTACATGACAAAAGTGGATAAAACAATGACAAATGCATTTAAAAGAATTCGTAGGGACCATCAACAAAATAATATCGATGCTATAAAAATGATAAGTAGACTTGGAAATGCATTGCTAAATCTGCAACAAATGTCTACACAACAGGCTGTTCACATCGTACTATCACTTCCACTAAACTATAGTTCAAGAAAGTGTATATTCATTGATACAAGAGCTGATAGTGATCGAACTTTTGTTCTAAAGTCTGCAAAACAATTGAACAGTGAACCAGATGAATCAGAAAATGTGGCCTGTAGATCTTTAATAGATTACTATTTAGCACGACCTGAAACACTCACACATATTTGCCTTGCACAATTCGTATCAGAATATAGAAAAGATGGGAAACCAATGCACCGCAAAGCTAAACCAAATATTATACGTTTTACCAATTTTAACAAACATGTTGACTTGGAAAATTATTGCAGAGAGCATTTATTGCTTTATGTACCCTTCACAATAAATGAAAAAACATTGAGGCATGGTTTCCATTCATGGCATGATGCCTATTCATATCATGAAAACACAATTAATACTAATCGTATCAAATACAATTACCACATAAACTCTAAATGGGGCGATATTGACAAAGCTATAGATGAAATCTATTCTGAAAATAGTCACATACCAAATGAATTGATCATTTCAAATCAAAATCCACAGAAAGAAACATACAACATAGAAGACGATATTCAAACACTAAAGCATAACAAATCAAAAACTCAATTCTCTAATGCATTTGAAATTGGAAAACATCCACATATTATGGACAATGTTGAATACTTCAATTTGAGACGAATGTTAAACAGTGAACAACAAGCAATTGTAAAGGACATTGTGTTGAAGAAATTAAAAAATATCAAAACTCCACTACACTTGTTTCTAACAGGTGGAGCAGGCACTGGCAAAACTTTTACTACAAAAGCAATATTTCAATCTCTCCTTCGCATATATAATAACTCCATTGATAGTGATCCGGACAAACCAAAAGGCCTACTAGTTGCTTATACAGGAAAAGCAGCTTACAATATAGGTGGAGTAACATTACACTCAGCATTTCGAATACCTTTTAACAAATCAGAATTCATTCCATTGAATACTGAAATCTTAGATACAATGTCAAAGCATTATCAGCAGCTACGTGTGCTATTAGTAGATGAGATTTCATTGGTAGGTGCAACATTTTTACGTTGCATCGACAAGCGATTAAGAGATATAATGCAAATGCCAACCACATACTTTGGAAATCTTGATACAATTTTTTGTGGTGATTTATATCAAGCACAACCTGTACTAGATTCAGTTGTATTTGATAATACACCAACACTGACTGAATTAATGCCATACAACTTTTGGAAACACAACATAAAATACTATGAGCTACAATCAACTATGCGGCAAACAGATGAGGAGTTTATTGCAATACTCAATAGAATACGTGTAGGTTCACAAACAGATAATGATATACAGTACTTGAATCAGACTTGTTTACGCTCACCACCCATAGACCCAACATTCCCCTATCTATTTTACAGAAGGAAAGATGTTAATGCACATAATCAAAATATGTTGTCAATAGTTCCAGGAGAGCTAATTGTACTGAATGCAATTGATGAAAATGACGAAAACTACAATGAAATACATCTGTATAATCACACAATGTCTTTACCATCTCAAATACTTTTGAAACCAAACATGCTTGTAGAAATTTATGCTGGTAATTATGATACGCAAGACGGTCTAGTCAATGGGTCAGATGGAACATTTAAAGCATATACCATATCCAATGCTTTTGACATTGTTTGGATAGAATTCAATGACCCAAACATTGGCCACCATCAACATGTTAAATTAACACAATGTTATAACAATGACATTGATAAACAATGGACACCTGTACTTCGCACCACAAGGCCAATACAAAAAATCTCAAACAACAAGAAAATAACTATTAGAAAACAATTTCCAATTCAACTTGCTTGTGCTAGAACAATACATAGATCTCAAGGACTCACAATGCAAGGCTTGGCATTTGATCCTACGGCCATAAGGCAACATGGATTAACATATACAGCACTTTCGTGGACAAAAACAATCCAGACATTATTCTTGTTAAAGCCTCTTACCAAGCAAAATTTCAAAATAAAAGAAAAAATAGTCCTTGAAATGTCTCGTCTAAAATCAACAGCACACTGGCAATTTGAAAATGGAGATATCAAACATAAGACTAATTCAGAACTACTATTGTACACATTAAACACTCGCAATCTACACCTACATATTGAAGACATGATTAATGACACTGATATCATGGCATCTGATATCTTATGCCTTCAAGAAACATATATCCAAGACTACCATACAAATAATTTTTTCAAAGATTTCAATTGTTACTCAACATACCATATACATGGACTAATGTCTATAACCAAGAAAAACATATTAGTCTACAAAACAATGCAACATTCAACATCATATACAGAAGCAATAACATTAACAATAAGCTCTATGAACAATGAAATTAACATATGTAACTTATATGCCAAGCCCAATGCTCCATTTGCAGATATTATAGCAATCACCAGGCAAGTATTCTCATGTATTGATGGAAATAAAACCTTGTACCTAGTGGGAGATTTCAACATTGACATGTGTACAGAAAACTACAAAAAAAAATAGCTCCTGAATCATATGCAAAACCACAATATGCATTTCTTATTAAGTAGGTGTCATGCTCTATCTAGACCATTGATCGATCATCTATGGACCAATGCACTAACAAAAAAAATTGAAGTTTACAAATCGGAAGCATATTGGAGTGACCATCTTGCTACTTTTTTAAGATTTCAACCCTCTCAGAACACTCAATGTTCTTAAATATCTCAACTGTTTTTCTTCAATAACATCCAAATCAACAAAAAACATATTTTGACAAATCCAATCTATATACAAACTACTGTTCAATTATGTATCATCCAATTTACTAACACAAAAAAACCAAATTTACAAATAAAAAGCATATTACAGCAACAACCCCACTGATTTTCCCTAATTTTAATCCTTTCACAAAACTAAATATTCTTAAATATGCCATTTGTTTTAGTTCAAAAGCATCTAAACGAACACCCTCAAAATCTTGTGAATCAAATCAATAAATAAAACAATCCCTAATGTCCATGAAGAAAACACATATGTATTACATAGCTTCATCATTTCAATACAATTTCATTTTCTTCTGTCTACAAATTGTCTTATTCTTTTATTCCATAGCACCAATTCTACATATTCTGATATAACATTAGAACAACAACATATTATCATTTTGCCTGCAGAAATTTATGCAAATGACAAATTGATAAAAAAATACAGGTTACAATGGACAATGCCAAAAGAGCAGAAGAACAAATGGACACTATTAACCAACAACAATTGAAAAGGTAAACAATATTCTTAGGTTACATGTACACTATACCTTGTCAAGATTCTAGATTTCAACTAATTTTGTTTTATTTTTTCCAGATCAAAAGTAAAGAGTCAAAATCAAGTTTCAATTGAAGACTTGAATGCACGTAAAGCAGGCAACATTTTCCAAGGCGATGTCATTGTGAAGTATAAAGCTATACTAGATAAGACAAACAAGACACGTGAAGTACTACGCGCAGACCTCACAGACACAAAAGGTGAAATGACTATTACGCTAAATGTAACTGCTGATCTCATTGCTCACTATGAAGACAAAATAATTCCAGGTTCGGGACTATCCAGATCCAACTTCCAGATTGTACCTAGAACAAATTATGATCGTGGAGATTGCGACTACATACTGGTTCTAACAAAGTCCTCAATAGTGGAAATCATTCCACGACTTTGTATTGACTATAAATTCATCCCCAGCACAGCCATAAAACAATTGTTGGCAAGTACCGAACAATATGCTACAGGCACCATAGGTCTATTGGTCACAAGAGCAAAAAAAATAGGTCTGCAATATATTGTTGATGTGCAAGATGGAGATTCAGAGTTCGACAAAGCCCAGGTACACTTTTCAAGGTTCCACATACTAGTTTTAACTTTAAATCATTTTGAAAATTTTATTTTATATGGTAACTGCACTATATTTTAACATGCTTATCTCTTCCAACTCTTTATCATATCTTCCCAGCTCGAACAAAACAATGTTTCAGTTAACTTGAGACCACAACCCCTCATGATCCGCTGTATAAGTTCTCTCAAAAGTCTGCCTGCATGCTACACTGTAATAATATTCATTTTTCTCCTCTCATTATTTGCAAACAATGGTTATCTAAAGTTAAACTTTAAGCCCTTTTGGGTTCTTGTAATTTCTTGTGATTTCTTGCAACCCTGATGTGCAAAATAGATCAAATTGTAAAGACTCTCCAAGTCTGAGCATGAGCCTTTGATTATTAAAAAATAGAGAAATAGAACCGTCATTTGCAGGTCAACTGCCCCATTTTGGAGTGGCCCGGTATATTGCTACATTCTTGGGAAAACAATTGCCTGCACTAACTTATTTTCGTGCACCCATGTTGTGGAGTCCAGACCTCTCTAGTGCAAAAGAAATTGTAATGACTTCTGCAGTGATTTCATGCTGAGATTGAAAACATAAGTGTCTATCCAATCCACATTATTGTATAATTACTTCAGAAATATATGTTCCCTCTATACTTTTAAAAAGCACCGTAATAATGTCAGCTTGCAACCGACATCTAGTCAATGTCACTTCGAGTGGTCAAGTCCATTGTTGCTGAATTTTAGCCAAACTTGTCTTACTCACCCCAAGTCATATGGTGTATCTGTATTGAATAATCTCGGTCTGTCTCATACATAATAGTTGAATTGACTTAATTACTATAGTTTCAAACTCAAACAGGAAACTTAAGTGCCTCTCCAATCAACATTAATGTATAGCTACTTGAGATAAATAAATGCTCTCTAAAATACTTTTAGAAGACACTGTAATAATGTAAGCTTCCACCCAATATCTCATCGCTGTAGGGCAAACCCTGTTTGACATTTTACTGTCAACAATAGCAATAACAATTGCTAAGCTCTTCTATGAAGATTCCACCAACTGAATAGAGGTTTTGACATAAAAGCTCCAACTAGTTACGAATTGGAGAAAAACCCTATGGCAGCTCATCTAGAACATCCAAGTTTCAAACTCAGACTGCTAATAAGCAGACACTTGTCTTTCAGCCTTGAGCCTCACCAGTTCAAAATTAAGCATCGAGATTCAGTCCCATTGCTATTAGATTACTGTTTGATCATTATTGATTAAAGACTCAAGTAAGTATTATTTTAATCTGCTTTCCATGTGGAATACAGTGTGCCCCTCTTCTCCTTAGATACTTGGTCTGGACTCTGCAGTGATTCAGATTTCAGGAGCAATCCAGGGAAAAAAAGTAAACACTAAATCACTTGATCTAAAGTGTTATGAACAAGTATGAATCTACTGACAACAATGACAGTACAGAAAGGAAATGTAAAACCAACCACATACACAACAATAAAACAATATTGACAATAAGAACTGACAGTACGAGATACATATAACAGCTTTGTAAAAAATAAAAGTCCGAGAAATGCATATAAGCCACAAAAAATAGCAACTAAATTCACAGAAATGCATTCAAGCCTCAACACAGAGCTGCTATCTGCAGGAATGAACAACGGTCTGATGTCACGTCTCTAAGTAAAATTCTAAACATTTTATAACACCGGTAAATTGCACATAAGTCAACAATTCACTCAGTTCGATACTTTTTAGAACATAGAGTAATGTATCTCTTCATAAATAGGCGACTACTTCAAATCGATTTTTTCATCAAATACAAATGCAAAAGTAAAAGCTGTTTGTCTCAGTAAAGCTTCAAAATAAAGCAAAAATTAGGAATTTAAAGTGGACAACATGTTCCAAATGCAAGAGGCGCATGTACTTGTTTATGCTTTGACTATCTCCTTTCTTGTTTAAATTGTTTCTAGTTCTTGAACCTAGTTTTCAATTAACATACATTACTGTTTTGCAGTTTCATTTCTTACTTACACTATTTACACCTACAGCTGTAAATGCACCGGAATTTTGAGGACCATTTTGTAAAAATCGAACAACAGCTCCGAAGCAATGAATTTCCACTTATCCTTTTCAAAAATATTGTCAAACGGATCAATGCAAAAGACAACATGCTTCACACTTGCCAGTCAACATATATTGATGTATTAAATGACAAAAGGACCTTGGATCACTTAAACAGTTTGCTGCACTCAACATTTGAGGTAACAACTCTTGAAATCTCCAATCTTCTCCCTAGCAAATCTAAAACAAAATTAACAAAAAAAAAATCTTCCTAACCAAACAATACTTTCATATGTATTGCAGGTACAAGGAACATTGAAAATAGCTAATGCATTTTCCAGTCCTTTCCACGCATTTTACTCAAAATGCAATTATAAATTTGATACCTATGGAGCACTTGACAATGAAACTGCCCACTATGATAGATGCAAGGAACAGGTCGCCTATATCTACTCGCACTATCTCAAGACTATTTTGACAACAGACAACAAACAGACAATACATTGCTCATGCGCCAACAATATCATCCAAATGCTACTGCCAGACCTGCAACAAATCAGCTATGACGAATACCTCAAGGATAAATCAGCAGTCATCTTCATGTTACGAGACTTCAGCAGAAAAGGGCAATTTGCATTGAATAAGTCCAATGTCATCATTGATGCATGTTGTCCTAAAGAATGAACACAAAGCATACGAAACTACATTTTTGTTACATATATCTTATACACGATACCTCTTTAATACTCTCTTTACTCTCTAAACTACACATTACTTTATAATTTTACCTAATTTTATATGTAATTGGTATTTTTGAGTACAAAATCAAACCCCTTAATCAAATATGTCTTAAATTTTCTTTTCGTTATAAGCAAATATTGGAAAGCTTCTTAAATTCTCTCAACCAAAATAAGAATGCTGTAAACTTCTCTCTCATTATGCATACTATGATAATCTGCACTAAAATCGTCTTCAACTTTCTTGCTTCATTGATTTACCTCACGAAGGCGTCAACTTTTGTGTCTGGTTTTGCATGATCTTACTAGTAGTGGCAGTTGTATATATATGATGACACATTGTTAAAAAATATTCATTTCTCTCTCCGGTATCTATAAAATCTAATTCTATATATGCAAGTGTCTAAACACTATAAAGCATTGATTCTATTTAAGCAACAGCTATTTAGTCGTTGAGAAGAATCCATTCACGTGTCAACCAACCGTGTACTAAACTGTCAAAGAGAATGACTACTCACATTTCACCAAGTTGTCTCGACTTTTATACACTTTTAAAAGTGTGAATAACTGTTATCATACATATGGTTTATGTTGTCTGTTTTCTAGACATAAATTTTCAAATTTTTTTTGTTGTGATGGTTTTAAGATTCATGGTACAGCTGACTTCTAAAATTGATACATATTAACATAGACATGGTACAAATTTTATAAAAGTTCAACAATGGTTTTAGGATTTTAAAGTGTTTTTTTATTTTTTTACAAGTTTAGGCATTTGCATCTGGAACAGGACACCATTAGATGGAACACAACACTCCATAAATGGAACCGTTGCTGTTCCATGGCCACTGCATTACCATTCAAAATGAAATAACATATTTTCCATCTACAACAGTTGTTCAGCATTGCAGATGGGTTTTCTAATAAAAGCCAAAAAGTAGAGAGTTGCTTGCATTTCTTGCAACATAGCATTGTTGTCAATTGACTGGATATTAATGTTGCAAACGTAATGAACAAATCAACACATCCACTCAAGATATCTTGCACATAGAATTCTAGCCTACCTAATTAAAGTCTTTTCCTTACCTTACCTCTTTCAGGACCTTAGCATTTTGATGTATCATATTCTCTATACCTTTCACTGACTGGACCTATACATGACACAATGCTAGACATGATTGGAGCCAGTGTATCTTTCATTTTCTTCTCAAAATAAAAGAGTTCTTCTCAGACCTCCAATGGGCCGCAGCTTCACAAAAATACCAATTGAACTGTTTATGAAAAAATGGCCATCGTGCAGTATAATTTTGGGTCTGAAGAAGTGCACTAGGGTAAATACAATAGAAAACTAATTACGTGCAACTAAGGGCCAGTCAAACACTTCATAGTGTTGTAAAAAGTCTCTTAGCTTTATTAAGATCTGAAAAATGGTCATAAGTCCAATCTATTTCGATTGCTGGACTGTTAAAAGCCATATTTTTCTCCCAGTTGTCAAAATTGTTAAACAATCAGCATCTTTTAGTTATGCGCTTTATTATACCTTGATTTAGTAAATACTCTACTACCAATACTGTTTAGTAGTCACACTATGTTATTAACTGTTTTCTAAGTCACAGTCACAGTCTATCAAATTAACTGTTTTTTAAGTAATTTGATAGACTGTGACTGTCCATGCACATTTTGGCTGTAAATATGTAACCTGTAGCTTTGATCCAATATGTATATAGAAAAGCACTATGACTGTGCATGCACATTTTGAAAAGAACAACATCATCATCATCATATTGTTGAAGAAGAAAAGGAGGATATGGAATATGATCATGTTGCCGAGGAAAGGAAAATCATGGAAACGTCATCATGATATTCAGGCTTCATTGAAATGCTGAGGATGACGTCATCGTCATCTTCGTTAAAACAAGGGGATAAATGTAATATCGGGTCGCCTAAGCACCATGATCAGGATGATGAATGTAATATGACCCCTTTGCGCCCAAGGCAACCCTCTCGAAAGATCAGGATGATGATGAGCATCAGGATATTTGCTTCTTCGTCAAACTTAGAACAAGACGTCATCATCATATTTCGCGAACCAGATCGTGCTTGAAAAATATCCTGTTCAAGGAAAAATGTGATGATGATGATGATCAGAATATTTGCTTCTTCGTTTATTGGATCGGCATGACGTCATCATGATATTCTGAGCCTTTGTTAAACTTAGAACATGACGTCATCATGATATTTCGCCAACCGGATCATGTTTGCGAAATATCCTACCAAAGCGAAAATGTGACGATGATGATCATCAGGATATTTTCAAAAGGTAGTATTTCATCGGCAGGAGGACTTTACGAAATATCGGGTGAACAAACAACATCATGATGATCTTCACAACATAACAGCATAAAACAATATGATGATGACCCTCCTCATCGAATTATCATGATGGCGTCATCATGATATTTTGTCTTCGAACCACAAGGATGACTTGAGGTCATCATCATATTGCGCTACGGTGATATTGTAAAAAAATGATCATGCTGTTTAAGGAATGAAATATCGCCCTCTTCTGAATACATAGGCTGTTCATCATGATATTGCAAAAAATGCGATCAGGAGGATATGAACATGATGATCCCCTTTATCGATTTATGATGATGACGTCTCCATCACTCAGCAAATTTCAGCGAATGACCCTCGTGAAAGATCAGCATGATGATCATAGTTATGCAAAAGGAGATCAAGACAATATGAAGTTGTCATCATCATATTTCAAACTTCAGTAAATATCATGATGATGGCCTTGCGATACGATTATAACATGCGCATGCAAATATGCCAAAGGTGGATTTTCTAAGGCTGATGCGCATGATATGATAACATTAGGTAATGTTCAAATATCATCATAATGCTCGCTATACAAACACCGCTCCACAGGGAAACTTACCCTGGCCTAAAGTTGATATCATCATGATATTTGAACCTCAGGATATTATCGGGGGGGGGGGGGGGGGGGGGGGGTTCAAATATGATGATGATGATCATCTTCATGTAACCAAAACCGCGTTTATAACATACGACCCTCCTAAAAGAAATCATGATGCTGGCAATGCACGTAAGGCCATTTGACAGGTAAAGGGCACTACCACCTAAGATTGACGTCTAGATATTATGACTACATCATTTTTATCGGGTGATAGACCAAGATCATGATAATCTTGACAACATGATCATGATGCACCTGACCTTTCACATATGGAAGAATTTTCGAGTGAAGTAAAAGCCAAACCTGCATAGAATTTCAAGCTCTTTCTAAATATGAGGTCATAGAAACAAAATACGAACTTTGACAACCGACCTCATGATAATGACCTACCTTATCCAATATCATGATGATGATGCACCTGACCTTCATTTTTACCAAACCGCCAGAAAATAGAAAAAACACAAGCAAAAGCAAAAAACAAACATCAGCAGCGGTCCCCATTTTGCTAAGCAGCATAATGGGGCGTGTTGTGAACATCACAACAACTAGCAACCAAAACAAAACAATTAAATTCAAAGTGTTCAAGGAAACTAGATGAAATGAACTGATAACTTCCAACTATGTTTTCCTACAAATTACTATTCAGCTCGAGACTTAAAGTATTCAATTAAGATGCATGAATTTCCATCTTTAGTTTAGTTGTGTGCACGTGATTCATTATCCTCATCTTGAAGATCGATTGAACAAACCAATGACTAACATTAGCCTACGTAGGTGAGGATATTCCCTCATAGCCGACCGGATAGACCCTTGCTGCCAGCGAGCATCTATAACCCCGGCAAAGTTATCATTACAATTCTCCCAAGTAGAGCCCCACTGCCAGCAAGCATCCATAGCCCCGATAGAGTTACTTAGACAACTTAATCTGGATTTCCAGTATAATCCGCTTTATTTATTTATTTATTTATTATTATTACTATTTTTTTTATTTTCTTTATTTTCTAATTTTGAAAGATTTCATAAGATATACAATTTGTAACTTCATGATGCAAGGAGTAGACACTTGCTAAAATTAAGCTGAGAATTGTAATACTAGCAAGGGTGACCTCTGATTTTTCACCTAACATCTACACTGGTATGTTCAACAAACCCAAGGATTTTAGGTGTGTCATCATGAGAAACCTGGTTCAAATCCTCAATCACATTTATTGCATACAAAACTTCAGAACATGAACAACTCTCTACATTCATGGCAATGACAGCTTATGTGTAAATTGCAAATGGTTAACCTGAATATCCTAAATTATATACTGTTTTGAATAGTTGCTAGTTTTGCTCCTTAATACTCTACAGTAAAATAAAGATCCCTACTGAAGAAACAACAAACAAACCAAACAAACAGGCTGTACAAACAGAAACAAAAAGCAAAAACAAACAGAAGACAAGCTATACAAATAACTAACCTAAAAGCAAAACAGCATAACAAGAACACAAAAACAAAAGCAACTACCCTACCAAACTATATACAAGCCTCTGTGAGTCATCTGGTGAACAATTCTTGAAAAAAGAGGATATAGAGGATCATGGAGCTGTTGTACACAATCAGACATTCAGTGAACAGTCTAATTTTATTGACCTACAACAATCTTGATTTTGATCATTTAATTTAAAGAACTCGGTCGTAACACTAGGATTTTCTTTCTTTTCTATCACTTCACTACTTTCTACAGTAGGGATCTTATCAGTTTTAGTGCATTTTAATTTTGCCAATACTTGTTTACACTTCTTTGCCAAATCATATTCATTAAAACTTTTCAGGTCAGACCCAGAGGTTTCCTCTTGACAAATATTCCTTACTAATTCCATATATTTATCAAATATATCAAGACAAACCTCACTTTCCTTTTCTTTTTCATTAAATCCTTTTTGCTTATTATCCAAAAAAGGCGTATGAGCTATGATCTCTCCTCTACATTTTTTAGGATATTTATACTTTTCACAAACCCTAATCACAACTGGATCCTAATGAAAGACAAATTTTTTTTCTTACCATCACATGATTCCTGGACAGAGATCTTACTATCCTTTATTCTTACAATTAGTTCCATCTTTGTATCCTCTGCACATTTGACAACCGTAGATGCTACATCCTCCTGTCGCTCAATAATCTCCTCGTTTTCCTGCCAAATTTCAGCCTTATACACATCTGACAAACAGATTAGTCCTTTCAAATATAAATCTAATTTTGTGACAAAAGATATACAATTAAGCTCACAATGCTCTGCGGACTAATGTATCCTACACCTTCCAAATAAACCATAGCTATATAGATTTTTAGGATAAAGCTGCTTATTCAAAACTTTCTAAACTCAAGGAATGTCAACTTGAAAACTATCCCTATGTAAGTCCATTGAAAATGGGACCTTCTTTCAACCCTTTAAGCCTTTCAAATTTTATGACATCTAACATATCTCAGAATACAACATTCAAAACTCAAAATTTTGACCCTAAACCAAATTAGGCCCTCCTTCTAGCACCAAAAACTGTTCCTAATTACAAAATACAGTGTTCTAGCCCTCCCTCTACCACCAGAAAACTATTGATGATTACAATATACAACCTTTCGGCCCTCCTTCTAACACCAGAAAACTGCTAATGACTGTTTTGATGCAATCATAACAATAAGTTAAAATTCACATATAATAAACTGAAACTATACTTGAAAGATAACAAGGAATCATTTGAGATTCAACTAATCCCAAGTCTACAATGGTTCAGTTGGTCAAGTTCAGTTGGTCAATGTGAAGCCATAATGTTCAAGGGGCCTTGCATAGTTTAGGTTTGTTTTGTGGTTTACTGGCCTAAGAATATGCAAAAAGGTCATAGATTTCAACAAGTATTCTGTTCATTTGCATAAAGATGATACTGTGCTGCAAGTTTCAAAGGGTTTTCTTGGATTTTTTGTAGCTTTCTTTTTTATCTGTTTATGAAGACTATCTACTTATAGCTCTATTGTACATGTTTCTTCAAATTTGAGACAATTTCCTTTGGATTTCTATGTTTTCAACTAAATATTTCAGATGGGTTGGGAAAAGTTACAAAGATCTACTCAATACCTCATTTAATCTACCAAAGGATCTAATAGTTTCTATCATGCACTATGTAAATACCACAGTAATTTGATCAAATCCACAGTAAAAACCCTAAATGTAAGTTCTAGGCATTTTCACAAACATACATTTAAAATTCCAAGCTCTCAGAGAAGATATTTCAAAATACAAAGAAGGGCAAGAGAACACTCAGAAGATAGATGCAGAACTCCAGATTCTATTGTTTTAGAAACGAATAGTCATACATGATGTACAATGCAGGAATGACTCTTAGTTTCATTGATCATACTACAAAGAACTTACAACCTTTACAGATACAATAAGGCAACCAGACATTCCATGCGCACCTTACTGCAAACAAACAAGCGACCTCCTTCTTCTACTTCTAAACTATGCTAACCTAACTTGCTATGTTTTCCTACAATCCCTGTGTGTACACCCTAAAAACCCCTGTTGTCAAGTATTACAGTCTAGAGACGCACAATATAAAGACAACACAAGCAATAAGTATTTCATTTATCACATAAACAACAGGAAATTAAAATAATCGTTTAAATCCACGTGACTATCCAAAATCGTGGAAATCAGATCCAAAATACTCTCAAACACGCCCAATATCCATTCAAACCACTCAAAATTCACTGGGTCAACCATCACTAACCGGGAAAATGCCACAGGCACCCAAAAAAAAACACTTTAAAATTCCACCGCTTCATTTCCCACCCATCAACATGATCATCGCCATCAGCATGTCAAAAAAAATATGTTGGTCAATATTTACTTCATCATCATGGTATTTCGCTTCTACATATTGCGGAAAAGAACAACATCATCATCATCATATTGTTGAACAACAAAAGGAGGATATGGAATATGATCATGTTGCCGAGGAAAGGAAAATGATGCTAACGTCATCATGATATTCGGGCTTCATTGAAATGCTAAAGATGACATAAACGTCATCTTCGTTAAGATCAAGCGATAAATGTAATATTGGGTCGCCTAAGGAGCATAATCAGCATGGTGAATGTAATATGGCCCCATTGCAGCCAAGGCAAACCTCACACAAGATCAGAATGATGATGAGCATCGGGATATATGCTTCTTCATCCAACTTACAATAAGACATCATCATCATATTTCGCGAACCAGATCCTGCTTCAAAAATATCCTGTTAAAGGAAAAATGTGATGATGATGATGATGAGGATATTTGCTTCTTCGCTTATGACATCGGGCTGACGTCATCATGATATTTCCAGCCTTTGTTAAACTTAGAACATGACGTCATCATGATATTTCGCCAACCGAATCATCTCTGGGAAATATCCTACCCAACGGAAAATGTAACGATAATGGCCATCAGGATATTTTCAAAACGTTGTATTTCATTGACAGGAGGACTTTACGAAATATCGGGTGAACAAACAACATCATGATAATCTTCACAACATGACAGCATAAAACAATATGATGATGACCCTCCTCATCGAATTATCATGATGACGTCATCATGATATTTTGTCTTCGAACAACAAGCATGACTTGAGGTCATCATGATATTGCACTAGGGTGATATTGTAAAAAAATGATCATGCTGTTTAAGGAATGAAATATCGCCTTCTTCTGAATACATGGGCTGATCATCATGATATTGCAAAAAATGCGATCAGGAGGATATGAAGATGATGATCCCCTTTATCGATTTATGATGATGATGTCTCCATCGCTCAGCAAATTTCAGCGAATGACCCTCGTGAAAGATCAGGATGATGATCATAATTATGCAAAAGGAGATCAGGAGGATATCAACTTGTCATCATCATATTTTGAACTTCGGCAAATATCATGATGATGACCTATCATCATGGTATTGCAAAAAAGCCGATCAGGAGGATATGAAGATGATGACCCCTTTATCGATTTATGATGATGATGTCTCCATCGCTCAACAAATTTCAGCGAATGACCCTCGTGAAAGATCAGGATGATGATCATAATTATGCAAAAGGAGATTAGGAGGATATCAAGTTGTCATCATCATATTTTGAACTTCAGCAAATATCATGATGATGACCTATCATCATGGTATTGCAAAAAAGGCGATCAGGAGGATATGAACATGATGATCCCCTTTATCCATTTATGATAATGATGTCTCCATCACTCAGCGAATTTCAGCGAATAACCCTCGTCAAAGACCAGGATGATGATCATAATTATGCAAAAGCAGATCAGGAGGATATAAAGTTGTCATCATCATATTTCGAACTTCAGCAAATATCATGATGATGACCTTGCAATAGGATTATAACATGCGCATGCAAATATCCCGACGGTGGATTTTCTAAGCATGATCAGCATGATATGATAAGATTACGTAATGTTGAAATATCATAATGATGCTCACTATACAAAGACCACTCAACAAGGAAACTTACCCTGACCTAAACTTGATATCATCATGATTTTTGAACCTCAGGATATTATCGAGGGAAGGTTCAAATATGATAATGATGATCATCTTCATGTAACCAAAACTGAGTTTATAACATATGATCATCCTAAAAGAAATCATGATGCTAACAATGCACCTAAGGCCATTTGACGACTAAAGACCACTACCACCTAAGATTGACGTCCGAACATTGCGACTGCATGATTCTTATCAGCTGATAGACTAAAGTAAAACGCAAACCTGCATCAAATTTCAAGCTCTTTCTAAATATGAGGTCATAGAAACAAAATATGAAATTTGACAAACTGACCTCATGATAATGACCTACCTTATCCAATATCATCATGATGATGCACCTGACCTTCATTTTTACCAAACCGCCAGAAAACAAAAAAAAACACAAGCAAAAGCAAAAAGCAAACATCAGCAAGGGTCCCCATTTTGCTAAACAGGATAATGGGGCGTGTTGTGAACATCACAACAGCTTCTTAACATATACTTGACCAATATATGTTTACTTTCAGTGAAAATTGATTTTAAAAAATTGGAATTAAAGGCACAATATATACATTTATTTTACAATAATCATTAGTACTGCTATAGCAATCCTAAACAATTTCCATTGCTTTAATTATCAAGACAATCTGGACACACGAAGTACTTAGAAAAAAGAACTATGGTCCTTAATACACAATGAAATAATCTGTTCAGACTATCTTGTATCCAAGATTTCATTGCACATTTTTCATCTAATACTTTTTCCTCTATTCTCAATCTTCTATTTGGTGGTCTCAAGACTAAATTTGACATATCAAATCATTACTCACATGACCATTTCTCATCCCATCAACTTTTCATTTCTCACAACATACTACACCAACATTAAATGCATAAAGGCAGGAACATGACGCATTGCGTCTCTTGTTCTAACTTGTACTTTGTTCGTGCATCCATGCTTTTGAATCATTCTTAACACATGATGTTTTGAGTCATTCTTAATATAATATGCAGTAACGTTTCTTTTAATTGGAAAGAGGTCATTCAAGATCCCACCATAAGAATGTTTCACAAGAGAGGGACATAATTTGCAAGGCTCAAAAGTTGCATTTAGATTCTTCTTTGGGCTTAGTAATTTAAAAGCATAAGAAAAAACAGAAACATTCCCCAGACCTTACACATGTACACAGGCAAAGAGGGATACTACGTATACAAGAACTATGACAGATGTGGTAAATAAGCAAGAGAACCAACTAAGGGAACGTTGATGTAAGTTGTTGGTTCAGAGTGGGAATAATCACTTCGTTCATCTGAGAAATGGTCGTTGTTGTCAGGGCCTCCAACGACCGCTCCCACCAGAGTGTTTGGGTTGGGAGCGTTGCTATACAGTGCTTCAAACCCATCGTTGCAAGCTATGATTTTAGAGTGGTGGTAAATCGATGGCAACGAAGATCCTCTGATGAATATGCTGTGGGAACTTGGCACCGTACCCCACCATGTATATGAAATTTGTAGAGGGTTGTCTCGCAAAATGTAGTCAACCTGTGGTGTGAAATGAAGAAAAAACAATCACATATCTATATTAGGAATGGAATTCAAAGATATGTTCTTTAAATATCGTCTATTTTAATATTTAAAAGTTAATTTTGGTCAATATAAATAAGACAAATATTTACCACTTTTTATTCTGAATAAGATGTAAAATTGTTATTGATTGTTTGACAATTGAAATGGATGATGTTTAAGTAGAGTGAAAGATATGGATCATACAAAATACAAATACCTGTCTCTTTGCAATAGTCCTTATCCTACCAGGGGTTGCTGCAATGTTCCTGCACCGGACCACTTGCTTAGAAACACTCAAGTACTTTGCATATGTGAAGAGAAGAAAAGATTGTAAATCTAAAAACACAGAAAAGAAAAATAGAGAGATTGAAAGAAAAACAAAACATAGACATAAGTAGAAGAAAGATACAGAGGACACTCAGCAATTAATGCATGGTTCACCATATAAAATGGCTACATCCACAAATAAGGGATTCTCCTTAAAGATATGTTCAGCAGCACTTCACATGCACATCACCGTCTACAGAACTTCATCTAATCCTAATCCACCACCAAGCCATTTTGAAATATATTCGACCTCATGCCAAGAAATGGCAGTTACAGAAAGAGTGGTTACAAAAGGAATATATCAGAGTTTGCAGATGAAGACAGACCAGTTACATTTGGGCTTCACACAGAGCCACGTGCCCAACAATCTCCCACTTGAAGGCCAATGGGACCGATAAAAGAGCTGCTCAAAGAAACCCCCCCGTATGTTCATTATCACATCGGAACAAGACCGAGAGAAGCTCTACAGAACTCGAACTTCTCTCGAGGAACAACCTTTGTTAATGCAACCGCCGGATTGATCTTTGTGTCAATTTTTGTGACCTACAACTTGCCTTCGTCAATAACATGGCGGATAAAGTGGTATCGAAGGTCAATATGCTTGGTTCGATTGTGGAAAGCTGAATTCCTAGCCAAGTGAATAGCACTATTGCTATCACAATACAATGGAAAGACTGTTTTCGGACAACCCAGTTCTGTCAACAAATGCTCGAGCCATATTATTTCTTTTGCTCCTTCCGTGAGCGCAATGTATTCGGCCTTAGTGGATGACAAAGCTACAACTTGTTGCAACTGAGAAACCCAACTAATGGCTGCCCTGACAAATGTAAATGCATAACCAGTGGTAGCCTGACATTTATCTAAATCTCTAGCCATATCTGAATCAACATAACCACGAAGCTGAATGTCAATACCTCCAAAACATAAACAATAATGTGAGCTACCTTTCAAGTACCGTAGAATCCACTGAACTACATGCCAATGTAATTTGCCCAGATGACTCATGAATCTACTCACAATTGCGACTGCTTGTGCAATGTCTAGACGAGTACATACCATTGCATACATTATACTGCCAACTGCAGATGTATATGGAACAGGCTTCATCTGTTCTTCCTCTTCCTGATTTTTTAGAGACATAGCTGAAGATAGGCAGAAATGATCAGCCAAAGGAGTAGATACCGGTTTGGCATGAGACATATTAAATCTGTCCAACACTTTGGCAATGTAGTTTGCTTGGGACAACCTAAGTTCTCTTTTATTTCTGTTTCTAAATATGTACATCCCAAGAATTCTTTTGGCTGGTCCGAGGTCTTTCATGGCAAAACGAAGAGCTAATTGTTGCTTCAGCTAAGCAATAATCTTAACACTAGTACCAACAACTAACATATCGTCAACATAGAGCAAAAGGATGACAAACTCACCAGTATTTAGCTTCTTGTAGTAAACACAAGGATATGATTCGCACCGAATAAAGTTGTTATCAGTCATGAAGCGGTCAAATTTTAAATACCATTGTCTTGGAGCTTGCTTCAGCCCATACAAACTCCGCTTCAACTTGCAAAATAAATGCTCCTTACCTGGTTGAGCAAAGCCTTCAGGCTGCTCCATGTATAAATCCTCATCAATGTCTCCATGTAGGAACGTTGTTTTCACATCGAGTTGCTCAAGTTCTAAATCCCAAACAGCTACCAAACCCAACATAGCATGAATTGTGTCCATTTTGACAACTGGAAGAAAAATTTCAGTAAAATCAATACCTTTTTGCTGATCAAACCCCTTGATGACTAATCTGGCCCTGTACGGTTTACTCCCTTCGTCTTCGTCTTTCAAACAATAAACCCATCTGTTCTTGAGAGGCTTTCGATTTGGCAGAAGATGAACCAAATCTCATGTGTTATTGACTCTCAATGACTCCATTTCTTCATTCATGGCTGCCATCCAATTGTGTGCATTTTCATGCTTGCAGGCTCGTTTATATGTTTCCAGCTCTGCATAATCAGAGAGCAAAAACTCATAGTCTTCATATTTCGCTGGTCTCCTCTTCTCATGGGTAGACCTCCTCAATTTCAGACTTTGCTCTAGCTGTATATTTGAGTCCAGATTTAGTCTCTGGAGTAAGTTTTGAACATTATCAACCTCTGATTGCAGAAGACCCTGAGGAAAGCTCCCCTATCTCTGTATATAGTTTTGTGCACCTATAGTGCTTGAATCATTCACACTACCATGCCTTGAAGTTCCCATCGGTATTGAAAATTGACCTTTTAATTCTTGTGAAAAATCACCTTCTACAGGCATGGGGACAACAGTGTTTGGCAGTGTATGTCTATTTTCAGGCTACGTGGCACTTGGTGAAGGCAGCGATGAGGAGGACGTTGTATTGTGAGAGGGCTGAGGACCAAAAACTGGCACCGTAAGAGATATAGGATGCTCAATAACTTGAGAAGGCAGCGATCAAATGTTAGCACGCTACGTACGAGTTTGAAAGAGTTGTGTACCAGTCAAAGGTAGCGTGCAGTGCCCCCTCCTCATTGGCTTGTGATAGCAGTGGTTCTGCATTGCTCATTGTCAATCGGAGACAGTTGTTAGTCGTTCATTGCATTGATTCAATTCTGAGACATTTGATTAGTATGTTATGATTTATGTTTATTTTGACCTTGATGAACTACGTTCGACTGACATAATTGGGCATGTGTTATGAGTTATGACAGCATTACTATTACTCCAGTTATAATGTGATTTAATGTTATCGTGTGTCATTTGATTTGTGGTATTTGAATTTTGATAAAAGTTGTTATGATATTATTTTAAGAACGGAGACGGTGTAGTACTACTCGCTTCGAGTACCCTACTACACCGCGATTCTCTAACTCTCTATGTGTGTTGACATAAATGTGTTTGATTTTATACAACTAATTGCTCGGATATAGGCTGCAGGTAGCAAACCTCGACTCCACCTGATATAGCAGGTTCGAGCGGGTTCTTACACCAATGGGTATCAGTGATGGGAGATAATGCGAGGTCTATTCCACTAGGTCGGTCCTTGTCTTCTATTGTTGTCTTGAGTCATGGTCTTGCCTTGTTATGTTGGTTATCTCGCGTTGTTATGTATAGTCAAGTCTTGTTAATTATGCACCTGTGTGTAGTTGGAAAATACTTTAATGATTTATTATTAACTAATAATGCTTCTTTTATGTTTATAGGATATTATTTATTTTGGGCTTAGAACTTTGTATGACACCTTGGTTAAATTTTATAATAGTCTAGAATTAAATTATCTATTTCCAAGAATATTTTTGTCATAATTTGGAGTTACGGGTAATTATTAGTGTATATTTTGTTCAGAATAATTTTGATATGTGAAATAAATGCTTTGAGTTGTCTAATATGAATTCTCTGATTTGTGGAATCTCTATTATTAGTAAAATTTTAAATTCCTTGAGAGTGGGTTGTTGGGGAAGGATGCATGTCTGCGCATTTTTGTGAGGAGTTGAATCTTTTAAGGGGAGATCTGGGGAGGAAATTGAGGGGGAGACAACGTTGGGAAAAGGAAAATTTTATAGTGTTGAAGAAAATCTCGTATCTTCTGCCTCTGTACATAGCGGATCATCTATTTGGGAGTTGCTATAATAGGTGTATCTGAACCTATTCTTCATTTCTTAATTTGATTTGTGTGGATATTGTTTCAGGCATAAATTGTTTCTTTATCTCTGTTTGTTAATATCTGAGTAAAGGGAATTTTAGTCACCCAGTCTTAAAGGAATTGAATCTTGTTGTTCTCTGTGGAAGTAATCTTTGTTCTTCATTGTGATTAAATCTGCAATAAGAAATACCCTTGTGGTTGATATGAATTAAAATCTCTCTCTCGCTTATGAGTTATCTACATTTTCCATGCTTGCCTGAGTCTTATGCTTCAACTGTAACTCCTAAACCATTTCTAATTTGGGAAAATTGCCCACGTCACTACTCAATATGGGCCATTCTACACAAAACCCATGTCCCAGAATTTTGAGATTCATCTTCATCTATGCGCAGTTTGAGACAGAAGTTGAATGCCTAGAAAATACTGAAAAATATGGGTTTGACTGCATCTGTGTTAAATCTGCCAAATGCTAATTTTCCTTGATCAAGAAAATGAATGCAAACTTTAGTTTTACTTCTTATCTCCCTCTGACGTATTCCATTAAACAGTTCACAATCTATTTTAAATTGAACCTGCAACATTGCATCCCATATGATGATAATCTGTTGTATAAACTTCTGCAATCTATTTGTTCTCTGACCAATAAACTCGTTTCAACCTCCTTCTGTGAGCTTCTCTTAAAATAAATCCTTAGGTAGACTATGAACTTAATGCAGCTTCGGGAACCTTAGCAATGGTTTTAACCCTCTCTACCAATCTGGCAGGCCAATATGGCCTTATCTGTTAAATTTCCCAACCTCTCTTTTTATCCTCTGTGAATTGTTTTCAACCCATCCTTTATGCAAATCTTTATGATAAAAGAAAAAAAAGGGGTCATTAGTGATTCGGTCAGTTAGTGTTTTGGTAAGTTTCCTTCTTTATAAAATTTGCTTATGTTAAATACCTTTAGTTTTGGGCCCATATTAGAAGGTTCCTATATTAATTCTGTTTGTATCTATTAGTAATATATGTCTAGATATATTTAATTGTTAGATGGGTAGGATCATTAAAACTTGCCTTAATCATTTCTTTTCTCAGTAATAAAATTTAGGCAGTCTCTTTTATAGTATGTTAATTATTTGGAATATATTTATCCATTTTTATTTAACATTAGAATATTTATGAAACTTAATGTTATTAAATTAGCTATTTTTTTATTTATTGGAAAGGTAAGAATAAGGGTATATAAAGATTTAAATTAGTAGATTGTAGACATTTATCCTATTCTTATGGTTATGTTCATTAGAATTGTGGATTGGAAGATTGTTGAAGGAAAAGTTGTGTTATGGGAAGAGTATATATATATATATATGTTTGATTATGATTGTAATTGGATTAATTGTGACTAATTACTTATAGATGTTTTGGTAAGTTAAATTAATTAGGTTTATAATGATTTGAAAATTGTAGTATGGCAGTTAGTAGGTGGCACGTAAAGGAAATTACAAATATAGTTGTGGTTAGTAGAAAATAGTAGTTAATGTTTGTAGAAAAATAGATGTTAATAATTTTAGTTGTCCTTATTAAGTGGATAATATTAAAATATAGCACTAGGTTTTCTTATAAATTGTGCAATAGATCAAATGTGATCTAGTTTTATTAAATTAAAAACATATAAATTTAGATACTTTAATTTCATAAAACATGGAATCGTGTTCCGGTTATCTCTAGTAGAATTAAAGAGATTCTATCGTGTGATTGTTTAGTAATGGACTTAATTATAGCCTTACGTAGATTTTGATTTAGTTAAGGTGTCCATATTATGATTCTCCATCTTTTGTTCCTTGATATTAAAGTTGTAATTTGAAACATGCTAGTTAGCTTATAGAAAACTATTAAGTCTTGATTTAAAATTTTAACATAATAGATAGTTAAATTTATTATGGGAAAGAGTTAAATTGTTTGTGAAGTTTGTAGTGGTTGTGGATATTGATTTAGGGAATGTATTTGCCTTTAGTGGCTATCATGCTTATTTCGAAATAGTAATGGTTGTAAGCTAGATGAAAAAGTTTTGTTTATGGGAAAATAAGCATTTTTGTTTTGTTGGTGTTTTATCACAACAGTATGTCATGCACATAGGAAAATAATTATAGTTGTTTGATTAAATTTTAGATGATGGAGTTATGCTTGGAAAAAAAAAAGTTCTAGTGAGATATTTTAGGTGGTTTCTTCATTAGAAATAAATGTTCTAGCAAATAGACTGTGTTATAATTGTTAATGTTGTGGACTTGAATGTTCTTTTAATTTGTGGCTAATTTTCAAAGGTTGTTTTCATGATTGAGTCCGGGAGTGCATCAAATATCCTATGTTCGTATATCCTTCTGATCAGAGTTTTTGCTTGTAATGGATCTTGTTGTTCACCTTGGGTGGAGTTTATGTCTTTATGTTGGTTGTTGTGAAGTAGGAATCTTGTGTGATGTCATGGCCACTTGTTGTCAATGAGGAAGTGTGGTCCTTGTCTGTTAATGGTTTCTTTATCTTTGGTTGTACCTAACTCCAGAGGTGAGGTGTCTTGATCTTCGGTCCAGATAGTGGCATGTCAATATAATAGGATATCTAGATTTTTGTATCTTGTGATGGATGGGAAGTGGTCTCTTGGATACAGTACTTGGTTCTTGATGGTATTGCTTCAATTTGGAAGAGATTATATGGATTTATTGTTGTGGCCTAGTGAATGGCCTAAGTTATGGTTCGGATTTGTTTGGTGACTTTTCCCTGCATGTTGTGGTATGTAAGTTGACCAAAGAATGCTAAGTGAGTGGCTTTCATGGTGGGGCCAGTGCCTAGTGAGAGGCCGCCTAGGTAACCCCATGGAAGTTGTAGCATGTGGAAAACTTAATAACTTAATCAAGAGGGTTGGGGTATTAAAACACTTAACAAGATAAATAAGAGACCTCACCCATGCCTTGAGTGCTCTCACAGGCTAAGGATAGGATGAGAAGGCCTGGTTAGCAAGGCCAACCTCCTTGTCTCCATGAGAGGACTTCTCGGCTCCGCATGTGTCACCCTATGGGGCCGGTGCCTAGAGAGAGGCTACCAGGGTAACCATAGATGGGGGCCGGCTTCTGGGGATAGATAGCCTGGGTAACCCATGCTAGGACCATGCAATGACACTCTCCTTACGTAGTTCAGTTGTTTCTTTTGGCTATGCCTCTAGAGTGATGTCTTGGCTTGTGTAGTTTGGTTGGTATGGTCGGTTGTGTTAAGTCAGTGGTCGTTCTTTTATTTTATTTTATTTTTAAATGTTGTTTCTTGGCTTAGTGGAATCCTCGTCGTTATCTCCTAGCTCGGAGGGGTGGACCTCAAGATTCCACATGGTTGGGAGGCAGAGCTATCCATTGGTCTTTTTGGAGATGTGGTCTGAATTCTACGCAGAGGTGTTCCAGTTCCAATTTGCTTCCTACCTTCGGTGGTGTTGTATACTTTCTTATTTATTCAGTTGTAAACCAATGTGATCGGTCTTGTAATCTTGTATTGTAACCTTGTATATTACCTATCTTGCACATGTAAAAGTTGATCTTATCTGTAGAAGAAGTATAATGTATTTCACTTGTGTGGTTTTAATTTTCCATCCTCTAATGCAGTAGTGTTTCCGTAGAGTTGTTAGAAGAGCATTTTTCTTTATGTTGTGTATTATGATATCTTGGTTACTGTGATCGCATTTACTTGTTTAAAAAAAAATTATTCCTGGAATTTTGCTTTTGTTAGTCTAACTCTCTAGGGTTGCATGATGAGGCATTACATCTAGTATCAGAGCCAGTTTAAACACTGGGTACTCTGGTTACAATTGAGCCGATTATGTGACCTAGTGCTTAAACTCTGTAGATTAACTGTATCCCTGGTTACAACACTGAGACCTCTAGTTTGTTGTTATTGCCCTAGGTTAAACAATTTTCTCATTGTAGTGAGTTGGTATGAAAGTTGATAAGTTTATAAACTTGCTCTTTAAGAAATGAATGCATTATTCTACTTATGTGCCTACTATGTTCTTTCTCCTTCTTCTCTAGAAATGTGACGTTGCATCTAACAATATGTTCTCCCTGCGTGTTAATGCATCTAATCATCTGGTGGCATCATGCATCATGAGTTATGTGGTTATGTGATATTGACATCTTTACATGGTTGCTTGAAAATCTATATCTAACCCCTAGATGGTCATGATCTCTTATGGAAGAATTGTTGTAATCATTGTATATGCCTGTGTAAGAACTATATGCAAGAGATCAAATGAGAGCTTGTGTTGGGCCTATGAGATTAGGTATGTGATAATGTAAGTCAATTATAGTTTGTGTTATTCCTGTATGTGATATTATATAATTCTTTTATATCATCTTGCGTAAGGAAGCAATTGCCTATCTCCGTAGTGTAGTAGAAAGAAATGGTATTGTAATAAAGATAGAAGTTGTTTAGATAAGAGAATGTAGTTAACATAATTATTTGAGTATTGATGTACATTCTCCAACACATTCTGGACCCTGTGTCCTTGAGTGTTGTGTAACGGATATTCCCTTTTTGTGGCTAAAATTAGTCACATTGTGATGTGAATTGTTGTAATTTGGTTGTTTTGGAATTTTTGACTATTGCTTCATGTGTAGTTCAGGGGGATTAACAATGAGTGTTCCTTCTTTAAACCTTCTTATGTCAGGAATGGTCACAAAGATTCTTTTCTTTATCCTTGATTTATTGAAATTTGCTGACACTTTGTGACTTAAGTTGGATTTGAATGTTTTTCCATGTGGGTTTGAATTTATTTTTTTTTTTAAATTTCTATGGTGGAACTTCCAAATGTTGGATTCAGTTGGCCCCACTTTGTGGCAAGTATTGTTTCTATCGTGTTCATTTTGAACCTCTGATAGTATGTTCAAGGGAGGACTCCGCGTAGAATTGCACTTTGCATGGTTAGTAATTAGTGGAAATAAGGTATGAGATGTATTTTTTTTTTCCTTAATTATATGTAATTGCAATTCTTTGGATTGTATGAGATTGTTGAAAAAGTGTAATTAGATATAAGTAGATCACATGATGTGCCATAAAGGTAAAGAATAGATGCTCTTCTTATCTTTTATTGAACATTTTTACTTGTTGGTGAACAATTGTTGAATATAGGTGAGAATGTTGGCAATGGTATATGAGAATGTTAATATTTTATGTTTCTACCCTGATCCATGACTTCCAGGAGTAAGTCAAGTTGTAGGGGGGTAGGATGTAGTGCCCCCTCCTCATTGGCTTGTGATAGTGGTGGTTCTGCATTGCTTATTGTCAATCGAAGACAGTTGTTAGTCGTTCATTGCATTGATTCAATTTTGAGACATTTGATTAGTAGGTTATGATTACGTTTATTTTGATCTTGATGAACTACGTTCGACTGACATAATTGGGCATGTGTTATGAGTTATGACAGCATTACTATTACTCCAGTTATAATGTGATTTAATGTTATCATGTGTCATTTGATTTGTGGTATTTGAATTATAATAAAAGTTATTATGATATTGTTTTAAGAGCGGAGATGGTGTAGTACTACTCGCTTCGAATACCCTACTACGTCGCGATTCTCTGACTTTCTGTGTGTGTTGACATAAATGTGTTTGATTTTATACAACTAATTGCTCGGATACACGCTGTAGGTACCGAACCTCGACTCCACCTGATATAGCAGGTTCGAACAGGTTCTTACACTAATGGGTATCAGTGATGGGAGATAATGCGAGGTCTATTCCACTAGGTCGGTCCTTGTCTTCTGTTGTTGTCTCAAGTCGTGCACTTGCCTTGTAATGTTGGTTATCTCGTGTTGTTATGTATAGTCGAGTCTTGTTAATTATGCACCTGTGTGTAGTTGGAAAATACTTTAATGATTTATTATTAACTAATAATGCTTCTTTTATGTTTATAGGATATTATTTGTTTTGGGCTTAGAACTTTGTATGACACCTTGGTTAAATTTTAAAATAGTCTAGAATTAAATTACCTGCTTCCAAGAATATTTTTGTCATAATTTGGAGTTACAGGTAATTATTAGTGTATATTTTGTTCAGAATAATTTTGATATGTGAAATAAATGCCTTGAGTTGTCGAGTATGAATTCTCTGATTTGTGGAATCTCTATTATTAGTAAAATTTTAAATTCCTCGGGAGTGGGTTGTTGGGGAAGGATGCATGTCTGCGCATTTTTGTGAGGAGTTGAATCTTTTAAGGGGAGATCTAGGGAGGAAATTGAGGGGGAGACAACGTTGGGAAAAGGAAAATTTTATAGTGTTGAAGAAAATCTCATATCTTCTGCCTCTGTACATAGCGGATCATCTATTTGGGAGTTGCTATAACAGGTGTATCTGAACCTATTCTTCATTTCTTAATTTGATTTGTGTGGATATTGTTTCAAGCATAAATTGTTTCTTTATCTCTGTTTGTTAATATCTGAGTAAAGGGAATTTTAGTCAACCTAGTCTTGAAGGAATTGAATCTTGTTGTTCTCCGTGGAAGTAATCTTTGTTCTTCATTGTGATTTGAAATCTGCAATAAGAAATACCCTTGTGGTTGATATGAATTAAAATCTTTCTCTCCCTTATGAGTTATCTACATTTTCCATGCTTGCCTGAGTCTCATGCTTCAACCGTAACTCCTAAACCCTTTCGAATTTGGGAAAACTGCCCGCGTTACTACTCAATATGGGCCATTCTACACAAAACCCATGTCCCAGAATTTTAAGATTCATCTTCCTCTGTGCGTAGTTTGAGACAGAAGTTGAATGCCTAGAAAATACTAAAAAAATATGGGTTTGACTGTATCTGTGTTAAATCTACCAAATGCTAATTTTCCTTGATCAAGAAAATGAATGCAAACTTTAGTTTTACTTCTTATCTCCCTCTGATGTATTCCATTAAACAGTTCACAATCTATTTTAAATTGAACCTGCAACATTGCATCCCATAAGATGATAATTTGTTGTATGAACTTCTGCAATCTATTTGTTCTCTGACCAATAAACTCGTTTCAACCTCCTTCTGTGAGCTTCTCTTAAAATAAATCCTTAGGTAGACTGCGAACTTAATGCAGCTCTAGGAACCTTAGCAATGGTTTTAACCCTCCCTACCAATCTGGCAGGCCAATATGGCCTTATCTGTTAAATTTCCCAACCTCTCTTTTTATCCTCTGTGAATTATTTTCAACCCATCCTTTATACAAATCTTTATGATAAAAGAAAAAAAAGGGGTCATTAGTGATTCGATCAGTTAGTGTTTTGGTAAGTTTCCTTTTTTATAAAATTTGCTTATGTTAAATACCTTTAGTTTTGGGCCCATATTAGAAGGTTCCTATATTAATTCCGTTTGTATCTATTAGTAATATATGTCTAGATATATTTAATTGTTAGATGGGTAGGATCATTAAAACTTGCCTTAATCATTTCTTTTCTCAGTAATAAAGTTTAGGCAGTCTCTTTTATAGTATGTTAATTATTTGGAATATATTTATCCATTTTTATTTAACATTAGAATATTTATGAAACTTAATGTTATTAAATTAGCTATTTTTTTATTTATTGGAAAGGTAAGAATAAGGGTATATAAAGATTTAAATTAGTAGATTGTAGACATTTATCCTATTCTTATGGTTATGTTCATTAGAATTGTGGATTGGAAGATTGTTGAAGGAAAAGTTGTGTTATGGGAAGAGTATATATATATATATATATATATATATATATATATATATATATATATATATATATATATATATATATATATATATATATATATATATATATATATATATATATATATATATATATATATATATATATATATATGTTTGATTATGATTGTAATTGGATTGATTGTGACTAATTACTTATAGATGTTTTGGTAAGTTAAATTAATTAGGTTTATAATGATTTGAAAATTGTAGTATGGCAGTTAGTAGGTGGCACGTAAAGGAAATTACAAATATAGTTGTGGTTAGTAGAAAATAGTAGTAAATGTTTGTAGAAAAATAGATGATAATAATTTTAGTTGTCCTTATTAAGTGGATAATATTAAAATATAGCACTAGATTTTCTTATAAATTGTGCAATAGATCAAATGTGATCTAGTTTTATTAAATTAAAAACATATAAATTTAGATACTTTAATTTCATAAAACATGGAATCGTGTTCCAGTTATCTCTAGTAGAATTAAAGAGCTTCTAACGTGTGATTGTTTAGTAATGGACTTAATTATAGCCTTACGTAGATTTTGATTTAGTTAAGGTGTCCATATTATGATTCTCCATCTTTTGTTCCTTGATATTAAAGTTGTAATTTGAAACATGCTAGTTAGCTTATAGAAAACTATTAAGTCTTGATTTAAAATTTTAACATAATAGATAGTTAAATTTATTATGGGAAAGTGTTAAATTGTTTGTGAAGTTTGTAGTGGTTGTGGATATTGATTTAGGGAATGTATTTGCCTTTAGTTGCTATCATGCTTATTTCGAAATAGTAATGGTTGTAAGCCAGATGGAAAAGTTTTGTTTATGGCAAAAGAAGCATTTTTGTTTTGTTGGTGTTTTATCACAATAGTATGTCATGCACATAGGAATATAATTATAGTTGTTTGATTAAATTTTAGATGATGGAGTTATGCTTGGAAAAAAAAAAAGTTCTAGTGAGATATTTTAGGTGGTTTCTTCATTAGAAATAAATGTTGTAGCAAATAGACTGTGTTATAATTGTTAATCTTGTGGACTTGAATGTTCTTTTAATTTGTGGCTAATTCTCAAAAGTTGTTTTCATGATTGAGTCTGGGAGTACATGAAATATCTTATGTTCATATATCCTTCTGATCAGAGTTTTTGCTTGTAATGGATCTTGTTGTTCACCTTGGGTGGATTTTATGTCTTTATTTTGGTTGTTGTGAAGTAGGAATCTTGTGTGATGTCATGGCCACTTGTTGTCAATGAGGAAGTGTGGTCCTTGTCTGTGAATGGTTTCTTTATCTTTGGTTGTACCTAACTCTAGAGGTGAGGTGTCTTGATCTTCAGTCTAGATAGTGGCATGTCAATATAATGGGATATCTGGATTTTTGTATCTTGTGATGGATGGGAAGTGGTCTCTTGGATACAGTACTTGGTTCTTGATGGTATTGCTTCAATTTGGAAGAGATTATATGGATTTATTGTTGTGGCCTAGTGAATGGTGTAATTTATGGTTCGGATCTGTTTGGTGACTTTTCCCTGCATGTTGTGGTATGTAAGTTGACCAAAGAATGCTAAGGGAGTGGCTTTCATGGTAGGCTGGGTAACCCCATGGAAGTTGTAGCATGTGAAAAACTCAATAACTTAATCAAGAGGGTTGGGGTATTAAAACACTTAACAAGATAAATAAGAGACCTCACCCATGCCTTGAGTGCTCTCATAGGCTAAGGATGGGATGAGAAGGCTTGGTTGGCAAGGCCGACCTCCTTGTCTCCATGAGAGGACTTGTCAGCTCCACATGTGTCACCCTATGGGGCCGGTGCCTAGAGAGAGGCAGAAAGGGTAACCATAGATGGGGGCTGGCTTCTGGGGATAGATAGCCTAGGTAACCCATGCTAGGACCATGGGATGACACTCTCCTTACGCAGTTTAGTTGTTTCTTTTGGTTGTGCCTCTGGAGTGATGTCTTGGCTTGTGCAGTTTGGTTGGTATGGTCGGTTGTGTTAAGTCAATGGTCATTCTTTTATTTTATTTATTTTTGAACGTTGTTTCTTGGCTTAGTGGAATCCTCATCGTTATCTCCTAGCTCAGAGGGGTGGACCTCAGGGTTCCACATGGTTGGGAGGCAGAGCTATCCATTGGTCTTTTTGGAGATGCGGTTCAAGTTCTGCGTAGAGGTGTTCCAGTTCCAGTTTGCTTCCTACCTTCGGTGGTGTTGTATACTTTCTTATGTATTCAGTTGTAAACCGACATGATCGGTCTTGTAATCTTGTATATTACCTATCTTGCACATGTAAAAGTTGATCTTATCTGTAGAAGAAGTATAATGTATTTCACTTGTGTGGTTTTAATTTTCCATCCTTTAATGCAGTAGTGTTTCCCTAGAGTTGTTAGAAGAGCATTTTTCTTTATGTTGTGTATTATGATATCTTGGTTACTGTGATCACATTTACTTGTTTTAAAAAAAAAATTATTCCTGGAATTTTGCTTTTGTTAGTCTAACTCTCTAGGGTTGCATGACGAGGCATTACATAGTGTTTGGTCCAAAGGAGACTGAGAATTAGATAGTTGTGTTGGAGGATTTGATGGCAACAAATGGGCATTGGGAGGCTGCATTGAACTGTGGGGTCCAGTCCATGGCTGCGTATCACTTGGAATTGGTAGTGTTGAAACATTGGAATGTGTAGCGATTGATGTGGGTAATGTGCAATCAACCAAAGGGAAGGAACTGGTAGAAACAAGAGTTCATGTGGTGTAATAATGAGCAGATGTAACTAGTGGCTGAGAAAAAGTGATGGTAGGTTACTTTACCTTACCATTATCAAACAAATCCACATCAACATATTTTGGCGGAGGTGAATTGGAAGATTGAAAACCTGGAAAATGCTTCTCATTAAACACGACATCGCAGCTACGGATTATGGTCTTTGCAACGGGATCCCAAAGATGAAAGCCAAATTGATCTTCACCATAGCTGAGAAAAACACACCTTTTTAACTTGAAGTCTAACTTAGTTCTCTACTCTTTTGAAATGTGAACAAAGGCTGCACAGCCAAACACCCGCAAATGATGATAGGAAATTCATTTTCCAAGCCATGTCTCCTCAAGTATGTCAAAATCTAGCCTAGACGATGGAGCTCGATTGATTAGATACACAGCAGTATTACATGCCTCTGCCCAAAACTCTTTTCCCAATCCAGCATTGGAGAGCATGCATCTAGCTCTCTCAAGTATCGTGCGATTGAGCCTCTCAGCTACACCATTCTCCTAAGGTGTATAAGGGGCAGTCTTTATCCATCGAATACCATGCTCTGCACAAAATGAATCAAACTCTGAAGAGCAATATTCTCCACCATTGTCTGTTAGTAGGCATTTAATTTTATGCCCAATCTTATTTTCAATAGCAGTCTTAAAAATCTTAAATTTTGAAAATACCTCATTTTTCTATCTACATATAAATCCAAATTTTTTGAGTACAGTCATCAAGAAAGGTTACAAAATAATTAGCTCCACTGAAAGAAGTTACCTGAGTCAGACCGAATTCATCGGAATGAACAAGTTCCAACAGAGTAGTTTTCTTGTGATGCCCCATTCTCAAGAAACTAGTCCGGCACTGTTTGCTATAAAGGTAATGTTCAGATAATTCTAAATCAACGGAGGTGAGGCCTAGAAGCTAATTGCGCTAAACTATAACTTGAAGTCCTTTTTGGCTCATATGACCGAGCCTTTTGTGCCATATTTCAGACCCACTATCCATAGCTGGCAAGGTAGCTCCTACTTCAGTAAAACATTCCAAAATATATAGATTACCTTGCTTCTTTCCTCTTGCCATTACTAAAAGACCCTTTGTAATTTTCCATGAATCAAGAGAAAATTTAACATTGCAGCCATTGGCTATAAGCTGACTAACAGAAATTAAATTTCTTTTTAACATGGGTACATATCTAACATCCATCAAAGTTAATTTGTCTCCATTTTTTAGATTCAATATTATATCACCTTTACCTAAGATGTCAAATTCTTTATTGTCACCAAGAAACACCTTACCGAATGTGCCTTCATGAAAATTTGTGAAAGCTTTACGGCATGAAGTGGCATGAAATGAGGCACCGGAATCAAGGACCCACGAATCTGCATTTGTGTCACTAGTTGATAAGACCAAAACACCATCACATGCAGTGTTTGCTTCATTATTTGTGCTCACTTTTCCTTAAGCTTTCTTGTAGTTCCAGCAATTCATCTTATTGTGTCTGGGTTTCCCACAAAACCAACACGCACCAGTTCTACCCCTAGACTTTGATCGTGGACCAGATTGTGACCTTCTCTGGTTGTTATATCTACCTTTGTCTTGGCTTCTTCCCCTATTGCTTGTACTTACAACTGTTAGAGCATCGTCGAATGAGGGTTCCTAATTTTTTCTTCTCATGTCTTCGCTGAGAAGAATGGCTACAACGTCATCAAAAACTAATGTACTTTTGGCTACTACAAAAGTGCTCACAGCCATCACAACACCTTCGCAGCTATTAGGTAAGGAACACAACAAAAAAATTGCTTTAATCTCAGGATCTAACTTTATATCTACCAAAGTTAATTGAGTAACTAAGGTGTTAAATTCATTCAAATGATTTGACATAACCCCACCTTCTTTCATTTTCAGGTTATATAATTTCTTCATAATAAATACCTTATTCAAAGCTGAAGCAATCACATACATGCTGGAGAGCTTTTCCCAAAGCGCTTTCATAGTACTCTTAGTTGAGACATTAAATAATACATTGCTAGACAATGAGAGAAATGTAGTTGCCTTTGCTTTCATATCCCATTTTTCCCAGTCTTCATCTTTCATAGAACCTTGTCCTTTGACTTTCCCTAGTAAGGCGAGTGACAAGTCCTATTTGATAAGAAGAGACTCCATATGCACTTTCCAAAGACCAAATTTTTGGCCTGTAAATTTCTCTATTTTCTATTTTTCTGTATCATCCATTTTGATTTCTCTACAGGTTCAAAAAAAAAATCCTCACAGGCTATTTCCTGGACCGAGCTTCACACAGAGCTCTGATACCAATTGTAAATCTAAAAACATAGAAAAGAAAAACAAAGAGATTAACAGAAAAATAGAACACAGACATAAGCAAAAGAAAGATACAGAGGACACTCAACAATTAACATGGTTCACCATATAAAATGGCTACATCCACAAATAAGGGATTCTCCTTAAAGATATGTTCAGCAGCACTTCACATGCACATCACCGTCTATAGAACTTCATCTAATCCTAATCCACCGCCAAGCCATTTTGAAATATATTCAACCTCATGCCAAGAAATGGTAGTTACAGAAAGAGCAGTTACAAAAGGAATATATCAGAGTTTGCAGATGAAGATAGACCGGTTACATTTGGGCTTCACATAGAGCCACGTGGCCAACAAAGATGTGGACGTCACATACTATAAATTGCTTTGGCTCATTTTGTATATAAGCCCACCTGCACAAAACCTCCTAAATTTAGAAACTTTTCTTGGGGATTTTAATCTGCTATTCATAGAATTGAGTAGTAGAGCACTCTACTTAACCACTTTAATAATTAAACAGTCAATAGCAATTTTACACCTTAGTCAGGATAAAAAGTGGTAAATATTTGTCCTATTTTTATGGGTTAAAATTGACTTTTATTAGTTGAAGTGGATGATGTTTAAGAATAGTCATGGTAGAGATGTAACTCGGCGTGTATTGAGTTTGTAAAGTTGGTGCACCAGGCAAGAGAGAGCAGATAAAGTTGTCTACATGTCCCTTGTATTCCTCAAGGGAGTGAACATTTTTTAGCAGAAATGCCTAGGCAAAAGAGAAAACAAAAGAGCTAGGTATATACATTGATCAGAAGAAAAAGCTTGACAAAAATGGCAGATATTTTGAGCTTCATCACCTTTGCTAGAAGGACTTAAGTTCCTGCATGCTTATTGTCCCAGCTGAATATATTCACATTATCCTCAGCGGCCAAAGTATGGCCACTGACTTGAATGTAATCCAGATAAGATGCATTTGCCATGGCTCTCTGCAACCATGCTGCTCCCCAAAGTAATTCGTCCTATGTGTCAAGAAATATCAAGTGAATATTAGCCATATTCATTCATTTTCTACTTATAAGGTTTATGGGAGGCAATACTGACATGATATCCAGAATACGAGCAGTAAAATGGGCAAATGTCAAATTGGACAAAATCACTGTAAGCACCTCTGTATTTGTCAGCAAACTCAAATACATGGCCACACACTCACATACAGATCATAGATCATCCCATTGTCACAGAGAACACTAAAGAAACCAACAAGATTGAGAATAACTGGTTGGATTCCACCTTGACGTAAGTACATTTTATAAAAATATGTTGAAAGCATACAATCTGTAGATAACAATGTATTACTAATAATAGTTACGGTTGCTTTACCCACATTGCGGTTTGGATAAGAAGCTCAGAATAATGGCAGTTTGTGGATCTAAAAACCATGGATGCAACAGCATGCACTGCAGTGGTTTCAGAAGCAACATTCGAGCCTAGATTTTGAGCATCTACTTTGTACACACTGCGAGGCGTGTCTATGTCTTCAGGTCTTTCCCAGCATTTGTGATCCAAGTTTGGGTCCCCTAACTTTTTATCCAAAAACCATTATAATCAACTCTATTATCTCTCAGCTGAAAGTCTCAGCTTAAGATTTGTGTTCGTATCAGATAGTAAAAACGAACTTGTGGATAATCTTCATAAAAAATAATATTTAATTTAAACACTATTATCTTTCAGTCAAAGAGGTTTAGCCTAAAGTTCATATTTCGTATCCAATAACAAAAACATGATTGCCATAAATAAACAACATTTAACTTAAACACCATTATCTTTGAGTCGAAGAAGTTCAGCCTAAAATTCATTTGAATAGCAAAAATAAATTTCTGAATGACCTCCATTGAAAAAACAAATACCTATACACATATAGTCTCTGGATGAGTAGTGGCTTTGAGCAAGTAGTCTGTAGCCCAATGAATGACATTCCTCGCATGTTGGAGATTATCGCCCATCCATCCTCCAAACTCCAAAACACTCTGTTAGTATTTAAATACGTATATGTAGGCCCCTTCCCAAAAATCCAAAAAATTCCAACACTTTTGGCCTCTGCAGTTGTAAAAAGTGCAAAAAACAGTTAAAATGCATGTCTTTGTATATACAAGGCTGCTTGTATATACATGCAGGTCAAAAATATGTATTGGCAGGTCAGAAAACTCTATCGCCCTTTGAAAAATGAGTTAGATGCATTTCTAAATGCATATCGGGCTTACAATGTGCATATACAAAGGGGGAATCTTTCGCAGATTCCCAGAAATATTCTCGCTTGTATATCAGGTTGCATGTAGAGATACAAAGGAAAAATGTACAAGGGTGGCGGACATGTTTCTGCTACAGTACGATGTACAAGTGGTCTTGTATATCAAGCTACATACAAAGCTGCCAGCATGCATTTCAAACATACAAACAAATATATATTCAGGCGTGCATACAAAGAAAAGATACATTGCGGGCATATTCCAAGAAAGATTCCTTGTTTGTATATGAGGAGCAGATGTATGTTTACGTTTAGATGCATTCCTGGAATATTCTGTCACATATTCTACAGTTGTATATGAGGGTTTGTATATTTGTGTTTGTATATTGGCACGTACAAGGGTGCAAATATATATTTGCTACAGTGCCGCAGGGGAGATACAAGGTTTGGGGCCCACCAGTTGTATGTGCATTCATTTGTATGTTTGCACATACAGGCCAATATACAATGAAGAAATATACATTCCAGACCTGATTGAAAATCAAATGCAGTGAATAATGTTTCAGGTCCGCAGCATGTATATTGGGTGCTTGTATGTGCCAATGTACATTCGAAAGATACAAGGGTTAAGATGCAAGCTGGATTTCAAAGCAACTTCAGTATGCCTCATTAAAATTTGAAATCCGCCTTGTATGTATGAGGTGAATGCACATGCACATATATAAGGAAATATGCAGGAAAAGAGGATACAAGCGGGACCCGAATTGAATTTCAAATTGTTTTAAACTGGTTTGGGGTCCGCCTTGTATATCAAACAGTTGTATATGCATTTTGCATATACAAGGGATTTTTGAAGGGTGAACAGTAGCGATTATATATGCATTCAAACATGCATATACAAAGGGTGAAAATGGCAAAATAGTGAATGGAAAAGTCAGCGATAGAGGAAAAAGCCACCTACATGGCACGATATCTTTGGCTCTTGGCTTTTCTACAGGTTTTTGAGCCGTTAGATCTCAGCGATTAGGAGACAGATCGACGACCAAGTTTTAAAGTTGTAGTGTGGGTTTTCTTTGCATCCGCAGGCATTGTTTTGAGCGGGAAAACTCCATGGGCACGCTGTTGTTGTGTCTTCAGAGGCTGCGGGTAGCTGAAGCTTTAATGGCAGATTGTGTAGGGAAGTATGGGTCGTGTTGACAAGTCAAACACCTGAATTGATGAAGAAAATCTTGGAGCGGCGTCTCAAATCTTGAACATACCTGCTCCTTCCTCTTTGTCCCTCTACCACATTCAATTTTGAGCGCCATTTCTCATGCATTGTATTTGGTGGATTTTTGATGTGCCATGTAATTAATGCGAAGTACACTTTCTTGTTGTATTAAGCAGACTGTGTTACTCAGTCTATTGTTGTTGAAGACTTGGGCAATTTTTGTGTAAATAATGAAAACCAGAGCATTTCCTAGTAGTTGTATCTCTTTCTAGAGTTTATGAGTTGCATTTCGAATGCATTTTGCACATTCATTTCAGTTTCATGTCAATTTTATATGAGAAATGCTTATTTGCATGTGTTTTAGTTGTCTGTATCCATTTGTTGTATGCATTTCCTTCTTCTGAATCTGGTTGCTAAGGGGTACTTGGATTCTAGGGTATAGTTTTTTGTACCACATGCTTGATCTTTTGACTTCCATTCAAGGAGTGGATTAAATTGTTTTAGGTCAATCATAGGGAAGTATGTATGTCAGCCAGGGTATCTATAAGTATGGGCAGCTAAAATACCCATTCTTGGGTGGTATTTGTAAGGTGAATACCAACTTTGACCCCCTGAAACTTGAATGCAGTTGCAAACCGTTCACCTGTATACATCTATTTGACTCCTTGCCCTGAGATAGGCACTGGTCTGCTCTTATTTAGTACTTATGATCCAAAACCCCCTGTCTTGCATCCAAAGTATAAATCAACCATTACATAATTTGAACATGTTTGTTGTAGGAGTAGGATTAGGAACCCCCTGCATACTCTCATCCATAACCAAACACACATATCCAAGAGTGTTGCTAAACTTGTGATTTGTCTTTCAAATCTTGGTCCATACATGAGAGTATTCTATCTATTATCACAAAGTTAAATCTTTCCGTCATTTGGAGAGTAAATGTTACATCTTTATCAAATAGGGACACTCCCCTTGGTGCGGAAGAACCAGAAGTGAAGGGGAGGCAACTCACACAACCTCCCGTATCTGTTGGCCGAATCTGCCTGTGCATTAGAACTGGCAAACCCTCTACCGATTCGGGAAAAATTAGCAACAGAATTGGCGACTCCGCTGGGGAGGGATTGATGAAAAAAGAATTGTTATATTTTTTCCATCCGAGTCACCAACAGAATTGGTGACTCCGCTGGGGAAAAAAGTCAAATAGTGTGAAATCATTTCTGCATATCCGGTTCTTTCATGTGAATATGGTGCTCTACTGGTGGAATGAACTTAGAAAGATATTTGTTCTATGATGAGCTTTCAGTTATTTGAAGGTTTTATCCTCTTTGAAGAGGTGGCAACTCTGCAAAAAATTTTAGTGCACATGAAAAACTGATATATGTTATTGTGATCTAAGAATGTTCTGTTCAAGATTTCAGCATCTGGATGAGAAAAGGTACCTAGTTTCTTCCCACTTTCATTTGTTTGATTGCATAAGTTAAATGCCAAGGGGAAGCCTTAGGTCTTAGGTAGATATAAGATGTCTAATGGTAAAGTTAACATGAATTCAAATATATATTCACCCATACTCAGTCAAGAGGGGGATGAAATGTTGTGTAAAAAATTGAAGAGATAAAGAATAGGTTGATATCCTTAGAGGCTAGGCAAGCTCAGTTAAATAGTAACCCTGTTGTGTCTGCCAGTCAAAATGTTAAACCTCTTGTTAGTTCTTTTGATCCTTTATATGACCAATTAGATTTGTCATGGGTTGATTATCAAGTTGAAAGTATGCCTGCTAAAATTTACAATCAGATGCCCAGATTTAATGAACACAATGTGTGTGATGGGGGTGCACATATCCAAAACTTTCACTACTTTATGGAGAGACATTCATTTAGGGATGAGGATATGTGGATGAGGTTTTTTGTTAGATCCTTTGGTGCTAGAGCCAGAGATTGGTATTTGATCTTTCCAAAGAAACTCTTTGCTTGTTGGGATGAACTTGCTAACTATTTTAGAAAAGAATTTGCAAGAGAACTTGCTGATCTTGTTGCAAAATTAATGGAAATTAGAAGACAAGATAAAGAGCCCGCTATTGATTTTAGTCATAGATTTGCAGTTGCCCTTTCACAAATCCCTGAAGACTTCAGACCTGATATTTCAGCCTGCATTGGCATATATTTTGAAGCTTTCAAGGAGGACTCTAGTGCATTATTGAGGGAATTCAAGATAACAAGTATGCAGATGGCATACAAGTTTTTAGAAAATATAGAAAAAAATGAGAAATGAGGATGTGCAGAATTCCCTATCCACAGGCTTTGGTGTGAATAACAGTTGTATGGCTACAAATGAGCAACTGATCATGGCATTATGTGAGGATAAATGTGAAAATGAAAGCATAGAAGTTGAGACTGTTGTATTTGAACATAATGCTGATAACAATGCTCAACTGGATTATTCACCAGTTGAGGATGCCAATGAAAGGATCAATGATGACTCCCATTGCAAGGTTGAGGTATCTGGTTTTGAAAACAATGATGTGGTTATGGACAGCAATGAATACTTGTTTGAATGGGTTTGTGGAGATAATTGTGAGTATTGTGCACAAGATAGAGAAGAAATCAACAAACAAAGGAGCCATTCCATGTTTGAGTCATTGCCTTTTATTCAGATACATGGAGATGATGAAGAGCAATCAGAAATTGAAACAAGTGCTAGTGCTGAGCATGATTGTTCTTTGTATGATTATAGTTTTGCTTATGGCACACAGGTTGATACTCCATCACAAAGAGAATTCACTGATAATGAAAATGCATGTTCTGCTGCCCATGAACCAATGGCATACTATAATGAAACTGAAACACTTGGATCAATCTTTTCTGACACATATGGTGAGGAGGATCTATTTGAGTATGGTGAGGATCTAAGCAATGTTGTTGATGTGGATTCTAGTTCTCATCCTGATGAAAGAGAAGCCAACATACATCATGAAGGTTATTACAGAGAGGTGCCTGAGTCTGATCTTTTCCAGTTTGGTGTTGCTGATGGTTGTGTGCATGATGTACACAAATATAAATTTGAGAGCTTTATCTTTGATATGCTAGCTTATGATAAAATGAAGCCTGATGATTCTAGTTATATGGTGGACTATGAGTGTTTTCATTTTTCAGTCCATCTGGGAGATCATTTTACAATGCATATTTCTGATATAGATGATGATAAGGTTTATATGCTATATGAGTATGCATTGTTTGATAAATATAACATTCACATGTTGCTTAATGCTGAGGGTTGTTTGCATACGGTTGACAGAGACAAGCTCAATCAGATGTTTGAATATGCAAATGACAAGGTTTGTTTGTGGGTAAATCATGGCGGTATCTTCAGGCTTGATCCAGTGAGTGCAGATGAAAATAGCGTATTTGACAAAGGGAGATTCTGGTTTTTCCTTTTTGGTGGCCCTGGGCCACCAAGTAAAATTTTAATAATGTTTGAAAATATAATTTGTGATGCAAATTGGTGCATGTTCAACTCTGTTGCCCAATGGATAAAGCCAAATCTGCGAAACTAGAGATTCTGAGGTTCTCGCCATGCCTGCAAGAGGCATGAGTCCCCAGACAGAGCCTATGTTAGTATTTAAATATGTATATGCAAGCCCCTTCCAAAAAATCCAAAAAATTCCAACACTTTTGGCCACTGCAATTGTAAAAAGTGCAAAAAATCAATTAAAATGCATGTCTTTCTATATACAAGGCTGCTTGTATATACATGTAGGTCAAAAATATGCATTGGCAGGTCAGAAAACTCTATTGCCCTTTGAAAAATGAGTTAGATGCATTTCTAAATGCATACCAGGCTTAGAATGTGCATATACAAAGGGGGAATCTTTCACAGATTCTTGGGAATATTCCCGCTTTGTATATCGGGTTGCATGTAGAGATACAAAGGAAAAATGTACAAGGGTGGCGGACATGTTTCTGCTATAGTACGATGTACAAGTGGTCTTGTATATCGAGCTACATACAAAGCCGCCAGCATGCATTTCAAACATACAAACAAATATACATTCAAGCGTGCATACAAAGAAAAGATACATTGCGGGCATATTCCAAGAAAGATTCCTTGTCTGTATATGAGGAGCGAATGTATGTTTGCGTTTAGATGCATTCCTGGAATATTCTGTTGCATATTCCACAGTTGTATATGAGGGTTTGTATATTTGTGTTTGTATATTGGCACATACAAGGGTGCAAATATACATTTGCTACAGTGCTGCAGGGGAGATACAAGGTTTGGGGCCCACCAGTTGTATGTACATTCATTTGTATGTTTGCACATACAGGCCAATATACAATGAAGAAATATACATTCCGGACCCGATTGAAAATCAAATGCAATGAATAATGTTTCAGGTCCGCAGCATGTATATTGGGCGCTTGTATGTGCCACTGTACAATAGAAAGATACAAGGGTTAAGATGCAAGCTGAATTTCAAAGCAACTTCAGTATGCCTCATTAAAATTTGAAATCCACCTTGTATGTATGAGGTGAATATACATGCACATATACAAGGAAATATGCAGGAAAAGAGGATACAAGCTGGACCTGAATTGAATTTCAAATTGTTCTAAACAAGTTTGGGGTCCGCCTTGTATATCAAATAGTTGTATATGCATTTTGCATATACGAGGGATTTTTGAAGGGTGAATAGTAGCGATTGTATATGCATTCAAACATGCATATACAAAGGGCGAAAATGGCAAAATAGTGAATGGAAAAGTCAGCGATAGAGGAAAAAGCCACCTACGTGGCGTGATATCATTGGCTCTTGGCTTTTCTGTAGGTTTTGAGCTATTAGATCTCAGCAATTGGGAGATAGATTAACGGCCAAGTTTTAAAGTTGCAGCGTGGGTTTTCTTTGCATCCGCAGGCATTGTTTTGAGCGAGAAAACTCCATGGACACGCTACTGTTGCATCTTCAGAGGCTTCGAGTAGCTGAAGCTTTAATGGCAAATTGTGCAGGGAAGTATGGGTCGTGTTGACAGGTTAAACACCTGAATTGATGAAGAAAATCTTGGAGCGGCGGCTCAAATCCTGAACATACCTGTTCCTTCCTCTTTGTCCCTCTGCCGCATTCAATTTTGAGTGCCATTTCTCATGCATTGTATCTGGCAAATTTTTCATGTGCCATGTAATTAATGCAGAGTACACTTTCTTGTTGTATTAAGCAGACTGTGTTACTTAGTTTGTTGTTGTTGAAGACTTGAGCAATTTTTGTGTAAATAATGAAAAACATAGCATTTCCTGGTGGTTGTATCTCTTTCTGGAGTTTATGAGTTGCATTTCGAATGCATTTTGCACATTCTTTTCAATTTCATGTCAATTTTATATGAGAAATGCTTATTTGCATGTGTTTTAGTTGTCTATCTCCATTTGCTGTATGCATTTCCTTCATATGAATCTGGTTGCTAAGGGTTACTTGGATTCTAGGGTATAGTTTTTTGTACCACATGCTTGATCTTTTGACTTCCATTCAAGGAGTGGATTAAATTGTTTTAGGTCAATCATGGGGAAGTATGTATGTCAGCCAGGATATCTATAAGTATGGGCAGCTAAAATACCCATTCCTGGGTGGTATTTGTAAGGCGAATACTAGCTTTGACCTCCTAAAACTTGAATGCAGTTGCAAACCGTTCACCTGTATATGTCTATTTGACTCCTTGCCCTGAGATAGGCACTGGTCTGCTCTTGTTTAGTACTTATGATCCAAAAACCCCTTGTCTTGTATCCAAAGTATAAATCAACCATTCCATAATTTGAACCTGTTAGTTGTAGGAGTAGGATTAGGAACCCTCTACATACTCTCATCCATAACCAGACACACATGTCCAAGAGTGTTGCTAAACTTGTGATTTGTCATTCAAATCTTGGTCCATACATGAGAGTATTCTGCCTATTATCACAAAGTTAAATCTTTCTATCATTTGGAGAGTAAATGTTACATCTTTATCAAATAGGGACACCCCCCTTAGTGCGGCAGAACCAAAAGTGAAGGGGAGGCAGCTCACGCAACCTCCCATATCTGTTGGCCAAATCTACCCGTGCATTGGAACTGGCAAACCCTCTGCCAATTCAAAAAAAATTACCAACACGCTCCATGATAGCATTGTGGTGATGAACACCATTGGCAGCCCGAATTTCACATTATCTCATGCGTAATAATATCCTCCTGTCAAATCCACCTGCACTACCACCAATCACAATAAATTACAAAAGAAAACAAGCCTAAAACCAACAATGCAGTTCGTGGGCTTAAGCTTTTTGAAAAATCTGAACGTACCCTTTCAGCAGATCCATCAAAAAGGCTAGAATCCCCTCTCCATCTCATTCTCTGATCAGACAGAAGTTTTCTAGAGTGCTGACCTTCGAAGAAAAAGAAGGGATTTAGTAATGTCAGCATAGGACCCTTAAATGGGTCTCTCCTTGTTGGCTCTTTCAATTAATTTGTGAATGTTTAACTGGAAAGCATATATAAGTGAGTGTTTGAATTCATTTTCTTACAAGTTGATGATAGCAAAGTTATGATAGTGAGCAAAAGAGCATCCAAGGAATTCATCGTGTTATTGTTGCATATTTGTGTTAGTACTGTGTGTTTCTTGCAGATTTGGAATCATCATCATCCTTATGAGTTGAAGAATCTTCATCCTAAGGACTTCACCTCCAAGGTGACATTTATCATTGTTTGAATCATTTCATCATCATTTGGATTGTCTTTAGCCTCTGTCCTGCAAGTACACACTCTCTCTCTAACAACGGTGTTGGGAAAGCTTGATTGCTAACCCAAGATTTGACTGAGGCAAATTCCTAAACACCACAATCCCCAAACCCCTTTTCTTCTTGTGTGTAGGTTACAGGCGCAAGGACTAAAGAAGTGAAGGTACAAAGAAGTTGAGCAAGAGATAGAGCTTCAAGATCTGAAAACAAGTTGCAAAAATTCCTCTGTGGAAGACTTGGGTACCTACCCTAGCATCCTATTAAATCAGACACCGAGTAGAGCATCAGGACACCATTTACAACAATTTTCTAGTTTGGAGCTTCCAGAGATTAGGACTTTCAAGACTTGGGCGCTCACCTTAGAGTCCTCTAACATTTCAGCTTCTGTGGAATAGGTTCTCACATCTCACTGATCACCTTGGTACTTTCAGATCCTAAGTTTCCATTGTTGTTTGTTTGTTGTAAGTTGATTATCTCATATCCAAGGTTTTACTGATTATTATCCTAGAGTTTGGTAAAAAGCTTGGTTGAATCACATCTTTCCTTAACAAACAAGAGCACAAGATCTGTAGCTGAGTCCACCTTCTTGGTTGTGATTTAGCTCAATCTTGTCCTTGAATGTTGTAGTGAAAGAGGGTTTGATCTAGTGTACTTACATTCTTGCATTCATCCCCCTCTTTTTTATTACTAAACAAGTTCAACTTCAAAGGCCCCACAAGTGCAATATGATTATTACACATTATCGAAAAGGAAGATTGTAGAAACTCCAAAAGTCACATTGCGTCCAGAGACTACATTTAGGAAGAATCTACTGATTCGAGTCACTCACCCACAAATGCAGAAGTAGGGCAATGCTATGATAACACCAAATTATGGGGCTCCAAATTCACCAAATGAAAAGATGAAATATTCTGGATACATCCCTAGATTGTAACTATCTAGGCCATTGAATGTATTGGACCAATTGAAGAAGGCACTTGCTAATGTTTCATTATGGGATGTGTTGTCCATCCCGGAGCAAAAGACTCTACTTCGGGAAGCATTAAATGAATAAGAGAAACTAGTGGCCACAAATCACATGGGAGATACCTGCAGGGACAAAGGATTTATCAAAGAATAATTGAAAACTTCTCAATCACATCCAGTAGTTGCTCTTGTAAACTTAAAGGTGGAGGTAGGTAAAACTAACCTACGCCCTTTTATTTGACCCTCATAGTGGGTAGAAAATTGTTACCTAATTCAATGATAGACTCAGGTGCAAGCGCTACTATGATGCCTAAGCAAATAGATGATTCCCTTCAAATAAAATATGAGCCTATGGAAAAAGGGGTAAAGCAACTAGATGGATTCAAGAAAGTTTAAACAGTAGGATTTATCAAAGAACTCCCACTCATGTTGTATGCATGTCTAAATATCACCATACTCCAAGAAGTTTTCATAATAGATATTCCCCCAACCTTTGGTTTATGTTTATCTAGGGATTGTATAGCCAAAATTGGGGGTTTTCTCTCCTTAGATTGCTCTCATCTGATTTTGAGAACCAAATATGGCTCCAAGTTGAAAGTGTTGTCAGAACCACTTCACAAGGAAACATATTACTGAAGAAGTAATGGCAAATTTTGAAGCAACTCACGCCATGCTCACGAAAGATGAAAGGCTTAACATGGAAATGATAGATGAAGAAATAGTGCTAAGTGATCGAAATGAAGCAGAAGAGGTTCTTCTATTAGAATCTATGTAGAATGACCCCTATGGAAACTATGCTTCTACTGGTCTAGGGACATATGTAATTTTTGAGGAAGATCCCCTAATTCCAGAAGTGACAAGTGCATCAATAAAAATCAAAGAAGTTTCGAAAGGTGACTCTTCACTCTGGACATTAAATTTTGATGTTAGTAAGCACAAAAATGGTTCAGGGGTCAATGTGTGTCTCATCTCACCTATCTAGAAGATAAAAGATTCTCAGAGCCTTCCACTTCCATTTTAGTTGCACTAATAATGAAGAAAAATATGAATCTTTAGTGCACGGTTTAATTCTTTTTAAACAATGGGAATCAAACAGTTAAAAGTGTTTGGTGATTCTAAATTGGTGATTAAACAGGTCAGAGGAATTATAATAGTAGCTAAGAATGTTAGGATGAGATCTTATCACCGCTATGTATGGGATCTAATTGAAAGGTTTGATGCTTTCAATATTTAAGTGATTCTAAGGGCTCAAAATATTGAAGCAGATAAGATGGTACAGATCAGGTCACAATTCGACCCAACAAATGACCTCTTGATCAATGAAAATGCAATCAAAATGGTCATTCAACCTTGCATCCCAGACAACAAAGATCATTGGCAAGTCTTTGAAAGTGATTCTCAAATTGCCTTATTTTACAACAATTAGGTGAGTTTGCCGATCAACTTCAGTCCAAGATTGAAGAAGCTTATGGTGATCAAATAGCTAAACTAAAATCAAATAAACTTCTGAAGGGGCTAATAACTCTGGAGAGTCTTTTGGATCCCGATGATGCAAAATTGGATAAGAGAAAGTTTGTGATGATTATTCTGAAATAGAGGTTAGTGATGTTAAGAAGATCAAAGTAGGATAACATAAATTATGTTTTAAAGCTTTTGAGGTTTTGAGTTATGGCAAACTCATGGTCTGTATTCTATTTTTATTTTGATAGTGTAAAGATATAATGCATGTGCATTTAACACACATGCATTATTGCTTGGTCATTACCAAACCATAACACATACACATTATAATGCATGCATGTTTTAAAAAGTGTGTACATGTTTAGCCAAAAATGATACATTTGGCTAGTTTTTATCCCTCAAACTTGGTGCACATGCGCGCAGGCGCGCACACACACACACACACATCATACTCTGCAAATTCATTATACTCTTCTTAGCTTCATCTCTCCAAAGAAGTTGATCACAAAACTAAAGAGGTATATTTTATTGTTGGAGCAATCTAGTGTGTTCAATATAAAACATTTTAGATGTAAACTATGTACCATTTTTTTACATAATTGTTTCAATCACAGTATAAATATGGATTGTGAAATCTATTAAACTATTCAATGATCAAACAACCAATGAAAATTTTACAACTTGTCAATGCACAAAAGTGGTAAATAACTATCTTATTTTTACTAAAAAAATATATTTGATTGTTAAATAGTTTGATGTTTAAAAATAATCAATAATTACTTATTTAAACAATGTCTTTGCACAAAATCTAAATTTCTGCAAAATTGTTCAATATTAGGATGAAGTTAATGTTTTTCAATGATTTTGAATTTGTAAAAAGCTCAAGATGTCCATTTGTGACAAAACTTGACACAACCATAAATTGAGCTCTAACTCCTTTATAATGTTATCTATAAATTTAATGTCCATAAATTAGAGACAATATGGTGCATTGAATCAACACCACTTTTTTCAAGGTACAATATTCTATGAAAAATCCATGTTTTCCAATGAAGTATTCATGCATAAGTAGAATATGTTTAAAATAAACTTACCAGAAACCTCCATGTACAAGTACTTCTGTAAGGACCTGCTTGGTCCAAAGTTGAATTTTCAAAAAATTTACCTTATTAACAAGTTAATATGTGATATATCAAGACTTTGATTGAGTACTCAGGGAAACTTCAACCAATATGGGACATATGTTCAAATGGAACATTCTTAAGCCAACCCAGGCTCTTCTATCCTTTGGGCAAACATGTTCATACGGAACTGGGTCTAACAGACCTTATCACTACCCGATACAGGGTAGAACAAATGGTGGCCAAAAGGCCTGATGGGTCAAACGCACCAAGACTCTATCCAATCCAGGATAAGTAAGCATGATAGCCAAACAGGCTAAATAGGACAAGAATCATTATGCTATGGCCAGAGACTTCTGACTCCTTCAGGACCAATACGGGTTCATGAGTCACTCCCTGGAGACCACAGTCTACCCAAGCACTATGCTGAGGATGTCAACCAGGGAACACATAACATCAACTTGTACACACCTTAGTTTTCGGCAAAGCTGGGTACAAGTAATCCACCTTGGGGATTCTTCTGAGTACAAGGAGGCTTCTTTAGTTACCTAGCTAAACCTTTAAACTAGGGATCGAGATTACGAAGTTGATTATAAAAGAGTATCCTATATCTGAGGGACCTGAGTATTGGGGGCATCCTTTGCTGTCTAGACTGCCTACATACTCTGTATCCACGGGATCAAGGCCCTCTCCGAATGCGATCATCACAGGGAATGCGAACATGTAGTTTTGTCTTGCACTATGTTTGATGTAACTGTGAGTGGGTACACAGTTCTTTGCCGACTGGTACCCACTTGGGTGATACAGTGACGAAATTCCTAGGAAACTATTTTGCAAACACACCTCCCAGGAGTGTTTGACATTTAAGTTTTCATGTGAGGGTAGTTTACCTAGTATGCATATTTGCCCGACGAGGTTTTCCATTTATAGTTAAAAAGGGTTTTCTATCACAGTAATCATCCTACAACTATTTCCAATAGCCTCGTCCTTTATTTTTAGTTAATCTTTTTAATGAGTTATCCGAGGAGATTTTCCCTTCCTGCAGATTTAACTTCAACATGTTCCTTATTACTCTCTAATGATTTAGAGGGATGGTGCCTAGACGTCGTTGTTACAACTATGTTAGGTGCGAGGTTCTTGGTTCAAAGTGATGGCATTACCCATAAACGTGACCCAGATGTACCGTAAATACCTGTTGGAATTGGTCCGGACAACTAAGAGGGGGGTTGAATCAATTGTCATACAATTTAAACTTTTCTACCTTTAATCTTCTTTTACAACTTATAATCAAATTAATGATATAAACATTTCAGCACCAATCAATAACACATGAGCAGAAACATAAATAACACACTTGACACCAAGATTTTTGACATGGAAACCCAGTTAAGGGAAAAACCATGGTGGGGGTTAACCCACAAAAATTATACTCTGTTAAAAGTATTACAAAGGGGAATGCACATGCATTCAGGCTCACTGCCTAGAGCTCACTGCTCAAAAGAAGGCTTACTACCTACAGAAGGCTCACTACCTATAGAAAGAAGATTACAATGAATTTGAACTGATAAATAGTATCTACCAATGCAATGGTTTAGTTCTGGTTAAGCACAAAATACTGACTTGATACACTTCATCCTTACTCTGCCTTGTTTATTGTTCTGCTAACATTCAAACCTTAGATCTCTGCCCTCTTCGCACTTAGTCCATATTTTCATATCACACTCTTCGAAATCATTCAAATCCATTGGCTATATATATCTGCATCCTGATCTTCAACCACTTTTCAGTCGGCTTCAAGAACACTTAGAACTTTATTGAAGATTCTATTCTGCCAGCTAAATCCATGTACAACTTGTAACGTAGACCAAAACTTGTACTCACAAATCATCAATCAAGTCATCTACTATCATTGATCATCACAACTTGTCCAACCAACAATTTTCATACATCTGAAACCAAGATCAATTACAAGGTCAGCCAGTTCTTCTTCTGTCTGCTCTGTCAAACTATTAACCTAATACTAAGATGCTAATAACTTTTAAATCCTTCATCACCAAAGGCCAAAACTCTGGATTTAGATTATCCTGACAATGCTTATGACTCCCTCAGATCTGCAGAAAACTCTGATTTACCACGAGAGAGATCCAGACCAAAATACCGGACCCTGTCGCCTAATCTATTTCTGACTTCCTAGACTTAGATAAATTCTAATTCTGACTTCTGATATGAACAAACAGTGTTATGCAGATGGGTGGAATAGTCTTAGTTGCCATCAATGACAACCCTTTCATGTGAAGCAGTGTCTCTTGACAACAATACCGAACACTGCGATTTGTTTTGAGTTTGGACGTTTATTTACAAGGTTTACCTATCTATTAGAAAAGAAAATCTTCCATAATATCTAATAAAGAATTTATTAAGGAAAGATACTTCTCTAAGGCATAATGAAGTAAAGTACAGTAAAGATGCTTGATCAATTTTCTTAGAGAAAATACTTATTCCATTTTGTCCATTCATAATTGTACGTAGCATAAATAGAAAAGATATTCTATCAGTAAAGGATTTAGTTTCCATAAAAACAACAAGGAAATCTGGATAACTTATCAAGTTCTTTCATTACTTTTAAATTGAAAAAAAAAAGGTTGTAAAATACGACTAATCTTAACAAGAGGTTTATACTAAACTTCCTAAATGAATTTATACTTTATTTCCATTATCAATAAAATTGTGAGTAAATTTTGACAAAGCTTCTTGTTACCTAAAACTAGTCAATAGTTGCGCTAAGGCTTTAAAATCAAATACATGAGCATAGCTTACATTTCACATTTTCCATTATTAATAAACTTTGAATATACTCGATCAAGGATAACTATGATTCCTAATACATAAGAAATGATAATTAGTTGTTCTAAGGTTTTATGCCTTTCCAAAGAACTTCTTGATTCCATTCATGATCCAACCATGATCATAATTTATATTACCGACTAAGGACTTAATAAAAGTTGTAGAATATGACTAATATCTCAACAAGAGGTTTATTTAGCTCTCTAAATGGATTTATGAAATGGTTTCATTTGTTAATACCCTTGTGAATATAAATTGGTTAACAACAATTCTTGTTACCCTAAACTGATAATTAGTTGCTCTAACTTTCCAATGAACAACCAATTTCAAAACTTGGATTACATTCATAATTTATCTATCTGGAATACGTTTGTCCTTTGTGCTCAAGGAACATAACTAGGGGTGTAGTTCTACTATTCCCAATTTAAAATCTCATATTAACACATTTATTCTTCCTACCCACTATTATTATTAACCACTCATTTTAACTTTCATCATCCAACATAATATAATTAATTACCACTTTTCTTTTATCAAAATTTTTTATCACAACCTCTCTTTACCATAATTATCCTTCCTACCTTTATCCTTTTATTAATACTCTACCTTTCTTCACCCTATTTCCTCACATTCTTCCTTCTACTATTTTTTTTTACTCTTATTACCTACCTAATATCATCTCACTTACTTTTACACTATATTTTTACACATCTTTCTACATAACTTCTTATTCTTAAGCTATACTTATTTTATATTACCACACTTCACCTTTCTCCTATAAATCACTTCTTTTAAATTTCTCTCTCCTTTATTTCATTTGGCTTCTTTTATTTCCTTACTTCTTTATACCACTTCACTTTTATTTCATTAATCTATGCTTTTCTCTTATCTTTTTCACTTCATTCTATTATCACTAAACACTTCTTTTTTACTATCTATTATATTTATTTATAAACAATCATTTATCTCTCTATACCATTTATACATATTCTTATCATTTTATCTCTCATTATTCATTTCAGCACACTAATATATATTTTTTATTCTACATACTTCTTTCCTTCCTCCCCATCCCATTTCATACTTATCTCCTTCACATCACTTTAATTAATTATTGTAAGCTTTGCTTGTGTTCTCGGTGCATGCAGCCATGTAGGCTTAGTGGATGAGAGTTGTAGATACTTCAATAATATGAGTAACCCTTATTGCATTACAACTACAGTTGATTGTTATGTGGCATGGTTGACCTTCTTCATAGCACTGGCTAACATGAGTACACCCTAAACTTTATCATTAAGATGCCAATGCTTTGTCAGATACAAAGATTTAGTTGATCATGTTTTTGGTGACTACTTAAACACTCACCCTTGTAATATAGATTATATACAGAACTATGTGACTTGTTTCCTCTACAAATGATAAAAAAAAGATATAAATTTTATAAATCATTTGTTAAGTTCAGCCTAATGGGACTTGGTAAATTTATGATTTCAATGCAGTTGAGTATCATGTGAATTATCTATCTTAACTATCTAAACATTTTTTTTCAATAATAGTATTTGAACACATAATGGATGTTGTTTTAATTTTATGAAATGAACCTTCCTATTTAACTGGTTGCATTCAATGATTTTGGAACACTTAGAACTGTATGCTATTTCTTGCAATTTCTGGCGCTCAGAATAGGGTATGGTCATCCTTCGACATAATGTAAGGAGGAATTTTGTCAAACGTTGTAGTTGTAAGTGTCATGTTAGATATATATGCCCAACATGGAAGCATAGACAAGGAATGTTAACTATTAGATAGAATGCCTCCAGGAGATGTTGCCTCATGGAATTCAATGATTGCAGGATCGTACAGAATAGAATTGTTGAAAAGGGCTTAGGGACAGAGTAAGGATATCCATCACATAAGAAGTGGAATTTTTTTCAGAGATTATAGTTGGAAATCCTCTGATAGACATGTATGCAGAACATGGAAGTCCAGACAGAGCACGTGAGTAGTCTGACAAAATGACTCAAGGAAATGTGATCTCACAGAATGCCATGTTCAAAAATGGGTTTGTTGAAAAGGCCTTAGAAACTTTGAGTGCAATGCCAGACTCCTCAACCTCTACCAGCATCCTTCGTATCTAAGCTCAGACAGAGAATGGACATCCATCGAACCATAAGGGTAGAGAAAGGCGTGTGAATTGTTTGACGAAATCCCTCAAAGAAAAGTTGTTTCATAGACTGTAGGACGCACCAAATTTGTTGAAAAGGCTTTAAAAACTTGCAAGCAAATGGCGTTGGTAGGTGTAAAGCCAATTTCCTCAACCATTGCTAACATCCTCCCTGCATGGGCTCAGGCACAGGGTATGGACGACAGAAGGCTGAGGGTTGTGGTAGAGAGGAGAGACAAATGGGTTACTTGGGGGGGGTCAATATCAACAAGTGCTACTTCTATTCATCAAAACTTTCATAAAAACTTCCACACATTTTTCAAATTGCAAACATCCTAAAACATATCATCAAAATGAATTTCAAACTAAAATTTATTTAAAAAATTCAAGAACTAGACTTTCAAGAGAAACAAAACAAAATGAAGAAGAGGAGAACTCTTACAGATTTCTCTAGCACTCCCAAACCAGAGATGAGTATGCCTCTCCTTCCTCCAATCTATGCTTTTTAAAGAAAAACTTGACCCATATGGAGGAAACTCCAAGTCTTGAGTCAAGTCTTCCAATTAAATGCTTTCTCTCCATTTTCTAAATTGCCATTCAATGCTTGTGGAAAAGGACTTAGGTTTTTACTCAAATTTCCAATTGTCATTAATTTAGGAAGAAAAAATCTCATTTTATAAATTGGAGTCTTTACTTGAGAATGAGGGGGGGGGGAGTTCCTCATTATTGTTCTTTCTAGAAGTGTCCTCTCATTTATTCATTTAAAGTTGTTTATTATTTTGTTCTTTTAAATGGGACTACATTTTTATTGTTTAATTTCACTAGCTTTTATGTCATTTGAAAATAAAATACCTACAATTTTAGACATAGTGTTCTAATTCAAATTCAGAACTCAAAGGTGGGTTGTGACATCCTTCTCCCCTAAATTTATGCATCATCCTGATGCATATTAAAAATAAGGTCAAAACATATATATATAAGTCCATAGAAATAAGCATCGTTTACTATCAGTATACTTGCCTATCTTTAAAGTCCATCCTTCAAAAAAGTAGTTTATCATAGATTATCATCTAAGTATAATTGTCTGTATCATCTAAACATCATTGTCTTTAAGCAAAATTTAAAGTTTGACGAGTTTATAAATTATCTAGAGTTTTCAAAATAAATGTGGATAGAGTTGTTGCATTTCCACTGTGTCTTCCCATGTAGTGTTCTCAGGTGAGTACTGGTCCCACTAGACCATAGATTGGTCCACTGTCATATTGTGGAGTTGGAACTAGCTTCTCTCAATGATTCTGCATGGCTCTATTGTTATTGTACCAGGTTCTTCCACCTGCAGGGCATTCCAATTAAGAATATGCTTAGGGTCAGGTATATACTTTTTTAACAAGGATACATGGAACACATCATGAATGCGACTTAGTGTGGGAGGTAAGGCCAAGTGGTAAGCTACAGGATTGATTTCCTCAAGTACTTCAAAAGGCCTAACATAGCGAGGAGCTAGCTTTGACTTTCGTCCAAAAGAGATGGAACTTTTATGAGGTCAAACTCTAAGGAACACCTTCTCACCAACTTGAAATCTTTTGGGTGTCCTATTCTTATCTACATAACTTTTTTAGCGATCTGAGGCTTCCTTCAACCTCTGTCGAATAAGTTGCACCTAGTTATCCATATCCTTCAACATCTCAGGGCTAACCAGGATCCTATCCTCTAGTTTATCCCAACTCAAGGGTGTTCGACAAGGTCTCTCGTAGAGAGCTTCAAAGGGCGCCATACCTATAGCTTCTTGGAAGGAGTTGTTATAGGCAAACTCAACTAATGGAAAACATTCCACCCATTTAGTTTGTTGATACATGGAATACATACGAAGGAGGTCTTCCAGAATTTGGTTGGTTCTTTCTGTTTGGCCATCTATCTCAGGATGATAAGGTGTGCTAAAGTTCAACTGTGTTCCTAAGGCAGCCTGTAATGTGGTCCAAAATCTAGACGTGAACTTTGCGTCTCTATTAGAGATGATTTTCTCAGGGATTCCATGTAACCTAAAAATTTCCTTTATGAACCTTTTCACTACTACAGGTGCATCATCTATTAGGTTTCCTAGTATGAAGTGGGCTACCTTAGTGAGTTTATCCACTACCACCAAAATACAATTATGCCTATGAGATGTCATTGGTAGCCCTTGGACAAAATCCATACTTATGACTTACCGTTTATAGAAAGGTACATCATGCAAATAAAGAAGTCCTAACGGATGTACATGTCTGTCTTAATCCTCTGACATTCTAGGCATCTGGCAACTGTGTCTACCACATCCTTCTTCATTCCTGCCTAGAAATATAATCTTTTGAGATCTACATACATCTTATTCACCCCCAGATGTCCTAAATATGGAGCCTTATGTGCCTCTGTTAGGATCATACCCCTTAGTTCCGCATTATCAGGAACATATATTCTTCCCTGGTACCTCATTAGCCCATCAGAATCAAAAGCATAATCCAAATACTTAGGTTCCACAGAGGTATTAGCTAGAGATGCATTAACTTGAGCATACCATGGGTCTTGTTTTTGCTCAGAGAGTACTTGTTGTTTTAGGTCTATGTGCAAGTTGGATATGGCTATTATGTGTCTCCTTCTACTGAGAGCATCAGCCACCCTGTTTTATTTCCCCTTGATATACTCAATCTCAAAATCATACTCACTTAGGAACTCTAACCACCTTCTCTATCTTGCATTCAAATGAGGTGGAGTGAATATATGTTTTAGTCCTTGATGGTCTATTTTAAGCTCAAATGGTTTCCCCAACAAAAAATGTCTCCATTTTTGCAAGGCATGAACTATGGCTGCAAGTTCAAGGTCATGGGGGTGTAATTGACCTCATGGATTTTCAGTTTCCACAATTCATAAGCCACTACTCCTTCCTCTTGGAAAAGAACTCCTCCTAGTCCTTCTATGGATGCATCTGTTACTACTGTGAAGTTACCATTAGGGTCAGGCACCTTTAGAATTGGAGGTGACGTTAGCCTTTCCTTCAGTACTTGAAATGCCTTATCGCACTACTCAGTCCAAATAAACTTTTTGTTCTTCTTTTGCAAAGATGTGATTGGATTGGCTATCCTTGAAAAGACTTTCACAAACCTCCTGTAGTACCCTGCCAATCCCATAGAACTTCTTAATTTGGTCACATTTGTAGTTATAGGCTATTCAGTGATGGATTTTACTTTTCTAGGATCTACTGATATACCCTCGACTGAAATGATATGCCCTAAATAGTGAACCCTCCTTTCAAAGAAGGAACATTTGGATAACTTCCCAAACAACTTATGCTTTCATAGCCTTTGTAAGACTACCTATAGATGGGTTAAATGTTCCTCTTCATCCTTGGAATATATTAAGATGTCATCCAGAAACACAATCATAAACTTATCCAGAAAATCATAGAACACACTGTTCATTAGATTCATAAAGCCAGTTGAAGCATTTGTTAGCCCGAATGGAACTACAATAAATTCATAGTGGCCATACCTAGTCCTAAATGTTGTTTTTGGGATGTCCTCTTCTTTTATCCTTAATTGGTGATAGCCTGAGCGAAGGCCAATTTTGGAGAACACTGAGGCTCCCCTCATTTGGTGAACTAGATCATCAATACGAGGCAAGGGATATATGTTCTAAGTTATAGTGGCCTTATTCAACATTCTGTAGTCAATGCACAACCTTAGTGTCCCATCCTTCTTCTTTAAAAATATAAATGGTGCTCCCCAAGGTGATACACTAGGTCTTATCAACCCCTTCTCTAGCAATTCTTGCAACTATATTTTCAACTCTTGGAGTTCTGTGGTGTTCATCCTATATGGGGCTTTGGATATAGGTGCGTTTTCGAGAAGTTCATCGATTGAAAAATCAAATTCCCTTTTAAGATGTAATCCAGGTAGATCTTTAGGAAACACATTCTTGTAGTCCCAAAGGAATGGTCTATTCTCAAAGGTAGGGGCTTCTTTCTCTTTTCCCTTCTCATCTAAAGATACTAAGAATATCTAACTTCCTCATTTCTGCCTTTCCTTCTTTAGTTACATAGTAGAAATGGTCCCCACTGATATAGGTTTGTAAACCTCTTAGATCCTAACTCTACACCCCTTATCATCTACACACTCCACCACCTTGTTATAGCAATCTATGCTAACCTTATGACTCATTAGCCAACTTATTCTAATTATGACATCATAGGCTCCCAGGGGTGCGACATATAAGTTGACTTTGGTTTCTAGTTCAGGAAACTTAATGAGGGCTCCTCTTATGTACTTGTTCACTCTCTGTGTAGCCTTGTCACCATACTAAATCATCCATGATGATTCCATATCCTTAGTTTGCAAACACATTTTTCTCACCAATTCTGGGGAAATAAAATTCTTAGAGGAACCAGTATCTATTAAAATAGTGATGGATTTAGCAAAAAGTGTACCTTTTGTCTCCATAGGTACATTTTGATGGCAAGTCTATTGATTCCTAATGGCAGCATGTATTTGATGTTGCTGAGTTGCTGTGTCTGATTGGACCCATTCCTTTTTGAACAATTCCTTGCATAATGATTGCCTCCACACATAAAACATCCACCAGGGGGTCCATTAGAAATTTGGGGTGGTGCATTCCTATCATTCTTTTTGGCATTACTATTGTAATTGTTTTGATTACCAACAACTTCTGTTCTACCCCAATCTCTCCTATTGTTTTTTTATCTCCTCCATTGCCTCTATTGTCTAGTTTCCTTCTAAAGGCAAATTGCTTGTCCTGGAAGTTTTGCTTTGCCACTGATAGTGCCTGTAATTTATTTTCCTATTTGAGTGCCTTCTCGAAGACTTGATTCATGTTCTCAGGGGCAAGCATATCCACTTTTGCCCCAATATCAGTATTCAATCCCAAAAGAAACTTCCTTGCCTGAGACCTTTCATCCTTCTAATAGATAGGAACATATTTCAGTAGCTTCATAAATTTGTCCCAATACTATTAGACTATGAGATTTCCTTGTCTGAGATTCAAAAACTTGGTCAACTTTTCATCATAAAATAGTTGTGGAAGCCATCTCTCACGGAAGTGTCTTACAAACTACCTCCAAGTTAGGTTTTCCTTTGAATAGAAATATTGGTCCTTTATGTTTATCCACCAACTAGCAGCTTCTCCCTCCAGCTGATAATCTCCCCAGGTTACTTTGATATTCTCTGAATAGTTCCTTAGCTCAAAATATTTTTCCATCTTAGTGAGCCATCCTTCTGCAACATCTCCCACATGTTTACCATCAAATTTTGGAGGGGTTATCTTCTTAACTTGGTCTTGTGATATATCTAAGATGGTAGTTTCTTGCCAAGACCTAGGAATCTCTGGCTCATTAGTTGTTTGAGCTATGGTTACTTCCTCATTTTGATGTTCATCGTGAGGTTCCAGAATGTTTTTATTGTTCCCTATCTAGCCTTTGATGTAAGTCTTGTACAGTTTGCTCAAGGTTTTCCAATTTTTCTCTCATCTCTGTCAACAAGTTAATAATTGCCTATATACCAGCATTTGGATTATTAGGTGGGTTTTCAGCTAGTTCTTGGTTGACCAGTTCCTCTCCACGTAGTTCTCGCAAATTTTGGGTTTTCACCATTTTAATTCTGGAAATAAGGAGAGAGGTGATTTACCACTTGCTACAATTTTTTGTTTACAACATGCAAATTGACTATAATTAAATTTATTACAATTCTTATCTTAAATACCAATTATTGTCATTTTTAAGTTGGTAGGCCTCTAGGCCGAGTGTTTGAACCTTGCTCTGATACCACATGTAAGGACCCGCTTCGTCCAAAGTTGAATTTTCAAAATTTTTACCTTATTAACAAGTTAATGTATGATATATCAAGACTTTGATCGAGTACTTAGGGAAACTTTAGCCAATACAGGCCATATGTTCAAACGGAACATTATTAAGCCAACCCGGGCTCTTCTATCCTTTGGGCAAACATGTTCATACAGAACCAAGTCTAACGGACATTATCACTACTCGATACGGGGTAGAGCAAATGGTGGCCAAAAGGCCTGATGGGTCATACGAACCAAGACTCTATCCAATCTGGGATAAGTAAGCATGATAGCCAAACGGGCTAAATAAGACAAGAGACTTCTGACTCCTTGGGGACCAATACGGGTTAATGAGTCACTTCTTGGAGACCACAGTCTACCCAAGCACTGTGTTGAGGATGTCAACTAGGGAACACATAACATCAACTTGTACACACCTCAGTTTTTGTCAAAGCTGGGTACAAGTAATCCACCTCGGGGATTCTTCTGAGTATAAGGAGGCTTCTTTAGTTACCTAGCTAAACCTCTAAACTAGGGATCGAGATTACGAAGTTGATTATAAAAGAGTATCCTATATCCGAGGGACCTGAGTACTGGGGGCATCCTTCACCGTCCAGACTGCCTATATACCCTATATCCACGAGATCAAGACCCTCTCTAGATGCGATTATCATGGGGAATGTGAACATGTAGTTTTGTCTTGCACTATGTTTAATGAAACTATGAGTGGGTACACAGTTCTTCACCGACTACCACCCACTCGGGTGATACAGTGATAGAATTCTTAGGAAACTATTTTGCAAACACACCTCCCGAGAGTGTTTGACGTTTAAGATATCATGTGAGGGTAGTTTACCTAGTACGCATATTTGCCCAACGAGGTTTTCCATTGATAGTTATAAAAGGTTTTCTATCATGGTAATCATCCTACAACTATTTTCGATAGCCTCGTCCTTTCTTTTTAGTTAGTCTTTTTAATGAGTTATCCAAGGAGATTTCCCCTTCCTGCGGATTTAACTTCGACATGTTCCTTATTACTCCCTGACGATTTAGAGGGACGGTGCCCAGACATTGTTGTTGTAGCTATGTTAGGCGCGAGGTACTTGTTTCAACGCAATGGCATTACCCCTAAATGTGACCCAGAGATACCGTAAATACTGAACACTATGATTTGTTTTGAGTTTGCGCGCTTATTTACAAGGTTTACTTATCTATTAGAAAAGAAAATCTTGCATAATATATAATAAAGAATTTATCAAGGAAAGATACTTCTCTAAGGCATAATGAAGTAAAGTACATTAAAGATGCTTGATCAATTTTCTTAGAGAAAATACTTAATCCATTTTGTCCATTCATAATTGTACATAACATAAAGAGAAAAGATATTCTATTAGTAAAGAATTCAATTTCCATAAAAACAACAAGGAAATCTGGATAACTTATCAAGTTCTTTCATTACTTTTAAATTGAAACCAAAAAGGTTGTAAAATACGATACATCTCTTAACAAGAGGTTTATACTAAACTTCCTAAATGAATTTATACTTTATTTCCATTATCAATAAAATTGTGAGTAAATTTTGACAAATGTTCTTGTTACCTAAAACTAGTCAATAGTTGCGTTAAGGCTTTAAAATCAAATACATGAGCATAGCTTACATTTCACATTTTCCACTATTAATAAACTTTGAATATACTCGATCAAGGATAACTATGATTCCTAATACATAAGAAATGATAATTAGTTGTTCTAAGGTTTTATGCCTTTCCGAAGAACTTCCTGATTCCATTCATGATTCAACCATGATCATAATTTATATTACCGACTAAGGACTTAATAAAAGTTGTAGAATATGACTAATATCTCAACAAGAGGTTTCTTTAGATCTCTAAATAGATTTATGAAATGGTTTCATTTGTTAATACCCTTGTGAATATAACTTGGTTAACAACAATTCTTGTTACCCTAAACTGATAATTAGTTGCTCTAACTTTCCAATGAACAACCAAATTCAAAACTTGGATTACATTCATAATTCATCTATCTGGAATACCTTTGTCCTTTGTGCTCAAGGAACATAACCAGGGGTGTAGTTCTACTATTCCCAATTTAAAATCTCATATTAACACCTTTATTCTTCCTACCCACTATTATTATTAACCACTCATTTTAACTTTCATCATCCAACATAATATAATTAATTACCACTTTTCTTTTATCAATATTTTCCATCACAACCTTTCTCTTTACCATAATTATCCTTCCTAACTTTATCCTTTTATTAACACTCTACCTTTCTTCACCCTATTTCCTCACATTATTCCTTCTACTATTTTTTTTACTCTTATTACCTACCTAATATCATCTCACTTACTTTTACACTCTATTTTTACACATCTTTCTACATTACTTCTTATTCTTAATCTATACTGATTTTATATTACCACATTTCACCTTTCTCCTATAATTCACTTCTTTTAAATTTCTCTCTCCTTTATTTCATTTAGCTTCTTTTCTTTCCTTACTTCTTTATAGCACTTCACTTTTATTTCATTAATCTATGCTTTTCTCTTATCATTTTCACTTCTTTTTCACTTCTTTCTATTATCACTAAACACTTATTTTTTACTATTTATTATATTTATTCATAAACAATCATTTATCTTTGTATACCATTTATACATATTCCTATCATTTTATCTCTTATTATTCATTTCAACACACTAATATATATATATATATTTTTGTTTTCTTAATTCTACATACTTCATTGTTTCCTCCCCATCCCATTTCATATTTATCTCCTTCACATCACTTTAATTAATTATTGTAAGCTTTTCTTGTGTTCTGGGTGCATGCAGCCATGTAGGTTTAGTGGATGAGAGCTGTACATACTTCGATCATATGAGTAACCCATATTGCATTACAACTATAGTTGATTATTATGTGGCATGGTTGACCTTCTTCAAAACACTGGCTGACATGAGTACACCCTAAACTTTATCATTAAGATGCCAATGCATTGTTAGATATAGAGATTTAGTTGATCATATTTTTGGTGAGTACTTAAACACTCACCCTTGTAATATAGATTATATACAGAACTATGTGACTTGTTTCCTTTGCAACTGATAAAAAAAAGATATAAATTTTATAAATCATTTGTTAAGTTCAACCTAATGGGACTTGGTAAATTTATGATTTCAATGCAGTTGACTATAATGTGAATTATCTATCTTAACTATCTAAACATTTTTTTAATAATAGCATTTGAACACACAATGGATGTTGTTTTAATTTCATGAAATGAACCTTCCTATTAAACCAGTTGCATTCAATGATTTTGGAACACTTAGAACTGTATGCTATTTCTTGCAATTTCTGACACTCAGAATAGGGTATGGTCGTCCTTCAGCATAAGGGATGGAGGAATTTTGTCAAACGTTGTCAACATAGTTGTAATTGTCCTGGTAGATATATATGCCCAATGTGGAAGCACAGACAAGGCACGTTAGCTATTAGATAGAATGCCTCCACGAGATATTGCCTCATGGAATTCAATGATTACAGGATTACACAGAATGGAATTGTTGAAATGGGCTTAGGGACAAAGTAAGGATATCCATCACGTAAGGAGGGGAATTTTTATCAGAGATTATAGTTAGAAATCCTCTGATAGACATGTAAGCAGAACATGGAAGTCTAGACAAGGCATGTGAGTAGTTTGACAAAATGACTCAAGGAAATGTGATCTCATGGAATGCCATGTTCAAAAATGGGTTTGTTGAAAAGGCCTTAGAAACTTTGAGTGCAACACCAGACTCCTCAACCTCTGCCAGCATCCTCCGTAGCCAAGCTCAGATAGAGAATGGACATCCATCGAACCATAAGGACAGAGAAAGGCGTGTGAACTGTTTGACAAAATCCCTCAAAGAAAAGTTGTTTCATGGACTGAAGGACGCACCAGATTCATTGAAAAGGCTTTAAAATCTTTCAAGCAAATGACGTTGGAAGGTGTAAAGCCAATTTCCTCAACCATTGCTAATGTCCTCCCTGCCTGTGCCTACGTGGACCCAGGGACAGGGTATGGACGATAGAAGGTTGAGGGTTGTGGCAGAGAGAAGAGGCAAATGGGTTAAGGGGGGTCTATATCAACAAGTGCTACTTTTATTCATCAAAACTTTCATAAAAACTTCCACACAATTTTCAAATTGCAAACATCCTAAAACATATCATCAAAATGAATTTTAAACTAAAATTTATTAACAAAATTCAAGAACTAGACTTTCAAGAGAAACAAAACAAAATGAAGAAGAGGAGAGCTCTTACATATTTCTCCAACACTCCCAAACCAGAGGTGAGTATGCCTCTCCTTCCTTCAATCTATGCTTTTTATAGAAAAACTTGACCCATATGGAGGAAACTCCAAGTCTTGAGTCAAGTCTTCCAATTAAATGCTTTCTCTCCATTTTCTAAATTGACATTCAATGCTTGTGGAAAAGGACTCAGGTTTTTACTCAAATTTCCAATTGTCATTAATTTAGGAAGAAAAAATCTTATTTTATAAATTGGAGTCTTGACTTGATAATGAGGGGGGGAAAGTTCCTCATTTATTGTTCTTTCTAGAAGTGTCCTCATTTATTCATTTAAAGTTGTTTATTATTTTGTTCTTTTAAATGGGAGTGTATTTTTATTGTTTAATTTCACTAGCTTTTATGTTATTTGAAAATAAAATACCTACAATTTTAGACATAATATTCTAATTCAAATTCAGAACTCAAAGGTGACTTGTGACAATTTTAATGGTAGGTTTTAAATAGGCTAAAAAATCTATGAATAAATCTATAACTGAAGCGGTCATAGAAGATAATGTCAAATAAAATATCAAGACATTCATCTATGAACACCACTAAACTTAACTCTCAAATATTAAAATTAGCTTTGAGAAAATCACATTAAAACCCAAATGTTCTATAACGTCATTTTTAAATGATGAATTAATGAAATGATTTTAATGACAAGTATACTTGAATTTGAGATTCCTACCCATCAATGAAACTTGATATTAATGTGGAAAAATACATGTCTTAAAAAGAAAATTATAAATTAGTCATTCTTGTGGTTAATACTTATTCTGTCATTATTGAGTATATTTGGAAATCATCATGAATATTAATAAATTAAAATATCTTCCAAGTTTCTTCTAACTTACAAAACGATAAAAAATATCTTAAATGATCACACCCATGAAAGTCTTGAAAATTAGTAGCAAAACCTAAAGATATTATCAAATATTTATAACATTAGTAGCCACACATTGCACAGAATCTCTTAAAACATATAAATGTGCATTGCTTGGCTAACAAGACTAAATATTTGTCCCTTTCATCAATTTGATAGCACCTTTGGGTTCTGTTACTAGTATATTTAAACTTACCACCCTTAAATGGTTTTAAAATGACCTAGTAATGTACATGTATCTAATAAATTTAATTGTAACTTTATTTAACTTTTAGTTTTAGGTTGTATTCTTGGTAATGAAGTGTCCATCCATACATAATTTAAAATTGTTTATAGATGAATTTCCAAGTCAATTATTCTTACGCATCATTCAATTCAATTCAATAGAATAGTCAAAAGTAAATTTTGACCAATAAAAATTGGACAACTATTACCACTTTTTGACCATTAAACCAAATAATATTTAAATAAAACTCTTCAGAATTTCTTATTTCAGTTTTTATTAAAGTTTTAACTAGTTGAAACAAGCACAACCAACCTTCTCTCCTAACAAGAACCTTTTTAATTTTTAATTTGAGTTGGTGCACCTTTCTATCTATCTAACATGTACTTTGTTCGTGCATCCATGCTTTTGAATCGTTCTTAACACATGATGTTTTGAGTCATTCTTAATATAATATGCGGTAATGTTTCTTTTATTTTTGGCTTAACATCCGAGGTGTACTACATGGATGGTCTTTAAACAGACGTCCGCGAATAAAGGTTTAAAGCATGTTATTTTCAAATATATTTTTAATTGGAAAGAGGTCATTCATGATCCCACCATAAGAATGTTTCACAAGAGAGGGACATAATTTGCAAGGGTCAAAAGTTGCATTTAAATTCGTTTTTGTGCTTGGTAAGTTAAAAGTATAAGAAAATACAGAAACATTCCCCAGACCTTACACATGTACACAGGCAAAGAGGGATACTACGTATACAAGAACTATGACAGATGTGCTAAATAAGCAAGAAAACCAACTACGGGAGCGTTGATGTAAGTTGTTGGTTCAGAGTGGGAATAATCACTTCGTTATCTGAGAAATGGTCGTTGTTGTCAGGGCCTCCAACGACCACTCCCACCAGAGTATTTGGGTTCGGAGCGTTGCTATACAGTGCTTCAAACTCATCGTTGCACGCTATGATTTTAGGATGGTGATAAATGGATGGCAACGAAGATCCCCAGTGATGAATATGCTGTGGGAACTTGGCACCGTATCCCACCATGTATGACATTTGTAGCGGGTTGTCTCCCAAAATGTAGTCAACCTGTGGTATGAAATGAAGAAAAAACAATGTCACATATTTATATTAGGAATGGAATCTAAAGATATGTTCTTTAAACATCATCTACTTTAATATTTAAAAGTTAATTTTGGTCAAAGACAAATATTTACCACTTTTATTGTGAATGAAATGTAAAATTTCTATTGACTATTTAATGATTGAAATGGATGATGTTTAAGTAGAGTGAAAGATATGGGTCATACAAAATACAAATACCTGTCTCTTTGCAATAGTCCTTATCCTGCCAGGAGTTGCTGCAATGTTCCCGCACAGGGCCACCTGCTTAGAAACGCTCAAGTACTTTGCATATGTGAAGAGAAGAAAAGATGTGGACGTCACGTACTGTAAATTACTTTGGCTCATTTTGTATATAAGCCCACCTGCAAAAAAACCTCCTAAACTCAGAAACTTTTCTTGGGGATTTTAATCTGCTATTCATAGAATTGAGTGGTAGAGCACTCTACTTAAACATCATCCACTTCAATAATTAAACAGTCAATAGCAATTTTACACCTCATTCACGATAAAAAGTGGTAAATATTTGTCCTATTTTTATTGATTAAAATCAACTTTTGTGGGTTGAAGTGGATGATGTTTAACAATAACCGTGGTAGAGATGTAACCTGGTGTGTATTGGGTTTGTGAAGTTGGTGCTCCGGGCAAGAGAGAGCAGATAAAGTTGTCTGCATGTCCCTTGTATTCCTCAAGAGAGTGAACATTTCTGAGCAGAAATGCCTAGGCAAAAGAGGAAACAGAAGAGCTAAGTATATACATTGATCAGAAGAAAAAGCTTGACACAAATGGTAGATATTTTGAGCTTCGTCACCTTTGCCAGAAGGACTCGAGTTCCTGCATGCTTATCGTCCCAGCTGAATATATTGACATTATCCTCAGCACCCAAAGTATGGCCATTGACTTGAATGTAATCCAGATAAGATGCATTTGCCGTGGCTCTCTGCAACCATGCTGCTCCCCAAAGTAACTCGTCCTGCATATCAAGAAAATATGAAGTGAATATCAGCCATACTCAGTCATTTTTTGCTTAGAAGGTTTATGGGAGGCAATACTGACATGATATCAAGAATACGAGTAGTAAAATGGGCAAACGTCAGACTGGAGAGAATCACTATAAGCGCCTCTGTATTTGTCGGCAAACTCGAATACCTGGCCACACAGACAGGTCGTAGATCATCCCATTGTCACAGAGAACACTAAAAGAAACCAACAAGATTATAGAGAATAACTGGTTGGATTCAACCTTCACGTACGTACATTTTATAAAAACATGTTGAAAGCATACAATCTGTAGATAACAGTGTATTACTAATAACAGTTACGGTTGCTTTACCCGCATTGCGGTTTGGAGGAGAAGCTCAGAATAATGGCGGTCTGTGGATCTGAAAACCATGGAGGCAGCAGCAAGCGCGGCGGCGGTTTCAGAAGCAACATCCGAGCCTGGATTTTGAGCATCTACTTTGTACACACTGCGAGGAGTGTCCATGTCTTCGGGTCTCTCCCAGCATTTGTGATCCAAGTTTGGGTCCCCTACCTTTTTATCCAAAAAGCCATTATAATTAACTCCATTATCTCTCAGTTGGAAAAGTTTAGTCGGAACATTTATCTAGCAGACTGTCATCATGTTGGTATCAGAGAACTCCATTATCTCGTAGTTGGAAAAGTTTAGTCGGAACATTTATCTAGCAGACTGTCATCATGTTGGTATCAGAGAACATGAGTGTGTTAGGGTGCTGTCATCATTTTGATATCAGAGCTACAAGATTTGGGAGAGTTTAAAAGATCTGGAAGGAGAAGTGGGTTATATGATGTGGGTTTTGATAGGTTAAGAAGAAGAACCTGGATACCAAAAGATTGGGTAGAGGAAAAGGAGAGAAGCCCTAGGTGAGGTATAAAGAAGCCAAGAAGAAAGATTAAAAAAAAAAAAAGATGCAGCAGTATGCCATGAATGAAAGCCTCATAAAGAAAGACAAAATGAAGCTGAATGTGAAGAAATAAAATGGAGAGTGGGATAAGGAAATAGTAGAGTTGAGAAGAGATTTAGAGTAGTGTAAGCAGTGGTTTGAAGAAAGAAGCCAAGAATATAGTTGGTGTTGGCCATTGAAAAAGAAGTTGAAGTGGCCTGCAAAGATGATTGTTAAGAAAAGAAGAGAGCGGAATAGGGCTGCCTTGAAAAGAGAAGATGAAAGAGGTTTGGATAGTAGAGAGTTGCCAAGAAAGTAACATGCACCGAAAGAGGTGAAGAAAGTTCTCATTAAGGACAAAAAAATGCATGGTAAAGAAGTTATAGAGATGGAATTTGAAGAAGGTGTAGCAAGTGCAGAAGATTTGTGGGCACAATTTTTAGTGATAGAACAGGAGTGGATGGAGAAGCTTGCTAGTGAAGGTACGAAGACAAATGGGACAGTGAAAGATACAAAGATGAAGTTGGTAGCTGATGATAAAGAAGCTATTGCAGCGAAAAAGGAAGAGGTAAATTTATTGGTCTTAAATAAGGATATTGTTTCATTTTCATTTGCTATGTTGAATGTTGAGAAGCTTGGGAACAAGTATGGAGGAGTATATGCAGATTTTAGTGTAAATGTTGTGGGTTGTAATGTGAATGATAAAACCAATGATGATTTGTTGTTGATGTTGGCTATTGAAGAAGAATGGCTAAAAAAGATGATTGATGAAGGTGAGAAGCTAAACATTGTAGCACAAGATCAATAGGTAAATTTGTTGGCAATTTGTGAAGATGATGTTTTATTTCCATTTGAGATGATAAAAGTTCCAAAATGTACAGAAGAGTCTAAGATAGTAAGTGCAGATTTATATAAGAATGTCAATGATTTTGATGAATTTGAAAGATAGGTGTCAAGGGTGAAAGAGTTAGCAGAAGCAAATGAGGAGATCATTAATCTCTATATAATTGTTTATATCAATTTGCATATAAATGTGTGGGCAAGGAAACTTTGGCGAAAGAAGACGAAAAGTAAATAGAAGAGTAGTGCACAACAATGTTGGTGAAACGTGGTAGTTGTTCTAGAATGATGTTGGAAGAAGAGGAAAAAGCAAACCATCATTTGAGATGGAACTCAAATTTCTCCCACTCAGGGAGCCTGATGTAGGGGCATCGACTTTCCATCAAAGTTTGTTTTTTGATTAGCTATCTTGTTTTGTTTATTTTTGTTTTGTTTAGTGTTGGTTTTGGGGGGCAATTGGTTGTTCCATCGGACCCTTTGATAACGGTCAATTTGAAAAGGATTGAGATAGCTTTTGTTCAGGGGGAAGTTAAGCTATGGGATTGGAGAGCAGTTGTGTAATTTCCTATCGCCCCTATTTGGAAATAGTTGGTGGATTTCTAACTACCAGAACAACATAATAAAAGAAATGAATCCCATAGAACGGGGGATCTTAGTAGAGGTTGATGCCTTAGCAGAGGAGGCAGACTAAAGTGTGAAAGGGGACTCGTAACAAAAGTAGAATGATTAGAGCAAAATGACCCGAAGGAGGAAGATCGTGGGATGGAGAACAGAGAAAGAAGAGGTGGACGGTTTTGGAATGAGGAACGGATCTGCTTTGGCAAAGAGCAAGAGAGAGAGAATGTTTTGAGTGTTGGCAGGGGAGAATAGAAGAGGAGAGGCAATGCTAAGGAAGCCCGAATAGTAGAAGTTGAAGAAGCAAACCGAATAACGAGGAAATCGACTGATTAATAAGGAATTCGATTCTTTTAGGAATCGACAGTCATTGTAAATCATTTGCAAACATCAATAACCAGTTATTGTTTCCTTTTATTATTGAATATAAACTTTGTTTCTGTCACTTATGTTAGTTGCTTGAGTGTAATACATGAGATTTGCCCATATTCCTATCACCTCTGGTGAAGGATAGGTATAACCGATTGAGGAATTTCCTATAGTTTGTTATTGTTGTTTATTGTAGACTTTTGTGTATCATTTTTTTCTTTTATCTAGAAGACTGTCGTCATAATGGTATCAAAGAACAAGAGCGTGTTAGAGTGTTGTCATCACACACATTGCAATGAATCTCTTAAAACATATAAATGTGTATTGCTTGGCTAACAAGACTACAAATATTTGTGTCTTTCATCCATATGATAGCACCTTTGGATTTAGTTACTAGCATATTTAAACTTACCACCCTTAAATGGTTTTAAAATAACCTACCATGTAATATACATGTATCTAATAAATGTTATTGTAACTTTTAATTTTAGGTGGTATTCTTTGTAGTGAAGTGTCCTCGCATACATAATTTAAAATTGTTTATAAATGAATTTCCAAGTCAATTATTCTTAAGCATCATTCAATTCAATGGTCAAAAGTAAATTCTGCCAATAAAAATTGGACAACTATTATCACTTTTTGATAAAATCTATTATTTTTTTACCATTAAACCAAATAATATTTAAATAAAACCCTTTAGAAATTCTTATTCCAACTTTTATTAAAATTTTAACATATTTGAAATAAGCACAACCAACCTTCTCTCTTAACAAGAACCTTTTAAATTTTTAATTTGAGTTGGTGCACCTGCCTATTTAGATAAGCATGTACTTTGTCCGTGCATCCATGCTTTTGAATCATTCTAACAAGATGTTTTGAGTCATTCTTAAATTAATATGCATTAAAGTTTATTTTATTTTTAATTTTTAATTTTATTTTATTTTTTAACGTTTCTTTTATTTTTGGCTTAACATCCGACGTGTATTACATGGATGGTATTAAGACAGGCGTCCGCGAATAAAGGTTTAAAGCATGTTAGTTTCCAATAGATTTTTAATTGGAAAGAGATCATTCATGATCCCACCATAAGAATGTTTCACAAGAGAGGGCCATAATTTGCAAAGCTCAAAAGTTGCATTTAGATTCTTCTTTGTGCTTGGTAAGTTAAAAACATAAGAAAATACAGAAACATTCCTCAGACCTTACACATGTACACGGGCAAAGAGGGATACTACGTATACAAGAACTATGACAGATGTGCTAAATAAGCAAGAGAACCAACTAAGGGAGCATTGATGTAAGTTGTTGGTTCAGAGTGGGAATAATCACTTCGTTCATCTGAGAAATGGTCGTTGTTGTCAGGGCCTCCAACGACCGCTCCCACCAGAGTATTTGGGTTAGGAGCGTTGCTATACAGTGCTTCAAACCCATCGTTGCACGCTATGATTTTAGGATGGTGATAAATTGATGGCAACGAAGATCCCCTGTGATGAATATGCTGTGGGAACTTGGCACCGTAGCCCACCATGTATGACATTTGTAAAGGGTTGTCGCCCAAAATATAGTCAACCTGTGGTGTGAAATGAAGAAAAACAAGGTCACACATTTATATTAGGAATGGAATTCAAAGATATGTTCTTTAAATATCATTTTCTTTAATATTTAAATGTCAATTTTGGTCAATAAAAATAAGACAAATATTTACCATTGTTTATTGTGAATGAGATGTAAAATTGCTATTGATTGTTTGACGATTGAAATGTATGATATTTAAGTAGAGGGAAAGTTATGACTCATACAAAATACAAATACCTGTCTCTTTGCAATAGTCCTTATCCTGCCAGGAGTTGCTGCAATGTTCCCGCACCGGACCACTTGCTTAGAAACGCTCAAGTACTTTGCATATGTGAAGAGAAGAAAAGATGTGGACGTCACGTACTGTAAATTACTTTGGCTCATTTTGTATATAAGCCCACCTGCACAAAGCCTCCTAAACTTAGAAACCTTTTTTGGGGAGTTTAATCTGCTATTCATAGAATTGAGTGGTAGAGCATTCTATTTAAACATCATTCACTTCAATGATTAAACAGTCAATAACAATTTTAAACCTCATTCATGATAAAAAGTGGCAAATATTTGTCCTATTTTTATTGATTAAAATTGACTTTTATCAGTTGAAGTGGATGATGTTTAAGAATAGCCGTGGTAGAGACGTAACCTGGCGTGTATTGGGTTTGCGAACTTGGCGACCCTGGCAAGAGAGAGCAGATGAAGTTGTCTGCATGTCCTTTGTATTCCTCAAGAGAGTGAACATTTCTGAGCAGAAATGCCTAGACAAAAGAGGAAACAGAAGAGCTAAGTATATACATTGATCAGAAGAAAAAGCTTGACAAAAATGGCAGATATTTTGAGCTTCGTCACCTTTGCCAGAAGGACTCGAGTTCCTGCATGCTTATCGTCCCAGCTGAATATATTGACATTATCCTCAGCGCCCAAAGTATGGCCATTGACTTGAATGTAATCCAGATAAGATGCATTTGCCGTGGCTCTCTGCAACCATGCTGCTCCCCAAAGTAATTCATCCTGCATATTAAGAAAATATGAAGTGAATATCAGCCATACTCGTTCATTTTCTACTTAGAAGGTTTAAGGGAGGCAATACTGACATGATATCCAGAATATGAGCAGTAAAATGGGCAAACGTCAGACTGGAGAGAATCACTATAAGCGCCTCTGTATTTGTCTGCAAACTCGAATACCTGCCCACACAGACAGATTATAGATCATCCCAATTGTCACAGAGAACACTACAAGAAACCAACAAGATTATAGAGAATAACTGGTTGGATTCACCCTTCACGTACGTACATTTTATAAAAACATGTTGAAAGAATACAATCTGTAGATAACAATGTATTACTGATAACAGTTATGGTTGCTTTACCCGCATTGCAGTTTGGAGGAGAAGCTCAGAATAATGGCGGTCTGTGGATCTGAAAACCATGGAGGCAGCAGCAAGAGCCGCAGCGGTTTCAGAAGCAACATCCGAGCCTGGATTTTGAGCATCTACTTTGTACACACTGCGAGGCGTGTCCATGTCTTCAGGTCTCTCCCAGCATTTGTGATCCAAGTTTGGGTCCCCTACCTTTTTATCCAAAAGCCATTATAATTAATTCCATTATCTCTCAGCTGAAAAAATTCAGCCTAATGATGATGGTGGATGGAGATAATATAACAGAAATAGATGTAAAATATAAACATAATCATTGTTTAAATGCGTGCTGCTGCAACTCATTTCATTGCTTCATAACATGATTGCAAATCCATATAGCAAATGCTATAACATTCTCATGATCACTTGATCGTGCTAGACCTTTGATTAAACACATACACACTTTGATTGAGTGCATTACTACTCCACTTAAGACTTATGTCCTAAACATCATTATCTTTCAGTGGAAGAGGTTTAGCCTAAAGTTCATATTTTGTATCCAATGGCAAAACCAAACTTGTGGATGATCTCCATAAATAAACAACATTTAACTTAAACACCATTATCTTTTAATAGAAGAAATTCAACCTAAAGTTCATATTTTTATATCAAATAACAAAAACAAACTTGTGAATGACCGCCATTTAAAAAACAACATTTAACTTGAACAGCATGGATACCTGTACATATATAGTCTCTGGATGAGCAGTGGCTTTGAGCAAGTAATCTGTAGCCCAACGAATGGCATTCCTCGCATGTTGGAGATCATCGCCCATCCGTCCTCCAAACTCCAAAACGCTCCACGACAGCATTGTGGTGGTGAATGCCATTGGCAGCCCGAATTTCACATTGTCTCCTGCGTCGTAATATCCTCCTGTCAAATCCACCTGCGCTACCACCAATAACAATAAATTACAAAAGAAAACAAGCCTAAAACCATCAATGCAGTTCGTGGGCTTAACCTTTTTGAATAATCCAAACTTACCCTTTCAGCAGATCCATCAGAAAGGCCAGAATCCCCTCTCCATCTCATTCTCTGATCAGACGGAAGTTTTCCAGAGCGCTGACCTTCGAGGAAAAGAAGGGACTTAGTAAGAGCATCTCTGTAGTTATGAGACAAGGAAGGACCTCGCCGACCATAAACATAACGCATATTATTGAAGTAACTAGCTTCTGCTGTGATTACACAGACCAAGCACATTATGACCACAATGCAACTTCCACTTTCCATTGCACCTGTCATTTTTTTCCTGAAATAAATTACTCTCAGGAGCTTGGTGGTGGAATCCTTCAGTCACAATGTGGGGGTTTTATAGAAAACTCAAAGACGATAAAGTTAATAATAGGAGATGGATAATTAAGGGCGCCATCGGCGTATTGGAATGTGGGTGGTGGACCGAGGGATGATTCCCATCCATTTCCGCATGTTAAGGAGTGTTTTCGTGAAGGCCACTAAACCGTAGAAATACATAATTTTTAACAGACAAACGGCACAGGTGGGGACACTGTCAATTCCGCTCGAAAGAAGATCCAAAGTGGGCAGCGTAATTTCCTTTGTAGACATCTGATGTGACTGAAAATGGCACAATACAATTGTGGGTCCAATTATCGGCTTTACGCTGTAAAAAACAAGACGTTAAAGCCGGATTTCTCCCTTTTATCCACTGAAATCTATCTAACTTGGAATCAGTAATGTGCTTTATTGAAAGCAGGGTCCAAAGGGGATTAATGGTTTGGGATATGCCTAACATCTATGTTGAAAAATGTGCGGCGATGGGCCAACCGATCCCACGCAAAAGAGAAAAGAGGCGCTGGTACAATGAGATTCCTTTTCCCATCGAAGTGATTGATGGATTTAAATATAGTCGTGATTTACGGCTAAACTGTATTCATAGAGATTAATATACCTCCTGCAGAACTCATCTAACTTTCCCCGTGGTTGCAGGCTCCACGAGCACGAGATTCTTAACTTGGTTACAGGAATGGTAGGCCACCTACATATACCTTCTCTCACTAGTCACTGTCATGATCTCTTGATTGCTCAAGGCCATGAGGAAATGATTTTTTGCAAGAATGGAATACTACCTAATCATGATTGTTTCTTATTAGATAAGACTTATATTGAAGCCCATGACTTTTAGTTGGGGTGCGGGGCAACATTATGTGCAATAAAAGCGCTCTCTTAAAATCCTTCATGTAGGTCTAATATATTGATTATACATTAAATGGAATTAGATTTAAATTATAAATATTTGATAAATAAATAAATGGAATTAGATTTAAATTATAAATATTTGATAAATAAAAATGGGAAGTAAAACGTACTTAGCTTTTTTTATTTAATATGTTTATAAATAATGGTTCGTTATTTTGTTGTAATCATTGATAGAAATTGAGGTTTAATATTGAATTTTGAGTCCGTGACATGTATTGGAACTTTGATTGCTTTTGACCCAGTACATAACTGGTCTAGGATTGAATTCTTGTGATGTGGTTTAGTCTTTTAGCTGTGTTTTTGTTCTCTGCTGATATGAATTTCTATGTTGTACACCCATCTTTTGTACCTGCGATTGTACAAAAGGTTGGACTAACAAGCATAGTGGGATTTGTTGTTTGGCTAGAGGGAGGACCATGGACTTCCTTGGTATTAATTAAACCTCTTAGGATTGTTGTACAAGATATGCAGACATACTAAGCAATTGATTCAATGCCTAAGGATGTAATATTGATGTAATGCTTTAGATGCTCTTTATGCTTTGATTTCTAGATGTGATTTTGCAACCGCCTGATTATGTTTTTCAATGATAACTAAATACCTACGGTTGTCTATAAATACATGCTCCTAGTCACTCAACTCAAGGTATTTGGCATGCAAACCATGAGCTAATCGTCAAATTTTGGGAAAGTCATAGATTCAAGAGCAAAATATTTAAAATTTGAATCTAGTGGACTCGGTCATATGACATAGTCTGACCTAGGAGATTGGGCAAGTCATAACTAAGATGGTAGATAAGGAAATTTTAGTTTTTGGACTTAGAATTAGGGTCTCTTTATGTGCAAATAAATCAAGTTTAGTACTAAAACAATGTAGTTATGATACTACCAATGAAAGTGGTGTAAAATGAAGGTGTATAAGTGCATGGTATATAGTTTTATCACTTACCTTTATCTCCCACATGTTGGGATAAGGTGCCATTAACCTTGTAAATCCAATTATTGTATTTATTCTATTTATTATTTGTAATTTGTAATTATCCATGAGGAGATGTAATAGTTTCACTGGCAGTGGTAATTTTGAAGTTATTGACAGTAGTTACGGAGTGACATTTACTATTGGCAAATGTAAAAACTCAAAGTAAATGAGTGGAGGTGCCACCTTGGGAGAATCTACTATTTTAGCATGTATGACACACATCATAATGTTTGGTGGGTGCATGTAAAGAATCTATGACAGCTACAAGTTTTCATACGATTCTATGACACTATGACGCATATGACGAATATTAATGAGTTGTAAGTTGCTATGTTTAGCCCAAGGTTCCTAACTTGGAAAAATACTCTTTTATGGAATCTATGATAGTTATGACGCATCATAAGATGTTGTAAGAGGCCAGATTTAGTCTTGGACGCCCAACCTTTGCATGGTTGTTTTTGGACAAGTGTAAGATGCTTGTAAGATGGTAATTAATGTTTACAAGTTGGAGAATCTTAGGAGAGAGAAGGTGAACACCTACAATGAAGTGGAAAACATTTCTATAAGTATTTGCCAATTATTTTGTTGTTGCAATATAGATTTTAGGTAATCAGGTGCTACAAGAATGATGTTAGATTGAAGACTGAAGGAGAGATTGGTGGTGTTGTTGTATTGTACAATCTTTTGTAGATTAATACAAACATTGGGCCTCTTTCCTGTGTGGAGTTTTTTATCCACAAGGGTTTTCTCCACGTTAAACACTATGTCATTATGTCTTGTGTTGAGTTCTTCATGTTTGACATTTTCTTTGTAGTCGGTTTTATGTTTTGTTACAATCTCCATTGTTAATGCACACTTAAAGATTGATGAAATTCATCTTGAATCAGATTTCCATTGAAGTAGTGGTGCTTTCATTTCTAACATTTGGTATCAGAGCCTGGCCAACTTTGACTCTTGGGTGGTGTATGCAACCAATATAGATTTTAATAAAAGATTTTGTAATTAAAACCCTAAAATCTATACTCAGAGCAACAAAAAAGATTAATGATAAAAGCTATTGAACTCCAAATAACAGCAAGATTAATGATAAAAACTATTAAAACCGCACAAATATAGATGTTACCGAAATATTGAAATTTGGTTGCTTAGAATATTAGCATAACTCCAATGTAAATGTTGCCGGGGGGTAAATGAGAATGAGTTTTTGATTTTTATAAAGTTTTGGGGATGGTTTCAAAAGTGGTTTGATCAGTTGAACGAGAAAAAGGTAGGTAAAAAGGTGGTTAGGGTTATGGTAACGGGTTTGTATTATTTTTGTGAAGTAAATTCAGGTTAAAGTTTGGACAAAATAATAAATTAAGTTTATTTAATTTATTATTTTTCAGGAGGTGTTTTGGTTTATGGATAAATAATAAATAAATTGAATTTATTATTTATGAAATATGGTATAAAAGGTAAGATTTACTTAATTAATTAAAATTAATTAAATCTTTGGATGAAGGATAACTTAGGACAATTTTTGATGTCTACATTTTGCCCCTCTTTGAGACAATGTTGCGAAGCAATATTGTTTCAAAGAAGATTAAAACATAGGTTTTTGGATGCACATTAGGAAATGGAGGGAAGGATGATGGAGTTATGCTGATTAAACTTTGAGCAACCTGATGTTTGATATAGCACCTGACATTATGCACCGAGGTATAAAGACCAGGGTGACGATGTGTCAAATGCAGAAAAGAGGAAACTCGCAAGCAAGCATATGCCTAATGGCACCATGATATGAAAGACCATGATGACGGTGTGGCAGGTATGTTGCAAGGACCAATAACAGACACAAAAACATCAATGAGTCAGCACACGCAAACAAAACAAGCAAAACATGCATACACAATGTTGCCCCTAGACAAAAAAAAAAAGCAAAAGGACCAAAAGACTTAATCATGATAAGCAGTAAGATAGGCAGTAAGATCTCAAGCCAAAGACTAACATGATAAATAGATAAGTGCCATGTTGTGGGAACGATATATCCCTGGATAAGATAAGGTAAATAAAAGATGGTTGGCTTGGGGGATCTACAACTTAGTTACTGCAATCAAGATCGAATCACTAGGTGTTTAAGTTCTATAATTTAGTCTAAGAGTTTTAAAGTGTTTTTGAGGTATGGATTGGAATGTGCGAGTGTCAAAAATTGGGTTGTGTTTGTTTGTGTTTTTGCATGAAGTGAAATGATTGGATGGAGGGGAAGAATGAGGATACAGTGCTGAAAAATGTTATTACGGAATTGCATGAAACTGGAAAGGCGTATAAACTCAAGAGTCTATTATGAGGAACTCAAAGGTACCAAGACACATAGACCTACATAGGTGGACAAAAGAATACTAGGATGAGAGCAGGTGAAGGAATGGGAAAGGACTAATGGACAAGCTAGTGATAACAGAACGTAGGATAGCTGGCGAGACAATGCAATATGACCAGATGATACTGAGTAGATGCGTATGGCAAGATATGGATGGGAGTGAAAGGGAGGACATATTTTATTATGGATGGGAAATGGATGATGGCGAGATGGATGATGTGAAAAAGCTACCTAAAGGATGGTGGGGACAACTTGAATCCTACACATGGTGCCTGCGAACAGGTTTTCACCATGGTTCTTATCCAGGGCACCACTGAAGTGGTTTTCACCATTGGATGAAATGATTTTTCTTTACTATTTTTTTTTTTTAAATTTATTTTTATTTTTAACTGGGATACTCCGAGTCAAGTATAGAACCGTTTGAGATGGGCTATGTTGATAGGCTCTTCCAAAGGTTGACCTTCTGGAGTGGAAAGTTGGTAAGCTCCTGATCCATAGCTCTTGGTTACGACAAAAGGTCTCAACCAGTTAGGTTCAAACTTCCCTTTCTTTGCACGATCAGCCAGATTCCTTTGATTTTCTAGTAGAACAAGATCTCCAAGCTCAAATTTACGAGGCTTCATTTTCTTGTTGTAACCTTGGTGCAGGCGATTTTGATAAGCTTTTAGATGATTAAGAGCTGTAAGTCGCTTCTCGTCCAACAATTCAAGCTCTTGTAGTCTAGATATCCGATACTCCTCATCTGAAATCAAGTGTTGTAAGGATACTCGCAAGGAAGGGAGCTCAATCTCAATGGGTAAAATAGCTTCTGAACCATATACCAAGGAATATGGTGTAGCACCAGTAGGAGTACGGATACTAGTTCGATAAGCCCAAAGAGCAGGATGAAGTTGCAAGTGCCAATCACGGCCAGCCTCGTTTACTATTTTCTTCAGGATTTTCAAAAGAGTCTTATTAGTTGCTTCAGCTTGGCCATTACTTTGCGGATAATAGGGGGTAGAAAAGTGATGTTGGATTTTGAATTTATTGCAAAGCTCTTTGACATCTTGATTCTTAAATGGGCGACCATTATCTGTGACTATGGCTTGAGGAATACCATAGTGGCAAATGATATAATGGAAAATGAACTTAGATATTTGCTTTCCCATAATGTAAGTAAGAGGAATTGCTTCAACCCATTTAGTGAAGTACTCAGTAGCAGTGATAATAAATTTATGACCATCTGAGGAGGATGGATGTATTTTTCTAATGAGATCGAGCCCCCGTTGTGAGAATGGCCATGGAGTAGTGATAGTTTGTAATTCTTGTGCTGGTGCATGAATTAGATCACTATGTTGCTGACAAGGTACACATTTCTTAACAAAATTATGCGCATCCTGCTCCATAGTAGGCCAGTAGTATCCTGTGCGAAGCATTTTCTTGACTAAGGATGAACCTCCAGAATGAGCACCACAGATGCCTTCGTGTATCTCATGCAAAGCAGTTTGGGCTTCTTCCAGGTTAAGACATTTAAGCAAAACACCATCTAGTGACCTTTTATAAAGCGTATCACCGAGGAGGACATATTGGGAAGAACGACGAATGAAGGAGCGACGTTGGGATTTGGAAAGATTTGGTGGAATGATTTGGCTATGAAGGTAATGGTAGATCTCATTGAACCAAGTGGAGTTAGGACCAACAATATCACATACCAACTCTGATTCTGGGATATCAAAAGCTGGTACAAACAACTATTCTATTAGGAATTCAATTTTGTGATCATTCCCAGGTATCTCTATCATTGATCCAATTGTGGCCATAGCATCAGCAGCTTTATTGTGAAGCCTTGAAATCTATTCAAATGTGATCCTGTTGAAATATGTTTTGAATGTATCCACTAGTTTCTTGTATGGCTTTAACTTTTCATCCTTTATTTGATATTCATTGTTTACTTGCTTGATCACTAGTTGAGAATCCCCATGAACTTGTAAGTCTTTGATATTCCAAGTTATAGCCAATTTTAATCCTTTGATTAGTGCTTCATATTTGGCGATGTTGTTTGTACATGGAAATTGAATGTGAAATGATTTTGGTATATAATCTCCTTGAGGTGTAACAAAGAGTATTCCAGCTCCAGAGCCATGTTGAGTATGAGAACCATCAAAATATAATTGCCAAGAGGGAATAGTTTCTATGTCCAAGATTGATTCATCAGGAAATTCGGTTACCATTGGATGATCTGATTCTATAGGTGCTTCAGCCAATTGATTTGCTATTACTTGTCCTTTTATAGCTTTTCTATCAACATACTCAATGTCAAATTCACTAAGCATCATCACCCATTTTGCCATGCGTCCAGTCAGGGCTGCTCTAAATAGTAGATATTTGAGAGGATCAATCTTTGATATAAGTTTAGTCTGATGACTCAACATGTAGTGCCTAAGCTTTTGTGATGCAAAGACAACTACGAGACATGCCTTTTCAATAGGTGAATAATTTACTTCATAGCCCACCAAAGTTCTACTGATATAATAGATTGCTCGTTCTTTACCACTATCATCATTTTGTGCTAACAAAGCCCCTAATGCTACTGATGTTGTTGAGATGTATAAAATAAGGGGTTTTCCATGAATAGGCGGTGCTAACACAGGAGGAGATTGTTGATAACTGAGAGGGGGGGTGAATCAGTTATCCTAATTATTTCCCTTTTTGAACTTTCTTATTAATTAATGCAGCATTGAATCAAACACAAAAACATTACCATGAAATAAGAAACATATGACACAGTAATTTTTGACGTGGAAACCCTGTTAAGGGAGAAAACCACGAGGTGATTAACCCAAAAATTATTCTCTGTTAGAAGAATAGGAATTTACAAAATGGCACTTGCCAATTAGGGCTCACTGCCCGAGCACACTGCTCACAAGAGGCCCACTGCCTACAAGAAGACACACTGTCTACAAAGTGATAAGAATCACAGTCTTGAACTGATTGGAAGCATCTGCATATGCTGGAGTTCAGTTCTGGTTAGGCTCAGTACACTGATCTGCTGCACTTCATCTTTCCTCTGTTCTTTATTCTGCTATCTTTCACATACCAGATCCTTTTTGCTACTTCTGCTCTGTTCTGGACTTATTCGCATATATATTAATTCTTTCACACTCTTCACAACTAAATCCATCCTCTATATATATCCACACAAGTAATTTCATCACCTTTCTAGTCGGCATCCGGAACAGTCTAGTTTCTTACAAACTTTGTTCTGTCGGCTGAATCCTTGCTCACCAAGCAATGCGGATCAAGCATATACTAGTAGATATCATTAATCATGTCGGCCAAACATGATTCATGCCTTCACAACTTTTATCATCAACAGTAACACATCCGGAAAGTAGTCTGATACTCTGTCAGTCAGTTCTTCCTCTGTTTTGACTGTGTCTCAGGAATCCGGTACTCAACTATTCATATCTTTTTCCTTGTCCATCACCGGAGGCTAAATCCTTGGAATATACCACTCAAGGTAGTCCTCTTGACTTCCCCAAATCCGCACTGTACCAAGACACTTCTTCTGAGAGATCCGGACCAATCTGTCGGACCTTGCCACATGCTCTGTTCTTATTCACCAGACCACAACAATCTTTATTCTGACTTCCGGTAGAGACACATCATGACTTGCGGATATGTGGGATGACCTTTGTTGCCATCAATGACAACAACCATGAATCCATATAGTGTCTCTTGCCAACAATCTCCCCCTTTGGCATTGATGGCAACACTTAGTGAAAAATGACTAAGTGTTTACACTATGCTCCCCCTTTGCTGATGCTCTGTCTTTATATACAATTTCCGGAACTCCCCCTTAATTGGATTCCTCATTTTTCACTGCTCCTCACTCCCCCTTTGACATCAATGGCAAAGGGTAGGGTCCGCACACCAAAATTTTCAAAAAATTTCTATACATAGCCGCATATTTACATACTCACATATACTGAAGAATGTCTACAAAGGATGTCTGCAATTGGATCATTTCAGTAGCCCAACTTTGCTTCATTCTATCCAAAATTGAAATGTGACCACTCAACAAAAATGCAAAAGCTTCTACCCGCTTGAGATCTGTCGGATCTTTTGTTTGGGCGGTGGTCTGAGCATCACTGATGGCCTCATGCATAGTTTCCAACTTAGGGATTATAATCCTTCTAAGTTCTCCCATCCGGTTAGTGATATTCTTCCTTTCCTTCTCAAGATTCTTTATTTCATTCAAGACTGCAATAGTCTGACATTCTTGATTTATTATGGAGGAAGAGAGAGGATCAAAACTTTGAGATAAGCTTTGTAGCTTGTCCTGTTCCTCTTTTATTTTCTTATCAATTGCTGCTGTTGCCTTTGGCCAGGATATACAAAATTTGTAAATGTCACCGCCATCCTTAAGAGCATTCTCTAAGCTCTTTATTCCAATACTCACAATCTTCCTATCTTTAGAGATTAATTCTAATACTTCTGAAAATTTCTTATCCAAAAATTCCTTCCGGACCTTTTCTTTAGCAGATTTTTCTAGAGATTCAAAATGTGTACTAACACTGCTGACTAAGGTTTTGAGATTACCGGAAGAGGAGGCTGTGGGATCCTTTTGAAAGGATGGCATGATCTTTTCTAGCACTCCAGATGCTACCTCCATAAGCTCACAGTCTTCCATGTGAGATTTCAGCAGCTTCTCTTTGACTTTCTCATTTGCAAATGAGGCTATTTTCATTGTTTGCACCGGTGACAAAGAGTCAAAATCTAATGGTCCTTTTAGCAGGTCCGGTTCATCAATTTCTATAGTGGCTTTGCTCAAAAATTGTTGAACAGTTTGTGCAGTGTCTCTTGCCGGAGACAGATGTTTCTTTTCTTCTGCAGTCTTGGAACTGTCAACCTCTTTGTCTTCCACCCCTGCTTCCTTCTCCTGTAATTTCTCTTCTTCTTTGGATCCGAAGACTGTAGGGGAAACCGGAGGAGAGATGTTTGTCTGTTCAGGGCCCACTTCTTCCGGAACAGATGATTCCAAATCCGCAGCTGTTTCTGCACCTAAGTCCTCTACAACAGGAAGATTGAACCTTTTGAAGGCCTTCCGGAGGATCTCTTCTGTCTCTTGGGCCACTTTGTCAGTCTCACCAAGCATGAGTTGATTCATCCTGGCTTTACTTCTGAACTCATCTTTGCAATCCTTGAAGATTATGTTCATTGTCTTGGGATCAATTTGAGGATATAGCTGAATAGCTATCTGCTCCCGGATCTCAAGATCTTTTGCATGAGCATTGTTCTTTCTTACTTCCAATTCCTTTTCTAGGCTTTTAGGAATAAGAGATATGATCTCAATGAAAGCCTTATTGTATATGTTCAGATATTTGACTGTGGCTTCCTGCAGAGTCTTTTGGTCAGCCTCACTGAAGTCATCATAAGATTCAGTCATTGGTTGAAGGTTTCCATCCACCGTGACCGACTTGATTACATTCTCTAGAGACAGAGTGGGCTTTTCAACAGATACCTCTGCCATTTCATCCTTGTCTTGTCCTGTGGAGGGTTTACCGGATCCTTTCTTCTTCTGCTTCTTTATTTCTTTTACTCCCTCATCTGACTCTGTTTCCTCTTCATCCTTTTGGCTTTCATAAGCCCTTGTGGCTTTTGTCTTGGATCTTTTACCGGATGCCTGGACTTCCGGTTTTGAACTTTTGGTTGAGGGAGGTGCAAATCTTTTTGATGATCTGGTCCGGGTGGGAGTTTCAACCGGAACACTTTCTTTACTTTTCTCTTCTTCCTCAGCCTTCCTCCTCTTTTCCCGGCTGGCATCAAGTGCCTCTTTTGAGATGCCTAGGCCTTGAGCAATATGCTCAACTTCTTTTCTTACCTTCCTCTTTATCTCCGGTTCCCTGAGTTCTACATGTAACTTTACACTCAGTTCCTCAAAGGTTCCAAACCTTTCTGCCTTAGGATCTTTGGGCTAGCTTAGCATGTGTTGAACATGCAGCTCTACTATCTGTTCATCCACTTCATACCCCATAGGCATGATCCAGACAGTCCTTGGCTCCACTGCCTCCATCAGACACTGATCTGTTTCTACCATGAAGCATACTGTGTCTTTGTATTTTTCAACAAGGGATTGGGGTATTCTTTCTCTTGCATGCATCATGCTTTGGAAGTTTTTGAAGTAACCCCATCGAGCTGTATTTCTTGCTTTTGCATCCCCAAGTCCATGCAAATAGTCTCTGATTTGAATGGCAACCGGTCTGTCATTCTGCCATATCCATCCACTGGATCCGGGAAGCTCATTCATGTAGTAAAAGAAGAGACAAAGGATCAGATTGCCATATTTGAAGGAGTTTTTCTTGTCCTTCTTAATCTTCTGCAGATTTTCAAAGAGTTGGTTTACTAGAAGCTCGCACAAGTCATAGTCTGCATTCTCCTTTAACATCTGATAGGCTGTGTAGATTGCAGTTCCCGGTACTGAATTTTCCCTACTGGAGTGATAGATTTTGTAACCAATTATCATAGCTGCAAATTTGACATCCGGTTCAATGATGTCATCAACTGTCATAGCTCTCTTGTCAAACTTGGATCCGGTTGCATCACTGACTGTCTGATTTTTGACAGATTTGAGAACAGGTAATCCACCGGATGAGTGCAGACCGGTTACAGCCCTAATTGCGTCCTTGGTGATCTTGAAGGGCTTGTTCAACCATAGGAAGTTGTCATGTACTCTACTTAGTACATACCGGACCCATTCATCTTCTTCAAAACAGGGGAAATGAATGCACTGTGCAAAGTGTTTGTCCTGGATGGCTTTATACTGAGGTTTGATCTCAAAGGAGTCATCTATCAATTGTTTGTGATAGATATCCATCAGTTTTGATTCTCCAAAGTCTTCAAGATTCGCATGGATGTAAACCCTAATATCTTCCGTATGCAATACACCATGAGGAACACTAGAGAAGGCTCCTAGTGGATCTACCTCCAATGATTTGTAAGGATGTTTCTTGAATGAGGGGCGAGGTCTATCAGAGATCTTAACTATATTTGGAGTAGCCATTCTTCAAAGATTTACAGTGAGGTAATGAAAAATGGAGAATACCTTATGCGCCTTCGATTTGCACGGAGTGATTGGATTGATTTCTTTATGCAATGACTTCAGCAGGAGATCCTTGGTGTGCTTGATGAATCTTGCTGCAGAGCTCCACTATTCGCTTCTTCTTGAGTGCAGAATGAGCAAATGACTTTTGAGAAATCCCTTATATTGCTCCGCGAACCCTAATATCTGTCTGCAATAAATGCTTCACCTACATTATTCCGGTTTGCCTTGTCTGGATAGCTTGGAGTATCCCGGATTAGTCCTGATCTGTGAATATCATCCGGATCTTTCAATCATGAATAAATCAAGGTAATATATTACAAGAACATCCCAAACACTCTGTCCAATCCGCAGAACAAGATAGTGCACTTCCGGATCTCTCCGGACCTTTTTGTAATCCTTTGTCATACCGGAGCATCTCCCTGAACAGGTCTTATTTGATCAATCACAGCTTCTTCATAACTCCATGCGGACCTCTGAAAACTTGACTGAAGCATCTCAAGACTCATATCTGCAAACCCTTTAATCCGCATCTTGTGCCACATCCGGCACCACTTGTTTGGCTGGGGGAACAGGATTTTCTTTGAGTCTCCCCCTGAGCCTGAGCTCACTTTTTAATTTCTGGAAGAAATATCAGCACCAGAGTCTGGTGCGGATCCAACCTCTACATTCTCTGAACTTTTCTTCACCCAAATCTTGCTCATCTGATTCCTAACTTCATCCGCATTCATCTTTTGTTTACCCTTGTCTTGATTCTGATTATACACCGGACCTCTTTTGTCCTGATTCTTGTTTCTGCAGACTTTAGCATTATGACCGGACCTATTGCAGATTTGGCAAATAACATTTCTTTGCATATTTGACTGATATCCTCTTGATCTGCATTGATTAGCCATATGACCTACTCTATTGCATGTAAAGCATCTACCTTTGAATGATTTGTTTACTTGCATAATTCTGCATTCATGGGATTTGTGTCCATACCTTTTGCAGTTGAAGCACTGTCCGGAGAAGGATGAATTAATCTGATTCATTCTCATTCTGCACTAATTAGCTTTGTGACCAAAGTGGTTGCAGCTGTGGCAGTATCCATTGAAGGATGGATATCTTTGAGCATTTGGCTGTCTTACCGGAGGTCTTCTAGGCCTGCTCCTTGGATTTTTTGATCCAAGATTCTTCTGACCGGATCCGAAGCTTTCTCCTTTCTCATATCCCAAACCATACTTGTCATCTGTCCTCTTTTGACTTCCAAGAAGAACTTCAAGTTGAGCAGAACTTATCTTGAATCTCTCTTTATATTCATTTGTTGTTTGAAGGTCTCTTTTGAGAGAGGCAATTTGATCCTCAAGTTTTTCTTCATTATCTTTGGCATCTTCAAGATCAGATTCAAGATGTCTGATAATCCTGTCCATCTGGTGGCATTCTTCTGATTTTTCTTTAAGAGATTGTCTTAGATTGTCTTCAGCCTTTCTTTTTTTTCAATCTCTTGAGTAAACTTTATAGTTCCTGATTCCATTTCATGTCTTAACATAATGACTTCTTTTGATAACTTTTCACATAACTTGGTTTGCTCAGTCAATTCTTCATTTGTATTGCTTTCTTCACTTTGTCTTGCCAACTGTTGGAGCAGCTCCTTTCTCTTTTTCATAGAGAGACTTAATTTGTCTTTTAATTCTCTCATGAATTCATCAGCCTGTTTGAGTCTTTCTTTTAATTCATTGACTTCAGAATTTGACTGTTCAAGATCCTCAAGGGCAGTCTTGAGTTGCTCCCTTAAACCATATGCATCCATTTGAGTTCCCAGATCTTCCTCAAGCTATTAGGCTCTATTAGGAGGAACTTAGCTCTGATACCAATTGTTGATAACTGAGAGGGGGGGGGTGAATCAGTTATCCTAATTATTTCCCTTTTTGAACTTTCTTATTAATCAATGCAGCATTGAATCAAACACAAAAACATTACCATGAAATAAGAAACATATGACACAGTAATTTTTGACGTGGAAACCCTGTTAAGGGAGAAAACCACGGGGTGATTAACCCAAACATTATTCTCTGTTAGAAGAATAGGAATTTACAAAATGGCACTTGCCAATTAGGGCTCACTGCCCAAGCACACTGCTCACAAGAGGCCCACTGCCTACAAGAAGACACACTGTCTACAAAGTGATAAGAATCACAGTCTTGAACTGATTGGAAGCATCTGCATATGCTGGAGTTCAGTTCCGGTTAGGCTCAGTACACTGATCTGCTGCACTTCATCTTTCCTCTGTTCTTTATTCTACTATCTTTCACATACCGGATCCTTTTTGCTACTTCTGCTCTGTTCTGGACTTATTCGCATATATATTAATTCTTTCACACTCTTCACAACTAAATCCATCCTCTATATATATCCGCACAAGTAATTTCATCACCTTTCTAGTCGGCATCCGGAACAGTCTAGTTTCTTACAAACTTTGTTCTGTCGGCTGAATCCTTGCTCACCAAGCAATGCGGATCAAGCATATACTAGTAGATATCATTAATCATGTCGGCCAAACATGATTCATGCCTTCACAACTTTTATCATCAACAGTAACACATCCGGAAAGTAGTCTGATACTCTGTCAGTCAGTTCTTCCTCTGTTTTGACTGTGTCTCAGGAATCCGGTACTCAACTATTCATATCTTTTTCCTTGTCCATCACCGGAGGCTAAATCCTTGGAATATACCACTCAAGGTAGTCCTCTTGACTTCCCCAAATCCGCACTGTACCAAGACACTTCTTCTGAGAGATCCGGACCAATCTGTCGGACCTTGCCACATGCTCTGTTCTTGTTCACCGGACCACAACAATCTTTATTCTGACTTCCGGTAGAGACACATCATGACTTGCGGATATGTGGGATGACCTTTGTTGCCATCAATGACAACAACCATGAATCCATATAGTGTCTCTTGCCAACAGAGATCCCAAGTATTCTTTAAGTTTATCAAATGCTTCTTGGCAATTTTGATCCCAAATAAATTGGGTGTTTTTCTTCAACAAGTGAGTAAATGGTTGACACTTGTCAGCAAGTTGAGCAATAAACCTCTGTATGGATTGTAATTTTCCTTGCAAAGATCTGAGTTGTTTTAGATTTTGAGGAGGAGGTATTTCCATTATAGCTTTGACTTTTGCTGGATCAACTTCAATTCCTCTTCTGGAGACAATATAACCTAAGAGTTTTCCAGATGTTACTCCAAATACACACTTCTTAGGATTTAGTTTGACATTGTACTTTTCAAGACGATCAAAAATGTTTTCCAAAATATATAGGTGCCCCTCTTTGGTTTTTGATTTGGCAAGTATGTCATCTACATAATCTTCCATTTGTTTATGAAGCATATCATGAAAGATAACAGTCATTGCTCTTTGATATGTGGCTCCGGCATTTTTTAGACCAAAAGGCATGACAAGCCAACAATATGTTCCCCATACACAAATGAAAGAAGTTTTATGTTGATCTTCTTCAGCTATTCTAATTTGGTTATAACCAGAAAATCCATCCATCAATGATAAAATCTCATGTCCTGCTGTCAGATCCACTATGATATCAATGTTTGGTAGCGGAAAATTATCTTTTGGACAAGCTTTGTTGATATCTCTGAAATCGTTACAAACTCTAATAGTTCCATTTGGCTTGGCTACAGGTATAATGTTTGAGATCCACTCTGGATAATCTATCGATTTGATGAAACCAACTGCTAAGAGCTTTTCTAACTCTGCTTTAACCATTAGGGCAATTTTGGGATGCATCTTTCTCAATTTTTGTTTGACTGGTTTTGTTCCAGGATGGACTGTCAAATGATGCACTATTAGTGATGGATCTAATCCTGGCATATGTACATAGGACCAAGCAAAATTGATTTCTCATTTTTTGAAGAAAGAATTGAAGTCCTGAGTTTCAAATTCTGATAATGACTGTTGCATATGTGATCTTGGGTTCTTCTGTAGTTCCAAGATTCATCTCTTGTGTCTGTTCTATGAGAATAGTGGACTTTTCTCGGTGTGCCCCCACTTTGGGAAGGTTAAATTCCTCATCCTCTGGCACCTCAGAGAGGTTTTCACCAGTGGATACGTCTTTTATCTTTATTTTTGCATCGTCTGAAAGTGTCACAAAGTGGTTTTCACCAGGGGACGTTATTTTGACATTTTCATTTTTTTGACTAAGGAATTTAACAGATTCCCCAAAGTAGGCATCGGAGTGTAGTTCAATAGAGTAACCAATCTTGTGATCTCCGATAGGTAGATGAGTACGAAGCCCCATAAATTCACCAATAGCCTCATCATTTTCAAAGATATCAAGAACAGGAGGTCCGTGTTGGTCCCAGTCAATGAGATCTGGATAAACAAGGGATAATGAATGAGAGGAAGTGGACGGGGTGGAGGAGGATGATGGTTGATCAAAGGAATAGGTGATGGTATAGATGGAATTATCCTCGAAAACATCGGTGGCCGCTTCAAAAGGATCTATGAAAGTGTCTCGATTAAAGGACTCAACTCCGGGAAAAGCTTTCGCCACTTTGTCTAAGATAAACTCAACATCGGGTGACTCACGCTTGATGGATCCAAACCCTAGCCCAGCATGCTTAGGTCGGCGATGAAATTCTAAAGGCTCTAAGATTCCTTGTTGTTGTTGCCCAAGCCGACCTTCTGTATAGCCCAACTTTTTAATGATAGGATAACCTCTGTGATATATACTCAATGGTAATTGTCTTTGTTCATCTTCATCGCTATAGAGCCATTTAGAGATGTCATCTTCAATGGTTTCTTTTCTTAGTTGCCCCCAATATTTGAAGTCTTTCAACTGTGGATGGGTAATCAAGACATGATTAATCAGACGAGGTCACCCATAGCTCTTAGGTGAAAGAGGAAGTTCATTGATATGAAACAGAGTGTACTCCCCCATGCCTGTAGCACTGATCTTAGCCTAGATCTCTGATCGGGAAGTGGATGGTGTGGATGAAGAAGATGGGGTGAGGGTGGATGGGTCAATGTATTTGGATGATAGTTGGGTAACCTGATTAGTTGGGCAATAATTTTGATGTCGATAAGGACCCTCCAGTCGTCTACAGTATTGAAATGGGCGAGGGTTTGCTTGGATTGTAATCTCACGATCATTAAATGGGAATTTTATGCATTGGTGGTACGTGGAAGGGACGGCTCTCATGGCATGAATCCAAGGACGCCCTAGGAGAATGTTATAGGGGAGATCAAGATCTAAGACCTAACATGTAGTTTCCATTGTAATAGGGCCAACCTTGATTGGGAGTTTAATTGTACCTGCCGATTTTCTTTCTCCGTCATCATAAGCTTTGATCGTAATTTGATATTTCTCATCAATGTTCTCGTCGGAGTATCCCAGTTGTTTTATTAATTTGAGGGTACATAAATTCAAAGATGATCCACCATCTATTAGGACTCGTTTCACGAAATGTTGTTTGACAATAACCTCTAGATGAAGGGCTTCGTTATGGAAATGTTTTGGAGAGGAGTTTTCTGGTTCTGTGAAGATGAGGCAAGGAGTGGATGTAAGAGCCCCCACCATAGCTTGGAATTGATCTACATCAATATCACCTGGTACTTGAGATTCTATAAGGGCGTTATCCAAGATTTGTTTGTGCTGGGGGGACATTCTTAAAAGCTCTAGGATTGAGATCTGGGTAGGTGTCTTTTTCAATTGATCCTGGATATTATATTTAGGTACATTATGGGATAACACATGAGGTCTCATGGGGTTATGGGAGGAAATAGGAGGAGGATTTCCCTGAACAGTAATACGACTTCTTCGTGTAGTGACATCACACTCGGGAGTTCGACCTCTAACAGTTATAACATTGACATGAGGATATGAAACTTTAATACGGCCAACTACGTTGTGGTTACTATAGTCATAATGAACTTCATTGTGTGATGTGTTATCAACATTATTGGCTCTATTATTTTTTTGTCCATGTGGAGGAAGTGGTTCTTGGTAGGCTTTGAGTTTCTCATTGGGAGACTTATGAGGTATTTGATCTATGTGTATCTCTCCTTGATCAATTAGATCTTGGACATAATGCTTCAGTCTTATGCATGAATTAGTGGCATGCCCATTGACACGGTGGTATTCACAATATTGATCTTCTCGGAACCAACGGGGTTTCGGTCGACTATCATCATAAGGTTTACTAGCGTCAGGAAGTTCAATCATGTTTGCTTGTTTAAGTTTCTAAAATATGGATTCAAGAGGTTCTGTTAAATCTGAAAATGTGCGGGGTGGTTGCAAACCTGGAAGGGTAAATTTCTTCTGTATATGTGGTGGACGATCCCGAGGTGTATTCTGAGTTGATGAAGAATTGAGGACAAATGGTTTGTTTTGCACATGTTGAACATGTTTTGTATCAGTGATTCCATCATTCACAATGTTCTTGTTTTGATTCCAATATCGGGATTTATCATTGTTTTGGTTATTGGAATCATGATTGTAATTGTCTTTGTAAATTTTGATGAGACCTTTGTTGATAAGAGCTATTTCAATCATCTTGCCTTTTGTCATGATTTGTTCAAATGAATCAGAGCATTGCACTTGTAAGTGAAAAGCTAGCTCTTGATTAAGATTTTGCACAAAAATTGGAACTAGTTGTTTCTCAGGAATATGACAAGGGAGTCGACTGACAATATGCCTCCATCGTTGTAGAAAAGAAGTAAGGGTTTCCCCTCCTTTTTGTTTGGTGTTATAAAGGTCTTGCATGGAAGTGTCTTGTTCAATGTTGTAGGCAAAATTTTTGACAAATTCTTCTGCTAGTTGTTCAAAAGATGTGATGTTTCCTGGGAGACGTGAGAACCATTCAAGGGCTGAGCCAGCCAAACTTTTAGGAAAAAGTCTCATTAAGTATGTAGGTTCATGTCAAAATTCCATGCATGCGATACAGAATTCACGAATATGATTGCGAGGGTCACCTTTTCCTTTGTATTTGTCAAATTTTGGTATTTCAATGTTTGTAGGAAAAGGTACCATGATTAGAGATTTGTCAAATGGATCTGGGTATAGTTCTTCAAATGAGTATTTCTTTTGTCAAGCACCAATCCAATTATCGATGATTCGTTCGATTTCATCTTGAATGGGTGGAGTGGTGATTGATTGATTGTGTAATTAAGTTTGAGGTGATGTTTGAGGGTGATGTTGTGATGATGATTGGGATTGTTGGACTGATTGGAGTCTCAAATTTTGTTGTAGCGATTGGGCAAGTTGTTGTTGTGATTGAGCGAGTTGTTGTTGTAGCTGAAGGATTTGGGGATCAAAGGGTTTTGAGGATGAGACATTGGTAGGGTTATAATTTCATGAAATTGAGGGTATGGAAGTGGATACCGGTTTTGGTTGAGCGTTGATGTGATGGATGTGGATAGAAGAAGTTTGAGATATAGAAACATGAGTTGCATTGGGAATTAATTGAGATGAGGGAATGTTGGAAGTTTTCGGTATGGAAGATATAGGGACAGATTGTGAGATCCCTACTGATGAAATGGAAGAGGTAGTGAGAGATGATCCTAATGAAGGAAATGGTGAAGATGACTGAATGGGTTGAATTACGGGGATAGATTGTGAGATTCCTAATGGTGGAATCGATGGGGGTGTAAGTGATGACTGAATAGGTTGGAGCATGGTAGGAGAATAGTCTAGAGGTATCCCCAATGTGTAAGTATGTGATGAGATAGACATAGGTGTTGAAAATGATTGATGGGAAGAGAGAGATGGGATTGTAGAAATAGAAGTATCTTGTGGTCCCAAGGTAAAATTTTGTGGTGGTGTGATAGATGAGGTGGATTGGAACACATTTGACATAGGTGTTGAAAAAGATTGGTGGAGAGAGGAAGTAGCCTGAGCTTTGGCTTTAGCTTTTTCTGCTTTTCTTCGTGCTTTTTCTCTCTCATAAATATCATCAGGGACTCTAGCTCCACAATCATAAAGGTATTGCATAAAATAATCAGGATCATGATCCATGGTGAGATGAACAAGTTGCAATGTTTCAGGATCTTGTTGAATTTGAAGTGCAATTGGATTCGTTTCAGTATAGTCATTTGTGGGTTTAGGAGTTTTGGGAGTAACTGGTTGGTCAGATACGTCATCTCGAACATCTACATAAGTTGAAGGGTCTCCAAGTGGATCATTATGAAAATGTGATGATGATCCAATATCTTGTTGGGAAGGATTGATTTGCTCATGGATGGGCTCTTCTTCGATGAATCTTGAGGATTGAGGTTGCCAGTTTTGAGGAGTGAAATCCATATTATTTTTATTGGCTTGGGCATGGGTAGTAACCATGAAAATAGAGGACAATTGAAATGTTAAAAAGATCTCAGATGGATATATATGGATGATATGAAAGACTCCAAAAAGTGGGGATAAATGATATGGATCAAGATGTAGATATGAATTGCTTGATTTAAGAGAGAAATAGAGTCAAAATAGTGAATCAAAGAGACTAGATGGACCTTAGGATTGGATACGGATAAGGGGCTCCTTTAAAACACTCAGGGTGATGATATGCCTAAGGAAGAAAGGAGATCAAAATGCCACCTCTACTCAAAGGAAGACAGGGCTTATTGAGTAGAAAAGATAAGATGACAAAGGTACACTAAATTAAGAATGGTCAGGGCCTCTTAAGCAAATGGAAAATTATGGGATTGATTAGGAAAAGGTCTGTCTCTTAATTGGATGTTGATATATGATCAATAGGACAATAGGGGTCTACTAACTAGTGAAAAGAGATTTTGGGAATGGATATGGATGAATGATCAATCGAAAGAGCTTCTTGTGATTTAAAATGACAAGATTCCACTTGAGATGTGCAACGAGGATAAAAAGATTCTCAATTTTGAAAGTCCAGCTGATGATGTAGGAGACAAGTTATAATGGTGATGATGATTAGGTATGCACACACAACAATCATATAAGACACACAACTTGATTGGTTGTTTTTTATGACACCTGGATGTTTTGCAAACACTTGTAAACATGCACGATCCTAGGCTAGGAAAGGACAATACTTGTTGAGTTCCCACTTGGTTTTACCCAGCCGCGCCTACTTATGGTGTATAGCTCCAGGAACTTGGGGCACGGGCTCCCCCTTACAGTGCACTCACTTCTCAGGCACACCAAGTTCCAGGTCCTAGGATGCGCAGATCCTGAGGTACCTTACTATCTCTGCCATAAGCCGCAAAAATATGGGACGGCTATCAGAGTTTCCTCCTGTATCAACAAGTAGAGGGTTTTTGGCCACTACACAAAAGGGTTCTAGTGAATATCTGGGGGACCAGCACCTTACGAGCGTCTAGCAAGCCACTAAAGGCTTTGACTAACCCTACTAGGAGTTTTAATATACACCAAGTACACCTCCTTTCGAGCTAGCACTGTACGGTAAGCGCTAATACCGGTTAGACTTGGCGTTCACCTTATCCTCAATTTATATAGCGGGCCGGACGAAAGTCCCACTTGGGGTCGCAAATGAGTTCTCCTTGCGGATGTGTCTCAAGAGCAGGCCCACTCTAAGGATGACAAAAGCAAGGAAACACGTCGTTTTTGATCTCCAAGATCGCATGAAACGCAATGAGAGAGCATACACAATGCCTTTGCCTCACACTCACATGGGGTTCATTTTAATTCCAAATCCAAATGTGTGGGTGGTTATACAAAATGTCAAAGGAATGCTTTTGATTCTCAAGATCACCGAATGGCACAAGAGAAGAGCATACGCATTCAATGACAAAATTGCAAGCCACAAGACATGGCAAACACTTGTTAATTTTAACCCTTGCTTATGATGTGATCTAATCTATAAAATGAAGACACAATGTTTCAAGATTAGATTCTTTGACAATCGATCCTGCAACACACTGATTAGTAGTTTGAAAATTTTGTCTTTGACAGGTGTAAAGCTGCAATGAAAACGTTAGACTGAGATGAACGATCCTACAAAAGTCCACATGACACGTTAAATGCACCACGATGTTTGATGATTTGAAACAAAAAGGCTGAATGTAAATGCTTATACCTACAAATCTGAGAGGTTTTCAAATGAAATGATAGTACAACTATGTAGAGCTCAAAAGTATCTTTCCAATGCCTGCAAATATGGGCAGAATCTGAAGGAATTGATTGTATTGTTGTGAAGCTTTCTGAATTCTATTTTCGACACATCTTTAGTAGAAAATATTATGTTCCATAGTTAACACAGGAAGGTCACATCAAATGTCATAGTTAACAATCATAACCTAAAATGCCACAATGAAGATTTCAAACACCGTTCAACCAAGTATTTGAGGTTGCAGTCATAAAACTTCATGAAGTCATCTTAAAACTGTAATCAAAGTTAACAATACATGCTATGTGATGATAACATTGAACTAAAAGTTGGAATTTGAAAGTTAGTGGCGTCTCTTATCTCTGCTGACGTTAAAAACTTGATACCAAATGTCACGATTTTACCCACAGATTATGATAACAACTGCAAAATGACCATGCTAATAGATACACCAGTCCAGCTAAAGATTCATAAGAAAATCATCACTCAACAATAGTGATTGAAGAAACGGCTCGATTTACATAATCATAGAGGATCTAAATTCAAAGAGCAATTGCACAAATGAAAGTAAAGGACGAATCTGCTAAAACCAAGACAAAACTGTCATAACTGTCAATTGTCCAGAAGAAAGAAATTGCAAGATAAAACGTAGCATGCTGTCTGAAATTGACTCAAACTTTATGCAATTGATTCTCTGACTTTCATGGTAAGGTAGCCAAGAAAACTAACATTTGCACCCATAGGATGTTCAAGGAATACGTCGATAGGAAAATCGAGGAGTTTAGAGAAAATTTCAACTATTTGCACAATAACGAGTAGCCAACGGCGTGCGACAATTTTCCTAGCACTATAATGCCCACATATAAAAGCTCATCATTTTCAAGGAATATACCAATAAGAACAAATAGATAGCTGAAAATAACTGACAAGTTTAGAAGATTTTCACCCTGGATACAAGGCATTCAGACAGGAACAACCCACGAATTGAGAAAATTTTCTGGCGTGAACTTTTTTTTAAGGCGTGAGACAATGTTTGAGCGTTATAATGATCACATATAACTGGCGGATAATGAACCTTGCATCTGCAAAACAATATAGTAACGTGGTACTGGCTCTAAGAGTGTGCTATGTATCTGCAGTAATCTTGCTTGTCACAAAGGTCACAAATTTAAACAAACAAAACCTTTTGAGACTTAGTATTATTAATAAAGCTTGTAATTGCAGACCATTTTAACCATGACTACCGCTGTTAAATGAAATGATAAAAAACATTTAAAACTTGAACATTTAAATCGAACGCTTTATCTTTCAAACAATTAGTAACCAACCATATACCCGTAACTAAAAGACCATAGCAAATGCAATAGGAACTACAGCGAATCCTCACACCTGCAGAAACAAACTCAAGCAAAAATAGTTATCACCAATGATCAGAAATACATTCTGCAGACAAGAAAGAAACCCTCCAAGATTATATCTTGTAGACAGAACCCGAGAGGATATTATGTGCACAACAAATAATCAAAGCTCAATAAGGATTATGTAAAACGAAGGGTTAAAAGGCTCAAAACTAAAAAAAAAAAATTCAACTTTTCGGCCACCTACAAAAACTCAACACACGAAACTTTACAAAACAACGGATTAAGGCCATGTTCACGTCAGGTTCACCATTGTATGCAGCCAATATAGATTTTAATAAAAGATTTTGTAATTAAAACCCTAAAATCTATACTCAGAGCAACAGAAAAGATTAATGATAAAAGCTATTGAACTCCAAATAACAGCAAGATTAATGATAAAAACTATTAAAACCGCACAAATATAGATGTTACTGAAATATTGAAATGTGGTTGCTCAGAATATTAGCATAACTCCAATGTAAATGTTGCCGGGGGGTAAATGAGAATGAGTTTTTGATTTTTATAAAGTTTTGGGGACGGTTTCAAAAGTGGTTTGATCGGTTGAACGAGGAAAAGGTAGGTAAAAAGATGGTTAGGGTTATGGTAACGGGTTTGTATTATTTTTGTGAAGTAAATTCAGGTTAAAGTTTGGACAAAATAATAAATTAAGTTTATTTAATTTATTATTTTTCAGGAGGTGTTTTGGTTTATGGATAAATAATAAATAAATTGAATTTATTATTTATGAAATATGGTATAAAAGGTAAGATTTACTTAATTAATTAAAATTAATTAAATCTTTGGATGAAGGATAACTTAGGACAATTTTTTATGTCTACAGGTGGTAGTGTAGAAGCTATAGCTATAGTGGGAGATTTGGTTGTGTTTATTTTGCAGATTTTGTGTTGTTATTATGGTTGCATCCACCATTGCATCAACCTCTCAAATGGACATTGAGAAGTTCAACGAAACAGGGTATGAGTTGTAGAAACTAGAAATGGAAGATTTATTGGAAGAAAGAAACTAATGGTTGGTTGTTCAAAAAGAGAAGAAACCCAATGATGTCTCTCCAGATGAGTGGGAAAAACTAGATAAGTAGGCATGGGCAACCATCCATTTGTGTCTATCAGATTCTGTCATGTTGAATGTCACAAAGGAAGAGACTGCACACAAGTTGTGGAAATGGTTGGGTGAGATCTATCAAGCCAAGAGTATGGTAAACAAACTTTACTTAAAAAGAAAATTGTTTTCCTTGAAAATGAAAGAGGGTGAGTCAGTTGCAAAGCATTTAAATTCCTTTAATTTGTTGATGAGTCAGCTTGCTTTAGTAGATGTTGAGGTTGATGAGGAAGAAAAATGTATCTTGCTTCTTTATTCTTTACATGAGGCTTGGGAGAATGTTATCCTTGCTATCATTGCTAACCTCACAGATCTAAAGTTGGATGCCCTTGTTGCAGTTTTACTATCACAAGAACTAAGGAAAAAGAGTTTGGATAGTTCAGGGGATGCTCTCAGTGTCAGGGGAAGGTCTAGAGAAAGAGGACTAAAGGGAGATCAGAAAGGGGCTAAGGAAAAGTCTAAGGGCCATTCTAAGACTCTTGGGAAGAAGAACAGAGTTAAGTGTTGGAACTATGGTAAAAGGGGACATGTGAAGGAGTACAGAAACCTAAAGAAATAGTGGGAGAGTGCTTCTGATAAGTCCTCGAATGTAGGTGAAGATGTTGTTACTAATGACCACTAGTTGGTTGACTCAGGATGCTCATTCCATATAACCCCACATAAGGAATGGTTCTCCACATATGAAGAATATGATGGAGGTAATATCTACCTTGGTGACAACTCTTCATATCCAATTGTTGGGAAAGGAAAGGTATTGTTGTGTTTTAGTGATGGGAGGATTAAAACCCTCCCTGATGTTTATCATGTTCCTGGATTAACTAGAAATTTGATTTTAGTTTCAAAGTTGAATGATTTGGGAATGCATGTAACTTTTGACAAGCATGGCTGCAGATTGGTGAGAGGGAACTTGGTGGTAGCGAAGGGGAAGAGATTGGGAAACATGTTCAATCTTAAAGCCACTACAGTTTGTAATGCCTCCTATGTATCTGAGGCTAGTACTAAAAATGCATGTATGTTGTGGCACCATAGATTGGGCCACACAAGCAATAATGTATTACAAACTATTAAGAATAAAAATTTGTTGGACAATTTCTGTTATTCTGATGAGCATTTTGATTTTTGTGAGCATTGTGTGTTTGGTAAACAAAATAGACAATCATTTCCTTCAAGAAGCAATAGAGCAAAAGAGAAGTTAGAAATTATTCATGCAGATGTGTTTGGGCCTGTTGATAATGAATCTATTAGAAAATCTCATTATTTTGTCACCTTCATTGATGATGTATGCAAATTTACATGGATTTATTTTATGAAACATAAATCTGAAGTTTTCACTAAGTTTAAGGAAACCAAAGTCTTAGTAGAGAACCAATCAAGTTTAAAGATAAAACTTTAGATTTTGATGAGTTTTGCAAGAATGCAAGTATTATTAGATAAAAGACAACTCCATATACACCACAACAGAATGATGTTGCAGAAAGGATGAAATGAACAATCATGGAAAGAGCCAGAAGTATGCTTAGTGATGCACAATTGGATAAATAATTTTGGGTAGAGACTGTGTACTTCTTGCTACTTGATAAATTGATCTCCTTGTAAGGCTCTTGATTCGATGCCTTATGAAGTGTGGACAGGTAAAAAATCTTTTATTTTGCATTTAAGCGTTTTTGGCTATGAGGCTTTTGTTCATGTGCCTAAGGAAAAGCGATCTAAGTTGGATCCAAAAGATGAAAAATGTACATTCATTGGATATGGTGATAATATGAAAGGTTATAAGATTTGAAATCCACTAACCCACAAGATTATCTTTTCTAGTGATATTATTTTCAAGGAACTCAGAGCTATTTTTGAACCTAAGAAGCCAAAAGAAAAAGAAGAAAAGGTAAAAAAGGTGCACTTCGATTTAGAGCAGCAAGATGCACCTCATTAAAAAGAGAATGATGGATTGGGGTTGAAGAATAAGAAGAAGATTCAAGTAGTTCTGATGAAGATGAGTTTGTTGTTACATAAGAAGCTGGTGCAGATGATCATGCAGAAGAGTGAGTAGAGTCTTACTCCACCTTTGAGGAGATCCATAAGACAATAGAATCCAGTTGACAGGTATTGCCCACTAGATTTATACTGTACATATGCTTTATTGAGTACTAACGATGAGCCTAGATCCTACAAGGAAGCTATTTTTATAGATAATTGTGAGTCTTGGTAGTTAGTCATGCATGGGGAGATGATGGCTTTAGACTCTTGTAACACATGGGCTCTTGTTTGTTTTCCCAAAGGAAGAAAGGCCATAAGATGTAAGTGGGTCTTCAAGAAGAAGTTTGGAGTAGAGGGTTTATTGGAGAAGTACAAGGCTAGACTGGTAGCCAAGGGCTACTCCTAGAGAGAGGGAGTTGATTTTGGTGAGATGTTCTCTCTTGTTGCTAAATTGACTTCTATTAGATTTCTCTTATCCATTTCTACAGCTTATGATTGGGAGATTGAACAAATGGATGTTAAGACTACATTCTTGCATGGAGATCTTGAGGAAGAAATTTATATGCAACAACCTATAGGTTTTGAGGTTAAAGGAAAAGAAAAATGAGTTTGCAAGTTAAGGAGGTCTCTCTATGGTTTGAAACAGTCCCCCAGAATGTGATATTGATGCAAAGTAAGGACCAACTTTAGATTTACAACTCAAAATGACAAACTATTCATGGGTATACAATTTGGGAGAGTCATATACACAACCAGTCCTCTTGGGACAGTCATAAAAATTCTTGTATCAACCTTTCAAAAATTGTTCAAAAACCCTTGGTTCAGGTCTACAAGACCTCTCACTACATTCCCCTATCATTACTCATGACAAACAAACAAAACCAGACTCTAACTCGTCCAATCTTCCTTGTTTCTGTTGTTCCACATTCTAGTAACCCTCCAAGTGCAACAATTCAAATCTTTTTAGTCGTAACATTTACTAAAATCCTACAAATAGAAATATGAAACTTATTCTGAATACCCTTTTGGCCCTAACTAAACATATATCAAAATGGGCTAGGGTTACTTTGTATGGAATAGGTCAAAAATGGACTATTAAAGAACTGGGAACCCTAGTTAGGATTCAGACATGTCCTCACAAAATGGTCATAACTTATTCAAATCTCCATAAAAATGATCCAAACAAAAATAAAATGAAAGAAGAAAAGATTCTCCATCTTCACTAACTAGTTGTAGGTTTGTACTATACCGTACATGGTCATACTAGCATGTTTATAGACTGCAAATTATGGAAAACATTGTTAGAACATAGCAACCTTCACCAAAATGGCCATATCTCACACAAAATTCAATGAAATTTAATAAAACAAAAAGAATTGTAAACTAGAAACAAATATCTTTCCATCCATCAATTATATTCTTTGATATGAAGCCATACCGAGCTGTACAAATTGAAAGAGCAATCTACGTTGAGAAAACATAGAAAAAGGTTACTTTCATTCACCAAAAACTACAAAATCAATTTTTCCAATCCTCCATCCAACTTTGGAGGGTGCATACATATATTTACAATCAATTCCAACAAATTTGAAATAGTTTCTTGATTTGCATGTAACTATTTCTTGATTTTTTGACACCTTTCCAAAATTGTTTGACCACTAACATTGATACTTTTGCAATTTTGAACCAATGAACACATAACACCCAAAATGGATCAAAATGATTCCAAATGATCACATATGACCTTATTAGACTCCAAAACACCCTATCAACCTAAAATCAAGACATAACAACCATTCTTTCTATGGGGCTCCGGATGCCCCTGCATCATACTCCCTAGAGAGAAAAGATTCAAGTCCACTTGAATAGAGGTCTGCAATGTCTTCCATCTTGGACTCCTGTAATCTGTGAATTTATTTTCCATGCTACCCTGTACTTCTTTCAAACTTCCTAATACCTGTTTCATTTTTACCTTTGGTCTCCCTAATGATTTGCAATGACCCTTACTTCTCTTCCACATGGCATAAAAATTAGAATTCACTTCCAAAAGTTTCTCTCCCTCTGACCTTGTTGCATTATCTGCATCTCTTACCTTTTCTAGAAATATGACTACAAAAACTAGGATTTTATCATCAAATTATGCAATTGAAGTATCAAACTCAGATTTCTTGTGTGCTTTGTCTTGAAAATATGTCTGTGCTGCCTCAAATAAACTCTCTAGATAGTAGATTTCATTTTGGTCATGCAAATCTGAATATGTACTAGTTAGGTGAATTCATGCCTCTTGTGATGACAATTTTTTTTCTTTTCCTCCCTGTCAACTTGTATATCTACATTGTCTTTTTCATAGACATGATCAAAACCAATATTTGTACTTCCATTTGCGTATTCAATGGTCTATTGCATGGATTGTCTTTCTTCGCTAACTTCATTGCTTGCAAACTCCTTCTTTGTATATGCCACATGTCCTTCTTCTGTAGCATTTTCAAAGGCTTCATGAAACTATAGTTCACCTTCCATTTTCAAAGAGGACATCCTTTGTTGTCTTCTTTTCTGAATAATCTTCTTTATGGGCCACTTGACAATTTTGTTAATGACGATATGCCAACTCCACACACTTGTTCCTATACTCTGTATTCTTTTTTCAATTTTTTGCATTTGTTCCAAAGCTTGTCCTAGCCCTGTTATCTCTTGCTGAATATTTACTTATTTTTCCTTCTCATCTTTCTTCTTCATCTCACTTCTCTTTCTTCTCATCACTTGTTTCTTGCTTAGTAACTCCTTACTCTACAAGTCTCTATGGACTATTCTCCTCAACACTTCCATTCTCCTCTTGCAAGAAAGTCTCTTTCACCTTGCTTCTTCTCAATGCTTTTTCGTGTCTTCATGATACCTCACCTTAGGCCCCTTTCTTTTCCCCTAGCCTAGTCTTTTGGTATCTAAGTTCTTCCTTCAACCTGTAAAAAAAAAAGACAATACACAAACTCCCATAACTTTCTTGCCCAAATCTTTGGGCTTTGATACCAATAATGATGCATAGTAAGAACCAACTTTAGTTTTATAACTCAAAATGACAAAATATTCATGGGCTTACAACTTGGGACAATCATACACAATTAGTCCTCTTGGGATAGTCATAAAAATCCTTATATCAACCTTTCAAAAATTGTTCAAAAACCCTTGGTTTAGATCTGCAAGACCTCTCACTATGTTCCCCTATCATTATCATGACAAACAAACAAAATTGGACTCTAACTCATCCAATCTTCCTTGTTTCTGTTGTTCGACAATCTAGTAACCCTTCAAGTGTAGCAATTCAGATCTTTTTGGTCATAACTTTTCCTAAAGACCTACAAATGGAAATATGAAACTTGTTTTCAATACCCTTTTGGCCCTAACTAAACATATATCAAATAGGCTAGGGTTACTTTGTATAGAATAGGTCAAACATAGACAATTACAGAACTGGGAACCTTAGTATTCAGATCTGCCCTCACAAAAATGGTCATAACTTATTCAAATCTCCATAAAAATGATCCAAACAAAAAGAAAATAAAAGAAGAAAAAATTCTCCATCTTTCCCAACTAGTTGTAGGTTTGTACTATACCATACATGGTCATACTAGCATGTTTTCAGACTACAAATTCTGGAAAACATTGTTAGAATAGAGCAACCTTCACCAAAATGGCCATATCTCACACAAAACTCAATGAAATTTAATGAAACAAAAAGCATTGTAAACTAGAAACAAATATTTTTCCATCCATCTATTATATTCCTTGATATGAGGCTGTACTAGGCTATGCAAACTAAAAGAGCAGTCTGCAACATTGAGAAAACATAGAAAAAGCTTGCTTTCATTCACCAAAAACTACAAAATTAGTTTTTCCAATCCTCCATCCAACTTTGTATGGTGCATACATATATTTACAATCAATCCCAATTGATTTGAAATGGTTTCTTAGCTTGCATGTAACTATTTCTTAATTTTTTGACACCTTTCCAAAGTTGCTTGACCACTAACATTGACACTTTTATAATTTTGAACCAATGAACATATAACACCCAAAATGGATCAAAATGATTCCAAATGATCACGTATGACCTTATTAGACTCCAAAACACCCTATCAACTTAAAATCGAGACATACAAACCATTCTTTCTATGGTGCTCCTGATGCCCCTGCATCATACTCTCCAGAGAGAAAAGATTCAAGTCCACTTGAATAGAGGTCTGCAATATCTTCCATCTTGGACTCCTGTAATCTGTGAAGTTTTTTTCCATGCTACCCTACACTTATTTTAAACTTCCTAATACCTATTTAATTTTTACCTTTGGTCTCCCTAATGCTTTGCAATGACCCTTACTTTTCTTCCACATGGCATACAAATTAGAATTCACTTCCAAAAGTTGCTCTCCCTTTGACCTTCATACATTATCTGCATCTCTGACCTTTCCTAGCAATGTGACTGCAACAACTAGGATATTATCATCAAATTGTGTAATTGAAGTATCAAACTTAGATTTCTTGTGTGCTTTGTCTTAAAAATATGTCTGTGTTGCCTCAAATAAACCCTCTAGATAGTAGATTTCATCTTGGTCATGCAAATCTAAATATGTACTAGTTAGGTGAATGCATGCCTCTTGTGATGACAAATTTGGCTTTTCCTCCCTATCAACCTGTATATTTGCATTCTCTTTTTCATATGCATGATCAAAACTAAGATTTGTACTTCCATTTACCTGTTCAATGGTCTACTACATGGATTGTCTTTCTTCGCTAACTTCATTGCTCACAAACTCCTTTGTGTATGTTGCATGTCCTTCTATAGAATTTTTCAAGGCTTCATGAGATTGTAGTTCACCTTCCATTTTCAAAGAAAACATCCTTTGTTGTCTTCTTTTCTGAATAATCTTCTTTATGGGCCACTTGACAATTTTATTAATGGCAATGTGCAAACTCCACACACTTATTCCTATACTTTGTATTTTTTTTCAATTTTTTGCATTTGTTCCAAAGTTTGTCTCAGCCCTGTTATCTCTTACTGAATATTTACTTGTTTTTCCTTCTCATCTTTCTTCTTCATCTCACTTCTCTCTCTTATTATCAATTATTTCTTGTTTGGTAACTCCTTACTTTGCAAGTCACCATGGACTATTCTCTTCAACACTTCCATTTTCCTCTTGCAAGCAAGTCTCTTTTACCTTGTTTCTTCTTGTCTTTGTGATACCTCACCTTAGGCCCCTTTCTTTTCCCCTGGCCTAGTCTTTTAGTATCCAGGTTCTTCTTTCAACCTGTAAAAAAAAGACAATAGACAAACTCCCAAAACTTCCTTGTCTAGATCTTTGGGCTCTGATACCAATAATGATGGAGAGTAAGAACCAACTTTAGATTTACAACTAAAAATGACAAACTATTCATAGGTTTACAACTTGGGACAATCATACACAATCAGTCCTCTTGGGATAGTCATAAAAATCCTTGTATCAACCTTTCAAAAATTGTTCAAAAACCCTTGGTTTAGGTTTGCAAGACCTCTCACTACATTACCCTATCATTACTCATGACAAAAAAGAAAAACTAGACTCTAACTCGTCCAATTTTCCTTGTTTCTGTTGTTTCACAATCTAGTAACCCTTCAAGTGCAGCAATTCAGATATGTTTGGTCATAACTTTTCCTAAATATCTGCAAATGGAAATATGGTACTTGTTTTGAATACCCTTTTGGCCCTAACTCAACATATATCAAAATGGGCTAGGGTTACTTTGTACGGAATAGGTCAAAAATGGACTGTTACAGAACTAGGAACCCTAGTTAGGATTCAGACCCGTCCTCACAAAAATGGTCATAACTTATTCAAATCTCCATAAAAATGATCCAAACAAAAATAAAATGAAAGAGGAGAATATTCTCCATCTTTCCCAACTAATTGCAAGTTTGTACTATACTGTACATAGACATACTAGTACATTTTCAAACTGCAAATTCTGGAAAATATTGTTAGAACAAAGCAACCTTCACTAAAATGGCCATATTTCACACAAAGCTCAATGAAATTTAATGAAACAAACAAACAAATATATTTCCATCCATCTATTATATTCCTTGATATGAGGTCGTACCCAACTATATGAAGAACAGTCTGCAATGTTGAGAAAACATAGAAAAAACTTGCTTTCATTCACCAAAAACTTCAAAATTAGTTTTTCCAATCCTCCATCTGACTTTGGAGGGTGCATACATATATTTACAATCAATCACAACTGATTTAAAATGGTTTCTTGATTTGCATGTAACTATTTCTCAAATTTTTGACACCTTTCCAAAGTTGCTTGACCACTAACATTGACACTTTTGTAATTTTGAACCAATGATCATATAACACCCAAAATAGATCAAAATGATTCCAAATGATCACATATGACCTTATTAGACTCCAAAACACCCTATCAACCTAAAACCAAGACATAACAACCATTCTTGCTATGGGGCTCCTAATGCCCCTACATCATACTCCCTAGAGAGAAAAGATTCAAGTCCACTTGAATAGAGGTCTGCAATGTCTTCCATCTTGGACTCCTGTAATATGTGAAGTTATCTTCCATGCTGCCCTATACTTCTTTCAAACTTCCTATACCTGTTTCATTTTTACCTTTGGTCTCCCTAGTTCTTTGCAGTAACCCTTACTTCTCTTTCACATGTCATACAAATTAGAACTCACTTCCAAAATTTGCTCTCCCTTTCACCTTGCTGCATTATCTGCATCTCTGACCTTTCCTAGCAACATGACTACAACAACTAGGTTACTATCATCAAATTGTGCAATTGAAGTATCAAACTCATATTTCTTGTGTGCTTTATCTTGAAAATATGTCTGTGCTACCACAAATAAACCCTCTAGACATGGGATTTCATGTTGGTCATGCAAATCTGAATATGTACTGGTTAGTTGAATGCATGCCTCTTGTGATGACAAATTTTTTACTTTTCCTCCCTATCAACCTCTATATCTATATTATTTTTTTCATATACATGATCAAAACCAAGATTTGTACTTCCATTTACCTGTTCAATGGTCTATTGCATGATTCTCTTTCTTCACTAACTTCATTGCTTGCAAACTCCTTCTTTGTGTATGCTACATATCCTTATTCTATAACATTTTCTAAGGCTTCATGAAATTGTAGTTCACCTTCCATTTTCAAAGCAAACATCCTTTGCTGTCTTCTTTTCTAAATAATCTTCTTTATCGGCCACTTGACAATTTTGTTAATGGTGATGTACCAACTCCACACACTTGTTCCTATACTCTGTATTCTTTTTTCAATTTTTTTCATTTCTTCCAAAGCTTGTCTCAACCTTGTTATCTCTTACTGAATATTTACTTGTTTTGCCTTCTCATCTTTTTTCTTCATCTCACTTTTCTATCTTCTCATCACTTGTTTCTTGCTTGGTAACTCCTTACTCTGTAAGTCTCCATGGACTATTCTCCTCAACACTTCCATTCTCCTCTTGCAAGCAAGTCTCTTTCACCTTGCTTCTTCTCAATACTTCTTCTTGTCCTCATGATACCTCACCTTAGGCCCCTTTCTTTTCCACTGGCCTAGTCTTTTGATATCTAGGTTCTTCCTTCAACCTGTAAAAAAAAGACAATACACAAACTCTCAAAACTTCTTTTCCTAGATCTTTGGGCTTTGATACCAATAATGATGCAAAGTAAGAACCAACTTTAGATTTACAACTCAAAATGACAAACTATTCATGGGCTTACAACTTGGGACAGTCATGCACAATCAGTCCTCTTGGGAAAGTCATAAAAATTCTTGTATCAACCTTTCAAAAATTGTTCAAAAACCCTTGGTTCATTTTTGAAAGGCCTCTCACTAGATTCCCCTATCATTACTCATTAAAGAAAAAAAAACTAGACTTTAACTCATCCAATCTTCTTTGTTTCTTTTGTTCCACAATCTAGTAACCCTTCAAGTGTAGCAATTCAAATCTTTTTGGTCATAACTTTTCCTAAAGACCTACAAATGGAAATATGCAACTTGTTTTCAATAGCCTTTTGGCCCTAACTCAACATACATCAAAAATGGGCTAAGGTTACTTTGTACAGAAAAGGTCAAAAATGGACTGTCATAGAACTAGGAACCCTAGTTAAAATTCAGACCTGTCCTCACAAAAAAAGGTCATAACTTATTCAAATCTACATAAAAATGATAAAAAAAAAATGAAAGAAGAAAAGATTCTCCACCTTCTCCAATTGGTTGCAGGTCTATATTGCACCATACATGGTCATACTAGCATGTTTTCAGACTACAAATTCTCAAAAATATTGTTATAACAGAGCAACCTTCACCAAAATGGCCATATCTCACACAAAACTTAATGAAATTTAATGAAACAAAAAAAATTGTAAACTAGAAACAAATATCTTTCCATCCATCTATTATATTCCTTGATATGAGGCTGTACCAGGTCATACAAATGGAAAAAACAATATGCAATGTTGAGAAAACACAGAAAAAACTTGCTTTCATTCACCAAAAACTACAAAATCAGTTTTTCCAATCCTCCATCTGACTTTGGAGGGTGCATACATATATTTACAATCAATCCCAACTGATTTGAAATGGTTTCTTGATTTGCATGTAATTATTTATTGATTTTTTGACACCTTTCCAAAGTTGCTTGACCACTAACATTAACACTTTTGCAATTTTAAACCAATGAACATATAACACCCAAAATTGATCAAAATGATTCCAAATGATCACATATGACCTTATTAGACTCCAAAACACCCTATCAACCTAAAACCAAGACATAACAACCATTCAAGTGCTATGGGTCTCCTGAAGCCCCTGCATCAGGTATCAAAAGTTTTATTCATTTGTTTTGAAACTAGGTTTTGTTAGAAGCGAGGAGGATCATTGTGTTTACATTCATTGTATTGATGTTTCTATACTGGTTATTGCTTTGTATGTTGATGACATGTTATTTTTTAGGAATACTAAGGGTATGATCAATGAGCTTAAAGGCCAACTTTCAGGTGCATTTGAAATGAAGGATCTTGGAGCTGCCAGATATATTCTGGGAATGGAGATCAGAAGGGACAGAGTTAACATAAATCTTTGGTTGTCATAAAGTAAGTATGTGAATACTATTTTGCAAAGGTTTAGTTTGCGAGACTATAACCCAATTAGAGTTCCTTTACCCATTAGTACTAAGATTTCATTAGATATGTGTTTAAAGATTGAGGATGATTTTGAGGATATGTCTAATGTGCCATACGCTAGTGTTGTGGGGAGTTTGATGTATGCAATGATTTCCACTAGACCAGATATTGCCCAAGTAGTGGGATTTTTGAGTAGATTTATGTCTAACCCTGGTAGATAACATTGGAATTATGCAAAGAGGGTGTTTAAATATCTTGCAGGTACTCTTGGTCACTGTTTGGTTTATTTTGGTACTGATAGTGTTGATAAATCTTTGGACATACAGGGTTATGTTGATGCAGATTGGGCAAGTAACTTGGATAGTTGAAGGTCCACTAGTGGCTATGTGTTTACTCTATTTGGAGGTGCAATAAATTGGATGAGTAAGAGGTAGCCCACATTTGCTTTGTCCACCATAGAAGCAGAGTTTATGGCTGCAACTTATGTCTCTAAGAAGGTAGTTTGGTTGAGGAGACTATGTACAAGTATTAGATTTGATTGCAGGATCATTCAGATTGGTTGTGATAGCTAGAGTGCTATCTGTTTGGCCAAGAATCCCATGCATCATGCTCAGACTAAGCATGTTGATGTTTAGTATCACTTTGTTTGAGAGTTGGTTGCAAATGGAGAGATTAAGCTAAAGAAGATAGACACTCAGGAGAATGTTGTAGATTCATTGACCCAATCTGTAAGGACAAAGAAGCTTGTGTGGTGCAGAGAGGCCATGGGCCTTGTTCCTAGTGCTTGATTATTTTTTTATTTGATATCCTATGGGTTGATTTACAATGTATAATGTCAAGTGGAGAATGTTGGGATAAGGTGGCATTAACTTTGTAAATCCCAATATTGTATTTATTCCATTTATTATTTGTAAATTGTAATTATCCATGAGGAGATGTAATAGTTTCATTGGCAGTGGTAATTTTGGAGTTACTGGTGGTAGTTACGAGGTGACATTTACTATTGGCAAATGTAAAAACTCAAAGTAAATGAGTATAGGTGCCACCTTGGGAGAATCTACTATTTTTAGCATGTATGACATCATAATGTTTGGTAGGTGCATGTAAGGAATCTATGATAGCTGCAAGTTGTCATAAGATTCTATGACACTATGATGCATATGATGGATATTAATGAGTTGTAAGTTGCTATATGTTTATCCCAAGGTTCTATCTTGGAAAGATAGTCTTTTGTGGAATCTATAACGGTTATGACACATCAGAAGATGCTGTAAGAGGCCAAATTGAGTCTTGGGCACCCATCCTTTGCATCATTGTTTTTAGACAAGTGTAAGATGCCTGTAAGATGGTAATTAATGTTTACAGGTTGGAGAATCTTAGGAGAGAGAAGGTGAATGCCTAGAATGAAGTGGAAAATATTTCTATAAGCATTTTCCATGTAGTTCGTTGTTGCAATACAAATTTTAGGTACTTAGGTGCTGCAGGAATGCTATTGGATTGAAGATTGAAGGAGAGATTGGTGGTGTTGTATTGGACAATATTTTGTAGATTAATACAAACATTGGGCCTCTTTCTTGTGTGGAGTTTTTTTACCCGCAAGGGCTTTCTCCACGTTAAACACTGTGTCATTGTATCTTGTGTTGATTTCATCATGTTTGGCATTTTCTCTATAGTGGGTTTTATGTTTTGTTACAATCTCCATTGTTAATGCACACTTAAAGATTGTTGAAATTTTTCTTGAATCAAATTTCTATTGAAGTAGTGTTTCTTTTATTTCTAACACCACATTTGTGTGCATATCAATCTACACAAATCATGCACAACAAAGTGAAATATGTAATAAATAAAATATTAAGCAAACCAAAGATATAATATTAGACAATGCCTTGTGATTTTTATGTACCTACAAAAGCAACATCCTCCGTACCTACACATGGCATGAGGTGTAAAAATTGATCACGATGCATGAGGCAGTAATGGAGTTATGATAAAATTGTCCCCTACAATGCATGGAAGCATTCCAAACCTTGTAAAAGATGAGTGTGAAGTGAAATCATGATGTATAATCAGAAATCATGGAGTTGTAACCAATTTGGCCCTAGTGATGTATACAAGCATGTAGCCATGTAAAACTAAGATGAAAAGGGATTATGAAACATAGGGCAATCATGGAGTTAAGATTTAATTGGACCCTGTTGCAAGTATGGACCTAACTGGTGTTATCATTGATGTCAACATACTCCTATTCCATTAATGATAAGGATTGGATGAGTTGTATGCTGAGGATATTGAGAAAATTAGTCATATCAGGAACAGAGAAGAATAGTGAAGACAATGAGGTAAAGATCCAAGATAAAATGAAGATCAGAGGATGCTCTTCAAAGGGTTTGTAGATATGTGTCTTAAGATGATCCAGTAAAGATTTCAGAGGTCTGCATGAAGATCTGAAGAGGTTATGGCCACTCAAGTAAGACTGGTTCTAGCAGAAGTTCAGAGGTTACAGAATGATACAGAAAGGTCTGGTGAGATTCAGAAATGAAATATCATGTTCTACAGATTTGGTGGAGTGTGTGGGAAGTCAATGTGAATTGATAACCCAATTGGATTGTGGTATGGAGGTCCGTACACATCTATTCCATTATGGCAGTGATGACAGACTATATTCTTGAGGTTCCAGATGAAGGAGAGAAGGATTTCAATAAGCAGATGTAGTGTGGATGTTCATGGTGATTCAGACAAGATTGTGGAGGTCTTTGGATCGTGTCTAGTTTGTGTTGGTGGTCTGCATTGGAGTTTGAGCTCGCAATTGAAGAATTACTTCTGGATGATGGTGTTCTTCCTAAGTCTAGCCGACCGGATGAGTTACACATCCTGCAGATGATCTTGAAGATGTTATGTGAAGATTGGCATGTTCCTAAATGAAGATTGAAGTCTCAGATCTGTGTGGCCAATAGTGTGTTGATTTGCGTGAAGTCTTTTTGTAATTAGTCATGTTGTATTTATGTGTTTGCTCTCTAATGTAATGCCAACTTGGATGATTATCCCTAAGTTGATGTCTTGTATAAATAAGGAGTTGCAAAGTCATTTCAAAAGTATCTTGTGGAGATGAGAGTGTGGTAGAGAAGAGGAGAGCGAAAGGCAGAGAAGAAGTTTTTAGGCTTAAATGGAACTGACTCAAGCATGGTGAAGATGCTATTCTTCAGTTAAAGTATGTAATACTTATTATTTTGTAGACAGTGTGTCTCCTATAGGCAGTGGGCCTCTTGTGAGCAGTGTGCTCAGGCAGTGAGCCCTAATTGGCATGTGCCATCTTGTTCTTTCTATTCTTCTAACAGAGAATACAATCTTGGGTTAGTCACCCCGTGGTTTTTCCCTTAACTGGGTTTTCCACATTAAAAATCTCAGTTTCATACGTGTTAATGTGTTTATGCTCTTGAATTGTTCCATTAAGTTTCCATGATTGATTTATCATTATACTGTTGAATTAAGGAAAAGAATTTAAGTGGTTAATTGCAAGAAATTTTTGAACAACTAATTCACCCCCCCTCTCAATTGTTTGTCCTAAATCTAACAATTGGTATCAGAGCCAAGTTCCTCTCAAAGAGATTAACCGCTTGAGGAGATCCAAGATGTTGTCATACAAGAATGATAGTCCAAGGTTTGATGGAACAAATTATACTCTTTGGAAAAGTTGCATGGAATGCCACTTGCAATGTATGGGAATATAGTATTGGATTATGGCTTTAAAGAAGTATGATCCCCCACAAAATGGTTTGCGCTCTGTAGATGAAATCAGAGATGTTGAAAACAATCTGCGGGCTAAAGAAGCTCTTCTAAGTGCCTTATCTAATTCAGAACTGACAAATGTTGTTGATCTAAAAACAACATATGAGATTTGGCAAAAGTTGGAACTTCTGCATGAAGGAGACAAGTATGTGAAATGTACCAAGCTACAGAGTCTGAAAGGAAAATTCAAAAACCTAAAAACGAGAGAAAATGAAAATATCACTACATTTATGCCTAGAGTAAATGAGCTTGTTTGTGGCATTAGATGTGCTGGTGGAGTCTTGGATGAAGATGAGATTGTTGGCAAAGCTCTCAGATCCCTTCCTAATTCTTACAAATACAAGGTTGCTTCCATTGAAGAATCAAGATCCCATTCAAGTGTCACAAGAGATCAATTGGTTGATAAATTGGCTGCATTTGAATTGATCAAGTTTGGAGATGCCCCCCAAGACTGAATCTACATTCAAAGCTAGTGCATCTGTAAAAGGAAAACAAAGGTTTGATCCAGGAGAGAACTCTTCAAGGAAACTATCATGGTATGAAAAAGAAAGAAAAGACCTAGAAGAAGATGAAGCTAAAACTGCTCAACTTGAAGCCCTTATTGCAAAAAGACTGCCAAGAGGATTCAATAAGTATGAAGGGAAATTGTCTTTTAAGTGTTTTAACTGCAATAAGATTGGTCATTTTGCCTCAAGGTGTTCGGAAAGATTTTTAAGGCCAAACCCTAACAGATCAAGGTTCCAAAAGAAATGCTACTATGTTCATGAAGATGATGATGATGAAGGAGTGACAGATGATGAATCAGAGACAAGAAATAAATCTGGAAGTGACTGGGTGTTTATTACCATCAAGGAAGAAGATCCAATGCCCTCTGAATCTGTCAATCATAAAATTATGGAAAGAGCTCTGGCTGCCCAAGTTGAAGAAAAGGATTATTGGGTCATTGATAATGGATGCTCCCACCATATGACAGGTGACAAAAACAAGTTTATAGATTTGGAAAGGTATGAAGGAGGAGTTGTAAAATTTGGTGATAATTCTGCTAGTAGAATCAGAGGTAGAGGAACTATTTCTTTTGATGGAAAGACCAAAACCAGTAATGTACTATATGTTGAAGGCCTGAAGCATAATATTCTTAGTGTTGGACAGTTGGTGGACAAAGGTCATGATCTCTGGTTCAAGAATGGAAAATGCAAGATCTTTGAAAGTTTCAGAATAGAGATTACATTCGATACCCAGACTAAAGGTAACATCTTCCACTTCGTTGGTACTAGTAAAAACTATTTATTTGTTCAAATTGATCATAGTTGGTTGAGGCATAGAAGAATGTGTCATGTGAATATTGATAATATCATTAAAATAAGTAGCACTCAGGCTGTGAGAATTCTTCCAAAATTGGTAAAACCTACTAATAGTATGTGCAAAGAATGCCAGTTGGGTAGGTAGAGTAGAGTTACATTCAAAAGTAAGGAACAGTCTTCTACTGGATTATTGGACCTAATTGATACTGATCTATGTGGTCTGGCAAGAATTAGATGTGTTCAAGGTGATAGATACTTCATGTTATTAATCGATGACTATTCCTAGATGATGTGGGTAACTTTTCTGAAGGAGAAATCAGAGGCTCTTGAGAAATTCAAAATATTCAAGGCTATGGTGGAGAATGAAATTGGACTAAACATAAAGTGTTTGAGGTCTGATAGAGGTGGAGACTTCACATCTGGTGATTTCATAGAATTCTGTGAGAAGCATGGAATAAAAAGGTAATTGTCTGCTCCTAGGACCCCACAATAGAATGGAGTAGTGGAAAGAAAGAACTGGACCATCCAAGAAGCATCTAGAACCATGATGTTGGAAGCAAATGTTCCTCAGATATATTGGAGAGAAGTTGTAAGCACTGCAGTCTATACTCTCAATCAACTACAAATTAGAAGCAATACCGGTAAGACTCCTTATGAGCTTTGGTTTGGCATCACTCCTATTGTGAAGTATTTCAAAGTCTTTGGTAGCAAATGCTACATTAAAAGAGATGAAGATCTAAGCAAATTTGATGCTAGAAGTGATGAAGGAATATTCTTGGGTTATTCTACTCAAAGCAAAGCATACCGGTGTTATAACAAGAGATTAAGAAAGATTATAGAAAGTACAAATGTGAAGGTTGATGAAGGGATTGAAAATCCCTCAAGGTTTTATGAATATGATGAAGATGATCAGAATGATGTTTTGATCCAAGGAGTCCTAGCCCCTTCTGAAGTTTAGATTCAAACTGATCCGGTAAATCAGGAAGAAGAGATAAGTTTGAATGAACCTGTTCAAGAATCAAAAATGCAAGAAACTTTTAAAGTTCCCAGGTATGTAAGATTGAATCACTATGAGGATCAGATCATAGGTGATAAAAGCAAAGGTGTACAAACAAGAAGAATGATTGCCCAAGATTTAAAAGAGTATTGTTTGATTTCAAAGATTGAACCTAAGACAGTGAATGAAGCTTGCAATGATGAAAGACTAAAGCAATGGAGGAAGAGATGATGCAAATTGAGAAGAATCGCACATGGGATCTTGTTCCCAGACCTAAAAACAAGAATGTGATTGGAACCAAATGGGTCTTCCAGAATAAACTAAATGAAGATGGTGAAGTAGTCAGAAACAAAGCCAGATTGGTCTGCAAGGGTTACTTCCAAGTAGGAGTTGATTTTGAAGAAACTTTTTCTCCGGTGGCAAGAATTGAAGCAGTTTGATTGTTTCTTACTTTTGCTACCTTCAAGGATTTCAAAGTATATCAGATGGATGTCAAATCTTCTTTCCTAAATGGTGACTTGGAAGAAGAAGTATACATTGAGCAACTGGATGGATTTCAACTGTCTGATCGTGGTGATATGGTTTGCAAGTTGAAGAAAGCATTGGATGGACTCAAGCAAGCCCCAAGAGCCTGGTATGAAAGATTGGATAAGTATCTTTCAAAGATTGGTTTCAACAAAGGTACTACTAACAATAATTTGTACTTCAAAATTGATCATGAAAATATTTTGATTGTTGAAGTGTTTGTTGATGATATCATTTTTGGAGGAAGAGATAGTATGTGCAAAATCTTTATAAATCAAATGAAAAGTGAATTTGAAATGTCCATGTTTGGAGAAATGAATTTCTTCTTGGGTCTACAAATCATTCAAACAAAGAAAGGAATCTTCATTTCTCAGACCAAATATGTGAAAGAATTGCTGAAGAAATTTGGGATGGAAGACTTAAAACCTATGAGTACTCCTATGGCAACCAGATGTAAATTGAGAAAAGATGATGACTCTCCTAAGGCTGATCAGAAAAAGTACAGATCAATGATTGGAGGATTGTTGTATCTCACTCAAACTAGACCTGACATTATGAATGTTGTTGGTCTTGTCGCTAGATTCCAACCTGATCCTAGAGAATCTCATGTCATGACAATCAAGAGGATTTTTAGATATGTAAAAGGGACAGTTGAGTATGGTCTATGGTATCCTAGAGATCATAATTTCTCTCTTCATGCATATACAGATGCAGATTAGGCAGGAGATGTGGATGACCGGAAGAGTACCAGTGGTGGAGCATTCTTTTTGGGGAAAAGATTGGTTTCTTGGCTAAGCAAGAAACAAGAGGCAATATCTCTATCCATAGCAGAAGCAGAATACATTGCAATAGCAGGTAGTTGCACTCAAGTTTTGTGGATGAAGTAGATGCTAAGAGACATCAGAGTGGAGTATGAGGAACCTATCACAATCTTCTGTGACAATTCAAGTGCAATAAATATATCTAAGAATCTGATGTTGCATTCAAAGACTAAACATATATCAATAAAGTTTCAGTTTTTGAGAGAGCAATTGAACAAGAATGAAGTCAAATTAGAGTTTGTTCCTTCCAAGGATCAGATTGCAGATATCTTTACTAAACCTCTACCTAAGGACTCTTTTGAGTATCTCAGGGAGAAGTTAGGGGTTATTACCCCTCTAGTGATGAACTAAGGTGCATTGATCTGTATCAGTCTAGTGGATATCACAGTCATATCTTGTGGTCTAGATTGATGTTGGGGAGCTGCTACTCAGGGGGAGTAGCTGGTATAATTCTAAAGTGGTGGAGTTGCAAGTATGTGCCCTTTGCCATTGATGTCAAAGGGGGAGAGAAGACATGTGAAAAAAAAGTGGTTGCTGATCAAAGGGGGAGTAGTAAATGAAGAGAAGACATGTGAATGATTGTTGTTGATAGGGGGAGGTGTGTCAGTAAAGAAAAGTTCTTATCTTGATGGTCAAAATAGTTTTTCACATCATATGTTGCCATCAATGACAAAGAGGGAGATTGTTGCAAGTATGGGCCTAACCAGTGTTGTCATTAATGTCATAATTCTCCTGTTGCATTAATAATAAGGATTGGATGAGCTGTATGCTGAGGATATTGAGAAAATTAGTCATATCAGGAAGAAAGAAGAACAATGAAGACAGTGAGGTAAAGATCCAAGATAAAATGAAGATCAAAGGATGTACTACAAAGGGTTTGTAGATATGTGTCTTAAGATGATCCAGTAAAGATTTTAGAGGTCTGCATGAAGATCTAAAGAAGTTATGGCTACTCAAGTATGACTGGTTCTGGCAGAAGTTCAGAGGTGACAAAATGATACAGAAAGGTCTGATGAGATCTGGAAATGAAATATCTTGTTCTACTGATTTGGTGGAGTGTGTGGGAAGTCAATGTGAATTGACAACCCAATTGGATCGTGGTCTGGAGGTCCACAAGCATCTATTCCATTATGACAGTGATGATAGACTATGTTCTTGAGGTTTCAGATGAAGGAGACAAGGATTTCAGTAAGCAGATGTAGTGTGGATGTTCTTAGTGATTCACACAAGCTTGTGGAGGTCTTTGGATCATGTCTAATTCATGTTGGTGGTTTGCATTGGAGTTTGAGCTCGCAATTGAAGAATTACTTCCAGGTGATGGTGTTCTTCCTAAGTCTGGCCGACCGGATGAGTTACACATCCTACGGATGATCTTGAAGATGTTATGTGAAGATTGGCATGCTCCTAAATGAAGATTGAAGTCTCAGATCTATGTGGCCGACAATGTGTTGATCCGTGTGAAGTCTTTTTGTAATTAGTCATGTTGTATTTATGTGTTTTCTCTGTAATGTAATGCTGACTTGGATGATTATTCCTAAGTCGATGTCTTGTATAAATAAGGAGTTACAAAGTTATTTCAAAAGTATCTTGTGGAGATGAGAGTGTGGTAGAGAGGAGGAGAGCAAAAGGCAGAGTAGAAGTTTTTGGGCTTAAATGGAATTGACTCAAGCATGGTGAAGATGCTATTCTTCAATTCAAGTATGTAATACTTATTATTTTGTAGATAGTGTGTCTCTTGTAGGTAGTGGGCCTCTTGTGAGCAGTGTGCTCGGGCAGTGAGCCCTAATTGGCATGTGCCATTTTGTTCTTTCTATTCTTCTAATAGAGAATACAATCTTGGGTTAGTCACCCCATGGTTTTTCCCTTAACTGGGTTTTCCACATTAAAAATCTTGGTGTCATACATGTTAATGTCTTTCTACTCTTGAATTGTTCCATTAAGTTTCCATGATTGATTTATCATTATACTGTTGAATTAAAAAAAGAATTTAAGTGGTTAATTGCAAGAAAGTTTTGAACAACTGATTCACCCCCCCTCTCAGTTGTTTGTCCTAAATCTAACAATTAGTATTAGAGCCAAGTTCCTCTCAAAGAGCTTAACCACTTGAGGAGATCCAGGATGTCGTCATACAAGAAGGATAGTCCAAGGTTTGATGGAACAAAATACACTCTTTAGAAAAGTTGCATGGAATGCCACTTGCAATGTATGGAAATTCAATATTGGATTATGGATTCAAAGAAGTATGATCTCCCACAGAATGGTCCATGCTCCGTAGATGAAATCAGAGATGCTGAAAATAATCTACGAGCTAAAGAAGCTCTTCTAAGTGCCTTATCTGATTCAGAACTGACAAATGTTGTTGATCTAAAAACTGCATATGAGATCTGGCAAAAGTTGGAACTTATGCATGAAGGAGACAAGTATGTGAAATGTGCCAAGCTACATAGTCTGAAAGGAAAATTCAAAAACCTAAAAATGAGAGAAGATGAAAATATCACTACATTTATGCCTAGAGTAAATGAGCTTGTTTGTGGCATTAGATGTGCTGGTGGAGTCTTGGATGAAGATGGGATTGTTGGCAAAGTTCTTAGATCCCTTCCTGATTCTTACAAATACAAGGTTGCTGCCATTGAAGAATTCAAAGCCCATACAGGTGTCACAAGAAATCAATTGGTTGGTAAATTGGTTGCATTTGAATTGACCGAGTTTGGAGATGCCCCCCCCAAGATTGAATCTACATTCAAAGCTAGTACATTTGTAAAAGGCACACAAAGGTTTGATCCGGGAGAGAACTCTTCAAGGAAACTATCATGGTATGAAAAAGCAAGAAAAGACCTGGAAGAAGATGAAGTTGAAACTGCTCAACTTGAAGCCCTTATTGCAAAAAAAATGTCAAGAGGATCTGATAAGTATGAAGGGAAATTGCCTTTTAAGTGTTTTAACTGCAATAAGATTGGTCATTTTGCCTCAAGGTGTCTGGAAATATTTTTAAGGCCAAACCCTAACAGATCAAGGTTCCAAAAGAAATGCTACTATGTTCATGAAGATGATGATAATGAAGGAGTAACAGATGATAAATCAAAGGTAGGAAATAAATCCGGAAGTGACTGGGTGTTTATTGCCATCAAGGTAGAAGATGTAATGCCCTCTAAATCTGTCAATCATAAAATTGTGGAAAGAGCTCTGGCTGCCCAAGTTAAAGAAAAGCATGATTGGGTCATTGACAGTGGATGCTCCCACCATATGACAGGTGACAAAAACAAGTTTATAGATTTGGAAAGGTATGAAGAAGGAGTTGTAAAATTTGGTGATAATTCTGCTGGCAGAATTAGAGGTAGAGGAACTATTTCTTTTGATGGAAAGAACAAAACTGGTAATGTACTGTATGTTGAAGGCCTGAAGCATATTCTTCTCAGTGTTGGATAGTTGGTGGACAAAGGCTATGATCTCTGGTTCAAGAATGGAAAATACAAGATCTTTGAAAGTTTCAGAACAAAGATTGCATCCTATACCCAGACTAAAGATAACATCTTCCACTTGGTTGGTACTTGTAAAAGCTATTTATTTGTTCAAATTGATCAGAGTTGGTTGTGGCATAGAAGAATGTGTCATGTGAATTTTGATAATATCATTAAAATAAGCGACACCCAGGCTATGAGAGATCTTCCAAAACTAGTAAAACCTACTAATAGTATGTGCAAAGAATGCCAGTTGGGTAAGTAGAGTAGAGTTACATTCAGAAGTAAGGAACAATCTTCTACCAGATTATTGGACCTAATTCATACTGATCTATGTGGTCTGGTAAGAATTAGAAGTGTTCAAAACTAGGAATGAAATCATGATTTATAAGGATATCATGGAGTTGTGATTGAGTTTTCCCCCATGTGATGTATATACAAACATGAAATATCATGTCAATTAATAATGATAGCGTATATGATCCTTGTAAGGTTATAAATTGCCTAATTTACAATCTCCACTTTACATTTTTGCACTAATTTTGGTGTCCAATTCTCAAGAGTGTTTTTAGGAACAACTACACCTAATTTTGACTTCTCCCATGATCACATAAAGTGGACTCTTGAATCTTCAAAGACATCTATGCTACCCAATGCTAGTGTCCAAGTTCAAATTTCAAAATGTGACTTTACCCACTTCTTTGTGCCCTAATCTTACTATATTTTTAATGTTAACTTTCTTGAAAACCTAGCATAGGCTCATTTTTAAACCCTTTTTTCCTTCCAACTCACTTATTATTGAATCATTGATAAAACTTACTACCACTCCATCCTCTGACAAACAAGTGAATTGTGAAGATTTTATTCAAGAAGTAGGGCAACAAGTTGAAGACTGAATTTTTGAGAAGTGTGAAGCTCCCCTAAGCCATCAAGCCATGGATCCTTTGTATTTTTCCTTCCCTTTGATTTTTGTTCCCTTATTCTATTTATCCTATTTATTTCTCCATTCCCCCATTAGAGAGCTATTAGGAGCTAATTTCCCTCACCATAGCCAAATCCCAAAACTGAAAACCCTTCCCATCATCTTCCCACCTAGATCTGAAACATTTCTACCCTTTCCCTATTACTTGTACCCCTTCTTTGTGTTTATTTACATGTCCTTTTGTCTCCATCACAATTAATCACTACATATTCTTAGTACTCCCCTCTAAGGGTTTATCTTATGATCTATATATTTTGCACACACCATCAACTCTTTACCTCTAGGTCTATACACACTCCAAATCTTTCTAATAGTTCTTTGGGGAGGATGAACTATATGGCCAATAGAGGATTGACTAAGGTATTATCCTATACAACACACCCTTTTTCTCCTATCCCCTACATTTAGCTTAGATTATGTCATTGTTTGGAACATACGTTCACATTTTTTGAGCGTGAGGAAGATTAGGAGACGAAGATGAATATCTCTAGAAAGTTTCAAAAGACCTAGAGACCAAGACACATACACCTATGATGGTTAGTTGTTCCACTAAACATTATTGAAGTGCCCCTTGACTCTACTGCAATGCCCTTAACTCTATAGTTGCACCCATCAACAAGTTTTTGCAACACCTAGATATCTTAGAACATACTCAAAACTTACTATAGTTACATCTCAACCTTCCTAGTCCATTTCTAGCATCACATTTATTGATTTCTAGGAGCACATGTTTTATTTTTGTGTTTATTTATTGTAACATTTCCATTTGTGATTTTCCATTCCCTAACTCCTATATTATTGATTATAGCTCAAATTAGCATAGTTTAGTTTACATATTTTGTTATTAATCAATTTTTCTTAATCTAGATAGTTCAAAACAAATCTAAACTGGTTATCTCCTAGGTGTTATAAGATTTGGGGGTTCTAAAAATCTATCTTTCAACCCCCTCAAACTGAATGCATAACATCATTATGGATTCATTTTAAGGAGAGGAGAAATGATATATAATGTTTAAAATTGGCAATGTAATAGCTCTATATGTAAATAGTGGACAAATGTGGACATATTGATCTACAAATAGATCTAGTATTAATTTAAACTCCATGGAAATGTGATCATATATCATAAGAAACTTGTGCTATAGGATTCAAAATTCTAGGTCTTTAATGGCATCAAAATATGAATATTCTTGGATATTTTGATTCATCTCAAAAATTATACATTTAAAAAAATGACACATCTATTTCAACTTTGTATGCAAAAGTTATGGCTCCTATAAGTTGGAGGGCACAAAATTGTTAGAAAATTAAATAACTTTTGAAAGCACCCAAGGTGATGAAAAGTGGTGGTTTCAAAACTGTAGGGATAATTTTGAAAGTGATCTTGTCAAAAATAGGGTGTTTCACTTTAGGACAAGAAAACATCCCATGACATTCCAAATACTTTAGGTTTTTGAATTCTTGTGACTTTTGGACTTTGTATGGGCTTGTGAGGCATAAATATGCTATTATAAATGGAAAAACATCAATTCAGAGGGAATTGAGTTGAATTCCATGAGAAAACTTCATAGTTCCTAATGATTAGTTGGTAATTTAGTCTAATCATACTTGTGAGAGAGTTGTGTTAGAGGTCTCAAGGATTGATCTCATCAAGATTTAGGCTAGTTGTATATTAAAGTGGCCAAGGACTATAATTATCATTGAAGTTGTAGATTTTAAGTGAGTTGTAGGTCACATCCTGCTAGAGTTGTCTCCCACATGTGAGTTTCTCTAGAGGAAATCCTTTATCTAAGTCTTAATTGTGAATGGTGTTTTCCCTCATTTACATATTGAAAATTAAGTTAATCAATGAGAAAGTTTACAAAACTTCATTCCTTCTTAAATTTGTATGTTGACCATCATTGTCTAGAATACCCATCCTAGTTTATAGATCAAGTAGTATCAAATAAGTTCTCTCCTTGTGGATTTCTAAGAAAATTTACATATTTAGACAAAACTTGAGCAAGTGGAGAATTTTTTCCTTAACAAAAGCGATAGTGAGTTCCAAATTCAAAAAAGGATAACTAAAGAGCATGAAGAGGGAAGCAAATTTTATTGATTAAGCAAGGTTCCTCAAGCTAGAAACTGATATCACAAAAACATATCAATTATTAGAGATTACAAGAGCCTAATGGAGAATCCCAAAATAAATTTTACTTATTGAAGGATTCCAAGAACACAACCTACTTTGAAGTATAAGAAAATTTATATCGTGAAACAATTGTACAAAGAATGCCTCAATAGGTGACCAAAGAAAGAATTGATATTCCACCATTTGAAGGAGATACAGAAAAGCTGGTGCATTGGTTGGATCAATTGGATGTATATTTTAAAATGCATTCTTTTACTTTGTAAGAAAAAATTCCTATTCTAGATTGATCTACTAGTAAGGTACAATTTGAGTTGGTTTAAAAATCTTTTATATTTTATGTATTCAAGAAAGTGAGTTCCTATTAAATCTTGGGGTTAATTTAAGAAATAGTTTGGAAAATAATTTAACCCATAATGTCATAACGGGGATAAATGTATGGAGGTAAAAGAAGCATGTGCATGTGATCATAGTGCTCCATCATCCTCTAATAAAAGGGAATCCATGACCAAGAAAAAGAAGGTCAGTGCTAGAAGAATAAAACCAAATCCTTCTAAGCATTATGACCATTGCCATTCTATTCATAATCTAAATATAAATTATTGGAAACTAAGGTAAAAAGGGTAAGAAACCCTATGTCTATGATTTCAAGAAAGATTATTGCAATTATAAGTTGATTCTAAATTGATTGCACTACTCAAAAAGGTTGATTATTTGACATTAGAAGAAAGGGAGTAATCAAAATTATTTAACATAAAATTTTAAGTGAAGCATGTTAAGATTCATTCTATTTTTTTATCTTGGTTCATTATAATAATATAAATTACATACTTTGCAATTTTATTATTATAGTTTTGTACGAATTTTAGCCCCTTTCTCATCTTATGCCTTTTGACCTTGCTTTGACTTCATTTTCCTTCTTCTCAACCACTCCTATTCTTCCTTTTTTGTCTCCCCTCTCAAGCCCCATTTTTCCTCCTTTTCTTTTATTTTCTTTCCCTCACTTAATTTATTACCCTTTTCCATGTTCTTTTATCCCTTGTTTTAATAACAAACACATTTTTTTCCATAATTTATTATAATGAGTAGAAAATGCTTCTAGATATAGCCATGTGTTAGTTTTTGACATCAACATTTTGGATCACATTCCATGATCCATCATTAGGATGAGGAAAAAATTAAGGTAGGTTGTAAACCATATTCCTTATGAAGAAGAAGAGAAAGAAGAGGTAGAACAGAAATGAGGAGAGAGAGAAGAAAGAAAACTTAAGAAGTTAAAACCACAAAATAATAATAAATCCAAAAAACAAATGTAACTAAAACAAATCTCTTAACATTGATGAAAACATTTAATTTCCAATAATATTACCAAATCGTTAACCTTGTTAGTATTATATTATAATAGCACAAAGATACCATATTATTGCATTAAAGCAACATTGAAAAACTTATAATGATACTAAATTAGATAATTATTAGTAAAAGATTTTTATCAGTAAATGGTGACTATTTGGGGGTCACTCCCATTAAACTATATGTGATCTAAAAAAAAGGAAACCATCAGTTGCTCTTGAAGAGAGCCTTAATTCAAAATTTCCCCTGTATGGGAATTCATTATATTTCTTTTAGATACATATCAGTTTTTGTGTTATAAAGCTTGAAATTAACATACTATCTGTTGGAAAATAAACTTATTACGTATATATCTATTGCTATCATATATAAAACTAGACGGACCTTGCATTATCCTCTTCCTGGTGGTCTCTTCTTGTTGCAAGTATGTGCTAACCAGTGTTGTCATTGATGTCAACATGCTTGTGTTGTCATTGGTGTCAACTGTATCTTTTGATATTGCTGAATGTTGCTTAATTGAATTGTCATGTTAAGGTGATTTGAATGACTTGAAGAAGTGCTGATGTTGTTGGTATATTGTTTATGTTGCTAAGTTTTCAAGTGCTTTTGAGAAAATTTGTGCTCCAAGAGGAAACAGTGTGTTACAGAGTATTCTTGCTTGTAGGATACTGTCTGAGTGTTTGCTCCGTATTTCTTCTATGTTGAAGACCAGAGTGTGAGATTTGGATATGTTTTAGAGAAGTGTTTGAAGATGCTAAATCCAAATTTTGGTGGTCCAGATCTTTGTGCAGTAGATGTTATGTTCAGCAGTTTGAAGATTGTAATTGACATAGTTTCTGAGTTGTGTAGAGGTGTCTGGGAGAAAGTATTTTGCTTCACATTTCTCTGCAAAGTGGTTTCAGGTGGTGTAGTTCTGGACATATGTTTATAAGGCCCCTATCTATCTTTATTCTAAAGGCTTTGTGATTTATTGCTCCAAAAAGTAAGAAATTGTGTAGCAGAGTTCGACAGTGTTGTCTGTGAGCAGACAATCTCCTTTAGGTGAGAGGTATTGCAGATGTTTTTGTTGGTTTCCAAGTGATTTAATGTTATTCGTGGATGTCTCTAGATCTTATTGAAGGATTGTGCTACATTCACAAGTTATGGTTGTGTTCTTGGAAGCGTGTGCCTAAAGATCCTAGTGTTAACACCCATCTTGGCTGGCTTGGTTATTTACACTCTTTACGGAGGTGCTTTGTGGATTGTGGAATCATGCTAAAGCATGTAAAGATGTTTTTAGGTCTGATCTAAGCTATGAAGTGGTCTCCCTTCATTCATTTTCTCTGCAAGTTTGTTTAGGTCTAGACCTGATTTGAATTGTGTATGTTTGCCAACCTTGGAGAGTATTCCAAAGGTTGTAGAATGTATTTCCAACCTTGATGTATGTTCCAAGGTTGATGATTGGTATAAATCAATGTAAAAGATTCATGTGTATGTGTGTGTGTAAAGAAAGATGTTTGTGTTGTAAGGGTGCGAAGGTGATATGTATTGTGCTTCATTGGAACTAAACTTAGGCATGTTGTACATGCTATAATATCAGTTCTTGGCAGTGAGCCACCCCTTGGTAGTAAGTCATCCCTTGGTAGTGAGCCACTCCTTAGCAGTGAGCCACCTTTTGGCTATGAGCCTATTGCAATGAGCCATTTGGCAGTGAGCCTCTTTGTAATTTGGTATTGATACTACTATATATTGTGAGCTAATCCTCACCATGGTTTTTCCCTCTTTAGGATTTTCAACATAAAGTTTGGTGTTCTCTTGTGCATGATGTTGATGTGATCAAGGTTATGTTATCTGTCTTTCATGTTTAATCTTCATAACATAATTAAGGTTTAAAAGAATTGATGTGGATATAATTATGTTTGTAAGGGTTTAAAGTTTTTTATACAACTGATTCACCCCCCCTCTCAGTTGTCTTGTGTATTCAACAATTGGTATCAGAGCGAGGTTCCTTGGAAGAAAGCCTAATAGATTAAGGTAGATCTGGGATGGTGTACAAGAAAGACATTCGTTAGTTTGATGGAACTGACTATATGCCTTCTGGAAGGTACAAATGCAAAGTTATCTAATTTCTCTTGGTTACAATGTGTGGAGAATGGTTAAAGATAAATACACTATACCTAAACATGATCTGATGATTGCAAGTGAAATAAGGGATTATGAGACTAATGGGAAAGCTAGAAATGCCCTATCTAATACTAAAATGGCAAAAGTGTTGGATCTGGAAACTACTCATGACATCTAGGAAAAATTGAAGGGTATCTATGAAGGTGATGAATTTGTTAAGAAATCCAATATGTAGAACTTGAAATCCAGATATGAAACTATGCAGATGTCTGAAGATGACAACATAACAAATTATATGCAGAAGGTTGATGAAGTTGTCAATGGCATCAAAGGTCTTGGTGGAACTCTGACTGATGAAGAAGTTGTGAATAAAATACTTATAACACTTCCCAAATCTTATAGTCATAAAGTGTCTGCTATTGAAGAATTGCTAGATACAGGAAATCTTTCAAAAGATCAATTTCTTGGAAAACTTACTTCTTTTAAGATGAGAGAATTTGGGACTACTAAGGGTCCTGTGAAAGTTGAGACTACTTTCAAATCCAAATCAAAAAAGATCGTTAGAGTAGATAAGTATGATGTGGAATCGGATGAGGAAAACATTGATGAGATTGATGCAAACATTATAAATAGAATGAAAAGGGAACTAGAAAGTTCAGAGGTAAGTTACCTTTCAAATGTTTTAGTTGTGGTAAGATTGGCCATTATGCTTCAAGATGTCCTGATAGAACTTTGAAGATCAAGAATGAAGAAGGTAAAGGTAAGATGGTAAGGAAAAGTTACTATGTTAAAGATGATTAAGGGGTAATTGATGATGAATCTGGTTTTGAAGATGGTAATTCTAGTGAATGCTTGTCTATTGCTACAAAAGCAAATGTTGTTTCTGCTAACCTTGCAAGTTGTGTGAAGGAAGGAAGTCTGGAAGAAGAGAAAGAGATGTCTGCATTTCATGCTAGAAAGGAAAAGGATGAATGGGTCATTGACAGAGGATGTTAAAATCACATGATAGGAGATAAGAGTAAGTTTGTCAAATTGGAAAAGTATGATGGAGGACTAGTTAGATTTGGTGATGATGCAGCTGGTAAGATTTGTGGAAAAGGGTCAATTACTTTTGATGATAAGCATAATACAGATGATGTTCTTTATGTTAAAGGCTTAAAGAATAATCTTCTAAGTGCTGAATAGATGTGTAATAAAGGATACAATTTGATGTTTAAGAACAATGGATTCATGAGATGAGGAAAAGCTCTAGAACTATAATTATTGCTGGTAAGAAGACTCATGGTAATGCTTATCATTTGAAAGGTACTGACAATTGTTGTTTGTTGGCTCAGATAAATGAAAGATGGTTATGGAATAGGATAATGTGTCATATTAACTTTGATAATTTGGTGAGAATAAGCTCAGTCCAAGCTGTAAGAGACATGCCTAAGATTGTGAAGCCTGCTAATGCTATTTGCAAAGAATGTCAATTTGGGAAGAAAACAAAGACTAGTTTCAAGAGCAAGGAACAATCCACTACTAATTCATTGGAGTTGGTGCATACAGATTTGTGTGGTCCTACAAGAATAAGAATTATACAAGATGACAGGTATTTCATGCTAATTGATGATTATTCAAGAATGACTTGGGTTACTTTCCTTAAAGAAAAATTAGAAGCCCTAGACAAGTTCAAGGCATTTAAAGCAATGGTTGAAAATGAAATGGATTTGAGAATCAAGTGTCTAAGATCTGACAGAGTTGGTGAGTTTACTTCAAATGAATTCAACTCTTTTTGTGAAGAACATGGAATAAAGAGACAATTGTCTACTCCCAGAACTCCTCAACAAAATGGAGTAGTTAAAAGGAAGAATAGAACAGTTCAAAAAGCTGCTAGAACAATGATCAAAGAAGATGACCTTCTAGAAGTATATTGGAAAGAAGCTATTCATACTACTATCTACATTCAGAATAGAGTGCAAGTCAAAGAAAATGGAACAAAGACATCTTATGAGCTATGGTATGGAAGAACTCCTACTATCAAGTATTTCAAAATTTTTGGAAGTAAATGCTATATTAGAAGAGATGAAGAGTTGAGAAAGTTTGATGCTAGATGTGATGAAGGCATATTCCTTGGGTAGTCCACTAAGAGAAAATCCTACTGGTGCTACAACAAAAGGTTGAGGAAGATTATTGAAAGTGCAAATGTGACTTGGTAGATGAAGATATTCAGAAAAACTTAGAGCCTAATGGATACGAGTCAGATGAGTATGCTGATACAGAAGCAGTTGAAGAAGTCAAAGACAAGGAAGTTCAGATTGATGAAGAAGAAGCTTTGGAAAGAATTCCTAAAACCGCCAAGTATGTACAAAAGAATCACTCAGAGGATCAAATCATTGGTGACAAAAACAAAGGCATTTTGACAAGAAGAAGAGTTGCAGAAGAACATGTAAATCTCTGTTTAATTTCAAAGGTTGAACCTAAGACCATCTCTGAAGCATGTAAAGATGAACATTGGGTCAAGGCAATGGAAGAAGAATTAATGTAAATTGAAAAGAACAAGACTTGGGAACTTGTCCCCTAGGCCTGTAGATAAGAATAAGATTGGAACAAAGTGGGTTTTTCAGGAATAAGTTGAATGAGAATGGAGAAGTGATAAGAAATAAAGCTAGACTTGTATGCAAAGGCTACTCACAAGTGGAAGGAAGAGACTATGAGGAAATTTTTTCTCCAGTGGCAAGACTGGAAGCTATAAGGTTATTTTTGGCTAATGAGCACATAATGACTTCAAATTATATCAGATGGATGTAAAGTCTGCCTTTCTGAATGGTGAGTTGGAAGAGGAAGTATATATAGAGCAACCAGATGGATTTCAGTTATTAGACAAACCAAAAATGGTATGTAGATTGAAGAAGGCATTATATGGACTCAAGCAATCTCCTAGAGCTTAGTATGCCAAATTGGATAGGTATTTTTTGTAGCAGAGATTTAGTAAAGGGTCTACAAACAATAATTTGTATATCAAGGTAAGCAAAGATCAAATTCTGATTATTGAGGTCTATGTAGTGTTGAGTGCACAAGACAATTGAGAGGGGGTGAATCAGTTGTATCAAAAACTTTAAGCCTTCACAAACATAATCACATCCACATCAATTCACTTAAACCTTAATTTTGTTATGAAGATTAACATGAAAAATAGATAAAAAAAACTTAATCACATCAACACAATGCATAAGAGAACACCAAATTTTTATGTGGAAAACCCTAAAAGGGAAAAACCACTGTGAGGATTAGCTCACAATATAATGCAGTATCAATATTGAATTACAAATAGGCTCACTACCAAAGGGCTCACTACCCAAAAGAATGCTCACTGCAATAGGCTCACCACCAAAAGGTGGCTCACTGCTAAAGGGTGGCTTACTACCAAGGGGTGGTTCACTACCAAGAGGGGTGGCTCACTGTCATGAACTAATATGATAGCATCTACCACATGCCTAAGTTCAGTTCCAATGAAGCACAATACATATCACCTTTGCTGCCTCACAACACAAACACTTTCATCTTTACATGTTCACACACACACATTCTACACATGAATCCTTTACATTTATTTATACCAATCATCAACCTTGGAACATACATCAAGGTTGGCAACATAATCTACAACCTTTGGAACAGTCTCCAAGGTCAGAAAACACGCACAATTTAAATTAAGTCTGGACCTAAACAAAATTGTGGAGAAAATGAATGAAGGAAGACCACTTCAAATCTTGGCTTGGACCTAAATACATCTTCAAATGCTTCAACACACTTCCACAATCCATGAAGCACCTCCACAAAGAGTGTAAAGAAGCAGGTTGGCCAAATGTAGTGTTAACACTAGAATCTTTAGGCACACGCTTCCAAGAAAACAACTGTAAATTGTGGACTAAGCACAAGGCTTCAACACAATCTGGAGACATCCACGAACAACCTTCAGTTACCTGAGAATCAATAAAATCATTTGCAACACCTTTCACCTGAGGAAGATTCACTATTTGCTCACAAACAACACTGTCAAACACTACTACACAATATCTTTCTTTTTGGAGCACCAAATCGCAAACATATACATTCCAAAACTGCAACACCTAAAACCACTCTACAGAGAAATGTGGAGCAAAATACTTTCTTCCAAATACCTCTGCACAACTTAGAAACTCTATCAAATACAGTCTTCAAACTAGTGAACCTAACTTCCACTGCACAGCGATCCAGACCACCACATTCTAGATCTAGCATCTTCAAATACTTCTCTAAAACATATCCAAATCTCACACTCTGGTCTTCAACACAGAAGAAATGTGGAGCAAAAACTCGGACAGTATCCTGCAAGCCAAAATATTTTGTAACGCACTATTTCCTCTTGGAGAGAAAATTTTCTTAAAAACACTTGGAAACTCAGTAGCATGAACGATATGTCAACAACATCAGCACTTCTTCAACTCATCCAAAACATCTTAACATGATGACTCAATCAAGCAACATTCAACAATATCAGAAGACACAGTTGACACCAACATCAATGACAACACCGGTTAGCACATACTTGCAACATGTAGATGATATAATCTTTGGTGGAAATGGAGGTATGTGTAAGAACTTTACAGATGATATGCAAAAAGAATTTGAGATGTCCATGTGTGGTGAGATGAACTTCTTTCTTGGACTGCAAATTAATTAGATAAATAAGGGAATTTTCATTTCACAATCAAAGTATGTCAAGGAGTTGTTGAAGAAGTTTGGAATGGAAGAATCTAAACCAGTTTGTGCTCCCATGACAACTAGTTGCAAGCTAAGTAAAGATGATCAATCTCCTAAGGCTAATCAGAGCAAATATAGATCAATGATTGGAGGACTGCTATGCCTAACTCCTACCAAACCATATATCATGCATGCAATCTGTCTTGTGGCAAGATTTCAAGAAGATCCCAGATAGTCACATGTTATGGAAATAAAAAGGATATTTAGGTATATCAAGGGCACTCCAAATCATGGTTTGTGGTATCCTAAGAAAAATGACTTCAACCTAAGTGCCTATACAAATGTAAATTGGGTTAGATGTGTAGATGACAAGAAAAGTACAAGTGGTGGTGTGTTCTTTCTTGGAGATAGAATTGTGTCATGGCAAAGAAAGAAGTAGGATTCAATATCCTTATCTACTGCTGAGACAGAGTACATTGCAACAACATCATGTTGTACACAAGTGCTATGGATGAGATAAACTTTGAAGGATATCAAAGTTGAGTATGAGGATCCAATTTTCATTTTCTGTGATAACACAAGTGCCATTAATATTTCAAAGAACCCAGTGATTCATTCAAGGACAAAGCATATTTCTATCAAATATCACTTTCTAAGAGAGAAGGTTGCAGAGAAAGAAGTGAAGCTTGAGTATATGCCTACAAAAGACCATGTTGCTGACATTTTCACCAAGGCTCTTCTTAAGGATACATTTGTGTATCTTCGGGAGAGGTTAGGAGTTATTGCCCCTCCTTTATTGAACTAGATGCATAAGGAAGTGCATCAGTCCAGTGTGACTTAGGAGTCATTTCTTTTCTGGACTGATGATGGAGGCTACCTCTTAGGGGGAGTAGGTAGTGTTGTAGTTAGAGGAAAGCATTCAATGTAGTTAAGAATAGTGCAAGTATGTACAACATCATATTCAAGGGGAGAAAGATTGAAGAAGGTATGTCACCCTTTGCCATTGATGTCAAAGGGGGATAGAGTTCATGTGAAAACACAAAGAGAGAGTAAGATGTATACAAGAAAGGGGGAGAATAAGATTTGTGTAGAATTGTGTCATGATGGTTTTTCACATCATATGTTGCCATCAATGACAAATGAGGAGATTGTTGCAAGTATGTGCTAACCGGTGTTGTCATAGATGTCAACATGCTTGTGTTGTCATTGGTGTCAATTGTGTCTTCTGATATTGGTGAATCTTGCTTGATTGAATTATCATGTTAAGGTGATTTGAATGACTTGAAGAAGTGTTAATGTTGTTGGTATATTGTTCATGTTGCTAAGTTTCCAAGTGCTTTTGAAAAAATTTGCTCTCCAAGAGGAATCAATGTGTTATAGAGTATTCTGGCTTACATGATACTCTCTCAGTGTTTTCTTTGCATTTCTTTTGTGTTGAAGACTGGAGTGTGAGATTTGGATATTTTTTAGAGAAGTGTTTGAAGATGCTAAATCTAGAATTTGGTGGTCTGGATCGTTGTGCAGTAGAAGTTATGTTCACCAGTTTGAAGATTGTAATTGATAGAGTGTTTGAGTTGTGCAGAGGTGCCTGTGAGAAAGTATTTTGCTCTGCATTTCTCTGTAGAGTGGTTTTAGGTGGTACGGTTCTAGACATGTGTTTATAAGGCCCCAAGCTATCTTCATTTCAAAGGATTTGTGATTTGGTGCTCTGGAAAGCAAGATATTTTGTAGTAAAGTTTGACAATGTTGTCTGTGAGTAGATAGTGAATTGTCCTCAGGTGAAAGATGTTGCAAATGTTTTTGTTGGTTTCCAAGTGATTTCATGTTGTTTGTGGATGTCTCTAAATCATGTTGAAGGCTTGTTCTATCTCCACAAGTTATGGTTGTGTTCTTGGAAGTGTGTACCTAAAGATCCTAGTGTTAACACCAATTTTGGCTAACCTGGTTGTTTACACTCTTTGTGGAGGTGCTTCATGGAATGTTGAAGCATGCTAAAGCATGTGAAGATGTGTTTAGGTCTGAGCTAAGTTATGAATTGGTCTCCCTTCATTTGTTTGCACTGCAAGTTTGTTTAGGTCTAGACCTAATTTGAATTGTGTATGTTTGCCGACCTTGGAGATAGTTCCAAAGGTTGTAGAATGTATTTCCGACCTTGATGTATGTTCCAATGTTGATGATTGGTATAAATAAACATAAAAGATTCATGTGTATGTGTATGTGTGTGAATAAGGATGTTTGTGTTGTAAGGGTGTGAAGGTGATATGTATTGTGCTTCATTGGAACTAAATTCAGGCATGTGGTAGATGCTATCATATCAGTTCTTGGCAGTGAGCCACCCCTTGGCAGTGAGCCACCTTTCGGCTCTAAGCCTATTACAGTGAACAATCTTTTGGGCAATGAGCCCTTTTCCAGTGAGCCTTTTTGTAATTTGGTATTGATATTACTATATATTGTGAGCTAATCCTCACCATGGTTTTTCCCTCTTTAGGGTTTTCAACGTAAAATCTGGTGTTCTCTTGTGCATGGTGTTGATATGATTAAGGTTTTGTTATCTATCTTTCATGTTTAATCTTTATAACATAAATAAGGTTTACAAGAATTGATGTGGATGTAATTATGTTTGTCAGGGTTTAAAGTTTTTGATACAACTGATTCACCCCCTCTCAGTTGTCTTGTGTATTCAACACTTCTAACCATGGTTGCTCCTCCTCATCACTTGAGTCCATTCCAGACTCCTCTAAAACTGCTGCTTCACTCCAGTCCATGCCCTTTACATCATTGATCCCTGCCAGTAGCTTCAAAAATTCTACACCTTAGCATTCTTGGTTTCTCCATTCCTCAACATTTCTTCCTATTGCCTCCATGGTGAAAGGGATCCATGGGACATTTTATGGCCTTAGGATCATTGTCTAGACCCTATTGGTAGGATTGAAGCCAAGTCCATTTACTGCATTATTGAAGACCTCCCAGAGATGGCCAATCCATTGTGGTTTGATTATGGTATTTGCCACTTCCCAGATGGCATCTTCAGACTCTCCTAGGTCCAGTAGAACCCCTACATGAATTTTTGTGATGTTAGTGTTCACCCTATATCTTTGGGTAGAATTCATGAAGACCTCCCCCAAAGCCATTTTGATGGCATGAATGACAATGGGTGAACCTACTTTACAAACCTTCCTCAATCACAAGTTAGAAATTTCACCCATAAATGCAACTTATTGCTTCTTTTCCTCTAAACACATAGTTGACTCCATCTCTCTATTTGTGAAGAATAGAAAGAAATGCCTTTTGAAAAAGATAATAAACTCTCTCTAAGGTTCACACATGACTACTATCAATTCCTTCGATGGTTCCATCTGATCCTTCTGATTGTCTAGTGATACTTATGATCAAACTTGGGATCATTTCATTATTGAACATGTTGTGGGTTGGCTTTAGTTCCACCACCTTATGTTAATATTTCTTTATGGTACTAAGATGTCGTCTCTATTGCCAAGTTGGCAAGCTTGTCAGCTTCACCATTAGCCTCTTTACATATGCGACTTAACTTGAACTCTTCCACGTGTCTAAGGGCCTCCAAGCATAGTTCCATAATATTTTGAAGTTTCCAATTGGAGGTGGAGACATTCTTCAATGCATTGATTAGAATTTTTGAGTCACATTCTATATGAATATATGTGAGTCTTAATTTATCACAAAGTTGCAGCCTTAGTAGAAGAGCTTATGACTCCACCTCATTGTTTGTCCCCTATTGGAGCTTCTTTGTTGCCTTCACAATAATTTCACCCTTATGATTTATTATTATACTACTTGCACTTGAATCTTTGGGGTCCCCCCTGGAGGCACCATAAAAATTCATTTTAACCCAATCTTCATCTGGTGGAGTCCACCTCACATTTTCTCTTGGGTTTGTGTTAGGATGATCCCTACACCTCCCATAAATAGGGGAATTTCAAGGCCCTTCCATGCTTTTTTGATTTCATTGTCCCAATTTGTGAATGAACTCTTCTTGAGTTACTGATTTCTTGCTGCACAGTTTACCACTTCAACAATGGCATTCTCCAATTTGTTTTGAAAGGTTTCCTCTGTCATTGACTTATCTTAAAATAATCTTTTATTCCTCTCCTTCCAAATTTCCCATATCACAATTGATGGACTCACCTACCAAATACTTGAGAAGACAACATTCTTGTGGAGTATCAGCCATGAGCTAAAGAGGGAAGGGATATCATTGGGTAAAGGGCTAGCTCAGTTGAGCTTTGCTAAGGCTCACTTCCAAAAAGTTTCTACAAACTGACAGTTGAGGAGGATGTGGTCCATGGATTCCTCTTCTTCCTTACATAATGCACATTTGTGGGGACAATTAAAGGCTAATTTCTTTAGTTAGCCACTAGTTAGAATCCTCTTTTACAATGCAACCCAAGAAAAGGCACCTACTTTGGGTAAATAGTGTTTGTTCTAGCATAGGTGAATGGGATAATCCTCCTTTGGTGTAGCTTCTTTAATTTCATAACCAATTTTGACATTGTAGTGCCCAGACTCAGCCCGACACCATCTTATACAATCTTCTCCTTGAGAGATAAAAACCTTTCTTTTTGGTAGTTTAGTCTCCATGGTCCTGACTTGATTCTCTTCTAGATCCAAAGACCTCCACAACTTCCATATCCATCTTATTCCTCTCGCACTTTCTTCCATATAGTCTCTAACATGGGATTCCCACATTCTTTCAAAAGCCACTCTTTGTTCTACTAGGTTTGGGATCTCTTTCAAGGATGGGTATCCACTCCACAAGTTCTCCCAAAAAAGTGTAGTTTGACCATTTCTAATCTCCCAAGAGAGGTTATTAGTAATCAAATTTCTACATGAAAGCATAAAGTTCCAAATCATTGATCCTTGAGGAGGGTTGATGGTTGTTAAAATCCTAGATGAGTCATTGCAGTCTAGGTATTTAGTTTGTAAAATCTTAACCATTTTTGTTTGGGGTTTGTTATAGATATTCTGTATCATTTTGCCACCCAATGCTATATTGATGGTTGGGCACTTCCTTATTCTGACCCCTCCTATCATCTTTTGTTTGCATATGTTGTCCCAAGAAATGAGTGGTATTTTCTTGGACTCTGCACTTCCATTCCAAAAGAAAACTCTCATTGTTTGGTTAATAATGTCCTTGATTCTCGTAGGCATTTTGAGGCATGAGAGAGTGTATATGGGGATTGTTTCTATGACAACTTTTAGTATCATAATTCTACCTGCACTAGACAAACATCTTCCTTTCCAAGAAGCCATTTTTGTTGTGATATTGGAGATTAGGTAGTCCCAAAGATAGGATATACACGTACCTTCAAAGAGGGGAATGCCCATATACTTACTTGGTAGAGGTTTAATATTGTGTCCAAGGGAGAGATCAATTTCCCTATGCTTTCTTAGCTCCATGTTAAAAAAATTATATCTAAATTGTTCTTGTCAACTTACTGCCTTAAACTAGGTAGTAACTCTCAACAGTTACTTTGATCACTTTAGATTCCCTAGTTCTGGCCAATCTAAAAAGTAAAGTGTCATCTACAAACTATAAATGTGTGATTGACTCTATGTTTGGCAACACCTTGACTCCTTTCCACCTGCCCTCATTTCTTTTTGATTGCATGAAACACCCAAGGGCTTCAGCCATTATAATGAAAAGGAAAGGGGACAAAGGGTCCCCTTGTTACATATAAGTTGTCATTTATGTCAACAGTGGTATGTTGCATTGTAAGTAATGTCAAAGGAAGATTACAACAACATGGTAATTAGTGAAGACAGTAAAATAAGTGTTCAGAAGTATTGTGAGACAGAGAGGTAAAGTGATGAACATGTGCTGAGATACTCAAAGGAGAAGACATAGAAAATTGGTTAGAAGAGTTGTGAAGTAAAGGAGATGGATCAATATCATCTATACATAGTCATACCTTATTTGCTGAAGTTTATATGTAAGTTGACATTCTTGATATACTTATGTTTGAAGACCATGATTAGTAATGTTGGATTTTTTTCTGCATGATGAAGATATGAACTCATGATGATTGACACCTGATGGATAAAGTTGCAAAAACTTGAAGAAGAATTGAGTAAGTATAGTTTATGTCAGAAAAGGTGTTATAGGCTCAAAAAAATGTACCACATTCTACTGCATCTAAAGATATGAGCTTGTGGATTGGACATGTGGATAAGTATTACTCTCAGGTATCTATGTTTCAAGTTTGAGATCATAAAGTTTACCACAAGGTGTGTTAGAGATATAAAAATTAAGACAATTATGGAATAAGGTAAGTTTAGTCACAGTGGCACTAGAGAATGCTCTACACTTCTCCATAGTTGAAGATATGAAGTTGCAGCTTGGAGGATAGGTAGACATGAGCAGCAAGTATGTATGTTTTAAGTTTCAAGTAATGATATGTATTCTAGATGCTTCCGCTCTGGAGTCATATCTATGAATACATGCCTTGGTACTGAGTAGTATGAAAAGAAGGGGAAATTTAATGTTACTACAGAGCACCGCACATTGATAATTGGTTTTACTAATGGAAAGAAAGGTACACTGGATCAGTTGGTATGCTTAGTTCAATTTTTAATTATTTTTGTTTACCGCAACTATGATCTCCACTATTTCATTTCAAGGATGTGCTATCAGAGTATGGTAAGAATACCATAATCATGTTCAAGAGTTTGTACTAGTAGATAGCTTCTTGGTTTGGTAAGAGAGTTGTTTAGAAATTTTTTACAAGTCATATGACACTAATAATGTGATCCACATGATATAATTTAGTCTTCTCCGGTACCACTTTTGGTCTGGAGTTAAATGTAAGGAAGGGTAAGTGTTTGTTGTGCTGACCTAATATATGTTGATGATCATGCTATGTGTATGGTGTGTACTCCAGCATGGAAGAGTGTGCCAAGTTGAGATAAGACTAGATTATGCCTTATTCTTGAACTGCATTGGAATTTTAGTTACTGCACATGTTTGGGATCCAACTGATATGGCCACTACACATTTCATTCTAGCTGACCAAGGAGAAATATTCTTGAAGCTTGCACAGGATATATATGAAGAATCAAAATCATTGAAAGTGTGTTGTGTTGTGAATGATAAAGTAGAATCAATATTGTGTCAATATACTTACAACAGAAGCATATATGATGATGAAATGTGCTAAGGATCAGTTCATGTAACATAATATAGTTGCAGAAGATATGATGAAATTTGCAATGGTAAAGAAGAATTCCTAAATATGTTTTGATGTTATGGAGATCGGTATTGTTGTTGTAAGGAAGATAGATAATAGTACAGAGGCTGAAGTGATCAACATTTTGTGTTGCATGAAGAACATTATGATAAGCTTTGTAAATATGTAACTCATCAAGAAGTTGCATCATCCTTTGGGTTGTAGCCCTTAAATAATATTGTAATCCTATTTTTATTTGTAAGGTTGGATTTGGATAGTAGATCCAATTAGCTTTCTCACCGTGGTTTTTCACTTCTTGGGTTTTCCACGTAAAATTTGGTGTTATGGTTATGTGCTTTTGTGTTCCTACATTTCTCATGTCTTGAATATTCACATAAGTCTGAATGATGCTAAAAATAAAGTAATTTGATGAAGTACTGATTCACCCCCCTCTCAGTACCTCTATGTGTTCAAAAATTGGCATTAGAGCAAGGTTCCTTGGGTGCAACCTAACAATTGAGGTAGATCTTGGTATGAACACATGGGAACAAAAGTAAGATTCATTGAAAAGAATCCTCCAGAAAATGATATAAACATGACAACTTATAATCTAAAATATTGTGTAGTTGATTATAAAGGAGAACTCATTTCTGCCCTAGAAGATCAGGATGCAGCTAGAAGTGAAAATGAGGGATATAAGATCAAGCTCATAAAATCAAAGGAAGCAATTGCCAAGTTGAAAGTTCAAATTGAAGAATGTAAGAAGGTTGTAGATTGTCTAAATGTCAAGATAAATGACAAATCAGTTGAATTCTCCAAACTTTAAGAAGAAGTTGTCTCCCTAAAGAAAGAATTGGAAAAAAGAAAAGGATCAAATAGATAAAAGTCTAAAACTTCATAAAAGCTCCAACATCCTTGATGAAATAATTAGTTGTCAAAGACCACTTAAGAACAAGGGTGGCATTAGATTTAAGAAAGGTCAGAGTTCAAAGATAGATGCACTTGAAGACTTTTTTGGAATTGAAAAAATCATGTTTGAAAGTGAAAATGGAGAACCTTGTTCTAAAGAATTTGAAGAAGAGGAGCAGGGGATAAATGATGACTTCATAAGTGTCAAGGAAGCTCTCAAGGGGTCTCCTTCTAGACGGGTTACCAATTCCAAGTTCTCTCAATCTTTTTATGGTTACTATTATTCTTGCTATAAATTTGGTTATAAGGCTATCGATTGTAAAACTAAGGCAAGAAGAAATGACTCATGAAGAAAAATTCTTTTTTTCCTACAAGACATGGTGTTGTGATCTATCATTCCTTCTATGGCTATTGTTATGCATGTAATAAGTTTGGTCATAGGGATGCTGAGTGTAGAACCAATATAAAGAGAAATGGTATGACTCCTGAATATAATGTTGCTTGCTACAAATGTAACAATCTTGGGCATAAGGAAATATTTCATAAGAGTGATTATGAGAGACCATCTATTCAACACAAGAAGACAGATGAAATTGTAACTCAACAAAAGAAGGAAATGGCAAAGAGATGGAGAAGAAAGACATAACAAAATGATGAAAAGAAGGAGGAATGTGTGTCTCTGCCTAGTGTATGGGACTCCATTAATGATTGAAAGAAGAGATATGATCAGGGGGATCTAATCAAGATATATCATTTTTTCCCCCTTTCTGGAAGTCATGACATTTACAAGTGAAATCCACTCACATAGTTAAGTTGGAATGAAAATAGTTGGAGAGGATGTTGATATGAAAAGATAGTATCTTTTTCCCAAATGTCTGAAGAAAAATAACTTAATGCAGAGGATTGCAGAGAATTCTTGAGTCTCTATGAGTTCATAGGGCAATCCTGCAGTAGTTTATCTACTAAAAAAAGGTGCATTAATTGTAGAAAGTTGGGGCAAATGCAAGATACTTATACTTCTTTTGGATGATCAGAACTCATTTACAATCAAGTATTCACCTCTAGAGCTGAGTAGAGAAGAAGTCTATCAAAGTGTTTGGCAATTTGAGTAGAATTAAGCTCAAGGAAAAATCCTAGAGTTTGCACAAAGGGGTATTTATCAAAACTACTACTTCTTAAAACCCCAGTTGCTAGATTCATAAAAAATGTGATGGTGACTGCAACTAGTTGATGTTTTTGAGAAACTCAAACCTAAATACAAGAAATGCCCTTTTAAGGAAAGGGGGGTTGATATGAAAGGGGCATTTTCCCATATACCTGCATATGTTGTTTACACAGAAGATGTCAGAATTTATGTTCACTCAAAAGTAGATGAGATTAATCATGTAAAATTTGAGGAACTTAGAAATCAAATTCTTGATGATTATATCTATAAATATGAATATGCAAATGTGGGGGCAAAGTACCTAAAAATTTGAAAAGACTACCCTAATTTTTGTGATGAGCACGAGTGGATTAGATACATATTGAGCAGAATTTATGACAAATTCATATGTTTAGACAAACCCTCCCAGATAATCAAGGATGCAATCAAGGTAGTCATTGGGTTTTATTGCACTAGATATGTACCTATGATGAAGTTAGGTAAGAATGAAAAGGTTACTAAGTTGACTAGAGAAAAATTTGACAAACAAACACTGATTGTGAATGACATAATTGAACCATGTGTTTGATATATAGCTATGGGAATTGCCTACAAAGTTTACTTCACAAATAGAGAAGGTTCTGCCACTAGTACTGCCATTCATACCGCATATCAGATGGTCAAAGAAGGAAAAGACTTTGACCTTTGTGAGGTCATGAGGCAACAACTTTAGGAGAATTTAAGAAGGACAAAGGAAATGTGATACATTTTCAAGTATGACACATTGATTATCTATCTTACATTCTATTTCCTAAATGAATTGCCTATATTTAGTGGAAAGATATGGAAAGAGCATATTCCTATTGTGGCACAAATCAAGAGTCATGTAAGAGGGTTTAGTGATCCAAATCACTGCAAGATGATGTACTGGGGTTTCTTCAAAACCCTTATGTTTAAGCTAAAATTAGGATATGGTTTGATTTGATGGTTTGTGTGTATACTCCTTTCACCCTAAAGCATTCAAGGACCTTAGGTTGAGTAAGACTCTACTATCAAGCCCTTGGTCACTTAGAATGTTGGGAAAATTGGATTTGTGTGGTTTGATTGCTTAAGTATGCCCAATTATGCTTAAAACCCTAATTATGCAAATATGAAAGCAAACAGACGAATACCAGAAAATGCTGCTACAGAAAGATGTAAAATAACAAATAAATGTGTACCAGTTTCTAAAGTTGAGGAACTGGAATAGTCGGGGACTAATGAGTAGGTGCCCCAGTCTAGTGCCATGCTTTTTGTCAGGATCTGGGAACTTTATCTGCAAGTTCTTCTTGTTGTCTCAAAGATTTCTCCGTTGCAGGATCCAGAGGACTAATGAGCAGGTGCCCAAGTCTAGGTCCCTGTTTTCAACTTTGATCTGCAATTTTGACACTCTCTACAACTCCACTTTTCATGCTTCTTCAACCTGTAACCTGCAATCACAGGAAAATGGGGAGGGGGTTGTGGTGTTTAGAAGCTTGCCTCAGTCAATCCCCGGAGAGACATTCAAGTCTTCTAAACACCGTTGTCAGATAGAGAGTGCGTGCCCTTAGAGGACAGAGGCTAAAACCAAATGATAAATGCTTGAAAACACAAATGATATCACCTTGTAGTGAAGATCTCATGGAAGGAAGAAGCTCTTCATGCCATGAGGAGATGGATGCTCAAATCTACAAATACAAACACATAAACAAAACAATATCTGCTCTTGCCACACAATGAATGCTTTGAATCACCTTTAGAATGCAAATGCTCATCTAGTAATCATCTAATGATCATCTAGTTTACAAATGATTGCCTAAACATGCTTATATATGTAACTACAAACATTCCCGCCAAGAATTTTGTAATTGAAACTTACCGTGTCGGCATAGGACCCAAATAACGGTCACAAACTGGCACTTTGAAATTGGGCCCAACCTAAAATAGGGCAAGACTAGGGTGCGGGTGCTAAAGTCCTCCCTCCCTATTTTAGGTAGGGTCCATCTCAAGTGGTCCCCCTAGGTCCTATTTGCCAAGACACTCAGGGGTTTTCTCATCAGGATGCCAAAATATGATGGAAGATGTCCTAAATCCAGATTAAAGACCTAGGAGCTAAACCTTAAGAGGGAAAAGCCCCCAAGGGGACATTTTCTGACGTTACATTTAGCCCCCACTTTAATGTATGTATAAACACAAGGCCAATACATGCATTAAAGTATGGTCAACAAACACAGGGAACACGCCAAGCATGAAGAAGACATGCCAATAATAGAGAAGATAATAACATGCACATAAAATATGGAGAAGATAGTTACAATCATGCAAAACATGGAGAATACAACATTGAATGTATAGAAGATAGTAAATGCATAGAAGACATGAATGATTTCTTTTATTTTTATTTTATGATATATATATGAAATGCAGATGAAAGTACAAGGAAAGTAAACACACCACCCATAATGTAGGAAGCACTCATCATGCTGGTCTTTAAACTACATATGGAGAAACACACACGCAAGACATACCAAACCTCCCATAATACAGGAAGCACTCATCGCGCTGGTCATTAAACTGCACATGGTGCAACAGACACGCCAAACAAATCAAGTATGCCAAACACACACACTTTGAAGACATAGTGAAAACATGGCAGACAAGTGATGGAGTGTTCTTATTTCTAGGTTCATCACCATCTCAAGCACATTATAGGCACACACTGACAATTGGGCTTCACCACAACAATCATCAAAGACACACTTAAGGGTTGAGTTAGTCACAGAACTGCTCCCCGCCTCTGCAGAGGACTTTATAAATTACAGGATGTACACTCTCTTCGAGAAATACACCATCCCCACCTCCACAAAGGGCTTAATATGATTGATGATTGATTGATTGTAAACAAAACTCAGGGTGCAGGAAGTACTCATCGCACTAGTCTTTAAATTGCACCTGAGGACAAGTACATTGCTAACATCTACAATAGATAGCTTACCTTATATATGCCCCCACCTTAAGGTGGTTGATATCAAGTATCAATATTAAGCATGTTAAGGTAGGAAGAAAACACACAAGGGAACATGAGCTCTCGCAAAGCCCATGCCCCCCAGAGGTGACATGTACTGTACGATCGCCAAATTTTCCCACAAACACATCCCTGTAAAAAACATGTTAGTGTCCATAATCATGATAAACAACAATATCAATGCATATGATCAATCACACAAAGAGCCAAGGTTATAATATGAATTCAAAGATAGAGGATAACCATGGGGCTATATCATGAAAATCTTAGAACCGAGTGTCACCAAGGTGAGATTCAAAGACAAACAAAGTGCATGGAGCAATAGTATTGTTATGTTTTGTAAATGAGATAAAACACCATCAAAATCACTACACAGAAAGTATGGAGTTCTTCTACTATCTAAGCGTCAGATAATATATTGCAACCCCATCGTCATATTAGAAACTAAGTCCAATTTTTTATTTCTCACTAAAGGGACGCTAGGTCCACATTAGTGTAAATGTTTTTCATCATCCACCCACTAGATAGAAACACTAGAGGAAGGCAAACAATGAAATAAGAGAGAAGAAACAAGCGTCTTAGGGACAATCACGTAGGAGGGTGCCCCCAAGTCACCAACCGTGACGCTATGTTTGTAAGACACAACACACAACAATGAAAATAGAGAGAGTCAATATAGAAGAATGATGATACAAATAGAAGGTCACAACAAAGGTGGTCTCCTGGTATATGAGACCTTACAAGAGAATCAGGGGTCATCCTAGGAGGCCTAAACAATGCATAACACATCATAGGGGAAACACATTACGAGAGATAAAGGGTTAGAAATACTTACCTATTAGTGCTATCAAATTAAATTTTAGAGCTTGTGAACCTCTTGGAGAGGTACTTGATCATATTTAGTGCAAATTTTGAGTAGTTCTTATGAGAGTCTTCCTTATTGTCAGAAAATTTGTGTAATGCTTGTTTCTTAGATCCTTGTGTAAGTGATACCTTTTGTTGCTTGGGAGGAGGAGAACCATTATTATTTCCAACTGATGATAATCATTTGACTCTTTTCTATTTTTTAGCAAGTTTTCATTGTTGATTTCATCTATCATGGTTACAAGAATCATCTTGTACTATCTTGCTCTCTTCCTTTGTTATAGTCTCTTGTTTCAGTTGTTTCATTTGTTGTTTTGATGCATTTTGGTTATCTCCCAATCCTTGTAAGGATAACGGAGGAGGAACCTCATCATAAATTCCTTTTCTGTGTGGATGAGGTGGGTTATCCAACTTTTCCTTATCCACTTCTATCATATCTATGATGTTGTCATATTCCAAATAATCATCATCCTCTACTTCCAGTAAACCTTGTTCCAACATATTGTTATAATTATGCTTAGGGAAAGGATTAGTGAAGATTTGTAAATTCTAATTCCGCAGAGCCACCGATTTATTTCCATTATCATTCACACCCAGTACCTATATGACATTCAAATCAATGAGGTCTTGTATTTCATGTTTAAGACGAATACATCGTTCGGTATCATGTCCTTGTGTCCAATGAAAATGACAAAAGGAATTAGAATCAAAATAAGGTCCTTGTTCTTTACTGGGATCTAAAGGCTTAATCGGGGGAAGCTTCAGAAAATTATTGCTCACAGCTTGATTCATGATAGAATGATAAGACTTAGATATCAAAGTAAGCATTCTTGGTTGATATGATGCCTTCTTTGGATTAGTGATAGCAGACACGTTAGAAAAGTTATTCGTATTTAGTCCATTAATCCTAATGAAACTCCTACTGTTATTTCTCTTAAAGTTATTTTGTGACAATCTGCCCATGGATTGACCAACCTGAGCCGATGAGTTGTGATTTTCATACTAACTAGACAAAAGTTGATAATCATGAAGGGCGGTGCATAAATATTGAAAGGAGTTATACTTCATCAAGAGGATCTTATCATGGATGTTAGGTTGTAGATTTTTAATAAACACCTTCTAAACATCCTCATCTTTCATCTGATATTGAATTTGTGCATATAAAGCTTGATACTGATTAATAAACTCAATTAATTTCTCTTTCAAACCTTGCTTACAATGAACTAAATCAATCAAGGAAACTTGAGGTCCAATATTTGCTTGAAAATGTTGTAAAAATTGATCAACCAACTGTGAAAAGGAGTGTATCATGAAATTCGGAGGTAATGAGAAAAACCATTCTAAAGTAGTATCCTTGAGAGATCCTAGGAAAAGTTTTGCTAACAAGTCCTCTTCAAAGTAGAAATTGCTACACATAGCTGTGAATGCTGCCACATGAGTATTAGGATCACCTTTTCCACCATATTTTTCAAAGCGAGGGCTCTTAAACCTTTCAGGCATAAGAGTTCTCAAAATTGCATGAGATAGGGGGTTACGAGCATAATAAGTTGGTATATTGGGTTGTGAAGAATTTGTCAAATTTGTCACTTTTTGTTATAAAACAGTCATGCCCTGTAAAAGTTAGTTTAGGATGGCATCATTAGGAGATGTGCTTTGTTGCAAAGAATTAGAACCAAAATGAGGAGGTGATTGAGCCTGAGTTATAATAGGAGGAGGCTATGAATAAGTCAATGGTGGTTGGACATATTAATAGGTGGGAAGCGGTTATGAATAGGTAATAGGTGGTTGGGAATAAGTGGAATAGATAGGTGGTTGAGAACAATTATTCATTGAAGAGGTTCCCCTAGAAACCAAATTCTGATAATTGAATCCCACAGCTTTGTAATTTTGTGAATTAGTTCCATTAGATACTCCAAAACCAATGGTAGCATTACTACTAGTATTTACATTCGTTATTAAAATTGTCGATGTAAAGGTAGATATTCTCATAGTCGGTATAGGTGCTGATACTTGTGTATACGACGGTGATGACATGTTGATAATTTGTGCACATTCAATCACAAGCATGGCATTAGTTTGCACAATATGCGTTAAACCTTGGATAACATCAATACCATCTTGTCCTTCTTTTATTAATTCTCTTACATGGTGTATCACAGGTACAGCTTCTTCTGCTATTCTCTCAATTTCCATGAATGTTTGGAATTTAGCTAGATCTTTGTCATTTTGTTTATTTGATCATTAGGTACATGTGTGACCACCTCAATAGTGTTGTTGACATCATGAAATATTTGATCTTCTATAGTGGTTGTAGGATGTATGATATCTTGCAAAATTTGTCTCTCCTTTTGTAAAGAAGGTATTTAATGGGTTTTCAGAGGTCTGGATATTGTTTTCTTCGAGTGGACTAGATCCCATGAGTCTTCTGCTTCTTCTCAAAGGAACATTCTTATTAGAGTAGTGGGTCATAAGGCCCATGCAATAGCATACAACAAAAAATGCATAAACTAATAGAACAAACCCTAGGAGCAGGATATTTGTAAGATCCAAATTGTTTAATTTTTCAACCTTTTTCAATGCAAATAAGTGAAAGGAATGGTGTTGTAAGGATTTTGATCAGAGGTAAAAAATTATATGTTTGTTATCAGTCCAATACAGAAATAATATCATTCACAACACACTTTTGATGCAAATCTAGAATGATTTTAAGTCAAAACTTAGTGAAAATACACTAAAATATGTATTTTTTTCACCAAATCTCAATGTAGAAGAGTATAACAAAGGGTGTTGTGAGGAAAATGATGAAGGAAATAAAATTATTTCAGTAATAAAAACTAGCTAATGCCAAAAAATCTGTCACAACACGCTTATAGTGCCACTCAAGATCAAACACTAGTGAAAATATAGCAAAAATATACAATTTTTCACAATTTTTTAGTTCCAAGACCTAGAAAAATTGGTGTTGTAAAGAATTTTAGAAGGTGAAGCATATTATAGAAATAATATAAGTCATCTAAATCCATCAAACTTGTCACAACATGCTTGGAGTGCAAATCCAGGTCAAACCCTAGGGCAAATATAGCAAAAATATGCAAATTTTCACCAAATTTTCAATACAAGAGCCCAATAAAAAAGGTGTTGTGAAGATTTTTAGGAGGGGAAGAAGATAATAACCCTAATAACAACCAATTAGTGCAAAAATATTCTTCAGAACACACCTATGGTGCAAATTTAGAGAGTCAATAAGGCCAAATCTAGTGAAAATCAAGGTTTTTCAAACCCTAGGAGTGAGATCTTAATGTAACATGCTATATAGATATCTTGTAATCTTATTTATGATGAAAATTAATTACACTCAGATATGATTTTCAAACCCTACCATGCAAAATGCAAGTGCAAGTCTAATGAAAAATCAATGAAAAATGCTAGTTTTTGTTGAAATTTTCTATGTAAAAATGCAAACTTTTGAGATCTAAATACAAATTTAAACTAAAATACAACACTAAATACAAATTCAATTTTGAATTAGTGTCTAAGATCAGTAGAAAAATAGGAAACAAGATTTTACCTACAAACCCTAGTTTTTGAAATTACTAGGTTATATGAAAAATTCAAAATTTCCAACAAAACCCTAACAATTTTATGATGAAAATGCAATGTAAGTGATTGAATTTTTGTAATTTTATGCAATTTGTGTCAGATATAAGGAAAAAATAATAAATTTAATGAAATTCAAATTTATTGATGAGAATTATTTGAAAATGCAAACCCTAGAATGCAATTGTTTTTCAAATTTGTCAAATTTTCCAATTTTTTTTTTAATTTTTCCAATGCAATAAGATGAATGATGATATTAATGAATCAAATAAATAGAAGTCTGAAGAAAAACACTCAGCAAGGTGCCAAATTCATTAAAAACATGGAATGTTTAAGGTAAAATTAGGATAGGGTTTGATTTGATGGCTTGTGTGTATCCTCCTTACACCCTAAAGCATTCAAGGACCTTAGGTCGAGTAAGACTCTACTATCAAGCCCTTGGTTAATTAGAATGTTGGGGAAATTGGATTTGTGTGGTTTGATTGGTTGATTGTGCCCAATTATGCTTAAAACCCTAATTATGCAAATGCGGAAGCAAACAGATGAATACTAGAAAATGCTGCTACAAAAAGATGTAAAATAATAGACAAATGTGTACCAATTTATGAAGTTTGGGAAGAGGAATAGTCAAGGACTAATGAGTGGGCACCCTAGTCTAGTGCCATGCTTTTTTTTAGGATCTGGGAACTTTATCTGCAACCTGTTCCTATTGTCTCAGAGATTTCTCTGTTGCAGGATCCAAAGGACTAATGAGCGGGCACCCGAGTCCAAGTCCCTGTTTTCAGCTTTGATCTATAATTTTGACACTCTGCAACCCTTCTCTACAACTCCACTTTTCCTTCTTCTTCAACCTGTAACTTGCAATCATGAGAAAATGGCGAGGGGGTTGTGGTGTTTAGAGGCTTGCCTCAGTCAAGCCCTAGAGAGACATTCAAGTCTTCTGAACACCGTTGTTAGATAGAGAGTCAAAAACTAAATGATAAATTCTTGAAAACACAAATGATATCACCTTGTAGTGAAGATTTCATGGAAGGAAGAATCTCTTCATGCCATGAGAAGATGGATGCTCAAATCTGCAAATACAAACACATAAACAAAACAATATCTGCTCTTACCACACAATGAATGCTTTGAATCCCCTTTAGAATGCAAATGCTCATCTAGTAATCATCTAATGATCATCTAGTTTACAAATGAATGCCTAAAGATTCTTATATATGTAACTACAAACATTCCTGCGAAGAATTTCATAATTGAAACTTACTGTGTCGGCATAGGACCCAAATAACGGTCACAAACTGACACTTTGAAATTGGGCCCGACCTAAAATAGGGCAAGAATAGGGCATGGGTGCCCAAGTCCTCCCTCCCTATTTTAGGTAGGGTCTATCTCAATTGGTCCCCCTAGGTCCTATTTGCCAAGACACTTAGGGTTTTTCTCATCAGGATGCCAAAATATGATGCAAGATGTCCTAAATGCAGATTAAAGACCTGCGAGCTAAACCTTAAGGGGGAAAAGCCCCCAAGGGGACATTTTTTGACATTACACCTTCAAACCAACATGCATGCAAGAGAAAGGATTCCTTACCACTATATACAACAATATAGGGAGAAGATTACATTTTTGATTGACAAAGATTACACCTACATGGAAGCAGTTGAACCTAGAACTGCATGGATTCCTAGACTTCCATATGAAGTCTCTAAAGAAGAAATAAAAGCCTATGTTGACATCTTGCTCAGCATACCCATAGATACCTCTCCTGAAAGGTTTGGGACTTATGATGAAATCATGAACAAAATGCATAAGAAGAATGCAGAGGAACACCTTGAGAACGATAGGGATAAGTTGCATGAGAAGTGGGGCATCTCATCTAGAACTACTTTAGAAGCCCCTGCAGAGGAGACACATCATGTTTCTACTATTCCACCAATCACACAAAACCTAAGGAGAACTAGCAAAGCCACTTCTACTACAAATGTGCCACTACTCTCCAGATCAGCACAAATGGGATCCACTGGAAGAAGATCTACTTCTGAGACATAAGCATAGAAGAAGACTGGAGAAAAGAAGCACACAAGACCTAAAATTCAAGCCAAAAGGATGAAGGTGAAGGGAGTAATGATTGAAGAGGAAGAAGAAGAAGGTGAAGAGGAAACCTATAAGCTCATAAGAAAAGGTAAGAAGTCTAAGAAAAATCCTTCGGTGGCATCTACAGAAGGTCCTCTTCAATTGGAAGCTATTTTTAATGGAATTGAACATGGGCTATTAAAGCACACTACTGAGTTGTACCCTGATGTTCCTCCTAAGGATCAAAATACTATTGAAAACGTAGTAATGAAGTATACACTCAAATATAACTTTCCCATGATTGATGCAACTAAAAAGGTGTTGGAAAGCCTTGCTCAGGCCTTAAGGCAGTAAAGAGAAGAAGCCATTAAAATGAATAACAAGATGAGACAACAAGCTCTATAAAAAGATAGATAATCTATGTCTCAAGAAGAAAAAGAAAAATTGGCCCAAATGCAAGCCCAAGAATTGAGGACAAAACAAAGAGTGGACACACTTATGGGCATGAAGGAAAGTGATAAAAAGAAAATTCAAAAGGAAATTGAGGTTGTGATAGAGAAAATTGTGAGATAAAAGGAACTAAAAATGTCTACCCCTCCACCATACAGTACTGCATCTCCACCTCATTATACCACATCTCCTCTGCATATCACTAAGCATCAATTTCCTCAAGAGGAGAAAGAAGAGAAAGCAACAAAAGATCAAGAACAAGAAGCTCATGAAGAAGAGAATGATTCTCTGGATCATAATATTGGGCATGATGATCAACCTCCAGTGAATACAGAGCAACAAAATAACCCTAAAAGGGAAGAGGGGCAAACAAGTAATGATTCAAAGGAGAATTTAGAAAAGGAACAAGATACATCCTCCACCTCCTCTTTGGTTGACTCTATCAAAGAGTTTATTTCTCAACAAATGCAGATCTAAACAATGGTCTCTCAGTAGCTGTTACAACTACCAGTGTTAGATGGACAATTTAACTTGTCCAATATATCTCCTCTTCACAAGTTACAACTGGGAGATATACTTCAATCCTCAGCAAGGCAAGAGATTCTACAATAACAAGTTGAAGGGGTTGAATTATTAGAAGAGGTAATTAAAATGTTACAAGAGGATTTGTCTGAGGCAAAGAAAGATCCCACCTTGCTGTCCACTCAGTAGATGAAACTCAAGTTGGAGTCCTTCAAGGCTCATTCATTTTACTTAGAGAAGCAGACTGAGAAAAAAATAACAGAACAATTTAGTAAAAAAGGTTGTCTGAAGTGTCTGATAGGTGTGCAAAGGCATACAACAATCTGCTATAAGATTTGAAAAATATTCAGAAGAGCATTGAGGAAGCCAAAATCTTGTATCAATTTTGTTTGAATTGGCCAATTACCACAAAGAACATAAAGGATCAAGTTGACTCCATTGAGTCAGATCTAACCCAAGTGGCCAAAGTGTATGATCCCCTAAGGGAAAAAGATGGAACCTGTTGCAAGTATGAGGTGAACTAGTGTTGTCATTGATGTCAACATACTCATATTGCTTTGACAAGAAGGATTGAATGAGCTGTGTGCTAAGGATATTAAGAAAATTAATCTCAATCAGGAACAGTGAAGAACAATGATGAGAAGGAGGCAAAAGTACTCAATAGGTTGAGATTCAGAGGATGCGGATTAAAGGGTTTGTAGACATGAGCCTTGAGATGATCCTGTTAAGATTTTGGAGGTCTGCATGAAGATGTGAAGAAGTTGTGATCGATCAAGTAGAACCGGTTCCGGGAGATGCTCCAGAGTGACAGAGTGTTACAAAAAGGTCCGATGAGATCCAGAAGTGCATTGTCCTATTCTACGTATTGGACAGAGTGTTTGGGATGTCCTTGTGATGTGTCATCTCGATTGGTATGTGGTTTGGAGGTCCAAAAGCACCTCTTGTAGTATGACAGTGGCGATAGACTATGTTCTTGAAGTTCCGGATGAGGAAGAGAAGAGATTCCAGTGAGTAGAGGAAGTGCATATGTACCTGGTCATTCAGGCAAGCTTGTGAAGGTTCTTGGATCATATTGAGGTTGTGTTGTTGGTCCACATTGGAGGTAGAGCCTAGAATTGAAGATATTCTTCCGGATGAGGTTCTTGTTTAGACTAGCTGACTGGATGAGTTGTTCATCGTGCGAATGTTCTTGTGGTGGCCGACCGGATGTGTTATTCATCTTACGAATGTTCCTATGGTTGATTGCCGACTTAGATGATTGTTCCTAAGTTGATGTCTTGTATAAATAAAGGTTTGTGAGTTCATTTTGAAGTGTGATGTGGAGCAAATGAGTGTGGTATAGTGAAAGAGCAAAAGGCAGAGCAGAAGTGTTTCAGGCTTAAATGGAACTGATCCAGACATGGTGAAGATGTCATTCTCCAGTTCAAGGTTGTGATCCTTATGATCTTGTAGACAGTGTGTCTCTTTGTAGGTAGTGTGCCTCCTTGTGAGCAGTGTGCTCGGGCAGTGAGCCCTAATTGGCATGTGCCATTCATTTTTTCTTATTCTTCTAACAGAGAATAATCCTTGGGTCAATCACCCCGTGGTTTTTCCCTTAACCGGGTTTTCCACATCAAAAATCTTGGTGTCTAATGTGTTGATGTTTATCTGCTCTGATGTTTATGCTTTCTGCTTTCATGAATGGTTAATTGATATGCTGTTAACTAACAAAGAAGAATCAAGTGTTTGAAGTAGAAGCAAGATTTTTGTACAACTGATTCACCCCCCCTCTCAGTTGTGTGCCCTAGATCTAACAATTGGTATCAGAGCTATGTTCCTCTGAAAGGAGCTTAACCACTTGAGGAGATCTAGGATGTCGTCATACAAGAAGGATAGTCCGAAGTTCGATGGAACCAACTTCACTCTCTGGAAAGGTCGCATGAAATGTCCCTTTGAGTGTATGGGAAAAGCATACTTGGCCATGATTTCAAAACCATATGTACCTCCATAGGGTGGTCCGTCAACTCTAAATGAAATCACAGATGCTAAAAACAATTTGCGGACCAAAGAAGCTCTTCTAAGTGCATTGAATGATTTAGAGCTCTCAAATGTCATTGACCTACCAACTGCATATGAGATCTGGGTTAAACTGGAACTTCTGCATGAAGGAGATGAGTTTGTTAAGAGTGCAAGGTTGCAAAGTCTGAAAGGGAAATTTGAAAGATTGAAGACGAGAGATGATGAAAATATCACTACCTTTATGCCAAGGGTAAATGAGATGGTGTGTGGAATCAGGAATGCTGGTGGAGTTCTGGATGAAAATGAAATTGTTTGCAAAATTCTCAGATCCCTTCTTGCTACCTACAAGATCAAGGTTGCTGCCACTGATGAATTCAGAGCCCATACAATTGTCACAAGAGAGCAATTGGCTGGCAAACTGGCTGCATTTGAAATGACTGAGTTTGGAGATGATCACCCCAAGACTGAATCTGTATTCAAGGCTAGTGCCTATGTGAAAGGCAAAAAAAGATTTGATCCGGGAGAGAATTCTTCAAGGAAGCTGTCATGGTATGATCAAGCAAGGAAAGACATGGAAGAGGAAGAAGCAGAAACAACTCAACTTGAAGCCCTCATTGCAAAGAGACTGCCAAGAGGATCTGGTAAGTATGAAGGAAAACTACCCTTTAAGTGCTTCAACTATAATAAGATTGGTCATTTTGCTTCAAGATGTCTGGAAAGATCTGCAAGGTCAAATGCTAACAGACAAAGGTTTCAAAAGAACTGCTATTATGTTCATGAAGAAGATGATAATAAAGGAGTAATAGATGATGAATCAGAAATGGGAAGCAAATCCAGAAATGAATGGGTGTTTATTGCCATCAAGGAAGAAGATTCAATATCCTCTGAATCTGTCAATCATAAGGTTGTAGAAAAAGCTTTGGCTACCCAAGTTGAAGAAAAGGATGATTGGGTTATTGACAGTGGATGTTCTCACCACATGACTGGTGACAAGAACAAATTCTTAGATTTGGAAAGGTATGAAGGAGGAATGGTAAAGTTTGGTGATAATTTTGCTGGCAGAATCAGAGGTAGGGGAACTATTTCTTTTGATGGAAAGAGCAAAACCAGTAATGTACTATATGTTGAAGGATTGAAGCACAATCTTCTTAGTGTTGGTCAGTTGGTGGACAAAGGTTATGATCTTCAGTTCAAGAATGGAAGATGCAGGATCTTTGAAAGCTCCGGAACTAAGATTGCATTTGGTACCCAAACAAAAGGTAATATCTTCCATCTAGTTGGTTCTAATAAAAGTTGTCTGTTTGTTCAAGTTGATCAGAGTTGGTTATGGCATAGAAGGATGTGTCATGTGAATTTTGATAATATCATCAAGATAAGCAATACTCAAGCTGTAAGAGATCTTCCTAAATTGGTGAAACCTGCAAATAGTTTGTGCAAAGAATGTCAGCTAGGTAAACAGAGCAAAGTCTCTTTCAAAAGCAAGGATCAGTCCACTACCAGATTACTGGAATTAGTCCATACTGATCTATGTGGTCCGACAAGAATCAAGAGTATGCGAGGTGATAGATATTTCATGTTACTGATTGATGATCTTTCCCGGATGATGTGCGTTACCTTCCTAAAAGAAAAATTAGAAGCCCTTGAGAAGTTCAAAATCTTCAAAGCTATGGTAGAGAATCAAACTGGATTGAAATTGAAATGTCTGAGGTCTGATAGAGGTGGTGAATTCACATCTGGTGAATTCATAGACTTTTGTAAGAAGCATGGCATAAGGAGACAGTTGTCTGCCCCTAGGACTCCACAGCAGAATGGAGTTGTTGAGAGAAAGAGCCAGACCATCTAGGAAGCATCCAGGACAATGATGATGGAAGCAAATATTCCCCAAATGTTTTGGAAAGAAGCTGTCAGCACTGCAGTCTATACTCTCAATCAAGTTCAAATTAGAAGCAATATCGGTAAGACTCCTTATGAACTTTGGTTTGGTGTAACTCCTGTGAGATATTTCAGAGTATTTGGTAGCAAGTGTTATATCAAAAGAGATGAAGATCTAGGAAAGTTTGATGCTAGAAGTGATGAAGGAATTTTCTTGGGTTACTCCACTCAAAGCAAAGCATATCGGTGTTACAATAAGAGATTGAGAAAGATGATAGAAAGTACAAATGTGAAGGTCGATGAAGGAATTGAGAAGCCCTCAAGATTCTATGAATGTGATGAAGATGATCAGAATGATTCTCTGGTGCAAAGAGCTCAATCCTCCTCTGAAATTCAGATACTGACTGATCCAGTAAATCAGGAAGAAGAGGTTTGTCTGAATGAGCCTAGTCAAGAAATAGTAGTGCAAGAAACTCCCAAAGTTCCAAGGTATGTAACTCTAAATCATTCTAAAGATTAGATCATAGGTGACAAAAGAAAAGGGGTACAAACAAGGAGAAGAATTGCTCAAGATTCAAATGAATGTTGTCTGATTTCAAAGATTGAACCTAAGACAATTAATGAAGCTTGCAATGATGAAAACTAGACCAAAGCAATGGAGGAAGAGTTGATGCAAATTGAGAAAAATCATACTTGGGATCTTGTTCCCAGACCTAGAAACAAGAATGTGATTGGAACCAAATGGGTCTTCCGGAACAAACTAAATGAAGTTGGTGAAGTGATCAGAAACAAAGCTAGATTGGTCTGCAAAGGCTACTCTCAAATAGAAGGAATTGATTTTGAAGAAACCTTTGCTCCGGTGGCAAGAATTGAAGTAGTTAGACTATTTCTTGCATTTGCTGCCTTCAAAGACTTCAAGGTATATCAGATGGATGTCAAGTCTGCCTTCCTAAATGGTGATCTGGAAGAAGAAGTTTACATTGAACAACCAGATGGATTTCAATTGTCTAATAATGATGATATGGTCTGCAAGTTGAAGAAAGCATTGTATGGATTGAAGCAAGCCCCAAGAGCATGGTATGAAAGGTTGGATAAGCATCTTGTGCAGATTGGATTCAACAAAGGTATTGCTGACAGTAACTTATATTTCAAAATTGATCATGAAAACATTTTGATTGTTGAAGTGTTTGTGGATGATATCATTTTTGGAGGAAGAGATAGTATGTGCAAAACTTTTGCAAATCAGATGAAAAGTGAGTTTGAAATGTCTATGCTTAGTGAAATGAATTTCTTCTTAGGTCTGCAAATTACTCAAACAAAGAAAGGGATCTTTATTTCTCAGACCAAATATGTGAAAGAATTGTTGAGCAAATTCGGTATGGAAGATTCAAAGCCAATGAACACTCCAATGGCAACCAGATGTAAGTTGAGCAAAGATGATGACTCTCCTAAGGTAGATCAGACAAAGTATAGATCAATGATTGGTGGATTGTTGTATCTCACTCAGACTAGACCAGATATAATGCAAGCTGTTGGTCTTGTGGTAAGATTTTAGGCTGATCCCAAAGAATCTCATGTTATGGCAATCAAGAGGATTTTTAGATATCTAAAAGGGATAGTGGAGTATGGTTTGTGGCATCCTAGAGATCATGATTTCTCTCTTCATGCCTACACAGATGCAAATTGGGCAAGAGATGTGGATGACCGGAAGAGCACCAGTGGTGGAGCATTCTTTTTGGAAAAGAGATTGGTTTCTTGGCTAAGCAAGAAACAAGATGCAATATCTCTGTCTACAACTGAAGCAGAATACATTACAGCAGCAGGTAGTTGCACTCAAATCTTATGGATGAAGTAGATGCTAAAAGACATTAAAGTAGAATATGAGGAGCCTATCACAATTTTCTGTGATAATTCATGTGCAATAAATATTTCTAAGAATCCGTTGTTGCATTCTAAGACTAAGCACATATCTATCAAGTTTCACTTTCTGAGAGAACAAGTGAACAAGGATGAAGTTAGATTGGAGTATGTATCCTCCAAGGATCAGATTGCAGATATCTTTACTAAACCTCTTCCCAAGGACTCTTTTGAGTATCTCAGGGAGAAGTTAGGGGTCATGGCCCCTCCTGAGATGAACTAGGATGCACTGATGTGCATCAGTCCGGTGGATATCATAGTCATATCTTGTGATCTGGATTGATGATGGGGAGTTGCTACTAACGGGGAGCAGCTGGTATGATTTTGATGTGTTAGAATTGCAAGTATGAGCCCTTTGCCATTGATGTCAAAGGGGGAGAGAAGACATGTGAAAAACAAGTGGTTGATGATCAAAGGGGGAGCAATAAAGGAAGAGAAGACATGTGAAGAGTTGTTGTTGATAGGGGGAGCTGTGACAGGAAGGAGAAGTTCTTGTCTTGATGGTTTTTCACATCATATGTTGCCATCAATGACAAAGGGGGAGATTGTTGCAAGTATGAGGTGAACTAGTGTTGTCATTGATGTCAACATACTCATATTGCTTTGACAAGAAGGATTGAATGAGCTGTGTGTTGAGGATATTGAGAAAATTAATCTCAATCAAGAACAGTGAAGAACAGTGATGAGAAGAAGGCAAAAGTACTCAATAGGTTGAGATTCAGAGGATGCGGATTAAAGGGGTTGTAGGCATGAGCCTTGAGATGATCCAGTTAAGATTTCAAAGGTCCGCATGAAGATGTGAAGAAGTTGTGATCGATCAAGTAGAACTAGTTCTAGGAGATGCTCTGGAGTGACAGAGTGTTACAAAAAGGTCCGGTGAGATCCAGAAGTGCATTGTCCTATTCTACGGATTGGACAGAGTGTTTGGGATGTCCTTGTGATGTGTCATCTCGATTGGTATGTGGTTTGGAGGTCCGGAAGCACCTCTTGCAGTATGACAGTGGCGATAGACTATGTTCTTGAAGTTCTGGATGAGGAAGAGAAGAGATTCTAGTGAGTAGACAAAGTACAGATGTACCTGGTCATTTAGGCAAGCCTGTGAAGGTTCTTGGATCATATTGAGGTTGTGTTGTTGGTCCGCATTGGTGGTAGAGCCCGAAATTGAAGATATTCTTCCGGATGAGGTTCTTGTTTAGACTAGCAGACTGGATGAGTTGTTCATCGTGCAAATGTTCTTGTGGTGGCTGACCAGATGTGTTATTCATCTTGCGAATGTTCCTATGGTTGATTGCTAACTTAGATGATTGTTCCTAAGTTGATGTCTTGTATAAATAAAGGTTTGTGAGTTCATTTTGAAGTGTGATGTGGAGCAGATGAATGTGGTATAGCGAAAGAGCGAAAGGTAGAGCAGAAGTGTTTCAGGCTTAAATGGAACTGATCCAGACATGGTGAAGATGTCATTCTCCAGTTCAAGGTTGTGATCCTTATGATCTTGTAGACAGTGTGTCTCTTTGTAGGCAGTGTGCCTCCTTGTGAGCAATGTGCTCAGGCAGTGAGCCCTAATTGGCATGTGCCATTCATTTTTTCTTATTCTTCTAATAGAGAATAATCCTTGGGTTAATCACCCCATGGTTTTTCCCTTAACCGGGTTTTCCACGTCAAAAATCTTGGTGTCTAATGTGTTGATGTTTATCTGCTCTAGTGTTTATGCTTTCTGCTTTCATGAATGGTTAATTGATATGCTGTTAACTAACAAAGAAGAATCAAGTGTTTGAAGTAGAAGCAAGATTTTTGTACAACTGATTCACCCCCCCTCTCAGTTGTGTGCCCTAGATCTAACAAAACCATCATAGTCCAAATTGAAAACCTACACTGTTAGTTAAACCAATTCCTAAAGCAAAGAGAGAAAATCATGGGAGAAATAGGTTAGATAAGAAAGGTTTGTTGAACTGTTGTCATTGATGTCAAAGAAAGGATGAGTTTTATTGGCAAATGGATCAACACATTGTGGAGATTGCTGAATTGTTGTCATTGATGTCAAGTGATGGTGTCTCTATTTTTGTGTATCTCTATGAAATTATTTGATGAGATAATGAGATTGGTTGGATTGGAGGCCATTTCAAGTTGTGTGTTTGATTTGAAGCAAAGCATGGTCAAGCAAATCTCTATTCTCTGAACTTGTTTGCTAGTTCAAACATTGCCTGACTTGCCGACTAGCCAATAGCAATGAAGGCAATTTCATTTAAAACTAAGTCTTTAGAAGTTTGAAAGTTTTAAAAATTATCGATTCGCCAACAAACACATACGGGGAGTTTTTGAAGAGAAATCAAAAAGTGTTTGAAGTGCAAGGCTTTTGTTGTTGGGGAAGTTGGTGTTTTACAAACTTGTTCACAAGTTAGTCTTTTTGCCTATTCACTGACTAGGTGACAAAAGACATAAAGGAATGTTAGTTTGCACTTTGGTGTTTTTGCTGATAAAGGCATAGGGAGATGAAGTTAAAGGCTCAGGTTTTTAAAATTGAGAATTTGCCAATATCAAAGGAAACATGCTCAAGTTTGTGAAAGTGGATTCTTGCCAATAAAGCATAGAAGGGGATGGTTTGAAAATGGACAAATTCGTCGATAACCATTTGTGGTTAAATTGACAAAAGTTAGAGAACATGAACAAGCATCGATAACATGTGTTGCCAAGGTTTTGAAAAGTATATCTTTGCTGATAGAATGGACATAGGGCAAAATTTGTAAAAATGTCTTTTTTCCAATAAAGTGTTCAAAGAGATAGTTCTTAAAAGTAACAATTTACCAATAAGCCGATAAAAGGCATAAAAGACAAAGCTTGAGAAAAGTAACATTTGTCAATAAGGACTTTTGCAACTAAAGTTTGGAAAAGTATATTTTTACCGATAGAGGCGACAAAAGTGTTCAAAGAGATGGTTCATAAAATGCATATTTTGCGGATAGAGAAGGAAGGTGCCCTAGTTCAAAAAAGGGAGATTTCACTGACAAAAGGTGATAAAGGTAGGTTTTAAAAAGATAACATTTGCAAATAAAAGTGACACAGGCCTAAGTTTATAATATTGCATTTTTTTTTATAAAGGCATATGATTGTTGTCCACGTCACACAAATGATCACATGGCCACATAAGAGATAGTTGGAGTCAAGAGACAGAATGGATTTTGGTTGTGTTGACATGGATGCAATTGGGATGAGCTTTAGACTCTACTATGGACACTTACTTCTGAGGATTCCATGGGGATGACGAGGCATTTCACTCATAAACATATTTTAGCCTAATTTGGATCAGTTGTGTGACAGTTAAATGACTTGCACCTATTAGCATTTGGTTGCAATAATTAAATGACTTGCAACTATTGGCATTCAGTTTCTGAGTAGTTGATGGTGGTTCAACTGTTGGAAATATGTGTTTTTATACACAATGAATTTGTTGTGAACATGTTACTGAACTGAACTGAACATCTTTCTTTCATAGGCGTTCATAGATGGATTGTATTGAGATGAGGGGAGGCTCTATTAAAGTAAATAGAGAATGTAGAGAGCGTAGAGAGAAGAGAAGATTGTGTTAATGAAAACATAGAGTGCAAGAGTGTGGATGAGATTGTATATGAATTGAAGGGTGCATTTTAGGTTAGTGAACAACCAGTATCTGCACATCAGAATTTGTAAGGATTTAGGGGTTGAACATCTATACAATCTTTTATTATGAGGTTGGATTTGAGTAGTAAACTCAAGCAACATTCTCACTATGGTTTTTCCCTTTTAGGGTGTTCCATGTATATCTAGTGTTTCCCTGTGTGTATGTGGTTTATGTGTGACTTTAATTCTTGACTACTGGTTTCATTTTAAAGTTTTTAAAATACAATGATTCACCCCCCCTCTTAGTGTATTAGTGTTCTTTCAACAATTGGTATAAGAGCATAGGGTTCCTTGAAGAAAGTTTAACCACTTAAGGAAGATCTAGTCTCAAGAACACTATGATAGGACCTGATGGTTCTTCTTCAAATAAAGCACCATTATTTGATGGATCCAATTACGTTTTTTGGAGCATCAGAATGGAGACTTACCTAGCCTCTCTTGGATTTGATGTATTGCAATCTATTTTAGATGGCTACACACCACCAACATCTACTCCCACTGTAGCTGATAAGAAAGATTGTGAAGACAATGCCAAAGCAAAGAATGCTATACTATGTGGTCTAACCAATATAAAATTTGTAAATGTCATGAATTGTACATCTGCTAAAGACATATTAGATAAGCTACATAAAATCTATGAGGGTAATGATAAATTCAACCAAGCGAAACTACAAACCCATAGAGGTAAATTTTAGGCTCTAAAGATGAACAATGATGAAAATATTGCAGAATACATGCTTAAAGTAGATGAGGTAGTGAATGCTATCAGAGGTCTCAGAGAGAATGTAGAAGATAAGGTGGTTGTAAAGAAGGTTTTGACATCTCTCCCATAGAGGTATGATTCTAAAGTCTGCAATTGAGGAAGCAAAAGATCTAGATACGTTTTCTATGGATGAATTATTTGGGTCACTCACATCATATGAGATGAGAAGTGAAATTATATGCTCAACAAAGAAAGAAGCAACATTCAAGACTTCCAAAGCCAAGGAGATTGAAGTAGATTTAGAACAAAGTACCAGTTCAAATGAAGAAGCAAATTTTTTTAGAAAGTTGAAGAAGGGCTCTGGCAAATACAAAGGTAAGCTACCTTTCAATTTTCTAATTGTGGAAAAATTGGTCACTTTGCCTCTAAATTTCCCTTAGGTGCAAATAAAAAGGGAGATAGTTCTAGGAGTCAAGAAGTTTCTAAATATAAAAGGAGAAACTTTAATAAGAAGAAAAAGAGTCTATATGTAGACAAAGAAATTAGTTCTTCAGATGATTGTTCTTCAGTAAGTGAAGATTATGAAACTGTCTTCATGGCTGTTGAAATCAAAGAAGATGAAAATACTCCTACAAAATATTGTTGTGAAGACTCTGATGAGGAAGAAGTGGGTGAAGTTGATTTGGAAGGTGAATTGATTTCTACTATAGATGATCTAAGGTTTGAAAGAAAACAAAATGGATAATACAAGTTAAGGATTGAAGAATCTAATAAACTTGTTGTAGATCTAAAAATGGAGTTAGTAGAGTCTAAAAGAATAGAAGAGGTAACTAGTTTGGATTTGAAGAACAAAATAGAAGAGTGTCAAAAATTAGAGGCTGAAGTTATCTCACTGAGGAAGGAATTAGGAAAGGTGAATGGATAGTTAAATAGAAGCCTCAAGTTTGAAAACAGCTCAAAAATTTCTAATCAAATAATTGGCTATCAAAGATCCTTCTCCAACATGGTTGGGTTAGGATATTTTGAAAACAAGAGTTTCAAAGATGCTATCTCTAAGAAGAACGTAGAAGATAAGAATGTCAAGAAAGTTACTCCCTTCAAAAAGATAGTTGGAGAATAGGGAGAGTCAAGCTCTGCTACACCTAAAAAAGATGTTGCTTCTAGGAAGCCTGAAGGATTTAGGAAGACTAAGAAAACTAAAGATCTCATAAAGGAGGATGATGGATTCATTAAAGTCCACAATCCAGGGAGGAGATTCAAGAACCAATCTACAAGACAAACCAAGTTTAATTATGATTTTTATGGTTATTTCTTTTCATGTAATTAGTTTGGACATATAGTAAGAAACTGCACAATTAGATCTAAGAGAATGGACAGGCATGATTTTGTTAGCAAAAATCCTTTTTCCCCTCTAGTTGATATGATTGATATTTGCTATAATTGTCACAACTATGGGCATATTGCCAAGTTTTTTAGAAGTGTGTTTGCATAGCCTTCTGGACAAGAGAAAATGAGATTTACTCCTCCAAGGCAAGACAAATCTATACATGCTTCTATAAAAAAATAGAAAAGACCTACACAATCCTTTGCAAGGAAAAAGAAAGAATTTGCACCCCCTGCTCAAGAGAAAGAATTTGCAAATCCTTCTGAGAAAAAAGAGAAAAGTTAATAAAGGCATTGGATAGAAAAGAATAATGAAAAGTCCATGTTAGTCCAAACATCTTTTCATGCGAAAGGACAAGGCAATCCTTGGGTGATAGACAGTGGATGCTCTAGTCATATGACTGGAGATAAGAGCAAGTTCACCATTTTGGAGAAATAGAATGGTGGTTCTGTTAAGTTCAATGATAACACCACTGCTAAGATAGTTGGAAAAGGCACATTATGTATAGATGCTAAAACTAATGCTCAAGATGTTTTGTATGTAGAGGGATTACAACATAATTTTCTTAGTGTCAGCCAAATGTGTGACAAGGGGTATAACTTGTTATTTCATGCTAGTGGATGTGAGATAAGAAAAGTTGGCTCTGGTAGACGTGTTGTTGAGGCGAATAGAACAAACAACAACCTCTACCATCTAAAGGAGGTGAAGGGTGGATGATGTCTGTTAGGGAAAAATGATGAGAGTTGGTTATGGCACAAAAGAATGGGCCATATCAAATTTGACAATCTAGTGAAGGTCAGCAAGAGGAATGTAGTCAGACATATGCCTAGTATTGGCAAGCCAGAAAATACCTTCTATTAAGAATGTCAAGAAGGGAAGTAAATAAGGGTAGGTTTCAAGACAAAGGGATATTCAACCTCAAAACCTCTTGAATTGATACATACATACTTGTATGGACCAACTAGAACCAAAATCATCAATGGAGAAAGGTATTTCATGTTGTTGATAGATGATTATTCAAGAATGACATGGGTAACTTTTCTTAAAGATAAATCTCAAGCTTTAAAAATATTTCAAATCTTTTGGGCTATGGTTGAGAATGAGATTGGGTCAAAGATAAAATGCTTAAGATCTAACAGAGGTGGAGAATTCACTTCTAATGAATTTGATCAATACTGTGAAAAGCATGGGATTAAAAGATATTTCTCTACAATTAGGACACCTCAACAAAATGGAGTTGTTGAGACAAAGAACACAACTGCCTAGAAAATGGCTAAAACTATGTTAAATGAGGCTAAATTGCCTGATAGATATTGGAAGGAAGTAGTTCATACTACTATTTATATTCTTAATAGAGGCTAGTTAAGAGTAAATCATGATAAGACTCCATATGAATTGTGGAAAGGCAAACCTGCATCTATGAAGTATTTTAGAATATTTAGAAGCAAATGTTTTATAAAAAGGGATGAAGATACCTTGAGTAAATTTGAGATAAGGTCTGATGAGGGAATATTTCTTCGCTATTTAATTACAAGCAAATCCTATAAATGCTACAATAAAAGGTTGTAGAAGATAGTTGAAAGTGTGAATGTTAATGTTAGGAATAGCATACAGAAGATGTCAATTAAATGCAGATAAAGATTAAATAGAGGAATGAAAAATACATAGAAATAAACCAATGAGAGACAATTTTAACATGGTTCACCCAAACTTAGGCTACATCCACCAATAGAGAGTCCAATATTATTATCCAACAAATAGAACTGATTACAACTAGCAATCTCATGCAACCCACATCCACTGCAATGTGCTACAGATACAATATAAATAAAAACCCTAACCCTTAGCCTTTTTTATCAAGACTTATGTTGGTTACAAAATAGGGTTTTTTATGGCGGCTAATAGAAAAATAACTATCGACGCCTTTATAAAAATAATAGGCAATAGACCCATGCACTCCCCTGTTAAATACTTTGGGGGAAAACCGTGCCGACAAGAATGAAAAATACATAGAAATGAAACAATGAGAGATAATTTTAACATGGTTCATCCAAACTCAGGCTACATCCACCAATAGAGAGTCCAATATTATTATCCAACAAATAGAACCGATTACAACTATCAATCTCATGCAACCCACATCCACTGCAATGTGCTACAAATACAATATAAACAAAAACCCTAACCCTTAGCCTTTTTTTATCAAGACTTATGTTGGTTACAAAATAGGGTTTTTTATGGTGGCCAATAGAAAAATAACTGTCAATGCCTTTATAAAAATAATAGGCAATAGCCCCATGCACTGCCCTGTTAAATACTTTGAGGGAAAACCGTGCCACCAAAAGTGGGGAAATTCAACCTCTGAGTCTGAGTAGTGCATAGGGCATCATAAATGCATCAAAGATAGTCCTAAACAATGATCATAGAAGGTAGCCAACCTCTAGCGAAAAGTGTAGTCCATAAAGAGCATCATAAGCATGAAGTTGTAGAGTTCACTCATTGCCAAGTCAACAAAGGTAATAGATGCCATTGTCATGAAGTAGTAAATAAAAATATCTGTCAGAATCATTTATTCTTCTTAGCTCATAGAAGTCAAAATAGTCATGAAGTGCATTCATAAAAGGCAATTTATGGCTAAGCAAAAACAATCACATCAAGAGTATAGTGGTAGCCATATAAGGCTTCGAGGGAGAAATACAGATGGAGAGATGAACCCAAAATGAAGTAAAAATGCTTTTCATTTCTATTTGAAAAGTAAACAATGTTATCATTTATCTACCATACTCTAAAGCCTAGTATGTATTTCTTGAAAGCAAGTAGACAAGAGCATCATAATGATGTTGGGTTTTGAGCAAAGATAGTGTACAAATGCATGAAATTATACAAAATGAATGGAGAATTTCATTCACATATACCCCAACCATGTATTTCATAGAAGCTTTCATGGCTATATGAGCACAAAACCTCAAAATAGAAGCCACTCTCTCTGTCTACTTCATAGCAAATAATGTAGAAAATATAGAATCTAGGCATTGCTGAGAAGCCATGGCCTAGCATGAAGGAAGATTCTCTTTCGTGAATAATAACATCTACCATATTCTCAAAAAATAGATGAAGCTTAGTTTTTATCTTCAAGCTCGCGGCCTAGGAATTACTTTTCTGGAGTTTCATAAATTGCAATCGAACCCACAAGGGTTTTATGAAGGAATTTTACATATATACAGATAATAAATGTAAGAGCTTGGATGTTGATGCACTCTACTCAATGAAGCCCGTGGCATTAGAAGTAAAGGGAAGCTATGAGCTGGGGTTTGGAACCCAAGAAAATATTTTTGTAACTTAAATAGAACAACATAAATGCAGAAAGCAAGAAATCTTCATGCCTAAACAAATACCCAAAAGCTTGGGAGGCTGCACCCTTTCTTAGAAAGAAGATTTGTGTTGTTCCATTCAAAAATGAGCAAAGTTACATTATTATTACATACAGAAAATAATAAAGAATACAGAGTTTGAAGGATAGGAAGCTTACCTAAGTTTCTACTATTGCAGAAAAATGCATTTAAAACCAGTGAGAAAGCTTCAATGCTTCAGTGGCAGCCTCAAATATAAAGGAGTGATTTACCAAAAGATAAACAAAATGGAATGCATCAGAAATGTGTTATGGCCGCAGCTAAGAAGACTCAAGAATGCTTCAAAATGTAGAACAATATCATATTTTGTGATAGAGAAAGACTCACCATACATTTTTCTGTGAAACTCTTCATAAAAATCTTTCAGAAACAACAAGAAATGAAGAATTTTGAGCCTCAAAACCCTAGTTCATGGTGGTGCCCAGGCAAAGCTATTCTTCTGAAAAGATCAAGTGCAAAATGAGACTGAAAGTTTAGGGCTTGTGTTTTGTTTCAAGGATTTCATAGTTTCCCTAATTTTAATGGGGTTTTTATCACATTCTTTTTAAAATCAAATGCCTCTATTAATACCTTCAAGGTATTATCTTTCACTTTGCATATATACCTAGGCTTTATGCCTTAGAGTTATTTTACAACCTTTGGGGAAAAAATCAACCTTATTGTGCCCTAGGATATTTTGTGATCCTTATAGAAAACCAAAAAGCCTGAGTTGGAAAATATACAATACTTGGCAAGATTTAAATCAAAAGCATATTTTGCCTTGCATTATTGGAAAAATCAAGAAAATAAAGAAAAATGAGGTGGGGCCATGACTCAAGACTTTCTATTCTGTAAATTAAAACTGTAATATATTGTAAAGCAATATTAAGGTTATATTCTATAAATTGCCTTAGTATTTGCTATTAGTTAAATCAAAGAAAGTGGATAGAACTTTCCTTTTTGGGTTTGAGTTCTTTTGGATGAAATAAGGAAAAGTTGGGCAAACTGAAGTTTCCATATTAGTTTCTAGTCAGTTAGAGCCTAATTTTTTAGTCTTTTTAGGTGGGCCCACTTGGGAGGGAAAGTTTCCACCTATTATTACTTGTTTGGAATCAATTTTAGGTCTTATCTTTGTGGTTTTTTCCCTTTTCTCAAAAATGAAGCTTTTGGTTTATTTTTGCTTAAGCCAGCTGGTTGGGTTTTTAGAAAGTCATTTTGGCTATATATAGGGAAAAAAGAATCAGTTTTGGCAAGTTCATATTTTCTTCTTTCTCTCTTGACTACTTGCAAAGAGTTTTGTAAGTCTTAATTTGTAACTCATATTTTCAAAAGTATTATGCAGCTCCTTTCAGATCAATGAAAACAACAATGTTCTCTTTTATGATTTTTCCTCATTTTGTAGTTAATGATTTGATGTTTAATTGTGATTCAACTTTAGAATCCTTTCCTATGTCTCATTGTTCCAAGCTTGAATGCGGAAGTTTCATGTAATACAAGTTGCGTGTTTTTTTTAACTTGGTCAGTGGGTTGAAGTTGTGATAAAACTTATCTTTGTCCTTCATACAAACCTCTAGCTTTCAAACTTTCATGCAAATTACTTATGTATTGCATTGTTTTAGTGAAATTGTGAGGATACAAGACTTTGTGAAGCTAATTGTGAGTCAAATTAGCGAATAGATCTGTAAAGTTCTAGTGCATGACCCTTTTGGTTTTAGGATTCCATTTCATGTTATCTTTCTATCCTTTTTCTCAAATAAATCATTTTAGTCTAGGTGATCTTCCAGGGGAACCAACCCTCTCTGGAGATTTATTCTCATCATAAGTTACCCATAATTTGAGAACATTTCCATGTTTCAATAGGAGAGTTAAGTCTAACTTAGCTAGGGTGCAATCCTGATTGACAAGTACTCCACCTGGTATCAATATCCCCTGCCAAATCTAAGGTTACTTATATATATGCTTACAACTCCTACAACATGTGCAATATCCAGCCTCATGCATACTATGGTGTACATTAAACTTCCTACAATTGAAGCATATGGTACTAGGTGCTGCCACAATAATGGGTTACACTTTTGGGACATCCTAATTTTTTCTAAAATCTCATATTTTTAGAAAATATAATGATTTAAGCATTGAAAGGTTCCATTTAAAGGATTTTAATTGAAGAGGGTTTGATCAAACCCCCTTAGATTCAAACCCCCTTGGATACAACTCTGCTAGTTTTAAACCATACCTATAATGAAGTCTCTTCTACACCTATCAAAATGCTAATAAAAAACCACTTTTGATTTACCTTTTGGGGGATCAAATAAATTCATTTAAAAATTATGTTTTGTAAGTATGCAGTCTTTATTATAAGCTTCCCAAAAAGTATAATTTTAAATATATTTAATTTGATTATTATATTCATTTTTTATTTCTTTTGAATGTAGGTTTTTCAATGAACATCAAGGTTTTTGTCTCACACATACGAAAAAATAGGAAAATAGAGAAAAAAAATTTAAAAAATACATGTCCTTTAGGTATTGATGTCCTTATTCAAACAAGAAAAACATTGAATTCTGATACATACAAAAAAGTTATGTTGGATAGAATACGCCTCTGCCTAAATTATAATTGGTTTGACTTCAAAACTTAATTAAAAAATATATATTTAACAAAAAATTATGAAACCAAATGCATCCTCTAGATATTGGTGTTACCAAATCTAAATTCAAAAGAATCATAATTTTATCCTTTGTAGAAAAAAATGTTATGTGCGACAAAATACACATCACTTTAAAAAATGTTGTTTACTATTAAAAACTAGTTATCAAAGGAGGCAAAAAATTTGCAATTTAACTCTAATTTTTTTTAAATATATATATTTAGAATCTATAGACAAAATCTCACAAATCACTAGTTTACATCATCTTCAAATTCCTAACAGTTTAGCAGCTATAGGTGTTAGAAAATGAAGATTTAGTTCAAAATGTTTATTTCAATGTCAAGTTTGGCCAAAAAGTGTAACCCATTATTGTGGGATGACCCTACCTTGGACATTTTGTCTTCCTCCTCTTGTGTCTTTGGACACATCTCCTTAGTCAATTTCAAATGATTGGGCAAAGGTGTGCTAACAGGTTTTGCATTCTCCATATGGAATTTCTACAACAACTTTTCAACATAATCATCCTGAGATAGAGTCAATTTTTTGTTCTTTTTATCTATGTAAATTCTCATACCAAGGATTTGTTTCACTACCCCCAAATCCTTCATAGAAAATAAGTTTGCTAACTGCTGGTTTAACTCACTTATGTTATCCATTTTAGACCCCGCTACAAGCATATCATCAACATATAAACATAAAATAATGTAGTTATCATTATACAACCTCTTAAAATAAACACAATGGTTAGAATTACACCAGCTATAGCCTTGTTCAGCCATAAAACTATCAAATTTTAAGTACCATTTATGAGGTACTTGTTTCAAGCCATATAAACTCTTCTTCAATCTACACACTAGTTTCTCCTTACCTTTGACCTCAAATCGTTGAGGTTGCTCCATATATCTCCTCCTCCAAATCACCATGGAGAAAGACAATTTTCACATCTAGATGTTCCAAATGCAAATCTTCAGTAGCCACATAACTTAAAATAGTACAAATAGAAGTCATTTTAACAATCGGAGAAAAAATCTCATCAAAATGAATGTCTTTTTCTTTGCAAATCTTTTTACAACTAACCTGGCTTTAAATCTATTCTTACCTCTATCTTCATCTTTCAATGTATAAACCCATTTGTTTAGTAAATCCTTTTTACCTACAAGCAACTTGCATAATTCCCAAGTCTAATTTTTCAGCAAGGAGTCTGTTTCTTCTTCCATTGCATGCTCTCGCTAAACCTTTATATCAGCCTACATGGCTTCATCATACCCTTCTGCTTCACCAGCATCTGTTAACAAAATAGAATACAAAGAGGGAGAAAACCTTTTAGGGGGTTACATAGCCTTGTTGACCATCTAACATTCACTAGAGTTTGTGGTATTTCCTGTTGTTGTTGCGAAGCATGAGGAACCATTAGAACATCATTGTCCGGAGTATCATCTAGCACCACACAGTCATTTTCTTTCTTCTCATGTTGCTGCAATTGATCTTTGCACAACACCTTCTCATTAAATACAACATCCTTGCTTCTCACAATTTTCAGATTTTCAAAATCCCAAAGCCTATAACCAAATTCATCAATGCCATAAATAACAAAGATACACTTTTTTTTATTTTGCATCCATCTTGGTTCTATTTTCAAAATCTACATGTGCAAATGCTTCGCATCTGAAAGTTTTGAGAAAAGAATAACTCACCTTCTTACCTGTCCATGCTTCCTTTGGAATACCACAACCCAAAGGAACTGAAGGACCTTTGTTAATTAAATATATCGGTATTGACAACCTCTGCCCACATGTTTAAAGGCAGCCTAGCATGTAATCTCATGCTCCTTGCATGCTCCATTATTGTCCTATTCATGCGCTCAGCCACTCCATTCTCTTGTGGAGTCGCTGGAATAGTTTTTTGCCTACAAATTTCATTAAAGGAACAATAATCCTCAAATTCTTTGCTACAATACTCACCACCATTATCAAATTTGAGACACTTTACTCTTTTACCTGTCTCATTCTCAACCAAGCTTCTCCATTTTTTAAATATTTCAAATACATCAGATTTCTACCTAAGGAAATAAATCCAAACCTTCCTAGTTGCATCATCTATGAATGTAACATAATACCAAGAGCCACTGAGAGAAGATACCTGAGCTGGTCCCCATACATCTATATGCACAAGCTCTAACTTTTCATCTTTCTTTTGCTTCCCATGCTTGAAAAAATTAACTCTCTTTTGTTTTCCATACACACAACTTTCACAGAAATCCATATTAATACATTTCAGACCTAGTAAAACTTTCTTAGAATGAAGTACCTTCATACCTTTTTCACTCATATACTCAAGTCTATTATGTCACAGTGTTGTCTCAGAACTTGTAGCAACTATTGCAGTCTCTACCTATGAACCCGCATCAACTGTTCCTGAACCTGTTTGATTTTTCTCTGCAACAACTAAAGTAGAAGGAACAATATGACCTGTACAAAGATATAAGGTGCCTACTTTCACACCTTTTGCTACTATTAAGGCACCTCTTGGAACCTTCTAATTTTATCACTGAAAGTAATTATGCAACCTTCATCACCTAGCTGCCCTACTGAAATTAAATTCCTACTCAGTTTGGGAATGTGCCTTACCTCTTGTAGTAGCCAATGATTCCCATTCTGTAACTTAATCTTAATTCTTCCCTTTCCAACAATCTGACAGAGTTCGTTATCTTCTAAATAAACCAGCCTAAAATCCCCTTGGACATAATCAAGAAAATAACTTCTATGGGGCGTAGCATGAAATGAGGCCCCAAAATCTAAAATTGATAAATCATCAGCATTATCTAAGGAAAGAATCAAAGCATCATCGTCATATTTATTACTTACCACATTTGCCTCCTTATTGCCTTCTTATTTGTCTCCTTCTTTATTCTTTCGAGACCAACAATCTTTCTTCAGATGACCCAGTTTCCCATAGTACCAGCAGTCCTTGTTTCCTTTGATTTTTCTCGTGACTTCCCATGACCTCCAAAACCCTTTCCCCTCTCCTTTGATCTGCCCCTACTTTCTGCATTCAAAACATTGCTTTATGTGGATCCAACTGAGATTTTCTTATGAATTTTCTCACTCGGAATAACACCAACAACATCATCAAATTTTAGCGTATTTGAACCAAAAATAGAGTTACTAACCGCCATTACCAAACTATTCCAGCTTTCAGGCAAAGAACATAATATCAAGAGAGCTCTAACTTCATCAAAATTTACATTAACATAAGTCAATTGACAAGTAATTGTGTTAAACTCATTTAAATGATTAGTAACTGATCCACCTTCTACCATTTTCATATTAAATAAATGCTTCATAATAAATACCTTATTCAAAGAAGAAGGAATTTCATATAACTTTGCCAATGTCTGCATCAACTCATCCATTGTCTTCACTTTTGAAATATTGAATGACACCGATGGTGCCAAGCACAAACAAATGCTTCCCAGTGCCTTTCTATCTAAAAGTTCCCAATCCTCATCAGTCATTGTTTCTAATTTCTTGGCTTTCCCTTGTAATGACCTACATAGATCCTTCTAATAAAGATAACCCTCCATCTGCATCTTCCATAACTGAGAGTTTTGCCCATTGAATTTATCTACCTTCAATTTACCCTCATATGCCATTACTCCCACTCAACTGTGAGACCTTCTTGTAGAGGATAATTGAACACAACCTGCTCTGATACCACTTGTTAGGAATAGCATGTAGAAGATATCAATTAAATGCATATAAAGATTAAATAGAGGAATGAAAAATACACAAAAATAAAACAATGAGAGACAATTTTAACGTGGTTCAAGCAAAATTGGGCTACATCCACCAACAGAGAGTCCAATATTATTATCCAACAAATAGAACCAATTACAACCAGAAATCTCATGCAACCCACATCTGCTACAATGTGCTACATATACAATATGAATGGAAACCCTAATCCTTAGCATTTTTTATCAAGACTTATGTCGGTTACAAAAATAGGGTTTTTTATGGTGGCCAATAGAAAAATAACTGTCGATGCCTTTATAAAAATAATAGGCAATAACCCCATGCACTCCCTTGTTAAATACTTTGGGGAAAAATCATGCCAACAAAAGTGGGGAAAATTTAACCTCTGAGTCTGATTAAGCTCCATATAACAATAGTTAGAGTGGATGAGGACTTCTCTTAGCTATCACATAGAAATGAATTGTATTCAAAGGTTCATTTTGATGAATTAGAAGAAGAAGAAGTTGTAAAAGAAGAGTCACAAGAGGAGAGTGATGCTAATGAAGAAGAGCAACCAAAATCTACTCTAAAGGCTCCATGCAAGTATGTCAAAAGATATCATTCTGAGAATTAGATTCTTTGAAGCAAAATTGATGGTGTCATGGCAAGGAGAAAGTTGAAGCTAGCACAACAAGAATAGGTAAACTATTCTTTACTATCTAAAATATAACCCAAATCTTATGAAGAAGCTAGTAAGGATGAAAGCTAGATTAAGGCCATGAAAGAAGAACTTAGTCAAATAGAAAAAAATCAGACTTGGGAACTTGTTCTGAGGCCTACTGATAAGAATGCCATAGGCACAAAATGGGCATTTAGAAATAAACTGAATGAAGATGGGTAGATAACTAGAAACAAAGCTAGGTTAGTCTACAAGGGCTATGCTCGGGATGAGGGCATAGATTTTGATGATACATTTGCACCTCTGGCTAGGCTTGAAGCCATTAGAATGTTTCTTGCATATTTAGTTTATAAATACTTCAAGGTGTACCAGATGGATGTGAAATCTACATTTCTCAATGGCTATTTGGATGAGGAAGTTTATATAGGGCAACCTAAAGGATTCAAGGTGACTGAAAACAAAGACTGTGTGCAAACTAAAAAAGGCATTGTATGGTCTAAAATAATCTCCTAGGGCTTAGTACTCCAAGTTGGACAAATATCTTCAATAGAAAGGCTATAAGAAAGGTATAGCAACTAGCAATCTGCATTTTAAAATTGAAGGTAATCATATGCTAATAGTAATTGTTTATGTTGATGATATAATATTTGGTGGAGATAGTGACAAAATGTGTAGAGAGTTTGTTGAAGCTATGCAAGAAGAGCTTGAGATGTCAATGCTAGAGGAATTAGCATTTTTCCTTGGTTTATAGGTCAATCAATTATGCACAGGGATTTTCATTTATTAGACCAAGTATGTGAAGGAAATTCAGAAGAAATTCAAGATGGAAGATTGCAAGGTAGTTAGTACACCTATGGTCACTGGATGTCGGCTCATCAAAGATGATGAATCTGCTTTAGCAGATCAAACTTTGTACAGATCCATGATTGGAAGTCTTTTGTATCTCATAGCAACAAGGCCTGATATCATGCAAGTTGTTTGCACAGTAGCTAGATTTCAAGCTACTCCTAAGGAAACACATGTCAAAGTTGTGAAGAGGATATTCAGATACTTGAAGAGTACCTTAGATTATGGTCTATGGAATCCTGTTGGTGATGATTTTACTTTAACTACATACACATATGCAGATTGGGCTAGTTGTGTGGATGATTGAAAGATCACTAGTGGTGGTACATTCTTTCTAGGAGATAAATTGGTAGCATGGTTAAGTAAGAAACAAGAATCAATCTCTTTGTCAACAGTTGAAACTGAATATATAGTTGATGTTGTTGGCAAGAGACACTATATGGATTCATGATTGTTGTCATTGATGGCAACAAAGGTCATCCCACATATCCGCAAGTCATGATGTGCCTCTACCGGAAGTCAGAATAAAGAATGTTGTGGTCCGGTGAAGAAGAACAGAGCATGTGGCAAGGTCCGACAGATTGGTCCGGACCTCTCAGAGGAAGTGTCTTGGTGCAGTGCGGATTTGGGGAAGTCAAGAGGACTACCTTGAGTGGTATATTCCAAGGATTTAGCCTCCGGTGATGGACAAGGAAAAAGATATGAATGGTTGAGTACCGGATTCCTGAGAGACAGTGAAAACAGAGGAAGAACTGACTGGCAGAGTATCAGACTGCTTTCCGGATGGGTTACTATTGATGACAGAGGTTGTGAAGGCATGAATCATGTTTGGCCGACATGATTAATGATATCTACAAGTATATGCTTGATCCGCATTGCTTGGTGAGAAAGGATTCAGCCGACAGAATGAAAGTTTATAAGAAACTAGACTGTTTCGGATGCCGACTAGAAAGGTGATGAAATTACTTGTGCGGATATATATAGAGGATGGATTTAGTTGTGAAGTGTGTGTTGATATGGAGTGATATGCGAATAAGTCCAGATAAAGAGCAGAGGTAGCAAAAAGGATCCGGTATGTGAAAGATAGCAGAATAAAGAACAGAGGAAAGATGAAGTGCAGCAGATCAGTGTACTGAGCCTAACCGGAACTGAACTCCAGCATATGCAGATGCTTCCAATCAGTTCAAGACTGTGATTCTCATCACTTTGTAGACAGTGTGTCTTCTTGTAGGCAGTGGGCCTCTTGTGAGCAGTGTGCTCGGGCAGTGAGCCCTAATTGGCAAGTGCCATCTTTGTAATTTCCTATTCTTCTAACAGAGAATAATTTTGGGTTAATCACCCCGTGGTTTTCTCCCTTAACAGGGTTTCCACGTCAAAAATACTGTGTCATGTGTTTTTTGTTTTATGGTTAATGTTTTATGTTTGATCTTATGCTGCATCAATTAAAAGGAAAGTTCAATAAAAGAAATAATTAGGATAACTGATTCACCCCCCCCTCTCAGTTATCAACAATTGGTATCAGAGCTAAGTTCCTCCTAATAGAGCCTAACAGCTTGAGGAAGATCTGGGATTTCAAATGGATGCATATGGTTTAAGAGAGCAACTCAAGACTGCTCTTGAGGATCTTGAACAGTCAAATTCTGAAGTCAGTGAATTAAAGGAAAGACTCAAACAGGCTGATGAATTCATGAGAGAATTAAAAGACAAACTAAGTCTCTCTATGAAAAAGAGAAAGGAGCTGCTTCAACAGTTGGCAAGACAAAGTGAAGAAAGCAATACAAATGAAGAATTGACTGAGCAAACCAAGTTATGTGAAAAGTTATCAAAAGAAGTCATTATGTTAAGACATGAAATGGAATCAGGAACTATAAAGTTTACTCAAGAGATTGAAGAAAAAAGAAAGGCTGAAGACAATCTAAGACAAACTCTCAAAGAAAAATCAGAAGAATGCCACCAGATGGACAGGATTATCAGACATCTTGAATCTGATCTTGAAGATGCCAAAGATAATGAAGGAAAACTTGAGGATCAAATTGCCTCTCTCAAAAGAGACCTTCAAACAGCAAATGAATATAAAGAGAAATTCAAGATAAGTTCTGCTCAACTTGAAGTTCTTCTTGGAAGTCAAAAGAGGACAGATGACAAGTATGGTTTGGGATATGAGAAAGGAGAAAGCTCCGGATCCTGTCAGAAGAATCTTGGATCAGAAAATCCAAGGAACAGGCCTAGAAGACCTCCGGTAAGACAGCCAAATGCTCAAAGATATCCATCCTTCAATGGATACTGCCACAGCTGCAACCACTTTGGTCACAAAGCTGATCAGTGCAGAATGAGAATGAATCAGATTAACTCATCCTTCTCCGGACAGTGCTTCAACTGCAAAAGGTATGGACACAAATCCCATGAATGCAGAATTATGCAAGTAAACAAATCATTCAAAGGTAGATGCTTCACATGCAATAGAATAGGTCATAGGGCTAATCAATGCAGATCAAGAGGATATCAGTCAAAGATGCAAAGAAATGTTATTTGCCAAATCTGTAATAGGTCCGGTCATAATGCTAAAGTCTGTAGAAACAAGAATCAGGACATAAGAGGTCCGGTGTATAATCAGAATCAAGACAAGGGTAAACAAAAGATGAATACGGATGAGGTTAGGAATCAGATGAGCAAGATTTGGGTGAAGAAAAGTTCAGAGAATGTAGAGGTCAGATCCGCACCAGACCCTGGTGCTGATATTTCTTCCAGAAATTAAAAGGTGAGCTCAGGCTCAGGGGGAGACAAAAAGAAAATCTTGTTCCCCCAGCCAAACAAGTGGTGCCGGATGTGGCACAAGATGCGGATCAAAGGGTTTGTAGATATGAGTCTTGAGATACTTCAGTCAAGTTTTCAGAGGTCCGCATGGAGTTATGAAGAAGCTGTGATCGATCAAATAAGACCTGTTCAGGGAGATGCTCCGGTATGATAGAGGATTACAAAAAGGTCCAGAAAGATCCGGAAATGCACTATCTTGTTCTGCGGATTGGACAGAGTGTTTGGGATGCTCTTGTAATATGTTACCTCGATTTATTCATGATTGAAAGATCCGGATGATATTCTCAGATCAGAACCAATCCGGGATACTCCAAACTATCCAGACAAGGCAAACCGGAATGATATAGGTGAAGCATTTATTGCAGACAGATATTAGGGTTCGCGGAGCAATTTAAGGGATTTCTCAAAGGTCATTTGCTCATTCTGCACTCGAGAAGAAGCGAAAAGTGGAGCTCTGCAACAAGGTTCATCAAGCACCAAGGATCTCCTGCCGAAGCTATTGCATAAAGAAATCAATCCAACCACTCCGTGCAAACCGAAGGCGCATAAGGTATTCTCCGTTTTTCATTACCTCACTGCAAATCTTTGAAGAATGGCTACTCCAAACATAGTTAAGATCTCTGATAGACCTCGCCCCTCATTCAAGAAACATCCCTACAAATCATTGGAGGTAGACCCACTAGGAGCCTTCTCTAGTGTTCCCCACGGAGTTTTACACACCGAAGACATTAGGGTTTACATACATGCAAACATTGAAGAATTTGGGGAATTCAAATTAAGAGACCTCTATCACAAGCAGCTGATTGACAATGCTTTTGAGCTTAAACCAGAGTATAAGGATATTCAGAAGAAACAATTTGAGCAATTTATTCATTTCCCCTGTTTTGAAGAGGATGAATGGGTCCGGTATGTACTGAGCAGGATGCATGACAACTTTCTATGGCTAGATAGACCCTGCAAGATCACAAAAGAGGCAATTAGAGCAGTAACTGGCCTATACTCTTCCGGAGGAGTACCTATCCTCAAATCTGTCAAGAACAACATTGTAACTGAGGCCACCGGATCAAAATTTGACAAAAGGGCAATGACCATTGAAGACATCTCTGATCCGGATATCAAATATGCATCAATGATAATAGGATACAAGATCTACCACTCCAGCAGGGAGAATTCTGTATCCGGAACTGCAGTATACACTGCCTATGAGATGCTAAGAAAGAATGCAGAGTATGATCTTTGCGAACTACTGCTAAGCCAATTAATGGAAAATATACAGAAAATCAAGAAGGATAAGAAGAATTCCTTTAAGTATGGTACTCTTATTGTATGTCTATTCTTCTATTTCATGAATGAGCTACCCGGAACAAGTGGATGGGTATGGCAGAATGACAAACCTGTTGCAGTCCAGATAAGAGACTATTTGCATGGACTTGGGGATGCAAAAGCAAGAAATACAGCTCTATGGGGATACTTCAAAAACTTTCAGAGCATGATGCAAGCAAGAGAGAGAATTCCCCAGTCTCTCATTGAGAAATACAAGGACTCAGTGTGCTTTATGGTTGACACTGATCAGTGCCTAATGGAGGCAGTGGAGCCAAGGACTGTCTGGATCATGCCCATGGGGTATGAAGTGGATGAACAGATAGTGGAGCTGCATGTTCAACACATGCTGAGTCAGCCCAAAGATCCTAAGGCAGAAAGGTTTGGAACCTTTGAGGAGCTGAGTATAAAAATACATGTGGAACTCAGGGAACCTGAGATTAAAAGAAAGGTAAGAAAAGAAGTAGAGCACATTGCTCAAGGCCTAGGTATCTCAAAGGAGGCACTTGATGCCAGCCGGGAAAAGAGGAGGAAGGCCGAGGAAGAAGAGAAAAGCAAAGAAAGTGCTCCGGTTGAAACTCCCACCCGGACCAGATCATCAAAGAGACCTGCACCTTCCACAACCAAAAGTTCAAAACCGGAAGTTCAGGCATCCGGTAAGAGATCCAAGACAAAAGCCACAAGGGCTTATGGAAGCCAAAAGGATGAAGAGGAAACAGAATCAGATGAGGGAGTAAGAGAAGTAAAGAAACAGAAGAAGAAAGGATCCGGTAAGCCCTCCACAGGCCAAGACAAGGATGAAATGGCAGAGGTAACTGTTGAAAAGCCCACTCTGTCACTAGAGAGCATAATCAAGTCGGTCACGGTGGATGGAAACCTTCAACCAATGACTGAATCATATGATGACTTCAGTGAGGCCGACCAAAAGACTCTGCAGGAGGCCACAGTAAAATATCTTAACATATATAATAAGGCTTTCATTGAAATAATATCTCTTATTCCCAAAAGCCTAGAAAAGGAAATGGAAGTAAGAAAGAATAATGCTCATGCTAAAGATCTTGAGATCCGGGAGCAGATAGCTATTCAGCTATATCCTCAAATTGATCCCAAGACAATGAACATTATCTTCAAGGACTGCAAAGATGAGTTCAGAAGCAAAGCCAGGATGAATCAACTCATGCTTGGCGAGACTGACAAAGTGGCCCAAGAAACAGAAGAGATCCTCCGGAAGGCCTTCAAAAGGTTCAATCTTCCGGTTGTAGAGGATTTAGGTAAAGAAACAGCTGAGGACTTGGGACCCTCTGCTCCAGAAGAAGTGGCTCATGAACAAACTAGCATCTCTCCTCCGGTTTCCCCTACAGTCTCCGGATCCAAAGAAGAAGAGCAATCACAGGAGAAGGAAGCAGTGGTGAAAGACAAAGAGGTTGACAGTTCTAAGACTGCAGAAGAAAAGAAACATCTGTCTCCGGCAAGAGACACTGCACAAACTGTTCAACAATTTTTGAGCAAAGAAACTCTAGAGATTGATGAACCGGAGCTTCTAAAAGGCCCATTTGATTTTGACTCTCTCTCTCCGGTACAAACAATGAAGATAGCTTCATTTGCAAATGCCAAGGCAAATGAAAAGCTCCTGAAGTCTCATATGGAAGACTGTGAGTTGATAGAGGCTGCTTCCGGAGTACTTGTGAAGATCATGCCATCAATCCAGATAGATCCGACAGCCTCCTCTTCCGGTAATCTAAAAACCTTAGTCAGCAGTGTTGATACACATTTTGATTCTTTAGAAAAATCAGCTGAAGAAAAGGTCCGGAAGGAATTTTTGGATAAAAGATTTTCAGAGATATTAGAATTAATCTCTAAAGATAGGAAGATTGTAAGCATTGGAATAAAGAGCTTAGAGAATGCTCTTAAGGATGGCGGTGACATCTACAAATTTTGCATATCCTGGTCAAAGGCAACAGCAACATTTGACAAGAAAATAAAAGAGGAACAGGATAAGCTACAAAGCTTATCTCAAAGTTTTGATCCTCTCTCTTCCTCTATAATAAATCAAGAATGTCAGACCATTGCAGTCTTGAATGAAATAAAAAATCTTGAGAAGGAAAGGAAGAACATCACCAACCGGATGGGAGAACTTAGAAGGATTATAATCCCTAAGTTGGAAACAATGCATGAGGCCATCAGTGATGCTCAGACCACCGCCCAAACAAAAGATCCGACAGATCTCAAGCGGGCAGAAGCTTTTGCATTTTTGCTAAGTGGTCACATTTCAATTTTGGATAGAATGAAGCAAAGTTGGGCTACAGAAATGATCCAATTGCAGACATCCTTTGCAGACATTCTTCAGTACATGTGAGTATGTAAATATGCGGCTATATATAGAAAATTTTTGAAAATTTTGGTGTGCGGACCCTACCCTTTGCCATTGATGTCAAAGGGGGAGTGAGGAGCAGTGAAAAATGAGGGATCCAACTAAGGGGGAGTTCCAGAAATTGTATATAAGGACAGAGCATCAGCAAAGGGGGAGCATAGTGAAAACACTTAGTCATTTTTCACTAAGTGTTGCCATCAATGCCAAAGGGGGAGATTGTTGGCAAGAGACACTATATGGATTCATGATTGTTGTCATTGATGGCAACAAAGGTCATCCCACATATCCGCAAGTCATGATGTGCCTCTACCGGAAGTCAGAATAAAGAATGTTGTGGTCCGGTGAAGAAGAACAGAGCATGTGGCAAGGTCCGACAGATTGGTCCGGACCTCTCAGAGGAAGTGTCTTGGTGCAGTGCGGATTTGGGGAAGTCAAGAGGACTACCTTGAGTGGTATATTCCAAGGATTTAGCCTCCGGTGATGGACAAGGAAAAAGATATGAATGGTTGAGTACCGGATTCCTGAGAGACAGTGAAAACAGAGGAAGAACTGACTGGCAGAGTATCAGACTGCTTTCCGGATGGGTTACTATTGATGACAGAGGTTGTGAAGGCATGAATCATGTTTGGCCAACATGATTAATGATATCTACAAGTATATGCTTGATCCGCATTGCTTGGTGAGGAAGGATTCAGCCGACAGAATGAAAGTTTATAAGAAACTAGACTGTTCCGGATGCCGACTAGAAAGGTGATGAAATTACTTGTGCGGATATATATAGAGGATGGATTTAGTTGTGAAGTGTGTGTTGATATGGAGTGATATGCGAATAAGTCCAGATAAAGAGCAGAGGTAGCAAAAAGGATCCGGTATGTGAAAGATAGCAGAATAAAGAACAGAGGAAAGATGAAGTGCAGCAGATCAGTGTACTGAGCCTAACCGGAACTGAACTCCAGCATATGCAGATGCTTCCAATCAGTTCAAGACTGTGATTCTCATCACTTTGTAGACAGTGTGTCTTCTTGTAGGCAGTGGGCCTCTTGTGAGCAGTGTGCTCGGGCAGTGAGCCCTAATTGGCAAGTGCCATCTTTGTAATTTCCTATTCTTCTAACAGAGAATAATTTTGGGTTAATCACCCCGTGGTTTTCTCCCTTAACAGGGTTTCCACGTCAAAAATACTGTGTCATGTGTTTTTTGTTTTATGGTTAATGTTTTATGTTTGATCTTATGCTGCATCAATTAAAAGGAAAGTTCAATAAAAGAAATAATTAGGATAACTGATTCACCCCCCCCCTCTCAGTTATCAACAATTGGTATCAGAGCTAAGTTCCTCCTAATAGAGCCTAACAGCTTGAGGAAGATCTGGGATTTCAAATGGATGCATATGGTTTAAGAGAGCAACTCAAGACTGCTCTTGAGGATCTTGAACAGTCAAATTCTGAAGTCAGTGAATTAAAGGAAAGACTCAAACAGGCTGATGAATTCATGAGAGAATTAAAAGACAAACTAAGTCTCTCTATGAAAAAGAGAAAGGAGCTGCTTCAACAGTTGGCAAGACAAAGTGAAGAAAGCAATACAAATGAAGAATTGACTGAGCAAACCAAGTTATGTGAAAAGTTATCAAAAGAAGTCATTATGTTAAGACATGAAATGGAATCAGGAACTATAAAGTTTACTCAAGAGATTGAAGAAAAAAGAAAGGCTGAAGACAATCTAAGACAAACTCTCAAAGAAAAATCAGAAGAATGCCACCAGATGGATAGGATTATCAGACATCTTGAATCTGATCTTGAAGATGCCAAAGATAATGAAGGAAAACTTGAGGATCAAATTGCCTCTCTCAAAAGAGACCTTCAAACAGCAAATGAATATAAAGAGAAATTCAAGATAAGTTCTGCTCAACTTGAAGTTCTTCTTGGAAGTCAAAAGAGGACAGATGACAAGTATGGTTTGGGATATGAGAAAGGAGAAAGCTCCGGATCCTGTCAGAAGAATCTTGGATCAGAAAATCCAAGGAACAGGCCTAGAAGACCTCCGGTAAGACAGCCAAATGCTCAAAGATATCCATACTTCAATGGATACTGCCACAGCTGCAACCACTTTGGTCACAAAGCTGATCAGTGCAGAATGAGAATGAATCAGATTAACTCATCCTTCTCCGGACAGTGCTTCAACTGCAAAAGGTATGGACACAAATCCCATGAATGCAGAATTATGCAAGTAAACAAATCATTCAAAGGTAGATGCTTCACATGCAATAGAATAGGTCATAGGGCTAATCAATGCAGATCAAGAGGATATCAGTCAAAGATGCAAAGAAATGTTATTTGCCAAATCTGTAATAGGTCCGGTCATAATGCTAAAGTCTGCAGAAACAAGAATCAGGACATAAGAGGTCCGGTGTATAATCAGAATCAAGACAAGGGTAAACAAAAGATGAATACGGATGAGGTTAGGAATCAGATGAGCAAGATTTGGGTGAAGAAAAGTTCAGAGAATGTAGAGGTCGGATCCGCACCAGACCCTGGTGCTGATATTTCTTCCAGAAATTAAAAGGTGAGCTCAGGCTCAGGGGGAGACAAAAAGAAAATCTTGTTCCCCCAGCCAAACAAGTGGTGCCGGATGTGGCACAAGATGCGGATCAAAGGGTTTGTAGATATGAGTCTTGAGATACTTCAGTCAAGTTTTCAGAGGTCCGCATGGAGTTATGAAGAAGCTGTGATCGATCAAATAAGACCTGTTCAGGGAGATGCTCCGGTATGATAGAGGATTACAAAAAGGTCCAGAAAGATCCGGAAATGCACTATCTTGTTCTGCGGATTGGACAGAGTGTTTGGGATGCTCTTGTAATATGTTACCTCGATTTATTCATGATTGAAAGATCCGGATGATATTCTCAGATCAGAACCAATCCGGGATACTCCAAACTATCCAGACAAGGCAAACCGGAATGATATAGGTGAAGCATTTATTGCAGACAGATATTAGGGTTCGCGGAGCAATTTAAGGGATTTCTCAAAGGTCATTTGCTCATTCTGCACTCGAGAAGAAGCGAAAAGTGGAGCTCTGCAACAAGGTTCATCAAGCACCAAGGATCTCCTGCCGAAGCTATTGCATAAAGAAATCAATCCAACCACTCCGTGCAAACCGAAGGCGCATAAGGTATTCTCCGTTTTTCATTACCTCACTGCAAATCTTTGAAGAATGGCTACTCCAAACATAGTTAAGATCTCTGATAGACCTCGCCCCTCATTCAAGAAACATCCCTACAAATCATTGGAGGTAGACCCACTAGGAGCCTTCTCTAGTGTTCCCCACGGAGTTTTACACACCGAAGACATTAGGGTTTACATACATGCAAACATTGAAGAATTTGGGGAATTCAAATTAAGAGACCTCTATCACAAGCAGCTGATTGACAATGCTTTTGAGCTTAAACCAGAGTATAAGGATATTCAGAAGAAACAATTTGAGCAATTTATTCATTTCCCCTGTTTTGAAGAGGATGAATGGGTCCGGTATGTACTGAGCAGGATGCATGACAACTTTCTATGGCTAGATAGACCCTGCAAGATCACAAAAGAGGCAATTAGAGCAGTAACTGGCCTATACTCTTCCGGAGGAGTACCTATCCTCAAATCTGTCAAGAACAACATTGTAACTGAGGCCACCGGATCAAAATTTGACAAAAGGGCAATGACCATTGAAGACATCTCCGATCCGGATATCAAATATGCATCAATGATAATAGGATACAAGATCTACCACTCCAGCAGGGAGAATTCTGTATCCGGAACTGCAGTATACACTGCCTATGAGATGTTAAGAAAGAATGCAGAGTATGATCTTTGCGAACTACTGCTAAGCCAATTAATGGAAAATATACAGAAAATCAAGAAGGATAAGAAGAATTCCTTTAAGTATGGTACTCTTATTGTATGTCTATTCTTCTATTTCATGAATGAGCTACCCGGAACAAGTGGATGGGTATGGCAGAATGACAAACCTGTTGCAGTCCAGATAAGAGACTATTTGCATGGACTTGGGGATGCAAAAGCAAGAAATACAGCTCTATGGGGATACTTCAAAAACTTTCAGAGCATGATGCAAGCAAGAGAGAGAATTCCCCAGTCTCTCATTGAGAAATACATGGACTCAGTGTGCTTTATGGTTGACACTGATCAGTGCCTAATGGAGGCAGTGGAGCCAAGGACTGTCTGGATCATGCCCATGGGGTATGAAGTGGATGAACAGATAGTGGAGCTGCATGTTCAACACATGCTGAGTCAGCCCAAAGATCCTAAGGCAGAAAGGTTTGGAACCTTTGAGGAGCTGAGTGTAAAAATACATGTGGAACTCAGGGAACCTGAGATTAAAAGAAAGGTAAGAAAAGAAGTAGAGCACATTGCTCAAGGCCTAGGTATCTCAAAGGAGGCACTTGATGCCAGCCGGGAAAAGAGGAGGAAGGCCGAGGAAGAAGAGAAAAGCAAAGAAAGTGCTCCGGTTGAAACTCCCACCCGGACCAGATCATCAAAGAGACCTGCACCTTCCACAACCAAAAGTTCAAAACCGGAAGTTCAGGCATCCGGTAAGAGATCCAAGACAAAAGCCACAAGGGCTTATGGAAGCCAAAAGGATGAAGAGGAAACAGAATCAGATGAGGGAGTAAGAGAAGTAAAGAAACAGAAGAAGAAAGGATCCGGTAAGCCCTCCACAGGCCAAGACAAGGATGAAATGGCAGAGGTAACTGTTGAAAAGCCCACTCTGTCACTAGAGAGCATAATCAAGTCGGTCACGGTGGATGGAAACCTTCAACCAATGACTGAATCATATGATGACTTCAGTGAGGCCGACCAAAAGACTCTGCAGGAGGCCACAGTAAAATATCTTAACATATATAATAAGGCTTTCATTGAAATAATATCTCTTATTCCCAAAAGCCTAGAAAAGGAAATGGAAGTAAGAAAGAATAATGCTCATGCTAAAGATCTTGAGATCCGGGAGCAGATAGCTATTCAGCTATATCCTCAAATTGATCCCAAGACAATGAACATTATCTTCAAGGACTGCAAAGATGAGTTCAGAAGCAAAGCCAGGATGAATCAACTCATGCTTGGCGAGACTGACAAAGTGGCCCAAGAAACAGAAGAGATCCTCCGGAAGGCCTTCAAAAGGTTCAATCTTCCGGTTGTAGAGGATTTAGGTAAAGAAACAGCTGAGGACTTGGGACCCTCTGCTCCAGAAGAAGTGGCTCATGAACAAACTAGCATCTCTCCTCCGGTTTCCCCTACAGTCTCCGGATCCAAAGAAGAAGAGCAATCACAGGAGAAGGAAGCAGTGGTGAAAGACAAAGAGGTTGACAGTTCTAAGACTGCAGAAGAAAAGAAACATCTGTCTCCGGCAAGAGACACTGCACAAACTGTTCAACAATTTTTGAGCAAAGAAACTCTAGAGATTGATGAACCGGAGCTTCTAAAAGGCCCATTTGATTTTGACTCTCTCTCTCCGGTACAAACAATGAAGATAGCTTCATTTGCAAATGCCAAGGCAAATGAAAAGCTCCTGAAGTCTCATATGGAAGACTGTGAGTTGATAGAGGCTGCTTCCGGAGTACTTGTGAAGATCATGCCATCAATCCAGATAGATCCGACAGCCTCCTCTTCCGGTAATCTAAAAACCTTAGTCAGCAGTGTTGATACACATTTTGATTCTTTAGAAAAATCAGCTGAAGAAAAGGTCCGGAAGGAATTTTTGGATAAAAGATTTTCAGAGATATTAGAATTAATCTCTAAAGATAGGAAGATTGTAAGCATTGGAATAAAGAGCTTAGAGAATGCTCTTAAGGATGGCGGTGACATCTACAAATTTTGCATATCCTGGTCAAAGGCAACAGCAGCATTTGACAAGAAAATAAAAGAGGAACAGGATAAGCTACAAAGCTTATCTCAAAGTTTTGATCCTCTCTCTTCCTCTATAATAAATCAAGAATGTCAGACCATTGCAGTCTTGAATGAAATAAAAAATCTTGAGAAGGAAAGGAAGAACATCACCAACCGGATGGGAGAACTTAGAAGGATTATAATCCCTAAGTTGGAAACAATGCATGAGGCCATCAGTGATGCTCAGACCACCGCCCAAACAAAAGATCCGACAGATCTCAAGCGGGCAGAAGCTTTTGCATTTTTGCTAAGTGGTCACATTTCAATTTTGGATAGAATGAAGCAAAGTTGGGCTACAGAAATGATCCAATTGCAGACATCCTTTGCAGACATTCTTCAGTACATGTGAGTATGTAAATATGCGGCTATATATAGAAAATTTTTGAAAATTTTGGTGTGCGGACCCTACCCTTTGCCATTGATGTCAAAGGGGGAGTGAGGAGCAGTGAAAAATGAGGGATCCAACTAAGGGGGAGTTCCAGAAATTGTATATAAGGACAGAGCATCAGCAAAGGGGGAGCATAGTGAAAACACTTAGTCATTTTTCACTAAGTGTTGCCATCAATGCCAAAGGGGGAGATTGTTGGCAAGAGACACTATATGGATTCATGATTGTTGTCATTGATGGCAACAAAGGTCATCCCACATATCCGCAAGTCATGATGTGCCTCTACCGGAAGTCAGAATAAAGAATGTTGTGGTCCGGTGAAGAAGAACAGAGCATGTGGCAAGGTCCGACAGATTGGTCCGGACCTCTCAGAGGAAGTGTCTTGGTGCAGTGCGGATTTGGGGAAGTCAAGAGGACTACCTTGAGTGGTATATTCCAAGGATTTAGCCTCCGGTGATGGACAAGGAAAAAGATATGAATGGTTGAGTACCGGATTCCTGAGAGACAGTGAAAACAGAGGAAGAACTGACTGGCAGAGTATCAGACTGCTTTCCGGATGGGTTACTATTGATGACAGAGGTTGTGAAGGCATGAATCATGTTTGGCTGACATGATTAATGATATCTACAAGTATATGCTTGATCCGCATTGCTTGGTGAGGAAGGATTCAGCCGACAGAATGAAAGTTTATAAGAAACTAGACTGTTCCGGATGCCGACTAGAAAGGTGATGAAATTACTTGTGCGGATATATATAGAGGATGGACTTAGTTGTGAAGTGTGTGTTGATATGGAGTGATATGCGAATAAGTCCAGATAAAGAGCAGAGGTAGCAAAAAGGATCCGGTATGTGAAAGATAGCAGAATAAAGAACAGAGGAAAGATGAAGTGCAGCAGATCAGTGTACTGAGCCTAACCGGAACTGAACTCCAGCATATGCAGATGCTTCCAATCAGTTCAAGACTGTGATTCTCATCACTTTGTAGACAGTGTGTCTTCTTGTAGGCAGTGGGCCTCTTGTGAGCAGTGTGCTCGGGCAGTGAGCCCTAATTGGCAAGTGCCATCTTTGTAATTTCCTATTCTTCTAACAGAGAATAATTTTGGGTTAATCACCCCGTGGTTTTCTCCCTTAACAGGGTTTCCACGTCAAAAATACTGTGTCATGTGTTTTTTGTTTTATGGTTAATGTTTTATGTTTGATCTTATGCTGCATCAATTAAAAGGAAAGTTCAATAAAAGAAATAATTAGGATAACTGATTCACCCCCCCCCTCTCAGTTATCAACAATTGGTATCAGAGCTAAGTTCCTCCTAATAGAGCCTAACAGCTTGAGGAAGATCTGGGATTTCAAATGGATGCATATGGTTTAAGAGAGCAACTCAAGACTGCTCTTGAGGATCTTGAACAGTCAAATTCTGAAGTCAGTGAATTAAAGGAAAGACTCAAACAGGCTGATGAATTCATGAGAGAATTAAAAGACAAACTAAGTCTCTCTATGAAAAAGAGAAAGGAGCTGCTTCAACAGTTGGCAAGACAAAGTGAAGAAAGCAATACAAATGAAGAATTGACTGAGCAAACCAAGTTATGTGAAAAGTTATCAAAAGAAGTCATTATGTTAAGACATGAAATGGAATCAGGAACTATAAAGTTTACTCAAGAGATTGAAGAAAAAAGAAAGGCTGAAGACAATCTAAGACAAACTCTCAAAGAAAAATCAGAAGAATGCCACCAGATGGACAGGATTATCAGACATCTTGAATCTGATCTTGAAGATGCCAAAGATAATGAAGGAAAACTTGAGGATCAAATTGCCTCTCTCAAAAGAGACCTTCAAACAGCAAATGAATATAAAGAGAAATTCAAGATAAGTTCTGCTCAACTTGAAGTTCTTCTTGGAAGTCAAAAGAGGACAGATGACAAGTATGGTTTGGGATATGAGAAAGGAGAAAGCTCCGGATCCTGTCAGAAGAATCTTGGATCAGAAAATCCAAGGAACAGGCCTAGAAGACCTCCGGTAAGACAGCCAAATGCTCAAAGATATCCATCCTTCAATGGATACTGCCACAGCTGCAACCACTTTGGTCACAAAGCTGATCAGTGCAGAATGAGAATGAATCAGATTAACTCATCCTTCTCCGGACAGTGCTTCAACTGCAAAAGGTATGGACACAAATCCCATGAATGCAGAATTATGCAAGTAAACAAATCATTCAAAGGTAGATGCTTCACATGCAATAGAATAGGTCATAGGGCTAATCAATGCAGATCAAGAGGATATCAGTCAAAGATGCAAAGAAATGTTATTTGCCAAATCTGTAATAGGTCCGGTCATAATGCTAAAGTCTGCAGAAACAAGAATCAGGACATAAGAGGTCCGGTGTATAATCAGAATCAAGACAAGGGTAAACAAAAGATGAATACGGATGAGGTTAGGAATCAGATGAGCAAGATTTGGGTGAAGAAAAGTTCAGAGAATGTAGAGGTCGGATCCGCACCAGACCCTGGTGCTGATATTTCTTCCGGAAATTAAAAGGTGAGCTCAGGCTCAGGGGGAGACAAAAAGAAAATCTTGTTCCCCCAGCCAAACAAGTGGTGCCAGATGTGGCACAAGATGCGGATCAAAGGGTTTGTAGATATGAGTCTTGAGATACTTCAGTCAAGTTTTCAGAGGTCCGCATGGAGTTATGAAGAAGCTGTGATTGATCAAATAAGACCTGTTCAGGGAGATGCTCCGGTATGATAGAGGATTACAAAAAGGTCCAGAAAGATCCAGAAATGCACTATCTTGTTCTGCGGATTGGACAGAGTGTTTGGGATGCTCTTGTAATATGTTACCTCGATTTATTCATGATTGAAAGATCCGGATGATATTCTCAGATCAGAACCAATCCGGGATACTCCAAACTATCCAGACAAGGCAAACCGGAATGATATAGGTGAAGCATTTATTGCAGACAGATATTAGGGTTCGCGGAGCAATTTAAGGGATTTCTCAAAGGTCATTTGCTCATTCTGCACTCGAGAAGAAGCGAAAAGTGGAGCTCTGCAACAAGGTTCATCAAGCACCAAGGATCTCCTGCCGAAGCTATTGCATAAAGAAATCAATCCAACCACTCCGTGCAAACCGAAGGCGCATAAGGTATTCTCCGTTTTTCATTACCTCACTGCAAATCTTTGAAGAATGGCTACTCCAAACATAGTTAAGATCTCTGATAGACCTCGCCCCTCATTCAAGAAACATCCCTACAAATCATTGGAGGTAGACCCACTAGGAGCCTTCTCTAGTGTTCCCCACGGAGTTTTACACACCGAAGACATTAGGGTTTACATACATGCAAACATTGAAGAATTTGGGGAATTCAAATTAAGAGACCTCTATCACAAGCAGCTGATTGACAATGCTTTTGAGCTTAAACCAGAGTATAAGGATATTCAGAAGAAACAATTTGAGCAATTTATTCATTTCCCCTGTTTTGAAGAGGATGAATGGGTCCGGTATGTACTGAGCAGGATGCATGACAACTTTCTATGGCTAGATAGACCCTGCAAGATCACAAAAGAGGCAATTAGAGCAGTAACTGGCCTATACTCTTCCGGAGGAGTACCTATCCTCAAATCTGTCAAGAACAACATTGTAACTGAGGCCACCGGATCAAAATTTGACAAAAGGGCAATGACCATTGAAGACATCTCCGATCCGGATATCAAATATGCATCAATGATAATAGGATACAAGATCTACCACTCCAGCAGGGAGAATTCTGTATCCGGAACTGCAGTATACACTGCCTATGAGATGCTAAGAAAGAATGCAGAGTATGATCTTTGCGAACTACTGCTAAGCCAATTAATGGAAAATATACAGAAAATCAAGAAGGATAAGAAGAATTCCTTTAAGTATGGTACTCTTATTGTATGTCTATTCTTCTATTTCATGAATGAGCTACCCGGAACAAGTGGATGGGTATGGCAGAATGACAAACCTGTTGCAGTCCAGATAAGAGACTATTTGCATGGACTTGGGGATGCAAAAGCAAGAAATACAGCTCTATGGGGATACTTCAAAAACTTTCAGAGCATGATGCAAGCAAGAGAGAGAATTCCCCAGTCTCTCATTGAGAAATACAAGGACTCAGTGTGCTTTATGGTTGACACTGATCAGTGCCTAATGGAGGCAGTGGAGCCAAGGACTGTCTGGATCATGCCCATGGGGTATGAAGTGGATGAACAGATAGTGGAGCTGCATGTTCAACACATGCTGAGTCAGCCCAAAGATCCTAAGGCAGAAAGGTTTGGAACCTTTGAGGAGCTGAGTGTAAAAATACATGTGGAACTCAGGGAACCTGAGATTAAAAGAAAGGTAAGAAAAGAAGTAGAGCACATTGCTCAAGGCCTAGGTATCTCAAAGGAGGCACTTGATGCCAGCCGGGAAAAGAGGAGGAAGGCCGAGGAAGAAGAGAAAAGAAAAGAAAGTGCTCCGGTTGAAACTCCCACCCGGACCAGATCATCAAAGAGACCTGCACCTTCCACAACCAAAAGTTCAAAACCGGAAGTTCAGGCATCCGGTAAGAGATCCAAGACAAAAGCCACAAGGGCTTATGGAAGCCAAAAGGATGAAGAGGAAACAGAATCAGATGAGGGAGTAAGAGAAGTAAAGAAACAGAAGAAGAAAGGATCCGGTAAGCCCTCCACAGGCCAAGACAAGGATGAAATGGCAGAGGTAACTGTTGAAAAGCCCACTCTGTCACTAGAGAGCATAATCAAGTCGGTCACGGTGGATGGAAACCTTCAACCAATGACTGAATCATATGATGACTTCAGTGAGGCCGACCAAAAGACTCTGCAGGAGGCCACAGTAAAATATCTTAACATATATAATAAGGCTTTCATTGAAATAATATCTCTTATTCCCAAAAGCCTAGAAAAGGAAATGGAAGTAAGAAAGAATAATGCTCATGCTAAAGATCTTGAGATCCGGGAGCAGATAGCTATTCAGCTATATCCTCAAATTGATCCCAAGACAATGAACATTATCTTCAAGGACTGCAAAGATGAGTTCAGAAGCAAAGCCAGGATGAATCAACTCATGCTTGGCGAGACTGACAAAGTGGCCCAAGAAACAGAAGAGATCCTCCGGAAGGCCTTCAAAAGGTTCAATCTTCCGGTTGTAGAGGATTTAGGTAAAGAAACAGCTGAGGACTTGGGACCCTCTGCTCCAGAAGAAGTGGCTCATGAACAAACTAGCATCTCTCCTCCGGTTTCCCCTACAGTCTCCGGATCCAAAGAAGAAGAGCAATCACAGGAGAAGGAAGCAGTGGTGAAAGACAAAGAGGTTGACAGTTCTAAGACTGCAGAAGAAAAGAAACATCTGTCTCCGGCAAGAGACACTGCACAAACTGTTCAACAATTTTTGAGCAAAGAAACTCTAGAGATTGATGAACCGGAGCTTCTAAAAGGCCCATTTGATTTTGACTCTCTCTCTCCGGTACAAACAATGAAGATAGCTTCATTTGCAAATGCCAAGGCAAATGAAAAGCTCCTGAAGTCTCATATGGAAGACTGTGAGTTGATAGAGGCTACTTCCGGAGTACTTGTGAAGATCATGCCATCAATCCAGATAGATCCGACAGCCTCCTCTTCCGGTAATCTAAAAACCTTAGTCAGCAGTGTTGATACACATTTTGATTCTTTAGAAAAATCAGCTGAAGAAAAGGTCCGGAAGGAATTTTTGGATAAAAGATTTTCAGAGATATTAGAATTAATCTCTAAAGATAGGAAGATTGTAAGCATTGGAATAAAGAGCTTAGAGAATGCTCTTAAGGATGGCGGTGACATCTACAAATTTTGCATATCCTGGTCAAAGGCAACAGCAGCATTTGACAAGAAAATAAAAGAGGAACAGGATAAGCTACAAAGCTTATCTCAAAGTTTTGATCCTCTCTCTTCCTCTATAATAAATCAAGAATGTCAGACCATTGCAGTCTTGAATGAAATAAAAAATCTTGAGAAGGAAAGGAAGAACATCACCAACCGGATGGGAGAACTTAGAAGGATTATAATCCCTAAGTTGGAAACAATGCATGAGGCCATCAGTGATGCTCAGACCACCGCCCAAACAAAAGATCCGACAGATCTCAAGCGGGCAGAAGCTTTTGCATTTTTGCTAAGTGGTCACATTTCAATTTTGGATAGAATGAAGCAAAGTTGGGCTACAGAAATGATCCAATTGCAGACATCCTTTGCAGACATTCTTCAGTACATGTGAGTATGTAAATATGCGGCTATATATAGAAAATTTTTGAAAATTTTGGTGTGCGGACCCTACCCTTTGCCATTGATGTCAAAGGGGGAGTGAGGAGCAGTGAAAAATGAGGGATCCAACTAAGGGGGAGTTCCAGAAATTGTATATAAGGACAGAGCATCAGCAAAGGGGGAGCATAGTGAAAACACTTAGTCATTTTTCACTAAGTGTTGCCATCAATGCCAAAGGGGGAGATTGTTGGCAAGAGACACTATATGGATTCATGATTGTTGTCATTGATGGCAACAAAGGTCATCCCACATATCCGCAAGTCATGATGTGCCTCTACCGGAAGTCAGAATAAAGAATGTTGTGGTCCGGTGAAGAAGAACAGAGCATGTGGCAAGGTCCGACAGATTGGTCCGGACCTCTCAGAGGAAGTGTCTTGGTGCAGTGCGGATTTGGGGAAGTCAAGAGGACTACCTTGAGTGGTATATTCCAAGGATTTAGCCTCCGGTGATGGACAAGGAAAAAGATATGAATGGTTGAGTACCGGATTCCTGAGAGACAGTGAAAACAGAGGAAGAACTGACTGGCAGAGTATCAGACTGCTTTCCGGATGGGTTACTATTGATGACAGAGGTTGTGAAGGCATGAATCATGTTTGGCCAACATGATTAATGATATCTACAAGTATATGCTTGATCCGCATTGCTTGGTGAGGAAGGATTCAGCCGACAGAATGAAAGTTTATAAGAAACTAGACTGTTCCGGATGCCGACTAGAAAGGTGATGAAATTACTTGTGCGGATATATATAGAGGATGGATTTAGTTGTGAAGTGTGTGTTGATATGGAGTGATATGCGAATAAGTCCAGATAAAGAGCAGAGGTAGCAAAAAGGATCCGGTATGTGAAAGATAGCAGAATAAAGAACAGAGGAAAGATGAAGTGCAGCAGATCAGTGTACTGAGCCTAACCGGAACTGAACTCCAGCATATGCAGATGCTTCCAATCAGTTCAAGACTGTGATTCTCATCACTTTGTAGACAGTGTGTCTTCTTGTAGGCAGTGGGCCTCTTGTGAGCAGTGTGCTCGGGCAGTGAGCCCTAATTGGCAAGTGCCATCTTTGTAATTTCCTATTCTTCTAACAGAGAATAATTTTGGGTTAATCACCCCGTGGTTTTCTCCCTTAACAGGGTTTCCACGTCAAAAATACTGTGTCATGTGTTTTTTGTTTTATGGTTAATGTTTTATGTTTGATCTTATGCTGCATCAATTAAAAGGAAAGTTCAATAAAAGAAATAATTAGGATAACTGATTCACCCCCCCCTCTCAGTTATCAACAGATGTATCTTGTTGTATTGAGGTGTTATGGATGAAGCAAACATTGCAATATATTAAGGTGGATTTTAATGAACCAATCAACATTCTTTGTGATGATACCAGTGTAATAAACATATCAAAGAATCCATTTATGCATTCAAGGACCAAGCACATATCCATTAAGTACCATTTTCTCAGGGAGAAAGTTGTTGAACAAGAAGTCAAGTTGGAATATGTGACTATAAAAGAATAACTGGAAGATATATTTACAAAACCCCTTCCAAAAGAGACATTTGAACAACTCAAGCAGAAGTCGAGAGTTGCTCCTTCTCCTATCTCTAATTGAATACAGAACGTATTCATTTAGGGGGAGTATATCAATTTATATATTTAGCCCTGTAGGATGATTGTCCTCAGAGGGAGCATGTTATCACTATTATCACAGATAAGGCATTTTTATATGAATCCCTTTGCAATTGATGTTGAAGGGGGAGAATACTATAGTCGACACTAATTCAATAAGGAACATAGTGTAGTGTGTTAACACAACAAGGGACACTGCAAGGGGGAGAATGGTGTTTTTGTTGGAGAATGATGGGGAGATACTAGTGTAGTTCAAGAACACATGCATTTTTGTTGCCATGATTTAGCAGGTGTTGCCATCAATGACAAAGGGGGAGATTGTTGAATTGTTGTCATTGATGTCAACAAAAGGATGAGTTGTATTATAAAATCGATCAGCACATTATGGAGATTGTTGAATTGTTGTCATTAATGTCAAGTGATGATGTCTCTATTTTTGTGAATCTCTATGAAAGTACTTGATGAGATAAGGAGATTGGTTGGATTGGAGGCCATTTCAGGTTGTGTGTTCAATTTGAAGAATTCATTTTGTTAAATAGCCAAATGGGTATCCCCGGTTTCATTTTTGTGAAGTTTGGGTGAAAATTGGCTAAGTTATAGCCAGTCGACAATTTTAGTAGTTCCAAAAATAGCAAGTTTACTAGTTTTTCTTTTTCTCGATTCACCAACAGCATAGCAGAGGTGCTTCATTGATGTTTTAGAAGAGAACAAAGGTTAAAAGTTTTTTGTAGTTTGAGAGTTATGTTTTTCTCCATTTCACCAATGGAGGCATGGAAACAATGTTTGAAGCAAAGCGTGGTTGGGAAAATCTCTGTTCTCTAAATATTATTTGCTAATTTGAATATTGCTCGACTTGTCATCAACTAGCCAGTAGTGGTGAGGTCAATGCTATTTAAAACTAAGTCTTCAAAAGTTTGAAAGTTTTAAAAATTGTTGATTCACCGAAAAACACATGTGTGGAGTTTTTGAAGAGAAATAAAAAAGTGCTTGAAGTGCAAGGCTTTTGTTGTCAGGGAAGTTGGTGTTTTATGAACTTGTTCACAAGTTAGTCTTTTCACCTATTCGCTGACTAGGTGACAAAAGGCACAAAGGAATGCTAGTTCACACTTTGGTCTTTTTGCCGATAAAGGCATAAGGAGATGAAGTTAAAGGCTGAGGTTCTTAAAATTGAGAATTTGCTGATAACAAAGGAAACATGCTCAAGTTCGTGAAAGTGGATTCTTTCCAATAAAGTGTAGAAGGGGATGGTTCGAAAATGGACAAATTTTCTGATAAGTATTTGTGGTTAAATTGAAGGAGGTTAGAGAACACAAACAATCGTCGATAGCATGTGTTGCCAAGGTTTTGAAAAGTCCATCTTTGCCGATATAATGGACAAAGGGTAAAGTTTGTAAACATGACTTTTTTTTGATAATGTGTTCAAAGAGATAGTTCTTAAAAGTGACAATTTACTGATAAGTCGATAAAGGGCATAAAAGAAAAAGCTCGAGAAAAGTAATATTTGCCGATAAGGGCCTTTGTAACTAAAGTTTGGAAAAGTATATTTTTGTTCATAGAAGCGAGAAAAGTGTTCAAAGAAATGGTTTGTAAAATGCATATTTTTCCAATAGAGAAGGAAGGTGCTCTAGTTTGAAAAAGGGCGACAAAGTAGGTTTTAAAAAGACAACATTTGTTGATAAAAGTGACATAGGCCTAAGTTTGTAATATTGCATTTTTTTGATAAAGGCATACGATTGTTGTCCACGTCAAACAAATTATCATATGGCCACATAAGCCACAGTTTGAGTCAGAAGTGTAACATACACAACCATAATCCACAAATTTAACATAACAATTTTAACTTAATCATGATAAAATTTATCCACTTGATTAACCAATTCAAGTTAAGTAATTCAACTTCAGTATCCGATTATCAATTAAGCATGCTATTCATAAACATAATATATGAATCTTACAATTTTAAAATTAAATATATTTCCTTAGAGAATATCTTTCACTATGCATGTACAAATTATGCTCAAGGTATTATACATATCAGAGTAAGCATTACAATTGACCAACAAGTCATAAAATGGAAACACTGTATCTAGATCATACGACATCAATCTCCATAAGTCTCGACTTGTCTTCAGCTTGGGAAGGAGAGCATCATTCAGGTGCTTTTCCACCAACCACATACCAGTGGTCCCCCGTACACCTTCCTACCTGGAAGTGGCTCGACCCTTCATGGAAGGGATAGATATTAGGAACTGTTAGGTTAGCCATCTGAGTATCTGGTGTTGTGTCCTTCATAATGTCTCATGGTCACACAACTATAGATTCCCTCTAACTATGTATGATGCTTCTGGAGACCATTATGCCATCTGGAGCACTATGGACTGATAATGCATGTAGAGACAAATGCATTACTTTGGCCAAAGTTTTACATACATAGACATTTCATCTTGAACTTGTCATATGTCCACCACCCTAACTCGACTTATAAGTTGTCATGTCCTACAATAGGTATAAAATGACCATTCACTCTAGGTCTATTTCAGATAGGATCAATTCGATTCATAGCTCCCACTGGAACGAATTGACTCCCCTCTTAAGGTGGTTTCAACCAATAAGGTTACTTTAGTAACAAGGAATTCATGAACCCATGTCACCTCATTCCAATTTAAATTATATCTTATAATGAATCATGTTCACCCCTTCCTGGGACTCCCATGGTTTACATACTTGAAATGTGTCATTGATAAAGTTAATATTTCTCTCCAAAAACCATAGGCAAACCTTGCCTCATTTATTCACAATAGTCTTATAACAAAAACAGGTGTAAGAAATACACAAAGTGCTATGAGCACAATTCCAACTTGGACTTAACGTCCATTATTATAACTTGTAAAAGAACTATTTTGACTACATGCAGTTCATATCAGTAATTAGGATAGTCATGTCTAAAACTATATGTTCATATCATGAATACTTTCAACCTTGCCTGTAGTGCAAGTCTAAACTCTAATATTGTTTTCCAAAGAGTTAATGGCTTAGCCTATAAGTCTTGGAGCACAATTGTATCAATGATTTCATAGCATGCATCAAGCTCAGCCTAGTGGCCTCGAGCTACACCCATAATAAAGATTGTGAAGAGCAAACTTAGGCTCGACCTACCGGCCATAAGCCATAATTATTAAAAGATTGGACAAGAAGGCAATGCTTGGCCTAGCGGCCTGAAGCTATATACAAATAAAAACTATTGAAATATATTGATCACATTGGCCTTGAGCCATAGTCTAACTAGAGACTATCAACAAATAAAAGGTTTGGCCCTTTCACCTATAATGACAGTCCATTAAAGATTCTTTAACTATTACATGGCTCGGCCCTTTGGCCTATAGCGGCACTCAATGAAGACTTAACAACATTTCTATGGCTCATCCCTTCAGCTTATAGCCGCAATCAATAAAGACTTAATAACATTTATATGGCTCAGTTTTGAATCATAAAAGCATGACTATTATCAACTATGGTGAAGTTCAGCCTTACGGCCTTGAACAACAGCTAAGTAAAGATTATCTATCTTAAAAAGAAACTTAGCCTATCGGCTTGTAGCTACAATCATATATATATAGACTATCAATAAGAAGAGAGCTTGACCCAACGGTCTTGATCCTTGACCAATACAGACAGTGAGAATACAATAAAGAAACTTGGCCTTACAGCTTGTAGCCACAACAATGCTAACATAGATAAGAACAGTTTGGTCGTATGGCCGTTTAACACCAGCTCATGACTAAAGTAAATATCCATAGTGATAACCAATACGGGGGAATACACATTACCTTAGTACAGACCCCTGTCACCAAAAGGTATGCAGTTTGAAAATGTTGTTCTTTCTCAAGAATGTCGAGCACAGCACCCTACTCCCTCTTCCAAAGAAACACTTGCTCCAAAAAAAATGAAAAACCAAGCCCCAACAGACCCTTCGAAAGCCAAGGTTCTTTCCTTATCAACAAAGGCATGCCTCAAATTATGGAAAACTACCACCCCCACTAAGGTGGCGAGAGAGAGTGGTTTCTCCATTCGACCCACTTCCTCAAGAAGGTTCACACAAACATGACACTTGTTAGCTAAGGTGAGCATAAAGCTCACAAATGCCTTCAACAACAATATTGATACTTATACATAATAGGACCAATTGATATTATATATTAATATTATATCATCAAAATATAGATTTATTAATCACAACCATAAGACACTATAAACACTTAAATAATCCATGTTGTCGTTATTCGACATCCTTCTACGTGGAGATAGAGCCATTGAGCGATTTAGGGATTGAACATCGCTCTCCCTTCTTCACTACGGTCAACAAGGTAAAAAATTAAACAAGACTAACTCTCGACTTAATTTAACAATCCAAGACCATCATTATTCAAGTTAGTTCTCAATTGCCGATACAACTAAGTCGATAAGTCACCTAAAGGGAAAAACAACTTATCAAGTCAAGCGAAACTTACACAAACTTGAAAGGCTTGAAAGGATATAAAGTCTAAAAATCAGATGGTTAGCAACCTTCCCATTTTCCAACATCTATTCCTTCCTCCTAGATGATACTCTCCTTCCATCTCCAAAAGATGATCACTTTCCTAATCCAACTCACAACTAGAAAATTCATGATCAGTGCATCATAATATGATCAATAAACTATAATAATTAAGTAATCATTTAAATCTAAATCTTTTAACTAACTATCATTAAAATAAAAGTAGTGATTAATTTGACATTTCCATAATGTCATAATCTAACTACTAATCAATCATTCAATTATCATGTAATCATAAAAATTAAGCTATTCATGGGTTAGGGATGTAACAAGGAGACATAATGGATTTTGGTCATGTTGACATGGATGTAATTGGGATGATCTTCAGACTCTACGGTGGACACTTACTTCTGAGGATTCTGTGGGGATGATAGGGCATTTCACCAATAAACATTTCTGAGTCTAATCTAGATCAGTTGTGCAATAGTTAAACAACTTGCACCTGTTGGCATTTAGTTGCGATAGTTAAACAACTTGCAACTGTTGGTGTTTAGTTTTTGAGTAGTTGATGGAAGTTCGATTGTTGGAAGTATGTGTTTTTATGCACAATGAATTTGTTGTGAATAGGTTATTGAACTGAACTGAACATTTTTCTTTCACAAGCATAGAGTGCAGAGTTTGCATGAACATACAAATGTTGATAGGTGGATTGTATTGAGAAGAGGGGAGGCTGTGTTAAACTAAACAGAGAATGTAGAGAGCATAGAGAGAGGAAAAGACTATGTTAATGAAAACAAAGATTGCAGGAGTGCAGATGAAACTGTATATGAATTGAAGGGTGCATTTTAGTTTAGTTAAGAACTAGTGTTTGCACATCAAAATTTGTAAGGATTTAGGGGTTGGTGCCTCATTGTATTGGGTTGGTGGTCAATTAGGTGTACATTGCACTTGAAGGTTGGTGGCTCAAAACATTGTCTTGGGTGTCAATGTACCAGTAAGTTGGTGCTTACAAAACATCTGTAAAATCTTTTATTGTGAGGTTGGATTTGAGTAGTGGACTCAAGCAACATTCTCATAGTGGTTTTTCCCTTTTAGGGTTTTCCATGTATATCTGGTGTTTCCTTGTGTGTATGTGGTTTATGTGTGCCTTTAATTCTTGACTACTAGTTTCATTTTAAAGTTTTTAAAATACACTAATTCACCCCCCCCTCTTAGTGTATTAGCGTTCTTTCAACAAGGTTGTGGATATGAAATTAGAAACTTCTTAACTGGCATCCTGATTGAGGTAGAAAATGTGACTTAGAAAATTAAAATGTTAACCACTTTGGATGAGACTAAAGACTTGTATATTTAGTTTGAGAGCCAATCACACATTCTATCCTCTGAAAAGAAGAACATGGACTTAACTCTTGCCTAGTTGAAGGTAATTTAGAAAAAAATATTCTACATTCTTAGTGAACAAATTTTTATAAGGTATGACAAATTTTGAAATTTGTTTATGTGGTGAATAAGTAAGGCACATTGTACATAATATCTTGAAGGATATTTTTTTCTACATCAATTTTGAGAAGTTATAGGATACTCCTTAGGGGGAGTTGAATAATAAAAGTGATAAGAAACATTCAGACAAGGGGACCCTAATTTTTTTTTTCTGGTATAAAGGAAAACTACTAGTCCTTTTCCATTGATGTCAAAGGGGGAGAAATACATGTATATCAGGTTAAGTGTTTCCATCAATGACAAAGGGGGAGATAGTTGCATATAAGTTTTCATTGATGTTAATAGTGGTATGTTGCACTGTAAGTAATGTCAAAGGAAGATTGCAGCAACATGGTGATCAGTGAAGATAGTAAAATAAGTGATCAGAAGTATTGTGAGACAGAAAGGTAAAGTGATGAACATGTGCTGAGATACTCAAGGGAGAAGATAGATAAAATTGGTCAGAAGAGTTATGAAGTAAAGGAGATGGATCAGTATCATTTATACATAGTCATACCTTATCTGCTAAAATTCATATGTAAGTTGACATTCTTGATATACTTATGTTTGAAGACCATGATTAGTAGTGTTGGGTTGTTTGCTGCATGATGAAGATATAAACTCATGATGATTGACACCTAATGGGTAAAGTTGCAATAACTTGAAGAATAATTGGTTAAGCATAGTATATTTTAGGAAAGGTGTTATAGGCTCAAAAGAAAGTACCACATTCTACCGCATTTGAAGATATGAGCCTGTAGATTGGATAGATGGATAAGTATTACTCTTAGGTATCTATGTTTCAAGTTTGAGATCATAAAGTTTATCGCAAGGTGTGTTAGAGATAGAAGAAAGAAGACAACAATGGAACAGGGTAAGTCTAGTCACAATGGCACTAGAGAATTGTCTACACTTCTCCATAGTTGAAGATATGAAGTTACAGATCTTGGAGGACAGGTAGACATGAGCAACAAGTATGTATGTTTCAAGTTTCAAGTAATGATATGTATTGTAGATGCTTCTCCAGAGTCAGATCTATAAAGACATGCCTTGGTACTAAGTGGTGTGAATAGAAGGGGAGATTTAATATTACTGCAAAGCACCACACATTGATAATTGGTTTTACTAATGGAAAGAAAGGTACATTGAATTAGTTGGTATGGTCAGTTCAAGTTTCAATTATTTTTGTTTACTGCAAGTATGATCTTCAATGTTTCACTTCAAGACTGTGCTACTAGGGTATGGTAAGGATACCAAAATCAATGTTCAAGTGTTTGTGCTAGTAGATAACTACTTGAATTGGTAAGAGAGGTGTTCAAAAATCTTTTACAAGTGATATACAACTCATAGTGTGATCCGCATGATATAATTTAGTCTTCTTTGGTACCACTTTTGCTCTGGAGTTAAATGTAAGGAAGGGTAAGTGTTTGTTGTACTAACCTGATATATGTTGATGATCATACTATGTGTATGGTGTGTGCACCAACGTGGAAGAGTGTGCTAAGTTGAGATAGGACCTGATTATGCCTTATTCTTGAACCACATTGGAATTTTACTTACCACACATGTTTGGGAGCCGACTGATATGCCCACTACACGTTTAATTCTGGATGAACAAGGAGAAAGATTCTTGAAGCTTGTGGAGGATTATATGAAGAATCAAAATTGTTGAAGTGTGTTGTGTTGTGAATGATAATGTAGAATCAATATTGTGTGAATATACTTACAGCAAAAGCAAATATGATGACAAAATGTGCTAAGGATTTTTTCATGTAACATAATATAGTTGTGGAAGATATGATGAGCTCTTCAATGGTAAAGAAGAATTCCTGAATATGTTTTGATGTCGCAGAGATCAATATTGTTGTAAGGAAGATAGATAATAGTGCAAAGGTTGAAGTGATCAACATTTTGTGTTGCATGAAGAATATTATGATAAGATTTGTAAATATTTAATTGATCAGGGAGTTGCAGTTCCCTTTGGGTTGTAGTCCATAAATAATATTGTAATCCTATTTTTATTTGTGAGGTTGGATTTGGATAGTAGATCCAAGCAGCTTGCTCACTATGGTTTTTCCCTTCTTGGGTTTTCCACATAAAATTTGGTGTTATGGTTGTATGCTTCTGTGTTCTTGCATTTCTCAGGTCTTGAATGTTCACATAAGTTTGAATGCTACTAAAAATAATGTAATTTGATGAAGTATTGATTCACCCCCCTCTTAGTACCTCTGTGTGTTCAACACCCCTTTCCTAATGTCTCTAGATGAGGGAAAGAAATTGTGAGGACCTCCATTGATGAGGACTAAGAATCTAGGCATCTCTATACAACTCCCAATCCAGTCAACTCATTCATGGCATAAATGAAATTTCTCCAAAGTTACCTTAAAAAATTCTATGTCCACTTGATCATACACCTTTTTAATATCTAGTTTAACAATCATTCAGTCTGCTCTACTTTTTCTGATGGTATGCATGGCTTTATGAGCAATGATAATCCCATTTGTGATGGTTGTTCTTGGGGTGAAGCCACTTTACTCTTTTGAAATTATGCAAGGGAGGATCTCCTTGATTTTATTCGCCATTGATTTTGAGATAATTTTGTAGGTGGTATTGCACAAAGATATTGGTCTAAAGTCATCCATGGATTCTGCCACCTTCTTCTTGGGGATCAAAAACCAAGAAGGTGTTATTCCAATCTTTTAACATGATCCTTTTTCTCCTTGATTCTTCTATGGTGGTCACCACTTGTCCTTAGCAATGGTATCTCAACATTTTTGGTAGAAACTTTCCGGGAAGCCATCTAGTCCTGGAGCTTTGTCTATGCTCATCTAGAAGACCACACACTTGATTTTATCTTCAATGAAGGGGAGATTTAGCTTATGGTTTTGTTTCTCATTGATCATCTATGGGATGTGGCTGAGCATCTCCTGTCTTGCAAGGGAATTATTTTTGTTGGCATTATTGAGCAGGTCCTTGAGATATTCCACTGCCACTTGACCCACCTCCTTGGGGTTTTCATTTTCCTATCCATCTTTATCCTTGATGTTGGAGATTCTATTCAATGATCTTTTCATCTTTGTGGAATTGTAGAAGTACATTGAATTTCTATCCCCTTCTTTCAACCAAGTTTCTCTATACTTTTGTCTCCAAAAAGTTTCTTATTTTTCCATGATCTCTGAAAGTTTCTTAGATAGCTCCTTTTATTTGAGGTAAGTTTTAGGTGTCATGCCCTCTTTGAATATTCTCTCATTTACTACTCCTATCTCTGCCTTGAATATTGTTTCTCCTCAAAAATATTTTTTAAGCACTTCTTATTCCACTCCTTCAGGTTTTCCTTGATGAAGCCCAATTGTTTAAAAAAATGAAAAAGGTTTGATCATTGGATTTTAGATTTCATCCTGTGCCATTTTGAGATCCTCTCAACCAACTCTGAATCCTTGAACCACATATTTTCAAATTTAAAGGGGCATCTAAGTGGAGGTAAATCTGGGAAAATTTCCAACATAAGAGGGAAATGGTTGGATCCAAATAGTGGGATAATAGAAACTTCTTGAGTTTGAGGGATTGTTGCCAAATTACCATGTAGGAGGAAGCTATCTAGTCTATCTTTGATACTTGATAAGCCCTACCTCCTATTGGTCTAGGTGTATATGCCATTAACTAGTGGAAAATTTAGAAGATGATTTTTATGAATGAAGTTTTGGAAGTCTAGATGTGGGCATGTGATAGGTTTAGTATGCCCCCTCTCTTCTCTAAGCTATCCAAGGAGGAATTGAAGTCCCCTGATATAACACATAACTCATTTGGTCTTCCCTAGATGAAGGACAAGATTTAATTCCAAGTTTGTGATTTCTTAGTATTGCCAACAGGCCCATACACATTGATTAACATGTAGCTTAAATTTAGTGGCATAAATTTAACCTAGATTGTAATCTAGTGGGGATTGCTGCATATGAGAAGCCCAATTACATTGCTTGTGTCCCAAGTAATCTCTAGACCACCTGAAGCTTCATTTGCCAAAAAAGATATCTTGTTTATTTCTCCACTTCGCTACCAGACCTTTCATATCTCCTAAGCTCATTTTAGTTTCTTGTAGAAGGATGATGTTAGGGTTTGACATCTCAATGAGGAACTTAACCCAGTGCCTTTTGTCAGGGGTATTTAAGTGCCTAAAATTCCACAATGTTAACTTCATGGCTCCTTTTGAAGGGACTGTCCCTTCCCTGATTTGAATTTTCTTTGCCTTTTTGCTTATCCTGTAATTGCTTGTTTCACTATGTTTGGTTTTCTTCCTTTCTTTTCTCTCCAACTTTGGACTTGTTGATTTTGGATTTCATTTGGATGATTAGTCTATCCTCTAGGATATCTACCTCATCCTCTGAGTATTTGTTGTTAGGACTCTCTATCACCACTTGTGTCTTGTGACCAACCTCCTCAGGATCTTGGTTGGATATCTCTAAAAGAGCTCATCATCACATCTAAAAAATTTTAGGGCCTCCTTGAAGATCAAACTATTCTCTGTTGCATTACCTTCTATTTTTGGGGGCTTGCTTATCTCTTCTTTTATCACTGACCTATCTAATTCTCCCTCTGTCCCTAGGGGATTGTGGACTACCTCTTCTACTGGCAATTCTTTTGGGGTTCCAATATGGGCTTGGGGATCTTCGATTACTTGCTTTTGCATTCCTGCATAAGGTGACCAATCAAGTGGCATCTTTTACATTTTGGGGGGATCTTTCCACCTCTATCTTCTTTCTCCAACACCCTTCTTCCTTCCTTATTTCCATCTCTTCTGGTAATAGAGACTCTAAATCTATACTAACACAAATTCTAGCATATATGCCAAAATTGCCTTCTTCTATTTGATCATTGATCTTGATGAATAAGCCCAATTGATTTCTAGTCTTTCTCAAAATACTAGGGTCCCAATATTTCATTGGAAGGTTGTAGAATCTAATTCACATGGGAGTTTTTGAGATCTTGTGTGTGATTGGGTCAAAATTGGGGATCTAATCTTTTCAATATAAAAACCTATTCCATCCATTATCTAGGGTCCTTGACCAAGTATTTCCTATTTTCTCTCCCATGTGCTACAAATGACTAGGAAAAAAGCTCTCAACAAATATTTGATTTTGATCCCCCATTCCTTTTTACACCAATCTTGTACCTTTTTCCTAGATGGCCATTTTGCAGCCCATTTGATAAAAAAAGGCACAGTTGCGCAAATGGTTTATAGAATTCTCAAGATCTACTGAATGTAAAGAGAATGAAATGTAACTCACTAGATTTTTTTTTAATCTTGAGGAATGTTGTTTTCTCCATGGTTGGCGTCTCTCCCTTTGGAATCCAAATGTTTGTGTTGCTACCATTTCTTCCAGTGTTGTCAAATTTGGAGCACCCTAGTTCTCCATATTCTTTTCATCTCTAATGTTGATTGTTGTGTTTTCCCCCAAAGGGTTCTTCCACTGTATTATTCTCCCTTTATCATTATCATCCTTTCTTCCTCTCCTAGTACTTGAAATCTCCCACCATTTATCTATAATCTTGGCGACATTTAAACCTTCTCCACCATTCTTCATTTCTCCCTCTTTGGACTACCCAATTTCAGCTGCAAGCCATTCTAATTGTCTCTCCAATGTTTATAATTTATTTAAAAATTAGACTAGGGATGCACCCCTAGTTGACATGCAAATAAACCACTCCACATGCTGCAGGTAAATTAGGATATAAGATCATGGGGGCCTCCTCAATTGTTGATGTGGTAGAGGGAAACTCTATGAAGTTTGAACCTTAGTTGTTGGCACTACAGGCAAGAAGCCCCACCATTTCACCATAGGATCTCCCCCAATTATTAGTAAATTATTATTATTAGTATTATTTTAGTAATATTTTTAGTAATAATTAATTAATTTCTATATTTCAAATTTACTTAAGTAACAATTAAATATTCTAAATTAATATTTTTCATAATATTATAATAACAATTTAATATTAATAATTAATCATAATAATTTTAGTACATATTAATTCTTAATTAACAATATCAATTTATTGATATTAATTATTAATTATAATCAGTAATAATATTAATAATTAATAATAATTAATGTGAATTATTAATAGTAATTACTATGAATTATCTATAATAAATTATATTAATTAATAATAATTAATTTATATTATTTAATAAGTAATACTTCTAACTAATTTTATTCTAACTAATGATTAATAGTATTATTTAGCGTACTCATAATCTCTAGCTTTACCCATTATTATATACTTTTTTAAAAGTAAAGGAGTTTTGAAAGGGCCTCGAAACTTTTATAAATGAATAACAAAAGCACTAATAATATAAAGTAATTTTTCAATAATTACTATTACAACTTATTTATTCTTTTAATAATATTAGTATAACTTTCTAAAGCTTTTTTAATACTATAATATGATACCTTTGTACTATTGTAATATAATACTTTAATAAGGCTAATAATTTGGCAATATTGTTAGTAATTTAACATTTTTATTAATGTCAAGAATTTTCTTTTGGTTAAATTTGTTATCAATTTCAGATTTATTATTATTTTGTGGTTTTAACCTCCTAAGTTTTATTTATTCTTTCTCTCTCTTAGTTTTTGGTCCACCTCTCCTTTCCTCCACTTTATACAGAGCATGGTTGCAACCTACCTCAAAAATTTTCTCATCCTAATGATGGATCAAAGAGTGTGATACAAAATGTTGATGCTAAAAACTAACATAGTTATATCTAGAACTGTTCACTACTTCTTTTAATTTTAATTTTTTTTACTTTTTCCTATTTTAATTAAACCTTTTAATGTTGTCTCTATTTCTAACCTATGTCAAAATCCCCTCTTCTTCTTCTTAAATTTTGTGCCTTAAAACTAATCTTGACTTAAACCACCAACCACTAGATGGCCCCCTTCAATCTTTATCTTGCCTAAACAATTGAGCCTTCTAAGACCATAAAGACCTCACCACCTTGAATACCCCCAAGGTGATGGCCAAGTCTTTTCATCCTCCCACCATAAAAATTAAATACAAATCTCATTAATTAGATATGTTTCCAACCTACCATGTTTTATCTTTAAAATCCCTTTGAAAATATATAAAATAGACCCATGTTCACCTTATTTGGATACATGAAAAATAAAAATCTTAATTTTTCATGCTATTATTTCTTCTATTATGTGAGGCTTCTACACTACTTTAAAAATTATAAGGGTGTGTTAATTTTTTTCTAAAATCACAAATATAATTTTTATTAGGTCCTTAGACATCTCTACAAGAATATATTCATCACTTGGTCCCTGATTTCCATGGATTGACATGGGGTAAGCTTCATCCTTTGTTGTTTTCATTAAGTTTCTCATGTATTTTCTAATTATTTTGTAGTTTTTGCACCCTATTCAATCCCTTTCTCCATCCTAATCATTCTCCTCCATTTTCATCTCCCACCATAATCCTCTCTCTCCAAACCCTTGTTTCCTCATAGATTCAATTGTTTTTCCATCTTTCCCTTCAAACCATCATCACACTCTTATTATTTTTATTATTTCTATACATTGTTTTTGATTAAGGTAATCAGGGATTTTGAAAGGACCCCAACCCTTTTACAATAAGGAAGATATGACAATGAAGTTCAACAAATCAAACAAAAGGCAAACACCAGACACCATCAACAAGACAACCATAGAACAACTAAAAACAACTACAAAAGACAATACAATGCCCCACAATTAGGGTAGTTTGAAGCCAAATTTTTCTAAAGAGTTTTGAGAATCCACAATCATATTTTCCTTAAAGCTAAGGTCCTTCTATAGTAGTCTCATTTTATTTTCAGGAAGAACCAAAGGGCAACCATCCTTTCGGGCTCCTAGATCATAAGCCTCTCCATGACCCTCCATCAAAGGGGGCTCCATCATAGTAGGAGAACTCCCCTTATAACCCTCCTCCACAACCTCAGTATTGCTATTACAGTTTTTATTAGAAAAAGACATTTGATCTTTTTTCTACCATACAGGATCATGTTTCTTCTTGCTAAGGCAACCCACCATTGCATGTCCCACTTTGGAGCAACAATGACAAACAAATGAAGAGTTTTCAAATTCAAATTGCTGTACCCACTTCCCTCATTTGGAAGATAAGGTAATCCAAGATGGGAGCACCATCTCATCCTCCACAAGTGTACAAAATCTTGCAAACAAAAGTCATTTTTTTGAATTCAGTGACTACATCAATTGTGATGTACTGCCCAAAAGTGTTGGCAATGGCTCTCAATATTTTTTCATGCTAGTATTCCAATGGTAGATTTGGTAATCTTACCCAGATCAGAAACTTGTTGATGTTGTCCTTCATCAAGTTAAAACATGCATATCAGTTTATAAGACAAAAACCATTCTGCCCTAGAAACTAAGGGCCTTCCAAAAGGGTCCTAGAATAATCATCAAGGTTTGAAAAGTAAAATAAGAAAAAGTTGTTCAATAGAGCAATTACATCAACCCTCCCCATGAGATTCTATTTTCAAAAAACCCATCTTTGGAGAACATCAATGTTGGGATGGTAACCATAAAATCTGCCAACGAGCGAGCTATTGAGCCAAGCACTAGAGCTATCAACAAGGTTGTCTAGAATCAAGAGATGAGGATTTGAACCCTCCCCCTCAGTCTGGGAAGGAACAACAACCACATCAGACAAATCCAGAGGAGGAACAACCTCAACTGACTTAGGAGAAGCCTCCTCCATAGCTGAAACATCAGATCCACATATAACAGAATAACCATAGAGCCATCTAGTATAGTGTGTTGGCCCAAAGCTACACCAACCACATCCATAGCCAAGGACACCCTAGCTGTTAGAGAAGAGCTAACAGACCCCCCGCAAGGAGCCTCTGTTGGAACAATAGCATGGGATAGGTGCTTAGCTGCTAAGCTCGATTTAGAAGAAATATTGGGAGAGGGGAGCAAAAATCCCTTTGTGAGTGCTCTCCCAAGGTCTCCTACCTCAAAAAATAGATGAAGCCAACCTCCTTGAAGATGATTTTGCCTGCAATACCGATCTATGGGCCTCCATCCATAACTCTAATAGGGTTTCCTTGCCATCAACCTCATCTTCCTCAAAAGGTCCTGACCATTCATCAAAGTCTCCATCATCCTCATCCCCTTCATCTAGATCATCCCCGCTCCTGCTTTGCCCGTATTTCAAAACCCCATTCCAACTCCCTTTGTCGTTCACATTCCCGCTCCTCATCTTTTTGTTAAAGATTTGCAATTATTTCTATACATTGTTACAATCCCTTTCACCACCACATAACTTTTCCTTTCTCATTTTTCCATTTGGTTTACCATTTTTATCTCTCGCCTTGCCTTTCTCCCTCTAAAACCTAGTTTACTCTCTTTTAGTTTTGTTTTTTGATTTCCCTTCAATCCAACACTATTTTTCCTAAACATATGTCTTCTCTCCCTAATTTAATTCTACTTCAAATCCATATCAATCCCCCTTTTCTATTTTTCCATCTTGTCTTCCCAATATCTCTCCCCATCCCTCTTTGTTTGCATTGTCCTCTTTACCAATCTCCATAACTCAATAAAGTTTTTAGATTTATGCTTGAATTTATGTTATTTATTAGCATAGTGTATTTTTTAGATTTTTATCCTTCATATATGTCAGTGTGATTTTACTTGAAATCCCTCAAGGGGAGTGACCGAGGTAGTTTCCCCTTCAATTGTTGGCTTTTGTAGGGTTTCCATAGAGTATTTCCTTGCAAGTTGAATATGGAACAAATAAGACAAATTCAAGAAAATATCTAGAAGGAAAGTAGCTTAAAATCATCTGAACAACCTCACTACAAAATTTTATAAGACTTTTTGATAGTGCACTAGGCCACCCAATAGACCACCACTTCTTGATTTTTGCCTCATTTTTTGAACTTATTAGCTCTAATTTGTTATGGTAGATATCTCTTAGTGTTAAGGACCCATATCTACTTAAAAACTAAGAAATAAGGTGAAAAGTGTTAATTTATTCTATTTTCTATTACTGACCCTCTCACCAAGTTTTAGAATCAACACTTCCATTTCTAAGTGAAACTATTCTTGATTCTTTTCTTTATTGTCCTACTAATATACCATCAATCTTCTCATTTATGTTTAATCATTCCAACCATAAATGCACACATTTCATGATCTCATTATCATCCTCACAACCTACCACTTACTTTTGGTATTAAATACCAACCTTTCATCCTATGCAACCATCCATTTTTCAACCAAAACTCTCCCCTTGAACCTTTTCTATTGTTCTTCCTCCAGCAACTCCCTTTATGCTATAATAACCTCTTTTCCCACCAACTATTTCTATGACCATTTTGTTGCTCAAGCATGGACATCTAGATCGACCTCAACTCTCTTGTCATTGCTTGCATTGCTTAGGGAATTCCTGGTACCATCATGATCCTTTTTTTGATGCTCTTGTGGCACTTGACCATCTTTTATGGCTACTTGAGTTATTTCTTAGCCCCATCATTCTCTTCCATGAACTACACCTAGCCTTATGGCCTTTATCCACTTCTTCATGTATCCAACACACTTTTACAACACCTATAGTCTTTTTCTACAACTATACACTCATCCATACCAACAAAAAGCACTTTAACTACCACCTATTCACCTCTTATAACCTCCTCTCATTTGATTTCCACTCTTCTACTTTGTCAACAATAGCTATATACTTTAGTAGTATGATATTAGTATACATTATCGGTAGCCTCCCAACTTGCCACATGAACACTCCCATAATGTTCATTTTCTACACGTACAACCACAACATTATTACTCCTCTCTTCATGACATGCCCATCACTTGTAGCAGCATCCTCAATGCTTCCCTCAAGCCTTAACAACTTCCTTTATTGTTGATAGTGTTCTTACTCTAATAGGTCCTCTTTCATTTGTTACAAGTACCCAACTACTCTATGGGAAAACCTCTCATTACTACAAGTAACCTTTTCTTCTATCTCAACTCCCTATTGTTGCAAGTGAGTCAACACTCACATGCCTTTGTTATGAGTCCCTAGATCTATGGATACAAGTGGCCACTTCCTTTGCTACAAATGCCTTTTGCACTATGGCGAGTCCTTCAATAGTGGTTGCAAGTGCATGATCCCCTCTAAATCACTGGTTCCATAACTTTGATCTATGCCAACCACCAAAACTTAAGATGCCATTGCATCATCATATTAGTCTATAAATCACCTTGAGATTATAATATATTAGGTTTGAATCTCTATGCAAGGTTGATTCTAGGGACTAGGGTCGAGTCCATGATCATAGAAATTTTCTTTCACTTGTAGACTTTGATCTGACAACTTGTAAAATTTTGCACTTTCTATTTCTCTTGATTTTCCTCTACTTCTATCTTTTTTGATATCTAAAGATTGGTAATATTTAAGAATGCCTTGGAAGGATTACCATTAGTGTTGCACAGGGACACAATCTCCTAGGTCAACCTTTGAAAAACTTGAGGAAATGATTGAAGACAGCACTCTTAAGTCATGGATATATTGGGTGCTCCCACAATTTAGTGTGTCCCAATTGTGGGATGAGGCAAAAAAATGATCCCAAGGAAGCAAAAAATGAAAAACACCTTTGAAAGAAGGTCCACAAGTTTCAAATGAAGGTCCTTTAACCTTAGAATGAAGGTAAGGACATTCATTCAGAAGTATTTTTTAATTTTTTTATGTTAAAAAAGGAAAAAGACTTTCAAATGAAGGTACTTTTCATGAACTTTTTTTTCTCACTTTTTTCTTTGCAGAAATTTCTCTTTCGAAGCTTTGGTTGGACCATCAAACTCAGTCACTAAGACATGAAATTTTGCATGATCATAGCCCTTAGAATAAGCTTTCCAAAAAGTATAATTTTGAATATATTTAATTTAATTATTATATTTATTTTTTATTTTCTAGTGAAAATAGGTTTTTCATTGAACATCAAGGTCTTTGTTCCACATACATGAAAAATAGAAAAATAGAGAAAAAAATTCTAAAAAACATCTGTGCACTATGTATTGGTGTTCTTGATTCAACATAAAAATAAGTTAATTTGGATAATACAGAAAAAGTTATGCATGATGGAATAAAACTATGACTAAATTATAACTAATATCACATAAAAAAATTATAATAAATAAAATATGTAACAATTTTTTTTAAAAAAGTATCTGCACATTAAATATTGGTGTTATGAATTTATGTTTAAAAATTTATAATTTTATCCTTTTATCCTTTTTTCCATAACTTTTAAGAACTTATTTTTTTCTAATTAACAGTATTTCACATAAATTTTTAAAAAGCACTAGTTCTAGTGAGCTACTTTCACATAAACCATATGTGTTTGTGGCAAATACAAATGCATTATTTTGATATTATTTGTTAGGATCTATTAGATTTTAAGCACGTGTTCCTTTTTTATCACAAGAGATGGAAGAGTAAATACAACTAGGCCTAAAATTTTAGGCTAATTATACTTGTCAATGAAAAACGTGTTCATAGTTGTAAATTTTCATTGCCTACCATTTCACAATTTTTTCATATAATAGAATTCAGTTTTTTAAATGGTTAGCACCAAGGTTCCTGGGGATGCATCCTCAACATTATTTTCCATGTCCTTGTCTTAAAAATGTTTTGAGGACATGGGGACATCCATGGTAATTTTTTTTGTCACTCCCATCCCAAAAACTCAGGGACATCTAGGGGATATTTTGGGGATGACCAACCATTATTGGGATGGTTGAGGATGTCAATGACTCCTGGGGATAGCCATATATGTCAATGACATCCATTGACCATCTTCGTGATGATCAACTATCCTCACAAAAAAGTTATGAGTTTTAAAAATGGTCCAAAATTAAAAATAGAATATTTTATTACTTTTTATGTGGGCCCCCACACCCCACTTCACCCTAAATGGGGAAAATAACCTTCCTCTTCCATTTTAGTTCACCATGCTTACATGCCAAAAAAATATTGCAACCAATTGGAGGAGAAAGAAGTTTTTTTTAAATAGAGTTTGAAGGTGCAATTGGAGGAGAAATTGAATCTAAGACATGATTAGAAGTGAGATAGAAAAACAAGTGGAAGAGGTAAGTCACTTTTTCATTTATTTATCTTTTCTTTAAATTGTTTTCAAATTTTTAAGGAAGAAATGTCTAACTTTTTTTTCAATTTTCAGTTTGCACTTACATTATATTTTTATAAAACAACATGAGCAGTAGTGCAATGAGAGGAGTGACTATGAAGTGGATAAAAATGAAATAAATGTTAGAATTTTAGCTTCAACTAGGGATTCATCAGGGTGTGGGAGTGGTAGGGGTGGAGGAGAATAACCAAAAAACCTATTTAAGTGTCCTTCCACCATCTTGAAACCTTATACGAAGGACCCTTTTAATTCCACAAAACCTCTTCTCCAATTTATGACAACCCTAGATGTCAAAAATAAAAATTCAGGGGGGAGTAGAGTGTAACATCTGAACTAGAATGCTAAGTAAAACATTTAAAAATATAAACAAATAATGCCAAATTCTCATAATTCTTTTTTTTAATCATAAAAATTACATTTGCATTTTCAAAGTACTATATATATCATTTCCGCTGATGGTCACTCCACATGCCAACTTACAAATTTTTCATATTTACATGTACAATATTAGGTCACATTCCTTGCAACTTAAAACATTTATCAATTTCATTTACATAAGGAGCAATGTTTCTTGCTCACAAGTCTTCGGTAGTTAACTGCAAGAGAGAGAGAGAGCATCACTATGGTGCTTTTCCTCCAACCATAGATCGACGGTCCCCCGCAAACCTTCCTTCTAGAAGTGGCCCTTCCCTTTGTGAGGGTATAGATAATAAGAGTCAACTGATTCTTTGTGACATATGAGAACTAGTGCATTGTCCTAGCTAATAAAAAATGGGTTTACAACTTCTAGTCTAGCTCTAGCTAAGTACAACTCCTTTGATTGTTCAAGCTATTTGGAAACACAATGAACTAAAAATGCAAGCAGTGATTTTGCATTACTTTGGCCAAAGTTTCATATGAATAAGTCATATGTTCACACACTTTTCTCGATTTGGAGACAACATTCTTTTATATCAATAATTATTAAATCAATATACTTTGGTATGCTTATCCTATATCTATCTTATTGACATAAAGTATACCCTCTACTAGAGGTCAACAAGACAGGTATAAGGTAAGAGCCTGGGTGACTTAAGTAATGGCATTGATCCCTTCTTGGCATCCTTGTAATCTCAGGTCTATGACAACCTATCAAACTACTCAATGGCTAGTCAAACTTGATTACATGCTCATGAGTAAATTTGGTATTCATTCTTTCAATGATAAGTTATAGACTCATCTCGATTGGCCATAACACTACCATTTACAAAGTATGGGATAATCTTAACCAAAATATAAAATAGACTCAAGGCTATTCATAGCCAGGATTACACTTATGCAATCATATCAATATTATCTTATTACAAACTACCATAATGTTTTAATACTTTAAACAAATTGGTTTTGAGGAGACAAAATAATAAGTTCACTTACACATAATGTAAGGATGAGTTCCCACTCATTGGCCAATCGGCCTTATAAGGCTGTCAATACATCATTCTAACTTACAAGATAAAACATAATGTTATCAGCCTTAGTCAAGAATATGTGTTTTACCTAGCTTTTAGCCTAAATCATAATTATCATTGTTTGGATTCCCTTTGGTATAATCTTTTCAAATCAATTCAAGGGAGTCGGCCTTCTATTGGCATAAGGAAGAATGTAGAGTTCTTAGTCACACACCACAAAACATAAAAGTATAATGCTCTCATGCAATAGGAACATATATAAGAATGCATTATCCTTTTTCAGGCTTATACAAAAGCACATGGATATTGACCTCTAAGGCTTATACTAAAATGTCTACCTATCGACCTTGTAGGTGCAAGACAGGAATAGCATAAGAGATTATTGCTTTCTAAAGAAGACTATCGAAAGTTAGAGTCTGTATTTATTAAACTAAATATTTGTATACACAAGCCATATTACAAAGAAATAAACATATTTCATTTGGCCTTATTACATGAAATAAAGAAGGGTTTGCATATAACTAGCAGCCTCTATATATTCAATCAATGGATAAACTTACACCCATCGACTTCTGTTTAATCCAGGTGCTTGTATGAGTTTAAATACAATGACAATACAAAGCATTTCTTGTGGCCTTAACTTGACATAGACTCAAACTCATCTCTATTATAAGAGTGCAAGTGTCTAATAGCTTGCGCTAGGAATCATAAGGTTAAGAATGCTTAAATAGTACAATGTATGCACAGGTTAAAATCCTAACATTTGAATGCTTGCCTAAGGAAGAGTACACTAATTCTTTTGTGGAGTAAACTTGATTTTTCACTACAAATCTTGCACCAAGAAGTTTCCATTAAAGCTATTACTAAAGTTCAATGTTGGTGCCAAGTCTTAAGTAAACATTAAAGGATGCACAATATTAAGAATAAACTTCCATACCAATGCTCATGCAAGTACAAAGGTATCAATATCAATGGTTTGTGTAGGGCTAGACTACATTTATATTTTTAGTTCTTATGTAGATAAGAAGTTTAATATACTAATGCATGTGCATGTAAAGAATCTAGAGCAACTTCATCCTCTTGCATGCTTAATGCAAGAAGGCATTACAAAAATAATTTCTCATACCTATTAATGTTATTCAACACCTTCACACAATATCCACTTCACTGGTTCTTGTTCCTTATTTTCTTAATGTGCAATGTTCTTATTTCTTGTTGCTTTCGATCCTTTTCTCCCGAAATGAAAAATATCCTTAAAACTTTAAGGTGGGTGGTTTTTAAAAACTGAAATTTGGATCTTATCTTTTTTGTTTTTCCACTCGCGACCCTTAATACAAGAGAATAGGGAAGTGGAGCTATCGCTCCTTCCCATTCTCCTACAAACTAGGATTGGTTCAGTGGGGAGAAACCTCCCTCAATAGTAAAATTTTAATACATATAAACAATTTAATCTATATAAACTCTATCCCACGTTCTATACATTTAGTATATGACTTATTTAATCCACAACTTTAGATTTAAATATGCATGGGTTTAAACGGTAATAGGCTTATTCATTGACGTCGATGATGCATTAATGAATACTTTCATTATGAATTTGATGAATAAAATATCGATATGATATGTCGACATCCCGAGTTGTCTTAACACATAGAAGTAATCTTAACCTCCTTGTTTGTCGACATGGATAACAAAATCGTCGACAAGACAATGACACCACATCACAAAGAAGGTAGCGACGTAAAAGAATCACAATTACAATCAAAGATAAGCAATTATACTTACTTCCAATATCAACAAAACCTCTAATGTGAATGTGTGTGAGTGCATTATTTGATGGCACAATGATCATTGTATTCACGCGATCTATCACCTTCTCCATCGTGATGCTCTCCCTCCTCATTTGAGAGTGGAAAAATACTATCCTTGCATCCACCTTAGTTGCACAATGGTAGTTAGTCCATTATATCATTTAACCATGTGCATAATGATAATGCCACATAGAATCATTCATTGTATTTTTAATAACATGAAATTAACTTATTTTTATAAGCTATTATAACTTCATAATCATCATATTTATTTCACTTATAATGAACTATTCTTGAAATAATAGATGGATTAAGTTTGTTTATAAAATGGGGTGTAACATAGAGTGTGGTTGTGTCATATTTGTAAGACAAATTTGAGAGGGAGCTACACCAAGTTATGGTCTCATTTCTTGGGTGTTATAGATCATGGAGTTAAGGTGTGTCTAGACATAAAGGAGGATAGGAAGGTAGAGGTTCATAGATTGCATGTGAAGGTGAAAATGAGGTCTAAGGGTGTGTCATTGCCAATACAGACTACACAATCAGCTATGCCTATGCCATCCATGGTTGGTAGTGGTAGTAGTGATGTTGCTAGAAGATGGAAGAGAAAGACTAGTGCTAGTGAGAGGTTGGGGATAGTTGCAAGTATGTTCAATATGCAAGCACAGGATGTGACTAAGTATCCCATTGCTAATTTTTTATGCCCATGCCATCCCATTTCACATGGCCCATTCTTCTTACTTCATAAAAATGATTAAATATGTAGCTTTTGTTGGTCCCTCATTTACCCCCTTAGAAAGAATAAACTACACACTATTCTCCTTGACAAAGAATATTCTAGGGTGAGTTTGGTGGTGGAGGAAATGAAGCAAACTTGGATTCGGATGGGTTGTTTTATTTTCATGGATGGGTGGACTGATATTAGATGTTGATAACTCATCAATATTATAGTCACATTCACAGCTAGCTCTTATTTCTTAGAGTTATTGATTGTTCAAGGAAGTGCAAGGATGTAGACTTCTAATTTAACATTTTGAGAGAGGCCATAGAGGAGGTTGGGGCCTCAAATGTTGTATAGGTGGTCACTGATTTAGTATGTGTGTGTGTATTAGTCGACATGATAGTGGGGGGTACTTACAAGCACAACTTTTGGACCCCATGTTGTGTTCATGCATTGAACAACACATTGAAATATATAGGCATGATAAATTAGATGAAGAATGCGGTGTCAGAAGCTATAAATATCCAGATGTTCATTTGCAACCACCACACTTCACTTACTCTCTTCAGGAATTTTTCAAAGAAGGAATTCCTCAAACTTGTGGAGACAAGATATGCGAGTTATTTCATTTTGTTAGAGAGGATTCTTGAGGTGCATGAGCCTCTATAGTTGGTGATGGTGAATTTAGAGTGGAGTAGATGGCCGAATTCAAGTTCTATTGAAGGAAATGCTATCAAACAAAGGATCCTTAATGATGATTACTAGTCCACTGTGAGGTAAGACTTTGTCAATTTTATTAATAAATATTAAATATTAAATTTTATTATTAAATTTTTTATTTTAATAGTTTAATTTTATTGTTTCTAAGTTTCTAACTTGACATTTAACTTTGAGTCTCATAATCTATTCCTTTTTGAAATTTTTATTTACACTTTGCAGATATGTTTGCTCCTTCATCTCACCTATTGTAGAAGCCATTAGATATGTTGATACATAATCTCCTAGCCTTGGAGAGATCTATGAGACATTTGACATCATCCTTGGGTAGATGAAGAAAGCAATTTTTGCTAAGGATTCTAATTTGGGATTATATGAGTAGCATATTAAGCCCATTGTGATGAAGAAGTGGAACACTATAAACACCCCACTTCATATTGCAATCTTTTCTCTAAATCCCAAATGGTATGCACTAAAGGTTGTAAGTCTATCTCCTTTTGACAATAAAGAGTTGAAAGAAGGGTTAATAAAGGCTTTTTGAAATATGTATTCAAATAAGGAGTTGAGTATACTTCGTACACAATGGATTGCCTTCACAAATCTTTGTGGTCAAACATTCAACAAACTAGACGCGAAGTAGATAGAGCTGCATTAGCTCAAATTGACCCTATTGGATGGTGGACATGGCATGGAAAGGATACACTAGAGTTGAGGATGATTTCCATTCACCTAGTTTCATAGGTTGTCAATTCGTCTACTGCAAAGAGGAATTGGTCAACATACAACTTTATCCACTCTATCAAAAAGAATAATCTTATCTCTAGATGAGCGGAGAAGTTAATCATCATGCATAGTGCTCTACACCTTCAAGATCATTAGACTCTAGACTATCGATAGACTCCATCTTTACGACGGGATGTTGATCATGAAGATGCCACCCAGATTGATGAGGAGGCACAAGAGGGATTGGTTTGGATTCCACTAGATGAGGCAACCCCTCATAGTGGTAGTGACTCAGAGGAGGAATTTAATTTTGATGGAATGTTGGTGAATGCATATTAGGGGTAGCAGCGTACTTTCTATGTTTTGTCATTTTGTAGTTGAAACTTACAACCTTTGGGCATTTGTTGCATTTTTAAATATCACATGCATATTGACAATGAATTATAAAAGCAATTAAGTTTTTGACATTTCCTAATTTGTTCGACTCTCATGTGAATTCTCAATTCAACTCAATTGTTATGTATTAAGGATCTATAATATATGTGATGAATGCTTTATCATCATATGAATATTTGAAATTTCCCTATATTTTTAAAAAATTCTTATTTTTTATATAACTTCCTCCTTTGTTGTCCCCAAAAATGGCCCATCCCCCCTCCTCCTACTGTCCACTTCCTAGAAACTTGGTGTAACATAGGTTAGCACAGTCTGCAATATCTTTGATGATTGTAATAGATGAAGATATGCCTAAAATTATTTGGAAACAGAATCGCTTAGATCTAACAACTAATATCGTTGCGTTCTCAAAAATTATTAGCCATACACATCTATACACATCTAGGGGAAAGGGGCTAGTTGCCGCCCACACCCCAATAACTGCTATGTTTTTAATCACTTGACCCCCCAATTAAATTTTTAAAAAGAACCAATACATGTAAAATACTAACCTAATAAATTAACACAAATGCACCAATACATGTTCACAACATTTGTACATATTCACAAATGCACCGATACATGTTCACAACTCCAATAAACTAACCAATGAAATTAAGACAAGTGCACAAATGTGATGGCGAGCGGTTACTAGCACATCGTTGCGCATGTATGGGACGACATGTTGAAATGACACTTTTTCAACCCATGTCCACATAACGCATCGTACAGTGAAATGTATAAGTGCCCAAAAGCTGAAAGAATAGCTTTAAGCTCTTCGGCCGCATACAGAGAAACCCAAAAAAAATCCTCGAAATCCTATATGTCTAGCTACGAGCTTGATGTGTGCGAAGTTAGGGTGGGCGACTACTAGCCCCTTTCCCCTATGGCCTCTCTTCAATTTCAACTGTAAAATACGATCAGAATTTTAAACAACACAATCCATAGACCGCCACTTCCAGGCCCGCTTACAACTTACCCCAAACTGCAGCCTGCAACGCCACCTTACACAACTAACCCAACAACTACATTTCCCTACCTAAATATCTATCCTTTTACTCACCTACTCATTACTTTCTTTCACAGTCTCACCAATAAATGTCATATAGTCTACGTAGATGTGCGATTTCTTCTGCAAAAACTCTTTTGTACTTTTCTGTGTACCCGTTTAAACTTTCTCCCACTTTTGTCTTTTCTTTTTTATTAGGTACGTATCTTGATGAACTATAAACATGTATTTCCAGACATTGATTGTCTCCTGAGTTTTCAGGTCAGAAAAGCTCATAATTGTTTAACTTTTATTAGGTAGTGGAAGAGGCAACGACTAGTCTACTTTTGCAGGAACCACAAGAATATTCAAATACTTGGTATTTTGGCAGAGCTGGAAGAAATTAGTCTCTTAAACAAATACATCCTTAAATTCATTAGCTCTCAACGAGGCAGGGAAGAAATAGGGGCTTTGTTTGTTTTGATTGAAAGACAAATTTCTGTAATGACAGAAAGATATTTCGGTGCAATATGCCAAGACAAGCAACATTAAACCCATTAGATTCGAGGATTCAGTTGGAGAGATAGTTTGGTGCAAACTCTACACCCAGAACTAGCCGATTTAGCAAAACCAAGAAACTTTGAAGAGAGTATCATTTGACTTTTGAATTCATCTGCAAGGGAGAACAATCTAAGTTAAGCATTCATTAATGAATACTCAAATGTATAAATATCAATGGAAAATCACATAACCTATATGGAAAAGTAATGGAGGAAGGGATTGTTACTTTATACCACATAAGAATATCACATTCAAAGGGGAACAATATGACTTTACCTCTGAATTTACTTGTACAAATAAGTATTAAACTGCGGAGAAATTTTGGAATCAACAACAAAATCATCCATATACAACATAGAATTAACAACCATTGTTTTACCCTTTTTTTTTTAATTATATATTCTAAAGTTAGACCACAATTAGTAATAACATTAAAAAATACTATCAAATAGTTGATAAGCACAAATATTTATAGTCTTGTGAGTGAAGCACTGTAAATTTTAAAAAAAATTAAGAGTAATTCCATGTAGTGATTGGCCCAAAAAATTATAAATATTTATGGCTATTGGTCATTTAATTGTACCTTTAGACTTGTACTATTGTTAGTTTTCAAGAATTCCATTAGTGTAATAATTTAAAAGATTTTGGATGATTTTATAAGAAAGAAGCAACTTTGAAGGTATTTTAATTTATAAAGATTGATGATAATTTCCAAACTTATTGAACAATGACACAATAAGGATTAACCATAAAAGTACTAATTTATAATTTTCTTTTAATGACAATCTATCTTTCCAAAAACATTATAATTTTTTAAGATACATTATATAATAAGCGACATTAAAAGTGCATAGAAATTAAAAGAAATAATAGACATGTCTATTTTTTGTGTTATACACATTGCTAGAAATATTGAATCACATATTGAATGTGTTTAAATGTTTAATGTTTGCTAGTTATCAAAATTAGGTTTCATACAAATGCATTTTGTTGGGTACAATACAAACATTGGATACATAAGGGTTGACAAAGAGATTCTAATAAATAGCAAAATATGTATTAAAGTTCAACATAAAAATACATGAATATCATGACCATATCTTATAAGAGATCATACTAAGAAATCATATTATAGTTAGTATTATGAACATAATGTAGCATATAAATAATTTTTTTACACAACTAAAAATACAAGGACATAAAATTGAAATAAATAAATAAATTCAAGATTACAATTAATGAATTAGTACAAGACCATTGTAAGACATTGAAATTGGTAATTTGGCATCAAGGTATCATGAGCACTATGGGGAAAATGACACCAAACTACACAAAGATTGTATTCACATCTCAAATGAAAATATTAGATTTGTGCATTTTTTTTATGAACCACCTTCCTAATTACATTATTTTTGCACTACCATGGTAGGTCTTATTTTCAATTAACATGGGAAAGGATTGACAATATGCTTCTATAAAAGGAAATGCATACAATCATTCAAAATATAGCTTGTGATTGTAATTGATCATTTTAAGCACCAAAATCATGCACAACCTCCACGAGGACCCCATCATAACTCATAATCCTTGTCACATACATGTAAAAGTGAAATAATGCCCTTTCAACAATGATTCTCTTGGTAACATATGGATTTTCACTTCTTTTCTTGTTTCCCCTTTGTTGTACTAACCTTTCCCCCACTTTCAACACTTTTCGACACTTATCAATTTTCACTTTCTATGCTTATGACTTCATCTCTAAGCCTTTTATTCATTTATTTGTTGTAATTTGACATTTGCCTAGTGTTTTTTATCCAACCCAACCCATAGGATCCCTCTAGAGGACCTCCTAAGCCATCTCCAACTTTCAGTTTTTAGTTATGTTCAACTAGGACAAATCTCCCCCTATTATTTTAGTATCTCCCCCAAGAGATTTGACATTTGCAAGTGGAGATTTGGTTTTTGATCACCTTTCAATCGGTTTCTGGAGGTAGTTAACCTCGTCATCACTTAACTAACCATCTCCCATCATGAATTTTAACCTAAGTCTACTCCTCTTTGGGTCATCCATGGGTCACCTCTGGGTGATTTGGACTGGCAAAAGGCGTGATCTATGGGCGACCCTGCTGTCATTTCTAGCCATAGAAAAACTTAAGTTTGGGATGCAAAAAATCTCTGTTTTGACCTATTTTTCTTCATATTTACATGAGTTTTTTACCTAAACATAGAGTTAAATATTCCAATCCTTCAAGCATGCATAACTAGCTCTTTTTAATCTATACTTGTCATCTCATATACTCTTGAGGACTCTATTTTTTCTTTAGTGATAAGCTATCATGGCTTGTTCACTCCCTAATCAATCTAGTTCTCTGTCCAATCAACCCAGTTAACTCTTGAATCAAATTGAGTTAACCTCTCAATCAATTCCACCTTTCATGAGCCCTTCAAACCTATAAATACCCTTCTCCTCTTCATTATTTTCCAAGTTGGAGAATGCTCTCCTCTTCTTCACAAGATTTTTCAAGCTTCTTCATAGGCCCTTGAGCCCCTTTGTCTCTTTCATTAGGTTTTCAAAGCCTCAGATATTTCATGTCATTAGTTTTCCAAAGCTTCAAAGATTTCAATAGTTTTCATTATTACATAGCTTCAAAGATTCCCCTTTTGGGAGGCAATTTCATTTGTGCATCCAATCTTTTCAGGTTTTTACTCTCCACATAGCATCCATATGCTTATACATGACTTAAAATCCTTTTATTTCATTGTTGTTTCATCCAAGATTTTCTAAAAGCTTCTCATCATGTCATTACACTACTCATTTGCAAGCCATAGTGCTCTTTTAGCTCACATTTGAAGATTTCTAAAGCTATTTTGCATCCCTTCCCTATTTTTTCCAAGAGATCCCCATTGCTACAAGAGGACAAAGAGGTTGCCGACACAAGGATTCCTGATGGTAGTGGAGGCTCATGTGTTTCACATTCTAGGTAGTGCTTCTTTTCATTGTGATAGTAATTAGATAATCTTAAAATTGCTCTTGGGAATAGTAATTAGATGTTGCAATTTCCTTGATAGGATAAAAAAATTCTTTTGTTAGATTAGTTTACTTCAAGTGCTTTGCATCATTAGTTTAGTTTGTTTTAAAGAAATTTAATTTCTTAGAGTGAATAGATCCAAAATATCAAGATAAACAAAAAAACATAGATCAAATTGCATTAGGTAAACATACATGTTTTAATTTCTAGATTAAAAAAGCACTTTCCTTTCATAAAATCCACAAAAAGCACAAAAATATTATCTTGCATACATTTAAAAGAAAAAAAAACACAAGCGTCATATGAAGTTTCCAAACCCTCAATTTCATCATGAGGTCAAACAAAGTCAAAACAAGGTGAAAATGCAAGTAAACCTCGATTCCATCACGAGGTCAACACTAGTCAACCAACGCAAAGAAAAGCAAGTTAAACCATAGCTCATAAACCCTAAGTCAAACCTAAGTATAATCAAAGTCAACTCAAACCAACTCTCTCTCTCAGTTTGGGCTCATGAGTGTGTCCTAGGCTTAGAGGTGAGTGGGTGAGGGTGATCCTTGAAGAGATTGAGGAGATACACCCAAGGCCACAACACGATCAATTGACGATCTAAAAATAACAACATAGGCTAAGGTTACTTCAAACATGAGTCATCATACAATGATTTCAAGAGCGACTCCAACTTGATAGAAACATAAATGGAAATAATCATCTACCCACTCAACATTGGAATCTTTGGAATCCAAATAGGAGAATAGTAACTAGTGACCCTCTAGGTCATATAGGGTATTTCAACTACAATGGTCATAGAGAACCATATCAAAATCAATACCCAAGAAATACCCTAGGACCAGTCGACTGCCGCAAATTCAAGCTCTCAAGCAAGCAGGACTGCCCCTGTGTCTCACCTCCTCTCGAATGGGTACTTCTGCAAGACCAAGAGTGATGTGGAGGTTTGCCCTGTGGTAAGGAGAAGGGTCCATGTGATTGTCAAAGCTTACTCGACTGGCCCATACAATTGAGTCATGTTTTTGAGTGTACATATTTTGGTGAACCTGACATGAAACACAAAAACCTCTTGATTGAAGCTTTTGGCATTTTCATTGCTTTGATCCCATTTCATTATCACTTTCACATATGACATCAAATTCACCACATATTTTGGTGAGCTCGATGTCAAGGGAAAAGCCTCTTAGTTATTCTTTTTGTGTTCCCATTGCTTGGATCCCATTTCCATCATCATTGTCACATATGACACTGAATTCACCACATATTTTGGTGAACCTGACGTGAAAAATAAAAACCTCTAATGGGATCTTTTAAATTTCCATATGCTTCTTTTAGTCCATGTTGATCTTTCATGTTTGTAACGTCAAAAAATGTCCCCTTGGGGGCTTTTCCCTCATAAGGTTTAGCTCCCAGGTCTTTAGCATGCATTTAGGGCATTTTAGTTCATATTTTAGCATCCCGATGGAATGAGACCTGGGTTTCATGGCAAATGGGACCTAGGTGGACCCCCTAAGCTGTATCCTACTTAAAATAGGGGGGAGGACTTGGGCGCCCACACCCTAGTCCTGCCCTATTTTAGAGCAGCCCTAATTTTTGGGTGTCAGTTTATGACCGTTAGTTGGTTCTTTTTTTGACACGATAAAATTTGATTTTTAAAATCTTAGTGGGAATGCTTGTAGGTGCATATATAAGCATGTTTAGGCATTCATTTGTAAACTAGATGATTACTAGCAAGCTATTGTGTTCTCAAGGTGATTCAAGGCTTTCTATTGTGTTGCAAGAGCAGACTTGTATGTTTTATGTGTTAATATTTGCAGATTTGAGCATCAACCTTCTCATGGCATGAAGAGCATCTTCCTCCATGAGAGCTTCACTACAAGGTGACATATCATGTGTTTTTATCATTGAATCCTTTGGTTTTTTCCTCTGCCTCACAAGGGCATGCACTCTTTGTCTGACAATGGTGTTTAGAGACTTAAGTGTCCTCCAGGGGTTGACTGAGGCAAGCCTTTAAACACCACAACCCCCAAACCAAGTCTTGTGATTGCAGGTTATAGGTGTTGCATTTGGGAAAAGTGGAGTTGCAGGAAGGAGTGAAAGACATCAAGGATTTAGGATCTGAAGAAAAGTTAGAGAAAGGAGCACTTCTAGGACTAAGGCACCTACAACAGTGTCCTCCATAGACAGATTTTGGGAAACAGAAGTTACATGGCTGATCAGTGTCAGAAGGAGGTCCAGATTCCTCAAAAAGTAGGTACCTTAGACTTGGACGCCCGCACCAGTGTCCTTGACTGTTCCACCTCAGAACTCTAGAAACATGTATTCTATGATTTGTCATTTTACTCCCATCTGCAAGAGCTTTTTCCATTTTTCATCAATTTGTTGTCATATTTGCATTTAGGGTTTTAATGGTTAATTGGACATAAGAGAAGGAAAATTAATAATTGAATTCCCTTATCCAAGTTTCCCTTCATTTGTAGGTGACCTACGGTATGATAGTGCTCGTCACTTGACCCTAGATCCTTCAATGTTAGGGTGAAAGGAGGATTTTAACATCTAAACAACAAAAGATTAACCAAATCCAATTTTACCCTACACATTTTGGTGAACCGGACTCAAATTGCAACTTGATGAGTGTTTGTCTTCAGATTTGATGTGATTTCATTCATTCATATAGGCATTTACTTTATTGCATTGAGAAATTTTTTTTAAAAATTGAAAATTGGAAAAATACAAAAAAATTGCATTGTTTGGCTTACTAAATTGCATCAATTCTTCCTAAATTTTCCTAATTCATGATTTTTATGTCAGATCTGATATAAAATACAGAAAAATCCAAAAAAATTCAGAAATTTACATTGCATTTTCATCATTTAATTGCTAGGGTTTTGTGGAAAATTTAACAATTTTATATAACCTACTAATTCCAAAATCTAGGGTTTGTAGGCAAAATCTTTTATCAGATTTTTCTACTGATTTTAGAGGCTCATTCAAATTTTTATTTGGCTATAGTCTTTCATTTTAGTGTGAATTTTCATTTAGATTTAAAATATTTGCATTTTTACATAGAAAAATTCAACAAAAACTAGCAATTTTGATGCATTTTCATTAAATTTGCATGGGCATTTTGCATGTTACGGATTGAAAATTATTTTTAGATTTGAGAGTAAGTCAATTTCATCATAAATTAAACTTAAAATCATTCACATAGAATTTTGTCCCAAGATCTCAAACCTAGGGCTTCAAAATCAACGATTTTCGCTAAAATTGGCCTTATCGACTCTCCAAACTTGCACTATAGGTGTGTTGTGAAGGATATTTTTACATTAATTTTATTTTATAAGGGTAATTATTTTATTCTCCTCATAAAAATCTTCACAACACCCTTTTAATGGGCTCTTGTAGTGAAAATTTGGCAAAAAACTGCACATTTTAACCATTTTTGCCCTAGGATTTGACCTAGTTTGCACTCCAATTGTGTTGTGATCAATTTTATAGATCGAGGTGACTAATATTATTGATATTATTTGCAGTAAATCCTAAAATTCCTTACAACACCCCTTTTTCTAGGTCTTGGAATCGGAAAATCATGAAAAATAACTTATTTTTGCTATATTTTCACTAGGGTTTGACCTTAAGTGGCACTAAATATGTGTTGTGCTAGGTATTTTGGCACCAAGTGGATATTATTACTAATATTATTTTCTTTCCATCATCATTTTTCTCACAACACCCTTTGTTATGCTCTTTTGCATTGAATTTTGGTGAAAAAAGTGCCTATTTTGACATATTTCCACTATATTTTGACTTGGCATTACCTTGGATTTACATCAAGAGTGTGTTGAGAGTGATTATATTTCTATTTTGGACTGATATCAGACATATAACTTGCTGCCCTTGACTGAAATCCTCACAGCATCCTTTGTTTCATTCATTTACATTGAAAAGTATAAAAAAATCAAGCATTTTAGGCTATTTTTGCCCTTATCTTTTGCACCAATTTTGAAAAGCTTTCAAAATATGATTTGGCATTGGTTTGATCATAAAAACATGGCCTCTAATCATAACAGCAACAATAGGTTCCCTCCTAGACCTTACATAAAAAGAAAGGCTCCTGAACTCGAAATTGTCTTCACTCCTCATGATAGAACAACTGGAGAAAAAGAAGGACCTCTTTATATTACTGTGAAAATAATGGGAAACCCTATGAATGGAACTCTTATCGATCCTAATTGCATGACTAATGTTTCCACTGAGGAGTTCCTCTTTTCACGTCAATTAATGCAAGTTTCTTATGACCTCTCGAGCATGATGATTAAGATGCATAAGGAACCTTTATCAAGCCTTTGGGTAAGATATCTTTGTTAGTAATGTTGGTCTTTAATTCTGAATTGGTAGTGGGTTTGCTAGTTCTAATGCACAAGTAGATTTGGCCAACAGATATGGGAGGTTGCGTGAGCTGCCTCCCCTTCACTTCTGGTTCTGCCACACTAATGGGGGTATCCCTATAGCTAAAGATGTAACATTTGACTCACCCAATGATAGAAAGATTTAGCTTTGTGATAACTGGTAGAATACTCTCATGTATGGACCAAGAATTGAGTGATAAATCACAAGTTTGGCAACACTCTTTGACATGTTTGTCTGGTTATGGATGAGAGTATGCAGGGGTTCCTAATCCTAGTCCTACAACTTATAGGTTGGAAATATGGAATGATTGGTTTGAATTTGATGTTTTGGATGCAAGATAGGGGTTTTGGATCATAACTACTTCACAAGAAGCATACCGGTGCCTATCTCAAGGTAGGGAGTCAACTAGACATATACAAGAGAATGGCTTGCAACTAGCATTTGAGTTTCAAGGGGTTAGGACTGGTATTTGCCTTACAAACACCACCCAAGGATAAGTATTTAACTGTCTCTACTTATGAATATCCCAGCTAACATACAATCTTCTCCACACTTTAACCTAAAACAATTTAATCCACTCCTTGAATGGAAGTTAGAGATTAAGCATGCAATACATAAATCTGTATTCTAGAATTTGAGAAACCCTTAGCAACCAAATTCAGAAGAAGAAATGCATACAACAAGTAGAGACAGATAGCAAAACACATGCAAGAAGCATTTTTCATATAACATTAACACTGAAACTGAACATGTGTGCAAGATACAACTCAGATGCAACAGCTAGGAAAATGCTCTATTTTTCATTATTCACACAAAAAATTGCCTGAGTCTTCAACCACCCAATGAGTAATATAGTTTAGATTTTTATACCAAGACTGTAAACTCAGCAAAATTAATTACAAGGCAAGATCAAAATTTCTGCCAGATACCATGCATTAAAAAATGGTGCTCAAAATCATCAATGCAGCAAGGGAAAACAGAGGTGAGGGCAGGTAAGTTTGGAATCTGTACTGCCGCCTAAAGGTCTTCTTTCACAAACCTGGTAGTTCATCTGTCATATCATCTGTTGATACCTTTGCATTTCTCCATTAATGATTCAGCTACCCGTGGGATGCAGCAATGAACACATCTGAAGTTTTCCCACTCAAAACTGTCGCAGACACAAGGAAAATCCATCACTGTCTCCCATCACTGCAATCAATGGCACCCAAAAATGTTGAAAAGTCATCGGCCAGTGAAAATGTGCCACGTAGGCACCTCATATTTCTATCGCTGGATTTTCTCCCTCTCATTTTTGCCTTTTTTGCCTTTGTATATACATAAACAAATGCATATACAATAGGCACTGTTCGCCTCTCAAAAACCCTTTGTATATGTAAAATGCATATACATGCAACAGTTCAATATACAAGGTGGACTCCAAAATATCATGAAGCAGACTGGAAACTTATTCGGGTCTGGCTTGCATCTCTTTCCTTTGTATATCAGGATATACAAGTGCTTTATACAAACCATGGACCTCAAAATTTATTCAATGCATTTCATTCCTGTATCGTGTCCGGGTTGTATGTCCTTTTGCTTGCATGTCTCAATGTATAACTGCATATACAATCGCCTCACACATACAAGGCAGATCTCAAAAATTTATCCGCTGCATTTGACTTATCCTTCAGGTCCAGAATACATATTTCTACTTGTATGTTTTGAATGTATGTCAGCATACATACAATTGCCTTTGTATGCAACTGGTGGGCCCAACCCTTTTTCTCTCTCCTTTGCACATTTCGTTGCACATTGCATATACAAATACAATGTACAAGCCCTTTGATACAATTGTGGAATCTGTGGTGGAATATTCTAGGAATGCATATTTGAAGTATTTTGGAATCTGGCCTGCAGATTTGCGAATGCATATCTCCTTTGTATGTCGAACATACAATCTCACTTGTATATCCACGGGCCCGACCAGATGTATCTCCCCCGCACTATTCACTTTGCATATGAGGTGGATCCTTGTTTATTTTTCAATGCATATCTATATACAACCTGATATACAAAGCAAGAATATTCCCAAGAATCTGTGAAAGATTCCCCCTTTGTATATGCACATTCTAAGCCCGATATGCATTCAAAAGTGCATCTAACTCATTTTTTCAAAGGCCGATGGAGATTTCTGACCCGCCAATGCACATTTGACTGCATGTATATACAAACAACCCTGTATATACAAAGACATCTGCACCTTAATTGATTTTTTGCATTTTTTACAACTGCAGAGACCGAAAGTGTTAGACTTTTTTGGATTTTTGGGAAGGTACCTACAAATACAAAATGCTTGAAACTTGAATGTTCATGCAAGCACCACCAAGTAACATTATCTAGAAAACATGTCCAACAATGGTTTGATGTTGTCCTTGTTTTTGACCTCTTTTGCATTAAATTGGGACATCCGTAGCTAAAAGAAATGAAAGCTATCCCTTCAACAATACACCATTGTCTAAAATTCCTGCTAGATGACTGTATAATCACTGTCCCTCAAAACAAGTATAAACTTTTGGTTCAGTAAAAACATTACAAGTTGAATTACTTTTGGGATAAAACTGAAGTACCTAGTCCTCCTACACAAGAAATGACAAAAGCTAAACAACCTGCATGTGAGGAGAACTTTAGACCAAAAGGACAAGGTTCCTATGCTAAGGTTCCTCCCCCGAAATCCTTACAAGGATTGGGAGATCATTGCAACAACAAAGTGGTGCACTATGACAAATGAGATTTGATCCCAGTGCTTCATCTTCTAATTTGCACAAGCCTATGAAAAAGGATAGCCCAATCTTACAAAAGATAAGTGGTAAAACAAAATGAAATAGAAAAGCAAGAGAAAGAAGAAAAAGAAGACAAGAATATGCTATAAACATTGCCTCTCAACAAGAAAATATCGATCCTAACATTCAACCAAACAAAGATGATCCTAATGAGGAACAACATGATGAGAAAGATATGAATATGGCTATGGTACCTTATGTCCCACTATCCTCCAACATTAGGGAGTAGGAAGATAATGACAATGATTTTCTTATAGACAACTTCTAGCCCGAAAGGGGCCCTACAGGTAAGTATCTCTAACCCTTTATCTCTCTCATGATGTGCTTCCCCCATGATGTGTTACATGTTGTTTAGGCCTCCTAGGATGACCTTAGATTCTCCATAAGGTTCAAGATACCAGGAGACCATCTCTATTGTGTCCTTCTATTTGTATCATCATTCTTCTATATTGCATCTCTCTCTAATTTCATTGTTGTGGGTTGTGTCTTACGAACATAGCGTTGTGGTTGGTGACTTGGGGCCACCCTCCTATGTAACTATCCCTAAGACACTTGTTTCTCCTCTCTTATTTATTATTTCCCTTCCTCTAGTATTCCATCCAGCAGGCAGATGACGATAAACATTTATACTGATGCGGACCTAGTGTCCCTTTCGAGAGCAATCAACAAATGGACTTAGTTCCTAATATGATGATGGGGTTGTATATTTTATATGATGCTTGGCTAGTGGAAGTACTCGTGCTTTCCACGTGGTGAATTTGATGATGTTTTTGTCGCATTTACAAACCTTAACAATATTGTTGCTCTGTGCACCTTTGTTTGCCTTTGAATCTAGCCTTGGTGGTACTCGATTCAGAGAGCTTCATGATATAGCCCTATAGTTATCCTTAAACTCCAGATTTATCATATAACCTTGGCTCTTTGTGTGGTTAATCATATGCATTTATGTTGTTGTTTATCATGATGTTGTAGACACTAATATGTTTCTTGCAGGGATGTGTTTGTGGGAACATTTGGCGATCATAAAGTACATGTCATCTCTAGGGGCATGGGCTTTGTGAAAGTCAGTGTTCCCTTGTGTGTTTTCTTCCTACCTTAACGTGCTTGATATTGATAACTGATATCAACCACCTTAAGGTGGGGGCATATATAAGGTAAGTTGTCTGTTATAGATGTTAGCAATGTGCGATGCAAAGATTTGTGCCCCAGAGTAGTGCATCGTGCATCCTGATTTTGTTTGCAATCAATCAATCAATCATGTAAGCCTTCTGTGGAGGTGGGATATCGAGCATATCCTTTTTCTTAAGCCCTCTATGGAGGTAGGGATGGTGTATTTCTCAGAGCAGATTGCATCACTCTGTCATTTTCAAAAGTCCTCTGTGGAGGCGGGGAGAGGTTCTGTGACTAACTCAACCCTTAAGCGTGTCTTCAGTGATTGTTGTGGCAAAGCCTAATCATCAATGTGTGCCTATAATGTGCCTGAGATGGTGTTGGACCTAGAAATAGGTACACTCCATCGCTTGTCTGTTGTGTTTTCTCTGTGTCTTCAAGTGTGTGTGTTTTGGTGTGCTTGTTTTGTGTAGCATGTTTGTTGCCCCATATGCAGAGACCAACGCCCTCGAGTAGTGCTTTCTACATTTTTGGGAGGTTTTACGTGTCTTGTATGTGTGTTGCCCCATATATATAGAGACCTACGCCCTCAGGTAGTGCATCTTGTATTATGGGAGGTTTGTTTACTTTCCAGTACTTGCATTTACATTTCATATATATGAGAAAAGAAAAGAAAAGATATCATTTTTGTCTTCCATGCATCAATGTGTATTCTATGCATTGACTGTATTCTCTATGTTCTGCATGATTGTAATTGTCTTCTTCGTGTTTTGTGTGCCTGTTACTATCTTCTATGTGATTGGCATGTCTTCTCCATGCTTAGTGTGTTTATTGTGTTTGTGACCTTACTTTAATGCATGTATTGGCCTCGCGTTTATACATACATTAAAGTGGGGACTAAATGTAACATAAAAAAATGTCCCCTTGGGGGCTTTTACCTCATAAGGTTTAGCTCCTAGGTCTTTAGCATAGATTTAGGGCATTTTAGTTCATATTTTAGCATCCCGATGGAATGAGACCTGGGTTTCATGGAAGATGGGACCTAGGTGGACCCCTTGAGCTGTACCCTACCTAAAATAGGGGGGAGGACTTGGACACCCGTGCCCTAGTCCTGCCCTATTTTAGAGCAGCCCCAATTTCTAGGTGTCAGTTTATGACCGTTAGTTGGTTCTTTTGCCGACACGGTAAAGTTTGATTTTTAAAATCTTGGTGGGAATGCTTGTAGGTGCATATATAAGCATGTTTAGGCATTCATTTGTAAACTAGATGTTTACTAGCAAGCTAGTGTGTTCTCAAGGTGATTCAAGGCTTTCTATTGTGTTGCAAGAGTAGAGTTGTATGTTTTATGTGTTGATATTTACAAATTTTGAGCATCAATCTTCTCATGGCATGAAGAGCATCTTCCTCCATGAGAGTTTCACTACAAGGTGACATATAATTGTGTTTTTATCATTAATTCCTTTGGTTTTTACCTCTACCTCACAAGGGCATGAACTCTTTGTCTGACAACAGTGTTCGGAGACTTAAGTGTCCTCCAAGGCTTGACTGAGGCAAGCCTCTAAACACCACAACCCCTAAACCAAGTCTTGTGATTGCAAGTTATAGGTGTCACATTTGGGAAAAGTAGAGTTGCAGGAAGGAGTGGTAGGTATCAAGGATTCAAGATCTGAAGAAAAGTCAGACAAAGGAGCACTTCTAGGACTAGGGCACCCGCAATAGTGTCCTCCACAGATAGATTTCAGGAAATAGAAGTTACAGGGACGATCAGTGTTGGAAGGAGGTCCAGATTCCTTGAAAAAGTAGGTACCTTGGACTTGGGCACTCGCACTAGTGTCCCTAACTGTTCCACCTCAAAACCCTGAAAACAGGTATTCTGTGATTTGTCATTTGACTCCCGTCTACAAGAGCTTTTTTTGCCTTTCATCAATTTGTTACCGTATTTGCATAATTAGGGTTTTAATGGTTAATTGGACATAAGAGAAGGAAAATTGATAATTGAATTCCCTAATCCAAGTTTCCCTTCATTTGCAAGTGACCTAGGGTATGATAGTGCTTGCCACTTGACCCTAGATCCTTCAATGTTAGGGTGAAAGGAGGATTTTAACATCTAAACAACAAAAGATTAATCAAATCCAATTTTACCCTAAACAATGTCCATCTTCATTTCATTCATTTCATGGTGTTTCCTACACCCCCAAAAAAGGATAAAGTCACACAAAGTTCAAGGGATTTGCCCATCCAATGAAACTAGCACACATTTAGATTTAATAGCTTCAATCTCAAATCAGTCAAAATCAAGACTAAAAGGGCATCCAACAAGATCCCCACAACATTAACCAAATCAAAATATGCCAAGTGAGTGTTTGGTCCAAAATCTATCAACAAGACCAACCCATAACAAGCCATTCAAAAATGGCCACCCAAATAGACAATGAGGTGAGCGATTAAAAGAAAAGCTTACAAGAAGCTTGGGGAGCACAAAAACCCCTCTATATGGCACATCAAGATAAAAGACTCATGAGATGTCAAGTATCATCAAAAGGAACAAGTGGGGTCAGTCAAACCCTAATGTAAAGCAATCCATCTCAAGGTTGTAAAACTCAAAGAACGGAGGAAGCCTTACTCATAGACCTTATAGAAACCTTGGTCCAATGAATCAGGACCTTTGAAGCTAGAAATGTTTGTCAAAGCAAAATTCAAGAAAAATTGAGGGCACAGGGAAATCCTTTCATTGATAAGATTGAATCAAACCAGGGGGCAACACAAATTCCCCCCATCTAAACTTCCATGAAACATTCAGGCCTCCCTTGCCCTCACCATCCAACATGAAAAGTATCAATGAAATAGATGGGATTTGAACTATAACACAAAATCAACCACAAACAATCCCACCCAATCTTCAAAACATAAACATGACACCATCTAGTTATCCAAAAATTTTAGGATATCAAAAATCTAGCATACTCTTTCAACAAGCGCAACAAGCTCCACTTGAAGGGCTAATGTTTGGAGGAATAAGATCCTCTATGAATAACCCCCTCCTAGTAACATACCTTGAGTATTTAAAGGAGCCTCTTGACTACAACATTCATCAGGTAATACTACCACATGCTCTCCTTGAGGTTTGAAAATTTAAAGGAGAGGGTAATCCTAACTCTCATATCAAGGCTTACATCCCAGTAGTATGGGAACTCCTTCCTTGGGATGGGGTGGTAGTAAATATTTTTCCAAAGACTTTGGAAGGTATTGGTCTGGATTGGTACTATCAACTTCTAGAAGCATTGATCCACTCTTTTAGGCAACTCATCAATTAATTTTTGACTGCCTTTGACATAAACAAACTATTGGAGTATAGACAACACTAAGAGGGGGGTGAATCAGTGTTGTAGATAAAAACAATTCAATTGACTTCTTATCGAAACTTGAAAAATAGAAAGTAATGATGCTGATGTAATGCAAGAAACCAAATATTGTACATTAAAAGACCTGGGTTATTCAAGTATGAAGAACAAATGTACCATGCATCAAATGATACCATAACACAAAGATTTTAGGAGTGCAAAACCCTCATGGGGCAAAAAAACCACTCAGTAAATGCCTCACTGGCTTAACCAAAATCTCACTGATTACAAGTATAGGAGCACCCACTCCCAATCAAATATTAAAGCACCCACTCCAATCAATCAAGGCCTCACTGACCAATTAGTTTAGAAGCACCTAGTTCAAGGAGCACCAAACCCTAATGTTTTACTAACCAAGATGATTTACAAGAGTACTGAGGACTGCTCAGTTTTCCATAAGCTTCATGACATCAGTCTATCTTTAACTCATACATATACATTCTCCTTATCACTCCTTTGAACATAAACATGAGACTAATTATAACACTATCCTTATATCATCATTACATCAAAAGGACTAATACAGGACTAATACAATTATACTTAATGATTCATCCAATCTTTCAAGAAGAACAACAATACAATCAATTACAAGAGTGCATGACATCATAAGAACACCTCTTCCTACAATCCTAAAGTTCTGTAGTCATGTCATTATCTGTCAAATTCATACACTTCCCATTTATTCTTTATTTTCTGCTTAAACCACTTTCCTCTATTCATATAATAATCATCAAGAAGAAACACCTTCTTCACTTTGCTGCAATATTCTACTTCATATTCAACGTTAACAAAAAGACCATCTACCATCCGCTTCAAACCCTCTCATATTTAGCAAAAAGACTCTCCTCTTTTGTGTGTATTATCTGACCTTTTAAGTATACATCCTACAATTTGTACATGTATACATAGGTATGACTTTGCTAAAACTGAATCAACAATCCTCTTCCATTCATTAGAAAACTTACACAGCTTCAAGTCATCCAAAACCATAGATTTTCATCACCATACATAACAAACTACATATTGTCTCTTGCACTATATATATAATCTTCATACTTTGATTTATCTTCAAGCTTCAAACTGTAGTAAACTTCATTATATTCTTCATAAAATTAACAAACCCCATACTAGCATGTAGATATACTTTCTGCCATCTCAAATCAATAATTACAGTCTTCAAATTCACAACACAGATCTCTATATCAAATTTCCTGGCACACAAAGTCACTTCTAGAAGACTTTAAAAGATTGAACTCTGCATAATTTCTTCATACAACTATCAACTTGTACAAAAACTTATCAATTTCTTCACACAGGCATTGAATCAACTACCTCACAACCTCAAAACAACAATTGTAGTCTTTAATAGCATCATACAAATCTCTATATATATTTCCCTTGCACGCTGTCTAAAAATCAGAGATAGAAAAATAGTTTTTGTTCCTTTTATACACAAAGCACATCAAATTTAGAGTGAATAGGTGTCCGTTGGGCTTCTAAAAGAAATTTGAACGATGTTCATTGGATCACCTTTTCGTACCAGTTTACTTTTTAATCCTGACTGTTTGATGTGCCTTTGGTGCTGAAAATCTTCGCTCACCTTTTCTCTTTGGTGCCCCTAGGAGGTCGAGGCTGGTCACCTCACGGGGCCAGTACCCACAAGTTGTAACTTAAGTTACTTATCACTTGCTTAGCTAGTCAATATAAAAATAGAAACAAAGCAAATGACGGTCATATATGAAGTATAAGGTAGCTTTAGGACTTAGGGTTTTGCATGAGTTTTTAGGGTTTTAATAACCTCTTTCCATTATACAGATAACCCTAGATCATCATGGAATCTACTACTTATGAGTTCTTCATTATACTGATAGTGCCTCATCAATCTATCCACATGTAACAGTAGAGCATGTATCATCATCCCTTTACTATGCATTCCACTTTTGCATCTCCATTTTGTTCACCATGAAATAACTCTTGAACATATTAGTAGGACTGTAACTAAATGTAACCTTTTCTTATGTATAGTGTCCACATCACTATCCTGTTATTGATCATTGTTCACACCTCTTATCAAATCATCTATAACCAAAACAAAATGACCAATCCTTGTGACTTTGGCAACCTAATATCACCTCATGACATGAAGAAGCATTTCAGGCTACAATGATTACTTGATCAAGCTTCTTTTGCACAGAGGAATCTCAACAAGCCCATATCTTTATGAACTCCTTAAAGCAATGTCACCATATGAACTCCTCTGCAACATGAAGTCAAGATATAAACCATGATGAAGTCCTTGTGATTTGTACCCTTGCATCAATAAAAGCATATCTTATCACAATGATCCCTCACACTAAGCCTGAGCCCTTTGACATCAATGACAACCTTGCTCATCAATCTCCCCCTTTAGCATTGATGTCAATCCATCACATATTTGCACCTATGCTCTTCTCCCCCTTTGACATCCAATGACAAAGGACTAGCTCCTGCTTGTTGTCATATTCCTTCATCTTGCAGCCATGTCTACCAAGGCACTTGTAATACAACAATGAATGATATGATGGATGTCATACTAAATAGCAACACTTCATATTCATAAGAATAGTCTTGACAACAAAACACTACACATATATACATTGTTTACAATTTTTCAAGCAAACTATTGTCAGTTATTCATACTCTGATACTATTCTCTCCATGACACCTCTGTCTCACTATCTTGTTTGCTTGCAACAATAATGACTTATTATAACAATCTCCTTGGCACATACATTATGAGAGTTACTTTGTTATCTCTTTGAGTGTATTGATCAAACATACTAAATAGGCATTAGGACTTTTGTGTACAAAACTTCAACAAATAAGGTAACTTTCAAGAAATTCTAAGATCTCATATAATGAAGTACATTATCATTTCAATATTTGTGCATTAGAATGAGACTTCAATTATGTCAACATACACTACCTTTGTTAAGACTATCATACAACATTTACCATGACAATTCTTAACACTACAACTCTTCATCCTACTGCCATGACCACAAAGAAACACATGACTATCATAGAAAACATAAGCAAACACATGACTATCATCAGCAAATAGCATTGTCATGGAGAACTGTCATCCTGTCACTGTTCACTGTCTCAACATCTCCTTGACATCTATCTACATCTGAAAAGATCACAACCAACAACTTTTGATAGCAATCCCTTTATATTTGAGGAAAGCAACACCCTGTTCCAAAGTCAAACCACTGGTAAGTGCAATCAAGACATAGTAACAAACTTGTTTCACTTCAAACACTAAACAACAATTTTTTTGTAAACTCTACAACTGTCAAAGGGACTGATGGTATTGTAAAGGTTTGTCCAAGAGATCAAAGAACATTCAATCAAACTCACAATCATATCAACATTACACAACCTTTTGTGACTCAAGTCTTAGTAGAGAAAACTACAGGATCTTGTTCCAAGATTCATGTTTCAAGAGATATATGTCATACTAATCAAACCACACATCACATGTCAATGACCTATCATCACTATCATTAATGCATAGTGTCAAAAAGTTATCTTCAAGAGAACACTATCCTGAGCCATCATGCAATATCAACTTGGCACCTTGAAGACTAAAGAACTACCAAACTGTCAAACAATCATCAACAAAGTATATCTATACTATCCCCCACAAACAATACATTAGCCAAACACACAGTGTCACATCCCTTTAAGAACATCAACAACTCAATATGAAATCTGTAAAGCTCCAACTTTGAAAGCAAAGTGCCATGAACTCAGAAGCAACAAGCTGTAAATGCCCACATCTTGCAGGACTCTCTCTTCATATATCTATGATTGACTTTTCTATGAATCCCTTGTTGTCTCTTGAGACCGTATGCCTCTATTTTGGATTAGATAATCTTCACGGTCATTGCAACTCCTTGCAATGTGATTCAACAAAAGGAATGGTCTACAACTATTCAAGCATCACTATCTAAGACATGAATCATATGGTCATTATATACTACCATGTGTTAAAAACCATTTTCTTTTGGTTGCCTTGTATTCATACCCACTACAACTCCTCAGTCATCTTTGACATCTTTGATAAGAAACAAGTATTAAGGACCATGCTTGCTATGATAGAGAGCAATAAAGATTCCAAAGAACACTCTTTGAATCTCAGTATCTTTAATACACTATCTTGATACAGTCCTGCATGTTAAACAACCTACACCTTATGCCTACAAGTTTGATAATGAAGATAATCCTGCCATTATATCTCAACATCATTAAGCATCAAGTATCACTATTACAGACAACAAGACATCAAGAATCACTGTATAAGAAGAAATCACTATAACAACTCAAAAATCAAGAATCACTAAAGGAATCAAGAATGAGATCATTTTACCACAATATACCACCAAAACAATACCATTGTTATAGCATAAAAACCTGAACATGAAGTCCCAAAAACTGTATTATGTCCTCAAACAAAATTTCTGACTGTAAGATCATGATTAATGACATAAAATATCACTGTAAGATCATCAACTAAGAAAGGTATTAATTGACCAAGGTAGGAAAACATGAAAACTGATTAGATCATCTCTATATATCAACAAACAACATCAAGGATCTGTTGACTTTTCTTTTGAATCATCATTAGGATTTGCCACTTCTAATGCACAGGCAGATTCAGCCAACTGAATACAGGAGGTTGCGTGAGCTCCTCCCCTTCACTTCTGGTTCTGCCGCACCAAGGGGGGTATCCCTATAACTCAAGATGTAACCTTGACTAGCTCAAAGATAGAAGGATCTAACTTGACAACAACAGGCAGAATACTCTCATGTATGGACCAAGATCTGCATGATAGATCACAAGGCTGGCAACATTCTTGGACATGATGTCTGGTTGGGAATGAGAGCATGCAGGGGGTTCCTAATCCTACTCCTACAACTAACAGGTGGAAGTATGAAATGTTTTAGTTTGAATTTTGGATGCAAAGCTGGACATGGTGTATAACACAAGAACACAGCATGATTGGTGCCTATCCAGGGCTTGGAGTCGGTAGACATACACCTGTGAATGATCAGCATGAATAGCTAAAACTGGATTTCAGGGGGATACACATGATATCTGCCTTACAGATATCTCCCAATGAAGAGTGTTAAGTTATCTCTACTTATGGCATCCCTACTGCAGTATACCCTTCCCAATGTTCAACCTGAAAACAATTTAATCTACCCCTTGAGCAGAAGTTAAAAGATCAGACATTCAACATAGGAATTCTATGCTCTAGAATCTAAACATTACGCAAATATCTAGATCTAGAAGAAGAATACATGCAATACTGGAGACAGAATTAACACAACACTTGCTAAGATAGCATTACTCATATAAGATCAACCATGAAATCAGTGGATTCATGCCAAGTTGTACAACAGGAGATACATAAACTCACAAGTTAGACTGTACAGAGCAACCAGATCAGTTGGTTTTGGATTACAGAGCCAAAAATCCTCAACTTTCAACAACCTTGAATGAATAACACCATCCGCATTATATAGCAGGAGGGTGTATTCAGCATTAACTACCAGGTTGACCAAAAATCCCGCCAGATATACAGTATCATAAAAATGGCGCTCAAACACATTACCAGATTGGCGCCCAAACATGAATGCAGCAGGTAGGGGAGGAGACAGGAAGATATCTCGAGCCCTGCGCCACTGTCCGCTGATGTACACCTTCAATCGGGTACCAGATCCGCCCACGCCATCGCCCATACCTCTGCAACAATCACCATTAAAGGCGCACCAACCCGCGGCCTTGGGAAGAACATCTAACAGTCAATCGCAACCATTTCCCGCCGAGATTCATCATCATGATATTTGAAAATGCAGGATATCAATTATCCCACATGCACCCCGCAGCAACCTCATTAACACTTTATATACTAGGTCATGAGCATATATCATGTCGGTGCTTTTGCTCCTGACGACACTAGTATAAGACCTCATCATCATCACCCTCCAGCAGCATGATATCCTGTTGCTTGAAATATCACCCTGACGTCAGCATCATATTGCAATATAACCTGCATGATAATCGGCACAACCTGATCCATCGGAGGAACATCCTCCTGCTGAGCTTATACCAAAAGTCTGGCCGATGAACATCCTGATGACATCATCATCATATCCTGCTGACGTCATCATCATATCTGCCTACTGCGCACCTCCTCATATCCGGATGACGTCATCATCATATCTGCAAATATCGGGAGATCTCCTCAGGATGATCAGTGTTAGAAATATGACCCCCCCGGGACCTCGATGACATCATCATCATATTAACATCAGGATGATATTCGGAAGACAACCGGATATTTGGAAATATCATCCTGATGCATGAAAATCATGTTGCACTGTAGCTCCACTATAAGATCGGGGCGATTGATGAATATGATGATGCTTGAAAAGATCACCCCCCACTAGATAATGCGCGAAGCCGTCAGGCGGATATCTCCTTGATATCAGCATCATCATGACGCTGGGACAAACATACACCCAGGTGATATGAAAATATCACCCCCTCCTTTGGAAAAAATCATGATGCAGATAGGCAGAGAAAAAGATATCACCCTGATATAAGGATGACGTCAGCATCATCAGGATGACAAAACAACGAACAAGAAGTGATACAACATCATCAGGATGATATTGACTAAGATCATCCTGACGTTCAAAATATGATGACCCCAGTGAATATCGGGTCACACTTAGAACTCTTCAACAACATCATCAGGATGATCATAACCAAGATCACCCGATGATAACAACATCACCCCGGCGAAATATCATGAAGGCAAAAAATATGATGACCCTCGCAAGCAACACGGTGATAACTGGAAACATGATGATGATGATGATGACCCTTAAGAAAAAGCAAGTCAGGTCGAACAACTTAGAGAATAACCCCTTCAGAATATCAGGGCAACATCATCATCATGTCTGGGCAAGGTGATAATTGGAAGATCACCGGATACTTGAAAAATCACCTCCGCAAGCAAATCAGGGCGCACTGTAGCTCGTCAGCATCATCAGGATAAAAACCAAACATCACCTGATATTTCAATATGATGATGACGATGAGAAACCGGTCGACGGAGAACATGATGATGCTGACCTTCATCGAAACAAACATGATGATGATGACCTCCTCCTTAAAGAAAAAATGATGCTGCAGCTGAAAAATACTGAGGAGGTCCAACACTTAGAACATTTTTTGGATACTTAGGGAGAGTGCCTGAATGAAAATTGCTCAAAAAAACTACCAGTCAATTCAGGCGCTAACAGGATCTATGTCAACACCAAAGATTGCTATACTCTTTATCTTTTCAATAGGGGTTAAATGAGAAGACAATAACAAACTCCCCCTAAACTCATGCTACATCTTTATGCATTTAGAGGTGTCTCTTGTGCATTATGCACAAGCATAGAATCCATCTTCCCTTTCTCATCCTTTTGTCTTCTTTTCCAAACCTTCTGAATGCTTATTTCCTTGGGATGTTTCCTTCTCCAAACTTTCTTCTCTGGTCCCACAAACCTAGTTCTACAGTGCTTAACATCATGACCATGATTATGACATTTATAACATGTGACTTTGTTTCTTCTGTTTAGCCATTCAAAGAAATTCTTATTACATCCCATTTTCTTTGCATGCATCCAACAATCCCTTTCTATGTGACCAGCTTTATTACAATTATAACAATCAATGTTATAGTCCTAATTTGTCAAACTATAAGAACTCTTATTATTACAAGATTATATCTCTCATACATTCTATAATTTCTTGTACAATCTCTTTCTCTATGGCCATAAACATGACAACAATAACAATAACCATGAAATTGAGAATAATTGTACTTCATTGAGTGCTTTGTGGATAGAGATCTTGTAAACCTCATTGTCCTTCTACCTTCACCTTCAGAAGCAGCATAATCACTCATCTATCTTCTTCCTAGGTGTCTTTCTTGCCTTATAAGACTGTCTTTCCTCATATCCTAAGCCTGTTGTGTCCTTATAGTGTTTTTGTTTGCCCAACAGTTCATGTAACTTGCTTGTACTTTCTTCAAATTTTAGATTCTTTTCCAACTGCTTCCTAATATCCTCAAGATATTTCCTTAAAGAAACTATTTCTCCTTCAATCTTTTGGTTTTCAACTATTTTAGCTTCCAAATTAGACTTTTTTACTTTAGCCATCCTCTTAGCTTCCTCAATCTCTATCTTCAAACTAATAATCAATTTGTTTGATTCATCAACTTGACTTCTTAAATCTATAATCAAATTTCTTGCCTCTTCAAGGTCTGAAACAACTTTGTTCTTAGAATCCTTTTCTTGTTGAAGCTCCAACTCTAATCTCTGGTTCTCCTTTTTGAATTTCTTGATCTCACCTAGGGCACATATGAGTTCTTCTTCAACATCAACCTCACAATCATTTTCATTAAACTTCGGTCCATCTTCATTAATAAAGAGGTCTTCTTCTTTTTCATCAATCTCAACAACAAAATCATCTTTTCTTTCATCATTCAAACGAGACTCATGCAACATCACATGACATGACATGACTGGGGTTTGTTGTTCAACCTTTTTCTTGGCTTCTTTCTTTTCTCTATTTCTTTTATTCTTTCTAGTTCAACTTCTATAGGGAACCTAGATCTAATAACACTTGTTGGAGAATAGACAACACTAAGAAGGGGGGGTGAATCAATGTTGTAGATAAAAACAATTCAATTGGCTTCTTATCAAAACTTGAAAAATAGAAAGTAATGATGCTGATGTAATGCAAGAAACCAAATACTATACAATAAAAGATAGGTTATTCAAGTATGACGAAAAAATGTACCATGCATTAAATGAGACCATAACACAAAGATTTCAGGAGTGGAAAACCCTCATGGGATAGGAAAACCACTTAGTAAATGCCTTACTGGCTTAACCAAAACTTCACTGATTACAAGTATAGGAGCACCCACTCCAATCAATCAAGGCCTCATTGACCAATTAGTTTAGAAGCACCTACTTCAAGGAGCACCAACCCCTAATGTTTTACTGACCAAGATGATTTACAAGAGTACTGAGGACTGCTCAATTTTCCATAAGCTTCATGACATTAGTCTATCTTTAACTCATACATATACAATCTCCTTATCACTCCTTTGGACATAAACATGAGACTAATTATGACAATGTCCTTATATCATGATTACATCAAAAGGACTAATACAGTTATACTTAATGATTCATCCAATCTTTCAAGAAGAACAATAATACAATCAATTACAAGTGTGTATGACATCATAAGAACACCTCTTCCTGCAATCCTAAAGTTCTGTAGTCATGTCATTATCTGTCAAATTCATACACTTCCCATTTGTTCTTTATTTTCTACTTAAACCACTTTCCTCTATTCATATAATAATCATCAAGAACAAACACGTTCTTCACTTTGCTGCAGTATTCTGCTTCATATTCAATGTTAACAAAAAGACCATCTACCATCTGCTTCAAACCCTCTCATATTTAGCAAAAAGACTCTCCTCTTTTGTGTGTATCATCTGACCTTTTAAGTATACATCCTACAATTTGTACATGTATACATAGGTATGACTACTAAAATTCAATCAACAATCCTCTTCCATTCATTAGAAAACTTACACAGCTTCAAGTCATCCAAAACCATAGATTTTCATCACCATACATAATAAACTACATATTGTCTCTTGCACTATATATAATCTTCATACTCTGATTTATCTTCAAGCTTCAAACTGTAGTAAACTTCATTATATTCTTCATAAAATTAACAAACCCCATACTAGCATGTAGATATACTCTTTGCCATCTCAAATTAATAATTACAGTCTTCAAATTTACAATATAGATCTCTATATCAAATTTCCTAGCACACAAAGTCACTAGAAGACTTTAAAAGATTGAACTCTGCATAATTTCTTCATACAACTATCAATCTGCACAAAAAACTTATCAATTTCTTCACACAAGCATTGAAACAACTACCTCACAACCTCAAAACAACAATTGTAGTCTTTAATATCATCACACAAATCTCTATATATATTTCCCTGGCACGCTGTCTAAAAATCAAAAATATAAAAACAATTTTTATGCCTTTTATACATAGAGCATGTCAAATTTAGAGTGAATAGGTGTCCGTTGGGCTTCTAAAAGCAATTTGAACGATGTTCATTGGATCACATTTTTGTGCCAGTTTACTTTTTAATCCCGACCGTTTGATGTGCCTTTGGTGCTCAAAAGCTTCGCTCACCTTTTGTCTTCAGTGCCCCTAGGAGGTCAAGGCTGGTCACCTCACGGAGCCGATACCCACAAGTTGTAACTTAAGTTACTTATCACTTGCTTAGCCGATCACTATAAAAAATAGAAACAAAGCAAATGACGGTCATATATGAAGTATAAGGTAGCTTTAGGACTCAGGGTTTTGCATGAGTTTTCAGGGTTTTAATAACTTCTTTCCATTATGCAGATAACCCTAGATCATCATAGGTTCGACTACTTATGATTTCTTCTTTATACTGATAGTGCCTCATCAATCTATCCACATGTAACAGTAGAGCATGTATTATCATCCCTTTACTATGCATTCCACTTTTGCATCTCCATTTTGTTCACCATGAAATAACTCTTGAAGATATCAATAGGACTGCAACTAAATTTGACCTTTGCTCATGTATATTGTCCACATCACTATCCTCTTATTGTTTATTGTTCACACCTCTTATCAAATCATCTATAACCAAAACAAAATGACCAATCCTCATGACTTTGGCAACCTAATATCAGCTCATGACATGAAGAAAGCATTTCAGGCTACAACTATTACTTTATCAAGCTTCTTTTGCACAGAGGAATCTCAACAAGCCTGTATCTTTATGAACTCCTTCAAGAAATATCACCATATGAACTCCTCTGCAACATGAAGTCAAGATATAAACCACAATGAAGTCCTTGTGATTTGTACCCTTGCATTAATAAAAGCATATCTTATCACAATGAGCCCTCACACTGATCCTGAGCCCTTTGACATCAATGACAACCTTGCTCATCACAAACTAGTCAAGACATGAATATGAGAATTTATAACACTCAAACAAGAAGCCAACAATTCAATTGCACACTTTATCACATGATGGAGGAAAGTTCTCTTTTATTCAACAAGTGCACCAAACATGGATCATAAAGAACTTTGTGATCTCTTCTTACATGCTCTCAACAATGACATACGAGAACAAGTCCAAAAACTCCCTTGCAAATCATACAAATAATCACTCAAAAGTTCCCTTAGAATTGACCAAGCCACCATTGATAGTGGAAGAAGGGAGTATGATGCCAATGGAAGGTTGATAAACCATGATAAAAATAGCAAATCCTCGATGAACAATCAAAATATAGATGGGCCAACAAACACTTCACCATCCAAGAACAACAATCATGTGAATTTGGGGAACACAAATGTCAACAACTATCCCTTGAGAATCTACAAGCAGTCATACAACAATCATCATAAACCTCAAAATCACAATCATGATAAATATTGCTCATTTCACAAGAGAAGGGGGCATGAGATCAAGTCATGTTGGGGGTACCATCGCTTCATATCAAACGTCCCAAAACATCAACAAAAAACATTCATGGACACATTCTCACAAGATGAAGAACTTAGTCGCAAAATCCACCAAAACACCTTTGATAGAAACACCTTCGGCCTTGTGGAATTAGATAAAGATCAAAAAATTTGTGCCACCCAAGGACCAGAATGACCAGATGACACCTCTAACAATTCAAATTTTTTTCACATGTTAGAACTTCTCAAAATTTCTCCTACACACAAGAATGCTCTCCTAAAATCCTTAGATCTAGGCCATCTAGTTCAAAACACTATAAGTAAAAAGTGTTCTTCTTCAACATTTGATTTTGAAAAGTTACCCTCAAACAATGACATGACTAAATAGGATGATCTCCCCCTCCATCTGATAGTCTAAGTTCAAGACTATTCCATTAAACGTGTAATGATCAATGATGGGTCTGTAATCAATGTAGTCTATTTCTCTCTTTTTCAAATAATGGGTTATGATGAAACTCAAATCACAAAAGAAACTTCCATCCTTAGAATTGATGATAACCCAAACATTCGAACCATGGGTAAGGTTAATCTTCAAATCACATTGGGTCCCAAACCCCTCCCGACTGAATTTTATGTCATCAATGAAGAAACCACTTACAACATGATCCTAGGAAGACCTTGGATCCATAGGATGAGGGTTGTTCCCTCCATACTATTTCAAGTGTTAAAGATAAAAAGTGGGAAGATAGGAAATGATGTTTAAATATATCAAATCAAACCCTCCTTTCAAAATAACATTCAAGGACAAAAACTGAGCCAAATCACTATAGATGAATGAGGACTCAACTACAAGTTTATGTACTTAGGAATGATATGGAAATATAGATTAGATTGAAAGATAAATGTCAAACCCTAGTTTGAATAAGCCTCAAACCCTAATTATAATGCAATTAGGTACAAACAAATAGCTACAAGAAACCGTACAGGAAGATACTTAGGGATGATAAAAACATACCAGAAGTTGAGTTTTTGGAAATAGAAACTTTGCGGCCTACAGGGCTAGCACCCAAGTCCATTAGGGCACAATTTCTATAGAGCTAAAGTAGAGAGATATCTCGTGTCTACATTTATGTACTCACTCTGTCATTTTCTACTTTTGGGATCAATCTATCCGAACAAGTTTTACAACTAGGGTTTGGCTATATCAAGATTGTTAGGGTTTGCAAAAAACTAGTTTAGATGTCTTTTCATATACAATAGTAGAGGAATAGGATACTTATAGCTTAACCCTTCTGTAGTGGTTGAGCGTCAAAAATCCACAGAGGCTCTTAAGTGTATGAGGATGTGGCCAATTTTTCATAGCATCTATTTTGGCAAGATCCACTCGAACCCCTTGGGCTAAAACAATATTCCCTAGATACTCCATTTCCTCCTACCCAAAGACACATTTAGAATATTTTACATAGAGATGATGATCAGAGAGAAGTTGCAGTACAAGATCCAAATGTTGAAGATGCTCAGCCCATGTTTTACTATAGATGAGGATATCATCAAAGAAGACCAGAATGAATTTTTGCAAGTAGGGCCGGAATATTTTATTCATCAATGCTTGGAATGTGGAAGGAGCATTAGTGAGGCCAAAGGGCATGACCAAAAACACATAGTGGCCATCATGCATGCGGAAAACCATTTTAGGGATATCATCCTCATGAACCCAAATTTCGTGATACCTAGAACGAAGATCCAACTTGGAGAAAAAATGAGCACCATGAAGCTCATCAAGAAGCTCATCAACAACAAGAATCAAAAACTTATCCTTGATTGTGATGTGATTAAGTGCTCAGAAATCAATGCAGAGGCACCATGACCCATCTTTTTTCTAGACAAGATGAACTGGTGAAGAAAAGGAATTGGTACTAGGGCGAATAATACCTTGCTTCAGTAAGTCCCAAACAAGCATCTCAATCTCTGTCTTTTGGTGAAATGGGTAGCAATAGGGCCTGATGTTGGGAGGAATACTTCTGGAAGGAGCTGAATACGATGGTCCTCTAGTCGTGAAGGTGGTAATCTCACTGGTTCAGCAAAGACACATGCATATCTATCCAAAATTTGTTGTATATTTGAAGGAGTAGTGGAGACCACTGATGGTTGCATCTGAATGGGATGGAGCTGAGCGATGACACCATGTGAATTCTTCTTAAGGAGCATGTGAATTCTTCTTAAGGAGCTTTTCCATGAGATGTGAACTGATGATGCTGAGAGACCCTAGTTGTAAGCCCTTCAATGTGTGTTTTTTCCCATTGTCTGAAAACTACATCCAAAGTTTAGCAAAATCCCATAAGATGGGTCCAAGTGTGCGTAACCATTGAGCGCCCAAAACCACATCACATCCACCTAAGGGAAAGGCAAACATGTTAGAGCATAGGTTATAATCTCCAATAGAGATACACACATTATGACACGTCCTTTTGCAAGGTAATGTGCCCCCATTGGCAATCATGACTTCAAAGCTAGAGTAAGGATAGACAAAACAATCAGCATGTTTGGCGATCTGAGGGTCAATGAAGTTATGAGTGCTACCAGAATCAATGAGTATTGTAAGAGGGAGCTTCTTGAAGTAACCCTTGACCTGTATGGTTTGTGGGCTGGTGACTCCTACTAAAGCATGGAGAGAGATCTCTAGGTGGTCTTCATGAGAAGTAGGGTCAACAAGTAGCTGCTGCTTTTGACCTGATCATCTACTGTATCTTGAGCATCTTCATAAACATCAGTTGCAAGTGGAGAATCCACATCCAAGAGATAGAGCTTTTTCTCAACACATTTATGTCCTCGAGTGAATTTCTCATCACAATTATAACAAAGCCCTTTTTCTCTATGTGCCCACATCTCTACTTTAGACAAATGCTTGATAGGAGTTGTTCTAGGAGCTAGCGTGATTGGAGGTCTTTGGGAAACCATATTTCTGAATGGAACAAAAGTAGATTTGGAGCACTGTTGAGCTGTGATCTTGTCCTTCGCCAACTTAGCCAACCCTAGGGCTTCCATCATTGTGCTAGGACGAAACATTTTAACCTCAAATCAGATTGCATCCTTCAGACCACTGACAAAACAACTCTAGAAGAATTCATCAGACAACCGCTCTGTGTGATTGACCAATTTCTCAAATTTTGTCTGATATTCTCTCACAATGCTAGTTTGGCGAAGTTTAGTGATCAAAAGCACTAGGGCCAAATCATTGCAAAATGAGTTTGCAAAAATCTGTCCATTTTGGCTCTTCATGAGCCTTGATGTACCAACGGAACCATTGAAGGACTTCATGTTCCAAATGAAAGGATGCAAGTGGGACTTTGTTGATATCAAAAGTATTATGCAGACTGAGATATTATCATGCCCAGTATATCCATCTAGTTGGATCATCACCATTGAAGCGAGGAAAATCAAGCTTTGGCCCATGAAAATTGCCAGAAGAAGAGAACCTAGTGTCTTGATGAATGGGGTAAATCATAAAACACGCAACAACAAAAATTGTACATAGAAAATAGAACTTTCTTTTATTGATTTGGACAACTTATTACATTACAGAAGCTCAAATACAATCAGAGGAATCAACCCTCCACAGGCTGCAACACATTACAGCTTCCTATCACAAGACTCTAGAATCATCTGGCTTCTATAACCCCAAATCAACTAGGTTTTTGTTTTCCCACCTATTATTGACTCCACACTTCCCCCTTAACTCTACCATTTCCCAAGGTTCCCAAAAATTGTTATTAATAGCCTTTTTGGCAGCCAACAACCTAATTTTAAAATTTGCATCTACCTCCAAAAATAGGTCAACTTCCGAGAGCCATAACTTTTGATCCTAGTGTCTGATTGACAAATCGTTTTATGCGTCAGAAAGCTCGTGGAGTGCTCTAATTTTTGGGCCTGTACGAGGCCATTTAGTGCCTCAAACCTTAGTTTGAATAATTTTCAGGCATTTTTTGGGAAACAGAAACTTTAATATCTTTCAACTCACAAATGATCTTTGCATGATTCCTTCGCCAAAGGTCTTATTTTTTAGTTATGAAGCTTCTTGTAAATTTTCACTTCAATCCATGACCAAATGCAAACTTTCTAAAAATAACAGGTTGCTATTTTTAGCAGTTTGGAAAAACTGAAAGTTCTACATCATTATTCAAGTGATTATGGAACTAGAACCACAAATTTTGAAAAGAAATGGAAAGAACATTAACAATTTTGAAACACATCTTTTTTTTGGGTGATGCAAGATTGCCCTTACACCACTAGATGTTCTTGCATCATGTCTGCAAAAGACTCTGGCTATCGCCTATTGTTCATGGTTGAATGCTGAAGATTGAGGCCGAGAACTTTTTCATCAGATCTTGGAGTTTGGTCTTGAGGGCTACAAGTTCATCCTCCATGTTTTTTACTCCTATGTGGGTGACAACCATAGACAGGAATTTTTTTTGGGGGGGAATGGGTAGAAAAACAAAAACGAAAACTTTTTTAGTAAAGGAAAATTTGGATTTGGGAAAAACTCTGATGGTTAATTAGGGTTTGACTAGGTTTTGGACAATTTCTGAGGGACAGGGAAGCAAAAAATGGGGATTTTTGAAGCAGGGTGAAAGAATGGGAAAATTTGTCCAAGAGGGATAAAGGAGCAGAAATAGGAAATGAACACTATGGCAAAATTTGAAGGCTATTGGGTGAGAATCGAAGAAGTTATGGCAAACCCTGAAAATAGACAAATGTGGGATCTCTGGCTTCGATAAGAGGAATTTGGGATAGGTTCCTCAAGGAAGGAAATATGCAGAATGAAATTCTAGGGGTTCCAGTGAATTTTGAGAGGAAACAGAGCTAAAGCAAAGAAGATCTTGCAAAAAAATGGGATTTGCAATAGGATCTGCAAACGGCTCTAGACAGATTCAATCTGTGATTTGTTAGCTAGCAATAGATATGGGCCCTAGGTATGTTCAACTTCCTAAAGGTTTAGGGGATTCACTCAGCTACCAATGCTATCTAAAAGCTTGCATATTGGGGCAGTACCCCTCACTCCACGACTCAGGTAAAACTGATAACCGTTTTGCCACAAATGACAGCTCTTGGTTTACCTCTCAGATGGGAACTAGTCAATCAGGTAGGGGTCATTGCCCTTTTCACTGGTAGGTCCTCTCAATGGGCTAGCTACTTTGAGGTTCCTTTGGTACTCCTCACAATAAGTTTTAGGGCTATGCCCAGGCACTTCCCACAGTTAATTGGATAGGGATTATTCGCTAATCCAAACCTGTAATTGAAATGAACAATACAAATGCAAAAAAAAAAGAACTATTGCAATAATCACAACACCTGGAGGCCACTGCAAAAAAAAATTGGTAGAAATTCCACCCAGCGAGCCCAAGAAAGCGCTCTGATACCAGATGAGAGGAACCTCCTGCAACAATATAATGAAAAATGAATGAAATAATTGAAATAGCAGAAACACAAAAGGAATTTATTGATCGCAGACCACTTCGAGGGGGCAACCTCCTTTGAGCAAGCTCAATACAATAAATTTGTAGATGCCTTCATTGGCGTCAACATGTACTTATATACTAAGTCTAATCTAAACAACTATTACTTCCCATGAATGTGGGATAATACAATATACTCACAGAATGACTTACAAAGCATATGCGTCCAACAATAATATACTAACAAAGTAAAGAGAAGGGTTAAACACAGGTTCCTAACATCTCGGTTCATATTCTGAATGTTGGTGTATGAAAAGGGAGGTTTTGACCTAGTTGAGCATGCTAATCATTCTTCTCCTTTTCCACACTAGACAATTACAAAAACAATTTCTCATACCTATTCAGATTATTCAACACCTTCACACAGTATCAACTTCACTGGTTCTTGTTCCTTATTTTCTTAACATGCAATGTTCTTGTTTCTTGATGCTTTCAATCTCCTTTTCTCCTGAAATGAAAAATATCCTTAAAACTTTAAGGTGGGAAATTTTAAAAAACTAAAAAATTAGATCTTATCCTTATTGTTTTTCCACCTACGACCCTTAATCCAAGAGAATAGGGAAGTGGACCTACCACTCCTTCCCATTCTCCTACAAACTAGGATTGGTTTGGTGGGGAGAAACCTCCCTCAATAATAAAATTTTAATACATATAAACAATTTAATCTATATAAACTCTATCCCACATTCTATGCATTTAGTATATAACTTATTTAATCCACAACTTTAGATTTAAATATGCATAGGTTTAAACAATAATCTAGGCTTATTTTTTGACATCGACGATGCATTAATGAATACCTTCATTATGCATTCGATGATTAAAATATCAATCTGATATGTCGACTTCCCGAGTCATCTTAACACATAGAGGTAATCTTAATCTCCTCGTTTGTCGACATGGACAACAAAATCATCAACAAGACAATGACACCACATCACAAAGATGGTAGTGATGTAAAAGAATCACAATTACAATCAAAGATAAGGAATTATACTTCCAATATTGCCAAAACCTCTAATGTGAATGTGTGTGAGTGCATTCTCTAATTGCACAATGATCATTGTATTCACGTGATCTATCATCCTCTCCATGGTGATGCTCTCCCTCCTCAACTAGGAGTAGAAAAGCATTGTCCCTGCATACACCTCAGTTGTACAATGGTAGTTAGTCCATCACATCATTTAACCACGTGCATAATGATAATGTCACATAGAATTATTCATTGCATTTTCAATAACATGAAATTAACTTATTTTTCTAAGCTATTATAACTTCATAATCATCATATTTATTTCACTTCTAACTAATTGTTCTTTAAATAATAGATGCATTAAGTTTGTGTATAAAATGGGGTGTAACATAGAGTGTGGTTGTGTCATATTTATAAGACAAATTTTAGAGGGAGCTAAACCAAGGGATGGTCTCATTTCTTGGGTGTTATAGGTCATGGAGTTAAGGTGTGTCCAGACATAAGGAGGATGAGAAAGTAGAGGTTCATATATTGCATATGAAGGTGAAAATGAGGTCTAAGGGTGTGCCATTGCCAATACTGTTTATACAATTAGCTATGCCTATGCCATCCATGGCTGGTAGTGGTAGTAGTGACGTTGCTATAAGAAGAAAGAGAAAGACTAGTGCCAATGAGAGGTTGGGGATAGTTGCAAGTATGTTTAATATAAAAGAATAGGATGTGACTAATTCTTCCATTGCTAATTTTTATGCCCATGCCATCCGATTTGATGTAGGAGCATCCCTAGTTCACAAGCAATCTTGCATCAACCAAAAACATTTACATTTCAGTTTGTTTGCAATTCAGTTCAGTCAGTTCGATCAGTAGCTGTTTCTATATTTTAGTCTGCATTCTACCGCAGTTTCATTTCAGACCTTACGGATCTGGATTTAGCATCTAGATTCATTCATCTACATCATATCCATAATTCAGAGCATTTTGATTAAGTACTGGAAAGTTATCACTATCAGAAGATCGATTGTTTTCTCAAAACAGAGCATTGTGATAGTCTTAAATATTTAGCTGAAGGAGAAGACTTGAGGAGCATTTATTGACTTGTTGAGCCTAATGACACATCATTCAATGATCCTTGGTTTGTGGCCGACCTTCCCTATGATCTGCACATCATTCCATTCATTTGTAGAGGTGTTCTATGCATTTAGGTCTGACCTATCCTTGTACACATGTTACAACTCTTCATTGGAGTTTGTAACCTTCTTTGGCTGACGCAGAGGAATCTTATGATTTGGAGATGATATATATTAATGTAATAGATACGTAGGAAAGCAGTTATCAAGTTCTGATGATTTAGAAGATTGATAGTTTGAATTCTTTGGGAAGGAGCTTCAAAGCTATATCTTGTGCATATTCTGATATTCTGTAATCAACCCAATGAGCCCTAATTGTAATCTCGCATGTTACCAGCCAATTTCTATTTGAATTCTATGACAACTAAATGACTAAATCTACATTTGTTTCATATCTTTGAGTTGTTTCTGTTGTGTTTACTCTAGCTGCACAATCTGGACTGTTCATTCTGTGAACCCTCCTACCATGACTGCACCAAGTGGTATAAGAGATAAAGTTCAAGGCTTTGTGAGAAAATTGAGTAAAGTGGTGAAGGAACTCTGTAAGATCTTGTTGTGGAAAGTTCATGAAATTTGAGGTAGGTTACTCGTGTTGCAACTGATCACTGATTGTGAGGCAGTTGTCACCTTGTAGCCCGATCACCGAACTTGAGGCAGTTTGCACTTGATCCTAGGAAGAATGTCACCAAGGAGAGTCCTTGTTTTTGGAACAATGGCTAAAAGAATGGATGAGATGATCGAAATGATAAAAACCATGCAAATTCGATTGGATGTTGTCGAGGAAGATAGGCGAAGGGGATTGACACCTAGACCTAATGTTGAAAGCAATGATGAAGAAGAATTTCAATCAGCTGATCAAATTGGTGAAACTCTAGGAGGTGATGAAGAAGAAGAATCAATTCAAGTTAATATACTATGAGCTATTTCGAAGATTGGGAAAAGGCCTAGAGTTGATGTCCTGAACTACACTGGCAATTTGAATCTGGAGGAGTTGATTGACTAGATAAATGACATGGAAGAATACTTTGAATATGAAGAAATCGAAGATCTGAAGAAGGTGAAATTTGCAAAGACAAAGTTGAAAGGGCATGCTACTATATGGTGGAAAGACATGCAGTTGGATAGAAATAGAAGAGGAAAAGAAAAAATTACAAAATGGGATAGAATGGTGCTAAAGTTGAAGAATCAATTTATACCTATTGACTATGAGTTGGAGCTATTGAAATGATTGCAAAACCTAAGACAAAAGGAGAAATATGTGAAGGAGTCTACTGAAGAATTTCATAAGATGATCATAAGGATAGGACATAGTGAAGCAAGTAAGGAAAAAGTGGCTAGATACATCAATGGACTAAGATTGAACATTCAAGAAGAATTGAGTTTGGTAAGGATGACATCTTTAGAAGAAGCATATCAATTTGCCCTAAAGGTTGAAGATAAATTGAATAAGAGGCATGACCTAAGATAGAGAGGCAGAGGAGGTAAATTTTAGAGAGGTAGAACATTTTCTGGAGGAGAAAGATCATATGTGGAGTAGAACAAACCAAAAAATATATTTAAGAAAGATGACAGAGATAACAATGCATACTGAAGGGATGATAGAACTTACTACCAGAGAGGAAACCCTAATGCATACCAGAATGAAGGATATAGGAGAGAAGGAAGAGGATTTGATAGGAGAACATTCAGAGGTACTTGTTTCAATTGTGGAGGTGAAGGACATAGAGAATTTGAATGGAATTAGGGGAGTACAAGAAAGATGACAGAGAATAGTAGAAGATCAACCTATGTTGAAGAACCTGTTGGATCACCTAGTTTAGTTGGTAAACCTGAGAAAGGAGAATCCCTTGTGATGCGGAGAGCACTATTTCAAGCAAAGATAGATGAGGAACCATTGCAGAGGAAAAGTTTGTTCAGAACCAGATGCAAATCAAGAGGTAAACGTTCTAAAGTTGTAATTGATAGTGGTAGTTCTGATAACCTAGTTCTAGAGGAGATGGTGACTAAGATGAAGTTGGAAAGATTGAAACACCCTAAGCCTTATCAAATAGCATGGATTCAGGATGATCATAAGGTACTGGTGAGTGAACAATGTTTGGTGAAATTTCATATTGGATCATATCATGATGAAGTCTTGTGTGATATTATGCCTATGGATGTTTGTCATATTTTGTTGGGTAGACCTTGGCAGTATGATACAAAAGCTATACATGATCCATGGAGAAAGAACACATACACTATAACAACAAATGGAAAGAGAATTACCTTGATTCCTTTGGAAGATGATCCTAAGAGTGAAGTATGTGGGAATGCTAGAATTTGTTTGGTAGATGGAAGAAAATTTTTGGATGGTTTGAGACATGAGAACATGTGTTATGCTTTAATTCCTAATAAGCCTAAAATAGAGACCAAAGAATCATAACCAGAGGAGATAAGAGAGTTGCTAACAGAGTATGAAGACATCATATCAAATAATGTACCCAAAGGATTGCTACGTATAAGAAGTATCAGTCATCACATGGACCTTATACCTCGAGCTAGTTTGCCTAATAAAGTAGCGCACAGAATGAGGAGTTGAATAGATAGATACATGAATTGCTGAGGAAAGGTTTGATCTGAGAAAGTTTGAGTCCTTGTGTAGTACCTACAGTGTTAACACCTAAGAAAGATGGAGAATGGAGAATGTGTACTGACTCCAGAGAAATAAACAAGATCACAGTTAAGTATAGATTTCCTTTACCTAGGATGGATGATATCATGGATTGTTTGAGTGGAGCAAAATATTTCACAAAGATAGACTTGAAGAGTGGATACCATCATATCATAATCAGAGAAGGAGATGAATGGAAGATTGCTTTTAAGACAAATGAATGATTGTATGAGTGGTTAGTGATGCCTTTTGGATTGACAAATGTATTGAGTACTTTGATGAGGTTGATGAATGAGGTCTTGAAGAAATTCTTGGGTAAGTTTGTTATTGTATATTTGGATGATATTCTAATTTTCAGTAAGACAAAAGAAGAACATTTGTGGCACCTTAGACAAGTATTGCAGAGACTAAGAGAAGAGAAATTGTTGATAAACATCAAGAAGTGTAGTTTCATGAAGGAAGAATTAGTATACTTGGGATTTGTGATTTCTATAGAAGGATTGAAGATGGACCCTAAGAAAGTAAGAGCAATTGTTGAATGGCCTACACCAAAGAGCATTGAAGAAGTCAATTCATTTCATGGATTGGATAGTTTCTACCAAAAGTTCATAAAAAATTTCAGTTCAGTTTGCAACCCTATGATAGAGACAATGAGAGGTGACAGAAAATATTTCAAGCGGACATCAGGAGTAGACAAAAGTTTTGAATTATTCAAGTAGAAAGTGACTGAGCAACCTATTCTGGCATTACTGGATTTCAATAAGGTATTTCAAGTAGATTGTTCAATGCAAGTGGGAATGCAATTGGAGTAGTGTTAAGTCAAGAAGGTAGGCTTGTAGCTTATTTTAGTGAGAAGTTGAATGATGCAAGGAGAGGATATTCAATTTCTGATGATGAGTTCTATGCCATAATTCAAGCCTTAAAGAAGTTGAGACATTACTTGTTGCCTAAGGAGTTTGTGTTGTATACAGATTATCAAGCTTTGCAATATTTGAACAGTCAAGGTAAGTTGAATCATAGACATATGAGATGGATGGAGTTCATGCAGAGTTATAATTTTATGTTGAAGCATAGGAGTGGAAATCCAAACAAAGTTGTTGATGCATTGAATGATGCAGAGCCACAGCCGGAAACATTTACCAATGGTAGAATTTGGTGTTTCTCATTTCATCGGCAAGAGCTGCCTAAATGTCTTACTGACATATCCTATCGGCCAGAGAATAACCATCAGCTTCTATTAGATATTTCCCCCTGAAACCCATCTCACATTGATGAGTGTTTCATTTATATTGCCTATCGGCAAGATATTATCTATCAGGTTCTCCGATCTGAGTCGCTCCGATGACCAATGTTATACCGATACACCTTTACCTATTAAGTTGCCTATTGGCAGGACCACCTTCTATCAATCAAACTAATTTCCTTTGCACTAATAACACATTTCATGCTAATACTCACCTTCCTTCTCTGAGACTCCAACCAACTCTATCTGATAGACTAACCCCTCTTCACTTCGCACTTATCGCTGTGACATATATCGTCGGTGATACCAATGAACCTTATGCCGATACCTTTGGTCACTCTGATGAACCTTCAGACTTCATGCATCGGTGTGACTAACACCATCGGCAGAACATTTCATTCCTCCACCAATAGTATATCTCATGCCGATGTGCCGACCATCAACTCGCCATCGGTAAGACTTTCCACATCGGCGAGTCTCAACTTTGCTCAGGCGATACTATGGCTTACGTCGATAGACTCCTTCATCGGTGACACTTTTTATTTGTCACCCCGATCGGCGAAAGTGCCCCCTATCGGCGCAATGAAAACTTTTCAACCCGATGGTTCCTCTCATGCCGATGCCTTCACAAACTTGCACCAAAAACCCTAATCTCGACTTAACTCATTCACTTAGCAATTTTGACATAGATTTTCAATCTTCAAACCCTAGCACATGAGGATGCTAGGTTGGCTCACTGTATGTAGTATTTCAATCCCAAGAACATGAAATTTAAAACAGAAAAAATGAAAATGCAAACTAAACTACTGTACATGTCCATTCCACCGATTCAGAGAATCAACTAGTGGAATGGATGAATAATTCCATCTCAACTACAAAATAGGAAATACGATCACACAGATAAGTTGAAATCAAACAAATAGCACCAATGGGATCTCCTTTATTTCAATATCAGAAAATGCATACAAATATTCTAGTCCCACTATATCATAGTGCTCTGTCAAATTTCCAAACACAATGTCTCTATTTCTCCTATGCAATACTGAACTCTTGACTCTCTGAAACAAATGGATCTAGGGCAAATATATCTACTCCTCATGAATAGTACAAAAATGCTTCCCAGCGGCTGGGAGGACAGCTAGCATAACAAACTATATCAGACTGCACATAACCCTAGATTGACCTAAAAACATAAGAATTGGTCCAATGGACCTTATTACATCATAATACATGAAACATACTATATTTAGACCTAATCTGTATTTAAAAGGGATGCTCCTGCACCATATTCCCCATAAGAAGAAATCTCAAGGCCACTTGAGATGAGAGTATGCAGGTTTGCACCATGTTGGTCGATCTGTTCTTCAGTCATCCACACTACTTCTGAATCAGGTTTTCCTTGCCAAGCCACCAAATATTCCAAATATTCCTTGTTTCTGGTTTTCTTAATCACTCTTGTGTCTAAAATTTTTTGCAACTGTGGTGGATCATGTTTTGGAATGTCATCAGCTGCTGTATCCTATAGTAGTTCCTGTTCTTCATCTGGATTATTCTTGTATGGAGTTAAATCGCATACATTGAATATAGGTCATAATCTGAGATCAGAAGGAAGTTGTATCTCATAAGCATTCTATCCATGCTTTCTCAAAATCTAACATGGTCCAATCTTCCTCTACATGAGTTTGGTGTATTTACCTTTAGGAAGTCTTTCCTTCTTCAAATGAACCCATACCAAATCTCCAACATCAAACTGTACATCCTTCTTCTTTTTATCAGCATACTCCTTATACTTCAAAGTAATTTGTTGGAGTTGGTTCTTAACCTATCATGTACCTCTTTTATGGCTTCTACAAAATCTTCTCCATCTGCACTAACAGGGTCTGTTGTAGGTAGATCTCGCAGCTCCAAAATTCCTCTTGGATGCATACCATACACTACTTGAAAATGTGATTTCCCTATACTCCTATTGACAGTATCATTATAAGAAAATTCTGCTTAAGACAGGATATTATCCCACTTTTCTCCATGCTATTTTGTCAAACATCTGAGCAAATTCCCTAAGGAACAATAGACTACTTCAGTCTATCCATCCATTTGAGGATGATATGTGGATGAGAAAGACAAATTTGTTCCAAGTTTCTTCCAAAGAGTCCTCCAAAAATGACCAATAAACTTCACATCTCTATCTGACACTATGCTCAATGGAAATCCATGTATTCTGACTATTTCCTTGAAAAACAAATCTGCAATATATGAAGCATCAACAGTGGTTTTGCATGGCAAGAAATGTGCCATTTTGCTAAATCTGTCCACCACAACAAAAACACTATCATATCCTTTTCTAGTTCTGGGTAAATCCAACACAAAATCCATACTTATGCTTTCCCATGGTTTGGAAGGAATGGGTAAAGGCTGATATAACCCTGCATTAGTCAATCTTCCTTTTGCTTTCTAACATATCACACATGTCTCCACAAATTTTCTAACATCTGATTGTAACTTATGCCAAAAATAATGTCTTCTAACAAGATCAAGAGTCTTATCCAAACCAAAATGGCCTGCCATAGCTCCACAATGTTTCTCTTTAATGATGTTCAACCTCATAGAACACCTTGGAATACACAACTGTCCACCTTTGAATAGCAATCCATCTTGGATCAGAAATTCAGAGAACCCGGCATGATATTTATCTCCAAAAGAAGTACATACCTGATATATCTCTCCAAATCTTCATCATCAGTGTACATGGTCTTCAGTGAATCAATGCCAACACTTTCCAACTGAATCTAGTTGACTGTTAGAGCTCTCCTGCTCAAGGCATCTGCTACCTTATTCTTGACTCCTTTCTTATGCTTCAATGTGAAAGTAAAAGCTTGCAAAGTTTCTACCCATTTCATATGCCTATGATTTAGTTTTTCCTAGCTGTTTATGAAACTCAGAGCCTGATTATCTATGAATACTATGAATTCTTTTGGCATCAAGTAATGCCTCCATTTCTTGAGTGACTGGACTAGAGCATACATTTCCAAATCATATGACGAATACCTCTTTTTAGCATCATTGAGCTTCTCACTGAAAAATGCAATTGGCCTACCTTCTTGGCTGAGTACTGCTCCAATGGCCATGTGACTTGCATCACATTCTACCTGAAAGATTTTGTTAAAATCTAGTAGCACAAGGACTAGCTATTGTGCTACCTTCTTCTTCAATGTTCAAAGGAATCATCTGCTTCCCTAGTCCAAGTAAATCTGCACTTTTGTCCTCCTTTTATAGTATCAAGCATGGGTGCACAAATATTACTAAACCCTCTTATAAACTTTCTGTAGAAGGTTGCTAACCCATTGAAAATTCTGACATCATTCATAGTCCTTGGAGTTGGCCAAGACAATATGGCACTTACCTTCTCCTTATCCATTTGCAGCTTGCCTTGGGAAATGACAAAACCCAAATATGTGATCTCCTGCATAAACAAACACTTGTCCAAATTTATCATCAGTTGCTCTTCATGTAACCTATTGAGAACCAAATCTATGTGTCTAAGATGTTCTTCCTTTGTATTGCTAATAATCAGAATGTCATCTAGATATACTATGACAAACTTGCCCATGAATTCTCTCAAAACCTCATTCATCAATCTCATAAAAGTACTAGGTGCATTAGATAAACCAAAAGGCATAACTTTCCACTCATACAACCCTTCATTGGTTTTGAATGTTGTTTTCCATTCATCTCCTAGCCTAATTCTGATATGATGATAACCACTCTTTAGATCTATTTTTGTAAAATACTTAGCACCTCCCAAACAGTCAAGTAAATCCTCTATCCTAGGTATTGGAATCCTATACCTGATTGTGATCTTATTAATAGCCCTGGAATCTGTGCAAAGCCTCCAAGTGCCTTCTTTCTTTGGTGCTAGTACAACTGGTACTACACATGGGCTTAAACTTTTACCAATCAGACATGTGTCTAACAATTCCTCAATTTGTCTTGCTGCTTATGCATTTTGTTCTGGAGTTAGCTTATATGCTGCTTTGTTTGGAAGTGTAGATACTGGGATTAGATCTATGCAATGGCTGATATCCCTTACAGGTGGTAGGGATCTTGGCATTCCATCTGAGATGATGCCTTTATACTTATCCAGTAGCTCTTGGACAACTGGGTCTATGAACCTCTGCTTCTTCTCTTTCTTGACTTCTTGCTGCCGTTCTCTGTTCACTGTCAACCATGGAATTAGGGCATATGCAACTACACCTTCTACTGCTACTTCTTTCATGAATTGTTTTCCTTCCATCAGCATTACCTTCACCTCTTTTCCTTTTGATTTCTCCTCCTCTGTCCATGGGATCAACTCTGTCACCGTACCATCTTTGGTGATTGTATAGGTGTTTCTAACACCATCATGGTGTGCCTTCAAGTCATACTGCCATGGTCTTCCAAATAAAAGATGGCAAGCATCCATCTTAGTAATATCAAACAATAACCTGTCTTTATATGCTCCAATCTGAAATTCTACCCAAGCCTGCTCTTCTACAACTGTTTGCTGACCTTGGGTAAGCCATGAGACCTTATACGGGGATGGGTGAGGCAATCTTCTAAGCTTAAGCTTTGTTACCATTTCATCAGATACAAAATTTTTAGTGGAACCAGAATCAATTAAAACTTTACATGCCTTACCTCCTGCCTTGCATGTAGTTCTAAAAAGAGACTTTCTTTGTGGGGGTTTTTTGTCAGGTACCTTCATGGTGGTCATTATTCTCCTCATCATCAGAGATTCTCCACTCTCTGGATATCCATAATTGTCAGGAGCATTCACACTTTGAAAAGTGTTTGATCTTGTTGCACTTTGTTTATCATGTTCTTCGATCAGATTCATTCTCCTTTCTCCCGTTGAACTTGTTGCCTTTTCTAGACATTTGCTAGCTATATGGCCTTCTTTATTACAGTTATAACATCTAATAGATCCTCTACCCTGGGATCTTCCTCTAAAAGGTCTTCTACCTCTAAAGTTTCCTTGCTGATTGTAACTTTGTCTCTGGTTTTGACTGTTTTCTCCCTTTCTATTGTCATGACTAGATTCTCTCTGATATCCAAATCCATGTCCTCTGCCTCTGAAAGGACCTCTTCCACCTCTTTGTTGTTTTCCTCTTCCCCTATTGTTCTGTTCTTGTCTTCTCTTTAACTTCTCTTCCACTTTCAATGCTAACTGAAAACATTTCTAAACTGTATCTGGGTTATGTAGATTCAAATCTTCCTAAATGTTGAACTTCAATCCATTAAGGTATCTGGCTACCTTTTCTTCCTCACTCTCTTTTACCTTTGTCTTGACACAAAGCTTCATGAACTCTTTTGTATATGAGCTGACATCTAGCTCCTTCTACTTCAAGTTTTGCTTCCTCTTATGTAGTTGGATGTTGTAATCCAATGGGACATAGGCTTCTTTCACTAAAGCCATCATCTTCTTCCACATAGCAACTCTACGCTTTCCTTCTTGTACTCTGTCATCTTGGATAAAATTCCACCAAGTTAATGTAACCTCTTTCATTTTTGATTGGGCTATCTTTAGCCTCTGGTGTTCTAGTATCTCTTCTATCTCAAAGAAATTATTTAGGGAGTCTATCCACTCCATCACCGAATCAGGATCCATCTTTCCTGTAAACACTGGCAATTCTAGTTTCACATCCATGGTTCTCCTTTCCATGGATTTGAGGGCATCAATCAAGGGTCTTTGGTCTGCAGGAACATCTACCTCATTCCACTTAGGGATCTCTTCTTCTTCCCTATCTTCTTCTTTACCAGAACCTACTCTGTGCCTCAACTTCTCCAACTCATTTTTCAATGCCTGATTCTAAACTTTTATAGCAATGCTCTCTACAATCTGCTTCTTTACCAGAACTGCCAACTCAACATTGGTCATCCTTGCTGGGATTTCTTGTGATCCCTCTCCTTCTGACATCTTGTCTCTTTCTCTTTTCCAAAAAAATGTTCCTTAGCTCTGATACCACTATGACGCAGAGCCACAACCAGAAACATTTACCAATGGTGGAATTTGGTGTTTCTCATTTCATCGGCAAGAGCTGCCTAAATGTCTTACCGACATATCCCATCAGCTAGAGAATAACCATCGGCTTCTATTAGATATTTCCCCTGAAATCCATCTCACATCGATGAGTGTTTCATTTATATTACCTATCGGCAAGATATCATCTATCAGGTTCTCCGATCTGAGTCACTCTGATGACCAATGTTATACCAATACACCTTTACCTATTAAGTTGCCTATCAGTAAGACCACCTTCTATCGGTTGAACTAATTTCCTTCACAACGATAACACATTTCATGCTGATACTCACTTTCCTTCGCTGAGACTCCAACCAACTCTCTCTGATAGACTAACCCCTCTTCACTTCGCACTTGTCGCTGTGACATATAATGTCGACAATACCAATGAAACTTATGCCGATACCTTTTGTCACTCCAATGAACCTTCAGACTTCATGCATCGGTGTGACTAACACCATCAGTGGAACATTTCATTCCTCCACTGATAGTATATCTCATGCCGATGTGTTGACCATCAACTCGCCATCGGTAAGACTTTCCACATCGGTGAGTCTCAACTTTGCTTCGCCAATACTATGGCTTACGCCTATAGACTCCTTCATCGGTGACACTTTGTATTTGTCACCCCGATCGGCGAAAGTGCCCCCTATCGGCGCAATGAAAACTTTTCAACCCGATGGTTCCTCTCACGCCGATGCCTTCACAAACTTGCACCAAAAACCCTAATCTTGACCTGACCCGTTCACTTAGCAATTTTGACATAGATTTTCAATCTTCAAACCCTAGCACATGAGGATGCTAGGTTGGCTCACTACATTCAGTATTTCAATCCCAAGAACATGAAATTTAAAACAAAAAAAATGAAAATGCAAACTAAACTACTGTACATGTCCATTCCACTGATTCAGAGAATCAACTAGTGGAATGGATGAATAATTCCATCTCAACTACAAAATAGGAAATACGATCACATAGATAAGTTGAAACAAGACAGATAGCACCAATGGGATCTCCTTTATTTTAATATCAGAAAATGCATACAAATATTTCAGTCCCACTGTATCACAGTGCTCTATCAAATCTCCAAACACAATGTCTCTGTTTCTCCTATGCAATACTGAACTCTTGACTCTCTGAAACAAACGGATCTAGGGCAAATATATCTACTCCTCATGAGTAGTATAGAAACGATTCCCAGTGGCTGGGAGCTTCCAAGTGGCTAGGAGGACAGCTAGCATAACAAACTATATCAGACTACACATAACCCTAGATTGACCTAAAAACATAAGAATTGGTCCAATGGACCTTATTACATCATAATGCATGAAACATACTATATTTAGACCTAATTTGTATTTAGAAGAGGTGCTCCTGCACCATTGAGTAGGAGAAGGAACTTACTGACAGAGATGAGAGTTGAAGTGTTAGGTTTTGATGAGTTGAAGCATATGTATAAGGGAGACATTGATTTTGTAGAACCTTGGAAAGCTTGTAAGCAACCTATTATGAGAGATAGGAGTAAGTGGTTGGACTATTTCATTCAAGAAGACATGTTGTTTAGAGGAAATCAGTTATGCATACCTAGAAGTTGAATGAGAGACAATTTGATCAAAAAGAAACACAATGGTGGATTGGCAGGACATTTTGGCATTGATAAGACAGTGGCTTTGGTGAGTGAAAACTACTTTTGGCCTCAGATACATAAGGATGTTAGGAAAGTTGTGCATAGTTGCAGAGTTTGTCAAGTTGCAAAAGGAAGCAGTCAGAATACTAGATTGTATAAACCTTTGACAGTACCGGAGAGACCTTGGGAAGACATAAGTATGGGTTTTGTAATGGGATTGCCTAAGACACAGAGAGGACATGATTCAATATTTGTAGTGGTGGACAGATTTTCAAAGATGACACATTTCATACCTTGTAAGAAGACAACTAATGCAGTGCATGTAGCTAACCTATTTTTCAAGGAGATTGTGAGATTGCATGGATTACCTAAGAGCATAATTTTAGACAGAGATACTAGATTTCTTGGATATTTTTGGAAGACACTTTGGAAGAAGATGAAGATAGATTTGAAGTTCAGTTCAACATTTCATCCACATACCAAGTTGATGGACAGACAAAGGTAGTGAATAAAAGTTTGGGAAACTTGTTGAGATGTTTGGTTGGAGAGAAGATTGGAAGTTGAGATTTGATTCTATCACAAGCAGAGTTTGCATACAATAACTAAGTAAATAGGAATATCGAAAGAACACCTTTTGAGATTATTACTGGAGTGAATCCTAGAGGAGTTGCTGAGTTGAGAGACATTGGTTTGGAAGAAAAGAGAAGTGCAGAAGCAAATGAATTTGCAGAACATATGGAGGTAGTGCATAATTAGGTTAAGAAACATTTGGAAAAGATGAACAATAGATACAAGGAGTAGGCAAATAAGAAGAGAAGACATAAAGAATTTGAAGTTGGAGATGAAGTGATGGTATACTTGAGAAAAGAAAGATTTCCAGTTGGGACATATAACAAGTTGAAGATGAAGAAGTTTGGACCTTGTAGGATACTCAAAAAATTTGATTTAGGAAATGCATATGAAGTGGAGCTACTGGAGACATTGGGTATATCACCTATATTCAACATTACTGACCTATATCAGTATCATGAGTAGAGTTCAATGACAGAATTGAAGAAGAATTGAAGCAACAGTTGCCACAATGAGCACCAAAGCAAATTGAGAATATTTTAGACACCAAAGTTAGATGTAGCACTAGAGGAAAACAATATAAAGAATATCTTGTGAAGTGGAAAGGTAGACCAGAAGAAGATTCATCATAGTTTTTTCAGGCTAACGTAGACCTTCTTGGTTTTCCCGTGGCCCCAGCAAAGTTAGGGACTCACTTTTCAAAACAACCCCGGGTTTCTGATGTAGGAGCATCCCTGGTTCACAAGCAATCTTGCATCAACCAAAAACATTTGCATTTTAGTTTGGTTCTTTCCATTTTCCAATTCAGTCAGTAGCAATTTCTGTATTTTGGCCCACATTCTGCCACAGTTTCATTTCAGACCTTGTGGAGCTGTACTTAGTATATAGATTCATTCATCTATATCATATCTAGAATTCGGAGCATTTGGATTAAGTACCAGAAAGTTATCGCTATTAGAAGATCGACTATTTTCTCATAACAAAGTATCCTGACAGTCTCAAATAATCAGCTAAAGGAGAACACTTGTAGAGTATTTCTCAACTTGCGGAGCCTAATGACACATTATTCAATGATCCTTGGTTTGTGGTCGACCTTCCCTGAGATCCGCACATCATTCCATTCATTTACGAAGGTGTTCTATGCATTTAGGTCTGACATATCTGTGTACACACATTACAGCTCTTCATTGGAGTTTGTGACCTTCTTTGGCTAATGTGAAGGAATCTTATGATCCAGAGATGATATATATTGATGTAATAGATGCCTAGGAAAGTAGTTATCAAGTTTTGATGATTTAGAAGATCAATAGTTTGAATTCTTCAGGAAGGGGCTTCAAAGCTATATCTTGTGCATATTCTGATATTCTGTAATCAGGCCAGTGAGCCCTGATTGTAGGCTTGCATGTTACCAACTAATTTGTATTTGAATTCTATGATATACTAAATGATTGAATCTGCATTTGTTTCATATCTTTGAGTTGTTTCCGTTTTGTTTACTCTAGCTGCACAGTCTGGACTGTTCATTCTGTGAACCCTCCTACCATGATTGCACCACCATTTCACATGGCTTGTTCTCCTTCAAAAAATGATCAAAGATGTAGCTTCTATTGGTCCCTCATTTACCCCCTTAGGAGAGCATAAACTACACACTATCCTCCTTGACAAAGAATATTCTAGGGTGAGTTTGGTGATCGAGGACATGAGGCAGACTTGGATTAGGATGGGTTGTTTTATTTTTATTGATGGGTGGACCGATATTAGATGTCGGTCACTCATCAATATCATAGTCACATTCATAACTGACTCTTATTTTCTTTGAGTTATTGATTGTTCAAGGAAGTGTAAGGATGTAGACTTCCAATTTAACTTTTCGAGAGAGGCAATAGAGGAGTTCGGGGCCTCAAATGTTGTACATGTGGTCACTAATTTAGTATGTCTGTGAATTAGTTGACATGATGGTGGAGGGTGCTTACAAGCACATCTTTTGGACCCCATGTTGTGTTCATGCATTGAACAACACATTGAAATTCATAGAGAAGATAAATTAGGTGAAGAAAGTGGTGTCAGAAGCTATAAATATCCAAATGTTCATTTGCATCCACCACACTTCACTTACTCTCTTTAGGAAATTTTCAAAGAAGGAATTCCTCAACCTTGTGGAGATAAGATATGCGAGTTATTTCATTTTGTTAGAGAGGATGCTTGAGGTGCATGACCTCTATAGTTGATAATGGTGAATTTAGATTGGAGTATATGGCCTAATTCAAGTTCTATTGAAGGAAAAGCTATCAAACAAAGGATCCTTGATGATGATTGGTGGTCCACTGTGAGGTAAAACTTTATCGATTTTATTAATAAATATTAAATATTAAATTACTAATTTTATTATTAAATTATTTATTTTAATATTTTAATTTGATTGTTTCTAAGTTTCTAACTTAACATTTAACTTTGAGTCTTATAATCTTATTCCTTTTGAAAATTTTATTTACACTTTGCAGATATGTTTGCCCCTTCATCTCAGCTATTGTAGAAGCCATTAGATATGTTGATACATAATCTCCTAGTCTTCGAGAGATCTATTAGACATTTGACATCATGCTTGGGTAGATGAAGAAAGAAATTTTTGTTAAGGATTGTAATTTGGGATTATATGAGTAGCATATTAAGCCCATTTTGATGCAAAAGTAGAACACTATAAACACCCGACTTCATATTGCAGTCTTTGCTCTAAATCCCAAATGGTATGCACTAAAAGTTGGAAGGCTATCTCCTTTTGGGTTAATAAAGGATTTTCGAAATATGTCTTCAAATTCGAGTATACTTCACACACAATTTCCTGCCTTCACAAATCTTTGTGGTCCAACATTCAACAAACCAGAGGCGAAGTAGATAGAGCTACATTAGCTCAAATTGACCCTATTGGATGGTGGACATAGCATGGAAAGGATACACTAGAGTCAAGGATGCTTTCCATTCACCTCCTTTCACAGGTTGTCAGTTCCTCTATTGCAAAGAGGAATTGGTCCACATACAACTTTATCCACTCTATCAAGAAGAATAGGCTTATCTCTAGACGAGTAGAGAATTTAATGGTCGTGCATAGTGCTCTACACCTTCAAGATCATTAGACTCTAGACTATCAATAGACTCCAGCTTTATGATAGGATGTTGATCTTGAAGATGCCACCCAAATTGATGAGGAGGAGGCACAAGAGGGATTGGTTGGGATTCCATTGGATAGGGTAGCCCCTCATAGTCGTAGTGACTCAAAGGAGGAATTTTATTTTGATGGAGTGTTGGTAAATGCAGATTAGGGGCAATAGCGTACTTTCTATGTTCTGTCATTTTGTAGTTGAAACTTGCAACCTTTGGGCATTTTGTTGTATTTTTTAATATCACATGCATATTGACAATGAATTATGAAAGCAATTAAGTTTTTACATTTGCTAATTTGTTTGACTCTCATGTGAATTCTCAATTCAACTCAAATGTTATGTATTAAGGATCTATAATAAATATGATGGATGCTTTATCAATGTTATCATATAAATATTTGAAATTTTCCTATATTTTTCAATTTTTTTTTTTTTTTAATATAGCTTCTCCCTTTGTGGTCCCAAAAATGGCTCAAAAAAAATCCGTCCCCTACCATCCCTGTTCCAAAAACTTGGTGTAACATAGGTTAGCTCAGGTCTGCAATCTCTTTGCTGATTGTAATAGATAAAGATATGCCTAAAATTATTTGGAAACATAATCGCTTAGATCTAACAACTAGTATCGTTAAGTTCTCAAAATTTATTAGACATTCACATCTATGGCCTCTCTTCAATTTCAACTGTAAAATACGATCAAAATTTAAAAAACACAATCCACAGACCGTCACTTCCAGGCCCGCTTACAACTTACCCCAAACTGCAGCCTGCAACACCACCTCACCTAACAAACCCAACAACTACATTTCCCCACCTAAATTTCTATCCTCTCACAGTCTCACCTACACATTACTTGCTTTCACAGTCTAACCAATAAATGTCATATAGTCTACGTAGATGTGTGATTTCTTCTGCAAAAACTCTTTTGTACTTTTCTGTGTACCCGTTTAAACTTTCTCCTCCCTTTAGTCTTTTCTTTGTTATTGTATCTTGATGAACTAGGTATAAACATGTCGGTATTTCCACAGATTGATTGTCTCGTGAGTTTTCAGTTCAGAAAAGCTCATAATTGTTAACTTTAATTAGGTAGTGGAAGAGGCAATGACTAGTCTACTTTTGCAGGAACCACAAGAATATTCAAATACTTGGTATGTTGGCAGAGCTGAAAGAAATTAGTCTTCTAAACAAACGCATCCTTAAATTCATTAGCTCTCAACGACACAGGGAAGAAATAGGGGCTCTGTTTGTTTTGATTGAAAGACAAATTTCTGTAATGATAGAAAGATATTTCGGTGCAATATGCCAAGACAAGCAACATTAAACTCATTGGAATCGAGGATTCAGTTGGATAGATAGTTTGGTGCAAACTCTACACCCAGAACTAGCCGATTTAGCAAAACCAAGAAATTTTGCAGTGTGTATCATTTGACTTTTGAATTCATCTGCAAGGGAGAACAATCTAAGTTAAGCATTCATTTATGAATATTCAAATGTATAAATATCAATGGAAAATCACATAAACTATATAGAAAAGTAATGAAGGGATTGTTACTTTATACCACATAAGAATATCACATTCAAAGGCGAACAATATAACTTTACCTCTCAATTTAATTGTACAAATAAGTACTAAACTCCGGAGAGATTTTGTAATCAACAATAAAATCATCCATATACAACATAGAATTAACAACCATTATTTTACCCTTTTTTTTATTATATATTTTAAAGTTAGACCACAAATAGTAATAACATTAAAAAATTCTATCAAATGGTTGGTAGGCACAAATATTTATAGTCTTGTTAGTGAAGCTGTAAATTTATAAATTTTTTAAGAGTCATTCCATACAATGATTGGCAAAAGAACTATAAGTATTTATGGCTATTGGGCATTTAATTGTACCTTTAGACTTACACTATTACTAGTTTTCAAGAATTACATGGGTGTAATAATTTAAAAGATTTTGGATGATTTTACAAGAAAGAAACAATTTTAAAGGTAATTTAATTTATAAACATTGATGATGATTTCCAAAGATACTCAACAATGACACAATAAGTATTCACCATAAAAGTACTAATTTATAATCTTCTTTTTAAGATATCTATCTTTCCAAAAACATTATAATTTTTTAGGATACATTATCTATTAAGCCACCTTAAAAATGTATAGAAATTAAAAGAAATAAGACATGTCTATTTTTGTGTTACACACATTGCTAGAAGTATTGAATCACATATTGAATGTGTTTAAATGTTTAATGTTTGCTAATTATCACAATTAGGTTTCACACAAATGCATTTTGTTGTGTACAATACTAACATTGGATACATAAAGGTTGACTAAAAGATTCAAATATGTTAGGGTAAATAGATTTTACCTAGCTTAAGTTTTACTTAGGCAAATAATTATTCAATAGTTATAAGTTATTCCCGTAACTAGTTAGGGTGGTTAATTCATAAGAATGAAACGGGAATGAAAGGCTATATAAGCCATATATCACATTTGTAAAATAAGTGAGATTCATTGTAATATATCAATTTAGTTTTCTCAAATCCTTTTCTCCTTATGCAAACTCATACTCGAGCATTCTCTTGTGGTGGTTTGTTCCCTGATTTGATCTTTGAAGACTGCAGCTTCATAATGGCTCCCTATGTCTATCCCTACATGGTATCAGAGCTAGAATCAAGGAGCTTTTTGCTTGTATTGGAAAATTGAGTTGTTGGAGAAGCAATCATATAGGCATCAATCCATGCCTACATCAGTTTCTGGAGGCATCAATCCATGCCGATCTGGAGCTAAGTGGAATTCTGGAGGCATCTATCTGTGTCTTCCTCATATCAATTTCATCAAAGAGAGCATCGACCTAGGGAAGAGACATGTTTTTTGACCCATTGCCTATGGAAAGGCCGATCTCTACAAGCGTGATCTTTAACCAATAGAGCCATTGTCCATAAAAGACAAAATTTGGCCTCAAGTGGTTGCAGCGCCATCTATATGAAGAATTTGTGGGCAATAAAGAACCATTGTATTATTCCTTCCTCTCATCCTCTCTATCTTAAGTTATTCCATTAAATATTGCATCAGATCGCAACGGCAATTCTAGTTGGTTTTGTGGCTTTCATCTACAAAATTCTGATAATTTTGCCTTCAATTATCACCATCGAAGTTAAGGTAGCATTGGATTTATATTATTTGGTGGAAGCTCATTGTTTAAAAGCCCTATCGGTCTCATTTCCAAATGCGAAAGGAGCAGATTTAATCCAAAGAGCTTGGTATTCGCAGGGTTCAGACTGTAGACACCCAAATTTGTCCCAACTTTGTTCATGTCTAGCAACACCTTGTCAAAAACATCACTTAAACATCATGTAGCATTTTGTCCTAAATCCCACTCTTAACCCCACTTATTCCATTAGCCAATTAATTAAATAAATTTTATTTATTTAATTAAAATCCCATTGGTGCAGAGGCACCTACCTAACAGCTGGCCTCCATGAGGCAGTTAGTTTGTTATAGGTCTTGTTTATGATTCCAAGAAGGTCTGTTAAGACCAATTGCATGTAATAAGGTCATGCTGATCATGATAAGATCATGCTGACCAGGCTTTTGCTATTTTTAGTTAGTTAGTTATAACAGCTGTCATGATGTATGATCGGTTGGATCTCCCAGCCGCCTGGAGAGTTCCCAGCCGCTTGGAGTCAGGTCAGTAGTACTCGTAGGCAAATCTTTATAAGCATGAGGATCGGTTGATTGTAGATCATCGATCGGCAGTATAGTGTTGCATTAAGCAGAGGAGTTCATTTGTGCTGTGTGAGAAGCAGTATATTGTATTGCATCTTTGAAATCAATAAAGGTCCTGTTTCGTTTTCTGTTTGATCTCCTTTGTATAATCGATCTGCTGGTTTGGGTGGTTTCATGGATTCACTGATCCATTCCACCGGTTGACTCATCTGATCAGTGGAATGGTAATGTACAGTAGGGTAGATTGTAGTTTGTGTTTTGTTTGCATGCAGGTGTGCAGGATCGCGGTCGACAGATGTTGAGAAGCCTAGCATCCTCATGTGCTAGGTCGAGTTGATAAGTTCGAGTTGGAAGATCACCCTGAGGTTGGATCGGGTCATCCCTGGAGGATCGGCGAAGTGAAATTTTGCTAAGGGAAGAAGTTCGCTAAAACGGCATCATCAGGATATCTTGGTGAATATCCTGCAGTCAGGTTAGGCATCGTCATCCTAATAAGTGGAGGAGATCGGTATGATGTTGTCGATTGCATGAAGTGCAAGTGTGTCAGGGTGATCATCAGCAGGAGGAGCCGAGGTGGAGCGTATCGGCATCAGGATCATCTATCGGGAGTGCCAAACATCCGCGTATCGCGAGTAGATGCGGGAGTGAAAGTTCGTTTTTTTGACTAAGTGTTGAAGAGGTCATCAGGATATTGGGTGACGTCATCGTCATCAGGATATGACGTCATCGTCATCAAGATATTGAGATATCCCCCCTATGCGAGTTTATCCTGCCGTTGTTAAATGCTTGGGTATCAGCAGAAGGTTGTGTTAACATCCTCAGGAGGTTTCGAGAGAACCGGATAAAGCAGATCATGATGCTGTTGTTTGTGTCGTCGGCTAGCGGAGCATCGAAGGGAAGGTGCTGAAGGTGATCGTCATCAGGATATTTGGAGCAACCGAATATTTGATATCCTGCTGACGAAGAGAGTGTTGAAGGTCATGATGATGCCGATAGTGTTTGGCGCCTGATGAACAGTGCAACCGGAGGATGTTTGCGCTAGTTGAACATCATGATGATGTTAGGCGGAAAACGGAGGAGGTGAACAGTAGTCGGCAGGAGGATGATTGTGATCGTCCGAAATATGATGATGCTCTGATACCACTATGATGCAGAGGCATCCACACTATAACATTCACATATAGCATGGATGTCTGCAGACCAACCTCATCATCATCATCTTCGCCATCATCATCATGTTTCCTAAAACCACCAACAGCATCATCATATTTCGCGTTACACAGTCAGCATCATCATATTTCGGACGATCACAATCATCCTCCTGCCGACTACTGTTCACCTCCTCCATTTTCTGCCTAACATCATCATGATGTTCAACTAGCGCAAACATCCTCCGATTGCACTGTTCATCAGGCGCCAAACACTATCGGCATCATCATGACCTTCAACACTCTCTTCGTCAGCAGGATATCAAATATCCGGTTGCTCCAAATATCCTGATGACGATCACCTTCAGCACCTTCCCTTCGATGCTCCGCTAGCCGACGACACAAACAACAGCATCATGATCTGCTTTATCCGGTTCTCTCGAAACCTCCTGAGGATGTTAACACAACCTTCTGCCGATACCCAAGCATTTAACAACGGCAGGATAAACTCGCATAGGGGGGATATCTCAATATCCTGATGACGATGACGTCACCCAATATCCTGATGACCTCTTCAACACTTAGTCAAAAAAACAAACTTTCACTCCCGCATCTACTCGCGATACGCGGATGTTTGGCACTCCCGATAGATGATCCTGATGCCGATACGCTCCACCTCGGCTCCTCCTGCTGATGATCACCCCGACACACTTGCACTTCATGCAATCGACAACATCATACCGATCTCCTCCACTTATCAGGATGACGATGCCTAACCCGACTGCAGGATATTCACCAAGATATCCTGATGATGCCGTTTTAGCGAACTTCTTCCCTTAGCGAAATTTCACTTCGCCGATCCTCCAGGGATGACCCGATCCAACCTCAGGGTGATCTTCCAACTCGAACTTATCAACTCGACCTAGCACATGAGGATGCTAGGCTTCTCAACATCTGTCGACCACGATCCTGCACACCTGCATGCAAACAAAACACAAACTACAATCTACCCTACTGTACATTACCATTCCACCGATCAGATGAGTCAACCAGTGGAATGGATCAGTGAATCCATGAAACCACCCAAACCAGCAGATCGATTATACAAAGGAGATCAAACAGAAAACGAAACAGGATCTTTATTGATTTCAAAGATGCAATACAATATACTGCTTCTCACACAGCACAAATGAACTCCTCTGCTTAATGCAACACTATACTGCCGATCGATGATCTACAATCAACCGATCCTCATGCTTATAAAGATTTGCCTACGAGTACTACTGACCCGACTCCAAGCGGCTGGGAACTCTCCAGGCGGCTGGGAGATCCAACCGATCATACATCATGACAGCTGTTATAACTAACTAACTAAAAATAGCAAAAGCCTGGTCAGCATGATCTTATCATGATCAGCATGACCTTATTACATGCAATTGGTCTTAACAGACCTTCTTGGAATCATAAACAAGACCTATAACAAACTAACTGCCTCATGGAGGCCAGCTGTTAGGTAGGTGCCTCTGCACCACCCATTCAATCCCATCCTTATCCTACTTAGCCAATTAATTAAATAAATATATTTATTTAATTAATATCCAACTCATATCCCAACTAATTCAAATATTTTATTTGAATTAAGTTCTCATTATAAGCCGACTTTCCAATTAATTAAATAAATTTTATTTATTTAATTAATTTATCTTATCATTTAGCCGATATGTGTGCCTCTTTCATTTAAAAAGGTAAGTGGTACTACAGCCTTTTATTTATTAACTTTCACATGAGCCCTATTCTCCTTGACACTTGTCAAATGACTACAACTCCCTTGAAGAGTGGGATAACCTAATCAATCCTAGCCGTCCACATCAATCAATTAGCTTTTTAATCTCAGCCGTCCATTGGAACTAAGCCTTTCCTATAAATCAAACCCCTCACAAGCCATTAACATGCATGGAGCTTCAAGTAACATTATTCTATTGAAATATCATTAGAGCATTGGCATCCTTCATCTATCATTCATTCTAGCATCTTCATCTTAATGTTATGCTGCAGAAGTGAGCACCCAACATTCTTCCAACAATAATCCTTCAAAATCTTGCATGCTCATGTGAGGTGGAGAAGAGCAATGGAGATAAATCAAGCATAGCATAGAGATCGGTTTGCATTTACATTTCTTATTTTGATTTTCATGTTGTCTTGTGCTTCATTGTGCATTGCTAGGGTTTTATCATTGTTGATTCTTCATTTATCCTATTTGCAATTTTACCCTAACTACATTTGGCACGCCCGGTGGGACTCACGTCCTTGATTAACCTCTCTTGTTTGAGTTGTTTTTATGAAGTTTAGATCTCTTGGAGCGCCAATCTTTCATTTTTGTAAGCTTTTGTAGCAAAAATTTGCATTTTCTAACCCTAGTTTGCAAAGATTTGGCTAAATATGTATGTAGATGATCTCTTAGCCCAAATCTAACCTCACCATTGTGTCCAAGATGCCGTTTCCATAAACTTTGAGTACAAATTTGCCTAAATTTGATGAAAAATGGAGCGTTTGGTGAAGAAAACAACAACCGGATTGCAATAATGTGTTTCTGGTAATTCAGGTCGCTTATGATCAAACAGCAGTCGCCTGGGCTAAATCAGCTCACCTTTGGGCAAACAGCAGTAGCTTATGGTCAAATCTAGCTCGCTTTTAAGCAAACAGTGCTTGCTTTTGAACAAAAAGAGACCGCATATGGTAAAATTGGTCGCTTATGGTTAACATTTGCATTCTGTCTCCTGAAACTCTCTAGGTCGCTTTTGGGCTAATATGCATCACTTTTGGACTGTTGTTGGTCGCATATAAGCTATTACTTGTCGCTTCCATCCATTTTTGAATCGCTTATGAGTAAAAATCCACCGCTTTCTGCATATCCGCGTCGCTTTTACACCGGGATCGGCCGCATCTATCATTTTCTGGGTCGCCTTTACACCAACAGTGATCACCTCTGGTATGATTTGAATCACTTTTATATTAACAGAGCTCACGTGTGATCTAAATACTGTTAGCGGCTGCTTTAAAACTGTGTTTGTCGCTTATGGCCTAACAGTGATCGCTTAGGTTTTCTTTGCAACGCTTTTGAACTAACAGTGATCGCTTCTGCATCTATTCGGATCACTTTTGAACTAACAGTGGTCGCTTAAACCTAATGCGCATTGCTTTTGGTTGAACAGTGGTCGCTTTTGAACTAATAGGGATCACTTATGAACTGACAGTGATCGCCTGTGCAGGATAGGGTTTTGACTGTGTTTTGCAGATACAGATCGCTTAGAGGCTACAATTGATCACTTCGGATTTATTGACATTGCTTATAAGCTTACAGTCACTGCATTGGTTATTTTTCAAATTGCATATGATATGTAGGATCTCGCCTGTCGCAAGATACAGATCGCATATGTTCAACAGTGAATCGCATCTGGCAACTGTAACTTGCTTTTGGTAGCTGTCATTGTGCATCTTGGTATTTCTATCATAACTTTCACATACGGAGGTGAAATTGCACAAATAAGGACTTGTTGGAAAGCTGGGAGGACAACCTTCACAACTGTACTACTTTTATCAGGTGACTGTACTATTTTTTAGGCTTTTTTATCAGTCAAAGTTCAGGTTCATTGCAAACTTTATTTGAGCATAACTTGAGCAATTTTGATCATTTTTCAGCGAAACTTTTTTTCAAATTGCTTAGAATCTCCTGAATTTTCTGTTTATGTAATTTATTCTCTTGTATCAGATCATTTTAATCAAAATTTTCAGATTTCATCTTTTCCATGTAATCTCTTCTTTGCAAGTTTACTTGTTTCTTTTTGGAATTGGTGACTTGTAGAGGCTTCTAAGGAGCTGGAGCAGCATTGGCATCAACATCTAAAGCAAATTGGAAAGCGATTGTATCAGGTGCACTCATTCTAATCTTTCATCTCTTAGTCTTGATTGATCACACATTTGGACTTTGGGATTAAAACAAACATTGTTTGCTATCACACCATTGAAAAATTGGGCTAAAACAAACCATTGTCTTTCATCACATTTGGATTTGGACTTTAAAACAAACAAGTGCTTGCATTGTCTTCCACACATTGAACTTCTAAGGTTAATGAACCCCATGCAAGTGCAACCAAGTAATTGTGTATGCTCTCTCCTCGCGTCCCAACACGAACTTGGAGATCAAAAACATTTACTTGTGTTGCTTTTGTTAAACCTTAGAGAGGCCTGCCTTGGTATCCACCCCAAGGGAACGACCTCAAGCGGTACTTTCATCCGGTCTGCTATAAAAATCAGAGGATACGGCGAAAGCCAAGTCTAACCGGTATTAGCGCTCACCATACAGTGCTAACTCGAAAGGAGGTGTACCTTTGTGTATATTAAAACTCCTAGTAGGGTTAGTTAAAGTCTTAAGTGGCTTGCTGGATGCTCGTGGGGTGCCGGTCCCCCGGATTTTCATTAGAACCTCCTTGTGATAGTGGCCTTGCCTTAACTAGGACTTGTTGAAGTGTCTTCATGTGCTTGCTTAACCCTCATCGCATTATTCCAAACTAACAACTTGCTTATGTGTCTTGCGTGAGTGATTCATATGTGTATATGCATAATCATTTGTTTGAATATTGCCACATCAAGCTCTAAACACCCAAACACATAAAGACAAGTCATCCTACACATTCAAACCCAATCACTTTCATCCCAAACATAGCTTAGTCATCATCCAACCCAAACATAGCCAAGTCATCTAAATATTCCACATCATCATCCAAATCCCTAAACAAGCACTTGCTAAAAGGACTTAAGACAAACACTTGGGTGACAACATGTCTACACTAGAGGACCTAGAAATCAAATTCCAAAGATTCCTCCAAAATCTTTATCAAGGATCACAACCCCTAAACCAAGATGCCATTGAAACATTACACTTCTTCATCCAAAGAGCTCAACCCCATGCAAGTCAATCACCTCAACTGCAACACTTCGTAGCCCAAGTCCAACACCTTTTAGCCACTAGTCAAGCTCAACAAGTACAGCAATCCTTAGCCATTCACTATCAAACTAATCCACTTCATAGCCACATGTCATATCCATCAACTTCCTATCAACCTAATCTACCTATCCACCAAGTCAATGCCACATCAACCTATCAACCTCCACCTCAAGCTTATCCAATCCCTCATGCCATCATTTCTATGCACTACCAAGCCCATCCACAAAGCAATCAAGTGATATTACAAGAACAACATTCAAGTCCCAATGGCTCTTTGTACATAAATCAAGCAGGTCCAAGTACACCTTTTCAACAAGACCATCAAGCACCATTGATAGACCTAAGTCCACCTTTACAACAAGAAGCACATCCAAGTCCAAGTGGTCCCTTGTACATAAATCAAAGCCCAATTTATCCTATGCCAGATCTAATTACCTTTGACAAAGGAGATACCAATCTATAGTGGCCTTCATCATCCAATCCCATGCCAACACATGAGCCAACTAGTCCTATCCCAACACCACCATGTGATCCTACTCCTAGTCCATTGGTCCATCAACCTTCCAAATCACCAAGCCCTTCATTACCTTCATCACCATGTCATTCTAATCCTTCACCAAAGGATGCAGCTGAGATAGTTTTACAAAGAATGCTTGAAGCAAAACTCATTAAACTTCCTGAAGTCAAACCATGTGAAGAAAGTCCATATGATGAACATGATTATTGTGCATACCATAGGACCAAAGGCCACAATACAAATCAATGCCCAATATTTGTCTCAATTGTTTACAAGGTGTACCTACCTATAATGGGAAATCATGCCACATCATCCCAATCCCATGTGTCACCCTCATTTAGTCCAAATCCTAATCCACCCAATCCAATTAGCCCTCAACCTAATCCTAATCATAAGCCTACAACACCATCTACTATTATCATCCATCTATTATATTGTCCATCCACTCATACCCTTGCGAAGGATGTGATCCATTGGCTACTAGCTAGGAATAAACTACCCCCATATCAAACACCAATTCATGAGCCTACCAAAGAACTTCCAAAGGTCATGTCCAATCCTATAATCCCATCATGTGGTCCACCTCTCGTTGAGCCTATCAAAGATCCCTCCATTAACATGTCTAGCCCTTCAAGCCCATCATGTGACCTACAAGCCATCAAGCCTTTACAAGGGTCATCCAATTCCATTCAAGCAACTCAAGAGGTATGTCAAAGGTTTAATCCTAAGCATGTGGAAACATTAAGCCCTAGTCCAACTCAAGATCAAAACACTTCCATTCAACTCATCCATAACATTTACCTTATTTATGATCAAGATGATACCTATGAAGAAGCTATCCATGAGCACCTTGATCCTATCCATAATCATATATCTATCCATGAGCAAGATATACACATTGCTCCTAGTCATCCGCTATCTAGCCCTATCCATCATGAGCAAACATCAACTTGTCATGATGAGACACTTGTCCCCCAAGTAAGCATAAAAGATCAAACAAATAACTTGGATCTACATGAACACAATGTTAATCAAGATCCTAATGATCCTCCTTCCACATCCACCATCGATTCCACTTCAAGTCCACCATCATGTCCTAGTGGTCTTACAACCTTTGTCCATGAATGTTCCTCCTTAGGACAACAACAACCTTTGTCCTCTACTTCACCTTCTCCATCCAATAACAAACTCAAGTCTAGTGTTCAAACCACACCTAGTCCCATGGTCAATTGCATCCTCCAAAACATGAAATACCAAGGTAAAGGCCTAGGCCTTCATAAACAAGGTATTTTGGAGCCAAACCATGTCAAATTTTTTTCATGCTCATATGGCCTTGGATACACACCCCAAGCTAAACAAGCTAAAGATGTTGGTAATTCCTCCATCCATCCTAAGCCCACTTTCCATCACAAACCACATCATATACCTAAGACATATGTTGCCATTCCAACTCCATCATCCTACAAATGTCAAAAGCATGTGACCATACACCTTCCACCTTCAAATTTACCACCCCTTTTACCAACTCCAATTATCCCTCCATCCACCTTGCCACCATTGCTTCCAACACCTAACATACCTATTATTCATAAGTATCCTTACATCCCTAATCCTGGCCAACAAAAGCACACATCGTTTAAGCACAAAGCTTCCAATCATTCCATCCACTCCACCCATCCTATGGGATTCAAAAGCAAAAATTTTGAGGCCTCTACCTATAAAGATAAAAATCCTATCAACAAATATCCTAAAGGTCTTCATACCTTAGGACATAAAGAATCAAAATCAAAGCAAAGTACATTCACAAAGCTATCCAAGCCCATACCTCCAAAAGCAAAGCCCAAAAGCAAAATGGTTTGGGTTCCTAAGCAAATAGCTAGCAAGTCAAATGAAGCATCCTCATCCACATCTCAAGAATCCCAACCACCTCTATCCATCCAAAAGCCTACTTCCATCCAAAACTTCCATCCCCTTCAAAAATTCCACAAGCAAAGAAAAAGCACTAAAAATACTAAATCTATGTGGGTTCCTAAATCACTTCATCAACCATTTCCTAAGAAAACAACCCCATTGCTTCCTACACCACCATCCCATCAAAAGCTTCAATGTTTATCATGGTGTGTGCAACTGTTGGTCATGATTCCCTTCGATTCCAAAACATTCCCACATGCCTCCATCTCCCCATCCTTCATCCATTATCCTACATATCCCCCCAATCATCTTCCTATGGTCCATGCTTTTGCATAAGCCACTAGCCTACCCTACCATAAATCGACATCATAATCTATTATCTACCTAATCCATCTCCCATCCATGCAATCCTTTATCAACATCTATGAGCATAATGATATGGTCCATGCGAGGACATCCATCTCTAATGGGACTACCAACATCCATTGAACTAAACACTTGAGTCCCTCCTATCCATTACCATGGTGAAAACCTGGCAAACAGGCACCATGTGTACTTGTCAACCCATCTAAAAGCAAAAAAGAAAAAAAAGAAAAAAAAGTAAAAAAATAAAAAATAAAAAAAAAGTAAAGAGAAATCCCTTCGTCCAATGGTGAAAACCTGGTAAACAGGCGCCTTGGATAAGTACCATGATGAAAACCTGGCAAACAGGCGTCATGTGTAGGTTGATCTTCTATGTCACTTACACTTGGGGGCACATTGTCTCATCCAACCTATCCATTTCCAAACTATCTATCCCATTATATCATACCAACCTATCTTATCCTATCTTGTTATCCTACCATCCTTAGCCATTACATCCATATACCTATCTTATTGAACCCATTCATCCACCCTTCCTCCTTTTGATTTTGATGAAGACATAGGGGCAAGATGTTGAAACATGTTTTGATATTTCTTGGCATACCTTCTTTCCAAACCAAGTCCTATCCATTGACCATTTATCCATTTCATTTAAACCAATCCATCATGTCATCCCTTGGTCATGAATTTTGTCATGTAAAAATCCTAAGCATTACCACCTAGAATGGGGCAAGTTCTTCCTATGCAACATAGCCTTTGGAGATCACATCCTAGCTCCTTTATGATCCATCCACTATGGAGTATCCTTATCACGAGCTTTCCATCTTATAGCTTATCCCCATCTGTTTATCATGAGCTTTCCACTATAGCCTACCTATCCATTTATCATGAACTTTCCCTTTTATGGCCTATCCTCTTATCTATCCATCCAACTCTCATGAACCTTCCATCCCATCCAACTATCATCAGCCTTTCATCTTATCCACTATCATCCATCCTTTTATCCATCCTTTACCCCTAGACTTGGTTTTCTCCCTTGTCATTGGTATCTAGCACAAAGGCTACCCAAATTGTAAATCTATTGACATCCCAAAACATTGAAAAACACAAAAAAAAAAAAAAAAATTCTCAAAAATCCAAAAAATCACTATCCAACGAAAAATCCAAGCAATAAAACCAATCATCATCAATCCAAAACAATCCACTCCATCAACATTCAATCAAAATCAAATCCTCATCATCATCAATTCTTCTTATCAATAACATTCATCCATTTCAATCAATCACTTTTTCCAATCATATCAATCAAATCAATCTAAGCAATGATCTTAAACCTATGTCACATTAATCCGTATCAAGCAAGCTAATCAATCAAGGAACATTATCCAAGCTAATCAACAAGTTTTTGATCCTAATCTTGTCATGTGCCAATCAATCATCATCAATCATCATTAATGGGATATAGCGTTCCCACATCCTTGTGTTGATCTAGGGATATAGCTTTCCCCGTAATGACAACACTATCTATCATCATCAATCACACAATTAATCATTGGTTTATGACTTGACAAGGGAAATACCTTGTTTGTTTTACATCCTTTGAGCACACTAAGAACACTTGCTTATGCTTAGATTGAGTGGACACTCTAATCATCACACCATCACTATCATCATTCAATCCAATCCAATCATCAAAACAATTAGCCTAGCAATAGCAAACATCACAACCAAAGCACATCAAGTCAACCATCAAAACACATCCTATCAATCATCAGCATCAACACCAAACAAAATCAACTCAAAGCACATCAATCCAACCATCAAAATAAATCCTATCAATCATCAGCATCAACACCAAAACAGATCAACTCAATCACATCCAACTCCAATCGGAACAAATCCAATCACTCCAACACATCCAAGGCAGCTCAATCCACCACATATCATCCCATCATCAACATTTCATCAAATCAATCTATCCTTCATCAATCTTCATCCTTTAATCATCCAATCAAATTATTCCAAGCAATGATCCAAATGCAAGCCCATCCTTAATCCATACCAATCAAGTTAATCAATCAAGCCAAGTTATCCAAACGCAATCCATGGTCTTGATCCTAGCCTTGTTGTAAGCCAACTCAATTAGCCAATCAACCAACCAACTCAGCAAACAACCTTGTGTTGATCTAGGGATATAGCTTTCCCCACAATGACAACACTCTCAACTATCATCAACAATCAGCAATCAATCATTGGTTTACAGCTTGACAGGGGCAATACCTTGTTTGTTTTTGAATCATTTGTGCATGCTTGCTTGCTTGCTTGTGTGTGTTATCATTTTTAACTTGCATTTGAATCACATCCAAATCATTTCCAGCTAATATTCATATCTTGTGTATGTTGGAATAACTTTTTGCACTATCCTTTGCATCTAAGGTCATATCATACCTTTTGTGCATTAGGACTTTAATGCTCTAAGTTTACATCCTCATACGTCAAACAAGGTTGTATTATGCTAGGGCAAAAGACACCTCATCACCCTGGTCCTTCTACCTTGGTGCATAACGTCTAATGCTATATCAAACATTATGGTTGCTCACTTTCATTGCAGCAGAATGCCTCATTCATTTCTTCTATCCATTCCCTTAGCTATCTTTCTTAGCCAAACTATTTCTTTTCGAGAGCCTACCCGTGTTTGTCCAACCCGCATATCCTCTCGAGGGGGCATCATCATCCTATCTTTCCATCATCATTATATCCTTACATCATCATCATCATTTTCCTTTATCCATACCTTAACTTCTTTGAAATGATGTTACTCGATACAAAGCTCATCATCTCGAACATCATCTCAAAGAGGGGCAAAATGTAGACACCCAAATTTGTCCCAACTTTGTTCATGTCTAGCAACACCTTGTCAAAAACATCACTTAAACATCATGTAGCATTTTGTCCTAAATCCCACTCTTAACCCCACTTATTCCATTAGCCAATTAATTAAATAAATTTTATTTATTTAATTAAAATCCCATTCAATCCCATCCTTATCCTACTTAGCCAATTAATTAAATAAATATATTTATTTAATTAATATCCAACTCATATCCCAACTAATTCAAATATTTTATTTGAATTAAGTTCTCATTATAAGCCGACTTTCCAATTAATTAAATAAATTTTATTTATTTAATTAATTTATCTTATCATTTAGCCGATATGTGTGCCTCTTTCATTTAAAAAGGTAAGTGGTACTATAGCCTTTTATTTATTATCTTTCACATGAGCCCTATTCTCCTTGACACTTGTCAAATGACTACAACTCCCTTGAAGAGTGGGATAACCTAATCAATCCTAGCCGTCCACATCAATCAATTAGCTTTTTAATCTTAGCCATCCATTGGAACTAAGCCTTTCCTATAAATCAAACCCCTCACAAGCCATTAACATGCATGGAGCTTCAAGTAACATTATTCTATTGAAATATCATTAGAGCATTTGCATCCTTCATCTATCATTCATTCTAGCATCTTCATCTTAATGTTATGCTGCAGAAGTGAGCACCCAACATTCTTCCAACAATAATCCTTCAAAATCTTGCATGCTCATGCGAGGTGGAGAAGAGCAATGGAGATAAATCAAGCATAGCGTGGAGATCAGTTTGCATTTACATTTCTTATTTTGATTTTCATGTTGTCTTGTGCTTCATTGTGCATTGCTAGGGTTTTATCATTGTTGATTCTTCATTTATCCTATTTGCAATTTTACCCTAACTACACAGACAGCAAAACTCCTCTCCATTGAGTCGCTACTATTCATTTTCCTATAATTGGATTCCATGATCTTTGGCAATAAATGCTTTGTTTGGCGTATGTATTATCAAACAAGTTATATATTATAAAGTTTCATTGGAAATATTTCCTAGGTTTCGAATTTGCTGCGCAACAGAAGCAAAGTGGGCCTCGACGGCTTCAATAAGTTTGGGCATTTTTTTACCAAACAAGGGACTTTAGTCCCATATTCACTGTGTTGATAGTATTTGGCTGTTGAAATAACTGGCACCTCTCTATTTGGCTATGAAAAAGTCTCACAAGGTTGTGAAGACTCTATCTCTCGTGTTTTGAAACTTTGGAAGTGGTATCTTGCAACATATCAACTAGCCCATTTGGTGGGCCCTCTATTCTATACCCAATCACAGTGCTCCATTTTTAGACTTATAGGATACTTTTTTTGCCCATTCTTAGTAGGTCGTCACATGCGTGATCAAATGGTCAATCCATCCTAGGGCTCAATCCAGCCCCCTCTATTATTAAGTGGGCTCCATATCAGCGATATATTTCCACGGAGGATATCTTGGGCATCCAGAGTCATAATTTTGAGTTCCATATATCATCAAAAAGGTGATTCTGCCAACCTCGTAGTAGTATAGGTCAATCCACCTAATTTCACTGTCTATCAGTATCTATTGCATCTTGAAGTCAACCTTCTTTTTTGGACTTCTGAGCTCATAACTTGGTGCCTCAATCTCTGATTACTGTCATTCTTGTGGCGTCTGAAAGGTACTGAGGACCTCTTTCATCTAGTCCATGCCCTCCTTTCCTATTCAACACCAGGCACTATCTATTGAGTTTTGTGTTTTTTGGGCACTTACTTGATAACTTAGATATCCTGACACTTGGAGAGGTATAATGTGTGGGGGGCCTTTGTTTTTAGTTGCATATCTTATTTGGAAGTTCTGCATATAGAAGGTACTATCTTTGTGTTTTGAAGAATTATAACTTAATGGGTTTTTCTTTGGAGAAAGGGAACTATGAGCAATGGAGTGAATCCATCCTCACTCATCTTAGTGAGCACAATCTATTGTCGTATCTCTATAATGATGTTTCTATTCCTGGCACACCTTGTGAGTATCATATTTGGAAAGGCTATAGGGCTAAAGTCTTTAGAGTTATTTTTGAGCATGTAGATGATGACCTTTTGGATTCACTTGTTCATTTTGATTTCCCTTATGCTCTTTGGACTTACATTCAAGAAACATATGGAGATCATGATCCTCCACCATATCTCTATGCTTCTATTTCCAACTCCGATGTGCCTCATTATTCTTTAGAGAAATTAAACCATGCTTGTGATCCTTTGGGCATTTTTGAGACTTCAGATGTTCCTGATTCTTCTTCAGAGAAAGGTGATCCACCTTCACATCCATTGGCTTCTTATCCAGAGTCATTGATTGAGACTTCCATCATTCCTGATCAACAGGACAATCATTGTCTTTCAGATTTCATTGGAAGACATATTTCAGCATTTTTGTCTTTGGAGTTTGTTCTATATCAGTTTTGACATAGTTCCAGTTTGTCACCTTCTTTCTTGATTGGAGATGTACCTGATTAGATTGTGGCATCATCATTCTATCTAGACAAGGAGACACATGAGCATTTTTCAGAGACAACATCATCATCATTCTTCATGCTTCCATCTTTCAAAGCATATCTTGAATGGGAAGCATACCTACATTTATACATGGTCTTCTTTCTTCCTAAAGGGAGACAAGTGGTTTGCAAGGATTGGATTTTGTTTTGCCTTCAGACACTTACCATCTTTGTAGGACATTATTTATTATGGGGGGGCTATGTAGTCTCCTTCTTTCCTTCCTATGGGAGGACCATTGAATGTACACACATGATGTATGTAGTCCTTGGGGGGTATTAGTGAGTCCTCCATACATGCATTTTGTTTTCTTTTTTTCTCTCTTTTGTAAAGGAGTTTTCTCCAACAAGGTTTTTCTCCTTTTCTCTGGTTGTGAGAGATTGCATCACATTTTGCTTTGTAAATGGGTACCTAACATGGTTGTGTAGCCGGGACCCATATTGCATCTTGCATCTCATAATAATTCTTCTCCCTAAGTTGCTCTTAAGGGGGGGTGTTAGGGTAAATAGATTTTACCTTGCTTCAGTTTTACTTAGACAAATAATTATTCAATAGTTATAAGTTATTCCCGTAACTAGTTAAGGTGGTTAATCATGAGAATGAAAGGCTATATAAGCAATATATCACATTTGTAAAATAAGTGAGATTCATTGTAATAAATCAATTTACTTTTCTCAAATCCTTTTCTCCTTGTGTAAACTCATGCTCGAGTATTCTCTTGTGGTGGTTTGTTCCTTGATTTGATCCTTGAAGACTGAAGCTTCATAATGGCTCCCTATGTCTATCCATACAAAATATATAGAAAAATATGTATTATATAACGACATAAATACATGAATATCATGACTAGATCTTATAGGAGATCATACTAAAAAATCATATTATAGTTAGTATTGTGAACATAATGTAGCATATAAATAAATTTTATTACACAACTAAAAATACATTGACACAGAATTGAAATAAATAAATAAATTCAAGATTACAATTCATGAATTGATGCAAGACCATTGTAAGACAATGAAATTGGTAATTTGGCATCGAGGTATCATGAGCACTATGGGGACAATGATGTGAAACTACACAAACATTGTATTCACATCTCAAATAAAAATATTAGATCTGTGCTTTTTTTTTTTTTTTTGAACCACCTTCCTAATTACATTATTTGGCACTACCATGGTAGGTCTTATGTTCAATAATATGGGAAAGGCATGACAATGTGCTTCTATAAAAGGAAATACATACAATCATTCAAAATATAGCTTGTGATTGTAATTGAACACCCCAGAGGATTCACTTTTAAAGCAATAACTTATCATGTGCATGCATATTATGGGTTTTTAAATAACCATATGTGATTCAATATATCACTTTAGTATTATATGAAATAAAATTATTTAATGAATCTAATATGGGTAGTTATTAGGGCTTGGGAAGCATGAGTGTGGGGTGTTTATAAGTGGTGTTCCAAATACTTTGTAGATCACTTTAAATAGGTCAATTAGAGTAAATATAATTTACTATGTTAGTCTTTCTAGGGTTGTGAAGCTTACTTTTTTCTATGTTGAGAAACAAGGTGAAACTACTGCAATAAAATCTTCTACAAAGTGTATGAGAAATTAATGTTTTTTTCCTTTTATGAGATTTTCATAAAGATTAATAATAGATGGATATATCAAAAATTAAGAAATAAAATCAACAAACCATAGCAACACATGATTTACATGGAGAAACCCTTTCGAGAAAAAACTCCACTAGAGAAAGAGGACAAGTATGTATTAATCTTCAATGTACATGATACAAATATCAACACAATAATACTCTCAACTATGATAGCATTTTGGTAGCACCTGTGCACTTGAAAAACAATTGTCTAAATCCACTATCTCATACCTCTAATATAAACGCAAGGAAGAGGGAAAAACCATAAATGGTTTTACCAAAATAGCAGGTACCAAAACTATGGTATGTTGTGAAAATCCCATGCCCTACTTGGAGAGCATAATTCAAGAATCATAAATTAATAAATGACTTCGCATGGGCTTCACCTAGGCTCAATCAATGAATTACCAAGTAGAAAATGCAACTCCAAAGGCATATTTAACTAGTAACTCCACATCCTCAAGTGTAGCACTCTAAAATGGAGAGGCCAACTCATGTGGGTCCCATTTGTCATAACAAAATCCTTCATTCCTTAATCCTAGAACCTAGAATTGGAAATATGTCTTAAATGAGTCCAAAGTAAAAAATAATTATCACCTTAGTGCTCTAACTGCTTCATGAATGCGTATGACAACTAATGCTAAGAATATAGGGAATATAAAATACAAATTAATTTCTCCAATTACACCTTAGGCATCCAAAGGCACTTTCTAAAAGTGTTGGAGCCACATAAAATATACATAGGATTGGAAGGTAAATGACACCTTAATCCTAACATTCTCCCATTCGACATTATACATTGAAAATACATTGATAGGAAATATAAATGAAATTAATCATAAAAATCAACGCATATGGCCCTCCTACACCAAGAGAACTTATTTGTAGTCTTTGGCTTTGTGAGGGAATCTACAACATTATATAAAGTGTTTACCTTCTATAACAAGACCTTACTATTCTCTACTCTCTTGCACAAAGTGATACTAAATAACAACATTCTTGGTAGGAGAATGATACATGTGATTCTTCACCAAACAAATATCACTCCAACTATCACAACCAATTCTAATAACCTTGCAATCAAAACCAATACCTATACTTGAAGTCTCTATAACCAAATTACCTCCTTAGATGCATGTGTAGCATCCATATAATCTACTTCAGTGATGGACAAAGTGATTGTGGGATGCCTCTTACTCATCCAACTCATTGCACTACTAAACAAAGAAAATACATAGCCACTAATGGACCTTTAACTATCCAAGTCACTTGTCCAATCTACATCCATAAATCCTTGTATGTCCAATAACTTATCCACATCGTCAGTACCATGATAACTTAAACAATAATCAGAAGTCTCATGCAAATATCTGAAAACCCTCTTAACATTAGTCCAGTCCTCCTTACCAAGGTTAGACATAAACCTACTCAAAACTCCCACTCCTTGAGTAATATCAAGTCTAGTACAAACTATTGCATACATCAAGCTACCACTAATACTAGCATAAGGCACATTAGACATCCTCAAAATTATCATCTAACTTATGAAACATATCTGAAGTAAGATTTATAGTACCAACAAGAAATATAATATTCACAAGCATGCATACTAAACCGTTGCAAAATAATAGAAACATAATTACTCTAAATTAATCAAATCTTTCTATGTATCTAATTCCTCTTGATCTCCATCCCAATAATAAATTTTGTATCCCCAAAATTCCTTCATATCAAATGTGCCAGAAAGCTAAGTTTTGAGCTCCCTAATCATCACCTTACTGTTACCCTATAGACACCTAAATTTAACTACATCCTAAATGCCACCTAATTCCACCAACATTCCCATGTCTTACCATCACTAAATCATTTTCCTATCCTTAATTAAATAATTCATTATTACTTAATTATTTAATCAACTCATTATTCATCTTTATTCAAACATTAATTAAATAAATTAAATATTTATTTAATTAGCTAACTATCCATTCATATATCCCCCTTGATTTCTTTCCACATGTCTAACTCATGTGCAACTAGTTAAATAAAATAAAATCAAAAATATTATCCTTATCAATCCATCCATAATATAAATTAAACCTATCACAAGCCATAATCATATCTCAATCCTAAATGCAATCTTATGCTATTGATTTGAGCACCTAACATTGCTTCTTGCAATCATAAATCCTAGAGCACGACTACCATTTTTGGTGAAACAAGGTTCCATTGGTGAGATCATTTATTATTTTCACTCTTTTGTATGCAACTTTAGCTTAAACAAAGGTATGGTTTGATTGAGAATAAATGATTTAATACTATTTTAATCTCTTTGTATTTTGTTCTAAATTAGGCATACACATACCCACAAATAACATATCACCCACATATAATTAAATGATTAGAATTTGATCATCGATAATTTTAACACAAACACAATGATCCTCTTCACTCCTTAAAAAACCTAAACTTAATGCAAAAGCATCAAACTTCTAGTACCACATGTTGAGTGACTATTTTAGACCATACAATGATCATTTTAACCCAAGCGTTTTTTTCCCTTCACAACAAAACTATCAAGATATCACATACAAACCTCTTCCTAAAGATCCCCATGCAAGAAAGGAATTTTAATATCCATTTTCTCAATTTCAAAGTCACAAGAAATGACAATAGATAAAAGGAATCTAATAGAAATTAACTTAGCAACAAGAGAGAAAATTTTTCTTTAAAATTGACTCCCTCTCTCTAGGAGTAGCCCTTAGCCACTAGTCTAGCATTGTACCACTCTAACCAACCATCTACACTAATTTTCCTTTTATACACCCACTTACAACCAATGGGATTTCTTCCCTTAGGAAAACCAACGAAATTCTAGGTATCACAACTATCTAATACCATCATCTCCTCTTACATGGCCCACATCAAAGACTCACTATCCTCTGAAGAGAGCCTCCATAAAAGATCTAGGTCCATCATTAGTACTTGATAAATCAAATACACAAAAAAATTAGTGGGATATACCTATCAATTAGATTCTTTTGTCTTATGGATGTCCTCAAGGTGGGAGTAAGGGGCTCTACTATTACACATATGGTTCCTAGGGTTGTCATAATGTCAAGACTATCACTAGGTTGTCATTGATGTCAACACTATAATGGTGGTGTGATGGTGTTCATGGTTGGATGTCATGTCCCATCCAATAAGAGAAGAAGATACAGTTCATGGTTGGATATCATGTACGGATATAATTCCTTGGTGTTTGAAGTTATGAAGTATGTTTTGGACCTGGTTAAACAAGTGTTGGTGTCAGAAAGGCATGGATCTTCTACTAGTGTAACGTGTGGCTTCACATAGGACCTACCTTCTACATGTTTCATGTTATGTGTTGTCTAGACGACTTGTAAATGTATTTTTCATGTTTTATTTAGCCAACAAGAAATTTAATCAATGTAATATCATGTATAAATAAGTGAATCAAATTGATTTAGGAGGGTGTGATTGCAAGTCGATTGAAAAAGTTTGCAAGTAGATAAAAAGAAGAATAAATGCATTGTTGATGTGTGACTAAAGGAGAAAGAGCAAAAGTTGTTGATGCTGTCTAAATTCATCTTCAAGACTTATATGTGAAAGTGATCAAGTGTAGAGTGTGCCTAACTAATTATATCATTAGAAGAAAGTGTGAAGAGGTAGAAGTGCAATCATCAAAGGTGTGAGCTTCAATGTTAGTTTTTAGACAATAGAAGGATTGTCATATTGTAATCTTTTGTAAGTTTGTTATCAATTTAGGGAGTAGTAGCTTACTTGGGAGTGACCCTATAACAATGTCTTCAAGGAGTAGTAGCTTCCTTGGTAGTGACCTAAATCAAAGTTATTTAGGGAGTAGTAGCTTCCTTGGGTTGTAGCCCTAAAACAAAGTTGTTATTTGAGCTTCATATATTATGAGTTAATCCTCACCGTGGTTTTTCCCATCTAGGGTTTTCCATGTATATCTGGTGTTATATGTTGATGTGCATTGTGTTAATCTTTCATGTTCATGTTAATGTTGTGATGCTTAAGTTTTAATCTGCTCCGAATAAGTTGAAGTTGTTAGAATTAAATATTATTTAGGTACTGGTTCACCCCCCTCTTAGTATCTTAGTATGATTAACAATTGGTATTAGAGCCAAGTTTCTTTGAAGGAAGCTTAACCACTTGAGGAAGGTTTGGGATGGCACAAAATGGATCTAGGAAGATACCTAGGTTTTATGGAACAAATTATTCTTTCTGGAACCTAAGGATGGAAGCCTATATCAATTCTCTAGGGTGTGGTGTTTGGGAATCTCTCAAGTCTGGTTACACTATTCCTACAAATACAGATGAAGTTAAGAAGTATGATAACAATGCTAAGGTAAAGTTTGCTATCATCAGTGGGTTAGCTAATACAGAACTTTCAAAGGTAATTAGTTGCACTTCTACTCAAGAAGTTTGGGATAAACTCAAAGCCATTTATGAAGGAGATAAGAAAGCAAAGCAAGCCAAGATATGAATATTCAAGAGAAATTTTGAGAACCTAAAAATGTCAGAGGATGAAGACATTGCTGGATACGTGCTTCAAGTGAATAAAGTAGTCAATGGCATTACAAGTCTTGCTGGAGATATGAAAGTAGATGAGGTTGTGATAAAGGTTCTCAGATCTCTTCCAAAATCTTACAGTCATAAGGTATCTACCATTGAGGATAATGAAAACTTGGATACATACACTATAGATAAATTATTTGGTTACCTTATTGCCTTTGAAATAAGAGAGTTTGGCAGTGATGCTCCAAAGAAAGAAGCCACTTTCAAAGCCAACATGAAGACAAAGGAAGAAGTTGTTGATGAAAATGAAATCTCTAATGAAGTTGAAGCAAATTTTGTGGGAAAACTAAAGAAAGGAACTGGAAAATACAAAGGTAAGTTACCCTTCAAATGTTTCAATTATGGAAAGGTTTGTCATTTTGATTCAAAATGTCCTTTCAAAGAATCAAGGGGTAGTAATAGAACAAACAAGTTCAAGAGAAGTCTGTATTCCATAGAAACCAATTATTTTTTAGAAGATGAGGATCATGATGTTTCAAATGATGAAACACTTTTCATAGTTTTGAGTGTTAGTGAAAAAAAGGATGATGTTGGAAAATGTGAAAAGACTGATGCCATGAAAACATAATAGAATAATGAAAGATCAATGGTTATACATACTACCTTTCATGCAAGAGAAGAAGCCAAGGCTTGGGTAATTGACAGTGGATGCTCAAATCATATGACTGGTGACAAGGAGAAGTTTATCACCCTTGAAAAGTGGGATGGTGGTGCTGTTAAGTCTGGTGGTGATGAGTCAGCACAGATCTCTGGAAAAGGTGCTATAACTATTGATGGGAAGAACAAGACTGAGGATGTCCTCTATGTCAAAGGGATAAAACACAATCTTCTCAGTGTCAGTCTGATGTGCAGAAAGGGGTATAATCTCACCTTTCATGCCAATGGCTATGAAATTAGGAAGGCAGGATCTAGAAACTAGTTGTAGAAGGTATCAAGACATATGGTAACATCTATCATCTGAAGGAGGTAAATGGAAGAATTTGTTTGTTGGCTCAATCCAGTGAGTGTTGGCTATGTTACAAGAGAATGAGACACAACAATTTTGATAATATGGTAAAGATTAGTTCTACTCATGCAGTGAGAGATATGCCTAAGATAATCAAGCCTACAAATGTAGTATGTAGGAAATGTCAAAGGGGAAAGAAGACAAAGACAAACTTCAAAAGTAAGGAGTATTCTTCTTCAAAGCCATTGGAGTTAATTCACACTAATCTATGTGGCCCAACCAGAGTAAATAGTCAACAAGGTGAGAGGTATTTCATGTTTCTTATTGATGATTATTCTAGAATGACTTGGGTTACTTTCTTAAGAGAAAAATTAGATGCCCTTGATAAATTTAAAGTGTTCAAATCTATGGTTGAGAATGAAGCATATGCCAAGATCAAATGGTTGAGGTCTTATAGAGGAGGTGAGTTTAATTTAAATGAATTTGAAAAGTTTTGTGAAGATAATTGTATTAGGAGACATCTGTCAAGTCCTATGACCCCTTAGCAAAATGGGGTAGTGGAAAGAAAGAATAGGACTATACAGGAGATGTCTAGGGCAATGTTGAAAGATGCAAATCTGCCTAATATGTACTTCAAGGATGCAATTCATACTATTGTCTATCTAATTAATAGAGTGCAACTGAGGGTCAACAACACTAAGACCCCTTATGAGCTATGGTATGGAAGACCTCCCACAGTTAGATACTTTAGGATCTTTGGCAGAAAATGCTTTATCAAAAGAAATGAAGAAGACCTAGGAAAGTTTGATTCAAGAAGTGATGAAGGAATCTTTCTTGGTTACTCAACCAAAAGAAAGGATTATAGATTCTACAACAAAAGGTTGGGAAAGATGGTTGAAAGCACAAATGTGAAGGTAGATGAAGACCTGTATCAAATATCACATGAATCAGAGGACTCCAAATTTGATATCTATCCATGCATTGTAGATGAAGAAGGAGAAGTGAAAGAAGAAAAGGAACAAGAACCAGAGAAGTTGCCTAAGACTCCAACAAAGTATGTTCAGAAGAACCACTCAATAGATCAGATCATTGGAGATAAGAATGAAGGTGTGCAGATAAGGAGAAGGCTTGCTAAGACAGATGAGCAAGTAAACTTGTGTTTGTTATCAAAGGTGGAACCTAAAAACTTTTCTAATGCTATCAAAGATGATGGATGGATAAAAGCCATGGAAGAAGAATTGGATCAGATTGAGAAGAATCAAACATGGGATTTAGTTCCCAGACTAGAAAATACGAATGCTATACCAACAAAATTGGTGTTCTAGAAAAAATTGAATGAAGAAGGTGAAGTTGTAAGTAACAAGGAAAGACTAGTATGCAAAGGATACACACAAGTTGAAGGTATTGATTTTGAAGTGACTTTTGCTCCAATAGCAAGGATGGAGGCAATCAGGATGTTCCTTGCTAGATTGTTACACATAAGAACTTCAAGGTATATCAGATGGATGTTAAGTTAGCATTTTTGAATGGAGATATAGAGGAAAAGGTTTATATTCAACAACCAGATGGTTTCTAGATATCAGAAGATCCAAACATGGTGTGCAGACTCAAGAAGGCTCTGTATGGTCTTAAGCAAGCACCTAGGGCTTAGTATGCTAGGTTGGACAAGTACTTACTTCAACAAGGCTTCAAGAAACATACTACAGACAGCAATCTTTACATCAAGGAAGAAGGAGATGATATTGATAGTTGCAGTATATATTGATGACATCATCTTTGGAGGAGATGATGGTATGTGTAAGAGGTTTGCAAAGGAGATGCAAAAAGAGTTTGAGATGTCCATGATTGGTGAGATGTATTTCTTCCTTAGCCTTCAAATTACTTAGCTAGATGGCGGTATCTTTATTTCTCAAGCTAAGTATGTTAAAGAGTTGTTGAAGAAGTTTTGTAGAGAGGATTCAAAACTAGTGATTAGTCCCATGGTTACTAGATGTCACTTAAGCAAAGATGATGAGTCTCTAGAGGTGGATCAGACTATCTATAGATATATGATTGGAGGACTATTGTACTTAACTACTTCTAGACCTGATATTATGCATGCAATATATGTGGTTGTCAGATATCAAGCTAATCCCAAGCAAACACATGAGAAGGTAGTGAAAAGGATATTCAGATATTTGAAAGGAACTCCAAACTATGGCCTATGGTATCCAAGAGGTAATGACTTTGATTTGAGTTCTTATACTGATGTTGACTGGGCTAGTTGTGTTGATAATAGAAGAAATACAAGTGGTGGTGCTTTCTTTTTAGGAAACAAATTGGTTTCATGGAAGAGCAAGAAGCAAGATTTAGTGTCCTTATCTCTTGTAGAGGTAGAGTACACTGCAGTAGCATCCTCCTATACACAGGTGTTGTGGATGAAATAAACCTTGAAGGATATCAAGGTGTTGTATGATGAGCCTATTCCTATCGTGTGTGCCAATACAAGTGCTATCAATATTTCCAATAATCCAGTGATGCAATCTAGAACCAAGCACATAGCAATCAGGTATCACTTTTGAGAGAAAAGTTTGCAAATAAGGAAGTGAAGTTGGAATATGTTCCAATAAAGGATGAAATAGGAGATATTTTCACAAAGGCTCTTACAAAGGATACTTTTGAGGATCTCCGACAGAGTTTAGGGGTAATTGCCCCTCCTTCTTATTGCTAGATGCATAGTGGTGCATCTGTCCAGGGGGAGTTCATGTTATATGTTTTTCCCCGATTGATGGTGCCTACCTCTCAGGGGGAGCAGGTAGTGGTTGCTGATGTTAGGGGGAGTTTGTTTGCTACAAGAAGAAGTTTTTCCCTAAGAAAGTATGTGTAGGTATGTGGTCTCTAATTGAGGTAGTGGTTGCCCTTTTGTCTTGATATCAAAGGGGGAGAGAAGCTGAGATGTGTTGCCATCAATGCCAAAGGGGGATATTGTTACACATACAGTTCCTAGGGTTGTCGTTGATGTCAACACTATCATGGTGGTGTGATGGTGTTAATGGTTAGATGTCATGTCCCATCCAACAAGAGAAGAAGATACAATTCATGGTTGGATGTCATGTCCCATCCAACAAGAGAAGAAGATACAGTTCATGGTTGGATGTCATGTCCCATCCAACAAGAGAAGGGAGAAGATATAGTTCATATTAATATGGGAATCAGAAGCACGAATATGATCAGATGTATTGCTGATGCTACTAATGTCCTGAAGTTTGTATGTTCCATGTTCCATGATGATTGCATTATTGGAAGAGTGTTGTCTTTGTGTAGGACAATGGAATGCTCTGCATTCCTCCACATTTGCAGATATGGCCATGCAGTTCTAGAATTATGTTTAGTATGTAGTTAAGGTGATAATTCCAAGTTTTTAGATCATTTTTTCTTCTGTTGTAAAAGTTATGCATGATAGAGTACGGACATGTGTTCTGGCAGAGTAAGCAAGTGTTGAAGGCCTATTAGAATTCTCCGCATTCCTTTAGAAATGAATGATTGTCCTTGTGGTTTTGAGGACATGTATTACATTCTCCCTTGCAATTTCAAGGTCCTTGGTGGTCCATACCTCATTTTTTTAAATGACAGCATGTTGTAGTCTATTCCAGATGATAGATTGTTCTTAGAGTTCATGATTGAAGTTGTGCGGCACAATTCTTTGATGTGTGGTGGAAAAGAAGTGTCTGGAGATGCTGTATGAGTTATGTGGACTCATTTGTAAGAGTTTTCATGAAGATATTTATTGTTTCCAATACTGCACAAGGTTTTCAAGTTGATATGGCCATTATGCTTCAAGGTTCATGTGTTTTTGGTTAAAGTTGTCCTATTTTCAAATGAGTTGAGTGTACAGATGTAATTCCTTGGTGTTTGAAGCTGTGAAGGATGTTTTGGGCCTAGTTAAGAAAGTTTTGGTGTCCTCAAGGTATGGATCTTCTACTGGTGTAACATGTGGCTTCACTTAGGACCTATCTTCTACACATTTCATGTTGTGTGTTGTCTGGCTGACTTGTAAATGTATTTTTCATGTTGTATCTAGCTGACAAGCAATGTAATCAATGTAATATCATGTATAAATAAGTGAATCAAATTGAGTTAGGAGGGTGTGATTGCAAGTTGATTGAAAAAGTTTGCAAGCAGCTAAAAAGAAGAATAAATGCATTGTTGATGTGCGACTGAAGGAGAAAGAGAAGAAGTTGTTGATGTTGTCCGGATTCATCTTCAAGACTTATATGTGATAGTGATCAAGTGTAGAGTGTGCCTAACTGATCAGATCATCAAAAGAAAGTGTGAAGAGGCAAAAGTGTAATCATCAAAGGTGTGAGTTTCAATGTCAGTTTTCAGATAGTAAAAGACAGTCATACTATAATATTTTGTAAGTGTGTTATCAATTCAGGGAGTAGTAGCTTCCTTGGGAGTGACCCTAAATCAAATTGCTTCAGGGATTAGTATCTTTCTTAGGTTGTAGTCCTAAAACAAAGTTGTTATTTGAGATTCATATATTGTGAGTTAATCCTCACCATGGTTTTTCCCTTCTAGGGTTTTCCATGTATATCTGGTGTTATGTGTTGATGTGCATTGTGTTAATATTTCATGTTCATGTTAATGCTATGATGCTTAAGTTTTAATATGCTCCAGATAAGTTGAAGTTGTTAGAATTGAAGATTGTTTAGATATTGATTCACCCTCCCCCCTCTTAGTATCTTGGTGTGTTCATCATCTACCTATTCTTCTATATGCTCATCGTACACACCATCAACTAAACTCTCATTTAAACCCTCTTCTTCCTCTCTATCATGTGATCCATCTATATATTATTCCACATGTGCATCTTCCTACTTCTTGACCTTGTTTATAACTGAGAGGGGGGGTGAATCAGTTATCTTAATTATTTTGACTTTCAGTCATTCTTTAACAATTAGTGTAGAATCAAATCATACAAGCAAGCATTACCATGAAAGTAGAAATAACATTAGTACACATGACACAATGATTTTGACATGGAAAACCTGGTTAAGGGAAAAACCATGGGGTGATTAACCCAAGATTGTATTCTCTGTTAGAAGAATAGAATAGTACAAGATGGCACTTGCCAATTAGGGCTCACTGCCCAAGCACACTACTCACAAGAGGTTCACTACCTACAAGAGACTCACTATCTACAAGAAAAGAAGGTAACAAAATACTTGAACTGATGAGAAGCATCCACACATGCTGAAGTTCAGTTCTGATTAAGCCCAATATACTGATCTGCTACACTTCATTCTTACTCTCCTTAGGTGCTACTGTCCTGTTACATTCCGGACCTGTCTTACTGCTCTTCTGCTATTCTTCACACAACACCACACACAACACACACATTCATATCTAAATCCATTTGGTATATATATCCACACCAAAGATTTCATTCACTTTCTAGTCAGCATCTGGAAAACTCAATATTTTCCCAAACTCTGATCTGTCGGCTGAATCTTTGCATACCAAGTAATGCGGATCAAAGAGATTCTTATAGAAGTCATCAATCATGTTGGCCAATCATGAATGATACCTTATGAAACTTAATCACCATCAATATCACATCTGGATTTAGGTCTGATGCTCTATTGGTTAGGTCTTCCTCTGTCTACTCTGCCAATCAGGAACCCAACACTCAAGTGCTCATATTTGTTCACTCTTCTATCACTAGAGGCTAAGTCCTTGGAATATATCATTCAAGGTACTCCTCTTGACTTCCCCAAATCTGCACTTTATTGAAATACTTCCTCTGAGAGATCCAGACCTGACTGCCGTACCTTGCTGCCTGCTCTGTTCTTGCTTACCAGACCACAACACTTCTTCAATCTGACTTCCAGTAAAGACACACCATGTCCTGTGGATGTGTGTGATGGACTTTGCTGCCATCAATGACAACACTAATGAAGCCACATAGTGTCTCTTGCCAATAGACATTAGTCTCAAAATGCATTATTTTTGTCCTATTATTTTCTTCTGTTTGTTCTAGGCCTGAATAATCTCTAAACTTCCTCAAAATCATGTCTAGAAAAATAGTTTATATGTTAGAGGATTCTAAAGCTTATAACCTTTAACATTCTCACCATAAACTACAAAGATGCATTTATGAGTTTTTGGATCAAGTTTAGATCACTTTTATTGATATGCATGAACATAAGCATCATAACTAAAAATCCTTAAAGTGAAATTGAAGGCTTCTTACCTATCCACATTTCATAGGGATTTTTGTCAACAAGAGCCAAACAAGCATATCTATTAATCAAATAACATGCAATACTTATAGTTTTTTCTCAAAAGAACTAATCCAACTATGTACCACTCAATATACTTTTGGTCCTTTCCATTAAGGTTTATTTCATTCTTTCTGCAACCCCATTTTGTTGGGGTGTAAATGTGTAATATTTTGATGAACAAGACCTGCATGATTACAGAATTCATCAAATTCTCTTGAGCAATAATCACCACCTTTGTTAGATCCCAACATCTTTATTTTATAATATGTTTTATTTTTAATTATGGCCTTGAATTTCTTAATCTTAGTAAAAGATTCAAATTTAGCATGCATAAAGTAAATCTAGGTGTATGGTCATCAATGAATGACACATAATAATGAGATTTTCCCATATAATTCACATCCACTAGTCTAAACACATCTAAATGAATGATTTCCAATAATCTCCTTTACCTATAACTTCCAACAAGAAATGACGATCTATTCTATTTACTAAACACACAATGCTGACAAAAATCATTTTTACCAGCAAAATAATCAGAAAAATCGTTAACCAATTTTTATTAATAATGGTCCTAAGACCTTTTCACTTATGTGACCTAAATGTTGGTGCCACAACATACATGCATTTTTAGTTTTACCAATTACATTGGTAGAGTGACAAAATGTGGAGGCATTTAGCCTAAACAAAGTCCTAATATGATATCCTCTAGCTGCCACCAAGTGAACCCTCTCACCAACTTGCAACCAGACTTGCCAAATATCACATGCATACTATAATCATTTAACTTGGATATTAAAAGTAAATTTCTTGCAATTCCTAGAATATACAATGTTGAAGCAATCAACCACCAAGATCAAATCTACAACACCAAATAACCTTCTACACAAAAGATGCATGCAACATGAATGTTATATTGCTAATAATGATACAAGAATATATAACATGTATAAGAGAGGCCTTGCTTATAAAGGCAAGGTGAGACATAGGACAACATAGGATTAGGAAAAGTGTCATAATCCTAGGACATGAGACAACTAAAGGATAAGATCACATGTGTACTAGAAACATCTAGACATATCCCTAGTGCCCTAAGTCAACTCATGTGAACATGTGTGAATAGTTCCTAACTAAGAACTAGCTAGATAAAGTTCCTTGTTTACACTATAAGGGTAAACCGGATAGGTAACACCCATGTTCACACTAACACCCCTCCTAAGTGTAACTTAGGGAGGAAAAAAAATGCAAACATGCAAAAATGGGTCTCAGAAACAAGGCTTGATGAGGTACCCATGTACAAACAAGTCTCATAAAAAGAGAAAAGGAGAAAACCTAATGGCAAAAAACTTCTCCCCAAAAGAGAGAAAACATGTAAAGAAAAATATAAAAAAGTGAAGGAAGGAGGAATCGAGAAGACCCCCCAAGGACAACTTACTTCACCCCAAGCATTGATAGAAAATGAAGATAATGAGGTGATGCCAAAGGCTTAGTGAATATGTCTGCAACTTGCTTCTCAGTAGGCAAGTACTCCAACCTAAGAACACCAACCTAGACGAGCTACCTAATGAACTTCATGTGGATGTCAATGTGCTTAGCATGTTGATGCTCCATGGGGTTATGAGAAATGTGAATGACATTCTGATTATCACACCAAAGAGTAGTGGGATGATCAGGAGGAAATCTGACTTAGTCATCAATTGTCAAAGCCACAGAACCTCTTGGCTAGCCAAAACTACACTTTGATACTCAACCTCTATTGATGATAATGCAATAGCTATCTACTTCTTGCAAGACCATGTAATCGAACCAAACCCAAGGTAGAAAACATAACCAGAAATATACTTCTAATCATCAACATCATCAACCCAATCTAATTCAGTGAAGCCCACAATATGAGAAGCTCCTCACATGTAATGAATGCCAAAGTGTTATGTGCACTGGATATACCTTAAGATATGTTTGGCTTCCTTCCAATGAGTTTCATGTGTCTATTGAGAGAAATGGGAGACAAGTCCAATTGTAAAGGAAATATCAGGATGATTGTGTCAAGTACAAAAGACTGTCAACCAACTACTAATACAAAGTAGCATCAAGGGTAGGAGTAGTGCAACTGGTAGACAGTACAACACCTAACTGAAATGGTATAGGGGTAGGCTTGCAATTAACCATGCCAAATATTTGAAGAAAATTAAGGTCATACTTTTGTTGAAAGATGAAGATCCCCTTAGATGTTTGATGAACCTAAAGACTAAGGAAGAAGTGCAGAAGACCAATATTTGTCATATCAAATCACTCCATCAATGCTCATTGAAGACTCTGGATCATGGAGGTGGAACTCCTTGTGAGAATCACATCATCCACATATAGCACAAGAATCAAAAGATCTTCTCCACATTTTTTAGTGTAAATTGTAGGATCAGAATGGCAACATGTGAAGCTAGAAGCAAGAAAAATCTATCCATATTTTTATACCAAGCCCTAGGGGATTGTTTGAGACTATATGATGAACAACAATACCTGTAAACAAGTGAAGTCTTACAAAAAACCTAGAGGTTGCTCCATGTAGATCTCCTCATGAAGATCATCATGCAATAAAGTACTCTTCACATCCATATGATACACTAACCATCCCTGAGATGTAGCTAGATAAAGTACAAGATGAGTGGAATCCATCTTTGCGATAGGAGAAAATGTATTAGAGTAGTCAATACCCTCAACCTAATAAAACCCCTTACCAACAAGATAGGCCTTGTACTTGTCAATAGAACCATTAGCTGCATATTTGGTGTGGTAAACCCACTTGCATCAAACCAACTTTCTTCCTGTAGAAAGAGGAACAAGATCTCAAGTATGATTCTTCATCAAAGAAGACTACTCCTTTGCCATAGCACTATCCCACTCTGGAATACCTGTAGCATCTAAAAACTTTTGAGGATCTACTGAAATGGCATGAATCAAAATACTAAAACCTACTATCTATGAATGAGTACAATGAGTATCTGTGGGATCACCAACAAGAGGACCAATAGGTCCTCAAGAGTAGTGTGGGTCTAACAAGGAAAAACTAGTGTATGAGGATGTGGTGGAGTAGGACCATAATCTGTATCATCCTAAAGAAGAAAAATATCCTCAAGTGATAATGAAGAAGTGAACATCATGAGTGATAGGATCAAATAACCTTTAAGCCTTCACATCCTCACAATAGCCAACAAAGATCAAAGGTTGTCTCTTCTCCATTACCTTATGTTGATCATTTAGAATGAATGCCCAATCCTCACTACTCAATACTTTGAAGAAGGATACACCATGCTTAAAATGGGACCAAGCCTTGTTGGGAGTCATATTCCAAATGTATTTGTGAGTCATACGGTTCTGAATATAGTTGGCACAATTGACTGCTTCAACCCAAAACATTGGAGCCATAGACCTAGACTGAATCATACAATTTTTCATCTCTCATAAATTCATGTTCTTCCTTTCAATCACACCATTCTACTAAGGAGTGTAAGGAATGAAAAATTGATGTTGAATTCCATGCTCACTATAGAAATCTTGAAAATCCAAATTCACATACTCCCCCCATTATCTATGCATATCTGTCAAAGAGAAAGACTTGACTACTTCTCCACAAATGCCTTGAAAGTCTTTAAAGTAGCAAAAAAATTAGTCTTTTACTTAAGAATGTACACCCATGTGCATTGTGAGAAGTGAGCACATACTTGGCCCCTAAAAATAGAGTTGGAAAGGGCATGAGATCACTATGTGTAGATCAGGGAAAATCTGAGCACATGCATGAATCATCAATAGAAACTAAAAAACTATCTAAATCTAAGCTACAAAGCCCTTATCCAACAATGAAGCACAAGATGAACATAGAAATCAAATGATAAAAGTAACAATATCTAAATTCCTATGCCAAAGTTGATTCTCCTCCATTGCTCTTCTCCATTTTGCTTTGATTTCTCTCAGATTTGCAACATGCAAGAGATATGATAAGCTCAATGTGAATGATAGCAAAATCTTGAAGATTATGATTGTGGTTAGCCTTGAAATGAAGGTGAAGGCTTTCTTTTATAGAGGGCTTGGAGTTGAATGAAGGGTGAGGATTGAAAGGTGAATTGTGTGATGTGGGCGACTAAGATTAAAAGGTGATTTAAGATAACCCCTTTCATTTAATAAAAGGTAGTGGTGTGACCAGTGTGTAGATGAGAATAGAGGTAACCTAACTTAAATAATAAATCTATTTAAATTAGTTGGTAGTGTGACAAGGCATTTAATGATGGTTGTAGTGTCACACATAATTCAAATAAAAAATTACTTAAATTATGAGACAAGGACATGTGTTGTGATGAGAATAAAAGTGAGGGATAATTTAAATAAATATTTTATTTATTTAAATTAGATGATGGAGGAATTAATTATAATAAATATGATTTATTTAATTAATTGGCTAATTTTATTTAAATAAATATTTTATTTATTTAAATTAGAGGAAAGGTGGGAAATTAATAAAATAAATAAGATTTATTTTAATTAATTGGCTAATGGGATAAATAGGATTAAAATGGGATTAGGGTCAGAATTAGTTAAATAAATATGATTTATTTAACTAATCAGGTGATGAAAGGGGTATTTGAGGCTCTTAGGACAAAATGTCATAAGATGTCTCAAGTAATGTATCAACAAGGTGATGTTGTAAGAGATGGACAATTTAGGTGTCTACACTACGAACCAACTCCAAGGGCATTAAAGCTCTTGTAGCCTTACCCTTAGGAAAGGGATCCTAATGGTGTTTTCCAAGTACATAACCTAGACAAACTCCCTCTCTACAAGAAATCTTAGGAAGAGAAACAACCAAATCCTATGTGTTCAATTGCTAAAGATACCTGTAGTTCAGATGTCCAAACCATTTATGCCAAAGTTTGCTCAAGGCATTAGCATGTACTGTAAGAGATGATCTTAATGAAGAATCAAATCCATCAAATATTTATAGTCAATATACATGATCTACTCTCCCTATAGCAACAACTCTCTTAGGATCATGTATCTATCTAATAACCACATTGTGAGGAGTAAACTCAACTATCTTTCCCATCCCTAGAATGATAAATCTGATATATGGAGAGAAGATTTGTAAAAATCTTGGGAACAAGAAGAACATCCTCAATTCAACCATCTTGCAATTGAACGGTGCCTATCCCAAATACTAGAATCTGTGAAGAGTTACCCACTACAATTTGAGAAGTGCTAGCATAAAAAAGAGACTCAAGTAGATCAAGTGAATTGGTCATATTATGTGAAGCACCTAAATCAAGTATCTAGCTTACTGAAGATGAATGTAAACCAAGTACAAAAAGAGATTGTACTATATTAATAGAGGAGGGCATGGAGATAGAAATATTGTGTTGTCTCATGGCTTCCTCCAAAGGCTCTAACCTCTAAAGCAATGGGACTCATCATGACCTAGTTTGTCACAAAAAGAAAAATGTCACATTTCTTCTCCTTTGTATTGGAGGTAGAATCATTAGAGTTGGAAGAAGTAGGAGAAGGATATTGCAAGCATGTGCCTAACCAATGTTGTCAATGATGTCAACATATCTATGTTGTCATTGGTGTCAACTGTGGTCTTGTTTTGATGCTTTCTTGTAAAGAGTTAAGTGTTCAAGTAAATAAGTATTATTGATACAACAGAATAGTCGAGTAGATTGCTCCACATTTCTTGTAGAATGAATATCATTGTCTGCAGATTGGAAGTTATTTAGATGCATGTCTAAAGATGCTATGTTCCAAGTTTGAACCTCCAGTATGAAGATTTGAGCGAGTTATGTTCACCAGAGTGAAAACTACTTTTTCTATATATTTGGTGATGACAGGGAAAATGTATTATGCTCCGCATTCCTCTGCATTTAAGTATTTAAGTCTGCGGTTCTGGAATCAAGTTTGCAATGATGATAAGTTCCTTCAACTCTAATGGTTCATGATTTGGTGGTCTAAAAGTGATCTTTTCCTTATGATAGTAGCTGACAATGTTGTTTATGTGCTATGATTTGAAGAATCTTCTTGACAGAGTGGTTATAGATTGTGCAGTTGTTCCTAGTGATTGCAATGTGCTTGTGGATGTCTCCTAATCATGTTACTACCTTTGAACTAGTTTTCAAAGAGAATTATGGATCGTAGATGAAGACTATTCTTAGAAGACTTAGTGATAACACCAGTCTTGGTCAACCTGGTTGTTTTCACTACTTGAAGAAATGCATTGAAGATTGTATTTGAGTCCCAGCTAAGGCATAACATGATCCACATACATCTTTCCCTTACCTAATCTTTTTTAGGTCCAAACCTATTTCTATGTATGTTTGTATTACCGACCTTGGAGATTGTTCCAATGGTTGATGAATATAATGCTAACCTTGATGTACATTCTAATGTTGATGAATTGTATAAAAGCATGTAATGTAGTTGCGAAAAAGATGTATGTGTGTCAAAATGAAAAGATAAGTGTGAAGGTGTAAGAAGAGCATAGCAAAGGTGTTATATTGTGCATCAATGGAACTAAACCCAGGCATGAAGTAGATACTATCAAATCAATTCACCAATCCTTTCTAGTGAGCCACCCCTTGGCAGTGAACCCTAACATTTGCATTGAGCATCTTGGGAAATGAGCCTCTAATTTTCAGTATTACTATAACTTATTTATTTTTGTGGGCTAACACCCACCATGGTTTTTTCCTTATAGGGTTTTCCACATAAAATTTCTAGTGTCTCATGTGTTATTGTGTTGAGCTTCTTGTTTCATGCTTTCATGATTAATCTTAATAACAATGATTAAGAATTTGATGTGTTGATATTCATAAGTGGTTAAAATTTTGTGACAACTAATTCACCCCCCCTCTCAGTTGTCCTATGCATTTCAATAATTAGTATCAGAGCCAAGTTCCTTGAAAGAAAGTCTAGCCACTTGAAGAAGATCCAGGATGTCTTACATGAAGGAAGCTCCACAGTTTGATGAAACAAATTATGCTCTCTGGAAGGTATGAATGAAAATCCACCTCCTTTGTCTTGGCTATAAAGTGTGGAAAGCAACAGAGACAAAGTATACCTTGCCTCATAATGAGTTGCAAACTGAAGATGAAATTAAAGAATATGAGTTAAACATAAAAGATAGAGATGCTCTGTTGAGTGCCTTATTTAACACTAAGTTGATAAAGGTCATGGATTTGGAATCTGCTTATGAAGTCTGGGAAAAGCTGGAAAAACCATATGAAGGAGATGATTCTATAAAGAGTGCCAAATTCTAGGGCCTAAAAGTAAAATATGAGGGTTTAAAAATGAACGAAGATGAAAACATAACTGCCTTCATGCAAAAGGTTGATGGAATTGTTAATCAACTAAAAGGTATGGGAGGAAGTATTAATGAGAAGGAAGTTGTGATGAAAATTCTTAGGTCACTACCTAAGTCCTACAGTCACAAGGTAGCTACAATTGAAGAAGTAATGATAGTGCAAGATGTCAATAAGGATTAGTTGCTTGGAAATCTTATAGCCTTTGAGATGAGAGAGTTTGGTGATGCCCTACCGAAGGTTGAAACTACTTTCAAAGCCAGTACTTCAGAGAAGATCTCTAGAGTAGAGAATTACAAGGTGGAACTTGGTGATGAGCTTGACAAATTGAAGCCAATTTTTTTGACAGGCTACAAAGATGTCCTGGTAAGTTCAAAGGAAAATTACTTTTCAAATGTTTTACATGTGGTAAGGTTGGTCACTATGCTTCTAAATGTCCTGAGAGAATTGAAATAAATAGAAAAAGATTTGAGAGTAGACCTAGGGTTCCAAAGAAATGCTACTATGTTAGAGATCTTGATGATGAAGGTGTGATAGATGATGAATCTGATGATCCTAGTACTAGTGCAAATGAATGCTTGTTTATTGCAATTAAATAAGAACATGTGTCTACTAATCCTGCTAGCTGTGTGAAGGAAGAAAAACCAGTGGAAGAAAGTGCTTTGGCTATGCAAGTTGAAAAAGATAAGGATGAACAGATTATTGATAGTGGATGCTCGCATCCCCTGACCAATGACAAAAGTAAGTTTGTGAGTTTGGAAAAGTATGATGGAGGATTGGTTAGGTTTGGAGATAATGCAACTAGTAAGATTTGTGGAAAAGGGTCTATTTCTTTTGATGGAAAGCATAACATAGATAATGTTCTATATGTGAAGGGATTAAAACATAATCTTTTGAGTGTTGGTTAGATGTGTGACAAAGGATATGATCTGAGATTCAAAGACAATGTGTGCAAGATCATGGAAAGCTCTAGAACAGTGATTGCTATCGGTAAGAATAATAGAGGTAACATTCACCAATTAAAAGGAACTAATGACTATTGTTTAGTGGCTCAGACAGATGAGAGTTGGCTGTGGCATAGAACAATGTGTCATATCAATTTTGACAATTTGGTGAAGATAAGATCTACACAGACTATAAGAGATTTGCCTAAACTTGTGATTCCTACCAACACCATTTGCAAGGAGTGTCAATTTGGGAAACAAACAAGAACAAGTTTCAAAAGAAAAGAACAATTTTCTACTGGATTACTGGAGCTAGTACATATAGATATGTGTGGTCCCACAAGAACAAGAAGTCTGCAAGGTGACATGTATTTTATCCTGCTTATTGATGATTATTCTATAATGACTTGGGTCACTTTTCTAAAAGAAAAATCTGAATCCCTAGACAAGTTCAAAGTTTTCAAGGCTATGGTTGAAAATGAGTTAGAATTAAGGATCAAATGCTTAAGGTCTGATAGAGGAGGTGAGTTATCAAATGAATTTAATATTTTATGTGAAGAACAAGGGGTAAAGAGACAATTTTCTGCACCTAGGACTCCTCAACAGAACAGAGTTGTTGAAAGAAATAGCATGACAGTTCAAGAGGCTGCCAGGACTATATTAAAGGAAGTTGACCTACCGGAAGTATACTAGAGAGAAGCCATACATACCTGCTATGTACATCCTAAATAAAGTTCAAGTCAAAGGTAACAGCTCTAAACTCCTTTTGAATTATGGTATACAAGAGTTCATACAATGAAGTATTTCAAAGTTTTTGGAAGAAAATGTTATATCAAAAGAGATGATAAACTAGCCAAGTTTGATGCTAGATGTGATGAAGGAATCTTTCTTGGTTACTCTACCAAGAGTAAGGCCTACTAGTGCTACAATAAGAGACTAAAAAAGATTGTTGAGAGTGCTAATGTGAAAGTGGATGAAGGCAATGAAAGAATATCAGATATGAGTTGCGATGAACCAGATGAACCTGTGACTATAGTGAATGAAGAAAAAGTTGAGCAAGAAGATAGTCAGGATGAAGAAGAGGCTCCAAAAACTATTGTTAAGACTCCCATGTATGTAAGGATTAATCATTATGAAGATCAGATTATAGGTGACAAAAACAAAGGGGTGTTGACAAGGAAAAGAGTTGCAGAGGAACAAGTTAATTGTTGTTTTCTTTCAAAGGTTGAACCAAAACTGTGAATAAAGCTTGAAATGATGAAAATTGGGTAAAACCCATGGAAGAAGAACTAATGCAAATAGAGAAGAATCAAACTTGGGAATTGGTTCCTAGACCTGCTGATAAAATGTCATTGGAACCTAATGGGTTTTCAAGAACAACCTGAATGAAAATGGAGAAGTTGTAAGAAACAAAGAAAGGCTTGTGTGTAAAGGATACTCTCAAATTGAAGGAATAGATTTTGAAGAGACTTTTGCTCCAACGGCTAGGATTGAAGCAATCAGAATATTTTTGAAATTTGTAGCTCACAGAGATTTCAAAGTGTATTAGATGGATGTGAAGTCTGCATTCTTGAATGGTGAGTTAGAAGAGGAAGTTTACATTGAGCAACCAGAAGGGTTTCAGTTATCAAAACAAGGTGATATGGTGTGCAGATTGAAGAAGGCATTGTATGGACTAAAGAAAGCCCCCAGAGCCTGTTAGGCAAGGTTAGACAAATATTTGTTGCAATTAGGGTTCAGTAAAGGCATTGCAGACAGTAATCTATATTTCAAAATCAATGATTATTAAATCTTAATTGTTGAAGTTTTGTTGATGACATTATCTTTAGAGGAAATGATGGTATGTGCATGAAGTTTGTAGGAGGAATGCAAGATGAATTTGAGATGTCTATGTTTGGTGAAATTAATTTATTTCTAGGCCTACAAATCACTCAATTAGATAAAGGAATCTCATTTCTTAGTCTAAGTATGTGAAAGAGTTGTTGAAGAAGTTTGGGATGGAGGACTCCAAACCAGTATGTACTCCCATGGTGACTGGCTGCAATTAAAGAAAAACTGATGAATCACCTAAGACTGATCAGAAGAGGTACAGATCTATGATTGGAGGATGACTTTATCTAACTCAAAACAAACCTGATATAATGCATGCAGTATGTCTTGTGGCAAGATTTCAAGAAGATCCTATAGAATCACATGCGATGGTAGTCAAGAGAATCTTGAGGTGTTTGAAAGGTACATCATATCATGGCTTATGGTATCCAAAGGATAATAATTTCACTCTCACTGATTATACAGATGTAGATTGGGCTAGTGATGTTGATGACAAAAAAAGTACAAGTGGAGATGCTTTCTTCTTGGGTAATAGGTTGGTTTCATGGCTGAGTAAGAAACAAGATTTGATCTCCTTGTCCATTGCAAAAGTAGAGTATATTACAATAGAATATTGTTGTACTCAAGTGTTGTGGATGAAGTAGACTTTGAAGGATATAAGAGTTATGTATGAAGATCCAATTACAATCTTTTGTGACAATACAAGTGCCATAAACATTTCAAAGAATCCAGTGATGCACTCAAGAACAAAGCATATATTAATAAGGTATCACTTTTTGAGAGAGAAGGTGATAGAAAATGAAGTAAAGATGAAATATGTGTCCACAAAGGATTAGATTACATATATTTTCACTAAGCCTCTGCCTAAGGATACCTTCGAGCATCTTAGAGAAAAGTTAGGGGTTATTACCCCTCTTGCTCTGAACTAAGATGTATAAGAATGCATCAGTCTAGTGGTGTCTAAAGCCTCATTCTTTGATTTGGATTGATGTTTTGATGGCTACCTCTCAAGGGGGTAGCAAGCGTTCCTAACAAAGAGCAGTAAGTGTTATAGTATTCATGAAAGAGTGATTTGATTAGAGCAGCTGAGTGCAAGTATGTGCCCTTTGCCATTGATGTTAAAGGGGTAGAGAAATCATGTGAAAAACTCAGGGGGAGAAAGAGTACAAATGTGTAAAAAAAGGAGGGGTATCTTGTCTTGATGGTCACTACAATTATTCACATCATATGTTGTCATCAATGACAAAGGGGGAGATTGTTGTAAGTATGTACCTAACCAGTGTTGTCATTGATGTCAACATTTTTGTGTTGTCATTGGTGTCAACTGTGCTCTTGTTTTGATGCATGCTTGTAAAGAGTTAAGTGTTGAAGAAAATAAGTAATCCTGATAAATTAGATCAGTCAAGTAGATTGCTCCACATTTCTTGTAGAATGAATATCCTTGTCTATGGATTGGAAGTTATTTAGATGCTATGTTCCAAGTTTGAACCTCCAGTATGAAGATTTGAGTGAGTTATGTTCACCAGAGTGAAAATTGTTTTTTCTGTATATTTCATGATGACAGGGAGAATATATTATGCTCTGCATTCCTCTGCATTTAAGTATTTAAGTCTGCAGTTCTAGAATCAAGCTTGCAATGATGATAAGTTCCTTCAACTCCAATGATTCATGATTGGTGGTCCACAAAAGATCTTTTCCTTATGATAGTAGCTAACAATGTTGTTTATGTGCTCTAGTTTGAAGAATCTTCTTGATAGAGTGGTTATAGATTGTGTGGTTGTTCCTGGTGATTGCAATGTGCTTGTGTATGTCTATTGATCATGTTCTTACCTTTGAACTGGTCTGTAAAGAGAATTATGGATCGTAAATGAAGACTATTCTTAGAAGACTTAGTGATAACACTAGTCTTGGTCAACCTGGTTGTTTTCACTACTTGTGGAGATGCACTGAAGATTGTGGAAGCATGTTGTGGCATGGAAGATTGCATTTGAGTCCCAACTAAGGCATAACATGATCTGCATACATCTTTCCCTTAGCCAATCTTGTTTAGGTCCAAACCTATTTCTATGTATGTTTGTATTGCTGACCTTGGAGATTGTTCCAATGGTTGATGAATGTACTGCCGAACTTGATGTACATTCCAACTTTAATCAATTGTATAAAAGCATGTAATGTAGTTGCAAAAAGATGTATGTGTGAAAAAATGAAAAGATAAGTGTGAAGGTGTAAGAAGAGCAGAGTAGAGGTGTTGTATTGTGCTTCAATGGAACTGATCCCAGGCATGAAGTAGATGAAAGGAAGCTAGGTATGCGAAAATTGCTTCCTACACTAATCTATTGAGGAAAGGGCTATGCAAATTCAAATTTATCCTAATTATTACAGCAATGTTAAACCATTAAAATGAGATATTGCAGCAAAACACAAGAGCCAGAAAGTAGACAGAAGAAGAGAGATAAAGATTTGCGGTGGGGAAAACCCTTATCAGGTGAAAAACCCCACACTCAGAAACCTGCACAATGTATTAACAAATCTGAAAGAATGTTTACAATACACTTGCAATTCAAGATTCAATGGTCTTCGACACTCGTGTCTGGAGTCAATCCAGTAGCATAACAGTACCTATAAACTTGTGATACAAACTCCATCTCCAAGCACCTATTTAAATAGGAAATACAAGGCAATATTGGACCTTTCTTGGAATGGGTGTCCAACATGGCTTCATGGACCAAAACCCATGCCCAAGGACACTTGGTCAACATTGTAGAATGTGCTTGACACTTGTCAACAGCTCCCATCCCAAAGGGGTCACCTATTTCCAAAATAGGCTATGACAGATGCTCTTACAACACTTATGACCATCATAGAATTTGTCATAACGGTTACAACTTACAGCTATAAGAGAATCTGTCATACACATGCTATAAATAGCATATTCTCTTACAACATGTCATATTCCACCTTGGGGCACCCAAATATGCCTTATTCAAAGATTCTTCATGACACATGTCATCACCTATCTTACAACCTTCTATTTATGACTCTTACATGTCATCACCTGTCTTACAACCTTCTATTTCTGACTCTTACATGTCATAGATTCGTCATAGGAATCCATCATAACCGTTTCGGTCAAACATTCATTACACAACATGGAGGATGCTGACACATGGTAGAATATTCCTACCACTAAGTGGGATGCCTATCTCCTCATGTGAGGACAAAATAACAAGTTGTCATATTCCATGTAGGATTGACACATCACCATGCCACATCCCACAATATGACAATATGGAATTTCCAAATATTTACAACATAGGTAATTAAATAATAAATACAAACATTACAAATGTAGAGAATTATCAAGGTTGAGACACCTTAATTCCCAACATTCTCCGACTTGTCGAACACCTTGTAAGAGCCAATAGAAAAATAGGATTTAACTACTATAGGTCGAGAGGTCCATAGACTCCGAACACCATCTGAACTTCTCTATGCTCACCGGTTTTGTCAATGCATCTGCAACATTCTTCAAAGTATCTACCTTCTCCAAATTTACCTTTCCATCCTCAACCGTGTCTCTCACGAAGTGAAACTAAATATCAATGTGCTTGGTTCTGGCATGGAAAGTTAGATTATTTGCAAAGCAAATTGCACTTTGATTGTCACAACTGATCGTGATTTGACCTACATCAACACCAATATCAGAATACAATCTCTTAAGCCAAATGGCTTCCTTACAAGCATGAGTTGTTGCCATGTATTCAGCTTCTGTCATGGACAAAGTAACAATAGGTTGTCTCTTACTCATCCAACTAATAGCACCACCAAACACTATAAAAACATAAGCACTAGTGGATCTCCTACTGTTAATCTCACCTGCCCAATCTGAATCCATAAATCCACGAATATCAATAGAATGCAGAGGTCCTAAAACATTACCATGATAGCAAATGGAATAATTGAAAGTACCCCTCAAATATCTGAACACTCGCTTAACTGCATCCCAATGAACCCGTCCAGGATTAGCCATAAATCGACTAAGGACTCCCACTGCTTGGGCAATGTCTAGTCTTGTGTAGACCATAGCATACATCAAACTGCCAATAACACTAGCATAAGGTACTCTGCTCATGTCCTCCACCTCACTAGGAGATTTTGAACAATCCTCAATAGACAACTTTGTCCCCAAAGAAACGAGAACAAACAATGGTCTACAAATTGCCATGCTGAATTTGTCCAACACGATCTTCGCATACTTACACTAGCTTAACCAAAGTTTTCTGTTGATTCTGTCTCTTCTGATTCCATTCCTAGAATGTACCTAGCTGCCCCTAAATCTTTCATTTTAGACTGTGCTAACAACTAAGATTTAAAATCAGAAATCATATTCTTACCCTTCCCAATGAGCAACATATCATCAACATACAATGCAACAATGAGAATATAATCACCATCAAATTTATAATACACATAGTGATTTGATTTCGATCTCACAAATCCAATTGACAACACAAAGGCATCAAACTTCAAGTACAATCTCCTAGGGGATTGCTTCAAACCATACAAAGACTTTTTAAGTTTACAAACCAAATTTTCTTTACCTTTCACCATGTAATGCTCTAGCTGTGACATGTAGATTTCTTCCTCCAAGTCACCATGAAGGAAAGTTGTCTTCACATCCATTTGTTCTATGTCCAAGTCATAAGCTACTGCGAGAGACAACAAGAATTGAATGGATGTAATCTTTGCAATGGGAGAGATCTCACCATAATCTATACCTTCCACTTGTGAATACCCCTTCGCAACCAATCTGGCCTTATACTTCTCAACACTGCCATCTGCACCAATTTTCTTCTTGAACACCCATTTGCATCCAATGGGTTTCCGTCTAGGAGGCAAAGGCACCAAGTCCCAAGTTTGATTCTTTTCCAAAGAAGCCATTTCCTCCTCCATGGCCTCCTTCCAGTAATCTACATCCTTCATATCCAAAGCCTCTGATACAATACTAGGTTCATCACTGGTAGTAAGAAAAGCATAAGCACAACTAGAATCAAGCAATGTAAAACCAAACCTTTTAGGTTGCTTTCTTATCCGTGTAGACCTCCTCAAGAGCTAAGGTTGAGGTTTAGCTTATTCATCTGAGCTTTCAGAGTTGCTAGAGCTCTCCTCATCATCAGGTCCAACATTGTCTTTCTATTCAGTCTTCTTAGGGGTGAGAGGAAACTGAACAACATCCTCTTTCTTTTCTTTTTCTTTTGGCTGCAAAATAGTGGAAGAAGGTGTAAGCTCTCTGAAGATGACACTTCTGTTATACAACACTTTTTTAGCCATCGAGTCTCAAAGCTTGTATCCTTTCACACCAACATGATAGCTGATGAAGATACACTTAATAGCTTTGTTCTCCAACTTGGATCACTTCTCCCTAGGCACATGTGCATATGCCTCACAACCCAAAACACGAAGATGTCTTACTAAAGGCTTTCTACCAGACCACACCTCCATGGGTGTCTTTCCAACAAGAGCTGATGTAGGAGATCTGTTTACCAGATAGAAAGGAGTGGCAACAACTTCAGCCCAAAACTTTTGTTCTAGGCCAGCTCCACTAAGCATACTCCTAGCCTTCTCCATTAGTGTCCTATTCATCCTCTCTGCAACTCCATTTTTCTGCAGGGTGTAAGGAGTTGTCTTATGCCTTTCAATCCCAAGTTCCTTGCAATACTCATTGAATTCTATAGAACAAAACTCACCACTGTTATCAGTTCTTAAACATTTAATCTTTTTACTAGTCTGATTTTCAGCAAAGGCTTTAAACTCCTTAAACTTGCTATAGACTTTAGATTTGTTTATGTGAAAATAAATCCATGTCCTTCTATTGTAATCATCTATAAAAGATACAAAGTATACAGATTTTGATAACGAAGGAACATTAACAGGACTAAACACATCAGAATGAATAAGGTCCAACACACTAGAAGACTTATGAGAACTCGAGTAAAACTAAACACATTTTTGTTTTCCATAAATGTAATGTTCGCAAAAGTCAAACTCAAGATTACAATCATCTAACCCCTCAATGATGTTCTTATTTTTCAGGGTACGCAAACCCTTCTCACCAATGTGGCCAAATCTCTTATGCCATAACATTGTCTTTTCAGTAGGAAGTTTAGCTTCTAATGCATGATTACAACCATCAAGATTAGAAACAATAGATTTCTTCACTACTCATTTAGATGGTGGAGATGAAGTGACTGCGGCCCTCTTCCTTGAGTCAAAAGAACTATTGCATTATGAAATGCATGCTTCTAGCTAAAATAGAGTACCTCTCCGAGTACCCTTAGCAAGCACCATAGATTCTCTAGTCATCTTGCATCCTTCTTTCGAAAGGACAACCTGCACACCTGTATCATTCAAACTACTTACAGAAAGCAGGTTCTATACTAAGCCTGGGATGTACATAACCCTAGAGATCCCCTTCACTCGACCATCAAGGAATTGGATAGAGACTCTTCCATGACCAATGATCTTCAGATGAGAGTCGTCACCCAGATACACCTTTCCACCATCAAACTCCTCATACGCAGTGAACCAATCTCGATGCGAGGTCATGTTGAATGATGCACCAAAGATGATTAGCCACATATCATCAGATGCATGGGTTTCTAGGCCTGCAATGAAAGCATCACTATCATCTTGTGATTTGTCAGAATATGAATCAGGAGCTTTCTTCTTTTTCTTCTTCTCCTCTTTACATTCCTTTTGAAAATGCTCGGTCTTGCCACAGTTCCAACAAAGAGCCTTAGACTTTCCAGGAGATTTGGATCTCCCACGGGATTTGGATCTACCCTTCTCAGCTTTCTTGTCCTTCTTCTTCCCTTTCTCCTTGGGTCTTCCACAAACTGCAAGGGCCTCTTTGACTACCTCAGAAGACTTTCTCCGCATCTCTTCAGACAATAGCAAAGAAACCACCTCTTCCATTTTGAATGTGGATGTGGTGCTTCCGATTGCCATGACAAGATGATCCCATGAGTCTGGTAGAGAACAAAGCAGGGTCATACACCGATCCTCCTCCTCCATCTTTACACCAATAGATGTTAATTGTGCAACCAACATGTTGAAAGCATTCATATGTTCAGCAACAAATCCTCCATCCTCCATTTGAAGAGAATACAACTTCTTTCTCAGAAAAAGTTTATTAACTAGGGATTTGGCTTGATACACATCCCCCAACTTCTTCCAAAGGAGTTTTGTGGTAGTCTCCTCATGGACATTTAACAACACACAATCAGAAAGAGTAAGTCTAATGAGACCCTTAGCCTTCTGATCCTTGAGACCCTAGTCATCTTGTGACATTATAGCTAGTTTAGTTCTGTTCACACTATCCCAAAGGTCTCGGTCAATGAACATGTCTTCCATCTTGAGCTTCCACAACTCAAAATTACTGCCATTAAACTTCTCTACTTCAAACCTTCCTGATGTGCCTGCCATCTCCTTGCTGGAATAAGATACAGAATGCTCTAGATAGACTCCCACTCAACCTAAGATTAGCTCAAAAATCCCCTACCCAACAACTAGGACCAAATGTGATCAAGCTCTGATACCAACTGAAAGGAAGCTAGGAATGCAAAAATTGCTTCCTACACTAATCTATTGAGGAGAGGGCTATGCAAATTCAAATTTATCCTAACACAAGATCCAGAAAGTAGACAGAAGAAGAGAGACAAAGATTTACGGTGGGGAAAACCCTTATCAGGTGGAAAACCCCACACTCAGAAACCTTCACAATGTATTAACAAATCTAAAAGAATGTTTACAATACACTTGCAATGCAAGCTTCAATGGTCTTTGACACTCATGTTTGGATTCAATCTGGTAGCATGACAGTACCTATAAACCTGTGATACAAACTTCATCTCCAAGCACCTGTTTAAATAGGAAATACAAGGCAATATTGGACCTTTCTTGGAATGGGAGTCCAACATGGATTCATGGACCAAAACCCATGCCCAAGGACACTTGGTCAACATTGTAGAATGTTCCTGACACTTATCCACAGCTCCCATCCCAAAGGGGTCACCTATTTCCAAAATGGGCTATGACAGATGCTCTTATGACACTTACGACCATCATAGAATCTGTCATAGCGGTTACAACTTACAGCTGTAAGAGAATCTATCATACACATGCTATAAATAGCATATTTTCTTACAACATGTCATATTCCATCTTGGGGCACCAAAACATCCTTATTCAAAGATGATTCATGATACATGTCATCACTTGTCTTACAGCCTTCTATTTCTAACTCTTACATGTCATAGATTCGTCATAGGAATATGTCATAACTATTTTGGTCAAACATTCCTTACACAACATGGAGGATACTAACACATGGAAAAATATTCCTACCACTAAGTGGGATTCCTATCTCCTCATGTGAGGACAAAATAATAAGTCATATTCCATTTAGGATTGACACATCATCATGCCACATCCCACAACATGACAATATGGAATTTCCAAATATTTACAACATAGGCAATTAAATAATAAATAGAAACATTACAAATGCAGAGAATTACCAAGGTTGAGACACCTTAATTCCCAATAGTAGATGCTCTCAAATCAGTTCACCAATCCTTGTCAGTGAGCTAATCTTGGTAGTGAGCCCTAACATTTGCGGTGAGCATCTTGGGCAGTGAGCCTCTAATTTTTTGTATTGCTATAACTTAATTATTTTTGTGGGCCAACACCCACCATGGTTTTTCCCTTATAGGTTTTTCCATGTGAAAATTCTAGTGTCTGATGTGTTATTGTGTTGAGCTTCTTGTTTCATGCTTTCATGATTAATCTTAATAATAGTGAATCTTAAGAATTTGATGTGTTTATATTCATAAGTGGTTAAAGTTTTGTGACAACAAATTTACCTCCCCCTCTCAGTTGTTCTATGCATTTCAACAATGGAGTGGGCTTCTGATTGTTCTTCTACTTTGGTTTGAAGGGAGGCTCACTACTAAGAGGATATTTTATCTTGGGATTCTTCTCATTCTTCCCTTTACCCTTGGAAGATGAAGCCATCAAGGCTTGACTCTTAGAACTAGGAAGTGCATCCATCTGAAGTAACTTGGCCTGCTTCCAAGTAAGGTACTCACAAAACAACTCAAAGATGGCCATCTTAAAGTCTATCCCCAAGGCATCCATAGTAGAATAGAAGGTAGATGAAAACACCTAAAATGGACCCTTCAATTTTGATAGAATCAAGGAGATACATTCCTTATGAGTTTTATCATGTCCACATCATTTTAAGTGTGACAATAGTAAGTTGAATTTCACTAGAAAATCTTGGATCGAAGGAAAGTTATCTAGAGAGAGTGATTACAATTCTTCTTCTATTTGCAATATTCATAATTCATTGATTGTTCCATACAATTCTTCAAGTTTATCCCAAACTTGCTTAGGTGTTTTACACTCTACAATATGAAACAAAAAATTATCTAATACATGCAATCCTATGAGCCCCATAGATTCATCTAATTTGTTCTTGTAAGCAAATATTTCAAACTCCTTAGTGAAACTAGGTAGATTATCTTCTAACATTTTCCAGAGTCCCTTAGATTGCAGTAGTTTTTTTCATTTTTAACTTTCATGTGTGATAGTTATGTGGAGTGAGTGGTTGCATAGACACTCTTTCCACCATGTGTAGTAGAAATAAACCAAGAGAGTAAAGTCAAATGGGAACTTAAATCATGCCTTACACTCCCCTAAACTATATTAACAATGTAATTGCAACCCCCAACAAATTACAATGAAGAAATTTTGCAATTTGTACAATTGACAGGCTTAAATCGACTCTTTATAAACAATTTTAAGAAAACAATGCTTTTCAAAGGAGAAAATAAAGGTTAAAATGAGATTCCTTTCAATTTTCTAAGTAATTTCAAAAAATGTTTACCAAATTTAGACTCCGTATGCAAAATTTATGCAACTTGCAAAAAAGAACATAAGCTATTGTTGGCCCATGATTACCATTGAACCAAAAGGTCAACCTTCTAATTTTTGCAAGCGCCAGAGTTAATGAATCAACGGGAGGTGGTTAGTCCATGTCACGAATCCCATGGGGAGCACTGACCATCTGCCAACAAACTCCCCCCAGTGTTACCTAGGGGGATTCAAACCTCTGCCCTTTCACTCTAATACCAATTGCTGAATTAGGTCCAGACAACTAAGAGGGGGGTGAATTAGTTGTCACACAATTTTTACAATTTCTACCTTTAATCTTCCTTTACAACTTATAATCAAATCAATGATGTAAACATTTCAGCATCAATCAATAACACATGAGCAGAAACATAAATAATATACTTGACGCCAAGATTTTTGATGTGGAAACCTAGTTAAGGGAAAAACTACAGTGGGGGTTAACCCACAAAGATTACACTCTGTTAAAAGTATTATAATGGGGAATGCACATGCATTTGGGATCACTGTCCAAAGCTCACTACTTAAAAGAAGGCTCACTGCCTATAAGGAAGAAAAGTTACAATAAGTTTGAACTGATATTTAGCATCTATCAATGCTGGAGTTCAGTTCCAGTTAAGCATAGAAAACTGACTTGATACACTTCATCCTTACTCTAATCTTCTTACTGCTCTGCTAGCATCTAAACTTTTGATCTCTACTTCTTTTCGCAATTACTCCATAGTCACAACACACACACACACACACACCAAAATCATCCAATTCCATCAAATATATATATCCGCAACATGATCTACAATCATTTTACCAGTCAGTTTCAAGAACATTTAGAACTTTGTCGAGTACTCTGCTCTGTCAGCTAGATCCATACATAATATGAGATGCAGACCAAAAATTACACTTGTAAATCATCAATCATGTCAGCTATCATTACTTATCATCACCAATTGCCTAATAAACAACTTCTATACATCTGGTATTAAGATTATTCACAAGGTTGGCCTCTTCTTCTTCTGTTTGTTCTGTCAAACTAAAACCTGATACTCAGAAGCTAATATCTTTTGAGTCCATCTTCGGAGGACAAAACTCTAGATTTAGAGTGTCTTGACAATGCTTACAACTACCTCAGATCTGCAACAAACCATGCCTTTCCACCAGAGAGATCCAGACCAAGGTACCAGACCTTGTCACCTACTCTATTCCTGACTACCCAGACTTAGACAAATTTTGATTCTGACTTCCGGTGTGAACAAATTGTGTTATGCAAATGATTGGGATGATCTTAGTTTCCATCAATGACAACACCTATCATGCCTAGCAGTGTCTCTTGCCAACAATCTCCCCCTTTGGCATTGATGGCAACACTTAGTAAAAAATGACTAAGTGTCAAAAGTAGCTTCCCCTTTGCTTGTGCTTCATACTATTGTTCACACTACTTTTCGATGCTCCCCCTTAGCTGGATTCCTCACTTTTTACTAATCTTCACTCCCCCTTTGACATCAATGGCAAAGGGTGGGGTTCGCAAGTCAAAATTCTCCAAAAATTTGTATATAGGACCGCATATGTACAACTAATCATTAAGTTCTATTCTGGTGCAGGAGCACCTTCTCTGTAGTGTAGGGCCATCTTTTCTTTTATTGTTTCATAAGGCTCTTAAGCCATTTCATATTGTAATAAGGGTCAATTTGGTCCCATTGATGTAATTAGGCAAGGAAAACATGTGGTTTTGCTTGTTTGAGGACTAAGACCAATGACTAATTGATTTGAATATCAGTTTGCATAGTTGGAGGGAAATAACTGTTGTCTCTACATCTTTTCTAGAGGCAAGCTGTATGCCACATGGGGGGAGAAGTGTGTGTTGCAGCAGAGACTTGATGAATGAATAAGAAGAGTTTTTTGGGTGTGATATATGTTGGTTTTCCTATGTGTTCTTTGTTTTTATGTCTCTGTTAAGATAGTGTACATCCATGCCCTAAATTGAATATTATCTGGTAGTTCTTAGTGTTCCTGTAGTGTGCAGATGGTGTAATATTAGTATTTCCATAGAGGCTAGTTTGTAACCTAGGGGTTAGGGTTTGATTCATAAATGGAGACCCTTTCCTCTGTCCACTGAAGTCCTGTGTAGTATCGGTGTGATGGGGGAAAGATATTTAAGTTTGTTGTTTTCTACATCCTCACCCAGGAATCCAGAGAACTCGACTAGATTCGACTAGACATCTTCATGTGGCTAGTCAGGAAATCAATGTGAAGTGAATGGTGTTGATTTGGGACCAGATTGTTATAAGTGGTCGAGGGTTTGACACATTAATCAGCCGAATTCCTTGTTCTATAGAAGTACTTCATGCATCAGGCTGTCACAGAATATTTGGGAAGCCATCGGTCTGACTTGGGGCATCAGAAGAACCTTCGGAAGTCACTCCGATTCACAATGTCTAACCGATGAGTGAACATTGGTCATAAGCAAATCCCATTTTACCGAAGATTAGTAATGGTGTCAGAGACACATACAAGCATTCATTCAGAAGACTAAGGAAGGTGGACGCTACACAACCTAACAAAGTGCATGAGTATGCATCAGCATGGCCAGAGGCATCGGGCTGAGGAAATTGCATTGGGCCGACGGTATAAGATTTCACCGATCAGGGTGACTATTGTGAAGTGTCACCGATGAGGAGTTCATCGGCGTGAGATGGGGCGTTGGCTGGAGTTTGCAAGTGGTTGCCGATGGGGGGTGTGTTGCCGATAAAGACATCAGGGAGAGAATAAGTGTCGGGTTGACATGTCTAAAGGAGGCCAATAATAATTGTCTAGCCGATGTGCATGAGGGTTTCGGTGAATGCGGAGGAAGTGTGACTAACCGTTACGGTTAGGTCAATAGAAGCCAATGGTCATCAGAGTGTCGGCGTGAGAAAAATGAACACTGCCAATAGAGGAAGTCTGTCTGAAGAAGACAGAAGACGTTGGTCGTTGGTAAGAGTATATAGATCGGTGAGAGAAATAAGAGGGGGCTCAATAGTAGTTTGTTTGGCCAATAGGGAAGTTATCACCAAGACATAGCCCAGGTCTAGCCAATTATACTTGAGGACCTTTCATTGCCCACTCTACATCAAATTTGGTATCAGAGCCAATATTCTAAATCACAGCCGTGTATGTCAGACGAAGAGTTGGAGATAGAGACAAAGGCTAGCACAATGCCTCCCAAGTCGATGAGTAAAGTAGCCATCCAGAAGATGGTAGAAGAGATGTTCAAAGAGAGACTGAAGGAAGAAAGATCCAAAGAGAAGAATGGAAGCACTTCTAAGTCAGAGGAGGATGAAGAAGGAGAAATATGAGAGAATCCTCAAGGAGAAGGTATGTTTGCTGATCAAAAGGCATTTCTAAATGCACTCAAGGGTCATGGAGATAGTGGTGATCTGAAAATGGATGTTCCCACATTTAATGGGAAACTGGATGGAGATACTCTTGTGGACTGGATTGAAGCCATAAGTAATTACTTTGACTTCAAGGAAGAAGGTTGGAAAGAGTCCAATCACCAAATGGAGTAGAATGGTGGCCATGCTGAGAACCAAGTTCTTACCATGTGACTATGAGTTACAGACCATCAGAAAATTTAATCATCTCAGACTGAAAGATATGGAAGTGGCTACATACATTGAAGAATTCCATAGATTGAGCATGAGAGCCAATCACAGAGAGGAGGAGAAAGAGATGGTGGCCAGATATCTTGATGGTCTAAGATATAATATACCAGACAAATTCAGTATGGTGTTTCCCAAGACTGTAGATGAATGTTTTCAGTTAGCCTCTAGGGCTGAGGATAAGCTGAAAAGGAAAGGGGATCAAAATAACAGAGGAAGAGGTGGCAGGAACAATAGAGGAAGAGGTAATTTTGGTAGAGGACAACCAAACAAAGGTGAAAGTTCAAGTCAGCAAGAATCATGTTTTGATACAGAATAGAAAGGTGGTGGTTTTAGAGGTTGGAGAAGACCTAATGGCAGAGGCAGAGGTGGTGGTATAGGCAGAGGACCTAGAGTCTTCATTGGAAGATGCTACAACTGCAATCAAGTAGGCCATACTACAAACAAGAGCCCTGAGAAGGCATCTAGCTCTCTTGATGGTGTGAGAAGGAACCAACTACTGAAGGATGATGATTATTAGAGTATAAACTCACCAATTGATAGTGCTGCACCAGTACTTGAAGGAGAGAGCATGATGATTAAGAGAACCCTAGTGAAGATGTCATTGAAGCAGGAGCCTCCACAAAGGAAGAATCTCTTCAGAACCCAAGGAGTAGCATATGGTAAGCTTTGTAAAATCATTGTTGATTCAAGTTCTACTGAAAATGTAGTGTCTGCTGAAATGGTAGAAAAATGTAAACTGAAAAGATTGCCCCATATTAATCCTCATAAAATATCTTGGTTGAATAAGAATCAAAACTATTTGGTGGAAGAACAAACCTGGGTAGAATTTGAACTAGGTGATTATAGGGATAAGGTGCTATGTGAAATTATTCCTATGGATGCTTGTCACCTTCTTCTTGGACAACCTTGGCAGTATGATGTGAATGCACAACATGATGGTGAAAAGAACACATATATGATCACCAAAAATGGTAAGAAGTTTCAGATGGATCCCTTACCGGAGTAGGTTGGAGAGAAGAACAATGACAACAGTGTCATGTTAGTGAGTGGCAAAGAGTTCCTACAACTCATGAAGGAGGAGGATGCCCAAGGGTGTGCTCTGATGATGAAGCCTGTAGATGTATCAAATCAGCAAAGCAAGAAGCAGAAGGAAATTCCTTTGGAAGTGCAACAATTATTGGATAGATATCAGGATCTTGTGGTAGAGGATACACCTAATTCCTTACCACCTATGAGGGACATAAGTCATCAAATTGATGATTCCTGGAGCCACATTGCCCAACAAAGCTACCTACAAGTTAACACCACAACAGAATGAAGAGGTAGGTAGACAGATTCAAGAACTCTTGGAGAAAGGTTTGATTAGGAAAAGTCTCAGTCCATGTGCAGTCCCTAGTGTACTTGCTCCTAAGAAGGATGGAAAGTGGAGATTATGTACAAACTCAAGGGCTATTAATAAGATTACCATAAGGTACAGATTTCCTATGCCAAGAATTGAAGATCTGTTGGACTATCTTGGTGGTTCATGCTACTATTCCAAGATTGATTTGAAATCTGGTTATCACCAGATCAGAATAAGGCAGGGAGATGAGTGGAAGACTGCTTTCAAGACTAATGAGGGTGTTTATGAATGGCTGGTTATGCCATTTGGTCTTAGCAATGCTCCAAGTACATTTATGCACTTGATGAATGAGGTATTAGTTGAATTCATTGGCAAATTTGTTATTGTTTGTCTTGATGATATACTAATCTTCAGCAGGACAAAAGAAGAACATATGAAGCATATTGAGAAGGTGTTGGAGAAGCTACATGAGCACAAGTTGATGATCAACTTAGACAAGTGTGAGTTCATGAAAACAAAACTTGTATACCTTGGATTTGTGATTTATAATGGCTATTTAAAAGTGGATCCCTCTAAGGTTGAGGCTATTCTGAATTGGCCTACTCCTAAGATAGTTGGAGAAGTAAGAAGTTTCCATGGATTGACAACTTTTTACAGGAAGTTTATCTGAGGTTTTATCCATATTAGTGCTCCCATCCTCAACACCATCAAGGGTGGAGTCAAATGTAGATTCCAATGGACAAAGGAAGCTAATGTTGGCTTTGAGTTGTTGAAAACAAAGGTAACTAAGTTACCTACTTTAGTACTTCCTAATTTTGATAAGGTGTTTGTTGTTGAGTGCGATGCAAGCAAGCAAGCTATTGGTGATGTTCTTAGCCAAGAAGGACATCTAGTTGCATTCTTCTCAGAGAAGCTAAATGAAGCCAAACAGAGGTATTCTACCTATGACCTAGAGCTCTATGCAATGGTGCAAGCTCTAAAAAAATGGAGACATTATTTGCTACCAAAAGAATTCATTGTTTTCACTGACAACCATGCTCTTAGTTTCCTAAATAGTCAAGAAAAATTGAACCATAGACATGTTAAATGGGTGGAATAGTTACAAGTTTATACCTTCACAATTAAGCACAAGAAAGGTGTTTCTAATAAAGTGGCTGATGCTTTAAGTAGGAGGTTGCTCATTGTTCAGGAAATTCAGTTAGAAAGCATGGGTATTGACTGTTTGAAGGAATTGTACAAAGAGGATTCAGATTTCAAAGAGGCTTATGATATTTGTGTGAATTTGGCTAACACATTCCATGGTGCATATTCAGATTTTGTATTACAGGATGGCCTTTTGTTTAAGAGCAATTTGTTGTGTATTCCTAAGTGTTCCATGAGGGACAATATCATTAAGGAGAAGCATAATGGTTCTTTGGGAGGACATTTTGGCTTGGACAAAACACTGGAACAAGTTACAAGGTTCTATTTATGGCCAAAGTTGCAATCTGATGTGAGAAGGTATGTTGCTAGTTGTGCAATCTGTCAAAGAGCCAAAGGTGTGTCTTCAAATGCAGGTCTATACCAGCCCCTTCCTATTCCCAACAGACCTTGGGAAAGTGTAAGTATGGATTTTGTACTTGGGTTACCTAGAACAGTCAGAGGGGTGGATAGTGTGTTTGTTATTGTTGATAGGTTCAGCAAGATGGCTCATTTTGTGCCATGTAAATGCACAAATGATGCATCTCATATTGCAAGTCTATTTTTCAAAGAGGTAGTAAGAATACATGGTTTGCCATTGTCAATTGTAATAGACAGGGATTCAAAGTTTGTAGGTCACTTCTGGAGGACCTTGTGGAGAAAGTTGGGCACACAGTTGTCCTTTTCATCAGCCTACCATCCACAAACTGATGGTCAAACTGAAGTAGTTAATAGGTCCCTTGGAAACCTTCTACGATGCCTTACAAAATAGCATGGTTTGGCATGGGATTTAGTTCTCAGTCAGGCTGAATATGCCTACAATGATTCAGTGAATCAGAGTACTGGTAAAAGTCCTTTTGAGGTAGTTTATGGTTTTCACCCAAGGGGGCCACTTGAACTGAAGGATCTCCAAGGATGGGTTAAAAGGAGTGCACTTGGTGAAGATTTTGCTACTTCCATGAAAACAGTCCATGATCAAGTCAAGTTGCAATTGGAAAAAATAGTCACAAAGTACAAAGAAAGAGTAGATTTGAAGAAAAGAGAGGTGCAATTCAAAGTTGGAGATTTATCTGAGGAAAGAAAGGTTACCAAAAGGATAGCCAACTAAACTCCTGATGAAGAAGATAGGGCCATGCAAAGTAGTGCACAAATTCGGTCCAAATGCATATGAGATTGAGTTACCATCTGGTCTTGGTATCTCTCCTATTTTTAATGTTTGTGATCTTTATCCTTTCAGACCTCCATTGCATGGTGACAGTGGATCAGATGTGGTGGATGCAGATACTGATTGGATCAAGGATTTGCCTCCAAGTAAGCCTTTACAGTTGGAATGCATTTTGGATTCCAAAATTTTCAAGAAGACAAGAAAGGCTATGTACAAAGACTACTTGGTTAAGTGGCAGGATCTTCCTGATTCAGAGGCAACCTGGATGAGTGAAGCAGATATTCTAAAGAATGGGAAGACACTTCAGTAGTTAGCAACTCAAGGGACTTGAGTTTTTCCTATAGGGGGAGTATGGTGTAGGAGCACCTTCTCTGTAGTGTAGGGCCATCTTTTCTTTTATTGTTTCATAAGGCTCTTAAGCCATTTCATATTGTAATAAGGGTCAATTTGGTCCCATTGATGTAATTAGGCAAGGAAAACATGTGGTTTTGCTTGTTTGAGGAGTAAGACCAACGGCTAACTAATTTGAATATCAGTTTGCATGGTTGGAGGGAAATAACTGTTGTCTCTACATCTTTTCTAGAGGCAAGATATATGCCACACAGGGGGAGAAGTGTGTGTTGCAGTAGAGACTTGATGAATGAATAAGAAGAGTTTTCTCGGTGTGATATATGTTGGTTTTCCTATGTGCTCTTTGTTTTTATGTCTCTGTTAAGATAGTGTACATCCATGCCCTAAATCGAATATTATCTGGTAGTTCCTAGTGTTCCTGTAGTGTGCGGACGGTGTAATATTAGTATTTCCATAGAGGCTGGTTTGTAACCTAGGGGTTAGGGTTTGATTCATAAATGGAGACCCTTTCCTCTATCCACTGAAGTCCTGTGTAGTATCAGTGTGATGGGGGAAAGATATTTAAGTTTGTTGTTTTCTACATCCTCACCCAGGAATCCAGAGAACTTAGCCGGATTCGACTAGACATCTTCATGTGGCTAGTTGGGAAATCAATGTGAAGTGAATAGTGTTGATTTGGGACTAGATTGATATAAGTGGTTGAGGGTTTGACACATTAATTGGCCAAATTCCTTGTTCTGTAGAAGGACTTCACGCATCGGGTTGTCGCAGAGTATTTGGGAAGCCATCAGTTTGACTTGGTGCATCGGAAGAACCTTCGGAAGTAACTTTGATTCACAACATCTGACCGATGAGTGAACATTGGTGATAAGCGGATCCCATTTCACCAAAGATTAGTAATGGTGTTGGAGACACATACAAGCATTCCTTCAGAAGACTAAGGAAGGTGGACCCCACACATAGCCTAACGAAGTGCATGAGTATGCATCGGCATGACCAGAGGCATCGAGCTAAGGAAATTGCATTGGGCTGACAGTATAAGATTTCACCGATCAGGTGACTATTGTGAAGTGTCACCAATGAGGAGTTCATCGGCATGAGACGGGGCGTCGGCTGGAGTTCGCAAGCGGTTGCCGATGGGGGGTGTGTTGCTGATAAAGACATCGGGGAGAGAATAAGTGTCGGGTTGACATGTCTAAAGGAGGCCGATAACAATTGTCTAGCTGATGTGCATGAGGGTTTTGGTGAATGCAAAGGAAGTGTGACTAACCCTTATGGTTAGGTCAATAGAAGCCAACGGTCATCAGAGTGTCAGCGTGAGAAAAACAGACACTACCGATAGAGGAAGTCTGTCTGAAGAAGACGGAAGATGTTGGTCGTCGGTAAGAGTATATAGATCAGTGAGAGAAATAAGAGGGGGCTCGATAGTAGTTTGTTTGGCCGATAGGGAAGTTATCACCAAGACATAGCCCGGGTTTGGCCGATTATACTTGAGGACCTTTCATTGCCCACTCTGCATCATATTCACATGAACTTGAGAATGTCTGCAAAACTATTTTTCAATTGCACAAGTTTGGAGGCCCAAGTTCCCTTTATTCCATCCAAAATTGAGATGTGTCCACTTAGCAAAAATGCATATGCTTCTGCCTTTGTCAGATCTAGAGGATTACTTATCTAAAGTGCAATATAAGCTTTTGATAAGGTGTTAAACATGGTTTCTAACTTGGGGGCAATCAATTCCCAGAGCTCACACATTCTCTTCATAATGTTCCTTATTTCTTTACCGAGCCTCTTTATCTCATCTGTCAAGCTAATTACTTGACATTCCTAACTTATAGGTGAAACTATTAGAGGATCAAAAATTTGAGATAGATTTGACAATATCTGTTCTTTCTCCTTTATCTTCTTCTCAATATCCTCAATAATTTTGGGCCATGATAGACAGAATTTGTACATATCTCCTCCATCATTTAGAGCATTCTGAATACTCCTTATGCTAATGTCAAGCATCATCCTATCATTTCTTATTAGATTATGTACTTCACTAAATTTATTTTTCCAAAAACTCTTTCCTAACCTTTGCCTCTGCAGATTTTTCAAAGGATTCAAAATGAGTATTTATAGAACTTACAAGATTTTTTAGATGTCTGGAGGGGGAATCAGATGGTCTTTTCTGGTAGGAAGGCATTAACTTTTCCAAAATCCCATTTGCAAGCCCCAGTATCTCATTGCCCTCCATGTGGGACTTTAACAACTTTTCTCTAGCCTTTACTTGGGTGAATGATGTTATTTTCATCAATTGAATGGGAGAGAGAGCATCTGGATTGGTTAGACTTTGGAGTAGTTTAGGCTCATCAAGCTCAATCATCTCTTTTTCAAGAAGACCTTTCACTGCATTTGCAATGTCTCTTGCAACATTTTCTAAATCATCCACTTGTTCATTAGATTTCTCAGCAGCTGTTTTAGGTGCTTCAACATTTGCACCATCTTCTTTTGCTTTGTCTTCTTGGTTTTCTTCCTTCTCTTCCTCTACTTTATCATTTCTTGTAACACTTGTAGGTGAAATCTTTTCTCTATCTTCACCACTCACTACCCGATCCGGAGGGCTTTGTATAGTAGAAATATCCTCATCTTTTTTGGAAAGATCAGGTGGAAGAGTTTCTTCTGCATCAACTATTTTGTCTATCATTTCTATGTCCTCTTGATTAACTTGTTCCTCTTCTGGAATAGAGGCTTCACCAAACTTAGATTGTTGCTTAATGATGTTCTTTTCCTGAACTTCTCCAACATTTAGATTTGATAAATCAAATCGAACATTAGTCTCTTCATAGGTTAACTCTAGAGAATCTAAATTAACACCTTGGTCATTAATTCCCTTGTTAATCTCTTCTTTTGGAGCTTCCAGTTTCAGAACTAGAGAATTGTCTTCTTCAACTTGTTTCTCTGAAATAATATAATATTTATCCTTGTCTAGGGCCTTTCTCAAAATTTCCTCTGTTTCTTTTGCAATTTCCTCAGTTTTTCCAAGCATTAGCTTGTTCATCTGAACCTTGCTTCTGAATGTTTCTTTAACTTCTTTGAGGATTTTATCTGCTTCTCTTCTAGTCATTACAAGACACAAAGTAGAAAGGACATACTCTCTGATTTATAGATCTTTGTCCTTGGTTTCTTCTTTCCTCATTTCCAGTACTTTCCTTAAACTTTTAGGAAGTTCTTGTAAAATTTCCAATAGGGCTCTATTGAATTTATTCAAATATATGATAATGGCATCTTCCAAAATTTTCTTATTTGCTTGATCAAAATTATCATAGTGAACTCTAATAGGCTTTAAGTTTCCATAAACAATGATTGTTTTTACAATTTCATCAATAGTCATAACAACCTTACCAATTACTTGCTTTTACCGGTCTTAATGCTTTTGGGAGGCTGGTCTTCAGAAGTCTTCAAAGTTCTAGCTTTCTTGGATCTTATTTCTTTGACTTCTTCATTTGTCTCTATCTCCTCATCATCTTTTGTGCCCACACTCATTCTTATGGCTTTTGTTTTTTTTCTCTTACTTGCTTCACGGGATGGTCGAACTTCTAGTTTTGTAGTTTTAGGAGGAATAGAAGCAATAGTAGAGCTTCTAGTAGTCCTTGAAGAGAAGGATGGTTCCACTGGAGCATCTTCTTGTTTCCTGACCTAATTTTTTTTTTTAGCCTTCTTAATTCTTTCTCTATTCTACTCCACTGCTTCCTTGGTTAGGCTAATGCTCTCAACATACTTTTCAACTTGCCTCTGCACTTTCCTCTTGGTCTCTAGATGTCTGAGTTCCACATGCAATTTTAGACTTAGTTCCTTGTAAGTTCTAAACCTTTCCATAGAGGTATCTTTATATGTGCTCAAAAGATGCTGAGCATACATATCCAAAACTCTTTCATCCACCTCATAACCCATAGGCATTATCCAAACTATCCTTGATTCTACAGCTTCCATCAAGCACTTATCTTGTTCTGTAGATTAGGGTTTTGCTGAGGATCCTCTTCACGCTTCAATTCTTGAGAATTCTCAGCTTAGAGCTCGTTCACTCCTTCACTTCTTGATTTATTCTAATGCAAAGTGATATGTCTGGGGAATGAATGACCCTTTTATACTCTGCAGTGCTTAATTTTTCTTTGTAATAAATGTTGTGCCCTAGTACATATGGTTACTTTGTTTGTTGAATAGTTTCTCATGAATTACTCTGCAATTTTCCATATCCACCTTTTTTCTTCTAGAAATCCTTCCAAATGATCTAAAACAATCCAAGATCTCTTTTCTCACTATGCCAGATTTAGGCACTTACTGGCTGGGGGATTTTGATTTTTATTACAGCTCCCCCTGAGCCAAAGTTCCTAATTTAATTCCCTGAGGAATTATCTGCACCAGATTCTGGTGTAGAGCCATCACTATGGTTCACAATTAATTTCTTGACCCATGTCTTAGTTGTTTCATTCTGGATCTCATTCTCTTCAATTGTTCTTTTGCCTTTGTCTTGTCTCTGCTCATCTGGTTTTCTGTTTACCGGACCTCTTCTTTCATTAGTCCTACTTTTGCAGAATCTTGCAAAATGACTGGATCAATTACAATGGAAGCACACAACATTTCTTTGCCCATTTGATTGATTTTCTCTTGGTCTACATTGAATGGCCATATTTCCAAATCTATTGCATACAAAACATTTTCCATTGAAAGAGTTCCTATTTTCTCTATTTGATGAGTTGTTCATTATCATACTTTTGCATTCATTAGATTTATGACCATACCTCTTGCAATTGAAGCATTGTCTGGAGAAGGATGGATTATTTTGATTTACTATACTTCTACATTAAGTGGTTTTATGACCAAATTTATTGCACTTGAAACAATTTCCATTGAAAGATGGATACCTTTGAGCATTAGGTTGTCTTAGCGAAGGTCTTCTAGGTCTGTTTCTCCTATTCCTTGGTTGAAAGTTTCTTTGTCCAGATCTGAAGCTTTCACCTTTCTCATATCCAAGACCATGCTTGTCATCAATCTTTTTTTGATCCTCAAGTATTGCTTCAATTTTAGCTAAACTTGTCTTGAACTTCTCCTTGTATTCATTTGCAACTTCTAGGTCATGTCCAAGAATGACAATTTGCCTTTCAAGATCTCTTTCATTGTCTTTGCTTTCTTATAGATCAGACTTTAGATGGCCAGCTATATTGTACAGTATATAGCATTCATCAGTTCTTTTTTTAGATTTTGATTCAAATCTTCTTCAATCTTCTTCCTTTGCTCAAATTCTTTGGTTAGCCTCATTGTCCCATATTCCATCTCAACTTTTAGAACAACTTCTTTTGGTAGCTTCTCACACTCCTTTGTCTTTTCTTCCAAGGCTTCATTCATGCCATTTTATTTAGTTAAATTGGATAACTACAAAAGTATCTCCTTCTTCCTTCCCATAGACTTCTTTAATTTATCTTTTAACATTTCAATGGCATCATCAACATCCTTGAGTTCATCTTTTAGATTAGATATATCTACTCTGGACTCATCAAGATCTTTTAGAGCCAGCTGACGTTGATCTTTGAGTGAACCCATTGATAGCTCCTTCCAAGAACTTTCATTAAGTTGTTAGGCTTCTTTTAAGGAACCTTTCTCTAATACCAATTGTTGGCCCACGATTGCCATTGAACCAAAAGGTTGACCTTCCAATTTTTGATACAATTGCCAGAGTTAATGAATCCATAGGAGGTAGTTAGTCCATGTCACAAATTCCATGGGGAGTACTGACCATCTTCCAATAGCTATATCTTTAGGCTAGAAAATCTAGCAAAAACAACAAAATCTAGAAAAATCTCCTATACTACAATGAAGTATGCAGAACCACCTTTCTAATGCCTTTTTTTGTGAAAATTTAACATTATAGAGCAAATTTATACTTAGAAAAACAAAATAGCTACTTGAAGGAAAAGAATGACACTAGATCTACATAGTGGTGGCCCATGGGTGGTGCTGCTATGCTGAGCAATGATCAGGGATCAATTGGGCTATGATTGGGTGGTGATTGGGTGACGACAGCCCAATCCAAGTGTTGCGTAGGTGGAGGAGCACCGATTTGGGTGGTGTTGTGGTGAAGGTGACCTAGAGTTGTGCATGAGGTGGTTTAGGTAGTGGAGGAGCCATTTCTAGTGGCTAAGATAGTCTTCTACTTTGGAGGTGGTAAGTAGTCTTCAGTGGCCAAGCTGCTGTGTTGTGATGTTCACAACATGCCCCATTTTGCCCCTTAGCAAAATGAGGACCCCTGCTGTTGCTTTGCTTTTTGCTTCTACTTGTGTGGTTCTGTTTGGTGGTAAAGGGAAAAGAGAAGTCAAATTTGTAAACCTTGTTAAAAATATAGAAAATTGCATTTTCAGTACCATTGCATGATGTGGTTGGATTCCTTGTGAAAAATGAGCCAGGGTTGCCTTTTGAACTATCTTAAAATTCATCATATTTTGCAAGTTATGATCAATTTGGTAAAATGTACTATCAGGTTTTGCATGATAAACAGTCAGTTGTTTGCCTTTTTTCCTTGTTGGCATTCGTTTAAAACTTTGAAGTATTCATACTTAGTGGTTCCAGGTCACAGGCAATTTTGTCTAGGTTCCACTCTATATCTCACATTTGTCTGTTTTGCAGAAAAGTGCATTAGCACACTTTGATCGCCGTTATTTATTCATTGGCAATGTTTTTTAGGTTGAACCACCGTGTTGAACTGCCGCGTTGAACCCTTTTTCTTTTTGGTTCAAAGGTTCGGGGTTCAAATGGTTCTACATATCCAAAAATGTCTAAGGGGCGGACTATTGTTTTATTTAACTGTTGAACCACCGCGTTGAACCATCCAATTGAACCTTTCTCTCAATGGTTCAATGGTTCAAGGTTCGTGGGGTTCATTTTCTTCTAACATGTCATGTGCGGTCACCTTGCGTATGAGATATATCATTGAACCGCTGCATTGAACCTTTCGCTCGTACTCTTTGGAAGGGTTCAATGGTTCAAGTTAGTGTTTGGTGATTTAGGCGGGAAAGATGAGAGGATGGTGAAGAGGCCATCGGCCAAACAAAAGTGATCAGTGGAGTTTGAATATCTCCCGCCGAAGTGGAGTCTCTCACCGATGGCCTTTTGCCATCGGTGTAACATGTGCACTCGGCGGTGTTTGAAATTGTCATGCCGAGGGGGTGTCTTTCACCGATGACTTTGTCATCGGCATAACCTTCAATGTCGGCCAAGTTTGAAATGGTCACCCCGAAGTGAGGTCTCTCGCCGATGGTATGCCATCGGCATAACTTGCACCATCAGTGGAGTTTGGGAATGTCTGGGCGAAGAGGAGGTCTCACGCCGATAGAACACACAACTAGCATCGGCGGGACTGTCGCTGATGGAAAATGAGAGAAGGGCCATCGGCCAAGGTAATATCATCGGCAGAGGAGTGGAGTTTGCCGATGGCAACATCTCTCACCGATAAGAAAGAAATGCAAGCCGATAAGGCTATCGGTGTAATGGAAGGCATCGGCCAGGGAATTCATGTCCTTGCCAATACAGGGCCTCACACCGATGGAAAGAAACAAGGAGGAAATAACAAGAAAGGCCATCAGCCAAATAACAAGCATCAGCCAATCAATTTTTGGACACGCCGATGGTGATTTTCACGCCGATGGGCGGGAAATGCAAAGTGGTGGGAATTTTAAAGCATTTTTTTTGGCACCCGTGGCATTTTCCTGGTCAGCGATAGTTGACCCGAGACATTTTGAGCAGTCTGTATGCATTTTGAACACGGTTTTTGCTAATTTTGAGCTAGATTTCCACATTTTTTTACGTAGTCACCTTAATTTAAATAGATATTTTAGTTTCCTGCTGTTCATTTGACAAATATGGTACTTATTGCTTGTCTTGTTTTGCAGGTTTGCAGTTGAGGAAGTAGCTGGAACTTGATCACAATGACATCATGGAGGAAGAAAATCTGATCCCAGGAGCAGGAAGATAAAGACCAAGTGCGAAGAAGTCAAGGCCATTCAAATGGAGGACAAGGTTGCAGCTGAGAACATTCTACAACAGACAAACAGAAGTTATTGCTGAGCTGCTAGAGCTTCTCAAAAGGGGCAATATTTCACCCAGATTTGACATTGCTCAGAGATATTTTGGAGAATTGGTTCACCTGCATTTATTGCTATAACCAAGGGTTTGAATTAGGGGTTTAGTTAGGTTTTTTGCTGTAGTGAGGACAATCAGAGAGTCTTTATATTATGCCTCTTTGCACTGTAATACTTTACAACAGGGGCTATAGCAGTAATTTTAGGAAAACACAGGGATTTTAGCTTAGCATAGTTTAGAAGTAGAAGAAGGAGGTCGCCTGTTTGTCTGCAGTAAGGTGTGTGTGGAATGTCTGGCTTCCTTACTGTATCTGTAAATCTTGTAAGTTCTCTATAGTTTGATCAATGAAACTAAGAGTCATTCCAACATTGTAAATCATGTATGACTATTTGTTTCTAATACAATAGAATCTAGAGTTCTGCATCTATCTTCTGAGTGTTCTCCTGCTCTTCTTTGTGTTTTGAAATATTTTCTTTGAGAGCTTGCAATTTTAAATGTATGTTTGTGAAAATGCTCAGAACTTGCATTTAAGGTTTTTACTGTGGATTTGATCAAATTACTGTATGATTTACATAGTGCATAACAGAACAATTAGATCCTTTGGTAGAGTAAATGAGGTGTAGATTAGATCTTTCTAAATTTCTCAACCCATCTGAAATATCTAGCTGAAAACGTAGAAATCTAAAGAAAGTTGTCTCAAATTTGAAGAAGCATGCATAACAGAGTTTAAGGTAGATAGTTTTCATAAATGTATAAAGGAGAAAAGCTGCAATAATTCAAGAAACAATCTAAAATTCGTAGCACAGTAACACTTGTATGCAAATGAATAAAATACTTGTTGATATCTACGACCTTTTGCATAATCTTAGTCCAGTAAACCATAAAGAAACTCTAAACTCCGTAAGGCCCCTTGAACAATTACAGCTTCACATTGACCAACTGAATTTGACCAACAGTACCATTGTAGACTTGGGATTAATTGAATCTTAAATGATTCTTTCTTATCTTTCAAGTATAGTTTTAGTTCATTTTATGTGAATTTTAACTTATTGTTATGATTGCATCAAAACAATCACCAACAGTTTTCTGGTGCTAGAAGGAGGGCATGATTTGGTTTAGGGTTAAAATTCTGAGTTTTAAATGCTATGTTCTAGGATATGTTAGATCTCATAAAATTTCAAAAGACTAAAAGGGTGAAAAGAAGGTCCCATTTTCAATGGACTCATATGGGGACAGTTTTCAAGTTAACAGTCCTTTATTTCAGGGAGCTTTGAATGAACAGTTTTATTCTCAAAGTTTATCTAATTTTGGTTTGTCCAGTTGTTGCAGGATACACCGGACTATTGAACACAGTGAACTTAAATGTTTAACATTCCTCATTGGGATAGATTCATATTTGAAAGGACTAATTATTTTTTCAGATGTGTTCAGGGCTGAAGACTGGTAGGAAAAAGAAATTTTGCAGCAACAAGCTAATACAACGCTAGGAACTAATAGGTGGTTAGAAAATACAATAGATAAATCAATTCTGGAAGGGAATGATAACGGAGCATCTTTTCTTAGGTCATATTATGGTGGGATTGATAGTAGGTCTCTACTTCCTAATACAGGAAAAGGGGAGTGCAAGTATAAATCTTTTAAATCTTGTAGAGAGGAAACCATTTGCCAGGATAAGGTTTTTATTGCTGATCGTAATGCTTTTGGTAAAGATAGTAAAATGTCTTTCCTTGAGTCATTTTATGGAAAGGAGAAATGTGGGCAAATGAAAAATAAAAGTGCACTAAAATTGATGAGATCCCTACTATAGAAACTAGTGAAGTCATAGGGGAGAAAGTAAATCCTAATCCCATGACTAACTTCTTTAAATTGAATGACCAAGTTCAAGATTGTTGCAGGTTAATAGGAGCAGACTCCACACTGGATGATAAATGTGAGTCAGTTGATGACCAATTCTTAAAAATTGAAAATACAGAAGATTTTGGAGCTGCTGTGCATAATCAAACATCACCCGCATGCCATGTTGAAAATAAAATAGGGGGGTATTCCTGTCAATCTAAAGATGTTGTCCCACCTTTACTCTCAAGTGATTTAGAAATGATTAAATGTTGTATATCAGATTGTGATGATGAAGATACTTACTTAAGTGCTGATGTGCAGGAAACTAATGAGAACATTGAGAGGTTTACTGAATTTGAGGATAAACTGAACATCCGGAATGAAGGAACAAAGATAGATGAAGATGAAGAAATGATACATCTTGAGTCATTCATCTTTCAACTTGAAAGAGGATCAGACATAGAGCTAGGCAATGAAAATGCAGAGTTGAATGAAGAGCCAGCTATCAATGAACAAGCATGTCCCATAGAGCTAAAAACACGTTAGGTTGTCTCTTTCCTTTCCTTAGTAAACAATGATAAATGCTATTTTGATTATGGAAATTCAAGAGATAGGACATGCATGTGGATCAATCATAAACCTAATGAGCTATCCCAATTGCTCATAGTTAGGAGCTATTCTGATAAACATAATGAATCTAGAATACCAGATTTTTTTTCAGAATTCAAAGATAAATCTGTTAGGATGAGAACCATGACTAGTACCCTGTTACTCCTGAACAATCTAAAGGAATATGAAAGTAGGGGTGTTCTTGGGTCTTTTCCTGGGTTCCTGTTTGCCTTGTAGAGGCTTGTATATAGTTTGGTAGGGTAGTTGTTTTTGTTTTCTTTTCTTCTTTTGCTGTTTTCTTTTTTTAGGTTAGCTATTTGTATAGTTCCTTTCTATTTCTTTCTATTGTTTTGTTTCAGTTTGTATAGTTTTTCTGCTTTTTTGCTTTTGTACAGCCTGTTTGTTTGGTTTGTTTGTTGTCTCCTCAGCAGGGATCTTTGTTTTACTTTAGAGTATTAAGGAGCAAACTAGCAACCATTCAAAACAATATAAAATTTAGGATATTCAAGTCAATCATTTGCAATTTACACATAGCTTGTTACTGTCATGAATGTAGAGAGTTATTTATTTTTCGAAGTTTCGTATTCAAGAAATGTGATTGAGATTCGAAGCAAGTTTCTCATGATGACACACCTAAAATCCTTGGGTTTGTTGAACTTACCAGTGTAGATATTAGGTGAAAAATCTAAGGTTGCCCTTGCTACCATTACAATTCTCAGCTTAATTTCAGCAAGTGTCCACTCCTTGCATCATAAAGTCACAAACTGCTATATCTTGTGAAGTCTTTCAAAATATAAAATATATAAAAAATAAAATAAAATAAAATAAAGCGGATTATACTAAAAATCCAGATTAAGCCATCTAAGTAACTCTACCGGGGCTATAGACGCTCGCTGGCAGTAGGGCTCTACTTAGGAGCATTGTAACGATAACCTTGCCGGGGCTATGAATGCTCGCTGGCAGCAAGGCTCTATCCGGTTGGCTATGAGGGAATATCCTCACCTACGTAGGCTAATGTCAGTCACTGGTTTATTAAACCAATCTTCAAGATGAGGATAATTAATCATGTGCACACAATTAAACTGAAAATGGAAGTTCATGCACCCTTATTGAATACCTTAAGTCTCAAGCTGAATAGTAATTTGCAGGAAGGATAGTCGGAAGTTATGAATTTATTTCACCTAGTTTTCTTGAACACTTTAAATTTAATTGTTTTGTTTGGTTGCTAGTTGTTGTGATGTTCACAACATGCCCCATTTTGCCCCTTCGCAAAATGAGGACCCCTGCTGTTGCTTTGCTTTTTGCTTCTGCTTGTGTGGTTCTGTTTGGTGGTAAAGGGAAAAGAGAAGTCAAATTTGCAAACCTTGTTAAAAATATAGAAAATTGCATTTTCAGTACCATTGCATGATGTGGTTGGATTCCTTGTGAAAAATGAGCCAAGGTTGCCTTTTGAACCGTCTTAAAATTCATCATATTTTGCAAGTTATGATCAATTTGGTAAAATGTACTATCAGGTTTTGCATGATAAATAGTCAGTTGTTTGCCTTTTTTCCTTGTTGGCATTCATTTAAAATTTTGAAGTATTCATACTTAGTGGTTCCAGGTCATGGATAATTTTGTCTGGGTTCCACTCTGTATCTCACATTTGTCTGTTTTGCAGAAAAGTGCATTAGCACACTTTGATCGCCGTTATTTATTCATTGGCAATGTTTTTTAGGTTGAACCACCGTGTCGAACCGCCGCGTTGAACCCTTTTTCTTTTTGTTCAAAGGTTCGGGGTTCAAATGGTTCTACATATCCAAAAATGTCTAAGGGGTGGACTGTTGTTTTATTTAACTATTGAACTGCCGCATTGAACCATCCAATTGAACTTTTCTCTCAATGGTTCAATGGTTCAAGGTTCGCGGGGTTCATTTTCTTCTAACATGTCATGTGCGGTCACCTTGCGTATGAGATATATCATTGAACCACCGCATTGAACCTTTCACTCGTACTCTTTGGTGGTGTTCAATGGTTCAAGTTCAAGTGTTTGGTGATTTAGGCAGGAAAGATGAGAGGATGGCGAAGAGGCCATCGGCCAAACAAAAGTGATTGGCAGAGTTTGAATATCTCCCGCCGAAGTGGAGTCTCTCACCATCGGTGAAAGACACCCCCTCGGCGTGACAATTTCAAACACCGCCAAGCGCACATGTTACACTGATGGCCTTTTGCCATCGGTGTAACATGTGCACTCGGCGGTGTTCGAAATTCTCACGCCGAGGGGGTGTCTTCCACCGATGACTTTGTCGTCAACATAACCTTCAACGTCGGCCAAGTTTGAAATGGTCACCCCGAAGTGAGGTCTCTCGCCGATGGTATGCCATCGGCATAACTTGCACCATCGGTGGAGTTTGGGAATGTCTGGGTGAAGAGGAGGTCTCACGCTGATAGAACACACAACTGGCATCGGCGGGACTGTCGCTGATGGAAAATGAAAGAAGGGCCATCAACCAAGCTAAGATCATCGACAGAGGAGATTTGGAGTTCGCCGATGGTGAAATCTCTCACCGATAAGAAAGAAATGCAAGCCGATAAGGCTATCGGTGTAACAAAAGGCATCGGCTGGGGAATTCATGTCCTCGCCCATACAGGGCCTCACGCCGATGGAAAGAAACAACGAGGAAATAACAAGAAAGGCCATCGGCCAAATAACAAGCATCAGCCAATCAATTTTTGGACACGCCGATGGCGATTTTCATGCCGATGGGTGGGAAATGCAAAGCAGTGGGAATTTTAAAGCATTTTTTTGGCACCCGTGGCATTTTCCTGGTCAGCGATAGTTGACCTGAGACATTTTGAGCAGTCTGTATGCATTTTGAATGCGGTTTCTACTAATTTTGAGCTAGATTTCCACATTATTTTGCGTAGTCACCTTAATTTAAATAGATATTTTAGTTTCCTGCTGTTCATTTGACAAATATAGTACTTATTGCTTGTCTTGTTTTGCAGGTTTGTAGTTGAGGAAGCAACTGGAACTTGGTCACAATGACATCATGGAGGAAGAAAATCTGATCCCAGGAGCAGGAAGATAAAGACCAAGTGCGAAGAAGTCAAGGCCATTCAAATGGAGGACAAGGTTGTAGCTGAGAACATTACTACAACAGACAAACAGAAGTTATTACTGAGCTACCAGAGCTTCTCAGAAGGGGCAATATTTCGCCCAGATTTGACATTGCTCAGAGATATTTTGGAGAACTGGTTCACCTGCAATTATTGCTATAACCAGGGGTTTGAATCAGGGGTTTAGTTAGGTTTTTTTCTGTAGTGAGGACAATCAGAGTGTCTTTATATTGTGCCTCTCTACACTGTAATACTTTACAACAGGGGCTATAGCAGTAATTTTAGGAAAACACAGGGATTTTAGCTTAGCATAGTTTAGAAGTAGAAGAAGGAGGTCGCTTGTTTGTCTACAGTAAGGTGTGCGTGGAATGTCTGGCAACCTTACTGTATCTGTAAAGCTTGTAAGTTCTCTGTAGTTTGATCAATGAACTAAGAGTCATTCCAACATTGTAAATCATGTATGACTGTTTGTTTCTAATACAATAGAATCTAGAGTTCTGCATCTATCTTCTGAGTGTTCTCCTGCTCTTCTTTGTGTTTTGAAATATTTTCTTTGAGAGCTTGCAATTTTAAATGTATGTTTGTGAAAATGCTCAGAACTTGCATTTAAGGTTTTTATTATGGATTTGATCAAATTACTGTATGATTTACATAGTGCATAATAGAACAATTAGATCCTTTGGTAGAGTAAATGAGGTGTAGATTAGATCTTTCTAACTTTTCTGAACCCATCTGAAATATCTAGCTGAAAACGTAGAAATGTAAAGAAAGTTGTCTCAAATTTGAAGAAGCATGCATAATAGAGTTTAAGGTAGACAGTTTTCATAAATGTATAAAGGAGAAAAGCTGCAATAATTCAAGAAACCATCTAAAATTCACAGCACAGTAACACTTGTATGCAAATGAACAAAATACTTGTTGATATCTATGACCTTTTGCATAATCTTAGTCCAGTAAACCACAAAGAAACTCTAAACTCCGTAAGGCCCCTTAAACAATTACAGCTTCACATTGACCAACTGAATTTGACCAACAGTACCATTGTAGACTTGGGATTAATCAAATCTTAAATGATTCTTTCTTATCTTTCAAATATAGTTTCAGTTCATTTTATGTGAATTTTAACTTATTGTTATGATTGCATCAAAACAATCACCAACACTATGGAGGTAACAAGTGACAAGTGGTGCCACCTAAAGGCTCTCATGGACATTTCTTTGTATAGTGTTGAGCATTTAAGAGAAGCACCAAGTTCTTAAGGAAGGTGCCAAGAACTTTTTGAACAATGCTTAGTAATTACACTTAAGCACTTGAAACTAGCACTAAGTGCCAAAATAAAAATGGGGTCAAGGGTCCACATTGGTTGATAGCCCCTGATCTATACCCTCAAATAGTGTATAGTCCCTACAAAAAAATCTTCCATGTAAATCTCCCAGATATAGGGGTCTATGGACTCCCAGGGGACAATCCATAGAAAATATTCCACCAAAGGATTGTGTTGATGTGAGCACCTATGTAGGTAGTATGGATGGTCATATGATGGGGCAAGAGACCAAAAAAATACTAAATGTTTTTGTAATAAAACTATATCATGTTTACAGTCAATCCTAGCAAATTTGGCCTTCTAAACTCAATTGTGGGGTCATATCTGAGCTAGGATGCTCTTGTTTAAAGTTGATGGTAGGATCTCTCTAAACCAAGAAGGGGTTTGCACGATCAAGGCTTTGATATCATGTTCAAGAAATCAACCACCAAGATCAAATATACAACACCAAATAATCTTCTACACAAAAGAGATAAGCAACAAGAATGCTATACTACCAATAATGATACAAGAATACATAATGTACAAGAGAGGCTTTTCTTATAAAGCCAAGGTGAGACATAAGACAACATAGAATTAGAGCAAGTGTCATAATCCTATGACATGAGACAACTAAAGGATAAGATCATATGTGTACTAGAAACATCTATACATGTCCCTAGTGTTGGGAATTAAAGTGCTTCAACCTTTGCAAATTCCTAGCATTATTTATTTATTTGTATATTAATTTATTGCCTAATGTTGTAAATACTTGCACATTCAGTTTGGTCACTTAGTTGAGGTGGCACAGCGACATGTCATCTTACTTGGAATGTGACTTGGATGGTCAAGTCAACCCTACATGGATTTGGGTGTCCCATTTGATGTGGCACTAATATGCCATGTGTTGGCATCTTGTGGTGTGTGGAAGACAATATACCATATGATAGAATCTATGATGCGTAAGAGCCCAGTTTGGAGATTCCTATGACAAGTGGTGACAAGTGTCGGTGAGGATCTTTGCATGAGGGAAAGGTATCTGTGGGTACCCAAGTTGGGCTATGACATGTTGTAAGAGGAATATGGTACATTTAGCATTGTATGACAGATTCTATTACAACATTTAAGGTTGTTATGTTAGGAAAATCTATGACAATTGTAAGATGCGTAAGAGCATCTGTCATAGTCTATTTTTAGCCTGGAGTATTCCATATTGGGAAAGTCAAATCTCCCATGTATGATAGATGTAAGAGATGTATTTATAGCAAGGACAAGTGTCCTTTGATGTGGGATAATGGCCATGTGGCCAAGGTGGATGCCTATCCCAAGATGCTCTCAATATTTGCCTTGTAATCCCTATATATTGCATAGTTTGGAGTTGTAGTTGCATAGTGTTTTTATAGGTACTATTATGCTACTAGAATAACTCCAAAATCGACATTTGAAGACTCTTGTTAAGAACTTGCATTGCAAGTGTATTGTAAACACCCATTGTTTCAGATAATACATTGTGCAGGTTTTAGAGTGTGGGGTTTTTTACTTGAAAAGGTTTTCCCCACGTACATCTTGTGTCTTCTTCTCTCTATCTACATTCTAATTTTGTGTTTGCTGATGTAATATCACTGATATATGTTTCATATTGCTGCAATTGTAAAGGTTGTAAATAATTTGCATACCTCTCCCCTCATTAGATTAGTTTAGGAAGCGATTTCCGCACACCTAGCTTCCTTTCACCTAGTTCCCTAAGTCAGCTTAACATGTGAACATGTGTGAATAGGTTCTAACTAAGAACTAGCTAGATAAAGTATAATGTTCACACTAAAAAGGTAAACTGAATAGGTAATATCCCTGTTCACACCAACATACAAAACATTATCAATGGTTTTAACTCTTCCATCATTGAAACATAATTGTACCTTTCCTTTACCAACTATCCTCTTAGTACTATTGTCACCAAAGAAAACCTCTCAATCATAAGTTGTACATATGTCAAAAACTAATCCTTGTTGGGAGTAATATGGTAGGAGAAATCTAAATCAATGAGCCAAGCATCATAATTAATAGTGTTAGTAGAAATAAATAAAGTACCATTTTCTCCATCATTAGAATATTTATCTATGGAGGACTCAAAGGATTTTTTGTTTTTGCATTCCTTCTTCACATGCCCTTTCTTTTTGTAATTCTAACACTTTGCTCTTCCCTAGTTTTTTTATCATCCTTTTAATTTGGATCTATCTTTTTTTTAATCCCCCTTAGACCCTCATTTTTCCTTGGGCCTTCCCTGAACATGTGAGGCACCCATCGGACCATCATTCATGGATTTTCTTCTCATTTACTTTGAAAGAAAAACAACAATCAAACTATCCATTTTGGGATTTACACTACCACCACTAATGACAACAATTAACTTGTCCCAAGATTTAGGTAAAGCGCAAAGTAGTAAGATGCATTTGTCTTCCTCTTCTAACTTAATATCTACTGAAGCAAGTTGACTCAAAATCAAATTAAAAGCATTCAAATGATTTGTAATCAAATCACCATCTTTCATTTTTATAGAATATAATCATCTTTCAAGAAATAATTTATTGGTTAGACTTTTAGTTTGGTAGATATCACCCATCCTCTTCCATAGTTTGTATGCAATGGTCTCCTTTGAGACATTCAAGAGGATGAAACATGCAAGACACAACTAAATGGTTTCCTGTGCCTCCTTGTCTAGATTTTTCCAATCTTCATTAGGCATTGCATATGTCTTATTTTCTTTTGCAATTAACACACACTGATATTTTTCTTCTCAAAGATATTCCATGTTAAGCTTCCACATCTCATATCTACTACCATTGAAGTTCTCAATATCCATATGAGAAGTAGAGGCCATAGTTTTCAATATCTTCATAAATACATATAACCACACAAGGTATAAGCTCCCACTATAGCCAAAAAACCTTCAATAGTTAATAGAAATGCATCTCCCTATTGAAAATAAGGAACACTGAGAGGGGGTGAATCAATGTTCTACAAAACTTAATATTATGTTCCTTTAACAATTTACCACATACATCCAAAAGAAAGAAGCATGAAAAGAAACAACAAGATCATAACACATGAACACCAAGACTTTTACGTGGAAACTCGGTTAAGGGAAAAACCACGGTGGGGGTTAACCCACAAGAATTTATACTCTATTAAAAGTATTACAAATGGGGAAGGCACATGCCTTCGGGCACACTACCCAGAGCTCATTGCTCAAGGAGGTTCATCGCCTACAAAATCAATTACAAAAGTTCACTGGAATGTTTGAACTGAGGAATAGCATCTAACAATGCAAGATTACAGTTTTGGTTGAGCTTGGTACATTGACTTTGCACACTTCATCTCTCTCTGCCCTGTTTTACTACTCTACCATGATTTGGAGCTTAGATCTCTTCACTTCACACTTGATTCTGCTATGCTTTGCACTTATTCATTCATATTCATACTTCCACACTTTGAAATACTCGAACTCATAGATTATATATATATCTGCTACATGAAATTGCATCAACTACAGTCGGCCTTAAGAAAACTTAGGGATTTTTTAAGAACACTGTTCTGTCAGCTGAATCCATGCACAAACACCAATGTGAACTAGAACTTCTATATCCAAGTCACCTTACATGTCAGCCAATACCACTAAATCTCACAAATTACTCAACCAACAACTTTTCCTAATCCGTACAATGATCAAACACCAAGTCAGCCTGTTCTTCACTAGACTGAACTGCTTAACCAAAACCTGATACTCAGATGCATGTAACTTTAAATCCCTTCATCACTGGAGGCTAAAATATTGGATTTAGGTAGCCTTGACATTGCTAAACATTCCCTTAGATCTGTAGCACAATATGATTAACTTTGGAGCAATACAGACTAGTATGCTAAACCCTATCATATGCTCTATTTTTGTCTATCTGGACTTAGACAAATCTACAATCTAACTTCCAGTATGATCCACTGATGAAATGTGGATGTGTAAGATATATTTAGTTACCATCAACGCCAACACCTAATATGCCTAGCAGTGTCTCTTTCTAACAATCTCCCCCTTTGGCATTGATGGTAATAATTAGTGAAAAATGACTAAGTGTTAGAACAGCTCCCCCTTACTACGTACACTTAATGCTCCCCTTAGATGAATTCCTCATTTTCTGCTGCTTTTCCTCTCCCCCTTTAACATCAATGGCAAAGGTTGGGATCCGCATATCAAAATTCATGCAAAAATTTTATGTACATGGGTCAAAACTCTAAGTATATACTTCCGCATATGAACACACAGTCCTTAAGCCTTGTTCATCAGAAAAAGATATCACCAAAAATGTTTTTCAATCATGACAATTCACTATCCCAGTTCTTTATGCTACCCAAAACTGATATATTCCCACTAAACAAAAATGCTTGTGATTTGTCTTTTGAAGATCAGTAGGATTACTAGTAGAGCAGCAGCATGGGATTCTGCCAATAGATCATACATAGTTTCTAATTTGGGGAAAATCAATCTTTGGAGCTCATCCAATTTGCCAAAACTTTAACCTTTTCTTTCTCCAGATCACTCAATTCATTCCACAGACTCACTACTTGGCATTCTTTGGTAGATATAGACTCAGTTAAAGGACTATATGACTGAAAAATGTTAGACAATTTGAGCTCTAAGTCCTTAATCTTCTTCTCAATATCTTCAACATCTTTAGATCAGTTTAAGCAAAACTCATAAATTTCTCTGCTCCTTCAGATAGGGCATTTTGAATACTCTTTACACTAGTATCAAGCCCTGATCTATCATAAATAATTATTTTCTTTATTTCAGAAAACCTCTTCTCATTGAATTCATTTCTGAATTTAACTTTTGCTGACTTCTCTAAGGTTTCAAAATGAGAACTTATAGAGTTTATCAAACTTTCAACTGGCCAGAGGGAGATGCTGATGAGTCATTCTGAATTATGGGCATGATTTTCTCCAAAATTCCAAATGCAAGGCCAAACAACTCGCTACCTTCTATATGTGACTTTAGGATTTATTCTCTGGTCTTAGCTTGTGCAATAGAGGCCAACTTTATCTTTTGCACCCGTGATAAAGTATCAAAATTGATTGTTTCTTATATTATATCTTGATCTTCTTCAATTTGTTTATCTCTTTCCAAAATTTCTCTCATTACTTTTGTAGTGTCTCTTGCCCAAAATGATGTTTTAGACTTATGCTCTTCATGGCCTCCAACTTCTCCCTTTTCAGAGTCAACCACATTGTCCTACTCATCATTTTCATTATTTTTCTCTACTTCTTCCTTCTCTGCATCATCATTAGAGGCATATTTGCTTTTATCTATATCAAAAATTTCTTCTACATTCTCTTCCAGAGGATTTAGTGTATCAAATTCCTCAACATCCGGAGTGGAGGAATCAATTCCATCATTAGTTTCCTTGTCTTGATCTTCCTTCATCATTTCTTCATCTTCTTTATTCAAAGTTTCTTCTTCTGGAATGGAAGCATCATCTGTTTCAGTTTGTTGCTCATTTTTCTACATTTTTCATCATCCAGAATTGATGTGTCATCAGTATCAATAGGTTCTTCTGTAACCACATAGAACTTATTCTTGTCCAATGCTTTCCTTAGAATTTGTTCTGTTTCTTTGACAATTTCATCAATGTCTCCAATCATCAACTTATTCATCCTTTTATTGCTTCTAAATTCATTCTTGATTTCTTTAAGAATCTTATCTGCTTCTTTTCTGGAGATCACCAGATATAGACTGAACATTACATGTTCCCTCAGCTCCATATCCTTTGTTTTGGTAGTTTCTTTTCTTATTTCCAGAATGTCTCTTAAACTCTTAGGAACTTCTGACAAAATCACCACTAGTGCTCTGTTGAATACATTCAAATATTTTACAGTAGCATCCTCCAAAATTCTTTTGTCAGCATCATTGTAATGATCATAGAATTTAGTCATTAGTTTTAGGTTTCCATCTACAATGATTGACTTAACGATGTCCTCCACAGAAGGAGTTGGCTTCTCAACATCAGCCTCTGACTTATGCCTCTTACTTGGCTTTTTGCTTCCAAGGGCTTCTCCTTAGACACTTTAACAACTTTAGTGCATGAGGCCTTCAACTCTTTAACCTCATCATCTAAATTAGTCTTTTCTTCATCCTCCTTCTCCACACTACCATATGATCTCTTGACTATTGCTTTTGTTCTTATTCTTTCCTTACCGGTAGGTTTTTATTTGGATTTCTCTGCAATAGGAGAAGATGATGCACCATATGTTGAACTAGAACTCCTAGTAGTCCTTGACTTAGGAGGTTCTATCGGAGCACTTTCTTGTTCCCTATCTTGCTTCTCCTTCTTAGCTTTTTCTCTTCTTTCTTTGAATTGCCTTATAGCTTCCTTAGTAAGGCCTAGATTCTCATCCAACTGCTCAACTTCTTTCCTTACTTTCCTTTTGATTTCAAGAACCTTGAATTTAAGATGCAGTTTTAGTGAAATATCTTTATATGTTCCAAATCTCTCCTTAGCTAGATGCCTAGGCTGGCTCAACAGATGTTGTGCATACAGTTCCAATACCTTTCCATCCACTTCATACCCCATGGGCATGATCTACACAACTCTAGGTTCCACTGCTTCCATTTTAAACTGATCAACAGTAACCATAAAACAAATGGTGTCCTTGTATTTCTCAACCACATCTCTAGGTATTCTCTCACAAGCCTACATTATACTCTAGAAATTTTTGAAGAATCCCCAAAGTGTAGTCTTTTGTACATCATGATTTCCCAAACAACTTAACTGATTCCTAATTTGGACTACTACCGATTTGTCAATTGACCAATAGATATTCTTGTTTCCCAAAAGCTCACTCAAGAAATAAAAGAAAAGACACAAAATCAGCATACCATATTTGAATGAGTACTTTTTGTCCTTCTTTATCTTGCTTAGGTTCTCCATGAGCTAGTTTAGCAACAATTCACAAAGATCATAGTTGGCACCTTCTTTTACCATCCTATATGCAGTATAGATAGCTATTCCAAAAACTAAATTTTCTCTGCTAGAGTAATATATCTAGTATCCTATCACCATTGATATGAATCTGACCCCATGATCCTCTATGTCATTTATAGTCATAGCTCTCTTGTCAAATTTTGATCTGGTTGCCTTGACGACTTCTTGATTCTTCACAACCTTCAACTGAGGCAAGGTATCAGTTGAATTTAGTCTTGTAACTATCCTTATTACATTCTTTGTGATTTTGAATGGATGATTCAACCATAGAAACTCATCGTGGATATGGCTCAAGACATATCAGACCCACTTGTCATCTACAAAACATGAAAACTTAACAAATTGTATGAACTTCTTGTCTTTCAGGACTTTGTACTCTAGTTTGAGCTCAAAATCATCACCTTTTAAGTGATTCATGAATAGATTACCAAACCTTGAGTTGCCATGCTCTTCTAGAGGCGTGTGAATATAAGCCCTAATGTCTTCTGTATGAAGAACTCGATATGGAACACTAGAAAATGCTCCCATCGGATCTACTTCAGTGGACTTGAAAGGATGCTTCTTAAACTTTGGCCTAGGCTGCTTAGTGATGTTCACAACTAGAGGAGTAGCCATTTCAAAAGATTACAAGTTCAGAAAGTTTCACAGAGAATACCTTGTTTCGCCGGTTAGGGTTAGCTGTCGAATTCTCTTTTCACACTTCAAATCTTTGAAATTTCATCTCAAGCACTTTTCTCCTTGTTCTCTTCAAATGCAAAGTGATTCAAATGCTAAGTAAATGACCTTTTATCCTCCGCAAAACCTCATCCTTCATTGTAATAAATGCTCTGCCCTAATACATTTGGTTACACTGTTTCTTCATACAGTCAATCTTTAATTTCTCTGCAATCAATCGCATTAGCTTCTTTTCTTCCAAAATTTGCTTCAACATATCTGCAATAGGCTTCTCTTTCTTCATCCACCATGCCAAATTTAGGCACCCATTTGTTGGCAGGGGGAATTAGATTTTCAATATAGCTCTCCCTGAGCTAGAGCTTCTGTTTCAATTCCTAGAGGAATTAACAACACCAGATTCTAGTGTGGACCCATCACCATCATTCACTTCACCTTTCTTTACCCATGTTTTGTTCATTTCATTCTAGATCTCATTCACATTTACTTTACCCTTGCCTTTATCTTGTCTCTACAATTTTTGGTTTCTGTTTACTGGACCTTTTATGTCATCATTCTGACTTTTACAGAATCTTGCAACATGATCACATCTATTGCAATTGAAGAACACAACATTTCTTTGCTCATTTACTTGATTTACTCTTGATCTAAACTGATTAGCCATGTATCCAAATCTATTGCATGCAAAATAGTAGCCATTGAAAGAATTGACATTTCTTCTGTTGTTAGAGTAGTTCATCATCATACTTCTGCATTGATTGGATCTATGACCATACCTTTTACAATTGAAGCATTGACTAGAGAAGGATGGACCATTTTGATTCACTCTACTTCTATACTGAGTAGCTCTATGACCAAATTTATTGCAATTGAAACAATTTCCATTGAAAGATGGATACCTTTGAGCATTAGGTTGTCTTACCAGAGGTCTTCTAGGTCTGTTTCTTTGATTCCTTGATTTAGGATTTCTTTGACCAGATCTAGAGCTTTCACCTTTCTCATATCCCAAACCATGCTTATCATCTACCATCTTCTGACTATCAAGCAGCACTTCAAGTTTAGTTGAGCTTATCATAAACTTCTCTTTGTATTTATTTGCAACTTCTAGGTCATGCTTGAGAATAACAATTTACCTTTCAAGTTGTTCCTCATTATCCCTAGTTTCTTGAAGATTAGATTCTAGATGACCAATTATTCTGTCCAATTTGCAACACTCTTCTATTCTTTCTTTTAGAGATTGATTTAGTTTTTCATTAGTCTTCTTCCTTTCTTCAATTTCCTTAGTTATTCTCATCACCTCGGATTCCATCTCATGTTTTAGGACAACAACTTCTTTTTCTAGCTTCTCATATTCTTTTGTCTTCTCCTTCAGGGCCTCATCCATGTTATTATCTTCATTCTAATTTGCTAGCTGATGACATAGCGCCCTTCTCTTTTCATTAGATTTGCTTACTTGTCCTTTTAAGGTCTCAATGAAATCATCAACATCTTTAAGATTTTCTTTCAGTTCTTTGACTTCTACTCTAGACTGATCAAGATCTTCTAAGGCAACTTGAAGTTGTTCATTGATGCCATTTGAATACCTGGATGAACTCATTGAAACACCTTCCTAGATCTTCCTCAAGATGTTACACTTCTTCCAAGGAACCTTTCTCTGATGCCAATTGTTGAAATTAAGGAACACTGAGAGGGGGGGTGAATCAGTGTTCTACAAAACTTAATATTATGTTCCTTTAGCAATTTACCACATACATCCAAATAAAGAAGTATGAATAGAAACAATAAGATCATAATGCATGAACACCAAGATTTTTACTTAGAAACCTGGTTAAGGGAAAAACCACTGTGGGGGTTAACCCACAAGAATTTATACTCTGTTAAAAGTATTACAAATGGGGAAGGCACATGCCTTTGGGCACACTGCCCAAAGCTCCCTGCTCAAGGAGGCTCATTACCTACAAAATCAATTACAAAAGTTCACTAGAATGTTTGAACTGAGGAATAGCATTTAAAAATGTAAGATTATAGTTTCAGTTGAGCACAGTACACTGACTTTGCACACTTCATCTCTCTCTTCCCTATTTTATTGCTTTGCCATGATCTAGAGCTTAAATCTCTTCGCTTCACACTTGATTCTACTATACTTCACACTTATTCATTCATATTCACACTTCCACACTTTGAAATGCTTGAACTCATCGATTATATATATCCACTACATGAAATTGCATCAACTACAATTGGCCTTAAGAAAAACTTTGAGATTTTTTAAGAATACTATTATGTCCATTGAATCCATGCACAAACACCAATACAGACCAGAAATTATATATCCAAGTCACCTTACATGTTGGCCAATACCATTTAATCTCACAAATTACTCAACCAACAACTTTTCCTAATCTGCACAATAATCAAACACCAAGTCATCCTATTCTTCACTGGACTGAACTTCTTAACAAGAACCCAATACTCATATGCATGTAACTTTCAATCCCTTCATCACCAGAGGATAAAATCTTGGATTTAGGTAGCCTTGACATCCCTAAACATTATGTCAAATCTGCAGCACAATATGATTACCTATGGAGAAATATGAACCAGGATGTTGAACCCTGTCATATGCCATGTTCCTGTCTATCAGAACTTAGACAAATCTGCAATCTGACTTCCAGTATGATCCACTGATGAAATGTGCATGTGTAAGATAGATTTAGTTTCCATCAATGACAACACTTGATATGCCTAACAGTGTCTCTTGCCAACACTCCATATATGTAGAATCATTATCTTTGATACCAAATGTTGAGAAACAAAGTGAAACTACTACAATGAAATCTTCTACAAAGTGTATGTAAATCTAAATTTGTTCCTTTTATGAGATGACTATAAAGTGTTGAACACTCAGAATACTAAGAGAAGGGGTGAATCAATATTCTCTGAAACCACTTAAGCATTTAAACATTCATTCCACATAGCATATTTAATTTGCAGTAAGGAAGGAAAGCATGAAATCAACCATCAAAATACATAACACATGAACACCAAATTTTTAAGTGGAAAAGCCAAAAAGGGAAAAACCACGATGAGGATTAGCTCACATATATATATGAATAACAATACTGATTACAATTAGGCTCACTACCAAAAGGACTCATTGTCCATAAAGTGAATGCTCACTGTAGGTGGCTCACTACCAAAGGACTCACTATCCTGAATAGAAAGAGATAGAAGAAAGGATGGCTCACTGCCAAATATGAACTACTAGAAATTTATCTGACTTATGCTAGAGATATAGTTCCACTAAAGCTCAAAATACTGAATTAACACACTTCATCTTCACCACAATCTTATCGTATCCTTCACTGCATCATATTTTTCTCACACACACAAACTTAACCCTTTCACATCAACTCACCATTTCCACACAAGAATTCAATCTTGTTTCTATACCACAATCAAGCAAAACATCAAACAGGTTGGGAAATAGATGTATCATGTGACTTTTTATCCTGTTGGCCCAAAACTCAAACCTATACGCTTTACGAAGAGAACTAAAGCATGTAGCACATTCAAATAGGTTGACATAACTTATATTTACTCCCTTAACTTTGTTCCATACATGACTTAAATCCGCACAATCACAACACCATTAGGTCGGCACCAATAGTGAAGTAATCAATAGAATGAACCAACTGTTAGTTCACAACTTAATGTGCAGACCACTAAAGAGATTACCACTTGGAGAGCACATGTCTCTAACATCAATAAACTTATCCTCAAATCCACATAGCTAGATATTCATTTGCGGTGAAATGTGGAACATTCCAATATACTACTGGCACTATCACTACACTGTCATTACAAAGTCTGATACTCTATCAACTCTATCTTTCACTTTGGAGGGCTTCAAGACCTAAACCTTTGGATTTAGACTCCCTTAGTATGCACCAAAAATACCTTGCAACTGCATAGCAAGATTCTTCATAATAGAGGAATGTAGACTAAAATGCTATGACCCTGTGATAGGTTCTATACTTCAAATGCCTTAGGAAAATCATTAGCAACTTGTGCCTGAATGCAAATCACCAAAATGGAAGGATATCATGCTTACGTGTATTCTCCTCCACATTGTACTTAGTAGCTTCTACAGATCAACAATTAGGTGTATTCTCTTCCTTATCATTCTCCTCCACATTGCACTCAATAGCTTCTCTGAATCAACACTTAGGTGTATTCTCTTCCATATCATTCTCTGAACCAACACAACTATATCCTTACACTTTTTTTGCCATCAATGACAACACTACTCACTATCATGCTCATCAGCCTCTTCATCATCATGCTTATGTTACCAATGATCTCCCCCTTTGTCATTGATGGTAACATGCATCAAAACTTCTCCCCCTTTTTCATCAATGGCAAAGGAACTACCTGTACATCTACAAATCAAAACCTCTCCCCCTATCTCAAAATGAATCTTGTTTTTCTATGTACATACTCCCCCTTACTATTTTACTCCTATACTTTAATATGTAAATCAAAGTATCAAATTTTTTTTCTATCTTTCTGCATATGTACAAGAAATAAAAATATGAACCTTATTATTTGGTGGGAAGAATATCCTTGTATATATTCTTTAGCTGTAGTACTGTAGATTCCCAATGCACCTTGGTAGAGTTGAGTATTTGTATCTACCCATTAATTTGCAAGAGCAAGTCTTCTACTTCTTCAACTAACGCAGGTGTAGTTGTCATCTATCCAACCTTATTACCTTCCTTCAGCAACCCTGTTAGTATAGCCATCTTAAAACTGACAATCTTTCTTAACTGATTCATTTGATCCTTAATCAGTTCTCTTTGATTCTGAAGTTTCCTGAAAATTGCATGAGTCTTTTCAATTTCAGCCCTCAGATTTCCATTGTTATCCTTTAAGGGGTAATATGTTCAAGAGATGTTTGCTATCTACACTTTAAGGCCATCAATCTTGTCCTTTATATCTTTTATCGTTATAGGACATGATAACCAAAATTGATACATTACATTTGCATCACTTAGAGCATTTTGAATTCTCTTTACACTAATACCCAATAGGTTGTGTGCCTTGTGTTGGAACTTATACAATTTACCTGATTATGCCTGTTTTATAAACCTTGAACTTAAAATCCAATGTAAAGAGTCTTAATCCTTTTGCTACTCATATCCTAAAACCAAAAAAATCTTTGTTAATATCCATATTGGGTTATTTCCCATCACAACTATGTTACATCTTTGTATTTCCATCTTGACATATATATTCACCAAGTACCACATCCCCTCAGATGTGTGTAGTCACCCCTAATAGACCCTAGCAGGCTTGCAGGAGATTGAGGTGCAATATAACCATTCACCGCAATACCACATCAGCTAGTAGAGGTATGTGCGAGATGACGGTAAGAGATTAAATAATCATAAGATAACTCGTACCCCTGCGAAAAGTGTGCCATGACATCAAAGGTAGTGTGTGGTATAGCGGGATAGAATAAAATGTAAAAGATATATGGTCCCGCTGCCCCGTAGGGGTCTTGATATGTTGTGGCAGGATTGTGGTATAGTTGGCATTGAATTTACTACAAATATAGGATTAATTATATCAAAGGTTTTTGACTGTTCAATCTTCTTAGATCAATGATGCACATTTAAACTCACACGAGATGATCAACCACTATATCTTTTAGCATGAATTGGCATTAATGGTGAAATGACTGAGTTTTAGAGCTAATATAATTGGAATTTGGTGCCATTTCGATCATTCATAGAAGATCAATGTGTTTAAAGATGAAGGGAATCAAGGCTTGGTATGGGCACTACAACTAATGCATAAATAGGTACATGGAGAATAGGAGTTGCATGAAGATGAAAGAGTAATTGCCTCTCTTAGATTTATGGAGGATGATGAGTTTGTGAAGACTCATGAGTTTAAATATTTTTGGGTTAAGATGAAAATGAAGGACTTTGAAGAGAGAGTTCAAATAAATAAAATAGGAATTGATGAATCCCAACATGATCAAATTGTGGCTCAGACCTTCAAGGAGCTCAGGATAAATGAAGTAAATATTACTCCACAAGAGGCTAGAGAAATGATGTTGAGGAGCAACATGTTAATTATTCCAGAAATGGAATTGAAGAAGGTGTTTTTACAATCAAGAAGATTCCATGTTAACTGTAGAATTTGATTCAGAAGAAGGCATGAGTGGCACTAGGTATAACCCTAAGATTGAGACTTTCACCTTTTGGGAAAAACAAAAGAATGCAGAGAAGCTAATATTATTGGATGTAGTGCAATAAATGAGGGGAGATGCTATGGTCAAAACACTCAAGGACACTTCTGCACTAGAGGCAGCCACCATGACAATGCATTCATCCATGTTTACTCAAGTTGTTGTTAAGAATATGGAGCTCAAGTTGGTGGAGTATGAAAAGGCCCAAATTGATATGAATGAAGAAGTAAATAGATTGCTTTTGGAGAATGTAAAACTAAAACATAAATTAAAAGGAGTTGATTCTTCTTAGAGCAAGGATATTGTAATTTATTAGCCTTCCACATCTCATGAATTTGGTTCTGACATATTTCTTGTGGATCAAGTAAATGCTTTAAAGCAAGGCTAGGAAAAAGAGATTGAAAACTTGAAAAAACTTAATGAAACCACAAAAGAGGGGGTGAGATGTCAAATTTTTGTTGTATTGGAGAAGATTTTAGAACATAGGGTCAAGCTTGTTATGGATAAAATAGAAGATGTGCATGAGTTCTATGTTGCTTTGTCACAAGCACTAGAATAGATGAAGGCTCATGTCCGAGTTTTAGATCCTTTGTTTAAGAAATGGCAACCTATTCATCATACTTTGATAACACTATGTAAATTTTTAAAGAGAAGTTTGGATGCTCCTGTAACTTTGAAGCCCACTAAGAAGATGGTAAGGATGGTTATTGGTGAATTTCAATATGTATCTAGAGAAAGTTAGAAAATCAGAACAAAAATGGAATCCTTTTGTACACTCAAGAATCGGTTTATACTAGAGATTCTAGGGGAAAGTGCTCATCTCAAAAGTATTGAGGATTGGAGGAAGGAATTCAATCAAATAGTTCCCAATGTTATCACTCATTTGTAAAAGGATCAAGAAGTGAATGTTCATAGTTTCAATTTAACTCTAGATGGAATGATAGCATTAGATTCAGGCTATTCCAAGTTTATCATAGAAGTCAGAGGATTGCTGAATAAAAAGTGGAAGGATCATTTGGCAAATGTGCTACAAATTTAGGGATAAATGGCCAAATGATTATACAGTGTTTTAGTGGGAACATAAATATTTGACTCCTCTAGAAGATTAGTCTTGTCCAGAGTATTGTGAATTGATCAAGTTTTCTGCTAGATCCATCAGTCATGGGCACTCCATGTTTACCAATGACGTGTCTCAGTTTTTTTTCAGCCTTCTATGGTGCTTTGTTCACATTAATAGTATTTGTATTTTGGTAAAGTGTAATTAAAGACAAAAAAAAGATAATTAATATGATACAAAGTTGTTACATGAATGGGTGGGTAGTTGAAAGGTCTTTTAGAATTGAAATGGTCTAAAGCTTGTTGCTTCCTTCATTTGTGTATAAGAAGGAAACCAAGAGTGATTGTTAAGAGAGGGGAATTGGTTTTAGGAGAAAATATATTTAATGTAAAAGTCTTTTTGAAGAAAAGTAATGGAAAGAAAGCATTAAATTGGTGCCTAAATTTTGGTTTCAATTGTTTTGTTGGAGTTATTGGTAACAATTATCTGGTTGTCTCCGATTTGATTTTTCCTTATTATTTAAATAAGGGTATCAAGTATATATCTAGTTTATCAAAGTACATTCATGTTTTATGTGGTTTATTTGATTGGTTTCTTTAAGTAAGAATTAAATTCATTTGAATAAGTCACGGTAACTTGGAAGAATCATTTAGATTAAAAAGTAGAGCCTGGTAATTAATTTCCTTGCACGTTTATGCAAATCATAAACATCAGATTGCCAAACAATTTGAATTATAACCAATAGGATGACACATATCAATCTATATTTTGACTCCATTACCTAGTGGAAGAAAGGCACCGATCATCTCTATCCCTAAAAAAAATTCTTGTTAAAATCTTTTCTATACATTTTATTTTTCAATTGTAGGAGTAGGAGTAGCAGTTCATTTTGTATTTTTATTGTTTATTTCAAACCCTCATTCCAATGTGAAATAGATTGTTAGAGGATGATTTAATTGAAAAAATTGTGATTACACAAACTCTACAAATTTGTATGAGGCTTTTAATCTGCTTAATTATCATCAGTTAATCCTAGAGAGTTAACAATAACCAGTGATAAAGGTACACCCACCTAGGCATAGCAGAGCCTAAAGAGTAGGGAACTCTAACAACCTTGGTTAATTCCATTCATTGGTCAGATCACTTGTTGAACCTAATCATAAAGCTTGGCATACTTTTAGGGTTTAACAATCTGTTGATTTGGGAACCAATAGATTGGCAACTCTGATGGGGAATAGAACCAGGATTTCATCTTATCTGGAGTCATAGATCAATTATTGTATTCTCTGGTTAGAATTTCTAGCATTCTTGAAGCTCACTATTAAGAAGACTTGCCCAGTTAATGCACCAACAGATTGGCAACTCTACTGGATAGTTGCAAAGGATTTGAATTTGATCCCAAAACTCTGTGAAATTAAAGTCATTTCAGTTTTCCTCTTTTTCAAAAAAAGAGGTGGTGACTCCTATCAACAATCTCTATGTATGAATGATTAGTTGTATTTGAAATCAGAGAAGTTAAGTTTTAAACATCAAAGCATTTCAATTTCTCCTAACATGGATGGTAGAAGATCCTTAGGAAACCTAAATAATGCATTAAATAAAGAGAGAAATAAAAAATGGTCAGAAAAGAATAAGGATGGTTCGAAGCCCCCTCCCACTTCAAATGTATCTACTAATGATGGAGGAGCCTCTGCAAATGCACTTGTAATTAGAGAATTACATGAGAATCTTCAAATTAACAAGGGAATGCCTTAGGATAGCCTTTTAACATATATAACAATCCTTTGTCTAGGAGTGGATTACATAGCAATAAAAAGTTTCTACCAAGAGATTCTCACAATATTCCTGAACAAGATAGCCTATACAGATTTGTATTCCAATTTAAACGTCATCTCCAAAAGTTGAAAGAATTTGAGAATCACATGGATGAAGAAGTGAGACGGGCTAAAGCGAGAAGAGATCATGAGGAAATAATGACCCAACAATATGGTAAAAATTCACACAACATAGGCTTGGGAAGCAAACACCTCGAATGGTATGCTTTACTAATGCCCATGTTGTTTCTACTTCAAAAAGAGAATTTAATGATTAGGAGTTAAAGAAAAAGGTAGAACAAATGCTGGAACAAGTTAAAAGGCTTAAGTTGATAGGGCAAAAGCAAGAATTGGCTCAAGAGCTACTCCAGTTGAGCTCCCAGCCTATTTCAAATGTGTCACAATATAGACTGTTTGTAATTAGGTTGGATATGTGAATACAAGTGGTTCTTTGATCCCACAAGTGCCCCATAATGCAGTTGGGAATCTTGGCAATACAAGTAATGCTCATCATACACAACAAAATGTTTCTGCACTACAAGCTTCAAATCCAATGAGTATTCCAATGACTTCTCATCCTGTAGGGAATGCTTATCCTTTTCCTTCTGGCCAAGGAGGAGTGAGATATCAATATCCTAGACATAATCAATATGTGGGGCATTATCAATATCAATATCACACTCCACATCAATATGTGTAGGGCAATATGAACCCACCTAGAGGTGTTAACCAAAATGTGCAACAAGGTGTGTATCAGCAACATCAATAGCAGGGACCTCAATAATAGCAATATCAGCCTCATCAAAGACAAAATCTATTTACAAGGGGACCTATGAATGTAGATAGATTTAGACAACTCAATTTATTTGGTATTCAAGGATACCCAAATGCAGTTGACAATAGGGTAAGAAAAGAGCTCTCAATGTTCTTTGGAAATAATGTTGTCTTAGGGGAAGATCACATAAGGGCAATTGAAACAGTCATGGACAATTTTGATATGCAACATGAGGATGTTTATATGAAGTTGTTCATGCAATCATTAAATGAGGATGCAAGAGATTGGTACAAAAACCTACCTAATGCCTTGATCAGTTCTTAGGCCGAATTAAAAAGACTATTTAAGGAGTAGTATGGAGATCATTCTGACCCAAATTTTTCTCTACATGAGTTAACAAACATTTAGAAGAGTTATAATGAATTAGTTGTAGAGTTTAACACTAGATTCATGAAGTTGTTCAATAGGATACCGCCTCATTTGAAGCCTACAGATCCTATGTGCCTTGTGTTTTACCTAAATGCCTTTGATCCAAAAATTGGTTATGAACTCATAAAAAGGAATCCTCCTGTCCTTGCTGAGGAATTCAGAGCTGCCCTAAATATAGAAAATAATAGAAAGGCCTCAAGAAAGATTGGTAGAAGAGATGAGGTTAAAATATTGCAAAACCCTAAGGACTAGCAAAATAAGTAGCCAAGAGAAGATTATAAGCTTAATAGGGTTTGGAATGCTGTGAGCAAGGAATGAAAACAGGATATCTTATGATAAATCTAACTATCATAGGAATAAAAGGCCAAGATTGCATGACATGCCTTACAAAATAAATTGGAAAGATGGGAGGCCCTTGGATAGTGATCAAAAGTAGAATTCCAATAAAGATACCCCCAATCCATTGAAGAGGCATGGAGCTAATATGGTGGAAGATACTCCATGGTGTGTACCTTGTAACTTGCCTCATTCTCCTGAGTACTATGTAGTTGCACAATCAATTCAATAAAGTGAACTATTATATGATTAGGAAAGGGATGACCACACTATCAATATGCTAGCAATCATACCTTATGGGGCAAATAAAGAATATTCATCTTCAGAGGAAGATGGATTTGAGTATGATGTAAATCACCAGAGGCATAACATTCATGTTGGTTAGCAGGAAATATTCTCTGATCAAGAGGATGGCAGTATAGTGGATCCTCTAATTTGTGCTGCAAAATCACAATCAAGTCAAATCCAATTGAGATGACAAACTAAGGAAGAAATAAAAACACTCACAGTTGTTGTTGTAGCACAAGCCAAAAACAACTATAATCTCATAAATAGAACTGTGAATTCAGATCAAGGGACACCTGGAGGTTTTTTTTGTGAATGATCAACAAGGTGATAAAAAAGCTACCTTAAAATTTTAGAAGAATGATGAAAATAGAAAGCTTCAGAAGATAACTCAAAAGTATGTGTTTAAAGAGGCATCAAGAGGTGATTAAATCAAAATAAGAAATGACCCTAAGCAGCAGGTGATGTAAGAGAAAAAATCTGCCAAAATAGAGGTGAGAAAAATAGAACTGGTAACAAGTATGCCTTCCTTTGACATAGCACAGGATTTATCTCAGATTAAGATTTAGTTCCTTTATTGGAAATGATCAAAATTGATGAGTATAGAAATAGTGCAATGAAGTTAATTTCAAATGTGTTGAATAAGACTAAAGGTCAAAACAAGAATAAAGATGAATTAGAAAAGAATGAGAGGCATGTTAATAATGTCAAAGGAGAGATTATGAAGACTCCTGAGATCTACTTAGGAAATACTCTGACAAAGAATCCATCTCAGGTTGATCCTTTCTACACCACATTATTGATAAATAACAAGTTGGTAAAAACTTGTATGATAGATTTAGGGGAAACAATAAACATTATGCCCATGGCAGTCATGAAAGAATTAGGTTTGTGGGTTGATACCACATATGGAAAGTGCTATCCTATGGACAATAGATCTATCCTTGTCATTGGGGTCATGAAGGATGTGGAGTTAAAGCTGGAGTCTTATCCTAAGACTACATATAAAACTAACATTACCATGGTTGATATTCCTCCATACTATGGCATGTTGCTATCAAGACAATGGATTGTTGCAGTTGGAGGGAATGTTCAATTGGATTTATCATATACAACTATACCTATCAATGGAAAGGATGTTAAGCTATACAAAGAGCCAAGGTTTGAACAAGTGGTAGAACATATTGATCCCAACTAGATGAATTGCTTCTGTGATGTAGATTTGTGAAGTTTTAGGATTGAGCACTCACAGCCTCAATTATAGAATAGTGATCTAATCAGCAATGCAATTCAATTAGATAAATATGGTATTTGGCAAATGTACTTTGATGATGCCTGCAATAAAGAAGGTAATGAAGTAGGTGTAGTTTTCATTGCACCCAATGGTAGGACATTTAAGTACTCATTCCTATTATTATTTGAGTGTACTAATAACATAGCAAAGTATGAGGCATTGCTACTAGGCCTTAATATTGCGATTAAATATGGAATCAAGTTATTGACTATATATGGAGATTCTGAACTGATTATTTCACAAGTCAGATCTAGGTACACCTCGAAGAATAAGAGGCTCAAATAGTATAGACATGATGTATGGGATTCTATGGAGCTTTTTGATGCATTTTTGATTGATTAGATAGAGAGGTCAAAGAACTTGATCGTAGATTTTATTGCAAACATTGTTTTGAAAAGGGATGTATTGTGTGGTTACACAACTTGCCCCATTTTGCCTTAGCAAAATAGGGACCCAACCTTTTTGGGCTTTTCCTCTGCTTTTCTTGCTTTGGGTGGTATGGTAAAAGTTAAGTATCAGATGTAGTGATAAGATATCACCCCTATGTATGCATAGAACTCTTAGGGGTAAGTTGAATACTAAAATCAAATTCTATTGTCTTGAACCCCACCAAGTGAAAGAGTGCAAAATTCTAAGCAGCTTTGCCTTTTGAATCACCTTGAAATTCCTTAAGGATAGAAAGTTATGTTCAGTCAAAGTTTGGTCAAACCAGTCACTTAGGGAGGATCATTAGATTTACTAATATCCCTGATATTCACTAATATCCCAGACATATGTTTTAACACAAGAAATCCTAATATCCACATATTTGTTAATATGCAAATCTCAAAATTTAAACTCGAGAGAGCATTTACCCATCAAGAACCCGCGTACATTCCCGGAGGGTACTGTTCCTAATATCCTTGATATTCACTAATGTGCGGACTTGCCTTAGATATAATGTAAATAATCGATATCAGTATAATCCTTAATATCCATCATGTTACCTAAGATCTTTGATCTTCCTTAATATGATGATGACATCATGTTAACCTGATATAAAGAAGGCCCAATATGATGATGATACCATCATATTCTCGACATCAAAAGGGGGTCATCTATTTCCCAATATCCCAGATATTTGTTAATATCCTGATCCAATGCAAAATAAAGGAAAACCTTAATATCCCACACATTATCTAAGATCCCTGGTCTTTGCCAATGTGACGATGATGTCACTTACACTCCAATTTGAAATATTAATGAAGGATGCTGACGTCATCCTAATCTTTGAATGTGGGGGGATGTTTCATATACTTAAGAACCCTGATATTTCTTAATATCCCCATACCCACTTTTAAGACATAACATGCAGATCTTTATGAACCAATAGGTTGCTGCCACGTGGCACATTGAATCAATCATATCACCACCCTATGTTATCAAGATTGTTAAAAAAAGGTAAAATAGCCTAACTTTGGTCATTGGTCAATAGTTGGTCAACATCATGATGACGTCATCATCTTCTGGGGGTGATGTTCCTAATATCCCTAATATCTACGAATGTGCCTGCCTGCATTAAATGCTTTTCTAATAGTGGGTGAGCCTTCAAAATTTCAAATAATCGCATGCCACTTGTTAACATCTCCAAGTCTTAGGTTTCGATCAACAGATATCAACAATTAAGCATTAATCATGCCCTAATTTAACAATGTTTTTTTATTAAAACAAGTATTTGAGTTCATTTTTTAATTTATCACATATTCAAGCAAAATTTACAAAGTTAAAGTGCGATTAAGGTGATATTACCGCAATTTGTGAAAGCAACAGAATGGGGTGCGAATTCAAATGGAAAATGGAGGAGGATAACTACAAGGTGAATGTGCATAGCCGAATATCAATTGAATAGTTAAAAGGTAGTGAATATCAAGTATGTAACAATGAAACCCTCTTTTGTCGCTTATGGTAAATGAGAAGGTAAAAATTATTTTTACCAAGGTAAATCAACATAATGATGTATGATATATGTTGCATGAGAATCAAAACATCATGATATTCATATAATCATTGATTCACATGATCACATGACATGTTAGGGTAAGAAATACATGTGTTTTATCACAGGATTCAATGGCAGTCCATAAGAATAGGTCAGATACAGAATTCCTAAAGCCTATGGGTATACAACCTAAGGGAATATAATTTAAATATGGCCAGATAAATGACACTCATCCAAGGACATTGATCTGGATGCATGGACGACATTGTCAGAAAAGGGGAGCAGATAGCTTCCCTGCTCATCAATGTTTATAACTCAAGCATGTGGCATGCAAGTGGATTCCCTTATGCAATGGAGGCCACCGAGCTAGTAGTAGAATGTGCTCATAATTACAATACCAACACCAGAAAGGTAGAGAAGCATGGTCAGGTATATGCAGACTTTTTGATTGAGGGCATTATTGTAGCTTTCGATCTTTCTAGAGGACCTCAAGTACATAGTATAAACTTGGAGAAGTTAGAAAATAAATACAAAAGCACCCTAGAGGAGTGCATAAAAATCATGTACTCATGGAGATCTAATGATAGCACCTATAAAGCCTCTACAAAGCTCCATGTGCATTTATATAAGTTTGATTTTGCCCCAGAATATCAGTACATGATGGTGATGCTTAGCCGCATGATAGGAAAACCAAATGCTGGATACTTTGAAAGCTAGATGTATGTGCTCATAAGAATGGTAGTAGATACTAATGAAAAACCCTAGTGGGCCAAGATCATAAGTGACAGTCTGGATGAAGGAATGACGAATTTGGGAGGAAAGACCAATATGTTCCATATGACCTCTTACGTTGTTTATGCATGTGCATCTAGGGGGACATTTAGTGGATTGTAAATAGTAGGTGGGGTGGTAAGTAACCCTAGAGATGTGAACATATGGGATCATTACCCACAATTGAAAAAAAGAGAGTCTCTTCACCATTACTGGAGAGTGAATGATTCATTTTCTATGCATTTAGTAAGGACTATGGAAGAAGACAGAGCAAAGAGGTTAAGCATGGAAGCTCAAACCATAATATACAAGCATGGGGCTCAATTCATCCAATTCCCCACATTCACATATATAAGAATAGAAGGATTTACTGGGCAACCTCTCATGTTGCCAAGATACCCAACTGATAAGGTCATCTTGATGGAGATGGTTAGGAAGATATTGCATTCATTTGAGCCCTGTGTTGAGAGAGGCAAGATACCTACTGTCTTGTTGCCAATCATGATTGGGTGGTATATGTGCCCTTACAAGGAAAGTGCCAAGGAGGCAATAAGGGGATTGTAGTTGATGTCTTTGCAACCTTTTCCTTATCCAGGAAATATGACCCATATGGTAGGATGCAGGCACTATATAAGAAGTCAATGCATCAGATGCACCTTGAGGACTATTGGACTGATTGTGACGATGAAATGGAAGTGAGAAGGAGGAGCTATCAAAGGATTACTCTGAAGCAAATCCACACATTGGACTACATACCAGTGCCAATGTAGTTACATGAGGATGATGGTGTACTCATGTCCAAAGAATATGAAAGCAAGAAAATATATAATGAAACAATATCCTCCCCTAATTAGAATCAACCAAAAGAGATATCATTAGAATTGATAACACAAAAGGTTATATTGTTAACCAAAGAATGGGTGGATGCAGAAGTTACAAAATTGAGGAAAAAGGGGGTAGCTCTTACCATTGATAAGAAGAGAAAGATACAAGAGTTGACATATGAGGAATATGATGATTTCCTCAAAGAAAAGAGGGCATCTAAAGGAGAAAGGCAACAAGAAAAATCCAAGAAGGGAAACGAAGTTGTAAGCATAAGAGTCATTTGTTATCCTCAAACTAAGGAGCACCTGGCCTCAACTTCTTCTACCACTACATCTCATGCACCCACATAGCAGAGAAAGCTAATTATAAAACCTACTCCTACTTATGAGGTTGAAGAGGAAATCATAGATTATGATGATCTCCTAATAAGTAGAAAGAAAAAGAAAACCCAGGAGGTGCCCTAAAAGAAGCAAACACCTGCAATGAGAGGGACAGTAGAAAAGAACCCCACCATCATACTAAAAGGAAAAGGTGGTGACAATATCAAGAGAACTTTGCAGCATGACGTGCCTATTCTTGCCATAGTGCATTTCAAGACTGAACTGGCAGAATAGCAGAGGAAGGGGACACAAGATAAAGGAGGAGATTACTCTTTTCCATTAGATGAAACTGTGGAGTAGTCAGATGATGATGTAGTAAATGAAGTGTCTTCTAGTCCCATAGAGACACTAGTAAAGAACACCAAGATGACCCCTTGTGGCACCCCCACAGTACAAAGGAAGGTCAAAAAAGAAGAGATAATAGAAAGTAATCCTGAAATTGTAGCACAACAAATTGATTTGTCTATATTAGTAGATCAAGTTACCAGCCCAACATCGATAGACATGACATATCAGGGAAAGGATGACTAAAGTAAAGGTGAAGACCTACCTCTAGAGCAAAATAAACCAAAATTTAATGTACATATGGAAGGTGAAAAGGCACCTAATCAGAATGATGGTCAAGACAATGAACAAGTACCTGAAAGGAGCCAGATAAAGTGGAGATAGACAAACCCCAAGATTCTAAAGAGACAAGTATGCCAAAAGATGAGGAACAAGGCTCTTAGGCAAGTGATGATCAAGGAAAGAGAGATGTGAATGAAGATAGTCAGAAAGATCATCAGGATATGCTAGATAAGAGAAATCCAAATCCTCATGCAGATCCATCTCCATCACAAGATGAGAAGGATAAGATTGTGAAGGTGACACAGGATGTCCCTACACATGAGGAGAAGCAGAATGAAGAGATACATAATGAACAAGAGGAAGAGAAACCACCACCAAGGGTGGAACATAATATAGAATCACAAGATGTTCACATTGAACATATAGGCCAGCAAGGGTCTATAGATGAGGTACCATATTGGCTGCAACAAGAGGTACATACACATCCACCTAGTGTTGCATCAGATTTTGATATTGCTTCATTATTTTTGGCTAATACAGCCAAGCCAAGGAGAAGGGCTAGAGCCACATCAAAAATAAAGAGAGACTCAACAACAGGTAGGAGAATAGTTGAAGTAGCTATACCTGTGGTAGACAAAGCCAAAGGAGAGATAAGTGCCAGTGAGTTCCAAATGACCACTATTGACTTGGGCTTTGCTACAGAACAGAAAGAGGGCCAAGAGGCCAAAGATATAATTGATTCTTTATTGAATATAGTAGAGAAAGAGAAGGATAAAAATAAGATGCACAAGGAGCACATTGCTTAGTTGCATACATTCATAAAGGGGCTGATAGACCCTAATAATATGCCAGTCAGCACATGCACCTCACTGACTATCATATCACAGGATGAGATAATAGGACTGGATATTATGAAACACAAAGCACATATGATGGATAATTGGTTCATCCAATTCATCATAGTGGTAGAGAAGGTAATAAAGACCTCTCTTAATAATTGGAACCTACTCAGCACATTAAAGAGCAAGGTGGATAAATTGCAAAAAGAAGTTAGACAGAGATCAATCAAGATTGAGAAACACCTGACTGCCCTATCAGAAATGAGGCACATAGATGTCAATGTCTGGTCTACAACAAGGTATTGAATAACCAGACATCAAAGTTGTTAAGTATATGGTATGAAGATACCAAATTTGAGAGTGATATCCTTAGGAAGTGCAATGCAAAACTCAAAGATATCAATGTGAGATTGCACAAACTTTTATTTGATGAAGTAGAAATCCTGGAGGCTCTTGAAGAAAAGGTGGAAGGGAAGATTGAAAATTAGGATGCAAACTTTGCAGTTAAATCCTTCCAAGACAATTTCAAGTAGGCTGCAGATGACTCCCTCAATCATCTATTAGAGGATATGATCAACAAGGCCATGAGGATGAAAGCAAAGTTAGAAAAATATAACTAGGTGTTGAATAGAAAAAAGAACAAATGGTCTATATTGCAAGCACAATTAAAGTCACAAGAACATGCAGTCACCAAAGATAAAGTCCAAGATGAAGGGGAAATTGAAAGGATAGTACAAGCATATGAGCCTATCAAGGGAGTGATAAGTGTGCCTGCAGATGAAGAGGATTTATCTATTGTTGAGGAAAATGAAGAATAAGCATGATGTAATAAGACATGATCATGTGCATGATATGCTACCAGATGGTTTCCAGCTGGCAACCTATGCCACGTGTTTACCCATTGACTTGGTCAAGGAGTAATATGGACCATTGATTTTAATTGATAAATCATGATCCTAGGATCATTTTGTAACCGCTTCCTCCTCTTGTTATATAAAAGGGAGATGGAGTGTATTTTGTAATCATTCGAAACTTAATTGAGATTAGATTGTTGAAACATCAGGACTAATTGTCAAGGCTAATTGTAAATGTACATCTCTTTCATATACTTAATGAAGAAGAAACTCTGATTACATACAATCATAAACTTTGAGTAATCTGTGAATGGATTCTTGACTTGTACTTTGATTTGTTGTGTCCCTTGGAGTGCATTTAATGTTGTGCATGTTTCTTTCATTCCTTTTCCATTGAAGTTAGCATCAATCATATTTGGTTGTGGAACATCCTGGTGAACATATGGTTTGATTTCCTTCTCTTCATGACAGTATTAGGAATGTATATGGATCAATAGCTAAATATTCACTCATTTTAATAAAAGTTAGCAAGCATTCATTCAAATTTGTTTGATTTCATTTTAAAATCATCATCACAACTGCATATTCACAGAAAATCTTAAGCAAATATAATAAAATATGATGATATCCCATAGGTAATTGAATATCCATAGCATATTTGAGCCAACAAACATGTTGAAATGATAAATATCATGCAAGTAAACATAAACAATGATAATAATCATGTAAATATCTGCCTACAAGCACATCATTTAGGTGAATTTACAGTGCAAAGGTGAAATTTAGCTCATATCAGTGGAGGAACAGAAAATTTGATCTAACTTAGAAAATATTCTCATCATCTATTTAAATATAGTAGGATTAATCTTGTTTGTTAAAAGACTTACAAAAAGGAGGTAAGATTCAGGATGTCTAGACATTAGTTCTTGGAATTAGAAGCGTAAGACCCCTTGGATGGAAAACAACAAGGCACATCAAACCAATGAGCAACATCAGTAGATTATGAACTAATCCATGGAGACTTGGGATCATGAATTCTTTTAATTCATCATATCTTTCAAGATGATAAAGGTTTGATTTGCATTTCTTTATCTATGTTTGTTTATGCATAACATCATAACCAACAAGATGATCTTACACTGGCAGGCATCCTAGAAGTAGAATTCAAAACTAGACCTTTTGTCCCTGCAATGTGTATAGATGGAAAGTGTTTAATGATGGTGATGATTTGATAAAATTTCTTCAATGTATAGACTAGTATGAGTCCCAAGATATAGATTTTAGTGATTTTGTTGAAGAAGTGGATGGTAAAGACATTGTCTTTGGTCAAGAGGTCGTACAACTAAAAACAGACAAAATCCCAAAAGGTCTGGTAGCTCTAGAGCGATTCTTTGATGGGAATGACAAGTCTATCTTAAAGCAGGCACTGGTCAGTCAAGAAGATCTTGAGGAAGTAAATATTGGGACTAAGATTGTTCCAAAGAAGGTATACATATGCAAGAAAATTAGCCCAAAAATCAGGGAGATGCTCATAACTCAACTGAGGAAGTATAAACACATATTTGCATGGTCATATGATGACCTAAAAGCTTATAGAGAATATTTGTTTCAGAATGAGATTCCATTAAAAGTAGATGCTAAACCCTTCAGGTAAAAGCAAAGACCTATAAACCCTATGCTGGCACCAAAAATGCAAGAGGAACTATGAAGCTTAGTGAGGCTAGAATAATCAAACCTATCAGACATTCATCTTGGGTTTTAAACTTGATACCAGTGACGAAGAAGAATGGTGACATAAGGTTATGTGTAGACTTCCCTAACTTGAATGTTAAATCATTAAAGGATAATTATCCACTTCCCAACATGGAGGTGATGTTGCAAAGAGTAACAGGATGTGAGTTGCTATCCATGATGGATGGATTTTTTGGTTATAATCAGGTCAAGGTCAAAGAATTAGAGCAATATAAGACTACCTTTACTACACCATGGGGTACTTATGTCTATGTAAGAATGCCTTTTGGTCTTACAAATGTTGGTGCTACTTTCCAAAGGGCTATGGATGTGGCTTTTGCAAATCTGATCAACATCATAATGGTTGTTTACCAAGATGATCTAATTGCATACTCAAAGAAGGTAGAAGATCATGGCATGCACTTGGAGAAGGTATTTTTCAAGGCACTTGAATATGGTATATATCTTTGAATACTAAAAAACTTCACTTTGTTATAATTGAACGTAAATTATTGGGGCACATACTTTCTAAATTAGGGGTAAGAATTAATCTAGAGAGAGTTATAGCCATTGATAGGATTCCTATTCCCAAAAAAGTGAAGGCTATTCAATCCTTTTTTTGGAAAATAAAATTTTTTAGAAGATTTATCTCTAACTTTGCTGAGATTGTGAAACCTATTGCGAAAATGCTAAAGAAGGGATCAAAGATTGATTGGACATTTGAGGCCATTGAAGCATTTGTATCAAAAAAAGGGCAATCAAGGAAGCTCTTGTTTTGAAATCTCCAAATTTCAGCAAACCATTTTAGATTTTCTCTTTTGTATCTTTCCATACTATTGTTGATGTTATGTTACAAAAGAATGAAGAAGGGTACAAGCAACCAATTTCATTTTTTAGTAAATCACTCCAGGGAGCTGAATTGAAATATGATGCTACTGAAAAATAAGATCATGCACTTGTGAAAGTAGTAAAAGCATTTAGGCCTTACTTAGTAGGATCACAAGTGATTGCTTATGTACCAAATGTAGTAGTTAAGGATGTCTTTGTGCAAACAAAGGCCACGGGAAGAAGATGTAGTTGATGGATAAATAGAATTCAGGAGTTCAATATTGATATCAAGATTACAAAACTTGTAAGAGGATAGGGATTGGCAAGGTTAATGGCTAAATCTAATCTAGACGCTGCACAAGTGTGTGATGTTGAAGCAGAAGAGGATCTGATATCTAGCAGTGAACACACACCTTTGTATACAAATGTGGTTCATTACCTCAAACACATGAAATGCCTTGATGGTATGAATGATAATCAAAAGAGGACATTGAATCTCTAGGCATCAAGGTATGTCTTTATGAATGGTGATTTATTTTGGAAGGACAAGGATGGTATTCTATTGTTATGTCTGGATGAAGGACATGTAGAAAAGACTTTGAAGATGATTCATTAAGGAGTATGTGGAGGCATTTTTCAACCAAAAATATTGTGTATAAAATACTAAGAGCAGGTTACTATTGGCCAAAAATCTTTGCTGATGCTCACAAGTATCAAGGAGCCCTACCTTTGACGCCGATGTAGATTGAAGCACCCTTTTTTCATAGGTGAAATAACAAAACAAGTGGAGGACATAGGTGGATTTTTGTTGCCATAGACTACTTCACTAAATGGATTTAAGCAATCCCAACCAAATAGGCTACTAGTAAAGTAGTGATCAATTTCTTGTTGGAAAATATCTTTACTAGGTTTGGGGTTCATGTTAGGATAATCACAGATAATGGGATGTGTTTCAGGTCTGATGTTTTTAAGAAATTTTGTGAATCTTATAGCATAGTGATCTCATATGCTTCTCCATATCACCCTCAAGATAACGGTCAAGATGAATCTAGTAATAAGAGTATTATGAAAATAATCAAAAGAATGCTTGACAACAACAAAAGGGCTTGGGATTCAAAATTGAAGTTAGCATTATGGGCAGACAAGATCACAGTGACGAAGGCTACTGGGAAATCTCCTTTTGAACTAGTTTATGGAGCTCAAGCTAGGATACCAATGCATAACCTTCTGCCAGTTTACAAATTCATTTTGCAAGAAGACATGGACATACCTAAGCCTATGGAGGAAAGGATGGAACAATTAGCAGAGTTAGATGAGATTAGAACTCAAGCACAAAAACAAAATGAGAAAATGAAGCTACAAATGAAATATTTGTTTAGTAAGAAGGCCAAGGATAGAAAGTTTCAGATTGATGATATGGTTGTCATGTGAAATGTCTAGAGTCAAGATAAACAAAAACATGGCAAGTTTCAAGCTCTATGGCTGGGTCCATTTGTCATCATAGGAAAATGTGGAGAAGACTCACATTATTTGCATAATATGGTGAGTGAAGACCAGGAATTACCAGTGCATGGACAATTTCTAAAACACTTCTTTTCTTGAAGAAGATCATTTCTATTCATAGTAGTTTAGGTCTTTCCTAGTTTGGTTCCCTTTAGGTCAGTTTGGTTTTCTTTGTCTTTTTGGTTTTTGTGTTTTTGGTCTACATCCTAAAGATTGTTTCTAGATTCTTGCAATGTATGATAGCCATTTATCCCCAACTGGAGCCACTATTGGAACTTATAAAATTTACCTAATTCTTCTAGTTTTATAAACCTTGAACCCAAAATCTAGTATAAAGAGTCTTAATCATTTTGCTACTCATATCCTAAAATAAAAAAAACCTTTGTTAATATCCTTATTGGGTCATTTCACATCACACCTATGTTACATCTTTGTATTTCCATCTTGACATATATATTAGCCAAGTACCGCATCGCTATGGATGTGTGTAGTCACCCCTAATGGACCCTAGTGGGCTTGTGGAAGCTTGAGGTACAATATAACGATTCACTGCAATACCACATCAACTAGTAGAGGTATGTGCGAGATGGCGATAAGAGATTAAATAATCATAAGATAACCCGCAACCCCACAACAACTGTGCCATGACATCAAAGGTAGCGTGCGGTATAGCGGGATAGAATAAAATGTAAAATATAAATGGTCCTACTACCCTGCAGGGGGTCTTGATATTTTGTGGTGAGACTGTGGTACAGTTGGCAATGCATTCACTATGAATATGGGATTAATTATATCAAAGGTTTTGGACCGTCCGATCTTCCTATATCATTAATACACATTTAAACTCACACGAGATGATTGACCACTATATCTTTCAACATGAATTTCCATTTATGGTGAAATTACTAAGTTTTAGATCTGATAGAACTAGAATTTGGTGTCATTTCAATCATTCACAGAAGACCAGTGTGTTAGGAGATGAAGCGACTTGAGGCTTGGTATGGGCTATGCAACTATTGCATAAATGGGTACATGGAGAATAGGATTTGCATGAAGATGAAAGAGAAATTGCCTCTCTTAGATTTATGGAGGATGATGAGTTTGTGAAGACTCCTGAGTTTAAATATTTTTGGGTTAAGATGAAAATGAAGGAATTTGAAGAGAGAGTTCAAATAAATAAAATAGGAACTGATGAATCCTTGTATGATCAAACTATGGCTTAGACCTTCAAGGAGCTTATGACAAATGAAGTAAATATTAGTCCACAAGAGGCTAGAGAAATGGTGTTGAAGAGCAACATGTTAATTATTCTAGTAATGGAATTGAAGAAGACAATTTTTCTTGACCAAGTAAGAAGTCAAGAATATTCCATGTTAATTGTAGAATTTGATTTCAAAAAAAGCATGAGTGCCACTGGGTATAACCCTAAGACTAAGACTTTGGCCTTTTGGACAAAATAGAAGAATACAAAGAAGCCAAGGTTAATGGATGTAGTGCAAGAAATTAGGGGAGCTACTATGGTCAAAACACTCAAGGACACTTCTACACTAGAGGAAGCCACCATGACAATGCATTCAGCCATGTTTACTCAAGTTGTTGTTAAGAATATGGAGCTCAAGTTGGTGGAGTATGAAAAGGCCCAAATTGATATGAATGAACAAGTAAATAGATTGCTTTCGGAGAATGTAAAACTAAAATAGAAATTAAAAGGAGCTGATTTTTCTCAGAGCAAGGATAATGTAATTTATTAGCCTTCCACATCTCATGAATTTGGTGCTGACACAATTCCTATGGATCAAGTTAATGCTTTAAAGTAGGGCTAGGAAAAAGAGATTGAAAACTTGAAAAAACCTAATGAAGCCACAAAAGAGGGGGTGAGATGTCAAATTTTTGGTGTATTGGAAAAGATTTTAGCACATAGGGTCAAGCTTGTTATGGATAAAATAGAAGATGTGCATGAGTGCTATGTTGCTTTGTCACAAGCACCAAAAATAGATGAAGGCTCATGTCCCAGTTTTAGATCCTTTGTTTAAGAAATGGCAACCTATTCATCATACTGTGATAACACTGTGTAAAGTTTTATAGAGAAATCTAGATGCTCCTACAACATTGAAGCCCACTAAAAAGATGATAAGGATGATTATTGATGAATTTCAATATGTATATAGAGAAATTCTAAAAAACAAAATAAAAATGGAATCCTTTTGTAAAGTCAAGCATCAATTTATATTAGAGATTCTAGGGGAAAGTGCTCATCTCAAAAGTATTGAGGATTGGAGGAAGGAATTCAATCAAATAGTTCCCAATGTTATCACTCATTTGTAAACGGATCAAGAAGTAAATGTTCATAGTTTTAATTTAACTCTGGATGGAATGATCGCATTAGATTCAGGCTATTCCAAGTTTATCATAGAAGTCAGAGGATTACTAAATAAAAGGTGGAAGGATCATTTGGAAAATGTGCCACAAATTTAGGGATATAAATGCCCAAATGATTATATAGTGCTTCAGTGGGAGCAAAAATATTTGACTCGTCTGGAAGATTAGTCTTGGCTAGAGTATTATGAGTTGATCAATTTTTCTGCTGGATCCATCGGCCATGGGTGCTCCATGTTTACCAATGATGTGTCTCAGTTTTATTTCAGCCTTCTATGGTGCTTTATTCTCATTAATTGTATTTGTATTTTGGTCAAGTGTAAATAAAGACAAACAAAAAATAATTAATATGATACAAATTTGTTACATGAATAGGTGGGTATTTGAAAGGTCTTTTAGAATTGAAATGGTCTGAAGCTTGTCACTTCCTTCATTTGCCTATAAGAAGGAAACCAAGACCGATTGTTAAGAGGGGAATTGGTTTTAGGAGAAAAGATATGCAAAGTAAAAGACTTTTTGAAGAAAAGTAATGGAAAGAAAGCATTAACTTGGTGCCTGAATTATGGTTTCAATTGTTTTGTTGGAGTTATTGCTAACAATTATCTAGTTGTCTCCAATTTGATTTTTCCTTGTTATTTAAATCAGTGTATCAAGTATATATATGGTTTATCAGAGCACATTCATGTTTTGTGTGGTTTATTTGATTGCTTTCTTGAAGTAAGAATTAAATTCATTTGAATAAGTCACATTAACTTGGAAGAACCATTTGGATTAAAAAAAGAGCCTGGTAATTAATTTCCTTGCACGTTTATGCAAGTCATAAACATCAAAGTGCCAAACAATTTGAATTATAACCAATAGGAAGACACATATCCATCTATATTTTGACTTCATTACCTAGTGGAAGAAAGGCACCAATCATCTCTATCCCCAAAACAATTTCCTTTAAAAATCTATTCTATAAATTTTAATTTTCAATTGTAGGAGTAGGAGTAGTAGTTAGTTTTGTATTTTTATTGTCTATTTCAAACCCTCATACCAATGTGAAATACATTGTTAGAGGTTGAGTTAATTGACAAAATTGTGATGATAGAAAATCTACAAATTTGTATGAGGTTTTGAATCTACTCAATTAACATTAGTTAATACTGAAGAGTTAACAATCATTGGTGATAAAGGTACACCCACCTAGACCTAGAAGAGCCTAAAGAGAAGGGATTTCTAACCATCCTGGTAAATTCTGTTTGTTGGCCAGATCACTTGTTGAACCTGATCATAAAGCTTGGCATACTTTTAGGGTTTAACAATCTGTTGATTTGGGAACCAACACCTTGGAGCAATTTTTTGATAGGTATTTTAGTCTCTTATTGCTAATCTCTTCCAATACTTTCTTCTTAGCTTCCTTTTATAAAGATACAAAATGAATGTTAACAGACTCTAGCAGTTTTTTCATTTGTTGTACAGGAGTCAAAGAGCCATCTCTTCTGATATCTAGAAGTATCTTTTCAAAAACTTCTATTGCTTCTTCTAGAAGCTCATTTACTTCTACCTGTGATTGTAATATCTCCTCTTGGGTAGTGGCCTAAAAAATGGTTCCTAGTTGCAATTTCTTGAGAGGAGAGATATTGGACAAATTAATTTGACCATCCATAGACAATAATTGAAACAGTTGTGGTGAAGTCATAGTCTAAATTTGTCTCTGTTGGGCCAAGAACTCTCTGATGGAGTCTATTGGAGAGACTCTAGAACACTCACCTTCTATATTATTCTTCTCTTCTTTAGAAATAGAGACCATGTCTGAGCCTAGGATCTCTAGAGGACAACTTTCTTCATGTGTCCCTTCACCTTCTTTGATCTCTGTCTGATGCCTAGAGGTTTTCAGAAGAATAGAAGCATTATCCATAGTCCTTTCTACTTGTTCATTTTCCTTCAAAGCCATCTTACTTTGTTCTCCTTTTTCTTCATCTTTCTTCTCTTCTAGAATCTCCTTCTCTTCAACATTCTCTACATTCTCTGGAGGGGGATTAACTTGTTCCATACTAAAGCCTTTTGGAGGAGATAAATTTACATCTTAATCCTCTACATTGGTTGTATTAGTGTTTACTAGAGGAAGTGGTACATTTTCTTTTGTTAGAAGATCTTGTTCCATACTTGTTGCTCCAGTCTCTTCATTTTTCTTAAGATGGTCATCAACCTTTTCTCTTTTCTTAGAAGAAGACCCTTCTATTGTATCTTTTTTTATTTCCTTCAAGATAGTTGTAGTTATTTTCAGTGTCTCCTTCTCTATCCTCTTTATTTCCTCTTTGTCATTGGACATTAAGGTATTCAGTCTCCTTTTTGTTCTAAATTCTTCGATTAACCTTTGAATAGCCTTAGTATTTTCTTGACCAAAAATTGAGGGACACATTTTCCTAATTGCCTTATTTCTCATTTCAGTGTCCTTATTAATGGCTTCATATCTCTTTGTTAATAATCTAGCAAGACTACTAGGTAATTGATCAATAATCTCTATTAGGGCAACATTGAAAGCATCCATGTACATGATTATTGTTGTTTCAATGATTGATTTGTCATTTGAGGCTCTTTCATCATAAAGTTCTACTACTTCCTTTAGATTTCCATATTTTGTTATTGCACTGACAATAGCTTCAAGTTGCAGGGGTGGAGGACTTGATTTATTTGACTTCTTTTTCTTTCCTTTTCCCTTAGTAGACTCATCTCCTTTATCAGATTTCTCTTCTCTTCTTTTAAATAGGAAACCTTCCTTTTCCTTTTCACCTTCTTCCTCACTCTTTGTATCAACAATATCAATCTTCCTTTCTTGGTGCCTATTTCTTCTTTAGAGGTTTGAGGCTCTCTTTTCTTTTTCTGGACCAATTTAGGTCCTTCTTCTTCCTCTTCTTCATCATCATCATGGCTGATGTATTTTTCCCTTGTAGCTTTTTCTTTTACCTTTCTCTTCTTGGGAGGTTTTTGTTGTACATAGGCACTTGATGACGTTTTCTTAGTTGAAGATGTGGCTCCGGAGCCTTTTGGGATAGTAGGAGCAGAGACATAAGTCCTGGCAGACCTTCTTGTGCTAGGAGACTCATCTAGAGTAACATATATACCTTTGGATTTCTTTGCAAGGCTCTTTGGTGATACAGTCTCCTCTAATTTGGTCCTCAATTTCTCATCACTTTTCTTTATTTCTTTCTCATTGTGATTCAAATACACTTCAGTGGATTTTTCTTCATATGTTCCAAATCTTTCTACAAAGGAATCTCTTGGTTTTCTCAGCATAAGGTCTACATGCCCAATGACTGTGTCTTCAGCAACTTCATAGCCCATCTCCATAATCTAGACTATTATGGGTTCCACTGCTTCCATTATACACTCATCTTTACTCATCATGAAATGATATCATTCTTATATTTCTCTACAACCTTCTTAGGAATCCTTTTTCTTGCATGCATTTTCTTTTGGAAATTCTTAAACAAACCCCATAATGCAACATTCTGGGTCTCTAAGTTGCCTAACCTTTTTAAATGGTCTCTAATTTCTACCGTAATAGGAATATCTCTCAACCATATTATGTTTTTTATTCTGAGAATCTCTCTAAGAAAGTAAAATAGTAGGCATATGATTAGGGAACCATACCGGAAAGGGTACTAGGATTCTTTGATTTTTTGAAGGTTTTCCATTAACTTTTATCTCAACAATTCACACAAGGCAAAGTATTTGTTTTCTTTTTCCATTTTATATGCAATATGTATTGCTATGGTAGACATAGGGTTTTCTCTATTTGTGAAGAATATCTTGTATCCAATCACCATTGATGCATACCTCACTGTAGAATCCTCACTATCATTTATAGTAAGAGATCACTTGTCAAACTTTTCTCTAGTGAGCTTCATCACCACATCATTTTTCACAAACTTTAATGCTGGAATTGTTCTAGAGGAACATAACCCTGTTACAACCCTAATTGCCTCTTTGTTGATCATGTGCTGTAGATCCAACCACATGAACTTGTCATGAATATGAATCAATACATATTTAACCGAAGAATCCTCATAAGACATGGGGAAGTTATTCCATACATCTAGCTTCTTCTCTGTCAAACCCTTGTATTCATGTTTCAACTCAAATTCATCATCTGTTAGGTCATTTACCCATAGTTTTCCCAAGTTAACATGATTATATTCTTCTATCTTTGTGTGGATGTACATTCTCATATACTTTGTATGTAAAACACCATATGGAATGTCTGAAAAGGCACCATCCAAATTCATCTCCATAGATTTGAAAGGATGTTTTTTAACTTAGGGTAGGGTCAATCCACTACCTCTACAACTTGTGGAGTAAACATCTTCAAATTACTACTGAAAAACTTAGGGCAAGATAGAAAATTGTAAATGCATTTCAATCGCTTCTAGTTAAGGGTTTGTGCTCAAGAATTTTGTTTTGTTTCTCCTTGCTCTTTCACTACTCTTTTCTTCTTGGAATGTTTGATTGTTAAATGAAATTGCTTATAATCTCCTTTTGCAAAACCTAATTCGCATTCAATGCTCAGATTTGTAAAGCTATCAAAATCTCAATTGTAATACACAGTCACCTTCAATTGCTCTGCAATCTTCTGCAACATGATATTTTTCACTGGTCTTTTCTCCAATAGGTCAAGCATGTCAACCTATACCTCATATCCATGTGATGTAGGAATCAACACCATATCTTTGGTAGGGGCTTAAAGTTTGCCTATTAAAGCTCCCCCTAAGACAAATCTTTCTACTTAGTTTCTAGAGGAAACATCTACACCAGAGATTGGCAGAGCCTCATCCTTCATCTTATTTTCTTCTTTATTTTTCTAAACCTTGTCCATTTTATTCAATATCTCTACTAGATCCACATTCTTCATTGGATCACTCTTCTTTACCGGATCAACCTTCACATTCTTACTTCTACAAAATTTAGCAATGTGACTTAATTTGTTGCATTCATAACATCTAACATTTTGAACAAGCTTACTTCCATTCATTTTGGATCTGCATTGATTATCCTTATGCCCAAATCTACTACATCTATAATAGTAACCATTGAAAGATGAAACCATCATACTCTTATTGTAACCATTCATCATCTAATTTATGAATTCACTAGCTCTATGACCAATTCTAACATGTAAAACATTGACCAGAGAATGATTGAACATTTTGATTCATCCGGCACTACATTCCATAGCCTTATGTCTAATTTTATTGCAAGAGTAACAGTAGCCAGAGTAACTTTGTGCAAAAGGTTGTCTGATAGGTGGCCTCTTGAAAATTTTCTTCTAGTTCTGAACTTGTCTATTATTACCCTTCTTGACTACAGTTTTCTTTTGGTTATTGTTCTTCTTCTCAGCATTGTTTGAAGTATGATTTGTCTTTGAACTTTCACCCTTTTCAAATGCTAATCCTTCTTTATCCTTAGGAGCCTTTTGATGTGCAATCATTTCATCAAGTACTATGGAGCTTTTCTTGAATTTGTCTTCTTGAATTTTTTCTTTTTCTAACTCACTCTTTAAGACAACTATTTCTTGTTCAAGCCTTAAGCATTCTTCAAATTTGCCTTTCAGTTTTTCATTTAGGCATTCTTCAATTCTTTTTCCTTCCTCAATTTATATTTTTAGACTGGTGATTGTCTCATTTGATTGATTAATTTATTCATTTACTTCCTTGTATCTTTCTTTGAATTCCTTGTTTTTCTCTCTCAACTTCTTGATGCATTCATCTGCTTCCTTAATATTTTCTTCTAGATCTTTGTTCTCACACTAAACTTTTCCCATATCTTCAAGGGCTGATTTAAGTTCTCCATTCATGTCAACTATGCAGTCCTCTTCAATAAATTCAATAGCAGGGATTTCTTCCAGAGGGATAGGATATCTCCTAGGTGCTATGTGTTCACTTCAAGATCTTCCTCAAGCAATTAAGCTTCTTCCAAGGAACCAGGCTCTAATACCAATTGTTGAACACCCTGAATACTGAGAGCGGGGTGAATCAATATTCTCTAAAACCACTTAAGCATTTAAACATTCATTCTGCATAGGATATCTAATTTGCAGTAAGAAAGGAAAGCATGAAATCAACCATCAAAATAAATAACACATGAACACCAAATTTTTATGTGGAAAAACCAAAAAGGGAAAAACCACGGTGAGGATTAGCTCACATATATATGAATAACAATAATGATTACAATTAGGCTCACTACCAAAAGGACTCACTATCCATAAAAGAGAATGCCCACTGTAGGTGGTTCACTACCAAAGGACTCACTATCTTCAATAGAAAGAGATAGAAGAAAGGGTGGCTCACTGCCAAATATGAACTACTAGAAATTAATCTAACTTATGCTCGAGATACAGTTCCATTGAAGCTCAGAATACTAAATTAACACACTTCATCTTCACCACAATCTTATCTTATACTTCTCTACATCATATTTTTCTCACACACACATGCACTTAATCATTTTGCATCAACTTACCATTTCCACACAAGAATTCAATCTTGTTTATATACCACAATTAAGAAAAACATCAAACAGGTTGGTAAATAGACGTACCATGTGACTTCTTGTCCCGTCATCCCAAAACACAAACCTATATGCTTTGTGAAGAGAACCAAAGCATGTGGCACATTCAGATAGGTTAGAATAACCTATATTTACTCTCATACCTTTGTTCCATACATGACTTAACTCAACACAATCTCAACACCATTAGGTTGGCACCAATAGTGAAGTAATCAATAGAATGAACCAACTATTAGTTCACAACTTAAAATGTAGACCACCAAAGAGCTTACCACTTGGAGAGTGCATGTATCTGACATCTGTAAACTTATCCTCAAATCTGCATAGCTAGATATTCATCTACAATGGAATGTGGAGCATTCCAATATACTACTGACACTATCATTACACTGTCATTGCAGAGTCTAATACTCTGTCAACTCTATCTTTCACTCCAGAGGGCTTTAAGACATGAAACTTTGGATTTAGACTGCTTTAGTATACAACAAAAATACCTTGCAACTGCATAGCAAGATTCTTCATAGCAGAGGAGTGCAGACTAAAATACTGTGACCTTGTCATAGGTTTTGTACTGCAACTACCTTAGGAAAATCTTCAACAACTTGTTCCTAACTACGGAACACCAAAATGGAAGGTTATCATGCTTAAGTGTATTCTCCTCCACATTGCACTTAGTAGCTTCTTTAGATCAACACTTAGGTGTATTCTCTTCCATATCATTCTTCAGACCAACACAATTGTATCCTTACACTTTGTTGCCATCAATGACAACACTACTCATTATCATGCTCATCAGCCTCTTCATCATCATTCTTATGTTGCCAACATAAAGATTATAAGTAGATTCATAAATCAACAATCTCTAATAACATAAGGTTTATGTGGAGAAAGATTTTTCAGGAAAAAACTCCACCAAAGAAAGAGGATAATTATACATTAATCTTTAATGTACATGATACAAATATCAACACACTAAAACTCTCAATACTAACAATATTCCAACAACATCTGTGTACCTATAAAACAATACTCTAAACCCACTATCTCATACCTCCAATATATAGGCAAGGAAGAGGCTGAAACAACAAATGGTTTTACTAAAACAACAAGTACCAAAACCATGATATGCTACAAAAATATGACACCCAACTTGGAGATCGTCTTTCAAGAATAGTAAATTAATTAGTGACTTCACATGGAATTCACATGGGCTTAATCAATGAGTCTCCAAATAGAAGATGTAACCACAAAGGTATATTTAACTAATAACTCCCACATCCTCAACTGTAGCACTCCAAAATGGAGAGGGCTACTCATGTGGGTTCCATTTATCATAACAAGATTCTCCATTACTCAATCTTAGCACCTAGAATTTGGAATATACCTTAAATGAGTCTAAAGTCAAAAGTAACCAACACCACAATGCTAAACCTCCTTCATGAATGCATATAACAACTAATGCCAAGAATCTAGATGGAATATAAATATAAATTAATTTCTCCAATTACACCCTAGACCTCCATCTTGTCTAAAATCAATTCTTCAAAATTGTGGAATTTTTAGGGACTTAAAGATTTCTATATTTTTGTTGAAAGTCTTGATGTTTTGATGATTTCCACATTTATGATTAAATAAACTTGGAGAAAATACCTGTAAAAGGGGTTACTCCTTCAAAGTTAGAGATTCTCTCTAGACTTAAGGATTTCCCACTTTTAGTTTGAAGTCCTAATGTTTGAATGAACCCCACATTTCTGCAAATGCTCAATAGTCTATAAAATGAATTTTAATTGTGTTTCCTTTCAAGACTTCTTCCATCTAGACCTATTGTACAAAGTCTTGATGTCCCAATGAAAACCTCATTTTTGCACAAACTAATAAATTCATGAAATTCCTTAATTGAAAGGATTTTTCTTATTCAATTCATTATGCTTATTCATTGATTGACCTTTTATAGGTAAAATTTATGACTTCTAGATCCAGAAAAATGAAGTATGTGTTCCAAGGAGTCACTCCCTTTCTAAGATTAACTCAATTCTTGATGAAGTCACTGACATCAATCTTGGTCATGTGGACTTAGAATATTTTAAGCATATAATGTATGGAAATGATCCAAGTAGTAGGACACAAAGAATGGTTAATTATGGGATTACACATGCTATTGGCTTTCGAAGTTAAGTTTAATCCTTAGAGTTGGTAATGGCATGTGCCAAACACTATGATACATGAAAATGAAGAATTGTTATTCCCTAAGAAAAGGTCTTAATATACATTTATGTTGGTTCAATAGTAGGTATTTTCCAATTTCCTCGTCATAATGTAGTCATTCAACTAGATATGTAACAAGATTTAGATGTGTAAAATGAAGTTCCTAATGACTACCTAAAGGAATTGAATAAGAGGTGGCTTATCAAGTCAAGGACTACTATTTCAAATCTCCAAAAAACATTAATCAGGAGTGATTTCCAAATAGAGATTGGGGATATATTCACCTTATTAAACATAATTATGGGTTAACCTATTACCTCAACCTTTGCCCCTTGGAAGTTCAAGTATATCAAAGTGGTCTTAAAAAATCAAAGATGGATGGTTGATTGGGATAAATTGATAATTGATAGACTACATGAGTAATTGACCACATTTGAAAACACTAAGATATTATTCATGACATCTTACTTAGTTAATGCAATGGAAAGAAGAGCCATTATCGTAGCCTTACAAGAGTTAGCTCCTTGGAGTTAGTTGCTAGATAAAATAACGTCTATGAATTTTATCCACAATTAATCCTGTAGGAGAGTGCAAAGAAATACAAGAGGATTAATGATTACTTTTTATTCTATTTGATTAGGACAATGGATGGAAGACCTCCTTGACTATGGATGCAGGATATTTGATGAAACCATGAATTCAAATAATAAATTGAAGACAATTGGTGACAAAATAAAAGTTTTGATAGAAGATTTTCAAGAGGAATTGGAAACCCACACTCAGACCTTGCTAAGGATTGACATATTGGATAAGATAGATCCCTAAATCTTGGATAAAGAGGGAATTTTAGAGCTTGAGGACATCAACTAGCTAGCCATATCAAGTTGAGATCTAAATTGGTTGAAAGAAGCAAAACCAAGATTACTAAGGCATGTGATGACATAGTGGATGTCATGTATGACATTCAAGGGATAATTGAAGGAACAACAAGCTAATAACTATATTATGAAGGGGGAGAATTTAATGATGTGGACACAATGAAAAAGCATCTAAAAGAAATTATATTCCAAGATCTACATTAGTAGCCCTACACTTTTAGCCTAGACTCCTTTAATCGGTTAATGAAATTGAAGGCTTAACTCAAGGAGTTTGAAAAGGGTGTAGCTAAGAGGATTTCCATGTATTACCATTACACTTCCACCTATGATATGCATAAGTTTAGATTCACATTTATATATAGACCTAATATCAATTCGATCAACCATTCTCACATAGCCCACATAGAATATAGGTGTAAGGAGGATGAAGTGGATAAAATAAATATTGAGGAGGCATTAGATGTGGAGAATCCTTAGTAAAATGGATTTTCCTTCATATTATATTTCTTCATTTTGTAAATGTTGAGCCTTACAATATAAAATGTAGGTTACCATAGGTGCCGTGTGTTTGAGTATCTCACCATGCAAATCTATTATCATTGATATGCCTTCAGCAACATGTGGACACTAAGATTCTCCCAGTTACCCCACTACTTAAAGGAATTTATTATGCTCTTATTTTTAACCATTGATCTAGTTTGATCTAGATCATTGGATATTGTAACTGAGACATGTCTGAGTCTATAAATAGGCAATCTTTTCATGTATAAAATGCTAGTTCTGAAAATTATTGAGACTAAGGGAATTTGTGAATAAAAATTATTAAACTAAATTTCCTTCTTGAGTAGTTTTCCTACATGATTTTCAAGATATAAAGGGGTTTCATTACTCATGCATGCTATCTTTTGAGTATATGATCAATCTATGTGTTCATATCACTAGTATTTTGTTGCTTGTAGAATAATCTACGTGGTTAATTTGAACATTGTGCTTCTAATCATTTGTGGGAATGCCTTTTTAATCTATGCCATTGGATGGGTGTTTAATATGGATGTTTGTCACAATTTAGAAATCCTCATTGAAGATTGCACCATCCTTTCAAAGTTGTGATATTTCTAACAAATCAATGATTGGTTAATTTCAAAATTGTCTACTCATTTGATGTTGTATGGAAATGGAGATCCAAGTTTAGGTTTTTCTATGTCATTTTATCTATTTTGCCTTATATTTTGTATTTTCTTTACAAAATGGTTATATTAGGATTAGAATAAAATTTTATTTGTTAGCAAAAGTATAGGAAAAAATTTGAAGATTTAACGATAATATTCTTCTTTCATTGCTGTTAATTTTATTTTTTTAATTCTTAATATTCTTGGGTTGAATTGTTTTGAAATGATAAAATTAACAAATCCTAATCAAGAAGGAAAGTTCTAGAAACATGTTTAGTTTTGTATACCCCTTGATGAAAACAAAGAAAACAATTAATTGAGTTATCTAGCATCACCAAGATTTGGTTATAAAGACCTTGGGATAATTGATCTTCATTTGAGAAGGTTTATTCCTTTTAGGAGAGGTGGGATACTTATTATTTCATCTAAGGTTGGAGAGTGTATTAAAGTTCATCTGTTAGCAATTATGATTTTTGATCAATAAACATGTATGAAAGCATCATGATCATAAACATTAGTTTGGAATTATTAATCAAGTTACTTTTTTGATTTCATATTGTTCTATGGTCATGGTTATGATCAAAGACTATTCTAATTTCCTTTATCCTTGATAAGAGGCTTTATCCCCAATACTTGTTCTTGACCAAGAGAAGTGATCGTGGGGTATCAAATTCTCTCCCACTTAGGAAACTTCATCTCTAAAGTTTATTTCAAGATTGATCTAGACTAGTTCCACCTAAAATTTTTTGCCATTGTTATAATTTTTCATAAACAACAAATATACCCAAGATCTAATGCCAAAGAGCCAATCATAAATCCAAATGAAAATAATAAAGATATTTAATATTTGGTATAATGGAGAAAATTACAATATTAATGTACAAATATATAAGCCTCTTGGATGCATGAATCAAGGAGAAAACATGTCCAAGAGATCATGAGTAAACTCACAATCACTCCTAATTACAAGGTGATTTAATTCAATCTAACTACGACAAAGGTGGCCTTAACTAAAAAAATTGATGGAATATAACTACCATCAATTAAGGATTGATAAGGTAATAGTGGCATTTGCATACCTAAAGTCAAGTTGAACACGTCATTATTATCTACCTCAATTATGCAAATTCAATATTCCTAATATCCTTAGGAAACTTATTAGTAGGTACAATATTACACCAACACCCCCATAAGTTCAACTTAGGAGGAAAGAGAAATGGATCTTGATAAATGTGTAGCTATATGTTATGTACCCATGTATAATGATATCTCTTAGAATAATGAGAAGGATAAAACTCTATGTGATGATAAAGTCCTCCAAGAAGAGAAAGAAGGAAAACTATGTAGTCCCCTAGTGTGTAGTCTCCTATGTTGATAGTAGATGCTTGACATTGAATGCTAAATATGATCCATGCTCACCAAACAACAATTCTCCCCTCAGGAAGAAACAAACTCAAAGGAGAATGTAGATATTGTCATTTTGAAAAGCAATATGAGGGAAGAAAACTCAAAATATATATCTCTAGAAGATGCTTGGAGATTGCCATGTCAGTTTTGAAAGGTGTCACAATCAAATTAGGAGTCTTAGACCTAACTAAAGATGGTGACAACTCAAAACACTCTGTAAAATGTTATAGAAAAAGAAAAAAATATGAAGGGGCAATAGTTGCTAGGGAATTGTCATTGAACAAGAATCCCAAATCCTTAATGGTGTCTTCCAAGTTTGTAAGAAAGGACTCACCAAGCAAACCTGACATATCTATTAGCTACTTGTCCCATTGTATTGCCCATGGAAGACAAGGATGATCCTACTCAACTAAGTCACTAGAGTATGAAGCTATCCTAAACTTGATAGAAATCAAACATTATTATGATGTTGGAATCTTAGTGCATGTCTTTGTAACCTCAGTCGATGAAAAAATTTGTAGGTTCAAATGACTATATTGCACATTCCAAAAATTGTCCATACTAGATGATTGCGTATGAACATCAGCCATAAGAGCATCATGAGTAAATGTGAAAAGATATACAATCTAGTCTTACCATCTACCTTCCCAATTACAAAAATATTACTACTTTATAGATCCTAAATGACCATATCTTCAAAAGTGAACTCAGCAATTTTTACTTATCCCATTATGTATACTCTTGTAGATAGGTATGAGATTGGTTGACAAGGAAGGAATGTAAAGGGCATCATTGAATGATCCTTCAAAACATACCAGCAAACCCTCTCCCACAAACACTCTTAGAAGTGTTGTTACTCATAAGAATATGTGGCATACAACAAGTCTCAAAACAATAAAACACCTCCTCCAATGAAGTCATGTGGTGTGAAGCTTTAGAGCCGAGGATCCAAGTCCCTGCTCTAATATCTACAACTACAAGTGTCTTGCTAATGTGCTTCTCTAATCTAGTAGTTGTACTAGAAGAGGAATGGGGATAATTTGTGGAATAGGAATTTGGAATGGCTATTTGGTTCTTCTTGAGAATATGTGTGATCCAATCAATTTATTTCTTCATGTACATTGACTCAATATAAATTATCTTTCTTAGATGATGTACTTGTTGCAAGTATGAGCAGTAAGTGTTGTCATTGATGTCAACACCTAAGGTTAGCATCTAAGGAAATTGTTTGAATGTGTTTGAACAAGTGTCTGAGAAGAACAGTATAGTGTTTTGCTCCACATATCTTGTGTAAGGAAAGAAAGTGTGAAAACATCTTCCTAATTCCAACTTTTAGAAGAGAAGTGCAAGAAAAAATTTCAATTTCCAATCACAATTCATTAAAGATGCACATTAAACAGAATGACATAATAGACAATTAAGAGACATACATAGAATAAACACCAGATTTACATGGGAAAACCCTTTATGGGAGAAAAAACCACACACCAAGTAAAGCCACTATGTACTATAGTAAAATATAGTTTACATACAAAGTTCACAGACTTGTGCTTCCAGATGTTTAGTTCACAACACAAACTTCGGTGACACAATATTTCTTTGATCAGCCTCTCACACTCTACACTAAACAACTCAAAGATTTCTTTTCACAATTGCAATGTTAACCTCTTCACATTTAGTTACCCCTTGATAACTCTTCATTTTGCATCCCATGCCATACTAGAAACTGTCGATTCAATTCCTATAGAAAATAGTTATCAAACCATCTAACTATCAGAGACGCAAACCCTAACCATCAACTACCTATCAGGACTATTGAAGAGACCCTAGACCATATCCCTTTAAAGTCCTTGTGTCTCTTTGATAAGAGTCCAAGCTTCGCCAAACACTTCGTTGAACTATCGAGGAGACTCAAAATAGAGTCTCACCGAAATCACATTGTTCACCACATCGAAGGGATAGGATATCGTCTTCCATCAATATAAGAATGTCACTTCGATGAAGAACATACTGCTCCATGTGGTCCCTAATACCATGTTACTGAGTCATACATTTGTCTTCACTCCATTTACATCATCCAATCCTCGCTCTCCACTTAGCACTAGATGGGTACCACCAAGGCACCCACGGACTGGCAAGTATCAGAATATCAAAGAGACCCAAAAAAGAGTCCCACTAAAACACTAACTCACTCTAATATGCTTCATATCAACTATCGAAAGGACTACTTAGAGACTCCCATCGATATCACCATGTCTCACCAATGTAGCCAAAGCTCTGTACTAAGTTGTCGAGGGGACAACTAAGAAGCTCCCACTGAAAATGAATAGTTAGGCCGATGAAGGAATAAATGCATAACACAGCAAGTGGAATATCAAGCCAATAATTTGAGGCATATTTTCTGACATGCTCCCACTTGATGAAGAACTTACTGGCTTCTTTCAATGCTTGAAGTTACTGAATGTCATAGGCCCCAAGGCCCATTGAACTGGTACACCATTTGTACTTATCTATGCTCACGATTTTTGTTAATGCATTGGCAACATTCTCCAAACTATCCACTTTTTCTAGATTAACCTTTCCATCCTCCACCACACCATGAAAAAAATGGTACTGAACATCGATATGTTTCGTCCTGGCATGGAAAGTTGGATTTTTTGCTAAATAAATGGCACTCTGACTATCATAGCAGATAGTAATCTGCCTTGCATTAAACCCAATATCAGAACACAAATGCCTAAGCCAATTGGCTCATCCAACTAACTGCACCACCAAACAACGTGAATACATATCCACTAGTGGATCTTTTGCTGTTAATATCCCCTACCCAATCAAAATCCACATATCCACAAATGCTTACTAAACTTTTAGATCCAGGTAACACTCTATTAGCTACAAGGCATACTTAGCAGTACCCTTCAAATATCTAAAAACTCTTTTCACAGCATCCCAATGCAGTCTTCCTAGATTAGTCATAAACCGACTAAGAACTCCCACCTCTTGGTCAATGTCTACCCTTGTATAGACCATTGCATACATTAAACTACCAACTGCACTTGCATAAGGCACCCTGGTCATGTCCTCCATCTCAGTAGGAGATTATGGACAATCTTCAATAGATAGCTTCATTCCCTGCAACACTGGAACAACTAGATGCTTGCAATCTATCATATTAAACCTCTCTATGACAGAATTAATATATTTTCTCTAGCTTAGCCAAAGTTTTCTATTTGCCCTATCCCTTTTTATTTCCATCCCTAGAATATACCTAGCTACACCTAAATCTTTCATTTCAAACTATGCTGACAACTGAGATTTTAATTTAAAAATCACACCCTTACCATTCCCAATGAATAACATATCATCCACATAGAGGGAAATAATAAGTAAATGACCATTTTTAGTTTTATAGTACACACAATGATTTGATTTGGATCTCACAAATCCTAATGACAACACAAACGTGTCAAACTTTTGGTGCCAAATTCTAGGTGACTATTTTAAACCATACAAAGATTTATGTAACTTACAAACCAGATTTTCCTTAGCTTTTTCAATGAAGTGCCTGGGCTGGGACATGTAAATTTATTCTTCCAAATCTCCATGAAGAAATGTTTTCATCACATCCATCTGCTCAATCTCTAAGTCATATGATGTTGCAAGTGACAAAAGAAATATGATAGATGTCAGCTTAGCTACAGGAGAAAATATTTCTCCATAATCAATTCCCTCTATTTGAGTATACGCTTTCGCAACCAACCTAGATTTATACTTTTCAACACTACCATCTAGACCAATTTTCTTTTTAAATACCCATTTACAACCAATAGGATTTTGACCTTCAGGCAAGGGTACCAAATCCTAGACCTGTTTCATTCTTTTTCTAAGATGCCATTTCTTCATTCATGGCTTCCAACTAGGAATCTAAATCAGACATATTAATAGCCTCTCTAACAGTCCTAGGCTCATTAGTGTTAGTTATCAAAGCATAGGCACAACTAGAATCTAACATAGAATATCCAAACCTTTCATGTTGTCGCCTTTCGTGTGTAGACCTCCTCAATCGTTGAGGTTGAGGTTCTTATTGTTCAGAATTTTCAAAACTGCTCAAACTCTCCTCAGTTTTAGCTACACTAGGAATTCGTTGTTCTTCCTTATCTAGAGTAAGAGGGATTTCAACAACATCCTTCTTTTTATCTTCTTTCATCTCTAACTGTAGATCCACTATAGAAGGTTTTAGCTCATGAAAGATTACACTTATGTTGTACAATACCTTTTTAGTAACATGATTCCAAAGCTTGTATCCCTTAACACTAATACCATAGCCAATAAAGATACATTTTACAGCCTTATTTTCCAATTTAGATCTTTTCTTATTTGGCATATATGCATATGCATCACAACCAAAGACTCTAATGTCTCTTAAATAGGGTTTTTTACCAGACCATGCTTCCAAAGGTGTTTTGTCAACAAGTGTCGAAGAGGGAGATTGATTAATTAAATAACATGTTATAGCCACAGCCCTAGCCCAGAATGTTTGTTCCTGACCAGTACCACTCGACATACTTCTCACCTTTTCCATCAGTGTTCTGATCAACCGTTCAGCAACTCCATTTTGTTGTGGAGTGTAAGGTGTAGTCTTATGCCTTTTAATCCCATGGTCTTTGCAATAGCTTTCAAAATCTGCAGAATAAAATTCACCGCAATTATCCATCCTCAAGCATTTTATTTTTCTACCAATTTGATTTTCTACCAACATTTTAAATTCCTTAAATTGGCTAAACACTTATGATTTACTTTTTAGAAAATACACAAATGTCCTTAAATAATCATCAATAAATGAAACATAATATTTAGACTTTGATAATGAAGGAACATTCACTAGACCAAATACATCAAAGTGAACATAATCTAGTATGCCATAAGATTTATGAGGACTAGAGTAAAAAGAAACACGTTGTTGCTTTCCATAAATGCAATGTTCACAAAATTCAAACTCCAGGTTACAATCTTCAAGCCCTTCAACCAGGTTTTTATTTTTCAAGGATTTTAAACCTTTTTCACCTATGTGACTGAGTCTATGATGCCACAGCATAGTCTTCTCTACTGGAAGTTTCACCTCCAAGGAATTTGCACCTAGAGGAACTTCGTTCTTCTTCTCTACGTTAGCAACTTTACTTGAATTTTCAAATACACTACTGCAATGAACAACATGTGCATCCAGCTTGTACATAGTTCCTATGCGTGAACCATTGAGCCTCTAGTCATTTTACAACCACCATTTGAGAAAGAAACTTGCATGCCAACATCATTCAACTTACTAAAAGAAAGAAAATTACGAGTCAGACCTAGTATATGCATTACATCATTGATTCCTTTTATTCTTCCATCATGAAACTTAATTCTGACTCTTCCACAGCCAACAATTTCAAGGTGAGAATCATCACCCAGATACACCATTCCACCTTTGTATTCTTCATACTTCAAAAACTAATCTCTATGAGAGGTCATGTGAAAGGACGCACCTGAGTCAATCAGCCAAACATCATCTGATCCTTGAGTCACCAAGGCTACAATGAAGACATCTGCTTCACTCTGAGAAGAATCATTATCCAAAGAATTGTTCTTCTTTTTCTTCTTTTTCTCCTCTTTGCAATATTTCCAGATATGTCTAGTCTGCCCATAGTTCCAACATGTCACCTTGGACTTCTTGCCAGGAGACTTTGATCTTCCTTCTAATGTGGATTTAGACTTCTTGTCTTTCTTCTTTCTTTTCTATTTTGTTATTCCTTAAACAATAAGGGCCTCCTTGGCCATCTCAAAAGACTTCCTTCACATTTCCTCTGACAGCAACGAAGAAACAACATCTTCCATTTTGAAAGTGGTTGTTGTACTCCCAATAGCCATTACCAAGTGATCCCATGTGTCAGGAAACAAACATAATAGGAGCATGCAATGATCCTCATCTTCAATCTTCACACCCACATATGTCAACTGAGTAATAATCATGTTAAATGCATTCAAGTGATCTACAACAGATGCTTCTTCCTCCATCATCAAAGAGTACAACTTCTTCCTCAGGAATAACTTATTTACCAGAGATTTCCCCTCATAGATATCACCAAGATTATTCCACAATGTTTTTGCATTCTTCTCTTCATGGACATTCAGGAGAACTAAATCAACCAAGCACAGTTTGATCAGACCCTTGGCCTTTCGATCTGTTGCATCCCAATCATCTTGTGAGGTTGTTGTAGGTTTAGTTGAGAACACTATAGTCCATAACTCATGATCCACAAGAAAATATTCCATTTTGATTTTCCACAACTCAAAATTGCCACTGTTGAATTTCTCAATCTCTATTCTTCCAGATGTGCTTGCCATCTTAAATCTATAATAAGATTTCAAATCAATTTCCCTTGCAAAACTCCCACTCAACAAAATTAGCACAAAAAACCTGACTCACCCACAAGGATAACACAACTAGCTAGGCTCTGATACCACTTGTAAGGAAAGAAAGTGTGGAAACACCTTCCTAATGCCAATTTTCAAAAGAGAAGTGCAAAAAAAACTTTCAATTTCCAATCACAGTTCATTAAAGATGCACATTAAACAAAATGACAGAATAGATAATTAAGAGACATACACAGAATGGACACCAGATTTAGGTGGGAAAACCCTTTATAAGAGAAGCACCCACAAACCAAGCAAAGCCACTATGTATTACAATAAATTATAGTTCACATACAAAGTTCACAGACTTGTGCTTCCAGATGTTTAGTTCACAACATTTCTCTAATCAACCTCTCACACTTTGCACTAAACAACTCAAAGATTGATTTTCATAGTTACAATGTTAACCTCTTCACATTTGGTTACCCCTTGAAAACTCTTCATTCTTCATTCCATGACATACCAGAAACTGTCGATTTAATTCATATAGCAAATGGTTCTCAAACCATCTAACTATCGAAGACACAAACTGTAACCGTCAACTACCTGTTGGGACTGTCGAAGAGACCCCAGACTATCTCCCTTCGAATTCCTTGTGTCTCTTTGACAAGAGTCCAAGATTTACCAAACACTTTGTCAGACTATCAAGGAGACTCAAAATAGAGTCTCTCCGAAATCACATTGTTCACCACATCGAAGGGATAGGATATCATCTTCCACCGATATAAGAATGTCACTTTGATGAAGAACATACCACTCCATGTGGTTCCTACTGTCATGTCACTACCATGTCACTAAGTCATACATTTTTCATCACTCTATTGACATCATCTAATCCCCACTCTCTACTTAGCACTGGTTGGGTCCCACCAAGGCACCCGCGAACTGGCAAGTATCAAAATATCGAAGAGACCCAAAACAGAGTCCCACCAAAACACTAAGTCACTCTGATATGATTCATATCAGCTGTTAAAGGGACTACTTAGAGACTCCCACCAATATCACCATGTCTCACCAATGTAGCCAAAGCTTTGTACTGAGTTGTTGAGGGGACAGCTAAGAAGCTCCCACCAAAAATGATAGTTAGGCCGATGAAGGAATAAATCCATAACACGACAAGTGGAATATCAAGCCAGTAATTTGAGGTACATTTTCCAACATCCTGTAGATTGAATATATTTGTCTATGGTTTGGAATTTGTGTAAAGGGATGTCTATAGTTTCTATGTTTCAAGTTTGAGCCTCTTGTGTGAAGATTTGAGCAATTTTTGTTCACTAGAGTAAAAACTATTTTTCTATGTATTTAATGGTGATAGGGAGAATGTATTCTGCTCCCTGTTTCTCTGCATTTAAGTTTTATAGTCTATGGTTCTGGAATTAAGTCTGGGATGATTTTATGTGCCTTTAGTTCAAGTGGTTCATGATTTGGTGCTCTGCAAGTGATCTTTCCTTTATGACAGTGGCTGACATTAATGTTTAAGTGTTCCAGTTTGAAGCATATTCTAGATAGAGTGTTTGGAGGTTGTGCGGAAGTTCTTGGTGATTGTAACATGCTTGTGGATGTCTCTAGATCATGTTCCTACCTTTCAATTGGTCTACAACGTGTAATCTGGATCGTGTATGAAGCGTGTTCGTAAAGGTCTTAGTGTTACCACTAGTTTTGGCCGACTTGGTTGTTTTCACTACTTGCGGTTATGCTTCAAAGTTTGTAAAGCATGTTGTTGCGTGGAAGATTGCATTTGAGTCATAGCTAGGGCTTGGTGTCATCCACATTCATTCTTTTCCTTCACAAATCTACTTAGGTCCAAACCTATTCTAATGTATGTATGTTTGCTGACATTGGAGATTGTTCCAATGGTTGATGATTGTAATGCCGACCTTGATGTACATTCCAAGGTTGATGAATTGTATAAATACATGTAATGAAGTCGTGAATGATTGTTGTGGTAGTGGAGATGCAAGAATAAGTGTGATGTGAAAAAGTAAAGCAGAGTAGAAGTGTTTTATTGTGCTTCAATGGAACTAAACCTTGGCAAAATGTAGATGCTACTATCTTAGTTCAACAACTTTTGGCAGTGAGCCACCCCATTGGCAATGAGCCCCTTCCTTTACAGTGAGCATTTTGGGTAGTGAGCCTTGTTGTAAATTTTGATATATCATTTATATTGTGAGCTAACGCTCACCGTGGTTTTTCCCTTATTGGGTTTTCCACATAAAAATCATGTGTCTCATGTGTTGAATGCGTGAATGTGTTGAAGTTTCTAATTATATGCTTTCATGGTTAAATCATAATTAAGTGGATAATGTGTTAATATTTGAATGAAGTTATGTTTTTTCTACAACTGATTCACTCCCCTCTCAGTTGTCTTGTGCATTTCATCAATTGGTATTAGATCGAGGGTTCCTCAGAAGAAAGCCTAATAGCTTGAGGTAGATCTGAGATGGTGCATAAGAAGGAGTCTCCATAGTTTGATGGAATGGATTATACTCTCTATAAGGTACGTATGAAAAGTCATCTCATTTCTCTTGGTTATAGTATTTGGAAGATGGTACAAAAAAGTTATACTATTCCTCAAAATGGTCCTTCAACTGAAGATGAAGTCAAATAGTATGAGTTTAATGGAAAGGCTAGAGATGCTCTGTTAAATGCTTTATCCAACACTAAGTTAGTGAAATTAATGGATTAGGAACTGCTCATGAGATCTAGGAAAAGTTGAAAATTTTGTATGAAGGAGATGATTTTGTAAAGAGTGCAAAATTACAAAATCCAAAGGCGAAGTATGAAGCCCTGAAGATGAATGATGATGAGAACATAACAATCTACATGCAAAAGGTTGATGAAATTGTCAATGGAATCAAAGGTCTTGGAGGAACTATTGATGAAGATGAGGTTGTGCTAAAGATTCTTAGGTCATTACCCAAATCCTATAGTCACAAAATGTCATCAATTGAAGAAGTTATGAGTGTGAATGAGATTTGAAAAGATCAGTTGCTTGGGAAGCTTACAACTTTTGAGATGAGAGAGTTCGGTGATGCTTTGTTGAAGACTGAGACTTCTTTCAATGCTAGCACTTTAGAAAAGACTTTAAGAGCTCAGAAGTATGTTGTGGAATCTGATGATGACCTTGATGAGATTGAAGCCAACTTTGTGGATAGAATGAAAAGAGGTATTAGTAAGTTCAAAGGAAAATTACTATTCAAATGCTTTTCTTGTGGAAAGATTGGTCATTATGCCTCCAGGTGTTCGGAGAGAATTGGGAGAGGTAAGAAGAAATTTGAAAGTAGACCTAGAACTATAAAGAAATACTATTATGTTAGAGATTTTGATGATGATGGTGTGATAGATGATGAGTCTGATGATACTAGTGAAAATGAATGCTTGTTTATTACTATTAAGGAAGAACCTATGTCTACTAATCATGCTAGCTATGTGAAGGAAGAGAAACCAGTGAAAGAGAGTATCATGTCTATCTGTCAAGTTGAAAAAGATAAGGATGAATGGATTATTGATAGAGGATGTTCACATCACTTGACCGGTGATAAAAGTAAGTTTGTAAGTCTAGAAAAGTATGATGGAGGACTGGTTAGGTTTGGAGATAATGCAGCTGGTAAGATTTGTGGAAGAGGATCTATTTCTTTTGATGGTAAGCATAACACAGATGATGTTCTATATGTGAAGGGTTTAAACCATAATCTTTTAAGTGTTGGCCAAATGTGTGACAAAGGATATGAACTGAGATTCAAGGATAATGGATGCAAGATCATGGAAAGCTCTGAAACAATGATTGCTACTGGTAAGAAGACTAATGGTAATGTTTATCAGTTGAGAGGAACTAATGATTTTTGTTTGTTGGCTTAGACAGATGAGAGTTGGTTGTGGCATAGAAGGATGTGTCATATCAATTTTGATAACTTGGTGAAGATAAGTTTAGTACAAGCTGTGAGAGATCTACCTAAGCTTGTGAAGCCTGCTAATACTATTTGCAAGGAATGCCAATTGGGGAAACAGACAAGGACAAGTTTCAAGTGTAAAGAACAATTTTCTCCTAGATTGCTTAAGCTAGTGTATACAAATTTGTGTGGTCCTACAAGAACAAGAACTCTACAAGGAGATAGGTACTTTATGTTGCTTATTGATAATTATTCTAGAATGACTTGGGTCACATTTTTGAAAGACAAATCAGAAGCCCTAGACAAGTTCAAAGCTTTCAAAGAAATGGTTAAGAATCAGTTGGAGTTGAGGATAAAATTCTTAAGGTCTGATAGAGGAGGTGAGTTTACATCAAATGAATTCAATATTTTCTATGAAGAACATGGGATAAAAAGATAGTTGTCTACTCCTAGGACTCCTCAACAGAATGGAGTTGTTGAAAGAAAGAACATGATAGTTCAAGAGGTTGTTAGGCAATGATGAAAGAGGCAGACCTACTGGAAGTGTATTGGAGAGAAGCTATACATACTGTTGTCTACATTCAAAACAGAGTTCAAGTTAAAGGTAATAGAACTAAAACTCCTTATGAATTGTGGTATGGAAGAATTCCTACAATGAAATATTTCAAAGTTTTTGGAAGAAAATGTTATATCAAAAGAGATGAAGAGTTACACAAGTTTGATGCTAGGTGTGATGAAGGAATTTTCCTTAGATACTCCACTAAGAGTAAGGCCTACTGGTGTTACAAGAAGATATTGAGAAAGGTCATTGAAAGTGCTAATGTGAAGGTTGATGAAGATAGGGAAAGAACATCATATCTGAGTGGCTATGAATCAGATGAACCTACTATTACAGTCAATGAAGAAAAGGTGGAACAAAAGGATAGTCAAGTTGAAGAAGAGAAGGCTCTGGAAAGTACTATTAAGACTCCCAAGTATGTAAGGATTAATCATTCTGAAGATCAGATTATTGGTGACAAAAGAAAAGGGGTATTGACAAGGAAAAGAGTTGTAAGGGAATAGGTGAACTACTACTTACTTTCACAAATTGAACCTAAAATTGTTAGTGAAACCTACAAAGATGAAAGTTGGGTAAAAGCTATGGAAGAAGAGCTAATGTAGATAGAAAAGAATCAAACTTGGGAATTGGTCCCTAGATCTGCTGATAAGAATGTGATTGGAACCAAATGGGTTTCCATAAATAAGATGAATGAAAATGGAGAAGTTGTAAGAAATAAAGAAAGACTGGTATGCAAAGGATATTATCAAGTTGAAGGTATAGACTTTGAGGAGACTTATGCTCCTGTGGAAAGGATTGAAGCAATAAGAATGTTTTTGGCATTTGTAGCACACAAAGATCTCAAGGTGTATCAGATGGATGTGAAGTCTGCATTTTTTAATGGAGAGCTGGAAGAAGAGGTTTAAATTGAACAACTAGAAGAATTTCAGTCATCAGACTAAGGTGACATGTTATGCAGATTGAAGAAAGCCTTGTATGGACTCAAGAAAGCTCCTAGAGCCTGGTATGCAAGGTTGGATAAGTATTTGATGCAATTAGGGTTTAGTAAAGGTACTACAAACAGTAATCTCTATTTTAAAATTAATGATGACCAAATCCTGATTGTTCTGGTCTTTGTTGATGATATTATCTTTGAAGGAAATCAAGGTACATGTAAGAAATTTATAGAGGAAATGCAAAATGAGTTTGAGATGTCTATGTTTGGTGAAATGAATTTCTTTCTAGGACTGCAAATTACTCAATCAGAAAAAATGAATTTTCATTTCTTAGTCCAAGTATGTGAAAGGGTTGTTAAAGAAGTTTGAAATGGAGGATTCTAAGCCAGTATTTACTCCTATGGTAACTAGTTGTAAACCAAGTAAGAATGATGAATCACCTAAGACTGATAAAAAAAAGTATAGGTCTATGATTGGAGGACTACTTTATCTAACCCATACCAGACTAGACATAATGCATGCAGTTTGTCTTGTGGCAAGATTTCAAGAAGATCCCAAAGAGTCACATGTGATGGTAGTCAACAGGATCATGAGGTATTTAAAAGGCACTTCAGACTATGGATTGTAGTATCCCAAAGATACTAATTTCACTCTTAGTGCTTATACAGGTGCAGATTGGGCTGGAGATGCTGATGATAGAAAAGGTACAAGTGGAGGTGCTTTCCTCTTAGGTAACAAATTGGTTTCATGGCTGAGCAAGAAGCAAGAATCAATTTCTTTGTCTATTGCAGAAGCATAATTTATTGCTGCAACATGTTGTACTCAAGTACTTTGGATGAAGCAAACATTGAAGGATATAAGAGTTGTGTATGAAGAACCAATTTCAATCTTTTGTGACAACACAAGTGCTATAAACATTTCAAAGAATCTAGTGATGCACTCAATAACAAAGCATATATTAATAAGGTATCACTTTCTGAGAGAAAAGGTAATAGAGAATGAAGTAAAGATGGAATATGTGTCTACCAAGGATCAGATTGTAGATATTTTTACAAAGCCTCTACCTAAGGATACTTTTGAGTATCTCAGGGAAAAGTTAGGGGTTATTACCCCTCCTTCTCTAAACTAAGATGCATAGGAAATGCATCAATCCAGTGATGCCCAAAGTCTCATTCTTTGATCTGGATTGATGTTTTGTAGGCTACCTCTCAGGGGGAGCTATTAGATGTTGCTGATATGAGTTCCTAATTAAGAATAGTAAGTGTTGTAGTGTTGAAGATAGGAGGATTTGTGCAGTAAAGAAAAAGAAAAAGGCCTACCACCCTTTGCCATTGATGTCAAAGGGGGAGAGAAGTTCATGTGAAAAACTTAAGGAGAAAGTTGCAGCCAAAGAAAGCATAAAGTAAGGGGGAGGAAAGAAGCAAAGCAAGTTTTTTTTGTCTTGATGGTTTTTCACATCATGTGTTGCCATCAATGACAAAGGGGGAGATTGTTGCAAGTATGAGCTATAAATGTTGTCATTGATGTCAACACCTAAGGTCAGTGTCTAAGGAAACTATTTGAATGAGTTTGAGCAAGTGTGTGAGAAGAACAGTACAGTGTTTTGCTCCGCATATCCTATAGATTGAATATCTTTGTCTACAATTTGGAAGTTGTGTTAATGGATGTCTATAGTTTCTATGTTTCAAGTTTGAGCCTTCAGTGCGAAGATTTGAGCGGGTTTTGTTCACCAGAGTAAAAACTATTATTTTGTGTATTTAATGGTGACAGGGAGAATGTATTATGCTCCACATTTCTCTACATTTAAGTTTTATAGTCTATTGTTTTGGAATTAAGTCTGGGATGATGTTATGTGTCTTTAGTTTGAGTGGTTCGTGATTTGGTGCTCCACAAGTGATTGTTCCTTTATGACAGTGGTTGATAGTAATGTTTAAGTGCTCATGTTTGAAGAATATTCTAGATAGAGTGTTTGGAGGTTGTGCAGAAGTTCTTGGTGATTGTAATGTTCTTATGGTTGTCTCTAGATCATGTTCCTACCTTTTGATTGGTCTGAAAAGTGTAATCTGGATCGTGCATGAAGTGTGTTCCTAAAGGTCCTAGTGTTAACACTAGTTTTGGCTGACTCGGTTGTGCTTCAAAGTTTGTAAATCATGTTGTTGTGTGGAAGATTACATTTGAATCCCAGCTAAGGCTTGGTGTGGTCCACATTCATTCTTTTCCTTCACAAATCTACTTAGGTCTAGACCTATTCTAATGTATACATATGTTTGCCGACCTTGGAGATTGTTCCAATGGTTGATGATTGTAATGCTGACCTTGATGTAAATTCTAAGGTTGATGAATTGTATAAATACATGTAATGAAGTCATGAATGATTTTTGTGGTAGTGAAGATGCGAAGATAATTGCGAAGTGAAAAAGCATAGCAGAGTAGAGGTGTTTTATTGCACTTCAATGGAACTGAACCTTGGCATAATGTAGATGCTACTATCTCAGTTCACCAACTTTCAGCAGTGAGCCCCTTCTTTTGTAGTGAGAATTTTGGGCAGTGAGCCTTTGGCAGTGATCCTTGTTGTAAATTTTGATATATCATTTATATTGTGAGCTAACACTCACCGTGATTTTCCCTTATTGGGTTTTCCATGTAAAAATCTATTGTCTCATGTGTGAATGTGTTTATGTTTTTGATTATATGCTTTCATGGTAAAATCATAATTAAGTGGATAATGTGTTGATGTTTGAAAGAAGTTAAGGTTTTGCTACAACTGATTCACCCCCCCCTCTCAGTTGTCTTGTGCATTTCATCAGTACTCTCTTTTGAAGAGGAATTTTCATGCTCTTCTATGGAAGTGGATGTGGATTTTTAAGTGTTCTTCTTCTAAAGATTTTTCTTTTTCTTCTCTTTTCCACTAGAAATATTCTCATCTTTTGTGACTTGGCTTACAACCAAGGCTTGTGACTTTGAAGAATTCAAATTTTCTATTGTGCTTCACACACACACCCCATTTTGACTCGGCAAAATAAGGACCCCCTTTATTTTTCCTTTTCTTGATTTGGGTTGGATTTTAATTTGTTGTTTTTACTTTGATTTTAATTTTTTGTTGTTTTTGTTTGAGTTTTAGGGTTTGTCATTTTGGCATGACAATAGAAGCATCCTTGAAACATTGATGTTTCCCCTTTGTATGTTTTATTTTCTTTCTTGGGTGCTTATTGACCCGTCAAGGTTTGTCATTTTGACATGATAGTTAAAGCTCCCCCAACATCCTAACATCTGAGGGTTAGCAATGGACTTGTACTACACCCTTGTTGGGTTATCAGAGTTGGTCATTTTGGCACAACTATAAAAAGAAACTTTGATATCTTGACACTTGGCATGGGACTAGACTTAACTCTGACCTACCTACTCTACATTAAATGCATTTTTCCCGTGCATGTGCAAGCTTGTTTTTATTATTTTTACCCTAGGTATTTTTTCACTTTTGGTTGTTGTGGTCTCATTTGAATGACGCTCTGCCAATTTGATATTGCTACAAACCTTGTATGAGATTGAACTTGCCAGTACGTCCCAGAGAGGAGATCATGGTGTGCTTTGTCCGTGCTACTGGCACATTAGATTCACTATTTTTTCTTCACATTTTCACTAAGTAGGAGGGTTTTTACAAGATTTTACTATATTTTAATGGTGTTTTTCAAGTAAATTCAGTTGTATTTTTGTTGTGTGTGTTTGTCATGTTTGATTTACCTTTGGGTTTATTTCTCTTTTATTCTTCCAACCATTTGGCTCTATTTTAATTTCTAGCATTTTACCCCATTGTGTGTTCCTTTATTTGCCCATTTGAATCCATTTATTTTGTTGCACACCTTTCGAGGTTGTTTTAGATGACATCATGTTTTGAATTTTCAAGCTTCCAAGCTCTTTTATTTATCCACATGTGCCATTTTGGTATGAAGTTTGAAGTAGCCTTGATCCCTAATCCCCAATATTGTACACTTACTAAACCTCTTGAGATCAGGGGATCAGGCCTCCCCATTCTTGACTACTTTCTGGGCATGGGTTAGAGTAGTTTCTTGATCTCTAATCCTTGATGTTTTACACTTATGTAGTATTTCAAGATCTTGAGATTAGACCTACTTCGTCTTGATTGCCATTTGGTAGTCATTTGATGTTTTCTCTTCTCCTTGATTCTTGATTTGTTCCATTCTTACATGTCGCCCTATTGGGATTTGGGGCACTCTTTCTCTGAGTACCATTTTGGTATGTGTTAGGAGGTATGTCTAACTCTTGATCCTTGATAATCTTACCTTATACCTTTATGGGTTCAAGATGTTGGTTTGTCTCTATCTAGTATGATTTTTTGGGTATGGGATATAGAATTCTCCCAAGTCTTGATGTCTGATGTGTTGATAGTACATGAACTATCTTCTAGGCAACTATTGGACATTTTGGATTTTGACTACCCCAAGGCTGAGTTTTGACTAGTCCCCAAAGCTTACTTATTTTTTCTACTATACACTCTAAATTGATATCTTTCCAAGGACAAGTTTTGAACTATGTATATGTAATATTAATAAACCCAATGAGTACATGTAGGGAATTTAATTATTTTTATGCTTCCTAATAGTATGTAAAGTATGTATCTTTATTGAGATGTAGGCTGATGCTCCACAAAAGGAGATGAAGTATGAATTTAAAGGATACCATCCACCCTCAAAGATGTTCTCCATATACAACAACATTGGGGACATAGACTTGGGACATGTGAATGTTTAGGAGTTCTTACAAAGGGTTAGAAAGGAGGGAGATAGGACCTTCCAAGCATAATGCATGGAAAATTTAGGACTTATTCTAGCTACTATTTTTCTAGTGTCTCTCCAGTCTCCTAAATTGGTTTTAGCCTATGCCCAATGATATGATTAGAGAGAGAAGAAATTATTTGGCTCTAATGGGTAGGTGGTGCTATACATCAACTCGAACATGATTAATAGGGTCTTTGGACTCCCCACCTATGCTAAGTATGACTAGGTCAATATGAAGCCTGCCCTTGACTAGGTCAATATGAAACCTACCCTTGACTATTATGAGGTGAAGATAAAGACATCGACCAACTTCATTAATCAACACCTCCTCATAACTCAGAGGAAGAAACTGTTGAAGATTGAAAAGGTGCAACATAGAAGTAAACTCTGAGAAGATGCAAAGAATGCGATCTTAATTCTTAGTAGAATGTATGGATATGCTAATCCCAAGGAGTTTCACCCTTGGATGTGCTTCTTCTATATGAAAATTATTGATGTAAAGAAGATTGATTGGGGGACTATCACTAGTGTCACTCTCCATGAACAATTGATAGGAGTGTTAGTGTCCAACAAGTTCTATATGACTTCATATCTAGTAGACTTGCTAGCTTATCAATCTAGTTTTCCAAGACTACAATAGGTTAGATCCCTCTAGATGGGAGAAACCAAGTATATGATCACTTCCCACAATTGGAGCTCAATGAGATCCAAAAGAATTACTGCCTGGTCAATGATGCCTTCATTTATGCAGTCAGTAGAGGCCTTAAAAATGACTATTTTGAAAGTCTATCTTTAGAGTAAATAAGTGGGATGGTAAAATGGGGTAACTAGTTCATCTAATTTAAAACATTCACTTATATCAGGGTGGCCAGTTTCCATAAGACACCATACAAATTTTGAAGATATCCTAGTGACAAGATTATTCTATTCAAACTATGCAAACAAGTGATTGAAATCCAAAAATTGGTGGCAAGTAAGCATAAGGCCAGATTACCCTTCCCCATTAAGGTTAGAGAATACTCTTTCCTTAACATGTAAAATGCTAAGACCATGGAACTAGAGTTAGCCCCTCTTTCCATGGACTTCTATGATAATATCAGGAGCTGATATGATCCAATTGGAAAAATAATCCCATTGATAGGGGCATATTACAAACACGAGCCACCATCAAAGGATCATTAGGCTAACTGCCTAAATGATCATGAGGGTAGAATATGAGATTACTATAGGCTAAAATTACACATGGTGAAGTCATGCAATATAAGCATGGGCTCTACGGGTCTTAAAGAGGATGGTAAGATTTTGGTCCCCTCTTATAACACCAACAGTGTGTTCAATGAATCCATAGGTGACATAGATTGGTCTATAGAGGAGAAATCCTCAATGAGTGTCAGGGCTGAAGTAGTAGTCAACAAAATTTTGGCATGGATCAAACAACCTTACCCCATGTTGGACTCACATCCAACTTCAAAGGAGGCAAAAGCAAAGAAGAATAAATAAGAAGAGGGGGAGTATTTGACTCCACCCAAAATGAAGGTTACAACTAAGGTGACAAAACAAGAAGAGCCAAGGGAGAAAAGGATTATTGCTACTAAAATGAAATATAAAGAGAAGGTTGTGGAGATCCACTCCAAATAGGATGAGGAGGACAATGTGCCCTTGATTAGGAGGAAGAAGATATATGTCCAAGCTCCCTCTATTGCTTAGGGTCCTAGTCAACCTACCTCTAGGGAGGCAACACTTACATCTTCCCTTGCACAACACCTCCTTCCTCACCACCTTCTCAAACCACCACACAACCACCTCAAAAATGTCAAAAACCACCTCCACAAGTTTAACAATTAGCTCCACTAGCTACACAACCACCACTTGAAGCCTCAATTCCATCCCCACAAATCATAGTTCATCATTCCAAATACTTGTTTCAACCACTCAGCCCCCAGTGACTTCACAAGCTCCTCCTCCTCTACATATAGAGGTCCCATCATCCTCCCAAGATCCTAAGCAAGAGAAACTATTAAGAGATGATGGTGACAAATTAGAGGAAGAAAATGTAGCTAAAGGTCCTCTTGCCCCTAGGCTAAATATTAAAAATTTAGAGCAACTAGTCTAGGATATCTCTTCCCCACCAATTTATTAAGGTGAAGGCTCACATGACTCCATTGAAACTATGTTTTTGATTCCTTCTCCTCATTCTTCTCCTCATCCTTCTCCTGATTTCACTCCAAAGAAGACTTGGAACTCACCCCCTCTTCCTACAAAAGTAGTTGTAGCAGGTCCAGGGTTGCCAATGTGGTTAAAATGCACCATTGAGAAGAGATAGAGGAACTATATTGAAGAAGTTGAAGACTTCTTGACAATGGTAGAGTTGTTTAAGGCCCAACCTAGGAAAAAAAGTACAAGAACACTCTCCACCATCATGGTTGATTCACAAGGGCATATGATTGAAGATGAGAAAAGATGTGAAAGCAAATAAACAAGAAAATAAACACAAAAGAGTGATTTATACTTTTCAAAACCTACAAATCTCCTTCACTCCTTGATAAGGTTGAGGAGAATTCACCCAAGAGCTCTCCTAGATTTACCCAAGTGTTGTTGATTTGAATATGTGGATTGCTCCTATTCTTTCAACACAATATGATGAGGATAGTGATGGATTTGATAAAGGATTTGGTAGAGATGAGGATGAGAGATGAAAGGATAAGAGGATTCTGGCATTATGATGGCATGATGGAGAGATTTTTAGAGGAATTTTGGCATGAATTTGATGCTATGAAGAAATTGTTCAAATGGCTTGGGTGAGGGCCCTATTTATAGGCCAATTGAGGGGGCTCTTGATCCAACAGTTGAGATTCAAAGTTGTAATCAAGGGTTGAGATGAGAGGATGAGATCAAGGGCTAAGATCTCATCAACAATATTGGATGGATGGGATAAAATGTGAATTTTAAATTCACATGGGGAAGCGTGATGAGAATTAAAATGAATTAAAAATTCATTTTTGGGAAGAGTTGGATATGACAAGTGAATGAATTAAAATTTCATTTCATGGGGGAGTGTTGAATTAAAAATTCAAATTTATTGGTAAAAGAGAGGACATGTGACACATGCAAATTTTTTGGGGCCTTACATGTGTAAGATAATTTCATGGAGAGTGTTTTAACATGAAAATAGAAAGATGAGTTGGAAGGGTCATGTGACCTTTTTGAATAAACAAATGATTTTTATTCAAAGTGTGTGGGAGGATGGGTTAAGCAAGGTGTGACCATATTAATTAAGTGTTTAACTTAATTAATATGGCTGTAGTAAATTAGTTAGTGGGCTAATGGAGGATTAAAATTAATTAATTGATGATTTATTTAATTAATTTAGGTCTAGAGGTCATGTAGGCTAGGGTAGCTAATTAAATAATTGCTATTTAATTAACTAGGCTAGGTTTAGGTTGATTATTAGGGTAGATTAATCAAATAAGTATGATTTATCTAATTAATCAAGATTAGGAGATGGAGAAATTAACTAAATAAATATTGAGAATATTTATTTAATCAATGAGGATATAGTTATAAGGTATAATGATAAATTAAATGAATTAATTTATCACAAGTGGATGCATAAATGGTTAAGGATAGTTGATTAGGGATAAATTAATTAAATAAATTGGATTTATTTAATTAATACGAGGGATAATTGGTAGTGTAGAGATATGAGAAATTGGCTTGCAGAGCAAGCCAATTTTAAGCGTCTACAAGGATAACACATATTCCCACTACAGTAGTGGAGAAAGAAGAAGCTCAAATGGAAGCCAAAGATTATCAAATACAATAGTTTTTCCTTGGCCACTAGACTAGGGAAGAGAAGAAGACACTACAAGGAGTTGTTTCCACCATCTTGGATAGGATAAAGAAGGATGAGGTGACTAAGAATTGAAGAAACAAGTGGGGCATCTCAGTACCTATTTTAGTCATCTAGTGGACCCCATTGATTCTAGTGCACCTGGACCATCCATATTGGTGGCTCTGAATAAGGATGCACAACAAGTAGACTATGAGGGAGTCATCCCTACTACCTCTACATGGAGAGGTGCATTGGAAGCCCTTGGTAGTAGGGTACTTAAGGAGTCAATGAGAGCTTATCATAGCATCAGTGATAAGGCAAGTCAATCACAAGAAGTAGAAAATTTAATTGATGAGGAGATGATGGTATGGAAGGAATATCTCATGACTTTACAGAGAATGAAGACGGTGCCCTCCATTGAGATATTTAGATTAGGAATTTTTGAAAAGGGTGATCAGGGTATGAAAAGTTGAGGGTCAAGGTGCTCAAGGGATACAAAGCCAAACATAATGCCAAGAAGAGCAAAGTAGAAATATACATGGCTAAAATAAAAAATTTCATTGAAGTCATTCCTTTCACTTTTTGGGAAAAATCCTCCTTCATGTTCCCTACAACAAGAATGATCAAGGATTTCACCAATTATATTCATCAACAGTTGATAGATAAATCCATTGATAACATGATGAGGCTAAAAGATACATTCAAAGATTTCCAAGGAGACCTGACAGAGTTTGGGGAGCTACAAAATTTATGTTTGATGTAGGCCCTAACTCAATTCAAAATGAAGTGATGTTTGATGTAGGCCCTAAGAGGGCAATATAATATGTAACTTGTAAATTTTGTAGTTTTGGTCCCCAAGCATTCATATAAGGTTTAGGCTAACCTAATATGTATTTTTAAATTTTGTAGCACTCAAGAAGGGTATATAATAAGACCCTAGGAGGCATTATAAAAGGGGGATATGGAGATTTTGCAAGAAGACTACATTTTTGGTAATTTTTCTAACACTTGTGGAGGGGAAATTATAAACACATTTGCAGTGTTGGATTCCTATTGTCATATATAATCTACCAATTTTGGTTGCTAACTAATAGAAGAAATTCTTCTTTTCTCTCTATTTCCCGCCATCTAGTGGTAATGTGTTTGCATTTTTATTTACATTTGATATATTCTAGTGAGAAAAGTACATAATTGTTCATCTTTCATTTGAGATTAAGGGATAGGGTTTGATTTCTCCACATGCAATATGGTGAATTCTCACTCTTCATTCCAATTTCTCAATAATTCCTTAGAATTTTACACCTAAAATATGGATGATTATGTGTAATACTTATCATTGCATTTATAGGTTACGTATTGAATATTACCATATTTGTTAAGTGAAGTGAAAATCGGATGTAGAGTTTGTCCATCTTTATTTTACTATTTTCTTTCTAACTCTTACCTCATTTTATATTTTCTTTATAAGAAAATTAGTTTAAGATTAGAATTTAGAACTTTTGAGCTCAAAGCAATACTTATCTTCATAAAGACTTAATCTAATTGGTCCAAGATTAATTTCACTAGCATGGGACCCTTGAATAAGCACTCACACAGACCACTTTGCTACTCCAATATTTCTATGACCTAGCCAATAAGGACCTTGGACGTAACTGATCTCTAAGATTAGTCACCTTTTTAGGAGAACTAGAGTGATCTTCATTCCACTTGAGGTTGATGTGTCACAACAACCATTGATAGAACTGGTACTAGAAGGAGGGTATGATAAAACTAGACCAACCAAGGGTTTTTTGATTTGGCCAATTAAGGAGGTTGACCAGATCTTCATCTATTGGGAAAACAAGTTTTGAAGAACTCAAACAACATAGAAGGACAAGGAGTGATTGTGGCAAGAGAAAGAGATGGAACACTAGGCCAATGAGCCTTTTTGGATCACAAACCTTAGATGCTTCCCTTGATACAACCCATAGATTACCAATGTCCTTTTTCAGTGCTAATCGCTCCCCTCTTTATATTACTAGAGATCTCCATGATATACCAAGCAATCTTGAGAAATTTTTCCCTAAATTCATATATGGAGAAGGAAGGAATGTAGAGGAGAATATTCAAGACTTCAAGGAGGTTATTATTAGGGTTGGCATACAACATCAAGATGTGGTTTATAGATTTTTTCCTTATTCATTAGGGGAGGTAGCATACTCATGGTATTTAAGCTTGCTAGTTTGGTCGATCACAAGTTAGGATCATCTAGAAACTACCTTCATCAATTAGTTCAAAGTTTACATAGATCCCTCAATTGTATATCACCAATTTGTTAGCCATAGGATGGAACCAAATGAGCCTTTAACTATGTTTAATGCTAGATTTCACAAAATTTTCAAGGAATTACCAATCCTTACACAATGATTGAGGCAACATCAATTTAGATATACATCATATCTATTGATCCTTTAACTACATTGTTGCTAAGCCAAACTAGACAAAACTTGGATACTCTGACTAATATTTATTTAGATGCAGTCGAATTACATTAAGAAATGCATCCTATGATTCAAGGAGCTGTGGGAAATTTTCCTTTAGTTAGGTATCTGGGAATGCCAAATCATATACCATCTATAAATAATGCTCTGATGATCAACACACCATTGATGAATCCCATCCCCAGTGTTGTCCTACAAGGGTAGAACCATTGTCCACATCCATAGCCCCTAAATCAAGTTTTCCCTTCTCCAATGCTCCCATACCATGGACAAAATCAAAATGCTTCCACTGCCTCAACTAATTCTCAACCATCTATAAATTCATTCTTTGAGAAGCAAGCATTGAACCAAGTCCCCATTGTCAATACACACTTATCTAATCAAGTTAATTTTCTAGCTACTAGGATGTAGTCAAACACAAACCAAACTTCACATTTAACCTCTGAATTATAATCCCTTAAGAAGACCTTGGCTTAGGTAATAAATGAACACACAAGGCTAAAGGTGAACCCTCCTCAAAATTACAATCAGAATAATTTCCAAGGGCAAGGTTTTCACCAAAACAAAAACTAGAACAACAATCACTATAAAGGTGACAATCATCAGAATCTAAATCCTTAAAATAGGGGTTTTAATCAGTTAAGACCAAATAGGTAATGGAACACTAGACCCAATAATGGGGGAGTGCCTTCTCCATTGGATAGCACAAACCAATCCAATTTTGTAAATTTTACTAAACTAAACTATTTATCAAATTTGTACAAACTTCATGATACAGTTATCCACTCAGAACTAAGTTACCCTAAAATGAAGAAAATATCCAAAAAAGCTTAGGTAGATCAGCATGTTAACTATGAAGACATAAATAGGCAATCAAGAGATCTAAGTATTGCAATGGTTCTAGGCACTTATGTCTTTCCATTTGAGGAAGACAATGAGCTAGTCCAATAGTATGGTGTAATTCAAACCTTTTTGTAAGGGAAGAGCAATTATTTCCTAAGGAAAAAAGGTAAAGAATCACACACATCTTCCATTCCTCCACACAGTGCTCCTACCCCACCTCATCCCAATGTAGATAATAATCCACCACATCCTAAAGGACCATAGTGAGGAACATTCAAAAAAAACTACTCAAATATGAATAAGGCATATACTCCAACTGACCAAATCTATGATGTCATGGATGATTTGAAGAAAAATCAAGCTAACATATCTTTGTTGGATGTCATAGAACACTATCCAACATAGAGGGAGGCTTTGATCCAATCCTTGGATAAAATTGAAAAGATAACATCATTTCAAAAGGATAAGGACAAGGCAGTCTCTATGGTTGATGCAGTTGCTGCTATGTAGAATGGAAGGTTGGATTCATTCCTATTCTTATTGAGTGTTAGGATATTTGGCAAGAATTTACATAACTACTTGGCCGATTTAGGAGATTTTAGAAATGTAATTCCATATTTGATCAGTTAGAAGCTAGTACTAACCCTTACTAAGAAAATAAAAAGGTGGTTCAATTGGATAAAATCAAGGTAAATGTTGTAGGGAAGGTCAAAGATGTGCACATTCAATTAATGGTAGTGGTGCAGGAGCACCTACCTGACAGCTGGTCTGGATGAGGCAGTTAGTAGTTTAGGTCTTGTTTGTGTTTCCAAGAAGGTCTGTTAGACCAATTGCATGTAATAATGTCACGCTGATCATGATAAGATCATGCTGACCGGGCTTTTGCTATTTTTAGATAGTTAGTTATAACAGCTGTCATGATGTATGTTTGGTGGGATCTCCCAGCCGCCTGGAGAGTTCCCAGCCGCTTGGAGTTGGGTCAGTAGTACTCATAGGGAAATCTTTATAAGCATGAGATCGGTTGAGACAGACAGATATCATCGATCAGACTTTGCGAGAGTGAGACAGAGCGAGAGGAACATCATATTGTAGTTGCATCTTTTGAAATCGAATAAAGTATTCCTGTTTGTGTTCATCCTCTGTTGCATTCCATTGCTTGATCGATTGCTGGTTTGAGAGGTTTTCATGGATATACTGATCCATTCCACCGGTTGACTCATCTGATCGGTGGAATGGTAATGTACAGTAGGCTAGATTGTAGGTTGTTTTCTGTTTGTATGCAGGTGTGCAGGATCGCGGCCGACAGATGCTGAGAAGCCTAGCATCCTCATGTGCTAGGTCAAGTTGAGAAGTTTGAGTTGCAAGATCACCCTGAGTAGGATCGGGTCATCCCTGGTGGATCGGCGAAGAGAGATTTCGCTAAGTGCAGAAGTTCGTGAAGACGGCATCATCAGGATATTTCTGCAAATATCCTGCAGTCGGGTTAGGCATCATCATCCGGATAAGTGAAGGTGAACATGATGCAGTTGAGCGCATGAAGTGCGGGTTCGTCGGGGTGATCATTAGCAGGAGGAGCCGAGGAGCGTATCGGCATCAGGATCATCATATCGGGAGTGCCAAACATCCGCGTATCGCGAGTAGATGCGGGATGAAAGTTTGTGTTTTTTTGGCTAAGTGTTGAAGAGGTCATCAGGATATCGGGTGACGTCATCGTCATCAGGATATGACGTCATCGTCATCAGGATATTGAGATATCCCCCTGTGCGAGTTTATCCTGCCGTCGTTAAGTGTTAAGGTATCGGCGGAAGTCTGTAGCAGGAAGTTGTGTTAACATCATCATCAGGAGGTTTCGAAGAGAACCGGATAATTTATATCATGATGCTGTTGCTCGTATCGTCGGGTAGCGGAGCGTCGAAGGTAAGTTGCTGAAGGTGATCGTCATCAGGATATTTGGAGCAACCGGATGTTGAATATCCTGCTGACGAAGGTAGTGTCGAAGGTCATGATGATGACGATGGAGTTCGGAGCCTGATGAACAGTGCAACCGGAGGATGTTTGCGCCCACTGAACATCATGATGATGATGTTAGAAGGAAGGCGGAGGAGGTGAATAGTAGTCGGCAGGAGGACAATTGCGAGTGTCCGAAATATCATGATGCTGTTGGTTTTAGGAAACATGATGATGCTGACAGCATGAAACGGAATATGATGATGATGGCGAAGATGATGATGATGAGGTTGGTCTGCAGACATTCATGCTATATGCGAAGGTTATAGTGTGGATGCCTCTGCATCATAGTGGTATCAGAGCTCAGCAAAAGGTCTGGGCTGTTGTGTGTTGATTCTGTCACCGAAAGGGCAGAGGTAGAGATAGAGTTGAGTTGTGTGTTGATTGTGAGGTTGGCAAAATGCCTCCTAAAGGTAGTGGTACTGCAAGGGAATTGCAGGAGATGAAGGAGAAACATGCTAGAGAGATGAGGAAGATGAAGGAGCTTGCTGAAGCACTTCAAGCCAGGCTGACAGCCCTGGAAAAGAACAAAAAGAGGGAAGTAGAAGACAGTGAGTCTGAAGAAGATGCAGATACTGTTGAAGAGTATGAAGAGGTAGCTGAAGATCTGGATGCTGAAGACCAGAGGTTGGCAAAACTGTTAAAGGCAGTACAGAGTGAAAAACCTAAGGTAAAGGTTGATGTTTCCAAGTATACTGGAAGCTTGAATGAAGATGAGTTGTTGGACTGGATTGCTGCACTGGATAATCACTTTGAATGTGAAGATGTTGCTGAGGATCAAAAGGTAAAAATTGCAAAGACCAAGTTAGGAGGTCATGCTTTGGTATGGTGGGATTATGTACAATCTGAGAGAAGGAAACAAGGGAAGTCTAAGATCACTTCATGGGATAAGATGGTAGCAAGGATCAAGGGGAAATTCTTGCCAAGGGATTATGAAATCCAGATGTTTAAGAAGCTGCAATTTTTAAAGCAGAAAGACAGGGATGTGAAATCATATACTGAGGAATTTTATCTGTTGAGTATGAGATCTGGTCATCATGAGAATGAGGTAGAAAAGGTGGCTAGGTACTTGGCTGGTTTGAGGTTTAACATACAGGATGAGTTAGTGTTAGCTAACCCTAAGAATGTGGAGGATTGTTATCAAATGGCAATCAGGATTGAAGAAAAGCTGAATAGAGGACATGATAAGTCCATGAGAGGAAGAGGCAACAATAGGGGAAGAGGAGCAGCCCCTGCACAAAAGCAAACCAATGAGGTTCAAGAAGACACTGGTAAAGGACAAGGACAGTCTGATTTCAGAGGTGGATGGAAAGGTAATAGAGGCAGATTTGGAGGTGGTAGAGGTTCTACTACATTTTCAGGAAAGTGTTACACCTGTGGAGAGTTTGGTCATCCATCTTTCAAATGTCCAGAAAACAAAGGTTCATCATCCAGAAATGATAGTGACAAGAGGGTACAACTGGTACAAGAAGAGAAAGAAGAAGAAAGTGCACAGAGTTCAAACAGAGGTCTTGAGAATTTTGGATATCCAGAGAGTGGAGAATCATTGATGTTAAGGAGAATTAGTTGGCAGGCATCAAAGGATATGATGCAAAGCAGAGCTCTTTTCAAAACCACATGTAAGAGCAAAGGTAAGGTATGTAAGGTTGTCATTGATACTGGTTCAACAGACAACATGGTATCTCAGGAAATGGTGGATAAACTGAAGCTGGAAAGGATTCCACATCCACACCCTTACAAGACATCTTGGGTGAGTGATAGGCAATCACTTTTTGTCTCTGAACAGGCATTTGTGGATTTCCAGATTGGACCATATCATGATAGAATTTTGTGTGACATATTGCCTATGGAATGTTGTCACCTACTGCTAGGTAGACCATGGCAATTTGACAGAAGGGTACTGTATGATGGGTATGCTAATACCTACACCATCAAGAAGGATGGGAAGATTATCAAGTTGATGCCATTGCAGGCAAAAGCTGCAGTACAGAAGGCAGCTCAAATCATTTTAATGGGAAAGAAGGAGTATGTGCAGATGCCTAGAGGAGCAGGCATGAAGGCAGTTCAGGACACTGCAGAGAAAGGAGTTGTTACAGACAACAAGCTGAAGAAAGTTTCAGTTGTGACTGACAGAGGTCAGCAGCAGGTTCAGAACCAGGGGTGCAACCAACCATCAGTTGAAAGGAATGACAAGGATGTTATCATAGTTGGGACTATTGTTTGTCCTATAAGAGTTGAAAGGAAGATAGACTTGAACATTTCAGCAGTTCAAGAGGTAGTTCAGCCAGAGGTTCTGGTTAGGCAACCTGACAAACACAGGGTATGTGAGAAGAAGGCCTACATCAACAGGCATGATGATTTACTTGCCAGAAAGCAAGTTACAGTTCAGAAGTCTTGGAGCAACCAAGAGACAGCAGCAGATAAAGCTGGAGCAGGTCAGACGACTGACAAAGCACAGTGTAACGGTGGAGGACTTCCACATGCTAAACTCATGGGACATGAGTTCTTTTCTGTTGGGGAGTATGGTGCAGGAGCACCTACCTGACAGCTGGTCTGGATGAGGCAGTTAGTAGTTTAGGTCTTGTTTGTGTTTCCAAGAAGGTCTGTTAGACCAATTGCATGTAATAATGTCACGCTGATCATGATAAGATCATGCTGACCGGGCTTTTGCTATTTTTAGATAGTTAGTTATAACAGCTGTCATGATGTATGTTCGGTGGGATCTCCCAGCCGCCTGGAGAGTTCCCAGCCGCTTGGAGTTGGGTCAGTAGTACTCATAGGGAAATCTTTATAAGCATGAGATCGGTTGAGACAGACAGATATCATCGATCAGACTTTGCGAGAGTGAGACAGAGCGAGAGGAACATCGTATTGTAGTTGCATCTTTTGAAATCGAATAAAGTATTCCTGTTTGTGTTCATCCTCTGTTGCATTCCATTGCTTGATCGATTGCTGGTTTGAGAGGTTTTCATGGATATACTGATCCATTCCACCGGTTGACTCATCTGATCGGTGGAATGGTAATGTACAGTAGGCTAGATTGTAGGTTGTTTTCTGTTTGTATGCAGGTGTGCAGGATCGCGGCCGACAGATGCTGAGAAGCCTAGCATCCTCATGTGCTAGGTCAAGTTGAGAAGTTTGAGTTGCAAGATCACCCTGAGTAGGATCGGGTCATCCCTGGTGGATCGGCGAAGAGAGATTTCGCTAAGTGCAGAAGTTCGTGAAGACGGCATCATCAGGATATTTCTGCAAATATCCTGCAGTCGGGTTAGGCATCATCATCCGGATAAGTGAAGGTGAACATGATGCAGTTGAGCGCATGAAGTGCGGGTTTGTCGGGGTGATCATCAGCAGGAGGAGCCGAGGAGCGTATCGGCATCAGGATCATCATATCGGGAGTGCCAAACATCCGCGTATCGCGAGTAGATGCGGGATGAAAGTTTGTGTTTTTTTGGCTAAGTGTTGAAGAGGTCATCAGGATATCGGGTGACGTCATCGTCATCAGGATATGACGTCATCGTCATCAAGATATTGAGATATCCCCCTGTGCGAGTTTATCCTGCCGTCGTTAAGTGTTAAGGTATCGGCGGAAGTCTGTAGCAGGAAGTTGTGTTAACATCATCATCAGGAGGTTTCGAAGAGAACCGGATAATTTATATCATGATGCTGTTGCTCGTATCGTCGGGTAGCGAAGCGTCGAAGGTAAGTTGCTGAAGGTGATCGTCATCAGGATATTTGGAGCAACCGGATGTTGAATATCCTGCTAACGAAGGTAGTGTCGAAGGTCATGATGATGACGATGGAGTTCGGAGCCTGATGAACAGTGCAACCGGAGGATGTTTGCGCCCGCTGAACATCATGATGATGATGTTAGAAGGAAGGCGGAGGAGGTGAATAGTAGTCGGCAGGAGGACAATTGCGAGTGTCCAAAATATGATGATGCTGTTGGTTTTAGGAAACATGATGATGCTGACAGCATGAAACGGAATATGATGATGATGGCGAAGATGATGATGATGAGGTTGGTCTGCAGACATTCATGCTATATGCGAAGGTTATAGTGTGGATGCCTCTGCATCAGGTAGACCCCCAAGTTCAACAACATATTGACATTCAAATAGTAGATATCCTTGAGCTATATGGAATACTACTTAGTAGGGATTGGATGAAAAGCCTTAATGGTTATTTTGCCATTGATTTTTCACATTTATGGTTTCCATGGAATGGTAATCAAAATCGGATCAGGATTGACAGTGAACCTATATTAAAACACATGATTAATGAATATCATTATCCTAATGAGGTTATTTTTAATGATGTTGACCTTGGGATATCTAGGAGAGTAGATGAGATCTTGGCTTCATTTATCATCCCTAGAATGGACAAAGCTTTTAAAATTTTAGATCAGGATGATATGACCAGCCTTTAGGAATTCATGAAGAAATTAGCAAATGATAAGCATATAGTGGGCACCTAGATATGTACTTCAGAGTTATTGCTCCCTAACTAGTGTAGGGTACATAAAGATTATCACTCTAAGATCTCTTGTCCATTGTGCCTAGAGGTTGTTCAAGTGCTAGAAGAATAGATTATAGGACCTAACTTTGGAGCTAACATTGAGCCTTATCGTGAATCAAAGGAAAGACATACAAAGGAGGGAAATTTAAAGGGGGCATCTCAGGATTCTATAGAGACTGTGGTACCACAAGGACTATCAAAAGAAGAGATCCAACTCATGCCCTTATTTGTGATAGAAAAGGGTGATCTAGCCTAAGAGATTAAACAAGGTCAAAACCCTCTTCTATTAAACATTAGAACACAAACCAAGCTTGGCTACTACCCATGGAGGAGATTCAAACTACAGGGGTTCTGTTATTTTTTTGTATAGAGAAGAGCCAACCAAATTCAATCAAGACTTAGCAAGCAAACTAGGGCAAATGACCAAACCCTATTTGATAAAGATCAGATAATAACTAACTGTTAGAAATAGACATCAAAAATCTAAAAGTACAACAAAGATCAGGAAGTAGAGAAGAACCTAGATCTAGATTCAAATGCACCAAAGACTAGGGTTCTTGGGTTGCCTAGACCCTAATTAGGGTTTAGTAGAATCTCTAAGTTTTTCTAGACCTGTACCTGCAAACCTTTCCTTCTTCCCATATCTTGTCTTCAGAAACATGTAGCTCCAACCTAGACACAAGAAAAGAGGAAAAGTTTGTGTTGTGTATAAGGGATTTCCTTAGTCAAACCCTATGTTAGTGTTTCCACCTCCACTACAATGATAATTAGATCCAAGAGTGTGTGCCCTAGGAGGGTAGAGGCCAAATCTACAATATATGATATAAATATGAATGAAAATGATAATGATTTACCAGAAGATGTGAAACCTTAGTTAATGGAGATAACTCAAGATCATGCACCAATAAGGAGAGTGATGAGAAGGCTTGAAACTTCCTTCAAGACCTACAAACAAACTTCATAACATCCACAAGTAGATAGCAATTTCAAGTATGAAGAGCAGTTTAGCTGGAAGATCAAAGCATGTGAACAAACTTGCAATATCCATCTAGGTGTAAAATAAATTGTAAAAATCCTTTATATATGCAGTCCCAGTCACCAGAAAAGAATAAAACCAAATGGGGCTGACATGTATAAACTAAGGAGGTGTTCTAAGCTGACACCACAAGAGAGGGGCTAAAGAACCCATCTGGGACTAAGGTGCTTGAGCGTCTTGGTCCTTTAGCCCCACAAACTTTGGGGAATGTCAAATGTCATGGGCTTAGTCTAGTCCTAAGTTTATTCTATCAGGATCGATATTTTATCATTTTATGCACAACAAGGGTGTTAAAATAGGTCTTGATTAACAAAGGTAACATTTTAGGTTCAACCAGGTACTAAACTAGGTGTAAAATGCTAGTGTACACATTTTACTCTATAAAATTTAGCCCCCACTTTAGCATGGGTATGAACTTACATTCGAACACACACTAAAGGAAGAAGAAGATAGATTTCAAACATGAAAACATAGAAGCCAAAGAATTCTACCAAGTTGTCGACTATTAGTAGCCCCCAAGCTTAGGACTCTAAGTTGCAAAAACATAAGCAAAGAGATTTTCAAACACGCAAGACATTGCAACATAATTCACACATATGTGGAGTACTAAAAGCATACATAGGAATACACGCAAGAGACATGCCATACATGAAGGTAATACATGCCATACACAATGCATACACACTTGACACGAAGCACACACATAAGACACAAAGTATACATGAAAATACACACAAAAAACATGATGAAGACACACAAAACACATGGAATCATTAAGAGAATAATTTCAAACAATACATCACACAAACAAACATGGAAATGAACACAAAAGGCACATGACTCTGACACTAGCTTGCTCTATCACTAGGGGTCATTTGAAGAGAAATGCCAAAGTGGATCACACATTAGTAAGGCCCATTGAATTTCTAGGTGACCGTGACAAGCCACATGAAGCACACAAGTTAGTAGACTTTATTGTACTAGGTGGCTCATCAACCAAAAGGAAACATCATGGGCTAGTGAGGACTGCCAAATCACTAGGTGAGTTTCATGCCAACTATAATAAACAAATATGTAATCAAAAGAGTATAGTGTGATGTATGCCCCCAACTTAAAGTGATTGCTAACTACTAATAGGGAACAATTTCTTTAAGGTAGAATGAACCACAAGACAGGCATGAGAGTTTTCCAAAAGCACATGCCCATATGATATGTGTTCCTAAAAACTACATCTTAACCAAGGGATTGCCCCCACAAAAGGAAAATAGAGGCAATGCTTTAAGCATGATACACAATGGCTTGTGTAGTCATGGTATGATGCCAAGCATAGCAACAAGGTGCAACATAAATCAAAACATACAAGAAACAAGTTATACTAAATAACACAAAGGTATCTACCTCACTGGTGTTGGTATATGAATAGTTGTATAATAGGAGATATCTTGAGACCATATATATTGAATTGTCATCATTCACCAGCTGGTAGAACTACGGAGACAAAGGAAGAAATAAAACATGAAATCAAATAGAAATCCTTTTGGGTCAACAAGGGAGAATGTCAAAGCATCCTACACCTTGCATCCTCCCCAAAGGACACAACAACAATTCAAATTACAACATATAAAAAAATGATGATACAAATAGAGAGAATATCACAATGAATTTCAATCCCTTTGTATCCTTACACCTACAAGGGTGTCAAGGGTCATCCAAAGAGATCTTAACAACATATAACTATAAAGCATCAAGCAACACATTACAAGGGAAAACAATCACATGCACTCATAATAATAAGGGACCACACTTGCGAGTCAACGTAAAGCAAATCATCCTCCTCCCAATCTTGCTCATCATCCATTTGGAAAGGTGGACAAGGTTCAAGAGGAACTATAGCATGTGTGGTGTAAGGAACAAGATTCATACCTGTATCATTGTTACCTTCAGATTTTCTATCAGAATGTAGTACAATAAGTTCCATAGTGGCTTGTGAAGCTTTATCCTTCTCTATATGAGACAAAACACTAGTAGATATCTCTTTCACATCTGTCGGTGATAAATGCTTGCGAGGAGGGAGATTCTCCTCTCCTACAGAAAGGTGAGCCATAGCACGATGATGCTTCTTTTTATCTCACAATTTTATTTTGCTTATCTTTATTTGTGATGTTTGTTAAGAGAACAGTAGTATCTTCCAACATTTTTGCTTTAAGAACATTAGAAGAAATAGGAGGAACCATCAAAAGCTAGGAGACCATGAGGGAAGGGTTACTCAATGAAGGTTGTTCTTCCTTCACAACTTGTGAAATAGGTGGAAGTACATGAGCATCCTTAAGTAGTTCAGAAACCTTAGGAAATAACACATGCACAATCGATTGATTTCCACTAGTCTCCATGGAGGTAGTTGGTACAAAAGTAATATTGCAATTGTGGGAGGTCTATTTTGCACTCAGAGGTTGCCTCATTATCCTTGAAGGGATGGTGGAGGAGGAACCTTAGCATATCTACCAAACACTCAAGGACAGGGAAGAACCTTCAATTTGGGCTTAGCTTCATTCACCACCTATGGGATAGGGTGAAATACTATCGTAGCCTTAGAAGATCGAGGAGGTTTGGGGACATCACAAGGAGGTATATTACTAAGTGATAACTCTGCTAATTTATTTTCTTTAAAATTTACATATAACAAAAATAATAAATCTTCCCTAGCATGAGTGACTTCAACTAGTTGTGGTAAGAAGTAGTCAAGTGTAACATGTCCATGTTGAGTAATGGGTAGGTACTGACTATGATGTACAACATGCACATGTCCCTCAAATGGAAAAGTTAAGCACTTATGAACCATAGAGGAGACCACTTCATGGAGCAAAGCCATGGGTGACCCAAAGTCACATGAAATAAGTTTGATGTAGGGATGATGACAAAATTAACATCCAAGGTTCTTGGTCCAACCTTGACATTGAGGGTTACGACACCAAGATTTGGAAGGATAGACCCATCTATTGCAAATTGTGTCTAATCAGTGTTGTCATTGATGTCAACATATCCTTGTTGTCATTAGTGTCAACTGTATCTTATTCTATTTCTTGTTTAGAGGAATTGTATGTTGAGGATATTGAGAAAATTAGCCTCTCCGGATGAAACAAGTGAGTTACATATCTCTCTGTTGGAGACAGTGAAGATAGTGCAGTTCAGTGAAGTAGATTGCTCCGCATTCCCAGTAAGATGAAGATCAGAGTCCGTGGATTAAAGGGTTTGTGGAGGATTGTCTAAAGTTGCTCTAGTCAAGATTTGAGAGGTTCGCATGGAGAATTGACGAAGTTATGGCCATCTGAGTAGAACCAGGTTTTTTAGTTGTTCAGAGGTGACAGAGTGATAGAAATTTGGTCCAGATTGATCCACATTGGAATATTATGATCTGTGGATCTAGAGGTGTGTTTGGGATGTCAGAATACACATAATTAATAACAGCGAGAGACAAGTTTTAACGTGGTTCACCCAAACTTGGGCTACATTCACCAAATAGAGAGTCCAATAATATTATCTAGTAAATCAAACTAATTACAACTAGCAATCCCTGCAACTCAATACTACTGCAAATGCTACAATACAATATCAATCAAAACCCTAACCCTAAGCCACTTTTATCAAGCTTTTTGTCAGTTACAAAAATAGGGTTTTCTTATGTTGGTCAATGAAAAAATAACTCCCGGTGCCTTTATAAAATAATAAAAAATTGTGTGAGCTTTCGGGGGCGTTGCCCCTTGACCCTGTCTTGGGGGCACTGCCCCCAAACCCCCACAAGGGGCACTGCCCGTTGTCCCCATAGGAATTTGAGGGGAAACCATGATGATAAAAGTGGGGAAAATTTAACCTCTGAGTCTGATTAGGCTCCATGTAACAACAATCTCCCACTTGGAGACTGATCAGACTCCACACCATATCATCTCTGACTTGGAGACTAATCATAACACCACTGACCCTATAGCTCACACTAGAAATAAGCACCCTGGACTCTGTTGTTCTATTTTTGTTATTTTCAGTCTAGAAGACCAACCAAAGCTGAAGAGGAGCTCAACTTCTTCCTTGTCACTGCCTTTGTAAATATATCCGTTGGATTGTCATCTGTATGTATCTTTTCCAAATATAATTATCCATCATCCAACACTGACCAAATGAAGTGATACCTCAATTGTATGTGTTTGGTCTTTGAATGCAAGGCATAATTTTATGCAAGATGTATGGCACTCTGGTTGTCAATAAACAAATAATTGTTAACTTGTTGTGTGCCCAATTCTTTCATGAAAGATTGCAGCCATATCATCTCCTTGCTTGCCTCTGTTACAACTACATATTCTGCCTTTGTGGTGGATAAACTAACCACCTTTTGCAACCTGGAAATCTAACTCACCGCTATCCCACCTATAGTAAAGACAAAATCTGTAGTACTCCACCTGGTATCAATATCCCCTGCCAAATCTGAGTCTACATAAATGGCTAAATTAGTATTAGAGCCCCCAAAACATAAGTTTTTATTGGATGTACCTCTCAAATATCTATGAATCCAATTCACCACATTCTAATACTCCAATCCGGGATGACTCATATACCTACTAATGACTCCTACAACATGTGCAATATCTGGTCTCGTGCATACCATGGCATACATTAAACTTCCTACAGCTAAAGCATATGGTATCTTGGGCATTTTTTTCTTCCTCCTCTTGTGTCTTAGGACACATCTTCTTAGTCAATTTCAAATGACTAGGCAAAGGTGTGCTGATAACTTTGGCATTCTCCATATGGATTCTCTGCAACACCTTTTCAACATAATCAACTTGAGATTGAGTCAATTTCCTATTCTTCCTATCTCTACAAATTTTCATACCAAGGATTTGTTTTGTTTCCCCCAAATCCTTCATATCAAATGACTATGCTAATTATTGTTTTAACCCTCTTATGTGATCCATGTTAGACCCAGCTACAAGCATGTCATCAACATATAAACATAAAATAATGTAGATGTCATTATCCAACCTTTTAAAATAAACACAATGGTCAAAATTACACCAACTGTAGCCTTGCTCAGCCATAAAACTATCAAATTTTAGATACCATTGCCGAGGTGCTTGTTTTAGGCCATACAAACTCTTCTTCAATCTGCACACCTGTTTCTCCTTATCTTTGACCTCAAATCCTTGGGGCTGTTCCATATATCTCGTCCTCCAAATCACCATGGACAAAGGCAGTTTTCACATCTAGTTTTTCCAAATGCAAATCTTCAGCAGCCACAATACTTAAAATAGTATGAATAGAAGTCATGTTCAAGACCGGAAAAAATATCTCATCAAAATCAATGCCCTTTTTCTCTACAAATCTATTTACAACTAACCTGGCCTTAAATCTTTTCTTACCTCCATCTTCTTCTTTTAGCCTGTAAACCTATTTGTTTGGTAAAGCCTTTTTACCTGCAGGTAACTTACATAATCCCCAAGTCTAATTTTTTAGCAAGGAGTCCATTTCTTCTTTCATTGCAAGCTCCCACTGAACCTGTGTATCCACCTGCATGGCTTCATCATACCCTTCTAGTTCACCAGCATCTATTAACAAAATAGAATACAAAGAGGGAGAAAACCTTTCAGGAGGTCTACTTATCCTTGTTGACTATCTAACATTCACTCGAGTTTGTGGTATTTATGGTTGTTGTTGCAGAGCATGAGGAACCACTAGAACATAACTATTTGGAGTATCATCTAGCACCACATAATCTTTTTCTTTCTTCTCATGCTGCTGCAACTGATCTTTGTACAACACCTTCTCATTGAATATAACATCCCTGCTTCTCACAATTTTTTGATTTTCAAAATCCCAAAGCCTATAACCAAATTCATTAATGCCATATCCAACAAAGGTACAGTTTTTTGATTTTGCATCTAGCTTGGTTCTATTTTCAGAATCTACATGTGCAAATGCTTCACATTTGAAGGTTTTGAGAAAAGAATAACTCACCTTCTTACCTGTCCATGCTTCCTCTGGAATACCACAGCCTAAAGGAACTAAAGGACCTCTATTAATTAAATATATAGCAGTGTTGACAACCTCTGCCCACATGTTTAAAGGCAGCCCAACATGTAATCTCATGGTCCTTGCATGCTCCATTATTATCCTATTCATGCTTTCAGCCACCCCATTCTCTTGTGGAGTCCCTGGAATCATTTTCTACCTATGAATTCCATTAAAGGAACAATAATCCTCAAATTCTTTGCTGCAATACTCACCACCATTATCAGATCTATGACATTTAATCTTTTACCCATCTCATTCTCAACCAAGCTTCTCCATTTCTTAAATGTTTCCAATACATCAAATTTCTGCCTAAGAAAATAAATCCATACCTTCCTAGTTGCATCATCTATGAATGTAACATAATATCGAGAGCCACTAAGAGAAGATACATGAGCTAGTCCCCATACATTTGTATGCACAAGCTCTAACTTTTCATTTTTCTTTTGCTTCCCATCTCTGAGAAAATTGACTCTCTTTCGATTTCCATACACACAACTTTCACAGAAATCCATATTAATACATTTCAGACGTAGTAAAACTTTCTTAGAATGAATTACCTTCATACCTTTTTCACTCATATGCCCAAGTCTGTTATGCCACAGTGTTGTCTCAGAACATGCAACAACTATTTCAATCCCTTCTTGCGAACCTGCAGTAACTGTTCCTGAACCTATTTGTTTTTTCTCTACAATAGCTAAAGTAGAAGGAACAATATGACCTGTACAAAGATATAAGGTGCCTACTATTAAGGCACCTTTTGCTACTATTAAGGCACCTTTTGAAACCTTCCAATTATTATCAGTAAATGTAACAATGCAACCTTCTTCAGCTAGTTGCCCTGCTAAAATTAAATTACTATTAAGCCTTGGAATGTGCCTTACCTCTTGTAGTAGCCAATGATTCTCATTCTGCAACTTAATCTTAATTCTTCCCTTTCCAATAATCTAACAGGGTTCATTATCTCCTAGATAAACTAGCCCAAAATCCCCTTGGAAATAATCAAGAAAATAACTTCTATGGGGCATAGCATGAAATGAGGACCCTGAATCTAAAACCCATGAATCATCAGCATTATCTAGGGAAAGAATCAAAGCATCATCTTTAGATTTATTACTTACCACATTTGCCTCCTTATTTCCTTCTTGTTTGTCTCCTTTATTTTTCTGAGGCCATCAATCTTTCTTCAGATGACCTGGTTTCCCATAATACCAGCAATCCTTCTGTCCTCTGGTTTGGGACCTCTTATCCTTTAATTTTCCTTGTATCCTTTAATTTTCCTTGTGACTTCCCCTGACCTCCAGAACCTTTCCTCTCTCCTTTGATCTACCCCTACTTTCTGCATTCAAAACACTGCCTGGTGTGGATTCACCTGAGCTTTTCCTACAAATTTCCTCACTCAAAATAACACCAACAACATCATCAAATTTTAGGGTATTTGAACTAGAAACAGAGTTACTAACTTCCATTACCAAACTATTCCAACTTTCAAGCAATAAACATAATATCAAGAGAGCTCTAACTTCATCAAATTTTACATTTACAGAAGTCAATTGACTGACAATCATATTAAATTCATTTAAATGATCTATCACAGATCCACCTTCAACCATTTTCAGATTAAACAAACGCTTCATGAGAAATACCTTATTTGAGGCTGAGGGTTTTTCATACAATTTAACTAAATCTTTCATCAGACCATTTGTTGTCTTCACTTTCGTTATATTGAATGCCACCGATGGTGCTAAGCACAATCAAATGGTTCCTAGTGCCTTTCTCTCAAGAAGATTCTAATCCTCATCAGACATTGTTGCCAGTTTTTTGGCTACTCCTTCCAATGGCATCCATAAATCCTTTTGATAGAGGTAATCCTCCATCTGCATCTTCCATAACTGATAGTTCTGCCCATTGAATTTATCAACCTTCAATTTACCCTCGTCCGCCATTGCTCCCACTCAACCATGAGACCTTCATGCAAACGATAATCAAACACAACCCACTCTGATACCACTTGTTAGGGTTAGCTGGCAGAAGATATTAATTAAATGCAAATAAAGATTAAACAAAGGAATGGAAATACATAGAATTCATAACAACGAGAGACAAGTTTTAACATGGTTCACCCAAACTCGGGCTACATCCACCAAACAGAGAGTCCAATATTATTATCCAGTAAATCAAACTAATTACAACCAGCAATCCTTACAACTCAATACCGCTGCAAATACTACAATATAATATCAATCAAAACCCTAACCCTTAGCTGCTTTTATCAAGCTTTTTGTCAATTACACAAATAGGGTTTTCTTATGTTAGTCAATGAAAAAATAACTCCCGGTGCCTTTATAAAATAATAAAAAACCATGTGAGGTTTCAGGGGCATTGCCCCTTGACCCCGTCTTGGTGGCATTGCCCCCAAATCCCCGCAAGGGGCGATGCCCCTTGACCCCGTAGGAATTTGGGGTGAAACTGCACCAATAAAAGTGGGGAAAATTTAACCTCTGAGTTTGATTAGGCTCCATATAACAATAGGTGTGTATCCTCAACTCAAGTGGTTCGTGGTTTGGAGGTCTGCAAGCAATCTTTCTAGTGTGATAGTCATGACAGTTAATGTTCTTGAGTTCCCAGATGAAGGTACAAGTGTTTCTGGTGATTTGAGGTGGTGCATTTGTTCCTGTTGATTTCATTGTGCTTGTGGTGGTCTCTAAATCAGGTGCCTATTGTGTTGGTGGTCCACATTAAGGATTGAGCTCATGGATGAATATCTCTTCTTAGGTGTTGCTATTCTTTCCAGTGTTGGCCAACCGTATGTAAGGTGCGTGTTGCAGATGATCTAAGAGAAGTTTTATGGAGCATGGCATGATGTTTGAGGAAGATTTGAGTTCTAGTTATGTTTGGTCGACAGTGCAGTGGTTCCCATACATCATTTTAAGTTTTTGATTGTAATTGCTTGTAATACCTATTTTGGAGAATGTTCCAGATAAATGATTGTTTGGCCAACTTTGATGTTCATTCCAAATTCGATGACATGTATAAATAAGCGTTATGAAGTTGTGGAAAAGTGTGGAAGTAGTGAAGATGTGGATATAGTGAGGAAGTGAGTGGGGGCAGAGCAGAGGTGTTGTATGCTTCAATGGAACTAAACCTTGCATGAAGAAGATGTTGTTTCTTAGTTCAATCTTTCAATGTTAACATTGTAAATGTTCTTGTAGGTAGTGAGCCTCCTTTGAGCAGTGAGCTCTAGGTAGTGCGCCTGAATGCAAGTGCCTTCCCATTTTCTATTCTTTTAATAGAGAATAAATCTCGTGGGTTAACCCCCACCGTGGTTTTTTCCCTTAACTAGGTTTCCACATAAAAATACTAGTGTTATGTGTGTTGATTATGTATCTGCTCTTGTGTTGTTGATTCATGCTTTCATGGTTATATCATTAATCTATTTATAAGTGATAAAGAGGATTAAATGCAGGAAAAGATAAAGTTTTGTGACAACTGATTCAGCCCCCTTCTCAATTGTCTACCCTAATTTCAATAATTAGTATCAGAGACAGTTCCTCTAAAAGAAGCTTGACTGCTCGAGGAGATCTAGGATGTCAACTTACAAGAAGGATAGTTTGAGATTTGATGGAATAAATTACTCTCTTTAGAAGAGTCACATGGAGTGCCATTTACAATGCATGGGTGGTGCTTATTGGTTGATAACAAAGGATGAGTATAAGCCCCCGGAGAACGGTCCTTCAACTCCAGATGAACTCAAAGATGTTGAAAACAACATTTGGGCTAAAGAAGCATTGTTAAGTGCCCTAACTGATATAGAAATAACAAATGTCCTAGAATTGACAACTGCTTACGAAATTTGGAAGAAGTTATAAAATCTATATTAAGGTGATGCATATGTCAAATGTGCTAAGTTACAAAGCCTAAAAGGTAGATACACAAGTTTGAGGATGAGTGAAGATGAAAACATCACTTCCTACATGCAGAAAGTGAATGAACTTGTGTGCAGTATTAGGTGTGCTAGTCAAAAATTGGAAGAATCAAAGATTGTTGGCAAGGTGCTCACATCCTTACTTGCTTCATACAAGCATAGAGTTGCTGCCATTGAGGAGATCAGGACTGTGTCAACTGTTACAAGGGATCAATTGGTTGGCAAGCTTCATCATTTGAAATGAGTGAGTTTGGTGATTCCCTTCTTAAATCAGAATCTACTTTTAAGGCCAATGTTTCCAGAAGCAAAGATTTGATTCAAGTGAAATATCTTCAATAAGATTAACCAATTATGAGAAGGCAAGGAAGGAACTTGAAGAAGATGAAACAGAGCTTGAAGAACTTGAAGCCCTTTTTGCCAAAAGGTTACCAAGACGATCCAGTAAGTATGAAGGAAAGTTACCTTTCAAAAGTTTTGCTTGCAATAGGATTGGTCATTTTGCTTCATGATGCAGGAGCATCCCTGGTTCAAGAGTAATCTTGCATCAACCAAAAAAAAAAACATTTGCATTTCAGTTTGTTTGCAGTTCAATTTGTTTCTTTTCTAGTTTAGTTAGAAGTAGATTCTGTATTTTAGTGCAGTAGCATTTTTAGACCTTGTGGAGTTGGACTTAGCATCTACATTCATTCATCTACATCATATCTAGAATTTAGAGATCCGTACTTCATTACCAGAAAGATATCACTATCAGAAGATGACTATTTCTCAAAGCAGAGCATTTGGATAATCACAGACAATCAGTTGAAGGAGAAACTTGCGGAAGCATTTCCTGATCTTTGGAACCTAATGACACATCATTCAAGGATCTCTGGTTCATGGTCAACCTTCCCAAGAGATCCGTACATCATTCCATTCATTTTCTGAAAGTCTTCTATGCATTTATGTTTGACCTATATGTGTACACACATTACATCTCTTCTTTAGAATTTGTGCTCTTTCTTGGCCGACACGGAGGAATCTATTGATCTAGACTTGATATATATTGATATAATAGATCCTTAGGAAAGTAGTGAAGATATAGTTCTCATGATTTAGAAGATTGATAGTTTAGATTTTGTGTGAAGGAGCTTCAAAGATTTATCTTGCACATGTATGTAATCAGGCCTGTGAGCCCTAATTGTAAGCCCACATGTTGTCGGCGGATCTCTATTTGAATTCTATGATATACTGAATGATTGAATTGCATTTTTTCTATTTCTTTGAGTTATTTCTATTGTGTTTACTCTTGCTACATGGTCTGGACAGTTCATTCTGTGAACCCTCCTACCATGACTACACCAAGTGGTGTCAGAGTGAAATTTTGAATCTTTGGGATTGAATTGAGAAAAGTTGGAAAGGGAATTCTATAAGATCTTGCTATGGACATATTGCTGAATTGAGGCAGGTTACTTGTGTTGCAACCGATCGTCAATTGAGAGGCAATTGTCACCTTGTAGCCCAATTGTTGAACCTGAGGCAATTTACACTTGATCCTAGAAAGAATGCCACTGTGGAGAGTTTCTGTTGTTGGAACAATGGCTAGTAGAATAAGTGAGATGATGGAGATAATGAAAATAATGCAAATTTGATTGGATGCTATTGAAGAATATAGGCAAAGAGGATTGACGCCGAGACCTAATGTTGAAAGCGATGAGGAAGAAGAATTTCAATCTATTGAACAAACTAGAGAAACCCTAGGAGGTGATGAAGAAGAAGAATCAGATTAAGTAAAGATGTTGTGAGCTATTTCAAAGATTGGAAAGAGACTTAGAGTTGATGTGCTGAAACATACTAGTAATTTGAACCCTAAAGAATTGATTGATTGGATAAATGACATGGAAGAATACTTTGAGTATGAGGAAATTAAAGATCTAGAGAAGGTGAAATTTGCAAAGACGAAGTTGAAAGGACATGCTGCTATATGGTGGAAAGAAGTTTAGTTGGAAATAAATAGGAGAGGAAAAGAAAAGATTACAAAATGGGATAGGATGGTGACAAAGTTGAAGAATCAGTTTATACCTGCTGACTATGAGTTGGAACTGTTGAAAAGATTGCAAAACCTGAGACAAAAGGAGAAATCTTTGAAGTACACTAAAAAATTTCATAAGATGATCATAAGGACAAGACATAGTGAAGCAAGCAAGGAGAAAGTGGCTAGATACATCAATGGACTGAGATTGAACATTCAAGAGGAACTAAGCTTGGTAAGGATGACATCTTTGGAAGAAGCATATTAGTTTGCCCTAAAGGTTGAAGAAAAGATGGATAAAACACATGATCGGAGACAAAGAAGAAGAGGGGGTAAATTTTAGAAAGGTAGGACTTATTCTAGAGGAGATAGATCATTTCCAAAGAAGAGCAAGATTGGCATCCCATTTAAGGAGGAGAGAGATAACAATGCTTACTGGAGAGATGACAGAAATTTTTACTGGAGAGGAAACCCTAGTGCATACCGAAATGAAGGAATTAGAAGAGAGGGAAGAGGATTGGATAAGAGGACATTCAGAGCTACTTGTTTCAAGTGTGGAGTTGAAGGACATAGATCATTTGAATGTAATCAGGGAAGTACAAGTAAGAGGACAAAAAATAGTGGAAGAGCAGCATATGTTGAAGAAGAACCTATTGAACTGAGTGATCCATGTTCAGTTGGTAAACCGGAGAAAGGATAATCATTGGTGATGAGAAGAGCACTATTTCAAATAGAGACAAATGAGGAACCACCACAAAGGAAAATTTTGTTCAAAACCAGATGCAAATCAGGAGGTAAGTGTTTTAAACTTGTGATTGATAGTGGTAGTTCAGATAACCTAGTTTCAGAGGAGATGGTGACTAAGCTGAAGTTGGAAAGATTGAAACACCCTAAGCCCTATCAGATAGCATGGATTCAGGATGATCATAAACTACTAGTGAGTGAACAATGTTTGGTGAAATTTCATATTGGATCATATCATGATGAAGTCTTGTGTGATATTATGCCTATGGATGTTTGTCATATCTTGTTGGGTAGACCTTGACAGTATGATAGAAAAGCTATACATGATGGGAGAAAGAATACATATAATATAATAGCAAATGGAAAGAGAATTACTTTGATTCCTTTGGAGGATGATCCTAAGATTGAAGTATGTGGGAATGCTAGAATCTGTTTGGTAGATGGAAGAAAATTTCTGGCTCATTTGAGACATGAGAATGTGTGTTATGCCTTGATTCCGAAGAAGCCTAAAACATTGAAGGAGATTGAAGAGACACAACTGAAGGAGATAAGAGAACTGTTGATGGAGTATGAAGACATCATATCAGCTAATGTACCTAAAAGATTACCACCTATAAGGAGTATTAGTCATCACTGGATCTTATAGCCAGAGCAAGTTTGCCTAACAAAGTAGCTCATCGAATGACATCGGTAGAGAATGAAGAATTGAATAGACAGATACAAGAGTTGTTGAGGAAAGGTTTGATTAGAGAAAGCTTGAGTCCTTGTGAAGTACCTACAGTGTTAGAACCAAAGAAATATGGAGAATGGAGAATGTGTACTCATTCCAGAGCAATAAACAAGATCACAGTTAAGTATAGATTTCCTTTACCTAGGATGGATGATATCATGGATTGTTTGAGTGGAGCAAGATATTTAACAAAGATATATTTAAAGAGTGGACACCATCAGATCAAAATTAGAGAAGGTGATGAATGGAAGACTACTTTTAAGACAAATGAAGGATTGTATGAGTGGTTAGTGATGCCCTTTGGATTAACAAATGCACCGAGTACTTTCATGAGGTTGATGAATGAAGTCTTGAAGAAATTCTTGGGTAAGTTTGTGATTGTATACTTGGATGACATTCTGATTTTCAGTAAAACAAAAGAGGAACATTTGTGGCATATTAGACAAGTTTTGTAGAGACTGGGAGAAGAGAAATTGTTGATAAACATCAAGAAATGTAGTTTCATGAAGGAAGAACTAGTATATTTGGGATTTGTGATTTCTGTAGAAGGATTGAAGATAGATCTTGAGAAAGTGAAAGCAATTGTTGAATGGCCTACACCAGAGAGCATTGGAGAGGTTAGATCATTTCAAGGATTGGCTAGTTTCTACAAGAAGTTCATAAAAAATTTTAGTTTAGTTTGTAACCCTTTGACAAACACAATGAGAGGTAACAGAAAATATTTTAAATGGACATCTGGAGAAGATAAAAGTTTTGAGTTATTGAAGTAGAAAGTGACAAAGCAACATGTTTTGACATTATTGGATTTCAATAAGGTATTTCAAGTTGATTGTGATGCAAGTGGAAATGCAATTGGAGTAGTATTAAGTCAAGAAGGTAGACTTGTAGTATATTTCAGAGAAGTTGAATGATGCAAGGAGAAGATATTCAGTTTATGATCAGGAGTTCTATGCCATAATTCAAGCCTTGAAGAAGTGGAGACATTACTTATTGCCTAAGGAGTTTGTGTTGTATATAGATCATTAATCTTTGCAATATTTGAACAGTCAAGGTAAGTTGAATCAAAGACATATGAGGTGGGTAGAGTTCATGCAGAATTATACATTTGTGTTGAAACATAGGAGTGGTAAATCAAAAAAAGTTGCCGATGCATTAAGTAGGAGAAGAAACTTGTTGACAGAGATGAGAGTTGAAGTGTTGGGTTTTGATGAATTGAAGAACATGTATGAGGGAGACACTAATTTTGTAGAACCTTGGAAAACATATAAAGAACCTGTTGTGACAGATAGGAGCAAGTGGTTGGACTATTTCATTCAAGAAGATATGTTGTTCAAAGGAAGTTAGTTGTGCATACCTAGAAGTTCAATGAGAGACAATTTGATCAAGGAGAAGCATAGTGGTGGATTGGTAGGACATTTTGACATTGATAAGATAGTGACTTTGGTGAGTGAAAACTACTTTTGGCCTTAGATACATAAGGATGTTTAGAGATTTGTGCAGAGTTGTAGAGTTTGTCAAGTTGCACAAGGGAGTAGTCAGAACACTGGATTGTATAAACCTTTGATAGTACCAGAGAGACCTTGGGAAGACATAAGCATGGATTTTGTGATGGGATTGCCTAAGACACAGAGAGGATATGATTCAACATTTGTAGTGGTTGATAGATTTTCAAAGATGGCTTATTTCATACCTTTTAAGAAGACAACTCATGCAGTACATGTAGCTGACCTATTTTTCAAGGAGATTGTGAGATTGCATGGATTACCTAAGAGTATAATTTCAGATAGAGACACAAAGTTTGTTGGATACTTTTAGAGAACACTATGGAAGAAGATGAAGATAGATTTGAAGTTTAGTTCAGATTTTCATCCACAGACCAATGGATAGACAGAGGTAGTGAATAGGATTTTGGGAAACTTGTTGAGATGTTTGGTTGGAGAGAAGATAGGAAGTTGGGATTTGATTCTTTCACAAGCAGAGTTTGCATATAATAATTTAGTGAACAGGGGTACCAGAAGAACACCTTTTGAGATTGTGACCAGAGTAAACCCTAGAGGAGTGGCAAAATTAAGAGATATTAGCATGGAAGAGAAGAGGAATGCAGAAGCAGAAGAATTTGTAGACCACATGAAGACAGTGCATGATTGGGTTAAGAAGCATTTGGAGAATATGTAAGTACAAAGAGAAGGCTGATGAGAAGAGAAAACATAAGGAATTTAAAGTTGGAGATGAAGTGATGGTATATCTGAGAAAAGAAAGATTTCTAGTAGGGACATACAACAAGTTGAAGATGAAGAAGTTTGGACCTTGTAGGATACTCAAAAAATTTGATTCAGGGAATGCATATGAAGTGGAGTTACCAAAAACATTGGTTATTTCACCTATTTTCAACATTACAAACATTTATCAGTACTATGAAGCAGAGTTCAGTGATAGCACGGAAGGAGACTTGAAGAAGCAGTTACCACAACAAACACTGGAGCAGATTGACGACATTTTGGATAGCAGAGTTGGATGCAGCACCAGAGGAAGATAATACAAAGAATACCTTGTGAAGTGGAAAGGTAGACTAGAAGAAGATTCATCATGGATTTCTTAGGTTGAGGTGGACTGTCTTGGTTCTCCCCTAACCCCAACAAAGTGAGGGACTCACTTTTTCAATAACCTTGGATGTCTGATGTAGGAGTATCCCTAGTTCAAGAGCAATCTTGCATCAACCAAAATAAAAATATTTGCATTTCATTTTGTTTGTAGTTCAATTTGTTTCTTTTCTAGTTTAGTTCAGGCAGTTAAGTCAGAAGCAAATTTTGTATTTTGGTCCAGTAGCATTTTCAGACCTTGTGGAGCTAGACTTAACATCTACATTCATTCATCTGCATCATATCTAGAATTCAAAGATCTACAATTCATTACCGAAAATATATCACTATCAGAAGATGATTGTTTCTCAGAGAAGAACATCCAGATAATCACAAACAATTAGCTAAAGGAGAAACTTGCGGAAGCATTTCCTAATCATTAGAACCTAATGACAAATCATTCAAGGATCTTTGGTTCATGGCCAACCTTCCCAAGAGATCCGTACATCATTCCATTCATTTTCCAGAAGTTTTCTATGCATTTAGGTCTGACCTATCTGTGTACACATGTTACATCTCTTCTTTGGAATTTGTGATCTTTCTTGGCTGACACGGAGGAATCTATTGATCTAGACTTGATATATATTGATGTAATAGATCCTTAGGAAAGTAGTGAAGATATAGTTCTCATGATTTAGAAGATTGATTGTTCAGATTTTGTGAGAAGAAGCTTCAAAGCTTTATCTTGTGCATGTATGTAATCAGGCCTGTGAGCCCTAATTGTAAGCCTGCATGTTGCCGACCGATCTCTATTTGAATTCTATGATATACTAAATGACTAAATCTACATTTGTTCTATTTCTTTGAGTTGTTTCTGTTGTGTTTACTCTTGCTGCACAGTCTAGACAATTCATTCTGTGAACCCTCGTACCGTGACTGCACCACTTCAAAATCTTCGGAGAGGGTTTCAAAGCTAAACCCTATCAGACCTAAGTTTTAGAAGAAATGCTACTATGTCCAAGAAGTTATTGATGGAGGAGTTATAGATGATGAATCTGATAAGGGAAGTACCTCTAGAAATGAATGGGTGTTCATTGCTATCAAAGAAGATCCAGTGCCTACTGAATCTGCTAGCTGTGCGAATGTGGAAAGTGCCTTGGCTTCTCAGGTTGAAGAAAAGAATGAATGGTTGATTGACAGTGGATGCTCTCATCATATGATAGGTGATAAGACTAAGTTTGTAAGTATGGAAAGGTATGAAGGTGGAATTGTGAAGTTTGGAGACAATTCAACTGGTAGAATCCATGGAAAAGGATCCATCTCGCTTGATGGTAAGAATAACACTAATGATGTTTTGTACGTAGAAGGGTTGAAGCATAATCTTCTCAGTGTTGGACAGTTGGTTGACAAAGGGTATGATCTCTGATTCAAGGATGGAAAATGCAGAATCTTGGAAAGCTCTGGAACTAAGATTGCATCTGGTACATAGACTAGAGGTAATATCTTTTATTTAAGTGGTATTGGTAAATTTTTTTTGATTTCTCAGATTGATTAGAGTTGGTTATGGCATAGGAGAATGTGTCATGTAAACTTTGATAGTATTGTTAAGATAAGTACTACTCAGGCTATGAGAGATCTTCCAAAGATTGTAAAACCTGCTGATAGCATGTGTAAGGAATGTCAATTGGGCAAATAGAGCAGAACTACATTCAAAAGTAAAGAACAATTTTCAAGTGGATTGTTGGAACTTGTGCACACTGATTTGTGTGGTCCTACTAGAGTTAGGAGTTTGCAAGGAGATAGATACTTTATGTTGCTGATTGATGATTACTCTTGAATGATGTGGGTCACTTTTTTGAGAGAGAAATCAGAGCCTCTTGACATATTTAAGGTGTTTAAGGCTAGGGTGGAGCATGAGATTGGTGTGAAGATAAAGTGTCTGAGATTTGATAGAGGTGGAGAGTTACCTCTGGTGAGTTTAATACATTTTGTGAAAAGCATGGAATAAGAAGACAGTTATCTGCTCCTAGGACTGCTCAGCAAAATGGAGTCATGGAAAGGAAGAACCAGACTATTTAAGAGGTTGCTAGAACCATGATGATGGAAGAAAATATTCCACATGTCTATTGGAGAGAGGTTGTGAGTACTACTATCTACACTCTTAACTAGGTGCAAATCAAAGGTAATATTGCTAAAACTCCTTATGAACCGTGGTTTGGTAATGCTCCTACTGTGAAATACTTTAGAGTTTTTAGTAGTAAATGCTATATCAAAAGAGATGAAGATCTAGGCAAGTTTGATGCAAGGTGTGATGAAGGAATATTCCTTGGCTACTCTAACCAAAGCAAGGCATACTGATACTTTAACAAGAGATTGAAAAAGATTATTGAAAGTGTTAATGTTAAGCCTAATGAAAGCAAGGAGAGACCTTCCAAGCTTTGTGGATATGAATCAGATGATCCAAATAAAAGTCCTCAAACTCATATTCAAATTACTCTAGAGAATCTAGTGACTCAAGAAACTAGTGCAAATGCTGAGGAACAAGTTCAAGAATCATAAGTTCAAAAAAATCCTAAAACTCCCAAGTATGTAAGGTTGAATCATTATGAAAATCAGATCATAGGAAATAAAAATAAAGGTGTACAAACTAGAAGAAAAATTATTGAAGAACAAGAGGAGTATTGTTTGATTTAAAAGATTGAACCAAAATTAGTGAATGAAGCTTGTAATGATGAAAGTTGGGTAAAAGCAATGGAAGACAAATTAATGCAAATTGAAAAGAATCATACTTGGGATCTTGTTCCTAGACCTAAAAACAAAAATGTAATTGGAACTAAATGGGTCTTCCAGAACAAATTGAATGAAAATGGTGAAGTTGTGAGAAACAAAGCAAGATTAGTGTGCAAAGGATAGTCTCAGGTAGAGGGAATTGATTTTGAGCAAACTTTTGCTCTAATGGCAAGAATTTGGTGCAGGGGCACCTAGACTTCAAGGCTAATTTTGAATTTTTGGTCTCAATAATGAGATATTAGGTGGAGTTTTCCTAATAAATGATGTAATAAGCCCATTAGAGGCATTTTCTTATAGTGGAGGATGAGGATCTTTAATATTTACTTATTATTAGGATTGTCTAATTTAGGCATTGTAGTGGACAGTTAGTTTTTTCCTTCTTTTTTGGCTTTTCCACGTTGTGGGAGTTATGAGAACATGGATTTTTATTGTAAATTTGATATATTATGTCTCATAGATGTCGAGGGGGGTGGAGAATGAAGTTTGTAATGAAAAAATAATAATAATTTCCAGTTTTTCTACATTTTTCCTGTATTTCTGTTGTTCTAACGTCTGGTGCAAATCCGTACTGTACTATCATGGGTCCAAACCTCTAAAATCATGAAGAAAATAGTGTTAGTTTTTATTTGAGTTAGCTTAGGAGGATTTTCACTATTCTTGAAGCATTTTACAGTTAAATTTTTGTAATTGGGTTTAAAACCCTAGTTTTGAGTGTTTTGGGCAAAGCGATGGGGTTGAGGCCCATTCCACCTATGTCATAGGCCTAAAATAGGTGGAATGGACTTAGATAGGTTACATTTTCTTGTTTATTGCATTGCAGAAGTAGGGGATTGGAAGAGAGTGACTGTTGAGACCATTGAAGCTTAATATCTTCATGTATTAGGCCTTTGAGCATACGTGGAGTAGTGATTTGATGAACAATCAACTAGGGATGAGCTAAGATCCCTAAAACTAGCATATTTTACCCATTTTCAACCCTATGGATGCCCTGGAGTAGGTCTTGCAAGTTTGGATTAGGTTTAGCTCATACTTGCTTTGCAAAAGAGGCCTAATTTAGTCTAGAACAACAGGTACAGTCAGTTTTTGAGGCCTTCATGCCAAAACAACCTAGCCTGCATGTCTAATATATTCTAGAACTCCTTAATGGGTATTTGGAAAACCAATTTTTTCATGGGTTTGTCATGTTTCTATGAGTTATGCTCCAAAAACCCTATTCTAAGGGCTACAAGCAATTAGGGCTAGTTGTGAAGGAACGATAGGAAAGACAAGTGACTAGAGTGTTTGGTAAGTTTGGTGAGTGTCTACTAGTCATATTAATGTGGTCTAAGGTAGTTTGGAGGATTGACAATTGGTCTTTTCACTCTAACCATGATATGGTACTTTTGCCTAGCATTCAAGCCATGTATTGTCAGAGGTGCCCCATCCATGCATGATTAGTCTAAGCATCTTTGAAGTTTGTTTGAACCTATCCCCTACTCTACATCAAGTGGTATATGAGCATAGGTTCTGATTTGAAAGTGGGAAGAGTTGAGTTTAAAGAAACAAGATGCCTCCAAAGAATAATCTAGTGGCTAGAGAAGTCAGAGAGTTGAAAGACCATCATGCAAAGGAGTTGAGACAAGTGAAGGAGTCTCATGAAGTTGTCCTTGCTAGAATAACAACATTAGAGTCCAACCTAATGAGAGGTATGGCCAGTGGGGATCAAAGTGATCTAGAGGAAGAGGGTGAGAATGTAGACCCTCAAATAGGAGTTCAAGATGAGGAAGAAGGCTTGGACTCGAGTGAAGAGAGGTTGCTAAAAATGTTGAATGTTGTCAAGGGGGAGAAAACTCTTAAAATGAAAGTGGAAGTACCCATGTATGGTGGGAAGATGGATAACGAAGAAGTAATGGGCTAGATAGATGCTCTAGATAATTTCTTTGAGTTTGAGGAGGTAGAAGACCGTAAGAACGTGAAGTATGCAAAGATCAAGTTGAAGGGCCCTGCCCTAACATGGTGGAACTACATTCAAGACGAGAGAACAAAGAAAGGCAAAGCAAAGATCCATTCATGGCATAGAATGGTAGCCAAGATAAAAGGACAATTCCTTCCTGTAGATTATGAGATTTAGACCTTCAGGAAGCTACAAAGTCTAAAAAAAAAGGAGTTGGATGTTATGGCATATACTGAGGAGTTCCATAAGTTGAGCATCAGAATAGGACATGTTGAGGATGAAAGAGAAAAGGTGGCAAGGTACCTAAATGGTTGAGATACAACATTCAAGATGAGATCAACCTATCTACACCAAGGACAGTGGAAGAGTGTTTCCAATTAGTTGCCAAGGCAGCATAAAGGATAAAGAGAAGGCAAGAGCAACATGGAAGAGGTAGAGGAAACTTTGGTGCAAGAGGACAATCACAAAAGCAGCAAGGAGAATCAAGAACAAAGGGGTGAGTCAAGTGAAAGAGGCAACTTTAGAAGATCAAATAGTAGAGGAAGGTTTGGTGGCCAAGGAAAAGGGTCAAGCACCTTCTTAGGAAAATGTCACAACTATAATCAGTTTGGCCATCCTGCATTCAAGTGCCCAGACAAGTAAGCATCATGTTCTCATGGAGGTGAACATAGAACCCAATTAGTGCATGAAGAGGATAGTGAAAGTGTTAATTCACCACTTTAGTCTGCTGCTCCTGAAATAGGTGATACATTGATGATAAGGAGGACACTCCTCAAGGTGCCAGCAACTAGGGAGCCTTCACAAGGGAAGTCATTGTTTAGGATGACTTACAAGTCACATGGAAAGGTATGCAAAGTAGTTGTTGATTCTGGTTCTATTGACAATCTAGTTTCCTTAGAAATGGTAGAGAAGTTGAACCTAAAAAGTGTTCCTCATCCCACACCCTACAAAGTATCATGGTTAAACAAAGGTCAACAAGTCTTGGTGAATGAACAGTCATGGGTAGAGTTTAACACTGGAGGTTATAAAGACAAAATCCTTTGTGACATCCTCCCTATGGATGTTTGTCACCTATTTGTAGGAAGACCCTGGAAACATGACAGAAAGAGCAAGCATGATGGTCAGAAGAGCATTTATGTGATATAGAAGGATGGAGTCTCATTCTCTTTAACACCCCTTCAAGAGGAAGAACCTGATAAACAAGTTGGGTCTAGCATCATGGTAGTAGGAGAGAAAGAGTTTTTGCAAAAAATGAAGGAGGAAGGACAGGGATTTGCAGTAGTAATAAGACCTAAGACCAAGTTTGATGTAGCAGAAAATAAGGTGTGAGACATACCTAGTGAGGTTTGGTCTTTGTTGAACAAGTACAAGGATATAGTGATAGATGAGTTGCCAATTTCCTTACCTCCCATGAGAGATATTAACCATCATATAGACCTAATCCCTGGAGCCAATTTGCCTAATAAGGTTGAATACAAGATGACCCCATAGCAGAATGAAGAAATCAAGGCACAAGTCCAAGAATTGTTAGATAAGGGTCTCATCAGAGAAAGTCTAAGTCCATGTGTTGTCCCTACTATTTTAGCACCCAAGAAAGGTGGAGAGTGGAGCATGTGTACTGACTCAAAAGTATAAACAAAATCACAATCAGATATAGGTTCCCAATGTTAGGTTAGGTCTAGACAATTGAGAGAGGGGGGTGAATCAGTTGTCACACATATTCAATAATTTTACTTTTAATCTTTATTTACCACTCATAATCAATTTAATGATATAAATATTTTGGCATCAATCAATAACATATGAACAGAAAACACAAATAACACATTCAACACCAAGATTTTGACATGGAAACCTAGTAAGGGAAAAACCACGATGGGGGTTAACCCACAAAAATTAATACCCTATTAAAAGTACTTTTACACATGGGAATGCACATGCATTCGGGCTCACTGCCCAGAGCTCACTACTCAAATGGAGGCTCACTACCTATGGAAATATTACAAGAGAATGATAGAAATTTGAATTGATTAATAGCATCTACCCATGCAAGAATTTTAGTTCTAGTTAAATACAAAAACTAATCTTACACATTTCATGTTTACTCTGCTCTTCTTACTATTCTTCTTTCATTCGCACTTTGGATTTCTACTCTTCTTACATATGCCTAATTCGTACACAAACACACACACTGAATCATCCAATTTCATCGACTATATATATCTACAACATTATCTACAATCATTCTAACAGTAAGCTTCAATAACACTTAGAACTTTTATGAATGCTCTGCTCTGTAGGCTAGATCTATGCATAACTTAAGGTGCGAACTAAAAATTGCTCTCGAAAATCATTACTCATGTCGGCCACTATCACTAATCATCACTATTTTTTCAACAAACAACTGCCATACATCTGGAATCAAGATCTTCTGCAAGGTTGATCTATTCTTCTTCTATCTGCTCTGACAAACTGGACCTGGTACTCAAGCTAATATCTTTTGAATCCTTCATCACTAAATGACAAAAATCCAGAGTTAGACTATATTGACAATGCATATGACTCCCCTAGATCTGCAACTAATCATGACTTCCCACTGGAGAGATCTAGACTAAAATACCAGACCCTATTATTGCTATGTTCCTAGCTGCCCAGACTTAGACAAATTCTGAATCTAACTTCCAGTATGAACAAATTGTGTTATGCGAATGATTGGGATGATCTTAGTTGCCATCAATGACAACACTTATCAATACAAAGCAGTGTCTCTTGCCAACAATCTTCCCCTTTGGCATTGATGGCAACACTTAGTGAAAAATGACTAAGTGTCTAGTGTAACTCCCCCTTTGTCTGTACACTCATGTACTTCACTTATTCCGGTGCTCCCCCTTTGTTGAATACCTCATTTTTCACTATCGTTCACTCCCCCTTTGACATCAATGGAAAATGGTGTGGTTTGCAATCCAAAACTCTCCAAAAATTCTATATATACTGTCACATATGTACAAATAACCATTGAGTCTTATTTATATGAACTTGAGAATGTCTACAAAGATGGTTTTTATTTGCACAAGTTAAGAGGCCCAAGTGCTCTTCATTCCATCCAAAATTGAGATGTGCCCACTTAACAAAAATGAATATGCTTTTGCCTTTGACACATCTACTAGATCACTAGTCTGAGCTGCACTCTGAGCTTCAAATAGGGCATTATACATTATCTCTAACTTAGGAGCAATTAATCCTTAGAGCTCACACATTCTCTTCATAATGTAACCTTTTTCTTTAATAAGCCTCTTTATCTCATCTGTCGAGTTGATTACTTGACATTCTTGACTTATAGGCTAAACTGTTAGAGGATCAAAATTTTGAGAGAGATCTGACAATTTCTGTTCTTGCTCCTTTATTTTTTTCTCAATATCCTCATTAACTTTGGGCCATGATAGACAAAATTTGTATATATTGCTTCCATCATTTAGAGCATTCTGAATACTTTTTATTCTAATACCAAGTATTCTTCTTTCATTTCCTATTAGATTCTTTATTTCACAAAATTTCTTATCTAGGAATTCTTTTTGAACTTTTGCCTCCACAGACTTCTCAAAGAACTCAAAATGAGTATTCATAGAACTTACAAGATTTCTCAGGTGTTCAGAGGGGGGAATCAGATGGACTCTTTTGGTAGGTAGGCATTAACTTTTCCAAGATCCTGGATGCAAGCCCCAGTAGTTCATTGTCCTCCATGTGGAATTTTAACATCTTTTCTCTGGCCTTTACTTTAGTGAATGATGCTATTTTCATTAGTTGAATTGGAGAGAGAGCATCTGGATTGGCTAGACCTTGGAGTAGTTTAGGTTCATCAAGCTCACTCATCTCTTTTCCAAGAAGACTTTTTACTGCATCTGTAGTGTCTCTTGCAACATTTTCTAAACCATCCTTTTGTTCATCAGATTTCTTAGTATCCACTTTATGTGTTTCAACATTTGCACCATCTTCTTCTACTTTATCTTTCTTTGTGTTCTCTGCAGAAGGATTCTTTCCTATTTGTTCATCATTTGCTACCCGATCTGGAGGGCTCTGTGAAGTAGTAGTATTATCCTCTTTCCCTGACGTATCAGGTGGATTGGGAGTATCTCCTGCACTAACTACTTTATCCAACATTTCTGTATCCTCCTAATTTGCTTGTTCTACTTCAGAAATGGAGGCTTCACCCAACTCAGATTGCTACTCAATAATGTTCTCTTCTTCACCATCTAGAATTTCTTTTGTGACTATGGGAAAGTTGTGCTTTCTCAAGTCTTTCAAAATTATCTCTTGAGTTTCTTCAACTATTTCACTTGTTTCTCCAATCATGAGTTTGTTCATTCTTCTTTTGCTTCTAAAGTCATCTTTGACTTCCTTGAATATCATATCTATTTGATTAGGAGAAATTTGAGGACACAAATTTATTAGCTCATGTTCCCTGATCTCTATGTCCCTGCACTTGGCATTTTCTTTTCTCAACTCCAAGATATTTGCCAAACTTTGTGGTAACTCATAAGTTATCTCAATCACTGCCTTGTTGTAGATGTTGAGATATCTGACCATTGCTTCCTCCAACACCCTTTTATCCATATCATTGTATTCATCATAGAATTTAATCATGGGTTTTAGATTACCATCTGCAATGACTGATTTTATCACATCTTCTAGGGAGAGTGTGGGCTTCTCAACATATTCCTCATAATCTTCTATCTTTTGCTTTTTACTAGTCCTTTTGCTTCTGTAGGACTTTTCTTTGGTTAGTTTTGCATCTTTTGTTCTAGTGACCTTTAGTTACTTGATTTCAATGTCTAGGTATGTATCTTCTTCTTCTTCTCTTATGATTTCATAGGTCTAGGATGCTTTTGTTTTCTTCCCTTTCTCCCATCTTCCAGATGATTTTGCTTCCATTTTTGCAATTTTGGAAGGAGCATAGGCAGTAGCAAAGCTTCTAGTGGTTCTTGAAGTGGAAGAGAGTTCTACTAGATCACTTGTTTCTTTATTATCTTGTTTCTCTTTCTCATCCTTCTCTATTCTTTCTCTAAATTTCTTCATAGCTTCCTTAGTTAGGCCCAGATTTTTAGCTAACTGCTCAACTTTTTTTCTTAATCTCCTACTAGTTTCAAGTTATCTAAGCTCAGTATGTAACTTTAAAGTCAGCTCCTCATAAGTTCCAAATCTTTCAACCATTGTGTCTTTGGGCTTGCTTAGAAGATGTTGAGCATACATATCCAGGATCCTTTCATCTACTTCATACCTCATGGGCATAATCCAAACAGTTCTGGGTTCCACTGCTTCCATCAAACACTGATCAGTATCAACCATGAAGCTTATTTCATTTTTATACTTGTCAATAATTGAATTAGGGATTCTTTCCCTTGAGTGCATCATACTTTAAAAATTCTTGAAGTAACCCCATAATTTGAATAAAGTGTTTATCATGTAGTGCCTTATACTTGAGTTTAAGTTCGTCATTTTCATCCTTGAATTGTTTCTCAAACAAGTCTACATACCTTGAATCTCCAAACTCACCTGAATTTGCATGAATATAAACCCTAATGTCTTCTACATGTAGCACACCATATGGAACACTTGAAAAAGCACCTAATAGGTTGACTTTAATTGATTTGTGAGGATGCTTCTTAAATTTGGGTCAAGGCCTTTCAGTAATGTCAACAACATGAGGAGTAGCCATCTCAACAGATTTTAGATTCAAATCTTTACAGAGAGGTACCTTTTTCTTTCGCGGGGTTAGGGTTGATCATTTGCCAGTTAAATTCACTCTTTGCCTAAGTCTCTGGATTTGCAGCTCAAATGCTCTTCTTATTGATTTCTTTGAATGCAAGTTGATTTAAATGAGTGACCAAGTGACCTTTTATCTTTTGCAAAACCTAATTTGGAATTGTAATAAATGTGTTGCCCTAATTATATACAGTTACATTATTTTTGACAGATCTTCATGAATCACTCCACAAGATTTCATATCAACATCTTTTCTTCCAAAAATCCTTCCAGAGGTTCTGGACTAATTCAGAATGTTCTCTTTTATTGTTCCTGACTTAGGCACCCACTTACTGACCAGGGGAATTTGATGTTCTATGCAGCTCCCCTTGAGCCAGAGCTTCTAACTTAATTCCTGGAGGAATTGTCAGCACCAGATTTTGGTGCGGACCCATCACTATTGTTTATTGTATATTTCTTTATCAAAATCTTGTTCATTTCACTCCATATCTCATTCACATTAATTTTTTTTTGTATCTATCTTGTTTCTGCTCATCCGATTTTCTATTTACCGGACCTCTTCTTCCATTATTCCTACTTCTGCATAATCTTGCAATATGACCATATTTATTGCAGTTAAAGTACACTTGATTTCCTCTTGATCTGCACTGATTAGCCATGTGTCCAAATCCATTGTAAGCAAAGCAATATCCATTGAAAGAATTGTCATTTGAGTTATTCATTAGCATACTTCTACATTCATTGGATTTGTGACCATACCTCTTGCATTTGAAGCATTGATCAAAGAAGGATGGACCATTTTGATTTGCTCTACTTTTGCACTAAATAGCTCTATGACCAAATTTATTGCAATTGAAACAATTTCCATTAAATGATGGATATCTTTGAGCATTAGGCTATCTTATCGAAGGTTTTCTAGTTCTATTCCTTTTGTTCCTTGGTTGGAAATTTCTTTGTCCAAATCCAGAGCTTTCACCTTTCTCATATTTAAGATTACGCTTGTCATTATCCTTTTTCTCTTCTTCAATTAGTGCTTTGAGTTTAGCTGAGCTTATTTTGAACTTCTCCTTATACTCATTTGCAATTTCTAGGTCATATCTGAGAGTGATAATCTGTCTCTCAAGTTCTCTCTCATTGTTTCTACTTTTTTGTAGATTCAATTCTAGGAGACCAGCTATTCCATCCAATCTGCATCATTCTTTAGTTTTCTCTTTTAGATTTTGCTTCATTTCTTCTTCAGTTTTCTTCCTATCTTCAATTTCCTTGGTTAGTCTCATCACCCTAGTTTCCATCTCATGTTTTAGGATAACTTCTTTAGCTAGCTATTCACATTCTTTTGTCTTTTCTTTCAAGGCCTTGTCTTCCAGTTAAAGAGGTTTCTCCTTTCCTTTTGCATTGGATTTGCTTAACTTTTCTTTTAAGATCTCAATGAAGTCTTCAGCCTTTTTGAGATTATCTTGCAATTCTTGGACTTCTGCCTTAGACTGCTCAAGATCATCTAGGGTGAGATTAATTTGTCCTTGAAGATTATATTCATCCATTTTTACTACCTGCCCAGATCTTCCTTAAGCTATTAAACTTTTCCAAAGGAACATTACTCTGATACCAATTGTTAGGTTAGTTCTGGACAACTGAGAGGGGGGCTGAATCAGTTGTCACACATATTCAATCTTTTTACTTTTAATCTTCCTTTACCACTCATAATCAATTTAATGATATAAACATTTCAGTATCAATCAATAACATATGAATAGAAAACATAAATAACACATTCAACACCAAGATTTTGACGTGGAAACCTGGTTAAGGGAAAAACCATGGTGGGGGTTAACCAACAAAAATCAATACCTTGTTAAAAGTATTTTCACAAATGGGAATGAACATGCATTCAGGCTCACTACCCAGAGCTCACTGCTCAAATGGAGGCTCACTGCCTATGGAAATATTACAAGAGAATGATAGAAATTTAAACTGACTAATAGCATCTACCCATGCAAGAATTTTAGTTCTGGTTTAAGTACAAAAACTAATCTTACACATTTCATCTTTACCCTGCTCTTCTTACTCTTCTGCCTTCATTTGCACTTTGGATTTTTTCTCTTCTCACATATGCCTAATTCGTACACACACACACACACACACAAAATCATCCAATTTTATTGACTATATATATCCGCAACATGATCTACAATCATTCTAACAGTCGGCTTCAATAGCACTTAGAACTTTTATGAATGCTCTACTCTATCAGCTAGAACTATGCATAACTTAAGGTGCAAACCAAAACTTGCTCCTGAAAATTATTACTCATGTCAGCCACTATCACTAATCATCACTATTTGTCCAACAAACAACTTCCATACATTTGCAATCAATATCTTCTGTAAGGTCAGTCTGTTCTTCTTCTATCTGCTCTGACAAACTGGAACCCGGTACTCAGAGGCTAATATCTTTTGAATCCTTCATCACCAGAGGACAAAAATCTGGAGTTAGACTATCTTGACAATGCATACTCCCCTAGATCTGCAACTAATCATGACTTCCCACTAGAGAGATCTGGACCAAAATACTAGACCCTATTACTACTCTGTTCCTAGCTGCCTAGACTTAGACAAATTCTGAATCTGACTTCTGGTATGAACAAATTGTGTTATGTGGATGATTGGGATGATCTTAGTTGCCATCAATGACAACACTTATCAATGCAAAGCAGTGTCTCTTGCCAACACCCAATACCTATAATGGAGGAATTGATGGACTATTTGGGAGGTGCATGTTACTTCTCAAAGATTGATCTCAAAAGTAGATATCACCAAATTAGAATAAGGGAAAGAGATGAATGGAAAATTGCCTTTAAAACCAATGAAGGATTGTATGAATGGATGGTAATGCCCTTTGGATTATCTAATGCTCCTAGCACATTTATGAGGTTAATGAATGAGGTTTTAAAACCCTTTATTGGCAAATTTGTTATTGTTTATCTAGATGATATTCTTGTGTTTAGTAAGACAAAGGAAGAGCACTTGCAGCATCTTGACATGGTTTTGCAGAGATTGAATGAGGAGAAGCTGATGATCAACGTCAAAAAGTGTGAGTTTATGAAGGAAGAACTAGTATGCCTTCATTTTGTGATCTCTAAAGACATGTTGAAGATGGATCCTTCCAAGTTTGAAGCCATTCTCAGTTGGCCAGCTCCAAAATCAGTAGGAGAGGTAAGAAGCTTTCATGGTTTAGCTACCTTCTATAGGAAATTTATTAATAATTTTGATCATATTTGTTCTCCCATTCTTGACTCCATCAAAGGAGATAAGAAGAGGAAATTTCAGTGGACTAAGGAGGCAACAAAGAGCTTCGAATATCTAAAAAATAGAGTGGCACAACAGCCCATCTTTTCTTTACCTAACTTCAACAAGATCTTCATAGTAGAGTGTGATGCTAGTGGATTTGTAGTGGGTGCAGTCTTGAGCCAAGAAGGCAAACCAATGGATTTCTTCAGTGAAAAACTCAATGAAGCCAAGAGAAACTATTCTTCATATGATCTAGAACTCTATGCATTAGTGCAATCCCTAAGGAAGTAGAGACATTACCTCTTACCAAAATAATTCATAGTATTCATAGATAACCATGCCCTGAGTTTCTTAAATAGTCAAGACAAGTTGAGTCATAGGCATATAAAGTGGGTTGAGTACTTGCAAAGTTATACATTCACCATCAAGCATAAGAAAGGCCAAGCTAACAAGGTAGTTGATGCCTTAAATAGAAGATCAATCCTAGTGCATGAAATACAACACTGAACTGTAGGATTGGAAGCATTGAAAGACATGCATGCTGCTGATGCAGACTTCAAAGAGGTATACTCTATTTGCAAATAGTTTCAAGGTACTTTTCATGATCAATTTCCTAATTTTTTATTGCAAGATGGACTATTATTCAAGGGAGCTCAGTTATGCATCCCTAAGAGATCTATGAGGACAAATCTCATAAGGGAGAAGCATTATGGGAGTCTTGGAGGACATTTTGGGCTAGACAAGACACTAGATCAGGTAAGAAGATTTTATTTTTGGCCTAAGATGCAAGTAGATATCAGAAAATTTGTTGAAACTTGTGGAGTTTGTAAAAGAGCCAAGGGCTCTAGTTCAAATGCAGGCCTCTATCAGCCTCTCCCAATTGCTAGCAGATCTTGGGAACATATTAGTATGGATTTTGTATTAGGCCTACCCAAAACTTAGAGGGGAGTGGACAGTGTCTTCGTAGTTGTGGATAGATTTAGTAAGATGGCACATTTTATTCCTTACAACTGCACAAGTGATGCATCAAACATTGCAAGTTTATTCTTCAAAGAGATAGTTAGAATTCATGGACTATCCCTCACTACTATTTCAGACAGAGACTTTATGTTTATAAGCCACTTTTGGAGGACCTTGTGGAGGAAACTAGGAACCAATTTGACTTTTAGCTCTGTCTATCACCCACAAACAAATGGGCAAACTGAACTAGTTAATAGATAATTGGGGAACTTGCTTAGATGTCTCACAAAGGAACATGGATAGCAATGGGATCTTGTTCTTCCATAGGAAGAATATGCTTACAATGACTCCATTAACAAGAGCATAGGGAAGAGTCCTTTTGAAGTAATGTATGGATTGAACCAAAGAGGTATACTTGAACTCAAAGATTTGAGAGGGTAGAGAAGAGAAGTGTTGAAGGAGAGGAGTTTGCAATGGCTATGAAAGATATCCATGATCAAGTCAGAGAACAACTCAAGAAGAGTATGGAAACTTACAAGAAGCATGCAGATTTAAAAAGGAGGAATGTTCAGATCAAAGTTGGAGATCTAGTGCTTGCACATCTAAGAAAAGAGAGGCTACCTAGTCAAGCTTGAATCCATTCTAGACACCAAGGAGGTCAAGAGAACTAGGCATAAGGTGTACAATGAATATCTTGTGAAGTGACAGGGGCTACCTCTTGAAGATGCAACTTGGATGACAGCTGAAGACATTGCAAAACATCGCACTATAGTCCCTGATTTGATCTCAGGTGGAGACTGAGATCCTTCACCTTGGGTGTATGCAAGGGCACCTAGACTTCAAGGCTAATTTTGAATTTTTGGTCTCAATAATGAGAGATTAGGTGAATTTATCCTAATAAATGATGTAATAATCCCATTAGAGGCATTTTCCTATAGTGGAGAATGAGGATCTTTAATATTTGCTTATTATTAGGACTATCTAATTTGGGCATTGTAGTGGACAGTCAGTTTTTTCCTTCTTTTTTGGCTTTTCCACTTTGTGGGAGTTATGAGAACATGGATTTTTAATAAAAACTTGATATATTATGCCTCATACATCTTGAGGGGGCAGAGAATGAAGTTTGTAATGAAAAAATAATAAGAATTTCTAGTTTTTTTGCATTTTTCTTGTATTTCTATTGTTCCAATGTCTAGTGCAAATCCGTACTATATTGTCATGGGTCCAAATCTCTGAAATCATGAATAAAATAGTGTTAGTTTTTATTTGAGTTAGGTTAGGAGTATTTTCACTATTCTTGAAGCATTTTACAGTCAAATTTCTATAACTGGGTCTAAAACCCTAGTTTTGAGGGTTTTGGGCAAAGCGATGGGGTTGAGGCCCATTCCACTTGTGTCATAGGCCTAAAATGTGTGGAATGGACTTAGATAGGTTACATTTTCTTGGTTATTGCATTGTAGAAGTAGGGGACTGGAAGAGAGTAAGTGTTGAGACCATTGAAGCCTAATATCTTCATGTATTAGGCCTTTGAGCATAGGTGGAGTAGTGATTTGATGAACAGTTGACTAAGGATGAGCTACGATCCCTAAAACTAGAATATTTTACCCATTTTCAACCCTATGGATGCCCTAGATTAGGTCTTGCAAGTTTGGAGTAGGTTTACCTCATACTGCTTTGCAAAAGAGGCCTAATTTGGCCTAGAATAGCAGGTGCAGTTAGTTTTTGAGGCCTTCATGCCAAAAGAACCTAGCCTACATGTCTAATATGTTCTATAAATCCTTAATGGGTATTTAGAAAACCATTTTTTTCATGGGTTTGTCATGTTTTCTGCAAGTTATGCCCCAAAAACCCTATTCCAAGGGCTATAAGCAATTAGGGCTAGTTGTGAAGGAACGATAGGAAAGATAAGTGACTAGAGTGTTTAGTAAGTTTGGTGAGTGTCTACAAATCATATTATTGTGGTCTAAGGTGGTTTGGAGGATTGACAATTGGTCCTTGCACTCTAACCATGATATGGCACTTTTGCCTAGCATTCAAGCCATGTATTTTCACAGAGCTGCCCCATCCATGCATGATTAGTCTAAGCATCTTTGAAGTTTGTTTGAACCTATCCCCTACTCTACATTAGAATTGGAGCAGTCAAATTATTTCTTGCCTTTGTTTCTTACAAAGATTTCAAAGTTTACCAGATGGATGTCAAGTCAGCATTTCTAAATGGAGATTTGGAAGAAGTCTACATTGAGCAACCTAAAAGATTCTAGTTGTCTAATCAAGGAGATAAGACTTGTAGGTTGAGGAAAGCATTGTATGGACTTAAACAAGCCCCAAGAGCCTAGTATGCAAGACTAGATAAGTATCTGCTAAAATTAGGTTTTAGCAAAGGCATAACTGACAATAATATTTATTTCAAGATTGATCATGGACACATCTTGATTATTGAGGTATTTGTTGATGATATCATCTTTAGTGGAAATGAGAGCATGTGTAAAAATTTTGCTGATCAGATGCAAAATGAATTTGAGATGTCCATGCTTGGTGAAATGAATTTCTTCTTGGGTCTGCAAATCATTCAGTTAGATAAGGGCATCTTCATATCTCAGTCTAAGTATGTAAAGGAGTTATCAAAAAGGTTTGGAATGGAGGATTCAAAACTAGTGAGTACTCCTATGATAACTCGATGCAAGTTGAGTAAAGATAATGATTCCCCTAAGACAGAATAGAAAAGGTATAGATCAATGATTAGAGGACTGCTTTATCTGACTCATACCAGACCTGATGTTATGAATGTAGTTGGCCTTGTTGCTAGATTTCAAGCTAATCCTAGTGAATCTCATGTTGTAGTAGTCAAAACAATTATCAAATATCTAAAGGGAACATCTGATATGGCCTATGGTATCCTAAGGGTGACGATTTCACTCTTCATGCATATACAAATGCTGATTGGGTAGGAGATGTGGATGACAGGAAAAGTACTAGTGGAGATGCATTTTTCTTGGGAAAGAGATTGGTTTCTTGGTTGAGCAAAAAGTAGGAGGCAATATCTCTATCTACTGTAGAGGCAGAGTATATAGCAGAAGCAAGTATATGTACTCAAGTTTTGTGGATGAAGAAAATGTTGAAGGATATCAGAATTGTGTTTAAAGAGCCTATTACAATCTTCTGTGATAATCCAAGTGCAATAAACATTTCAAAGAATCTGGTGTTGCATTCAAAGACAAAGCACATATCCATCAATTTTCACTTTTTGAGAGAGAAGGTAAATGAGATTGAAGTTAGATTGGAGTTTGTTCCTTCAAAGGATCAGATTGTGGATATCTTCACTAAGCCTCTACCCAAGGACATTTTTGAGAATCTCAAAGAGAAGCTAGGGGTGATGACCCTTCCTGTTCAGAACTAAGGTGCACTAGTGTACATCAATCCAATGGAACTCACAATCATATCTAGTGATCTAGATTGGTGTTAAGGGGATGCTACTCAGGGGAGTAGTCAACATGTTCTGAGTTTAGTTTGGTCTTGTCTAAGAAACAAAAGGGTGAGAGATGATTGCAAATATGTGCCCTTTGCCATTGATGTCAAAGGGGGAAAGAAGTCATGTGAAAAAATTGGATGGAAGTGAGTAGTTGCTAGTGAAAGGGGGATCAGTGAAAAAAGTGGTTGCATGTGTGATAAGAGAAAGGGGGAGGAGTTCTTGTCTTGATGGTTGAACCAATTTTTCACATCATATGTTGCCATCAATGACAAAGGGGGAGATTGTTGCAAATATGTGTCTAATCAGTGTTGTCATTGATGTCAACATATCCTTGTTTTCATTAGTGTCAACTGTATCTTATTCTATTGCTTGTTTAGAAGACTTGTATTTTGAGGATATTGAGAAAATTAGCCTCTCCAGAAGAAACAAGTGAGTTACATATCTCTCTATCAGAGACAGTGAAGTAGATTGCTCCGCATTCCCAGTAAGATGAAGATTAGAATATGCAGATTAAAGGGTTTGTAGAGGATTGTCTAAAGTTGCTCCAGTAAAGATTTGAGAGGTCTGCATGGAGAAGTGGTGAAGTTATGGCCATCTGAGTAGAACCAGGTTTTGTAGTTGTTTAGAGCTGACAGAGTGATAGAAACTTGGTCTGGATTGATTCGCATTGGAATATTATGATTTGTGGATCTAGAGGTGTGTTTGGGATGTCAGTGTGTATCCTCAACTTAAGTGGTTCATGGTTTGGAGGTCTGCAAGCAATCTTTTTAGTGTGGTAGTCATGACAGTTAGTGTTCTTGAGTTCCCAAATGAAGGTGCAAGTGTTTCTAGTGATTTGAGGTGGTGCAGTTGTCCCTATTGATTTCATTGTGCTTGCAGTGGTCTCTGAATTAGGTACCTATTGTGTTGGTGGTTAGATTTGAGGACTAAGCTCATGGATGAAGATCTCTCCTTGTGTGTTGTTATTCTTTCCAATCTTGGCCGACCGAATGTATGGTGTGTGTTGCAGATGATCTAAGAGAAGTTTTATGGAGTGTGGAGTGATGTTCGAGGAAGATTTGAGTCCCAGTTATGTTTGGCCGATAGTGCAGTGGTTCACATACAGTATTTTAAGTCTTGTAATTGTAATTGCTTGTAATACCTATTTTGGAGAATGTTCTAGATAAATGATTGTTTTACCGACTTTGATGTTCATTCCAAAGTTGATGACGTATAAATAAGTGTTGTGAAGTCATGGAAAAGTGTGGAAGTAGAAAACATGTGGATGTAGTGAGGAAGTGAGTGGGGGCAGAGCAGAGGTGTTGTGCGCTTCAATGGAACTAAACCTTGCATGAAGAAGATGTTGTTTCTCAGTTCAATCTTTCAATGTTAACATTGTAAATGTTCTTGTAGGCAATGAGCCTCCTTTGAGCAGTGAGCTCTAGAAAGTGCACCCGAAGGCAAGTGCCTTCCTATTTTCTATTCTTTGAATAGAGAATAAATCTTGTGGGTTAACCCCCACCATGGTTTTTTCCCTTAACTGGGTTTCCACATAAAAATCTTGGTGTTATGTGTGTTGATTATGTATCTTCTCTTGTGTTGTTGATTCATGCTTTCATAGTTATATCATTAATCTATTTATAAGTGATAAAGAAGATTAAATGCAGCAAAAGCTAAAGTTTTGTGACAACTAATTCACCCCCTCCTCTCAGTTGTCTGCCCTAATTTCAACACCATCATGTTCTCTAATCACCATATCCAATAAGTCATAGGTATCTAGATGTAAACCATGCATGTAGAGAAACTCTTTAGTTACTACATTTACCATGGGTTTATCATTGATTCAAATAGTAATGTAAAGAGGTCCAATAGGAGCTTTAATAATAGCATCATGTGGAGTAAAAGATATAGTCAGTTCTAATTCCACTCACTCTTTGTGAGGGTAAGCATCAACCATGCAAATATTACCTTCATAATATTGTTCTTGAGATAGATCTACAACATTAGATTCATGATGAAGTAAAGGATCAATATATATTTGGAGATTTTGATTAGAAGTAGCCACCAATTTATTCCCTTTGTCATTCACACCAGCATCCTAGATGACATTGGAATCGATGAGGTCTTGAAGTTTATGTTTAAAACACATACATATTTTAGTTTCATGGCTAGCAGAGAGGTGAAATTGACAAATGGACTTCGAATCAAAGGAAGATGCTTCCATCTTACTTCAATCGAGGGGTCTAACATGTGGAAGCTTGATGAGATTGTTGTTCAAAAGTTGTATCATTATAGAATAAAGAGACTCTAATAATGGTGTGAAATGTCTTGTTTTTGGTTTCAAGTTATAAGGGATGGGAGTAGGAGATGATGTTGTCGCCACATATTTTATTATGTTACTAGCTAAAATTGCATTTTTCTTGATGAATTTTTTGTTGTGTCTTTTGAATGAATAATTGTGAGGCTTCAGATTGACCAACTGGAGATGATGAGGGATTATTCTCATACTGACTAACTGAAAATTGGTAATAGCAAAGAGCCATGTAAAGATGAGTGAAAGATTCATAGGGCATCAAAAATATCTTATCACAGATGTGAGGTTGTAAGTTTCCATTAAATATTCTTTTTACATTGACATCCAGAATAGAATATTGAACTTGTGAAAAGAGGGCTTGATAACAGCCAATAAAATCTAATATTTTCTCTTTCGTTCCTTGCTTGCAATGAACCAAGTCATTCAAAGAGGCTTGAGGTCCAATGTTCACTTGAAAATGCTCGAGGAACTTATTGACTAATTGTGAGAAATAAGTTATAGAATTATGATGTAGAGAGAAAAACCAATCCAAGGTTGTGTCCTTGAGTAACCTAGGAATTTTGTTTGCCAAGATTGCATCCTCAAAGAAGAAATCACTACAAATAGTGGTAAAGGCTACCACATGGTTATTAGGGTCTCCCTTCCCATTATATTTCTCAAAGAAAGGGGTATCAAACTTCTCAAGCATTTGAGCTCTTAGGATGGAATAAGACAAAGGGCTATGGGTATAATGTGTTGTCATATTAGGTTTAGGTGGACTATTGCTTATGCTAGCCAATTTTTATTGGATGGATGTCATATTTTGCAACAATTGGTTTATGATAGGGTCGGAAGATGAACTAGGTAGAGATTGGAATGAATTGGAAGGACTAGCTGACAATGTATGAGCAGCCTTTTGGAATGTGATAGGAGGTTTAGATGTAGGTGGAGTAACATTAGGTGTGGAATTTATGTAATTATATCAAATGTTACTATAATGATGAATAGGACTCCCAGTAGATATCCCAACATGTGGTAGCACTATTACTTGGTTGTGTAATAGTGGTGAGAATAGTAGAAGTATATGTAGGAATAGGGGATGTTGATATGGGTGCTGACACTTGAGTCCCTATTTGTTTAGAAGAAGTGACTGTTGGCAAGAGACACTATATGGATTCATGGTTGTTGTCATTGATGGCAACAAAGGTCATCCCACATATCCGCAAGTCATGATGTGCCTCTACCGGAAGTCAGAATAAAGAATGTTGTGGTCCGGTGAAGAAGAACAGAGCATGTGGCAAGGTCCGACAGATTGGTCCGGACCTCTCAGAGGAAGTGTCTTGGTGCAGTGCGGATTTGGGGAAGTCAAGAGGACTACCTTGAGTGGTATATTCCAAGGATTTAGCCTCCGGTGATGGACAAGGAAAAAGATATGAATGGTTGAGTACCGGATTCTTGAGAGACAGTGAAAACAGAGGAAGAACTGACTGGCAGAGTATCAGACTGCTTTCCGGATGGGTTACTATTGATGACAGAGGTTGTGAAGGCATGAATCATGTTTGGCCGACATGATTAATGATATCTACAAGTATATGCTTGATCCGCATTGCTTGGTGAGGAAGGATTCAGCCGACAGAATGAAAGTTTATAAGAAACTAGACTGTTCCGGATGCCGACTAGAAAGGTGATGAAATTACTTGTGCGGATATATATAGAGGATGGATTTAGTTGTGAAGTGTGTGTTGATGTGGGGACATATGCGAAAAAGTCCAGATAAGAGAAGAAGTAGCAAAAAGGATCCGGTATGTGAAAGATAGCAGAATAAAGAACAGAGGAAAGATGAAGTGCAGCAGATCAGTGTACTGAGCCTAACCGGAACTGAACTCCAGCATATGCAGATGCTTCCAATCAGTTCAAGACTGTGATTCTCATCACTTTGTAGACAGTGTGTCTTCTTGTAGGCAGTGGGCCTCTTGTGAGCAGTGTGCTCGGGCAGTGAGCCCTAATTGGCAAGTGCCATTTTTGTAATTTCCTATTCTTCTAACAGAGAATAATTCTTGGGTTAATCACCCCGTGGTTTTCTCCCTTAACAGGGTTTCCACATCAAAATACTGTGTCATGTGTTTCTTATTTCATGGTTAATGTTTTGTGTTTGATTTTATGCTGCTTCAATTAAAAGGAAAGTTCAATAAGGGAAATAATTAGGATAACTGATTCACCCCCCCCCTCTCAGTTATCAACAATTGGTATCAGAGCTAAGTTCCTCCTAATAGAGCCTAACAGCTTGAGGAAGATCTGGGATTTCAAATGGATGCATATGGTTTAAGGGAGCAACTCAAGACTGCTCTTGAGGATCTTGAACAGTCGAATTCTGAAGTCAGTGAATTAAAGGAAAGACTCAAACAGGCTGATGAATTCATGAGAGAATTAAAAGACAAATTAAGTCTCTCTATGAAAAAGAGAAAGGAGCTGCTTCAACAGTTGGCAAGACAAAGTGAAGAAAGCAATACAAATGAAGAATTGACTGAGCAAACCAAGTTATGTGAAAAGTTATCAAAAGAAGTCATTATGTTAAGACATGAAATGGAATCAGGAACTATAAAGTTTACTCAAGAGATTGAAGAAAAAAGAAAGGCTGAAGACAATCTAAGACAATCTCTTAAAGAAAAATCAGAAGAATGCCACCAGATGGACAGGATTATCAGACACCTTGAATCTGATCTTGAAGATACCAAAGATAATGAAGGAAAACTTGAGGATCAAATTGCCTCTCTCAAAAGAGACCTTCAAACAGCAAATGAATATAAAGAAAAATTCAAGATAAGTTCTGCTCAACTTGAAGTTCTTCTTGGAAGTCAAAAGAGGACAGATGACAAGTATGGCTTGGGATATGAGAAAGGAGAAAGCTCCGGATCCGGTCAGAAGAATCTTGGATCAGAAAATCCAAGGAGCAGGCCTAGAAGACCTCCGGTAAGATAGCCAAATGCTCAAAGATATCCATCCTTCAATGGATACTGCCACAACTGCAACCACTTTGGTCACAAAGCTAATCAGTGCAGAATGAGAATGAATCAGAATAATTCATCCTTCTCCGGACAGTGCTTCAACTGCAAAAGGTATGGACACAAATCCCATGAATGCAGAATTATGCAAGTAAACAAATCATTCAAAGGTAGATGCTTCACATGCAATAGAATAGGTCATATGGCTAATCAATGCAGATCAAGAGGATATCAGTCAAATATGCAAAGAAATGTTATTTGCCAAATCTGCAATAGGTCCGGTCATAATGCTAAAGTCTGCAGAAACAAGAATCAGGACATAAGAGGTCCGGTGTATAATCAGAATCAAGACAAGGGTAAACAAAAGATGAATACGGATGAGGTTAGGAATCAGATGAGCAAGATTTGGGTGAAGAAAAGTTCAGAGAATGTAGAGGTCAGATCCGCACCAGACCCTGGTGCTGATATTTCTTCCAGAAATTAAAAGGTGAGCTCAGGCTCAGGGGGAGACAAAAAGAAAATCTTGTTCCCCCAGCCAAACAAGTGGTGCCGGATGTGGCACAAGATGCGGATCAAAGGGTTTGTAGATATGAGTCTTCAGATACTTCAGTCAAGTTTTCAGAGGTCTGCATGGAGTTATGAAGAAGCTGTGATCGATCAAATAAGACCTGTTCAGGGAGATGCTCCGGTATGATAGAGGATTACAAAAAGATCCGGAAAGATCCGGAAATGCACTATCTTGTTCTGCGGATTGGACAGAGTGTTTGGGATGCTCTTGTAATATGTTACCTCGATTTATTCATGATTGAAAGATCCGGATGATATTCTCAGATCAGAACCAATCCGGGATACTCCAAACTATCCAGACAAGGCAAACCGGAATGATGTAGGTGAAGCATTTATTGCAGACAGATATTAGGGTTCGTGGAGCAATTTAAGGGATTTCTCAAAGGTCATTTGCTCATTCTGCACCCGAGAAGAAGCAAAAAGTGGAGCTCTGCAACAAGGTTCATCAAGCACCAAGGATCTCCTGCCGAAGCTATTGCATAAAGAAATCAATCCAACCACTCCGTGCAAACCGAAGGCGCATAAGGTATTCTCCGTTTTTCATTACCTCACTGCAAATCTTTGAAGAATGGCTACTCCAAACATAGTTAAGATCTCTGATAGACCTCGCCCCTCATTCAAGAAACATCCCTACAAATCATTGGAGGTAGACCCACTAGGAGCCTTCTCTAGTGTTCCCCACGGAGTTTTACACACCGAAGACATTAGGGTTTACATACATGCAAACATTGAGGAATTTGGGGAATTCAAATTAAGAGACCTCTATCACAAGCAGCTGATTGACAATGCTTTTGAGCTTAAACCAGAGTATAAGGATATTCAGAAGAAACAATTTGAGCAATTTATTCATTTCCCCTGCTTTGAAGAAGATGAATGGGTCCGGTATGTACTGAGCAGGATGCATGACAACTTTCTATGGCTAGATAGACCCTGTAAGATCACAAAAGAGGCAATTAGAGCAGTAACTGGCCTATACTCTTCCGGAGGGGTACCTATCCTCAAATCTGTCAAGAACAACATTGTAACTGAGGCCACCGGATCAAAATTTGACAAGAGGGCAATGACCATTGAAGATATTTCGGATCCGGATATCAAATATGCATCAATGATAATAGGATACAAGATCTATCACTCCAGCAGGGAGAATTCTGTATCCGGAACTGCAGTATACACTGCTTTTGAAATGCTAAGGAAAAATGCAGAATATGACCTCTGCGAACTACTGCTAAGCCAATTAATGGAAAATATACAGAAAATCAAGAAGGATAAGAAGAATTCCTTCAAGTATGGTACTCTTATTGTATGTCTATTCTTCTACTTCATGAATGAGCTACCCGAAACAAGTGGATGGGTATGGCAGAATGACAAACCTGTTGCAGTCCAGATAAGAGACTACTTGCATGGACTTGGGGATGCAAAAGCGAGAAATTCAGCTCTATGGGGATACTTCAAAAACTTTCAGAGCATGATGCAAGCAAGAGAGAGAATTCCCCAGTCTCTCATTGAGAAATACAAGGACTTAGTGTGCTTTATGGTTGACACTGATCAGTGCCTAATGGAGGCAGTGGAGCCAAGGACTGTCTGGATCATGCCCATGGGGTATGAAGTTGATGAACAGATAGTGGAGCTGCATGTTCAACACATGCTAAGTCAGCCCAAAGATCCTAAGGCAGAAAGGTTTGGAACCTTTGAGGAGCTGAGTGTAAAATTACATGTAGAACTCAGGGAACCTGAGATTAAAAGAAAGGTAAGAAAAGAAGTAGAGCACATTGCTCAAGGCCTAGGTATCTCAAAGGAGGCACTTGATGCCAGCCGGGAAAAGAGGAGGAAGGCCGAGGAAGAAGAGAAAAGCAAAGAAAGTGCTCCGGTTGGAGCTCCCACCCGGACCAGATCAACAAAGAGATCTGCACCTCCCTCAACCAAAAGTTCAAAACTGGAAGTCCAGGCATCCGGTAAGAGATCCAAGACAAAAGCCACAAGGGCTTATGGAAGCCAAAAGGATGAAGAGGAAACAGAATCAGATGAGGGAGTAAGAGAAGTAAAGAAACAGAAGAAGAAAGGATCCGGTAAGCCCTCCACAGGCCAAGACAAGGATGAAATGGCAGAGGTAACTGTTGAAAAGCCCACTCTGTCACTAGAGAGCATAATCAAGTCGGTCACGGTGGATGGAAACCTTCAACCAATGACTGAATCATATGATGACTTCAGTGAGGCCGACCAAAAGACTCTGCAGGAGGCCACAGTAAAATATCTTAACATATATAATAAGGCTTTCATTGAAATAATATCTCTTATTCCCAAAAGCCTAGAAAAGGAAATGGAAGTAAGAAAGAATAATGCTCATGCTAAAGATCTTGAGATCCGGGAGCAGATAGCTATTCAGCTATATCCTCAAATTGATCCCAAGACCATGAACATTATCTTCAAAGACTGCAAAGATGAGTTTAGAAGCAAAGCCAGGATGAATCAACTCATGCTTGGCGAGACTGACAAAGTGGCCCAAGAAACAGAAGAGATCCTCCGGAAGGCCTTCAAAAGGTTCAATCTTCCGGTTGTAGAGGATTTAGGTACAGAAATAGCTGAGGACTTGGGACCCTCTGCTCCAGAAGAAGTGGCTCATGAACAAACTAGCATCTCTCCTCCGGTTTCCCCTACAGTCTCCGGATTCAAAGAAGAAGAGCAATTACAGGAGAAGGAAGCAATGGTGAAAGATAAAGAGGTTGACAGTTCTAAGACTGCAGAAGAAAAGAAACATCTGTCTCCGGCAAGAGACACTGCACAAACTGTTCAACAGTTTTTGAGTAAAGAAACTTTAGAGATTGATGAACCGGAGCTTCTAAAAGGCCCATTTGATTTTGACTCTCTCTCTCCGGTACAAACAATGAAGATAGCTTCATTTGCAAATGCCAAGGCAAATGAAAAGCTCCTGTAGTCTCATATGGAAGACTGTGAGTTGATAGAGGTTGCTTCCGGAGTACTTGTGAAGATCATGCCATCAATCCAGATAGATCCGACAGCCTCCTCTTCCGGTAATCTAAAAACCTTAGTCAGCAGTGTTGATACACATTTTGATTCTTTAGAAAAATCAGTTGAAGAAAAGGTCCGGAAGGAATTTTTGGATAAAAGATTTTCAGAGATATTAGAATTAATCTCTAAAGATAGGAAGATTGTAAGCATTGGAATAAAGAGCTTAGAGAATGCTCTTAAGGATGGCGGTGACATCTATAAATTTTGTATATCCTGGTCAAAGGCAACAGCAGCATTTGACAAGAAAATAAAAGAGGAACAGGATAAGCTACAAAGCTTATCTCAAAGTTTTGATCCTCTCTCTTCCTCTATAATAAATCAAGAATGTCAGACTATTGCAGTCTTGAACGAAATAAAGAATCTTGAGAAGGAAAGGAAGAACATCACCAACCGGATGGGAGAACTTAGAAGGATTATAATCCCTAAGTTGGAAACCATGCATGAGGCCATCAGTGATGCTAGGACCACCGCCCAAACAAAAGATCCGACAGATCTCAAGCGGGCAGAAGCGTTTGCATTTTTGTTAAGTGGTCACATTTCAATTTTGGACAGAATGAAGCAAAGTTGGGCTACCGAAATGATTCAATTACAGACATCCTTTGCAGACATTCTTCAATATATGTGAGTATGTAAATATGCGGCTAAGTATAAGAAATTTTTGAAAATTTTGATATGCGGACCCTACCCTTTGCCATTGATGTCAAAGGGGGAGTGAGGAGCAGTGAAAAATGAGGGATCCAACTAAGGGGGAGTTCCGGAAATTGTATATAAGGACAGAGCATCAGCAAAGGGGGAGCATAGTGAAAACACTTAGTCATTTTTCACTAAGTGTTGCCATCAATGCCAAAGGGGGAGATTGTTGGCAAGAGACACTATATGGATTCATGGTTGTTGTCATTGATGGCAACAAAGGTCATCCCACATATCCGCAAGTCATGATGTGCCTCTACCGGAAGTCAGAATAAAGAATGTTGTGGTCCGGTGAAGAAGAACAGAGCATGTGGCAAGGTCCGACAGATTGGTCCGGACCTCTCAGAGGAAGTGTCTTGGTGCAGTGCGGATTTGGGGAAGTCAAGAGGACTACCTTGAGTGGTATATTCCAAGGATTTAGCCTCCGGTGATGGACAAGGAAAAAGATATGAATGGTTGAGTACCGGATTCTTGAGAGACAGTGAAAACAGAGGAAGAACTGACTGGCAGAGTATCAGACTGCTTTCCGGATGGGTTACTATTGATGACAGAGGTTGTGAAGGCATGAATCATGTTTGGCCGACATGATTGATGATATCTACAAGTATATGCTTGATCCGCATTGCTTGGTGAGGAAGGATTCAGCCGACAGAATGAAAGTTTATAAGAAACTAGACTGTTCCGGATGCCGACTAGAAAGGTGATGAAATTACTTGTGCGGATATATATAGAGGATGGATTTAGTTGTGAAGTGTGTGTTGATGTGGGGACATATGCGAAAAAGTCCAGATAAGAGAAGAAGTAGCAAAAAGGATCCGGTATGTGAAAGATAGCAGAATAAAGAACAGAGGAAAGATGAAGTGCAGCAGATCAGTGTACTGAGCCTAACCGGAACTGAACTCTAGCATATGCAGATGCTTCCAATCAGTTCAAGACTGTGATTCTCATCACTTTGTAGACAGTGTGTCTTCTTGTAGGCAGTGGGCCTCTTGTGAGCAGTGTGCTCGGGCAGTGAGCCCTAATTGGCAAGTGTCATTTTTGTAATTTCCTATTCTTCTAACAGAGAATAATTCTTGGGTTAATCACCCCGTGGTTTTCTCCCTTAACAGGGTTTCCACGTCAAAATACTGTGTCATGTGTTTCTTATTTCATGGTTAATGTTTTGTGTTTGATTTTATGCTGCTTCAATTAAAAGGAAAGTTCAATAAGGGAAATAATTAGGATAACTGATTCACCCCCCCCCTCTCAGTTATCAACAGTGACATTACTGACAATTTTAGTGCAACTAGATGTAGATAGAATGTTGTTATGTACTATATGAGCAAGGCCATGCAAGACTTCTAATCATTCTTGGCCTTCAAGAAAAAGACTTCATCGAGTCTCTTCAACTATGTGTTCTAAGCTTATAAATTGTTGGAAATTATCCAACTCTATGTCTAATCTTTGAATTTGAGCTTCAAGAACATAAGCCATAAGGTCATCAATGTGGATGGATTCATGGAAATTTGATGCTTCAAGAAGATGTGAAGTAGGGATATCGGGAGGAAGTGATTGACCTTGTGTGATAAGACTAGGTGATTGGGGTTCTAATGTGTTGTTATCATCATTATTCAAATCATTAGAACCATAATTCAAAGACTTCCTCACACAAGAGTGTTGGAAAAAGGACACTGGGTCACAAAGCTCATAAAGCGTCTACAATCTTTAGTAACACACAAGATGCACAAATAGAAAAAATGAATGATATAGAAAAAGAAATGTTTGAGTTTTTGTTTAAGTGAAGCAATGTTTTGTTAAAATGTAAACAAACATAATACACATAACATGTCCTTTATAAAATTCAACTCTACTGAAATCCACTTAGATATCAAAAGTATCAATCCTCAAATCAAACCCAAATTTCAATTCTTTTTTCAAGATGTAACAACTCAAAATTGTTCCTAGTTTCAAACTTTAATGCAAGATGACATTTGAAATGTAGTAGAGAAAAGTAAAATCAGATTTGAAATGCAAATGATAGCAGCTGAATCTGAAACTAAATATCAATCACAAACCCTAGATTTCAACGTTAACTAGGTTTTCACAAAATGCAACTTTTTTTGACAAACTCTAGCAATGAATGTTACACATAAGTTGTCATTGATATCAACAAAGTTGTGTTGCGGAAGGTTACATGTGATGTCAACAATGTAAGAGTTCAAAAGGGTAGACAAAGGAGCAGTTCAGAGAAGCAGACAAAAAAGTGATGATCAGAGGTGTTGTGAAGTGAAGGAGATGGTGATGAAAGTCATGATCATGTTGATGGATCAGTATCATATGTACACATTTGTACCTTATCTACCAAAGTTCATGGACTGGTGAAAGTTGACAGGTTGAAGAGTATGAGGATATGAAGAAGTTGTGGTTTCTTGTTTGTAATGAAAAGAGTTGTGATTGTTTTCTATGACATTGTGAATGTTGTATTAATTGTCTCTTGATGAAAAGCATTACACAAGAAATGAAAGAAGTGTGTAAGGTTTCAAACTAGAGAAGGCATAGGGAGTTGCACTTAAGAAGCTCAGGAGGAATGCTCTGCATTTCTTTGCATTAGAATATGTGATCTTGTAGCTTGAAGGATTTCTAGATATAGATGAGGAGTCTGATATGTTTAAGTTTCATATGTTACAATGTACCACAGATGTTCTCTGGACTCAGCAGACCAAAGACAAATCATGTTGCTAATTAGGGTTGTCATGAGGAGAATGTGAAAGCCACCATATTTCACCACAATATAATGTTTGGATTTGTTGTTTGAAGGATATGTTCATATTTTATGTATGTTTTCTCATTTCAAGTTTTAGTTGTTCATGACTATGTGTTCAGAGTTTGCAAGAGATGTTGGGTTCAATGCCTATTTGTTTGTGCCAGAAAGAACATGCATAATTTAGAGAAAGGAATGTATGTGAATGTGTTTACAAGTCATATAATGTTTGTGAAATGATCTGAATGATGTTATCTGGTCTCTCTGATACCATTTTAGATCTAGAGCTAATATGTGGAAGGATAATTGTTTGTGAAGTTGACTTGATATATCTAGGTGATTGCGCCATGTGTTTGGAAGTGTGCGCCAGTGTGGAGATGTGTGCTAAGGAAAAATAGGTCCTAGTTTTCACTTGCTTTGAACTGCATTGGATTTTGAGAGCTGACTTGTTGTAGTTGTTGCATGTTTCATGTTATACATTTCATCTTGGCCGATAAAGGAGAAAGTGTGTGAGAGTGTATGAGGATGTATGTGCGAGTGTGAAGGAGTATGTGTGTTGTGGAAGTAGCAGAGTGGTTTGAGTAAAGGTATTGAGGATATATGTTAGTGTGAGGGGTGTTGATGCTGTGAAGGTAATTGATCAGTGGAATTTATCAAGTGTGTTGTATAGATGTTGTAGCCTCTTTTTGTAAGTTTTGTAGAACTATAGGTAGTTGTAGCTTCCTTTAGTTAAATCCATAAAACTGTGATTCAGAGAGTTGTAGCTTCCTTTGGGTTGTAGCCCATAAAACTTCTTGTAAATCTATTTTATTATTTGTGAGGCTAGTTTTGGACAGTAGATCTAAGTAGCTTACTCACTGTGGTTTTTCCCTTCTAAGGTTTTCCATGTAAATCTAGTGTTATGGTTGTGTGCTTGTGTGATTGTGTTTTAAATTTCTTCATTATCTATTTTATCTATTTAAGGTAGTAGAAAGGTTTCAAAGATAAAGTTGAATTGGATTAATTTGTAGTATATACTAATTCACCCCCCTCTTAGTATATCAAAGTGTTCTAACAATTGGTATCAAAGTTGAGTTCCTTGGTGCAGCCTAACAGCTGAAGGTAGATCTTGGTGTAGAACACATGGCTAAGAAAGTGTCCTCTTCTAAAGCACTGATATTTGATAGAAGTAACTATGCCTTCTAGAGTGTAAGGATGGAAGCATATCTTACCTCATTAGGTTATGATGTTTGGAGAGCTATAATGGATGAATATACTAAACCTAAACATCCTATTACAGATTCAGATGTGAAGAAGGCTCATGAAAACAATGCTAAAGCCAAGAATTCCATCTTAAGTGGTTTGACTAGTTCAGAGTTTGTCAAGGTAGTGCGGTGCAAGATAGCCAAGGAAATATGGGATAAGATCAAAAATCTCTATGAAGGAAATGACACTGTAAAGCAAGAAAAACTACAATCTTACAAAACAATGTTTAAGAATCTAAATATGAAATAAGAGGAAAACATTGTTAGCTATCTTCTCTAAGTAGATGAAGTAGTCAATGGAATCAGAGGACTAGGTGAAGAATTAAATGATTCAGTGGTTGTGAAGAAAGTCATGAGAACTCTCCCTCACAGGTTGGATTCAAAAGTCTCTGATATTGAAGAATCCAAAAATCTGAAGGCACTTACCATGGAAGATTTGTTTGGGTCCCTCACTGCCTATGAGATGAGAAATGAAGTCATAGGTACATCCAAAAGAGAAGCTACCTTGAAAGCTATGAGGAAAGAAGGAACATCTGGTTCATACAGTGAATGTGAGGAAGAAGAAGCAAACTTTGTGAGAAAGTTGAAGAAGGGATTAGGAAAGTATAAAGGTAAGTTACCTTTCAAATGTTTTAAATGTGGAAGAGTTGGTCATTATGCTTCTACATGTCCTTTTGGAGAAAATGAAAAATGTTATGTTAGAAAATGTCCCCTTGGGGGCTTTTCCCTCTTAAGGTTTAGCTCCAGGGTCCTTAGAATGCATTTAGATCATATTGCATGTTAATTTTGAATCCCACTGAGAAAACCTTGAAGTCTTATGGAAAATAGGACCTAAGGGGTGCTATTTTGATGACCCCTAACCAAAATTGAGAGGATGGACTTGGGCACTCGCGCCTTAGAGTCCTGCCCTATTTTGGGTTAGGCCCTAATTTGAAGTGTCAGTTATATGACCATTGTTAGGTCCTATACTGACACCAAAAATTTGAATTATGAAATTCTTAGCGAGAATGCTTGTAGTTGCATATATAAGCATGTTTAGGTTTTCATTTGTACAATAGAAGATGATTATGAACTTTAGGCATATTTGTGATTTTAGAGCATCCATGATATTCATTCTTGCAGAGCAGAGCATTGTTATTGTGTCTGTGATTGCAGATTTGACTTCATCTTCTCATGTAATTGAAGAGCCTTCATTTATGTGAGATCTACACTTCAAGGTGACATTTATTGTGTTTTCAATCATTTATCATTTGGATTTTGCCTCTATCCCATAGGGATACACACTCTTATCTAACAACGGTGTTCGGAAGACTTGAATGTCTCTTCGAGGCTTGACTAAGGCAATCCTCTAAACATCATAACCCCCAACCACACTCCTTTGTGATTGTAAGTTATAGGTACTGAGTTTCACGAATTAGAGTTGCAAAGGAATGTTGTAGACGACAAGGATTCAGGATCTAAAAGAAAGAAGCAAAACAGATCATTTTGGGGACATGGGCACCTAGGGAAATGTCCTCTAGAGTTTTAGAGATGGGAATCAGAGTTACAAGGACATTCTACATCTGAAGGAGCTTCTACATCCCAAAAATTAGCTTGCACTGGACTAGGGCACCTAGAGCAATGTCCTCTGCATTTCAGTAACGAAAACAAATGTAACAATGATTATCAGTGCTAGAAGGAGTTCTGCATTCCACAAAGAAAACATTACCTTGGACATGGGTGTCTAGGGCATTGTCCTCAAATATTCCAAATCCTAAACTTTGAAAAATAGTTAGTTATTAATCTTTGTCATTTTTCTTGATCTGTAAGCATTCATCCGAATTTATCAGTTTATTCACTATTTTGCATATTAGGGTTTCTTACATATTTGAGGTTTGCATTAAGGCATTAGTTAACAATTTCTAATTTTCCACATTGTTCCAAGTGAATCCCCAACATGTTATGTGAATGCTCTCTCTTAGTAGAGATTCAACTTAGTTGATATGTCCTTGAATTTTTGTTGTGAAAGGAGGATCTAAACCCATTAAACCCTTCAAACCAAACCAAATCAACCCCATCCTCCTTTTTATACTAAACATAAAATAGCAGCAAGGGTTCCAAAAGGAACAACTTTAAGAGGAATCTCCTTTCCAAAGAAGACTACAATTCATTAGAAGAAGTAGATCACTACTCATCAGATGATGAAAGAGGAGAATCTCTATTCATGGCCATGATAATCCTTGATATGCCTAACAAGACTATAGATGAAGAAGAATGTGAAGTTGATTTTGAAGGTGAACTTATTTCTACTCTTGAAGACTTGGATTGTGCAAAGAAAGAGGTCAAAGAACAAAAGGCCCTAGTTGAAGCTAAGACAAATGAATGTACAAAACTTGAGAAAGAAATCCTATCACTCAAAAAGGAATTGGAGAAAGCAAAGTCTGGAAATATGGATGACCCTAATGAAGTAGATCTCATCATGCCTCAAGGAAGACCTTTTCATGCAAGACAATTCTTCATAAATCATGTATTTTTTGGTTACTGTTTTATCTACAATAAAGTTGGTCATAAGGCTATGGATTGCAAGTTTGAAATGAATAGAAGAAATCGTGTAAGTAGGGATACTCTTGCTTCACTAGTGGATGTCAATGTGGTATGTCATATTTGCAACAATTTTAGACACATAGCAAGATATTGCAGGAGTGGATTAGCAAAATCAGAATCTCAGATGACTAATGTTACTAAGCAAGACAAGGAGGAAGACTCTTCCAAAATACATGAGGCAAACAATGAAGTTGAAAATTCAATGATTGTCTAAATAGAATTTCATGCTCAAGGACAAAAAAATATCTAGGTAATAAACAATGGATGTACAAGCCACATGATAGGTGGTAAGAGCAAATTCATTAATCTTGTTAATTGGAATGGTGGATTAGTCAAGTTTGAAGACAATTGATCTGCAAAGATTTGTGGAAAAGACACTAAGTATTAATGGAAAATCTAGAACAAAAGATGTTCTTTATGTAGACGTTCTCAAGCACAATCTTCTTAGTGTAAGTCAGATGTGTAGCAAAGGATACAATCTCATATTTCATGATCAATGGTGTTAAATCAGAAGATCAAAGTCTGGTAAGTTAGTGGTAGAAGGTTCTTGGATAGAGAACAACTTTTATAACCTAAAAGGTGTTAATGAAAGGACTTGTCTTGAAGGACAAAAAAATGAATGTTGGTTGTTGCACAAAATGATGGGGCACATCAACTTTGACAATCTTGTGAAGATTATCTCCATACAAGTAGTAAGAGATGTGTCAAAGATGTGCAGACCTACCAGAACAAGGAGTCTACAAGGCGAGAGGTATTTCATGCTATTTATTGATGATTTCTCTAGAATGACATGGGTTACATTTTTTAAAGAGAAATTAGAAGCTTTCAGTAGGTTTAAGATTTTCAAGTCTATGGTTGAAAATGAAATGAATGCTAGAATCAAGTATTTAAGGTTTGATAGAGGTGGAGAGTTTACATCAAATGAGTTTGATGAATTTTTTGAAGATCATGGGATAAAAAGGAACCTATTTGTGGCAAGAACTCCTTAGCAAAATGGAGTAGTGGAAAGAAAGAATAGAACTGTCCAGGGGATGGCAAGAACAATGTTGAGTGAAGCTAAATTTCTTGATGTATATTGGAAAGGATCAATTCATATTGTTGTATATATTCTTAACAGAGGACAACTAAGAGTGAATAGTACCAAGGCACCTTATGAGATATGTTATGGAAGACCAGTATCTATCAAGTACTATAGAGTTTTTGGAAGCAAATGCTACATCAAAAGAGATGAAGAAGGTTTGGGAAAATTTAACTCAAGATCTGATGAAGGAATCTTTCTTAGATACTCAACTAGGAGCAAAGCTTACAAGTGCTATAATAAAAGGCTGAGGAAGATAGTTGAGAGTGTAAATGTTAGGGGTTGATGAAGAGTCACATCAAATCACATATGAGCAAGAAGACTGTTGGTCAGATGAACCTACTTACACTAAGGAAGAAGAAGTTGAAGAAAAGGAAGAGACACAAGAGAAGGCCACCAAGACTCCTGCCAAGTATGTTCAGAAGAATCATTCAGAAGAACAGATAATTGGAGACAAGAATGAAGGGTTGCAGACAAGAAGAAGATTTGCAAGAGCAAATAAACAGGTAAACATTTCTTTACTACCAAGAGTGGAACCTAAAATATTTTGTTGATGCTAGTAAGGATGAAGTATGTATACAAGCAATGGAAGAAGAACTGAATTGGTGCTAAGGCCTGTAGACAAAAATGTGATAGGTACAAAGTGGGTATTCATAAATAAATTGAATGAAGATGGAGAAGTGGTTAGAAACTAAGCAAGGTTGGTTTGCAAAGGCTACTCATAAGTATAAGGAATTGATTTTGAGGATATATTTGCTCTCCTGGAAAGAATGGAAGCAATCAGGAGGTTTCTTGCATGTGTAGTTCATAGGGGTTTCAAGGTATATCAAATGGATGTCAAATTTGCATTGTTGAATGGTGACTTAGAAGAAGTCTACATAGAGAATTCTGATGGAAATTTCAGTTATCAGAAGACCCAAACACGGTATGCAGACTTAAGAAGGCTTTGTATGGTCTCAAACAAGGCCCTATGGCTTGGTATGCTTGGTTGGACAAGTACTTACTCTAGCAAGGCTTCAAGAAAGGTACCACAGATAGTAATCTTTATATCAAAATTGAGGATGAATAAATTCTAATTGTTGTTGTGTATGTTGATGATATAATCTTTGGTGGCAATGATGAAATGTGTAAAAAGTTTGTAGAAGAGATGTAGAAAGAGTTTGAAATGTCTATGATAGGTGAGTTATCATTCCCTCTTGGACTCCAAATTTCTCTATCAGATGATTGCATCTTTATCTCTCAAGAAAAGTATGTCAAGGAGATGTTGAGGATGTTTGGTATGGAAGACTGCAAACTAGGGAGTACTCCTATGGTAACAGGTTGTCATTTGAGAAAAGATGATGAATCACCTTAGGGTGATCAGACTCTGTATAAATCTATGTTTATGGGCCTACTATACTTAACAACATCAATGCCTAACATTATGCAAGTTGTTTGTTTGGTTGCAAGGTTTCAAGTAGATCTAAGAGAAACACATGTGAAGGCAGTCAAAAGGATTTTTAGATGTTTGAAGAGCCCTCTGGAGTATGGATTGTGGTATCAAAAAGTAGTGACTTTTCCCTGAGTGCATACACTGATGCAGATTGGGCTGGCAGTGTTGATGATAGAAGAAGTATCAGTGGTGGAGATTTCTTTTTGGGAGAAAGATTGGTTTCATGGTTTAGTAAGAAGTAGGATTCAGTATCCGTATCTATAGCAGAAGCAGAGTATATAGTTGTAGCATCCTGTTGCACTCAAGTGTTGTGGATGAAGAAAACATTGAAGGATATCAAGGTAATGTATGATGAGCCCATTCCTATTCTTTGTGACAATATAAATGCCATAAATATTTCAAAGAATCTAGTGATGCATTCTAGATCCAAGCACATATCCATCAAGTATCACTTTTTAAGAGAGAAGGTTGCAAATCAATAGGTAAAACTAGAATATGTACTTATAAAGGATCAGGTTGCAGACATCTTTACAAAGGAACTTTCCAAGGGGGTCATCCCACAATAATGGGTTACACTTTTTGGCCAAACTTGACATTGAAATCAACATTTTGAACTAAATCTTCACTTTCTAACACCTATAGCTGCTAAACCATTAGGAATTTGAAGATGATGCGAACTAGTGATTTTTGAGATTTTTTCTATAGATTCTAACTATATTTTTTTAAAAAAATTGGAGTTTAAATTGTAAAAAAAATTGTCTCCTTTGATAACTAGTTTTTAATAGTAAACAACATTTTTTTAAAGTGATGTATATTCTATCGCACATAACTTTTTTTCTACAAAGGATAAAATTCTGATTCTTTTGAATTTAGATTGGTAACACCGATATCTAGAGGATGCATTTGGTTTCATAATGTTTTGTTGAATATTTTTTAATTAAGTTTTGAAGTCAAACCAATTATAATTTAGGCATAGGTGTATTCTGTCCAACATAACTTTTTTTGTATGTATCAAAAAAAAAATGTTGGAATAAGGACATCAATACCTAGAGGACATATATTTTTTAGAATTTTTTTTCTCTATTTTCCTATTCTTTCGTATGTGTGAAACAATGACCTTGATGTTCATTAAAAAACCTACATTCACAAGAAATAAAAAAATTAATAGTATTATCAAATTAAATATATATAAAATTATACTTTTTGGGAAACTTATAATACGGACTACATACTTACAAAACATAAATTTTAAATGAATTCTTTTGATCCCCCAAAAGGTAAATTAAAAGTGGTTTTTTATCAGCATTTTGATAGGTGTAGAGGAGACTTCATCATGGGTATGGTTTAAAACTAACAAGGTTCTATCCAAGGGGGTTTGATCAGACCCTCTTTAAATAAAATCCTTTAGATGGAACCTTTCAAGGCTTAAATCATTATATTTTCTAAAAATATGTGATTTTAGCAAAAATCACGATGTCCCAGAAAGTGTAACCCATTATTGTGGTAACACCCAAGGATACATTTGAATATCTCAGACAAAAGTTAGGGATTGTTGCCCCTCCTTCTAACTAGATGCATAGAGGATGCATCTATCCAGGGGGAGTAGTTCAAGATACATTTTTATCCTTGGATTGATGGAGGCTACCTCTCAAGGGGAGCAGGTAGCAAGAGACTAAGGAGGATATAGAGGATTATGCAGACAAGGGGAGCTTGTATGTTTTTGCAGGAACACTAGCCCTTTTTCTTGGTGTCAAAGGGGGAGAAATTTGCATATCAGGTTAAGTGTTTCTATCAATGCCAAAGGGGGATATTGTTACACATATGTTGTCATTGATGTCAACAAAGTTGTGTTGTGGAAGGTTGCATGTGATGTCAATAGTGTAAGAGATCAAAGGAGTAGTTTAGAGAAGTAGACAAAAGAGTGATGATCAGAGGTGTTGTGAAGTGAAGGAGATGATGATGAAAGTCATGAGCATGTTGATGGATCAATATCATCTGTACATAATTGTACCTTATCTACTAAAGTTTATGGATTGGTGAAAGTTGACAGGTTGAAGAGTATGCTGATATGAAGAAGTTATGGTTTCTTGTTGTAATGAAAAGAGATGTGATTGTTGTCTATGATATTGTGAATTTTGTATTTATTGTCTCTTGATGAAAATAATTGCAAAAGAAATGAAAGAAGTGTGTAAGGTTTCAAATTGGTTAAGGCACAAGGAGTTGCACTGAAGAAGCTTGGGAGAAATGCTCTACATTTCTCTACATTAGAAGATGTGATCTTGCAGCTTGAAGGATTGTTAGATATAGATGAGGGGTATGATATGTTCAAGTTTTAGATGTTACAATGTACCACAGAGGTTCTTCAGAGTTAGCAGAGTAAAGACAAATCATGTTGTTGATTAGGGTTGTCAAGAGGAGAATGTGAAAGCCACCACATTTAACCATTATACAATGTTTGGATTTTCTATTTGAAGGATATGTTTAGAATGTCTATATGTTTTCTCATTTCAAGTTTCAGGTGTTGAAGTGTACTGCAAGTCTATTTTCCAATGTTCTATTTCATGACAGTGTGTTCAGAGTTTGCAAGAGATGTTGGGTTTAGTGTCTATTTGTTTGCGCCAGAAAGAAGATACATAATTTAGAGAAAGGAATGTATGGGAATGTGTTTACAAGTCATATAATGTTTGTGAAATGATCTGCATGATGTTATTTGGTCTCTCTGGTACTACTTTAGGTATGGAGCTAATATGTGGAAGGATAAGTGTCTGTGAAGCCAACTTGATATATCTAGGTGATTGTAGCATGTGTTTGGAAGTGTGCACTAGTGTAAAGATGTGTTCTAAGGAAAAATAGGTCTTGGTTATCACTTGGTTTTAATTGCATTAGATTTTGGGAGCCGACTTTTTGTGGTTGTTGCATGTTTCAAGTTATACATTTCATCTTGGCCGACAAAGCAGAAAGTTTTTTAAGCTTGCGAAGGATATAAATGAAAGATCAAGTTCGTTGCAAACAAAATGAGTGTATGAGTGTGTGAGGATGTATGTGTAAGTGTGAAGGAGTATGTGTGTTGTGGAAGTAGTAGAGTGGTTTGAGCAGAGGTATTGAAAATATATGTCAGTGTGAAGGGTGTTGATGCTGCAGAGGTAATTGATTAGTGGAATTTATCAAGTGTGTTGTACAGAGGTTGTAACCTCCTTCTGTAAGTGTTGTATCATTGTAGGGAGTTGTAGCTGTATACGCCTAAAAATGACACGATTCAGTCTAAATAAATATTCTTAATATTTATTTCATTCTAATTCCTCTATCAATAAATAAATAAATAAATTTATTTATTTGATTCATATTTCCTCTAAGTTAATTAAATATCAAAATATTTAATTATCTCTTCTAAAGTCAAAATTAAATAAAATCCTTTATTTAATTAAATTCTTCCAAACAATTAAATAATTCTTAATTATTTAATTAAATCAAATCATTCTTCCAAATTTGAATAAATCAAATCAAATTTATTTAAATCCTCTCAGTCTCTAAAAATAAAATATAATCAAATAGTTTATTTATTCTTCCAAATCATGCACAACAATTAAATAAATTTATTTATTTAATTTGCTTTCTCATCTTCTACATTAAATAATACCAATTATTTAATTTGTTTTCTTCCAATAATATCTTCTCTAAATTTAAATAAATCAATTATTTATTTAAGTTGTGTTTTCTTCTAAATTAAGTTATCTCTAAATATAATTCAATCTTTTTGCACATGCAATGAAATATTCCTAATATTTAATAAAGCAAAAATATCTTCTTATTCTCATGTAAATCCCTTCTTCTTGTTTTAAATCACTTAATTAATTATTATATTCTTTTAATTACTTTAACTCATTCTTCTATTCTTGTTAACTCCTCTCATGCAAAAGAAAGCAAGACACATCTCTTCTTCTTATTTGTTGCACGTTCCTCAACTATTCTTAACTGTTGATCTTCATTCTCTCAAGTCTATAAATTGAACCTCATTCTTCCATTTCTATTATCCAAGCTTTAAGTATTGTTACTCTGCAGGAATTATAGCATGCCTTTGGCATCAATTCCTTCATTGCTTGTGATCACATTCTCTACTATGCACTATGCACTACTACCATTGTTGTGAAGCTCCTCTTCATTGCGATATTATCACTGCCATTCCAAATTGACATTCTTGAAGCATAGCAAGGAAGTGCACTTTCTAAGGGCCCTATTTCATACATGCAAGATCGATTGTGATAGGTGATCAATGGAAGCTTCGAATTAAGGAGGTTTTCTTTGTTGTTTGTTCATTGTTTATTTGAATCTTCTTTGTTCACCATTTTATTGAGTTTTGGGTAACTTGATATTGATATTATTGTTTATTCATTATTGATCCAATTTTTCCTTAACATTTTTGGCGCCCACCGTGGGGCCTAGCCCCAAATTTAACCCAAAAACTAAGTTTTTGTGTTTCAGAAAGCCGTACACAGGAGGAAATAGCGCATCTGTCACATCTTAACACGCATCTGTTACCTATCATAGTGCATACATTTCCGCAGCACATATAGTCTCTGTTTTAGCACATCTATTACTTGTCACAGCACATACGTTCCTGCAGTGTATACAGACACTGTTCCAGTGCATTTACTACCTTTCACAGCGCATATACTCTGTTTTGCAACACTTTTTACCTTTGTCTTAGTGCATATGTATTGCAGCGCTTCTATTCACTATTTTGCGCATTCAGTCTCTAAAGCGGCATATCTATTTTAGGTAGTGATTTTAGGGTTTTCTTGAAGATTTTTTTGCTAATGCTAACGTCTTTGCAGGAACTCTCTTGATTTGTTTTGTAGGCTAGGTACTGGTTTAGATTCATATGGTTACATTTGTTAGCTCACACTTTGATTTCTAAAGGGAAAGTAAAATGGATGCTCATGCAAATATCATAGTTTTAACTACGAAAGTGGTAATTGAATCATTTCTATTGCTATCTTTTCAAAGTTAACAACTCATTTCTATCTGGATAAAATTGAACTCATCATTGCTATCTGGGTAAAACTGAACCATTGCTATCTCCTCGACCATCACTTCAAAGTTAACAATTCATGCTACATGGTTAAAATTGAACTCATCATTGCTATTTGGGTAAAACTGAACCATTGCTATCTCGATTGACCATCATTTCAAAGTTAACAACTCGTGCTACATGGATAAAATTAAACTCATCATTCTTATCTTGGTTAAAACTAGACTATTGCTATCTTTTTATCACTTCAAAGTTCTGTGCTTGCCCAAGTAGATAGCTCATCTAGTTTTTTTAATTTTAACTAGGGGAAAAGAACCACTGTATTCTATGTTTTGGGAATGATACCAGGCCTATGCTCTCCCCTATCTTGGGTGACCAAAATACCAAACATATCATTTTCGCATGTGTTTTTCCTTTAGAGGGGCTTGCTCTTGGATATCGTTCATCCAAGTAGGAATGACCCTAAGTGGTAACAGGCTAGATGCCAAGCCCTTCCAAGCCACTATAAATAAATTGTGTTTGAAGCGAAAGATTCAAACAACGAGTGCAATTATGTTATAGTGATAGCCAACCTCCCCCAAAACCCTCCAAGGCGCAACCCTTGCAGGCTGGGAGACTCCATAACGGAGAGTAGTGCTACCGCATGTATAACCACTTGAACGGTTGCCTTTATTACTCATCCTTGTTTTAGTGAGACCAAAAACCTCTATAATCTGGTGCAGGGAAGGGCAATTATTACCTCCCGAAGATGCCTCACCTAGAGATAGGGAGAATTCAGTTTTATACTATCTGTTGAAACCTAGGGTTGTACTTGCTTTCTTTTTAGTCCAAAAAGAGTCAAAAAATACAAAAAAGTAAAAAACCATAAAAATATTCTTTGTGTTTGCTGTGTCTTCCTACCATAATTTTAGAAAATCATATCAAAAAGACCTTCTTGCAACCAAAGTACTAAAAACATCAGAAAAATTCCAAAAATACTAAGAAAAACTAGAGTAGCACATCTATCCTCTGTTGCTGTGCATTTGTACCGACTTGCGGTGCATCTGTTGTGACTTGCAACACTTTCATTGTCTATTATAGGGCATTTACCTTTTACTAGTATAATGCATTTATTACAACTTGCAGTACATTTGTCAATTTCTACAGTGCATCTATTTCAGCGCATGCATAACAATGAGCACTTGCACAATTTTTGAGAGAAAAATTTTACCAGTTCTAGGTACCCATTTCAGTCTAGTTTTAGGTTCAGAGATCAAGTCTTACCTTGCATTCATTTTTCCATCCATTTCATGTCAAAATCTCTCTTTCGTTGGTTATCCCATTCACCTTCCATCAGGTCTTCCTAGTCCCAAATTGAATGTATCCCATATCAAGTTAGCATAGGCCCCTTTTTCGTATCACTTTGGATTAAAGTAACCCTAGTAGGTCACAGGACTTCGCTAGTGGTCTTGGTACATGACTAGTCCCTACACAATAAGACAGGTATCGAGTACCCTTACTAGTGGCTACCGTCTTGTATCGGTCGTCTTACTTGGAATCATTGATCGAAAAAGTCCTTTGTCCAAATCTTGCCATAAATATCCTATTCTCAACAGTCTCCATCAGCACCTTGCCAAAATCTCTAGTTTCATTCCACCCCATTCCACGTCACCTTGCTAGGTTCTTACTAGATCTCAATACAAAAAGCAACTTGAAATGGTTGAATCATCCAACCACATCATCACACCTCATGACAGTGATGAGGAAATCTCTAATGAAGATTATCAAGGAAGCCTCCAAGATCAGAAATTCCAATTCTTGTTAGAGAAAGTGATCCATGATGATCCTCACAAGTATTTTTATTATCTTGTAAATCTTGGAATTAAACTCCCTGCATATTTTGATATAAGCACAATCCAAGAAAATGTGGAGAATAATCATGAAGAAAGGGGAAAGAAAGCCATAGACCCAAACACAGAGGATAAAGGAAAGAAATCCATAGACCCAAGTGTTCCTATGGAAGAAATGAGGAAACAACTTGAGGGTCTAAAGCAACAAATGTCAGATCTCAAGACAGGTACAAACACTAAAACCTATTCCTTGGAAGATATTGCACCATACCCTTTTGATAAAAGTTTGAACATGACAACATTTCCCTTTCGATTCAAAGTTCCTAAGTTTGACAAGTATAAAGGGAAAGGGGACCCTAGAGATCACATTAGGGAATTCAATGCAGCATGCATGGAAGTAGCTCACAATGCGACCTACTTAATGAGACTATTCCCTAGATCTCTAGGTAGTCAAGCTATGGAGTGGTTCTCATGACTCCCACCAGGCATCAAATCTTTTGATGAGCTAGTCAACAAATTTATCATGTACTTCTCTTACAATATTGAACACGAAGTCTCTGTGCTTGATCTATGCAACACCAAGCAAAAGAGTGGTGAATCATTTGCCACCTTCTTACAAAGATGGAGACAACTAGCAAGAAAGTGCTCGTATGATGTGCCTAAGAAACAATTAATGGAGATGTTTGTCCATAACCTCAATACCGATCTTAGCTATCAAATACAAATACAATGCCCTACTTCATTTTCAAAAGTCATTGAAATGGGATTATTCATCAAAAAAGCTATGATCACCAAGGGACAAATCAAGTTATACAAGGACACACCTACCTCCAACTACATGACTGACAAATCAAATTTTTGGACTAAGAATAAAAATGTCATCAACGATGGAGTAGTCGATGCCAAGGTGGCAGCTCCCAAGCAACAACCCATACTCACTCTCAAAGGAGAGGCAAACAATGTTACACCCAAAAAAACATTCTCTCGGGAGCCAAGACCATGGTTCAACTCAAATCCAAGGTGAAAGTTCACACCACTGGGTGAGTCCCAAGAATCAGCATTAAGGAAGCTATTGGCTAACAATGAAATCTCTCTACTACCAACAAGTGATTATAAGCCTCAAATTAAACCTCACTATTGGAAAGACACTGACTATTGTGAGTATCATAGAGGAAGGGGACATACAACCAACAATTGTATCCATCTCAAACATGTTATTCAAGATGTGCTTGAACAAAATCAAGGAGGAACCCAACAACATACCACCAATGAGACACATGTGGCTTACAGGGATCCACTTCTCAATCATGACAGGTCATACAACAACAACTGTAACAGGTAAAATCAGAATAGTGGGAATAGTAATGCCAACTATGCAAGTGTGCCATTTGACTATACCATCAATTGCATATTAGAGCATGTCCCACAAATCAACATGGTCATGCTCAACCAACAATCAGAACCTAACAAAACTAGTTGTAATATCATTACCCACAGTGGTAAAGTCATGTTGAGTACTGTCCCTCCAAGGTTGTCACCTTCTCAATCCAAGTTCCATCAATATAATGTCATAGACCAACTATAGAAAACTCTGGCCCACATTTCTATCTTGGAGTTGTTGCATCTATCTCCCTCCCATAAGGAGATTCTCAATAAAGCCTTAGTGGAAACCACCATCCCCACTAACTTGGCCCAAGAGAAGTTTCAGGCCATGGTAGGTAATCTGACCTCCTCAAGTACCATATCATTTATTGAATAGGATGACCTCTCAATGTCTCAACCTCATAAAACCCCTCTGCATATTGTCACCTTCATCCATAAGCAATGCATCAAGAGGGTTCTCATTGATGGGGGAGCCGATTTAAATATTTGCACATTAAATCTAGTCCTTATATTGGGGTTCTCTAAAAATACAGTTGATCCAAGGAAGAAGATTACTATCAAAGCCTATGATGAAGAGGAGAGAACTACAAAGGGAATAGTAGTCTTACCCATACAAGTGGGATTGATAATAAAAGATGTTGTGTGCCAAGTTCTAGATAGGGAGCTCGCCTATAATATTCTCCTAGGTAGACCATGGATCCATGCCATGAAAGTTGTTCCCTCTACCTATCACCAATGCATAAAATTCTCACATAATGGCAAGAAAGTCACCATCCAAGGCAACCATGATCCCTTCCAGCATTGCAACTCTGTCCTTTCAAAACCCGATTGCATCATACCAAACAATAGAGCATCTACATCCCCTACCCCACAGCATGATCATACCTCTAAAGTTTCCTCATCAAGGCCCAAAGAGCAAAAAATTACCATCAAAGAAACTAGAGTTGGGGAATACTCCATTGAGCACAGCCTCAATCTAGCCAAGATGCCTTTATCTCCTAGATCCTTTGGGTGACCCAAGAATTTTCCAAAGCCATCTACCCCTCCTATACCTCCCACATCTCCCTTTGTAAAATGGTGGACCTTATCAGATGAGATAGAGGAAATACATATCCTACAATGGCTTTATATTGAAGAAAAAGAGAACATACAACAAGAACCACCTAGGCTCCCAACATAAATCTATGGGCGAGGTGAATCCATCCTACATAGAATGGGTTACGAAGGACAAGGACCCATCAGCCTAAGAAAAGAAGGAATCATAGAACCCATTCAACTTTCTTCATCCTCATTGGTTAGAAATACAAAAGGCCTAGGATATAAAGATAAGGGTAAAGCTAAAGAAAATGCTTGTCTAGTGGAAATGATCCATACACTTCAAGTGGACAATGACACAGATTCCAATGAATATGAGTGGGATGAGCTGACAGAGCATTCCTATAATGACAAAGAGGTTGATACCATTCAAACTTATAGCCCCTACCATGAGGGACAAATGCTATCGAATAGACCACTAGAGTCTGATTTGCCTATCTCTAAAAATATGACTTTCGAGCAAGGTTTGAGTTCTATAGCAATAAACAATTTGGAGGAAAGTACCATCTTGAACACTCCCCCTACCAATAATCCTAGTATATCCATTCAAACTATCAATGAATCAGATCTATCCTCTGACTCCCTCCTGCTTGTGCATTCTGAACTTATTGACTGGGATCTACGAGGAACCCCTCAACTAGATATGTTCCAAAATGACAATGCTTATATATTGACTATATGAAACTTAGGGACCACCTACCCAAAGGAGATCATAAAGCTGGTTTTGTTATTGAACTTAATACCGTGGCTTATTTTGGAGAGGGTACCAAGCCTTTCAGTTGCAAAAATATCAAAATAAAAACTAGATCTGATGATGAAAACCATTCCGTGGTAGTGTCAGATCCCAAAATAGTAAAAAGAAAGGACACATCCGAAGGTGAAAACCCAACTATGGCACCTAACGATGGAAGGCTTGACACTCTCCCCAATGACATGCACTAGGAGAAGTCTCGGATTGTTGTGTAACCAATAGAACCTGTTAACATTGGAACAGATGAACAACCTAAGATCATTCACTTTGCTAAATCTCTAACCCCACCAGAGAAGACTCAGTTTGTACCATTCCTCAAGAGAAATCAAGTCAATTTTTCTTGGTCATATGCAGATATGTTGGGGTTAGATCCAAATTTGATTCTATATCATCTTCCTTTAAATATAGGAGTGAAACCAGTAAAACAGAAACTTAGAATGATGTATCCACACATAGCACTGCTTGTAAAAGAAGAACTCAAGAAACTACTGGATGTAGGGTTCATCAGAGCTATAGACTATCTGGAATGGGTCTCCAACATTGTACTAGTATCAAAACTAGATGGTCAAGTCAGACTATGCAATGACTTCAGAGATCTAAACAAAGCTTGTTGCAAGGATGATTTTCTATTGCCAAACATAGATATCATAGTCGACTTAACAATGGGGCATACCATGCTATCTCTCATGGATGGCTTCTCGAGATACAACCAGATCAGGATAGCACCAAAAGACCAGCATAAAATAACTTTTACTTGTCCATAGGGTACTTTTTGTTGGAATGTCATACCATATGGGCTAAAGAACATAGGAGCCACATATCAACATGCTATGACTACTATATTTCATGATATGATGCATGTAACAATGGAAGATTATGTAGATGATATCCTAGCAAAGTCACTCACAAGAGAATCACACCTAGATGTGTTAGAAAAAGCCTTTCAGATATTAGAGCAATTCAAAGTCAGGTTGAATCCAAAGAAATGTGTGTTTGGAGTCACCTCAGGCAAGCTCCTAGGCTTTATTGTATCAACAAATGGAATAGAGGTGGACCCCGCCAAAGTCAAGGCTATTATGGACATGGCACCACCCAAGACTCTTACTCAGATAAGATCTCTACAAGGCAAGCTACAAGGAATCCGTAGATTCATATCACAACTGGCAGACAAGTGTCAACCATTCAGTCATCTCCTACACAAGAACATTCCATTCAGATGGGATGAGAAATGGGAAGAGGCATTCAACAAACTAAAAGAATATCTTATGAATCCACCTATTGGTGCCTACATAAACATTCAGATTTCAAGCATTTAAATTTGCAGGCACCTTCCAAAACAAATTCTAAGTATAGCGGCCTACACTTTCTCATGCATGTATCTTTGTATATGCATTGTTGTTTGTATGCACATTTGAATGTACAAGTGCAGATGTACATTGGCGGGCCCTAAAATGAACCAAATCGACTTCTAAAGGTGGAAAAATTAGTTGTATGCATCTTTGTATGCATATTGAGCTTGTATATGCATTTCTATGCATGCAAAAGAGAATGTATATCGCAAATTCTTGGAATATTCCCTACATGTATGTAAAGGATTGCATGTATGTTTTGTTTGTATGTTCGAATATACATTCGCAATATGCAATGTCAATATATAGTGGAAAAAATGCAAAGGGGACATACATTCACAATATACAATGAAAAGATGCAAGGTGAAATGTATTTCAGATATACAAAGCAAATATACATTGGCAGCAACATACAAAGGAAATATGCAAAGTCGATGTGCAAAGAAGAGATACAAAGCCTCTGGCTCACCTGTTATATGTCCGCATTGTATGTTTGCACATACAAGGGTCATATACAAAGGTAACATACAAGGGTCAAATGCATGTTTGTAATGTACAAGTGTGGTTGTATATAGTCTTTCTTGTATGTTCGCATTGTATATGCAACATACAAGCCGATATACAAAAGGAAAAACATACAATCTGAACCTGACTAGAGATTCAAATGTAGTAAATAAAATTTGGGGTCCACAGCTTGTATGTGAGGTGCATTGTATATGCCGAGATGCAAGGAAAAAGATATACAACCCGGATATGAAAGGAAAAGTTTGTTATCGCGGATAAGTGCTTGGGGTCCGCATTGTATGTATATTGCATTTGTACAATGCGATATACAAAGCGATGTGCAAAAGAAGGAAGATACAAGCTGGACTTGATTGTAATTTCAAATTGATTTATAATATTTTGGGGTCCGCCTTGTATGCAAGGTGATTGTATGTACATACAATCACATATACAACCATATATGCAAAAGAAAAGATACAGTGGCTCGTCGACGAGAGAGTATGTATTAGCGGCTCATGCAAAGATCCTTCTGATGGCCGATAGGAGATGCAAATGCATAGTGATAGTGATCAAATTAGGGGCTGCCACATGTCCAGGCACTATTGTATGTATGTACCCTTACATATACAAAGATTTGAATGTGCATTAGGTGGAAAAGGTAAAAAGGCGAAAATAACAAAATAGAGGAAAAGTCAGCGATAGAAAAATGGAGCCTACGTAGCGTGATTTGATCAGTTGTGGACTTTTTAGCATGAACCAAAGCTGTTGATCTTAGTGATAGAGAGGAAATCAATGGCCCTATTTTGAATGCCCAAGGAAGGAGGATTTTTGTGTTTGCTGCATCATTTCAAGCAGGAAGAATTCCAGAGCACGTAACTATTGCATCCCACACGTAGGTTGGCTATTTATGGCAAGATCGCTGAGGTATGGGTCTGATTGACCGGCCAACTACCATGATTTGATGAAAAAATCTCCAGGCGGCAGTGCATATCCTATTTTCAACCACTCTTTCCTCTATTTCTTTTGGTCGCATTCAATGTTTTGGGCACCATTCGGAAGGTGCAGTGTATCTGGTAGAATTTTGATTTGACCATTGTACTTGATTGTTGAGGGCACATTCGGAGTATATCAGAACTGTGTTACTCATTTTTTAGGTGGTGGAAGATTTGGGTAAATTTTGGAGAAAATAATGAAAATAAAGCCTTTCTTGGTTGTTCTGTCTCATTTTGGAGTTTATGTGTTGTATTTTGAATGCATGTTGGACAAATTTTTAGTTTCATTGTTGTTTTATATGAAAAATGCATTGTTGCATGTGTTTAGTTGTTTGTCTCCATTTTCTATATGCATAGCTTCTTTTAAATCTGGTTGCTAAGGGTTCCTCAGATTCTAGAATATAGACTTTCTGGATTGCATGCTTGATCTCTAACTTCCATTCAAGGAGTGGATTAAATTGTTTTAGGTTAAGTATGGAGAAGATTGTATTTCAGCTGGGATGTTAGTAAGTAGAGGCAACTAAATACTCAGTCTTGGGTGGTATTTGTAAGGCAAGCACTAGTCCTAACCCCTTGAAACTTGAATACCAGTGCAAACCATTCACTTGTATACGTCTAGTTGACTCTTTGCCCTAAGATAGGCGCCAGTCTGCTCCCTGTGTAGTAGTTATGATCCAAAACCCCCTATCTTGCATCCAAAATATCAAAAAAAATCATTTCATTATTCCAACCTGTTAGTCGTAGGAGTAGAAATAGGAAAATAGGACCCCTGCATACTCTCATCCTCAACCAGTTAGATATGTCCAAGAATGTTGCCAGCCTTGAGATTTATTATGCATATTTTGGTCCACACATGAGAGTATTCTACCTATTGTTGTCAAGCTAAATCTTTCTGTCATTGGGCGAGTCAAGGTTATAATCTTTAGCTATAGGGATCCCCCCTTGGTGCAACAAAACTAGAAGTGAAGGGGAGGTAGCTCACACAATCTCCTGTATTTGTTGGTTGAATCAGCCTTGTTGATGATTGTTTTGATGCAATCATAACAATAAGTTAAAATTCACGTATAATGAACTAAAACTATACTTGAAAGATAAGAAGGAATCATTTGAGATTCAACTAATCCCAAGTCTACAATGGTTCGGTTGGTCAAGTTCAGTTGGTCAATGTGAAGCTGTAATGTTCAAGGGGCCTTACGTAGTTTAGGTTTGTTTGGTGGTTTACTGGACTAAGAATATGCAAAAAGGTCATGAGATATGTCAATACTTTTCATTCCTTTGCATAAAAGTGTTACTGTGCTGCAAGCTTTAGATGGTTTTCTTGAATTTTTGCAGCTTTCTTCTTTATCTATTTATGAAAACTGTCTACTTATAGCTCTGTTATGCATGCTTCTTCAAATTTGAGACAATTTCCTTTAGATTTCTACGTTTTAGCTAAATATTTCAGATGGGTTGGGAAAAGTTAGAAAGATCTAATCTATACCTCATTTAATCTACCGAAGGATCTAATTGTTTCTGTTATGCACTATGTAAATACCACAGTAATTTGATCAAATCCACAGTAAAAACCTTAAATGTAAGTTCTGAGCATTTTCACAAACATACATTTAAAATTGCAAGCTCTCAAAGAAAAAATTTCAAAACACAAAGAAGAGCAGGAGAACACTCAGAAGATGGATGCAGAACTCCAGATTCTATTGTATTAGAAACGAATAGTCATACATGATTTACAATATAGGAATGACTCTTAGTTTTATTGATCATACTACAGAGAACTTACAAGCTTTACAGATACAGTAAGACAGCCAGACATTCCACGTGCACCTTACTGCAGACAAACAGGCGACCTCCTTCTTCTACTTCTAAACTATGCTAACTAGCTGTATGTTCCTAAAAGAAAAATCATGTTGTAGCCCCTGTTGTTTTCCTAAAATCCCTGTTGTAAAGTATTACAGTGTAGAGAGGCACAATATAAAGACATTCTGATTGTCCTCACTACAGCAGAAACCTAACTGAACCCCCTGGTTCAAACCCCTGGTTATAGCAATAAATACAGGTGAACCAGCTCTTCAAAATATCTCTGAGCAGTGTCAAATCTGGGCGAAATATTGCCCCTTCTGAGAAGTTCCGGCAGCTTGGCAATAACTTTTGTTTGTCTGTTGTAGTAATACCCTCAGCTACAACTTTGTCCTTTATTTGAATGGCCTTGACTTCCTCACACTTCATCTTTATCTTCCTGCTCCTGAGATCAGATTTCCTTCCTCTATGAGGTCACTGTGTTGACTTTCCAGTTGCTTCCTCAACTGCAAGACAAGACAAGCAATAAGTATTACATTTATCACATAAACAGCAGGAAATTAAAATAATCGTTTAAATCCAGGTGACTGCGCAAAATTGTGGAAATCGGATCCAAAATACTCTTGAAACGCGTTCAAAACGCATACAGACTGCTCAAAACCCATCGGGTCAACCATCGCTGACCGAAAAAATGCCACGGGCGCCAAAAAATGGTTTAAAACTCCACCGCTTCATTTCCCGCCCATCGGCATGACTATCGCCATTGGCGTGTCAAAAAACATGTTGGCCGATATTCTCTATTTGGCCGATGTTCACTTCATCTGCATGATATTCTTGGAAATATGATGCTCTCCCTTCCGAAGGTCCAGATGACGTCATTAGGATGTTTCGCTTCTGCATATTGGGGAAAAGAATGACATCATCATCATATTCATGTCGAAGGAAAATAGGAGGATATGAAATATGATCCTGTTGCTGAGGAAAGGAATATGATGGTGACGTCATCGTCATATTCGGGCTTCATTAAAGTGCAAAAGATGACGTCATCGTCACGTTTAGTTAAGATCAGGGGATAAATGCAAAATCAAGTCACCTAAGGAGCATGATCAGGTGGTGAATGTAAAATGACCCCTTTGCAGCCAAGGTAACCCTCTCGAAAGATCAGGATGATGATGATCATCAGGATATTTGGGGCTTTTGTTAAACTTAGGATATGACGTCATCATCATATTCGCAAACCGGATCATGTTTTGGAAAATATCCTGCCGAAGGGAAATGTGATGATGATGATCATCAGGATATTTGCAAAGGTCATTCTTTCTCGGTAGGAGGACATTACGAAATATCGGGTAGACAAACAAGATCATGATGATCTTGACAATATGACTGAGGATATAAAAAAAATGATGATCACTTGCGATTATCAGGTTTGACCAAAACTTTGACTGCTCATAACTCCCTCATATGGATGAATTTTCAAGTGATGTAAAAGGGAAACCTGCATGGAATTTCAAGCTCTTTCTAAATATGAGGTCACAGAAACAAAATACGAACTTTGACAAACTGACCTCATGATGATGACCTACCTCATCCCGACCTTCATGATGATGATGCACCTGACTCATTTTTACCAAACCGCCAGAAAGCAGACAAACACAAGCAGAAGCAAAAAGCAAAACATCAGCAGGGGTCCCCATTTTGCTAAGGAGCATAATGGGGCGTGTTGTGAACATCACAACAAGCCTGTGCATAGGAACTAGCAAACTCTCTACCGATTCGGAGAGAAAGAACCAACAAAGTGGTAACTCTACTGGGGAGTTGATTTGAAGGTGTTATCTTTTTGACCATTTGAGTCACTAACAAAGTGGCAAGTCCACTGGGGAGTTGATTTGAAGGTGTTATCTTTTTGTCCATCCGAGTCACCAACAAAGTGGCAACTCCGTTGGGGAGTTGATAGCTAGATCTTTCATGTGAATAATAGTGCTCTGTTGGCAGGATGAACTAAACAAAATATTTGTTCTATGATGAGCTTTCAGTTGTTTGAAAATTTTATCCTCTTTGGAGAGGTGGTGACTCTGCAAAAAAGTTCTCAGTGCACATGAAAAGTTGATGTATGTTGTTGTGATAAAAGATTTTCTGTTGAAGACTTCAGCATCTGGATGAGAAAAGGTACATGGTTTCTTCCCACTTGTATTTGTTGTTTTATTGCATAAGCTGAATGCCAAGGGGAAGCCTTAGGTCTTAGGCAAACATAAGATGTCTGAAAGTAAAATTTATATGAATCCAAGTATGTATTCACCCATACTTAGTCAGGAGGGGGACGAAATGTTGTGTAGAAAAATTGAAGAGATAAAGAATAGGTTGATATCCATAGAGGCTAGGCAAGCTCAGTTAAATAGTAACCATATTGTGTCTGCTAGCTAAAATGCTAAACCTCTTGTCAACCCTTTTGATCCTTTATATGACCAATTAGATTTGTCATGGGTTGACTATAAAGTTGAAAGTATGCATGCTTAGATTTACAATCAAATGCCTAGATTTAGTGGACACAGTGTGTGTGATGGGGGTGCACATATCCAAAACTTTCATAGCTTCATGGAGAAACACTCATTTAGAGATGAGGATATGTGGATGAGATTTTTTGTTAGATCCTTTGGTGCTAGAGCTAGAGATTGGTACTTGAGCTTTCCAAAGAAATCCTTTTCCTATTGGGATGAACTTATTGACTATTTTAGAAAGGAATTTGCAAGAGAACCTGTTGATCTTGTTGCAAGATTGATGGAAATTAGAAGACAAGATGAAGAGCCCAGTATTGATTTCAGTCATAGATTTGCAGTTGCCCTTTCACAAATCCCTGAAGACTTCAGACCTGATACTCCATCCTGCATTGGCATATATTTTGAATCTTTTGAAAAGGGGTCTAGTGCAATGTTGAGGGAATTCAAGATAACAAGTGTGCAGATGGCATACAAGTTTTTAGAAAATACAAAAAAAATGAGGAATGAGCACATACAAAATTCCATGTCCACAGGATTTGATATGAATAACAGTTGTGTAGCTACAAATGACCAAGGGATTATGGCATCATTTGAAGACAAATGTGTAAATGAGAATATAGAAGTTGACAATGCTGCTATGTTTGAACATAATGCTGGCAACAATGCTCAACTGGATTGTTCACCAGTGAAGGATGCCAACAAGAGGATCAATGATGACTCCCATTTGAAGGCTGAGGTATATGGTTCTAAAAACAATGATGTGGTTATGGACAGCAATGAATACTTGTTTGAGTGGGTTTATGGAGATGATTGTGAGTATTGTGCGCAAGATAAAGAAGAAATAAGCAAACAGAGGAGCAATTCCATGTTTGAATCATTGTCTTTTATTCAGACACATGGAGATGATGAAGAGCAATTAGAGATTGAAACAAGTAGTAGTATTGAGCATGATTGTTCTATATTTGATTATAGTTTTGTTTGTGACACACAAGTTGATACACCTCCACACAAGAAATTCATTGGTAATGAAAATGCATGTTTGGCTGCCCATGAACCAGTGGCATACTATAATGAAGTTGAAATGCTTGGATCAACCCTCTTCCATGCAAATGATACATATGTTGAGGAGGATCTGTTTGAGTATGGTGAAAATCAAGGCACTGTTATTGATAAGGATTCTAAGTTTCATCCTGATGAAAGAGAGACCAACATATATCATGAAGGTTGTTGTAGAAATGTGCCTGAGTATGATCCTTTCCTGTTTGGTGCAGCTAATGATTCTTTGCATGATGTGCACAAATATGAATATGAAAGCCTCTTCTTTGATATGCCAGCTTATGATAAAATGAGGCCTGATGATCCTAGCTATATGGTGGACTATGAGTGTTTTCTATTTTCAGTCCAGCTGGGAGATCATTTTACAATGCATATTGCTGATATAGATGATGATAAATGTTATATTTCATATGAGAATGCATTGTTTAATGAATATGACATTCACATGTTGCTTGATGCTGATGGTTGTTTGCATAAGGTTGACAGAGGCAGTGCTAACAGAAGCAAGCTTAATGAGATATTTGAATATGCAAATGACAAGGTTTGTTTGAGGGCAGACAATGGTAGTATCTTCAAGCTTGATCTAGTGATATCAGATGAAAACATGGTATTTGACAAAGGGAAATACTGGTTTTTCCCTTTTGGTGGCCCTGGGCCAACAAGTAAAATTTTAAAAAGTATGATTTTTGATGCAGGTTGGTGCAGTGTTTGACTCTGTTGCCCAATGGATAAGGGACTAGTCTACATCCCAAAGACCAATGGTTCTCGCCATGCCTACAAGAGGCATGCATCCCCAGACAGAGCCAATGTTGGTGCATGCATAAACATTCAGATTTCAAGCATTTAAATTTGTAGGCACCTTCCAAAAAAATTTCTAAGTATAGCGGCCTTCACTTTCTCATGCATGTATCTTTGTATATGCATTATTGTTTGTATGCACATTTGAATGTACAAGTACAGATGTACATTGGCAGGCCCCAAAATGAACCAAATCAACTTCTAAAGGTGGAAAAATCAGTTGTATGCATCTTTGTATGCATATCGGGCTTGTATATGCATTTCTGGACATGTAAAAGAGAATGTATATCGCAGATTCCTAAAATATTCCCTACTTGTATGTAAAGGATTGCATGTATGTTCATATATACATTCGCAATATGCAATGTCAATATACAATGGAAAACATGCAAAGGCGACATACATTCACAACATACAATGAAAAGATGTAAGGTGACATGAATTTCAAATATACAAAGACAATATACATTGGCAGCAACATACAAAGGAAATATGCAAAGTCAATGTGCAAAGAAGAGATACCAGCACATACAAGGGTCATATACAAAGGTAACATACAAGGGTCAAATGCATGTTTGTAATGTACAAGTGTGGTTGTATATAATCTTGCTTGTATGTTTGCATTATATATTCAAATGCAGCAAATAAAATTTGGGGTCCGCATCTTGTATGTGAGGTGCATTGTCTATGGTGAGATGTAAGGAAAAAGATATACAACCCAGATATGAAAGGAAAAGTTTGATGTGGCAGATAAGTGGTTGGGGTCTGCATTGTATGTATATTGCATTTGTACAATGCGATATACAAAGCGATATGCAAAAGAAGGAAGATACAAGCCAAACCCAAATGCAATTTCAAATTGATTTATAATATTTTGGGGTCTGCCTTGTATGCAAGGTGATCGTATGTACATAAAATCACATATACAACCATATATGCAAAAGAAAAGATACAGTGGCTCATCGACGAGAGAGTATGTATCGGCGGCTCATGCAAAGATCCTTTTGATGGCCGATAGGAGATGCAAATGCACAATGATAGCGATCAAATTAGGGGCTGCCATGTGTCCAGGCACTATTGTATGTATGTGACCTTGCATATACAAAGATTTGAATGTGCATTAGGTGAAAAAGGTAAAAAGGTGAAAATGGCAAAATAGAGGAAAAGTCAGCGATAGAAAAAGGGTGCCTACGTGGCGTGATTTGATCGGCTGTGGACTTTTCAGCATGAACCGAAGCTGTTGATCTCAGTGATAGGAAGGAAATCGACGGCCCTATTTTGAATGCCCGAGGAAGGAGGATTTTTGTGTTTGTTGCATCATTTCAGGCAGGAAGAATTCCAGAGCATGTAACTATTACATCCCGCACGTAGGTTGGCCATTTATGGCAAGATCGCTGAGGTATGGGTCTGACTGACCGGCCAGCTACCATGATTTGATGAAAAAATCTCCAGGCGACAGTGCATATCCTATTTTCAACCACTCTTTCCTCTATTTCTTTTGGCCACATTCAATGTTTTTGGTGCCATTCAGAAGGTGCAATGTATCTGGTAGAATTTTGATTTGGCCATTGTACTTGATTTTTGAGGGCACATTCAGAGTATATCAGAACTATGTTACTCATTTTTTAGGTGGTGGAAGATTTGGACAAATTTTGGAGAAAATAATGAAAACAAAGCCTTTCTTGGTTGTTCTGTCTCATTTTGGAGTTTATGTGTTGCATTTTGAATGCATGTTGCACAAATTTTCAGTTTCATTGTTGTTTTATATGAAAAATGCATTGTTGCATGTGTTGAGTTGTTTGTCTCCATTTGTTGTATGCATGGCTTCTTTTGAATTTGGTTGTTAAGGGTTCCTTAGATTCTAGAATATAGACTTTCTGTATTGCATTATTGATCTCTAACTTCCATTCAAGGAGTGGATTAAATTGTTTTAGGTTAAGTATAGAGAAGATTGTATGTCAGCTGGGATGTTAGTAAGTAGAGGCAGCTAAATACTCAGTCTTGGGTGGTATTTGTAAGGCAAGCAATAGTCCTAACCCCTTGAAACTTGAATACCAGTGCAAACCATTCACTTGTATACATCTAGTTGACTCCTTGCCCTAAGATAGGCACCAATCTGCTCCCTGTGTAGTAGTTATGACCCAAAACCCCCTATCTTGCATCCAAAATATCAAAAAAAATCATTTCATTATTCCAACCTGTTAGTCGTAGGAGTAGAAATAGGAAAATAGGACACCTACATACTCTCATCTTCAACTAGTTAGATATGTCCAAGAATGTCGCCAGCCTTGAGATTTATCATGCATATCTTAGTCCACACATGAGAGTATCCTGCCTATTGTTGTCAAGCTAAATCTTTCTGTCATTGGGCGAGTCAAGGTTATAATCTTTAGCTATAGGGATCCCCCCTTGGTGCGGCAGAACCAGAAGTGAAGGGGAGGTAGCTCACACAACCTCCTATATTTGTTGGCCAAATCAGCCTGTGCATTGGAACTGGCAAACTCTCTTCCAATTCAGAGAGAAAGAACCAACACCACCTATTCTCATGCCTCCTATCCAAGGGAAATCATTGATACTTTACATATCTACTACACCTACAACTCTTGGGGCTCTTCTAGCACAACAAGACTATGAGAATAAAGAAAGAGCCATCTACTATATCAGTTGAACATTGGTGGGCTATGAGTTGCAATACTCTCAGATAGAAAGATCATGCCTTATGGTAGTTTTTGCTCCCCAAAAACTTTGACATTATATGATTGCACATCTAGTCAAACTTATTGCAAAAATAGATCCATTAAAGTACCTACTAAGCAAAGCAACTCTCACAAGATGCCTAGCCAAATCATTGTTGATTAGTTAGCGGATGCACCATTACAGGACACCATAGCAATGCAATTTGAATTTCTAGATGAATCCTTGCTCAACATCTCAACACATTCCTAGAAACTCTACTTTGATGGGTCCTACACAAACCATGGATCAGGGGCAGGAATCTTGTTTGTAACTCCTCATGGTGACACCATATCAAAGTCCTATTGTCTGTTATTCCCATGCACCAACAACATAGCAGAATATCAAGCCTTAGTAATTGGTCTCAAGATGGCAACAAAGTGGAAAATCAAAGAGCTACATGTCTACGGTGATTCTCAACTAGTGATCAATCAGGTCAATGATGATTACCAAACCAAAGATGACAAGATTATCCCATGCAAGTAGATTTTTGATGAATTCAAAGAATACTTTGTGATCATATCTTTTGAGCAGATATGTAGGATTGAAAACAATGCAATAGATGCCATGGTAACCATTGCCTCTCTTCTTGAGATACCAAAGAATGAGTCACGGTATGAGTTCTTAGTGGAAACTATTTGGCAACCAGCTTATGATCTTCCTAAAAACCATTCCATATGCCTTTTAGTTAGATCTGATTCACCTTGGTATGGTAAGATTTACACTTACCTCAAGGACAACACCCTCCCACCTGACTTATCTTCAAACCAATGACGAACCTTTATACGCTAAACCTCTCGCTATACCATTATTGCTGACACCCTATACTGACGTGGTCTAGATGGTACTTTACTCCGTTGTTTAGAACGAGAAGAATCCCTAACTTCCTTACAAGATGTACATGAAGGGATTTGTGGAACACACTCTAGTGGTCCTTCTTTAGCTAAGAAACTCATGTTTGGGTTATTTCTGGCCGAACATGGAAATAAATTCATATCATTTTGTAAAGAAGTGCAAGCAATGCCAAATACATGGGAACTTGATACATGCACCATCTCAAGAGTTGAGACCTTTAACGACACCTTGGCCCTTTTGCCAATGGGGACTTGACCTTGTGGGAAAGATCCATCCACCCTCATCTAATGACCACAAATTCATCATAACCGCTACTGAGTACTTTACCAAGTGGATTGAAGACATCCCCCTCACCACTATCATAGGTAAGCAAATCTCCTCATTCATCCTGAATTACCTCATCTACAGCTATGGAATTCCTTCATCCATTATCACGGATAATGGAAGACCCTTCAAAAACTAGGATGTTCAAGAACTCTGTGACCAATTCAAAATCCAACACCGTTTCTCTACACCCTATTACCCCTAAGGCAATGGTCAAGCTGAAGCATCCAACAAGACCATCTTGAAACTCTTCAAGAAGATAGTCAATGATTATGGCCGTGATTGGCACATCCAACTCACTCCCGCTCTGTGGGCCTATAGAATCACTATACACACTCCCATAGGTGCTACCCCTTATGCCCTTTTCTATGGCTCAAAATCTATCCTCCCCATAGAGGTTGAATTACCATCTCTCAGAGTGTCATTAAAAGGTCTCATATCAGATGAAGAATACAAAGTTTCCAGATTGCAAGAACTAGAGTTGCTAGAAGAAAGGAGACAGAAAGCCTTTGATCATCTCAAAGCATATCAACAAATGATGTCACGAAGCTATAACCATAGAGTTCACCCAAGGGTCTTTAAAGTTGGAGATCTAGTCCTTAAAGAGAACCCCCACAATCAACAGGATAGGGAAAAGAAGGTCAAGTTAAAACCCAACTAGCTTGGGCCTTATGTGATTGTAGCTGCTTATGGATCGAGGGCATATTAGTTAGCAACATCAGAGGGTGAGTTGTTAAATGACCCAATCAACAGCATGCACCTTCGTCAGTTCTATACCTAAGAGAACCCCAATGTAAGGGGGCATAAAATACAAAAAAATCAAAAAATCACAAAAATACAAAAAAATCATCCTTTGGTGAAAACCTAGCAAACAGGCACCTTGGATAGGTATCATGATGAAAACTTGGCAAACAGGCATCATGTTTACTTTCTATCTTTTCATGCAAATAAAAGCAAGTGGTGAAAACCTGGTAAACAAGCGTTACTTGTGATAAACCACTTCCTCCATATTTGGGAAACCAATCACCTTGTGTTCATTCTTCCTCGTGTCCCATTCAATCCATGTCTATCCCATAATAAAATCCCAATGATAACCTATCATGGCTTGATACTCTATCTCTTTGGTGCCTTGTCGACCAAGGTTTTATCCCATATCGTATCCATAGTGTCAGCCTGGCATGGTGTCTCTCATTAGTATCCATGGTCCAATTCCATGGACTATGTTGCCTCTACGTTGTCATGTAGGCAAGGCCATTTCTCAAATGCACCCCCGAGGCTCCCACTGTCCCATCTGTTCCATGTCTAGTCCTTCTATCTACCTGAGTTCACACCACTTTCTATCGCCTAGGTCTTAGGTCCGTAAGGGTTTATCCCGAACTACGTTGCCTATGCCTCATCACGTAGGCAAGACCATTTAGCAGTGAGCCCCCGAGGCACTAGGTCAGTCCCTTAGGGTCGGTCTCTTCAGCAAAGATTGTGGAATCTTCTCACCAGGCAGGCAAGCGCAAGCAAAACTTGTTTTCAAGTAGAAATCTTGATGTAGGAAATTAACCTATCCAAAGCAAAGCAAACAAACACCTAAGGGGTTCTAAATGATTTTACCTAAATTATGGAAAGAAACAAACACATCTAAATGCAAACATGTTTTGTGGATTGGAAACATGGTTAAAATACAGAGTCTTGATGGGAGCATGATTATTTTCCTTGTTTGTTGTTTGTGGATTAAACTTTAGTAATGTGACGCCTTGTCTAAAGACATGATCAGAAAAAGATCATCAAGGACATCCAAGGTCTAATATGAAAGGGGGAAATCCTTGTCTATTGATACGCAAGGAATACTCAGGTCTTCTCGGTTTAGTTATACCTAGATGCTTGTATTAACTTGCTAAAGCAAAATCCATGTAAGCGATACCCAGGTCATCTTAGTTTAATTATACCTAGATGCTTGTATTTTCTTACAACATTTAGAAAAAGTAACAAAAACAAAGCCCAATGATGAAATAAGCACTTCAAAATACTTGCACCATCAAGATGTCAAAAGAAAACACCATTCACATCCATTATACATCCATAAAAGCATCCATACCATACCTCATGCAATAAAGATCCAACAATGTAGAGTATCAATACAAATAAAATCTTGTGAGTTCTTCTGTCGAGTCATTTTTCTATCTATAATCATATCTTTCATCCTTGTCCAGTCAATCTGAGTAGTGATCCAAATGCAAGTCCATCCTTAATCCATATCAATCAAGTCAAGTCAATCTTGTCAAATTATCCAAATGCCCTCAGTGGTCTTGATCCTTGTCTGGTTGTAAACCAACTCAATCAAATTGTCTTATACAGGATGTTGCATTGTCAAAATCAGACCAACACACACGTCTTACACGACATGCTTCATTTCCTAAAACTAGACACTATCCTTCGTGTTTCTCTAGGGACCTATTGTTCCCTGCCATGACAACACGCCTATCGTGTTGCTCTAGGGATATATCATTCCCTGCCATGACAACACTATCGTATATTTATCAGTATATCATTGGTTTACCACTTGATAGGGGCAACACCTTGTTTGTTCTTGTATCATTTGTGCATACTTGCTTGCTTTCTTGTGTGTGTTATCATTCTATCTTGGATCACATATCATTCAGCTCTTTCTTCATCCCATTTTCTTCTGCATCTAACCATTTCTTCTAGCCTATCTCATCGTGAGATTATCCACCTCACACCTTCCGCCTTCTTCCTGTCCAATCTCTTGAGGGGGCATCATGTCATTAAACTTGTACCAGGGGCAAACCGGGGCATGTATCATTATCAGAAATTTATTCTTTGAAACAACGTGATAAAACACATTGCATCAAAGAGGGGCAAAATGTATATGCCTAAAAATGACACGGTTCAGTCTAAATAAATATTCTTAATATTTATTTCATTCTAATTCCTCTATCAATAAATAAATAAATTTATTTGATTCATATTTCCTCTAAGTTAATTAAATATCGAAATATTTAATTATCTCTTCTAAAGTCAAAATTAAATAAATTCCTTTATTTAATTAAATTCTTCCAAACAATTAAATAATTCTTAATTATTTAATTAAATCAAATCATTCTTCCAAATTTGAATAAATCAAATCAAATTTATTTAAATCCTCTGTCTCTAAAAATAAAATATAATCAAATATTTTATTTATTCTTCCAAATCATGCACAACAATTAAATAAATTTATTTATTTAATTTACTTTCTTATCTTCTACATTAAATAATACCAATTATTTAATTTGTTTTCTTCCGATAATATCTTCTCTAAATTTAAATAAATCACTTATTTATTTAAGTTGTCTTTTCTTCTAAATTGAGTTATCTCTAAATATAATTCAATCTTTTTGCACATGCAATTAAATATTCCTAATATTTAATAAAGTAAAAATATCTTCTTATTCTCATGCGAATCCCTTCTTGTTTTAAATCACTTAACTGAATATTATATTCTTTTAATTGCTTTAACTCATTCTTCTATTCTTGTTAATTCCTCTGATGCAAATGAAAGCAAGACACATGTCTTCTTCTTATTCGTTGCATGTTCCTCAAGTATTCTTAACCATTTATCTTCTCATTCTCTCTATACCGTTGATCTTCATTCTCTCAAGTCTATAAATTGAACCTCATTCTTCCATTTCTATCATCTAAGCTTTAAGTATTGTTACTCTATAGGAATTACAGCGTGGCTTTGGCATCAATTCCTTCATTGCTTTTGATCACATTCGCTACTTTGCACTACGCACTACTACCATCATTGTGAAGCTCCTCTTCATTGCGATATTATCACTGCCATTCCCAATTGACATTCTTGAAGCATAGCAAGGAAGTACACTCTCTGAGGGCCCTATTTCATACATGCAAGATCGATTGTGATAGGCGATCAATGGAAGCTTTGAATTAAGGAGGTTTGCTTTGTTGTTTGTTTATTGTTTATTTGAATCTTCTTTGTTCACCATTTCATTGAGTTTTGGGTAACTTGATATTGATATTATTGTTTATTCATTGTTGATCCAATTTTCCCTTAATAGTAGCATCCTTTGGTTGAAGCCATAAAAACTATGATTCAGGGAGTTGTAGCTTCCTTTGGGTTGTAGCCCATAAAACTTGTAAATTTGTTTTATTATTTGTGAGGCTTGATTTGGATAGTAGATCCAAGTAGCTTGCTCACCATGGTTTTCCCTTCTAGGGTTTTCAACATAAATCTAGTGTTATGATTTTGTGCTTGTGTGATTGTGTTATGAATTACTTCGTTATTTGTTTTATCTATTAAGGTTGTAGAAAGTTTTTGAAGATAATGTTTAATTGGATTAATTTGTACTATATACTGATTCAACCCCCCTCTCAGTATATCAGATTGTTCTAAAAATGAAAATATTCAAATGTATAATGTAACACTATGAAATGATTAATTACTATAATACCAATAAGATCTAATCCAAAAATTAGAAATATAATTCATGCTATGATGATCTAACCCTACAAAATGCAAAGTGATAAATATGTTTTTTTCCAAATCTAAAATGAAGTGTTTATTTTCCAAATTTCAAATACAAGGATGCAAGAATGTTTTAAACACCAAGAATGATGACGTAAAGCAAAAGAAAATATTTTAAACAAGATAACAAGAAATGAATCAACTCACAAACCTATAAACCCTAGGTTCAAAACTAGCTAGATTTTCTAGAAATACAAGGTTTTTACAAACCCTAGTTTTGAAACTATGCAAATATTAACTTTGTATGTATGCAAAATGATTAATGAAAATAATCTCAATCAGATCTAGTGCAACAAACAACTCAGATCTCAAGTAAGAAGGATGCAAAAGTGCAAGACCAGTCTGATTCACAAAAATGTTTGTGATAGAAAAGGGTGATCGAGCCTAAGAGATTAAACTAGGTCAAAACCCTCTTCTACTAAACATTAGAACACAAACTAAGCTTGGCTACTACCCATAGAGGAGAGCCAAACTATAGGGGTTCTATTCTTTTGTTGTATAGAGAAGAGTCAACCAAATTCAATCAAGACTTAGCAAGAAAACTAGGGCAAATGACCAAACCCTATTTGAAAAAGATAGGCTAATAACCAACTGTCAAAAATAGACATTAGAAATCCAAATGTACAATAGAGATTAGGAAGTAGAGCAGAACATGGATCCAAATTCAGAGGCACCAAAGACTAGGGTACTTGGGCGCCCTAGACCCTAATTAGGGTTTAACATAATCTTTGAGTTTCTCCAAACTATACCTACAAACCTTTCCTTCTTCCCGGATCTTATCTTTAGAAACCTATATCTTTGACCTACACACAAGAAAAGAGGAAAAGGTTGTGTTGTGTATAAGGGCTTTCCTTGGTCAAACCTTATTTTGGTGCTTCCACCTCCACTATAGTGATGATTACATCCAAGAGTGCATGCCCTAGGGCAGAGGCTAGATCTGTAACATATGATAGAAATATGAATGATAATGATAATGATTTACCACAAGATATGAAACCTTAGTTGATGGATATAACTCAAGATCATGTACCAACAAGGAGAGTGATGAGAAGGCTTGAAACTTATTTCAATACCTTCAAATAAACTTCATAACATCAACAAGTAGATAGCCATTCCAAGTGTTATGTCATAAAATGTCTCCCTAGGACTTTTATCTCCTAAGTTTAGCTCTCGTGTCCCTCATTTTGCATCTTGCATGTTCATTTTGACTCCCGATGAAGAATCCATGAAAATCCATGTCAAATGGGGCTAAGGGGACCTTATTGAGTTGAATCTTTCCTTGAAAAAGGGGCCTAGGGCTTGGGCGCTTGTGCCCTAGTCCTGCCCTATTTTAGATAGGTCCTAAATTTGAATGTCAGTTATGTGACCATTAAAAGGTTTTGTTGCTGACATCTTAAGTTTGAATTATGAAATTAAAGTGGGAATGCATATAGAAGTATGTTTAGGAATTCATTTGCAAACTAGAAGATGATGATGAACTTTTGGTGAACTTATGATTTTAGAGCTTTCAAGATATTCATTGTTGCAGAGTAGAATATTGTTGTTGTGTTTGTGATTATAGATTTTGCTTCATTTGCTCATGTGTTGAAGGATTTTTATCTACATGCGAGCTAAAACTCTAAAGTGGTATCTATTTGTGTTGGATCAATCATTTATCAACTTTATTAAAAAAATTTCCTCTATCCTGTAGGGATACACACTCTTTTATCTAACAACACTGTTTGGAAGACTTGAATGTCCTTCCGAGGCTTGACTAAGGCAAGCTCTTAAACACCACAACCCCAACCCCATTCTTCATGATTGCAGGTTCCAGGTCGCATATTTGAAGGAGTGGAGTTGAAAGAGGCTAGAACAAAGTATTTAGATCTTGTATATCTAAAGAAAAGAAGGACTTGGACTTGGGTACCTTACACCAAAGACCCCCAGATCTCTAACATAGAAATCTCAAAAATAGCAGAAGCAAGTTTTAGACATCTTTCAGGATTCTCAATAGAAAGTTGCACCTTGGCTTGGGTGCCTACTCTTTAGCCCCCAACTTTTTTGCATCCAGAATATCAAAGTTTGGTATGTATCTACTCTGAATATTACATCTTTGTCTGCGAGTATTTGTCGTGATTTGTCCTTCTATCTACAATTTTGCATAATTAGGATTTCTAGAATAATTAGGATTTAATTAATCAATTAATCACTAAAGTCCAAGTTTCCACAGTGTTACAAGTGACACACCAGCCTGTAGGAGAATCCTCTTGCAAAAGTTGTGATTCAACTCAGAGGGATGTCCTTGAATGTTTGTAGTGAAAGGAGGATCTAGCTATTTACCCTCTTCCCTCTTTTCCTATTAAACATTTTGGTGAACCCATGTTTTTATTGAATTTTGCATCTTGATAAGTGTTGTACTTCAGATTTACATTCATTTATTTTATTTTCATCTTATTGCATTTGAAAATTTATATAAAAAAATTGAAAATTTTGAAAAAAATGGCGTTTTAGGCTTGCATTTTGGCATAATTTGCATTAATTTAATTCAATTTCTGATATTTTCATTAGATTTGATATAAATTATAGTAGTACATCATTAGATATTATTTTGGATTGCATTTTCATGCTTAAATTATTAAAAATTGCTTGAAATTGTGCATTTGTCATAAAACCTAGTCATGGCATTAGCTAGTGTTTGTAGTTAAATCTTGTTTCAGATTTTACTACTCTTTTAAAAACTCTTTAAAATATGATTTTAGCCTGTAATGTTTAATCATAGTGTACTTTTGTATTTAGATTTCACAATTAGGCTTTAAAACCCTTGCATTTTCACTAGATTTTTACTTATCTTGCATCTAGATTAGCACCATAGGTGTGTTGTGAAGGATATTGTTGCATTAATGGATTAATAATAAGCATTTAATTTTCTTCCCCTCTTTAAATTCCTCACAACACTTCTTTTAGTGATTTGCATTGAAATATTATGGAAAAAGTGAACATTTTAGGTGTATTTCAATAAACATATCTTGTTCTTTGGGATTGTTTTGCTAGTTGGTGCATTCAGTGTTGTATATTTTTGCATGAGTCTTATAACCCTCTTCCCTAGTATGAATATCCCTTTAAGAAGAAGTATTAGACTAATGGGTTCTAGTGCCCCTGAAATAAATGGTATTCCTACCTCAAAAAATCCATTGAACACCTTCTTTACAAAAGGAGAAACACAAAATTTGCAAGATAACATACCTCCTACAACTACAATGGAAGAACAAATATTTCATGATGTTGAGGACCCTATTGATGTGATAACACATGTACGTGATGAGAAAATAAACAAACTTGATAAGGAACTAGCTGATTATCAAGCATTTATGGAAAATGAAAGAATAGCAGATGAAGCTATACATGCTATTCATAACATAAGAGAGTTGTTAAAAGAAGGACAAGATGTTGTTAATGCACTTTGTGGCTTAATAAATATAGTGCATCATAATGTTATGTCGCTAACTAAAAGTGTGAATGTTATTAATAGCATGTCATCACTATCTCATACACAAGTATCAGCACCTATACCGACTACTAGAATGTCTACATTTCCATCAACTATTTTAACTACTAATGTAAATACTTGTAGTAATGCTACCACTGGTATTGGAGTATCTAATGGCAATAATTCACAAAATTACAAAGTTGTGGGATTCAGCTATGAAAACTTAGCACCTAAGGTGACTTATTCTATGAATACTCACTCTCAACCACCATTCAATCCCACTTATTCTCAACCACCTCTTACATACAACTATTCTCAACCAACTACCATTCACAATTACTCTCAACCACCTTTTTTTTCCACTCACAATCAATCCCCTCAAAATGTCATGCACACAACTTCAAATTATCAAACCGCATCCCCCAATGATGCCCTCTTAAACCAACTTTTGTAAGGCATGACCTCTTTACAAAAAAAGGTTACAAGCTTGACTAATTCATCACAAGCTAATATACCAACTTTCATGCTCATTATCCTCCATCTTATGCAATCTTGAGAACTCCTATGCTTTAGAAGTTTGAAACTCCTCGCTTTGAAAAATATGGTTGAAAAGGTTATCCTAATACTCATGTGGCAGCATTCACAGCTATGTGTAGTGATTTCTACTTTGAAGAGGACTTTTTAGCAAAACTTTTCCCGTGATCTCTTAAAGATACTGCTCTAGAATGGTTTTGCTCTTTACCTCTAAATTTAATACACCCTTTTTTGCAGCTATTTGATCAATTCCTACAACATTTTCAAGCAAACATAGGACCTCAAGTTTCTTTGATTGATTTAGTTCATTACAAGCAAGGTCTGAAACAGAAGTTAACTAAGTTTATTAGTCAGTTTCAATCTCTTTATACACAAATTCAATATCAGATGAAGGATGAGGATGTTCAAAAGGTATTTATTACAAATTTACAACCTAACATCTGTGATAAGATTCTCTTGATGAAGTACAACTCTTTTCAACATTTATGTACTGCCCTTCGTGATAAGCAATTTTCGTCTAGTCATTATGAATACCAAAACTCATCATCTCAAGTTGGTCAATCCACAGGTGGACCTTCACAAAACAACTTTAAGAGGAATAATAAGAGTTTCATCAAGGCTAATGGATAGAATTCAAATAATTTTTCACAAGTATCCACTATTAATAATCCAAAGAGGACATCGTTTTATAACAGAGCATATAGTTGCAGAATGTATGGAAGAATTGTATCATCTGGTTTGAAAAGTTGGAAAAGGAAAGAGGTTGAAAAGATTTGGAAGAAGAAAACTAAACATAAGAAAGAACCTGTAAAAATTTGGAGAATGAAACAAAGTCAAGAGAAGATAGATCCTAAACTTGTGAATTTTGCACAAGTTACATCATCAGTTGCATAAGATATAGCATCAAGTGAGGGAGAGTTGTTCAATGTTTCATCAATTATCCCCAAGAAGTTTCAGGAGGAGATCATTTGATGCTTGTCAATATAATGATTTTGTCTTGATTATCATATTATTAGATTCCTACTTGATAATGTTTGCTGAGAGGCTACTCATATCAGTCTTATAAAATAAAGTTCATTATGGTGTTGATAACTATGTTGTTTTTTAGTGTATGTTAGTGATACAGGGATCAATGGCTCATGATGTCATTATGCAAACAAGATGTTGATAAGATGTTCAAGGGTTCAATGCACAAAGTGTTTGATGATGTTGAGTGACTTGGTTTATAAATGATCCTATTTATATCTTGTTCAATTCATAGAACATGTCTCTGCATTTGGTTTTGCAAAGGTATTGATAGTGGTTATGTATATATCAGATTTGACATTGTGTTGCAAAAAATATCATGTGCAGGAACAGGAGGATGGTCTTCATCAAGATAGTCTTCATTTCTTACATGATTGTCTTCATTCTTTATCATAACAAGAAGTGGTATTATGCTGAGAGTATGATCATGTGCTTCAGGATGTATGTCTTCAGATGTGGGCTTCATGGTGACTTGTTGCTCTCAACTTGAAGAGTTGTTTAAGGGTATTGTCAACAAGGTTTGTCATATGCTTGATTTAGGATTGTTATTTTTGTCATTATAGATCATCACAGGTTCAAAGGAAAGATAACAGGTTAACAGGAGTTTATGTCTTCAAAATCCTCATAATGCAATGTGATTTAAATGTTATAACTTTAACATTTTTCAGTGGAGTTAATCAAGGGGAATTAATTCAGCCTTTGTCATCTGATGTCAAAAAGGGGGAGAGAGAGAAAATGCATCATGTAGTTTTGTCATCAATGATAAAGGGGAAGATTGATGGAGGTTAATTGTCATTGATGTCAAAAAGGTGTTGAGTTGTTTGTCATTGATGATCAGTAAGGTTAACGCAAAGGCATCATATTGAGCTTGATAGTAAGGAATCATGTTTATAGTTGATGGCAGTTGGCCAAGGGAAGAGGACATCAAACCTCTTTATATGAAAATGTTGAATTGTTTTGAGCCTCTTTGTATAATCCAAGATGTTCTTGTCATCATGTTTCAAGATGTTATGGAATGTCAAGAAAGAGGTTCATGTGTTCATATGAAAGTTGACAAAACTTATATTTGTTCATTTTCATACTTCACTTCTTGCAAGACATCAAGATCATCCTATGTAATGGATGCTTTCAGTTTCAAGCACAAATTGCTTCACAGCTGCAGTAGATGTCTTGTTCAGTGTGTCTTGATGACATAATTAGGAGTTGCATAGAAAAGGTGTGAATGTGATGTCAAATGTCATGTATGTGATGTAAATTGAAGTCATCTTGTTTATATATCATTACATTTTACTTGGCAGATAAATTCTCATGTGCAAAGGGATCATCAGAGGGATACTTGGCAAATACATGCTCAAGATGTTCTTGAGTTTTCAGAGGGATCATGTTGATTAGAGTTCTTAACTAAAAGTTAAAACATTAAGATATCCTAACACAAAGCATACATTATTACCTTTCCTGCCCGTCTCATGTTAAATGCAATTTATGTTGTATTTGTTTGATGACTCCATATTGCAGGTATGTTGTAACTTAAGTTACAACTTAAGGGGTTGCCATCATGGGGCAACAAACCCCCTCTTCCTAGTGTGACCGGTGGCAATGGTCACCTTCTATGGTTTGGGTGCCAAAAACTTCATCAAAGGTTATAATTAAAAGTTCAAAGGGTGCGCAAGATATTAATCAATGGTGTTTATTCAAATCTTGACCTGCTCCCCTTTACATGCATTTTGAAGTGTATTTGAACGTCATAAATCTCAAAACTGTAGAAAATAAGATTTTATGAGGCTATTTTTAGCAAAAAGGCAGATTTATTTGAGTTTTTTAAGGATATTTTTTATGAAGATTTTTTCTAATTTTGAAACACAAGTAGGCCTCTCTCTCTCTCTCATGCAGTTTGAAGATATTAAAAAGGAAGGATATATTTTTTTGGAATATAAAGAGTTTCTTTTAAAGGAAGATAAGGAGTAGATGATAGAGAGATATTCTTCTTTGCAGATTGATAAAATATTATTGAAGTTTTTCTTTATGCAAGGCATAATAATTTTTGAAGGCTCTTAAAATTATAAAAGACATGGAAGCAATTTTTTAAGATATTTGTAGAGAGAAGAAGAAGAAATTGAAGGGGTTATTGAAGTGTTGAGAAAATAAATATGCACAGAGGAATATGAAAAGTTATTTTATTGCAAGAGAATGATTTTTTTTATACAGAGAAAATAAAAATGGAGATGATTTTTTAAAGAGAAGAAATATGGAGAGAAATTGTTTTTTTTATGGCAGGGGCAGAATGATTAAAATTCATTGAATATTTATTTTTGTGAAGGTGAAAATGAATCAAAGAAGAAGAATAATGTGAAAAGTCATAAAAGGACATTCAATTTTTATATAATGGTATTGCAGGTGCATTGATGGATGAATTTTTGTGTGGACTAATATGCAGTGATGATGACATTTTTCTAAAGATTCTTTTGAAGAGAAAATATAGATGAATCAAATGATTTTTGTATGTGATTTGAGAGATGTATGAGATAATGTTTTTTTGCAAGAATGAATCAAACACAGGATGATATTATGCAACAAACTTACATATTGAACCATGTCAAGTATGAAGACAATATGCAATTGATTGTGCAAAGATAATATGAATCAGGTGAATTGTTTGTACAGAGATAATCTGAATAAGGTGAATTGATTTTACAAGGATAATTAGACTGATATGCAGATTGAATTGAGTGTGATTGCAAAGAGATATACAAATTCAAGGGTTTGTATTGAAACAAAGAAACCCTTTGTATTTTTTGTATTGTTTAGAGATTGTACATTGCAACCAGTGAGGCTTGTATGGTTAGTGAGACCTCTTTGTAGATAGTGAGGCTTATATGGTTAGTGAGACCTCTTTGTAGATAGTGAGGCTTATATGGTTAGTGAGACCTCTTTGTAGCCAATGAGGCTTGTATGGTTAGTGAGACCTGGTTGTAACTAGTGAGGTTTTTGATTAAGCTAGTGAAGAATTTTAGAGTGGTTTTTCTTCCCCTTATGGGTTTTCCACTCATCAAATCAGATGTAATGGTTCTTGTTTGTGTTCATGTGTTCATGTGCCCTAATGATTTGTTCTTAGGTCTTGATTCATACTTTTCATTATCATACTTGTGCATATGTGTTTAAAAGATCATTTATGTCTTCCTCTCTCTTTGTCTTGTAAGTTGAAAGGTGCAAAAAGTTAAAAAGTTTACACAACACTGATTCATCCCCCCCTCTTTGTGTTGCCCTATACTCCAACAAGTGGTATTAGAGCATAGGTTCCCTATAGAAGTCTAACCAACTTGGGTAGGTTCTGATAGTGTAGTACCATGGGAAAATGTAAAATAAATAAGGGTAAGAGAAATGTCAAGCCACATACTGGTCAAAAGACACCATCTATACCAAATTTAGATGTTGATATACAATATGTTGATAGAAATGTTTCACAAGTTGAGTCAAGTATTGAATTAGAGAAAGAGTTTTCTAGAATTCCTTTCTTTGATGGCTCAGACTTCTTTGTTTGGTGTATTAGAATGCAAGTCTATCTATCGTATTTAGGGTATGGTGTTTGGATGTCAGCTGAGAATGGGTATTGTGTTTCCTCTCAATCACCTAATACTACAAATAATAAAGAAGCTTATGAATGTAATCATTTAGCAAAAATAGCCACTTTGTCTATATTATCTAATGAAGTTTCCTATAAAGTTATGCATTGTGAAATAGCTCATGATGTGTGGAAGGAATTGATAAGAAACTATCAAGGTGATGCATTTGAAGAAGAGGACAGCTTGTTATCTGAGAAGAGTGACAATGATGAAAGATATTCACATGAAGGAGATGAGGTCCACTCTGTTTCAGAAGGAGGTTACATTATGAGTGATTATGATCAGAAATATGATGAACAAGAATGTGAGGTTGATGTTGAAGGAGAGCTCCAAGAAAAAGTATCCAAAGACAAAGCACTTTCAGACCTTGAAAGAGTGTCTTCTAATCTTGAAGAGGCAAAAAATCATATTATAGGATTAAAGAGTCATGTTGATAAATCTGACAAGTTGATTATCAGACTAAAGATTGAAATTGAGGAATCCAAAAGAATAATAGATGTAACAAAGTCTAAACTTGAGATTAAAAGAATTGAAAATCTGAACATTAGAGGCATGAGATTATCAATCTTAGAAAACATTATGAAGTCTCAATGTTTTGTCCAAGAAATATCAGAAGTTTAAAGAAAGCTCAAACAAGTTGCATGAAATGTTGGGAAAACAAAAGCATCATAAGGACACTACTTGTCTAGGTTATGAAGAAGGAGAGTGTTCCAAAGTTAGAGAGACTCCTAGAAGAAACATTGATCTGAGTTATCATGTTGTTGTTCCTAAATGCAAAAAGAAGATTGAAACTGAAATGAAAACCAAAGAAAAATTTGTAAAAATGCACAATCAAAGAAGAAATTTCAAAAGAACTGCTCCAGTAAGACAAGCATATATGTATAGGTATAATTATTCATTTTTTGGTATTATTATACCTATAATCGATTTGGACATAAAGCAGTTGATTGCAGAAGAAGTCCAGTGTGCTACAAATGCAATAATGTTGGTCACATACAAAGAAACTATAGAATGCATGGAAGGTATGATGCATGGTCTCACAACATAAGTGCTCAAAGGATATCAAAAGGTAATTATCAGTCATTTCATTTTGATAACAATATAGTTTGTTATATGTGCAAATCTCCTAGTCACAAAGCATATAGTTGTAGAATGGTATGGAAGAATTGCATCATCTGGTTTGAAAAGTTGGAAAAGAAAAGAGCCTGAAAAGATTTGGAAGAATAAAACTAAATAGAAGAAAGAACCTGTGCAAATTTGGAGAATGAAACAAAGTCAAAAGAAGATAGATCCTAAACTTGTGCATTTTGTACAAGTTACGTCATCAATTGCATAAGATATAGCATAAAGTGAGGGGGAGTTGTTCAATGTTTTATCAATTATCCCCAAGAAGTTTTAGGAGGAGATCATTTGATGCTTGTCAATATAATGATTTTATCTTGATTATCATATTATTAGATTTCTTCCTGATAATTTTTGCTAAGATGCTACTCATATCAATCTTCTTATAAAATGAAGTTCATGATGGTGTTGATAACTATGTTGTTCTTCAGTGTATGTCAGTGATACAGGTGATCAATGGCTCATGATGTCATAATGCAAACAAGATGTTGATAAGATGTTCAGGGGTTCAATACACAAAGTGTTTGATGATGTTGAGTGACTTGGTTTATAAATTATCCTATTTATATCTTGTTCAATTCATAACACATGTCTCTACATTTGATTTTGCAAAGGTATTGATAGTGGTTCTGTATATATCAAATTTGACATTGTGTTGAAAAAAGTATCATGTGCAGGAACAAGAGGATGGTATTCATCAAAATAGTCTTCATTTCTTACATGATGGTCTTCATTCTTTATCATGAAAAGAAGTGGTATTATGTTGAGAGTATGGTCCCATGCTTCAGGATGTATGTCTTCAGATGTGGGCTTCATGGTGACTTGTTTCTCTCAATTTGAAGAGTTGTTTCAGTCTATTGTCAACAAAGTTTGTCATATGCTTGCTTCAGGATTGTTATCTTTGCCATTATAGATCATCATAGGTTCCAAGGAAAGATAACAGGTTAACAAGAATTTATGTCTTCAAAATCCTCATAATGCAATGTGATTGTAAATGTTATAGCTTTAACATTTTTCAGTGGAGTTAATCAGGGGGAGTTAATTTAGCCATTGTCATTTGATGTCAAAAAGGGGGAGAGAGAGAGAGAGAAAATGCATCATGTAGTTTTGTCATTAGTGACAAAGGGGGAGATTGATGGAGGTTAATTGTCATTGATGTCAAAAAGGTGTTGAGCTGTTTGTCATTGATGATCAGCAAGGTTAAGTCAAAGGCATCATGTTGAGCTTTGATAGTAAGGAATCATGTTTATAGTTGATGGCAGTTGGTTAGTGGAAGAGGACATCAAACCTCTTTATAGTAAAATGTTGAATTGTTTCAAGCCTCTTTGTATAATGTAGGATGTTCTTGTCATCATGTTTCAAGATGTTATGGAATGTCAAGAAAGAGGTTCATGTGTTCATATGAAAGTTGACAGAACTTATATTTGTTCATTTTCATACTTTACTTCTTGCAAGACATCAAGATCATCCTATGTAATGGATGCTTTCAATTTCAAGCACGGGTTGCATCACAGTTACAGTAGATGTCTTGTTTAGTGTGTCTTGATGACATAATTAGGAGTTGCATAGCACAGGTGTGAATGTGATGTCAAAGATCATGTATGTGATGCAAATTGAAGTCATCTTGTTTGTATGTCATTACATTTTACCCTGGCAGATACATGCTCATGTGCAAATGGATCATCAAAGGGATACTTGGCAGATACATGCTCATGATGTTCTTGAGTTTTCAGAGGGATCATGTTGATTAGAGGTCTTGACTAAGAGTTAAAACATTAAGATATCCTAACACAAAGCATACATTATTACCTTTCCTGCCCGTCTCATTTTAAATGCACTTTATGTTGTATTTGTTTGATGACTCCCTATCACAGGTAATTTTGTAACTTAAGTTACAATATGAGGGTTGTCATCATTGGGCAACTGGCCCCTCTTCCTAGTGTGACCGATGGCAATGGTCACCTTCTATGGTTTGGGTGACAAAAACTTCATCGAAGATTATAATTAAAAGTTCAAAGATCGTGCAGGTTATTAATCAATGGTGTTTATTCAAATCTTGGCCTCCTCCCCTTTACATGCATTTTGAAGTGTATTTGAATGTCATAAATCTCAAGGCTGCAGAAGAAGATTTTATAAGGCTATTTTTAGCCTTTCAAAAAGGGAGATTTATTTGAGTTTTTTCAGGAGATTTTTTATGAAGATTTTTTCAAATTTTGAAACACAAGTGGGCCTCTCTCTCCTCTCATCTCTCCTCTCTCTCTCTCTCTCTCTCTCTCTCTCTCTCTCTCTCTCTCTCTCTCTCTCTCCTCTCCTCTCTCTCTCTCTCTCTCTCTCTCTCTCTCTCTCTCTCTCTCTCTCTCTCTCTCTCTCTCTCTCTCTCTCGTGTAGTTTGAAGATATTAAAAGGAAGGATATATATTTTTTTGAATATAATGAGTCTCTTTTAAAGATAAGGAGCATATGATAAGAGATATTCTTCTTTGCAGATTGATAAAATATTATTGAAATTTTTCTTTATGCAGGGTATAATAATTTTTTAAGGCTCTTAAAATTATAAAAGACATGGAAGCAATTTTGAAGATATTTACAGAGAGAAGAAGAAATTGAAGGGGTTATTGAAGTGTTGAGAAAATAAATATGCCCAGAGGAATATGAAAAGTTATTTTATTGTAGAAGAATGATTTTTTTATATACATAGAAAATAAAAATGGAGATGATTTTTTGAAGAGAGAAATATGGAGAGAAATTGTTTTTTTTTTGGCAGGGGCAGAATGATTAAAATTCATTGAAGATTTATTTTTGTGAAGGTGAAAATGAATCAGAGAAGAAGAAGAATGTGAAAAGTCATGAAAGGATATTCAATTTTTAAATAATGGTATTCCAAGTGCATTTATGGATGAATTTTTGTGTGGACTAACATGCAGTGATGAAGACATTTTTGTGAAGATTCTTTTGAAGAGAAAATACAAATGAATCAGATGATTTTTGTATGTGATTTGAGAGATGTATGAGATCATATTTTTTGTAGGAATCAATCAAACACAAGATGAAGACATTATGTAACAAACTTACAAATTGAACCATGTCAAGTATGAAGACAATATGCAATTGATTGTGCAAAGATAATCTGAATCAGGTGAATTGTTTGTATAGAGATAATCTAAATCAGGTGAATTGATTGTGCAAAGATAATTAGACTGATATGCAGATTGAATTGAGTGTGATTTCAAAGAGATATGCAAATTCAAGGGTTTGTATTGAAACAGAGAAACCCTCTATATTCTTTGTATTGTTTTGAGATTGTACTTTGTAGCCAGAGAGAATTGTATTGTCAGTGAGACCTCTTTGTAGCTAGTGAGGCTTGTATGGTCAGTGAGACCTCTTTGTAGCCAGTGAGGCTTGTATGGTTAGTGTCACCTATTTGTAACTAGTGAGGTTTTTTATTAAGCTAGTGAAGCATTTCATAGTGGCTTTTCTTCCCCTTGTGGGTTTTCCACTCATCAAATTAGGTGTAATGGTTCTTGTTTGTGTTCATGTGTTCATGTGCCCTAATAATTTGTTCTTAAGGTCTTGATTCAAACTTTTCATTATCATACTTGTGCATATGAGTTTAACAGATCATTGATGTCTTCCTCTCTCTTTGTCTTGTAAGTTAAAATGTGCAAAAAGTTAAAAATTTTACACAACACTGATTCACCCCCCTCTCAGTGTTGTCCTATACTCCAACAAGTGGTATCAGAGCATAGGTTCCCTATAGAAGTCTAACCGACTTGGGTAGGTCCTGATAGTGGAGTACCATGAGAAAATGTAAAAGAAATAAGGGCAGGAGAAATGTCAAGCCACATACTAGTCAAAAGACACCATCTATACCAAATTCAAATGTTGATATACAATCTGTTGATAGAAATGTTTCACAAGTTGAGTCAAGTATTAAATTAGAGAAAGAGTTTTCTAGAATTCCTTTCTTTGATGGTTTAGACTTCTCTATTTTGTGTATTAGAATGCAAGTCTATCATCTTTAAGGTATGGTGTTTGGATGTCAGTTGAGAATGGGTATTGTGTTTCCTCTTAATCACCTAATACTAAAAATAACAAAGAAGCTTATGAATGTAATCATATAGCAAAAAGTGCCATTTTGTCTGGATTATCTAATGAAGTTTCCTGTAAAGTTATACATTGTGAAACAACTCAGGATGTGTGGGAGGAATTGATAAGAATCTATCAAGGTGATGCATTTGAAGAAGAGGACAACTTGTTATCTGAGAAGAGTGATAATGATGAAAGATATTCACAGGAAGAAGATGAGGTCCAATATGTTTCAGAAGGAGGTTACATTATGAGTGATTATGATTAGGAATATGATGAACAAGAATGCGAGGTTGATGTTGAAGGAAAGCTCATGTGTGCTCTGAGTGAAATCAATAAATACAAAAAGGAGAACCAAATATTAGAATTACAACTACAAAAAGAAAAAGTATCCAAAGACAAAGCACTTTCAGACCTTGAAAGAGTATCTTCCAATCTTGAAGAGGCAAGAAATCAGATTGTAGGATTAAAGAGTCATGTTGATGAATCTAACAAGTTGATTATTAGACTAAAGATTGAAATTGAGGAAGCCTAAAGAATAATAGATGTAATAAATTTTGACCTTGAAATTAAAAGAATTGAAAATATGAAATTAGAGGCTAAAATTATCAATCTTAGAAAAGATTATGAAGGTCTCAAGGTTCTATCCAAGAAATATCAGGAGTTTGAAGAAATCTCAAACAAGTTGCATGAAATGTTGGGAAAGAAAAAGCATCATAAGGACACTACTGGTCTAGGTTATGAAGAAGAAGAGTGTTCCAGAGTCAAAGAAACTCCTAGAAAAATTGATCTGAGTTATCATGTTGTTGCTCCTAAAGGCAAAAAGAACATTGAAACTAAAATGAAAACCAAAGAAGAATTTGTAAAAATGCACAATCAAAGAAGAAATTTTAGAAGAACTGCTCTAGGAAGACAAGCATATATGTACAGGTATAATTATTTATTTTTTGGTTATTTTTATACCTATAATCATTTTGGAAACAAAGTAGTTGATTGTAGAAGAAGTCTAGTGTGTTACAAGTGCAATAATGTTGGTACATACAAAGAAACTATAGAATGCATGGAAGGTATGATGATGCATGGAATCACAACATAAGTGCTCAAAGCATATCAAAAGGTAATTATCAGTCATTTGATTTTGATAACAATATAATTTGTTATATGTGCAACTCTCCTAGTCACAATGCATATAGTTGCAGAATGTATGGAAGAATTGCATCATCTGGTTTGAAAAGTTGGAAAAGGAAAGAGGCTGAAAATATTTAGAAGAGGAAAACTGAATAGAAGAAAGAACCTGTGAAAATTTGGAGAAGGAAACAAAGTCAAGAGAAGATAGATCCTAAACTTGTGCATTTTACACAAGTTACATCATCAGTTGCATTAGATATAGCATAAAGTGAGGGGGAGTTGTTCAATGTTTTATCAATTATCCCCAAGAAGTTTCAGGAGGAGATCATTTGATGCTTGTTAATATAATGATTTTATCTTGATTATCATATTATTAGATTCCTGCCTGATAATGTTTGCTAAGATGCTACTCATATCAGTCTTATAAAATGAAATTCATGGTGGTGTTGATAACTATGTTGTTCTTAAGTGTATGTCAATGATATAGGTGATTAGTGGCTCATGATGTCATAATGCAAACAAGATGTTGATTAGATGTTTAGGGGTTCAATGCAAAAAAATTTGATGATGTTGAGTGACAAGGTTTATAAATGATCCTATTTATACTTGTTCAATTCATAGCATGTCTCTGCATTTGGTTTTACAAAGTATTGATAGTGGTTCTATATATATCATATTTTACATTATGTTGCAAAAAGTATCATGTGCAGGAATAGGTGGATGGTCTTCATCAAGATAGTCTTCATTTCTTACATGATGGTCTTCATTCTTTATCATGACAAGAAGTGGTATTATGCTGAGAGTATGGTCTTGTGCTTCAGGATGTATGTCTTTAGATGTGGGCTTCAAGGTGACTCATTGCTCTCAAGTTGAAGAGTTGTTTTAGGGTATTGTCAACAAGGTTTGTGATATGCTTGCTTTAGGATTGTTATTTTTGTCATTATAGATCATCATAGTTTCAAAGGAAAGATAATAGGTTAATAGGAGTTTATGTTTTCAAAATCCTCATAATGCAATGTGATTGTAAATGTTATAGCTTTAACATTTTCCAGTGGATTTAATTAGGGGGAGTTAATTCAGCCTTTGTCATCCGATGTCAAAAAGGGGGAGAGAGAGAAAATGCATCATGTAGTTTTGCCATCAATGACAAATAAGGAGATTGATGGAGGTTAATTATCATTGATGTCAAAATGGTGTTGAGCTATTTGTCATTGATGATCAGTAAGGTTAAGTCAAAGGCATCATGTTGAGCTTCATAGTAAGGAATCATGTTTATAGTTGATAGTAGTTGGTCAGGGAAAGAGGACATCAAACCTCTTTATATGAAAATGTTGAATTGTTTCCAGCCTCTTTGTAGAATGCAAGATGTTCTTGTCATCATGTTTCAAGATGTTATGGAATGTCAAGAAAGAGGTTCATGTGTTCATATGAAAGTTGACAGAACTTATATTTGTTCATTTTCATACTTTACTTCTTGTAGGACATCAAGATCATCCTATGTAATGGATGTTTTTAGTTTCAAGCATAGGTTGCTTCACAATTGCAGTAGATGTCTTGTTCAGTGTGTCTTGATGAGATAATCAGGAGTTGCATGATAAAGGTGTGAATGTGATGTCAAAGGTCATGTATATGATGCAAATTGAAGTCATCTTGTTTGTATATCATTACATTTTACTTGGCAGATACATGCTCATGTGCAGAGGGATCATAAGAGGGATACTTTGCAAATACATGCTCAAGATGTTCTTGAGTTTTTAGAGGGATCATGTTGATTAGAGTTCTTAACTAAGAGTTAAAACATTAAGATATCCTAACACAAAGCATACATTATTACCTTTCCTGCCCGTCTCATTTTAAATGCACTTTATGTTGTATTTGTTTGATGACTCCCTATCGCAGGTATGTTGTAACTTAAGTTACAACTTGAGGGGTTGCCATCATGGGGCAACTGGCCCCCTCTTCCTAGTGTGATCAGTGGAAATGGTCACCTTCTATGGTTTGGGTGCCAAAAACTTCATCGAAGGTTATAATTAAAAGTTCAAAGGGCACACAGGATATTACTCAATGGTGTTTATTCAAATCTCGACCTCTTCCCCGTTACATGCATTTTGAAGTGTATTTGAACGTCATAAATCTTAAGACTTCATAAAATAAGATTTTATAAGGCTATTTTTAGCCTTTCATAAAGGTAGATTTATTTGAGTTTTTTAAGGAGATTTGTTATGAAGCTTTTTTCTAATTTTGAAACACAAGTGGGCCTCTCTCTCTCTCTCTCTCTCTCTCTCTCTCTCTCTCTCTCTCTCTCTCTCTCTCTCTCTCTCTCTCTCTCTCTCTCTCTCTCTCGTGCAGTTTGAAGATATTAAAAAGGAAGGATTTTTTTTTGGGGGAATATAAAGAGTTTCTTTTAAAGGAAGATAAGGAGCAGATGATAGAGAGATATTCTTCTTTGCGGATTGATAAAATATTATTGATTTTTTTCTTTATGTAGGGTATAATAATTTTTGAAGGCTCTTAAAATTATAAAATACATGGAAGCAATTTTTGAAGATATTTACAGAGAGAAGAAGAAGAAATTGAAGGGGTTATTGAAGTGTTGAGAAAATAAATATTTGTAAAGGAATATGAAAAGTTATTTTATTGCATGAGAATGATTTTTTTTATATAGAGAAAATAAAAATGGAGAATTTTTTTTTTTCGCAGGGGCAGAATGATTAAAATTCATTGAAGATTTATTTTTGTGAAGGTGAAAATGAATCAGAGAAGAAGAAGAATATGAAAAGTCATGAAAGGACATTAAATTTTTATATAATGGTATTGCAGGTGCATTGATGGATGAATTTTTGTGTGGACTAATATGCAGTGATGAAGACATTTTTGTGAAGATTCTTTTGAAGAGAAAATACAAATGAATTAGATGATTTTTGTATATGATTTGAGAGATGTATGAGATCATGTTTTTTGCAGGAATGAATCAAACACAGGATGAAGACATTATGCAACAAACTTATAGATTGAACCATGTTAAGTATGAAGACAATATGCAATTGATTGTGCAAAGATAATTTGAATCAGGTGAATTGTTTGTGCAGAGATAATCCAAATCAGGTGAATTGATTGTGCAGAGATAATTAGACTGATATGTAGATTGAATTGAGTGTGATTGCAAAGGGGTATGCAAATTTAGGGGTTTGTATTGAAATAGAGAAACCCTCTGTATTCTTTGTATTATTTTGAGATTGTACTTTGTAGCCAGTGAGGCTTGTATGGTCAATAAGACCTCTTTGTAGCCAGTAAGGCTTGTATGGTTAGTGAGACTTGTTTGTAACCAGTGAGGTTTTTGATTAAGCTAGTGAAGCATTTCAGAGTGGTTTTTCTTCCCCTTGTGGATTTTCCACTCATCAAATTAGGTGTAATGGTTGTTGTTTGTGTTCATGTGTTCATGTGCCCTAATGATTTGTTCTTAAGGTCCTTATTCATACGTTTCATTATCATACTTGTGCATGTGTTTAACAGATCATTGATGTCTTCCTCTCTCTTTGTCTTGTAAGTTAAAAGGTGCGAAAGTTGAAAAGTTTACACAACACTGATTCACGCTTCCTCTCAGTGTTGTCCTATACTCCAACATAGGTTCCTCCTCCGTTATTCCTTCAAGGATTAGGTGTCAACCAAATGCATTAGAAATCTAAATAGAACAACTAAAATAAGAGATTATGATAGAAGAAAAGGTTGATACGGTGGAAGACAGTCCTCACTACGATAGACAAATTCAACAAAATAAGAAATGAAAGGATTGAAAAAGAATAAGATAGTTATCATCAGTAGGAAATAACAATGGTTCTCCACCTCATAAGCAACAAAAGATTTTAAATATAAAAGAATTTAAGAAACAAGAACTGCAGGAATATCCTGGGAACAAAGAATAGTCTAATATGAAGCACTCAAGATTCACACAAAACTTGATGGAGCATCTTTCTATGATGCTCGCAAGTCACAAATTCTAGTTCGATTGTGCCTATAGGTAAGTATTTCTAACCCTTTACCTCTATGTTATTTTTCCCTCGTGATATGTTATTTGTTGTTTAGGCCTCCTTAGATGACCCTTTATACTCTTGTAAGGTCAAGGATAGTAGGAGACCATATCTGTTGTGACCCTTCTATTTGTATCATCATTTTTCTATCTTGCTTCTCCTCTATTTTTATTTGTTGTTTGTTGTGTCTTATGGGCATAGCATTGTGGTTAGTGACCTGGGGGCACCTTCCTACATGACAACCCTAAGGCATTTGTTCTCCTCTCTTGATTTATTGTTTACCTTCTTGTAGTTGTTCTACCTAGCTGGCGGATGACGAAAAACAAATAATATTGATATGGACCATGTGTCCCTTTAGCGAGTAAGCAAGAATGGACCTAGTCCATACATGATGATGGGGTGAATATATATTATCCAACACTTGGCTAGTAGAATCACTCTGTGTGATATTTTGATGATATCTATATATTTGTTAACAAACCATAACAATATAGCTGCTCATGTATGCTCAAAATCATGACTCCAGTTACCTGGGGTTGTCAGATCAGATTTTAGGAGACACACGGACCCTTCTCTCCTTTCCATGGGGTGATCTGCCATGTCACTCTTACTCTCATGGAAGTAGCCAGTCAAGAGGAGGTGAGACACAGTGGGGGTCTGGCTCTTTGGAGAGCTAGACTTTGTGGAGAAGGGTCAGTAAGTTCTGTGGCCTTTGTTGTTGTGTGCTCAGTTGAATGTTTCATTTGATGGTAGTTGTTGTTGAGATAACCCTATGACCTGAAGGGTCACTAGTTTCTCTTCTCCTATTGGGGTTTCTTATATTCCACCTTTGTTTGGGTAATTGGTTTCTTTTGTTTATGTCCTATTGTCTCTCAATTCGTTGAATGAGTTCTCCTTGTATTTGGATTTGTCTTTGTTCATCTATTAATAAGAGGCCAAATGGATCTTGTTGTGGTAAAGTAAATGTCACTTGCTGTTGTCATGGATTGATTTCCTAGTTGAGGATAGCCCTTACCAACTCACCTCTCACTCCTAGGCACATTCATGACCCAAGATAGAGATAAATGTGTGATGACCACCCTTAACTAGACTTAGGGTTTTGACCTAGGGTTTAGTTGACCTAGGGTTTGGTTATGCTTTGACTTGTTTTTACCTCATGATGGTATCAAGGGTTTGCAATTTTGTCTTTTTCTAGGGTTTAAATATGCATGCAAAGCTAAATGAAATGCAAACATGATTTTGTACTTTTTTAGAAAAAAGTGCTCTTTAATATATGAAAGGGAAATATGGATGCAAGCTAATATGATTTTTCCTAATGCAATTTTAATCTATGTTTTTGGGTTTTTGATTGTTTTGAAGTAATTTAATCTAAAAAAAGGAAATTGCTTCTTCAAATAATCTAGATATAGGAATATGAAAACAATTATTCTAACATGCAAGATATAACATCAAGGAAAAAGCAAAGATTTACTATTCCCAAGAGCAATTTTTGGTTTTCTAATTACTATGAATTGAATAAAGCAATAAAGGAACCTAAAAGAATGTCGATTTGTGTGACTCCACTACCCTTAGAAATCCTTGATGTTGGCAACCTCGAGTCTTTTTGAAGTAGCAAGAAGACCTTTTGACGACAAAAAGACACAAAGAAGCAAAAAGAAGCTTGTTGAAGCTTGAAAGAGCTCAATGAGAGCTTTGGTTGAGCACAATGGCATTGAATGAAGTAGCATAATGATGCTTGGTTGAACAATGAATAAAGAAAAAGGCACCTTCGTCGTATAAGAGCATTAGAATGCTAATTTGGAGAGAAAAAACTAGCAAGAGCTATGTGCACAATGAATTTGCCTCTCTTTGTGCTTGATGGAGGGGGGTATTTATAGGTTTGAAGAATGGGATTGATTGATGAGTTAACAAGGATTGATTAGGGAGTTAACAAGGTTGATTACCCAATGAACTTAGCTAACTATGGAGTGATAAATCAATAATAGCTTATCACTAAAGAGGAATTAGAGTTGAGAGGATGCATGAGATTGATTGAGTTGTTAATTTTAGATAAAATGGAGTTAATTATACATGTGTGGGTGCATGAAATAGTCAACTCCATATTAGGCATAAAAAATCATGCGAATTGGAAGAAAAACAGGTGAAAATGGAGCTAATTTGGGTGAGAAACTCAAGTTTGTCTGTGGCTAGAAACATCATAGGGTCGCTCCTTTCATTAGTAGGGTCACCTGAGGGGTGACCCTAGCTCACCCAGGGGAGATCTAGGAAAGACAAGGTTTTCTGAAGAACTACATGGTGGGAAATGACAAAAGAGAGGAAAAGGAGGTGTTCTGCCTCCAAAAATAGGTCAATCATGTGTAAGAACCAAATCTTCACTTGTATCTATAGGATCTCATGGGGGAGATCTAGAAATAATAGGGGGAGATTTGGATTAGTTGAGTGGAACTAGAAACTAAAAGTGGGAGATGGATAGGGGGACCTCTAGAAGGCTTCTAGGGAGTACAATGGATGAAAAACATAGGGGAAAGGTGACAAATAACCTACAAGACACTTATAAGGCTTAGGAGCAAGGTTGAAAGCTCAGATAATGCAAATTGACAAGTGTCACAAAAAGTGTCGAAAAGCATCACAAACAGGGAGAGATAGAAATCGACAGAGAGGAAACAACACCTGACAAGAAAGAAGACATGTCATCAAGAGTTTTTCTGCTTAGAGGACATTATTTCACACTTACATGTATGTGACAAGGATTAAAATCATCATAGGGGTCCTCATGGAGGTTGTGAAAGGAAGCTAGGTGTGCATAAATCACTTCCTACACTAATCTAATGAGGAGAGAAGAGTGCAAATTATTTTCAACCTTTACAATTATAGTGTTATTAACCCAATAATAGAGATATTGCAGCAAACACATACATAGGAATGTAAGATAGAAGAAGAGAGAGACAAGATGTATGTGGGCCAAACCCTTACAGGTGAAAAACCTCACTCCAAAACACAGCTCAAATGTATTCTAGTAAACAATCAAGGTTACAATATAGTTTCCAAGCCAATGCTCTTGTAGGAGTCTTTGACACTCGTATCTAGAGACAATCTAGTAGCATAATAGTACCTATCAATCGCATAATACATATCCTCTCAAAAGCACCTGTTATGCTATCAAATTGTCTCTAGATACGAGTGTTGAAGACTCTTGCAAGAGCATTGGCTCTGAAATTGTATTGTAACCTTGATTGTTTACTAGAATACATTTGAGCTGTGTTTTGCAGTGTGGGGTTTTTCACCCATAAGGGTTTTCCCCACTTATATCTTGTCTCTCTCTTCTTCTATCTTACATTCTTGTGTATGTGTTTGTTGTAATATCTCTGTTATTGGGTTAATAACACTATGATTGTAAAAGGTTGAAAAGAATTTGCACTCTTCTCTCCTCATTAGATTAGTGTAGGAAGTGATTTCCACACACCTAGCTTCCTTTTAGTTGGTATCAAATCTTGATCACCTTTGGTCCTAGTTGTTAGGTAGGGGTTTTTTGAGCTAATCTTAGGTTGAGTGGGAGCTTTGTGTAGAGCATTCTATAATCTTGTTGCAAGAAAGAGATGACAGGCACATCCAGAAGATTAGAGATGGAGAAATTCAATAGTACTAATTTTGAGTTATGGAAACTTAAGATGGAAGACATGCTTGTTGATTGTGACCTATGGGAAACCGTATCTAGTGTAAAACCAGTTGCAATGGCACAAGCTGATTGGGATCTCAAATATCAAAAGGATAAGGGTCTCATAAGACTTAGTCTAGCTAATTCTATCCTATTAAATGTCTATGAGGAGAAGACCACGAAAGATCTTTGGAAGAAGTTGGGAGATGTTTATCAGGACAAATCCCTGGTGAACAAACTTTTTTCTGAGAAAGAAGTTGTATTCTCTAAGGATGGAGGATGGAGGATCTATTGCAGATCACCTAAATGCCTTCAACATGTTAATTACACAATTGACATATGTTGGTGTGAAGATGGAGGGGGAGGATCGTTGTATGACCTTGCTTTGTTCTTTGCCAGAATCATGGGATCATCTTGTTATGGCTATTGGGAGCACCACATCCACTTTCACAATGGATGAAGTGGTATCTTCGTTGTTATCTAAAGAGATGTGGAGAAAGTCTTTTGAGGTAGTCAAAGAGGCTCTTGTAGTTCATGGAAGACCCAAGAAGAAAGGGAAAAAGAAGGACAAGAAAGCTAAGAAGGGAATATCCAAATCCTGTGGGAGATCCAAATCTTCTAGAAAGTCCAAGGCTCTCTATTGGAACTATAGAAAAACTGGGCATTTTCGAAAGGAATGCAAGGAAGAAAAGAAAAAGAAGAAGAAGAATACTACAGATTCAGATTCTAACAAGTCACAAGATGATGGTGATGCCTTCATCGTAGCCCTAGCCACCCATGCATTTGATGATGTGTGGTTGATTGATTCTGGTGCATCATTCCACATGACCTTGCATCGAAGCTAGTTCACAAAGTATGAAGAGTTCGATGGTGGAAGAGTGTACCTGGGTGATGATTCTCATCTGAAGATTGTTGGTCATGGAAGAGTCTCAATTTGATTCCCTGATGGATGAGTGAAGGGGATTACTAGGGCTATGCACATCCTAGGCTTGCCACAGATCTACTTTCTGTAAGTATGTTGAATGATGCAGGTGTGCAGGTTGTCTTTTCAAAGGATGGATGCAAGACGACTAGACGATCTATGGTGCTTGCAAAGGGTACTTAGAGAGGTACTCTATTTCAGCTGGAGGCATGCACTTCACAGTGCAATAGTTCTTTTGACTCAAAGAAAAGAGCTGTAGTCACTTCATCCCCACCATCTAAACAAGAAATGAAGAAATCTGATGTAACAGACTCTGATGGTAGTGCATCTTGTGTACCCAAGGGTGCTCATGCTTTGGAAGTTAAGCTTCCTACTGAAAAGACTATGTTATGACATTTGAGGATGGCCACATTGGTGAGAAGGGTCTTAAAACCCTGAAAAATAAAAACCTCGTTGAGAGGTTAAATGATTGTAATCTTGAGTTTGACTTTTGTGAACATTGTGTATATGGAAAGCAAAACCGTGTTGAGTTTTACTCTAGTTCTCACAAGTCTTCTCGTGTGTTGGACCTTATTCATTCTGATGTGTTTGGTCCTGTTATTATTCCTTCGATTTCCAAATCTGTATATTTTGTATCTTTTATAGATGATTACAGTAGAAGGACATGGATTTATTTTCTCAGAAGCAAGACTAAAGTCTTTAGTCAATTCAAAGAGTTTAAAGCTTTTGTTGAGAATCAGACTAGTAAAAAGATTAAGTGTCTGAGAACTGATAACAGTGGTGAGTTTTGTTCAACAGAGTTTGATAAGTTCTGTAAAGAGCAAGGGATTGAAAGACATAACACAACTCCATACACCCCACAGAAAAATGGAGTTGTAGAGAGGATGAATAGGACACTAATGGAGAAGGCTAGGAGTATGCTTAGTGGAGAAAGCCTCGAACAAAAGTTTTGGGCTGAAGCTGTAGCCACTGCTTGCTACCTAGTAAACATGTCTCCTCCATCAGCTCTTGTTGGTAAGACACCTATGGAGGTGTGGTTTGGTAAGAAGCCTTTAGTTAGACATCTTTGTGTTTTTGGTTGTGAGGCATATGCACATGTGCCTAGGGAGAAATGGTCTAAATTGGAGAACAAGGCTGTTAAGTGTATTTTCATTGGCTACAGTGTCGGTGTCAAAGGATACAAGCTTTGGGATCATGTAGCTGAAAAAGTGTTGTATAGTAGAAGTGTTATCTTCAGAAAGCTAACACCTTCCATTGTTCTACAGCTAGAATAGATAGAAAAGAAAGAAGATGTGGTTCAGTTTCCTTCTACCCCTAAGAAGACTGAACCGACAGACCCTATGAGACCTGATGATGAGGAGAGCTCTAGCAGCTCTAAAATCTCAGAAGAAGAAGCGAAACCTCAACCTCAGCCTTTGAGGAGGTCTACATGAACAAGGAAGCAACCTGATAGGTTTGGTTATTCATTACTTGATTCTAGTTGTGCTTTTGCCTTGCTTACTAACACTAATGAGCCTAGAACTATGACAGAGGCTATGGGCATGAAAGATACAGATTCCTGGAAGGAGACCATGGAAGATGAGATGGCTTCTTTGGAAAAGGATAAAACATGGGACTTGGTGCCTTTCCCTAAAGGATGGAAACTTGTTGGATGTAAATGGGTGTTCAAGAAGAGAGTGTTCAGATATTTGAGGGGTACTTCCGAGTAGTCCATATGTTATCATGGTAATGCTATAGGACCTCTGCATTTTGTTTGTATTCATGGATTCATGGATTTTGATTGGGCGGGTGACATTGACAGCAGGAGATCCACTAGTGCTTATGTGTTCACTATGTTTGGTGGTGCAATTAGTTGAATGAGTAAGCGACAACCTATGGTTACTTTGTCCATGACAGAAGCTGAGTATATGGCAGCAACTCATGCTTGCAAGGATGCCATTTGGCTTAAGAGATTATGTTCAGATATTGGTGTTGATGCAGGACAGGTTACAATTTGTTGTGACATTCAGAGTACGATTTGCCTAGTGAAGAATCCAACTTTCTATGCTAGAACAAAGCATATTGATGTACAATTTCACTTCGTACGAGACATAGTAGAGGATGGGAAGGTGAATTTGGAGAAGGTAGACACTTTTAAGAATGTTGCAGATGCATTGACGAAACCAATGGGCAAAGAGAAGTTTAGATGGTGTTTAGAGTTTATGGGCCTCTCGGCCTATAGCAGTTAAATCATGTTATTTCATTGGCTCTTACAAGGTGTTTGACAAGTGGGAGAATGTTGGGAATTAAGGTGTCTCAACCTTGGTAATTCCTTGTATTATTTCATTGTATTTATTTATTGCCTATTATGTAATTAGGATGCAAATCTTGTTTTGTCATCTTGTGGGAGTTGGCACGGTGATGTGTCATCCTACGTGGAAGGTGACAACATGTAAATTTTGCCATGTGTCAGCATCTTAGATAGTGTGTAGGGGAATATTGACCAAAACAGTCATGACAAATTCCTATGACAAATCTATGATGCATAAGAGACGTAAATGGAAGATTCTATGATAGGTGAAGACATGTGTCACAAGGCATCTTGGAAGAAGGCATCTTTGGGCACCCCAAGGAGGGTTATGACATGTTGTAAGAGAATATGCTATTTATAGCCTGTGTATGATAGATTCTCTTATAGCTATAAGATACGACAGCTATGATAGATTCTATGGAAGTCGTAAGTGTCGTAAGAGTATCTGTTATTGCCCGATTTGGGAATAGGTGACCTCTTTGGGATGGGGTGACTTGACAAGTGTCATGAACATCCTATAGTGTTGGACAAGTGTCCACAGGTGTGGGTTTTGGGCCATGAGGCCAAGTTGGATGCCCATCTCAAGAAAGGTCCATTTTTACCTTGTAACTTCTATATAAATAGGTGCTTTTGAGAGATGTATTATGTTATTGACAGGTACTGTTATGCTACCAGATTGTCTCCAGATATGAGTGTCAAAGACTCCTACAAGAGCATTGGCTCTGAAACTGTATTGTAACCTTGATTCTTTATTGGAATACATTTGAGTTATGTTTTGGAGTGTGGGGTTTTTCACCCATAAGGGTTTTCCCACATATATCTTGTCTCTCTCTTCTTCTATCTTACATTCTTGTGTATGTGTTTTCTGCAATATCTCTATTATTGAGTTAATAACACTATAATTGTAAAGGTTGAAAAGAAGTTTCACTCTTCTCTCCTCATTAGATTAGTGTAGGAAGCGATTTCTGCACACCTAGCTTCCTTTCAGGTTGTGCCTGATTTTTGTGCTTACATATTTGCCCCCTCAGGGATGGTAGTCTACATGAAAGGTAGGTACTATTCCTAAACTAGGCCTTACCTATTGTTGATTTTCCCATGATTGTACCTGCAATTACTAGTATTAGTCCAACATTAAAATGTATCAAAATGAATAATGAAAACTGAAATGATGAACTTACCATGGATCGTTTGAGTTTGACTAGATGTTTGCCTTTGTCAGTTTAGACCTGTAGGAATGAAAGCACACAAAATGATGCATGAAAGGGATGCATAAAAGTAAAGAAATAATATAAAAAGCACAAATGAAACTAAGTTAAGGGCAAACAAAGCAAGTCAAATTGTGAGATCAGAGCGAAACGGTGATGGAATCAATTGTGTGAGCAGTTGTTGGAAAGGTATCATCGAGGAGATCACAAAGATGGCTACCTCTTCTTTAGCCATTGAGAATCAAGTATACAAATAGTGAAAAACCATTCTTTAAACCCTAGTTTGAATTTTGTGAGAAATCTCTTGAAATTGTTTGTTTTTGTCAATTTTTCTTGTTGCATTGTCTCTATTTTGTCATTTAGAGTAGGATAGGTTTTTTGTTTTCTAAAATCATCTGAAAAATGAGGTTATTAGAGAAATTCTTGATCGAGCGATCTCCCTCTAGGGTCACCCCTTTTGTTAGGTAGGTCACCTGAGGGAGATCCTATCTGACAGCAGGGTCCCTGAGGGAGGTCCTGCAAAACAACAAGGTCGCCCAGGGGAGATCCTACAGAATACCTAGGTCGCCCGAGGGTGACCCTATTGGGTTGATTTTGACTAAAATTTCATGTTGTCTAATGCTTGTTTCACTCTGATCTAACTTGTTTTGGCTACTGTATTCACCTATTTATTACAATTTTTAGGGCTTCTACGCTTTTTGTGTAAGGTTTTCTGCAATTTTATGATTTTTAGGGATTTTTACGAGTTTATGAGATCTAATCTAAAGTTCTTTTCTAGATCTTGTAGGACATGTGTATCCGATGGAATACCTGCCGAGAGCAAGGATGGCTCTCAGTGATGTTTGCTTCGCTGAGTAATGAGGACCATACCATTTTGAGGCAAGCAGGTTTGGGTAGAGTTTGTCACGTGCCTATTATTCACCTTGTGTCCCACATATGTTGTGACATTCTAACTTATTGGGATGCAGATATAAACACATTCTGGTTCCCACAGATCTCTAGAGAGTGGACCATTACTCTATATGATGTGTATCATATACTTGGGGTTCCCATGAGAGGACATCCGTTAGTCCCTCCAGCTAGTGAGTCCTTCAAGGACAAGGCATCCTGGGCAGAGTTCATGGGGGTTAGTCACCCTGGGGATCAGATAGGAGTCCCACTCACTTTTGTGCCTCGACTTCGTATCCCACTTCTGAGGAGATTCTTGATTAGTTTGTTGCATCGAGGCTGTCAGGAGACAAGGCCTTGACTCATTTGAGATGGTGTTGGGTACCCATCATTTGTGGTATTGAGGAGGGCACAATCTATGCTTGGGGACCAGATATCTTGGCCATGGTCTATAGGGACTTCTATCATATTTCACAATGAGGGCTCTAGCTTTTAGCCACTCTTATTTGATCATGACATGGATATTTGAGCACATTAGGGCCTATCAGAAGCTCATTCCAATTCCAAATAGACATTTACAGAGAGTAACTAGGTGGATGCATGTAGGTCACTTCGATGCTTCTTTACCCACTATTGGTACTCTCACAAATGAAGACATGGTCTTCGATCCTTATCATGACATGGAGGGATTCTGGGCTCATGATGATGAGGTTAGAGAGTACTGCCATGGAGTATCTAAAATTTCAGATCACAATAGTCTAGTTGAGGCCCATCATGTTGATCATGTTTCACAGTAGTTTGGCGAGGACTTGCTCCTAGTGTCCATTTACTACAAGCCTATTCAGGAGATGGGTGAGATTGGACAGAGGTCAGTTGTTTAGACTCCTTTAACTCCTGGATTCTTCATTACTAGAGTTCCAAGAGGATGATAGAGGGGAGGGAGAGGGACTCCTTCTCAATCTCTAATTGTGGCTAAGGATTCAAAGTCCACTAACAAGGACTATATTCCACATGATGATGATTTGTTAGATGAGGGCTTTCCTGAGGATGTGCAGGATGAGGGTCTTGATGCTACAGATGATGTAGATGATGTTCTTGATATCCCCAAGGGTCCTCCTATTATTCCTTGACCTCCTCATTTAGATGAGGTAATGAGACCACTTGACCCTGATTGGCAGCCAAGTGATCCACGTAAGTTTCGTTTGTTTGTTTTTTGCACTTTTGTCCTTTCTCTTTTCATGGGGAATTGACTTGTCTTTCTCTTTTAATTTGATTTTTTAGGTAATGTCAGAGAGTGGAGGGACTTTGTTTGTGAGATTAATGTTGGTTTGGCTTCTCCCTTCACTAGGATGACTGGAGACTATCTTTTAGATGATCCTGGTATGCCCCCTACTACTAGGTGACACATACATTTTCGCTCATGTCTATCATGGATGTCAGGAGAATGCAGACTTCAAGGCCGAGATTCACACCCTTAAGGGTGAGAATCAGGTTCTCCAAGAGATGGCTCATCTAAGTTTTGGATAACGAGATGCTAGTATGACAGGACCTTCATAGTCACATGCTCACAGTAGGGTGCCTGGCTCCCATAGGTCTCACGGAGCGACGAGTGGCATTCGTAGACAAAGGAACCGAAGTCTTGAGGGTTTCCTTGGAGGGAATCAACCTTGACTTCATTTCTTGAAATCATGCCCCCTTGCATGGATAGCCTCTACTTCCTTTTGAGAGCATTTTTTCATATCTCTTTGATACCTTTGTATATGTAAACTTCGGATGTATCTATGAAATTTTATCTTTTTATGGTTTTCACCTATTAGATTTGTACTCATCTCTTGTACATGTTTTGGAGGTTTGAGAACTTTTTTATTATGTGTTTGACCTTTTCAACTCTTTTACAATGCAAGTATGATAACCATGACATGTTTTTGTAATTTTTTATGGCATATATATGAGATGCAATTTATGATATGATAATGCAGGAACACAAGAAATGTTGAAATGAAACATTTACTTCTACTAAATGTCATGAGATATGACATTTGACTTTATTGCTTCAAGGCTCTTTTTCTAATTTTGACATGAATGCAGTGTGGAACAAACAATATGACTGCTCTTAAATACGATTTGCAATTCAGGGGATTGCAAGCTGTCATGATATAAGAGACCTATTCAAAGCTGTGAGATAGGATTTTTTACTCAAGTGGGGAGTGGGAGTGAAAATGGAGTGCTTCTAATTTTGGGCTTTGCTAAAGGCTAAACATTGATCCTTATCTAGATAAGACAATCTGACAAGCTTTCAACTTAGACAAGTAACAAATTTTATTTCTATTCGCTAGACTTAGATCATAGATGGCAAGCAAGGTAGACTCAAGGTAAAGGATAAATAGGAAAGAACAAAGGTCCCTAGGTAGAAGATGATCCTAGAGACTACTAGACTCTCGACTTTGCTCAACTAGTGCATGTGTGTACTTTGTACCTTTATTTATCTGTTAGAATGTCACTCTTGAGGCTTCGAGCTTAGATTGATCTCCACCCAAGAGTACGGACATTTAGCAATCTTCTCTCTTTCACTCTTTTTTTTTTGTCTATCTTTTTTTGCATTTCACCTTTTTGTATTTTTCTTACTTGATTTTTCTCATTTTTTTGGATTTTAACTTTTTACGAAAATGAATACTTTTGGAACTTTGATATGCAATATTTTGATCTCTCAATTTTCACTTTTTGACACTCTTATTTTGATCACTCATTTTTTATTCACTCAGATTTTAGATTGCTTCCTTTAGAGTTTTGATCCTCCTAACATTTTTGGCCAGGAAAGATAAGGGGCTGAGCGCCACCTAAAGTTTTTGTAGTCTGGTTGGACTTCTCTAATACTAGGGAAGAATTGGGAAGATCTACTTGCAATCTTCCTTTGAACACTATAGGTTTGAATACTGACTTTGTTTAGACCTAACATCTTGACTCATTAAGACTGGGATTAGTGTAAAGCTAAGAGCGAGGCTTTGATTAGAATCACTGGGAATGAAAAGGGGATAATGGCAATTGTGAAAAATGGGGAATCTCTAGGTCCTAAAAGGATGATGTATATTTAGGCAACCTTAGACTCCTTACTAAAAAGAAAATAGTACAAGAGAAAATCACTAACAGTAATGCAAGATGAATAGAATGATACTGAAATGCAAGAAACAATTTGTTTTTGACATTTTGATTTTTTATAATGTTTTTGTATTTTTATGTTTTTATGAATTTTTTGGTTTTTAGACATAGTATTTCTTGAGGTCACAGGCATTGACTGTTTCACCAAATTCCTATCCCTCCATTGTGCACAAGAGATAGGCATCATTTTTGACATTTTCTTTGACCATGTAAGGACATATCCAATTGGGTCTGAATTTCCGTCCTTCTCTAGCTCTTTTATTGATCAAGTTGTCTATCCTGAGTACTAGGTCTCCCACTTGAAAGGGTCTTGGGACAACCTTTTTGTTATATTGCTTTTTCATTCTTGCTAGATAATAAACATGTCTTTGAACAACTCTCAAGTGTGTTTCATCCATAATTTCTAATTCAGCCAATCTTACTTCTTTGTATTCTTCGTTGTCCAATAATCCTTGTAACGACACTCTTAGGCTAGGCAACTCTACTTCCAATGGTAATACTACCTCTAGCCTAAAGGTGATGGCATAAGGGGTGGTTCCAATTGGAATCCTAATGCTTGTTCTATAAGCCCATAGAGTTGGATGTAGTTGTAAATGTCAATCTCTCTTAGAGTCTTTCACAATTTTGACCAGTATTAACTTCAAAGTTTTGTTGGTAGCTTTTGCTTGTCCATTTCCTTGAGGATAGTAGACTGAGGGAGAGTTGTGATTGATGTGGAATCTCTCACATAGCTCTTTTACTTGTGGATTTTTAAACGATGAGGCATTATATGTTACTATCACTTGGGGAATGTCAAACCAGCAAATGATTTGATTCAATATGAATTTAGTGATTATGGTCCCTGAACTATAGTGAGAGGCGTGGTCTCCACCCATTTGTGAAATATTTAATCATGGTAATGATGAACAAATGTCCATTCATCTATGGGGGAGATATCTTCCCCACCAGATCTAACCCCTAGGTGGAAAAGGGCTAAGGGGTAACGATTGGTTGTAAATCTCTTGTCGATGTGTGGTGAACATGAGCATAAGCCTAAAATTTTGGACACCTCTTTACGAATTTAATTGCATCCCCTTGTAAACATGGTCATAAGTATCCCATCCTATGTATTTTCCTTGTTGTGGCGTGACCACCAAAGTGTCCTCCATAGATTCCTCTATGACACTCTAAGATCTTACGCGCTTCTCCTTTGTCAATGCACTAAAGCAACATTCTGTCCAGGGCCCTTCAATAAAGCACATCATCTATTAAAATGTATCTTGTAGTGAGGACACATAATTGTCTTTTTCCCAAGGGGTCATATTTTTTGGGTAAGTCTTGTTTGCAACATAGTTCATAATATCTCTATACTAATATGAAGCAGCATACTTCTCGAGATCAACGACACAAATTTCTTCATCGGGGAAATTTTTGTCCACGAGCTCCTATTGGGGAACTGGATTATCTGCTAACCAATCTAGTATTATCTATCCTTTGACTGCTTTTTGATTGACGTAAGTTAATTCAAACTCACTCAATAAGGTTATGAATCGGCCATCTCTTCTTGAGAGCATGGGCTGATTTAAGAAAGTTCTCAATTGATCAAACTGTATCATAACCTTAGTTTCTTGATTCAACATGTAATGTTGCAACCTTCAAGTCACAAAGACTATGGCTAGACACTCTTTTTCAACTTGGGTGTAGTTCTTCTCATATTCCAACAAGGTTTGACTTATGAAATAGATGGCTCTTTCTCTCCCACCTTCATCTTCTTGAGCTAGCATGCATGCTACAGAGATATCGGTTGCTCAAAAGTATAGGATGAAGGGCTTATCATGTTTTGGTGGCATCATTGTGGGCAGATTTAGTAGGAATTTCTTCACTTGCTCAAACATGTTTTGATAGTCTACCATCTAGGTTATGCCAACTTGCTTTTTCAATAACTGATTGATTGGATGAATTTTGAAGGTCATGTCTGGTATGAATCATCTAATCACGCCTAGTTGTCCTAAAAAGGCTCTTACAGCTATCACACTCATTGGTGGGGTTGAATTTAAGACTGCTTTGACCTTAGCTAGGTTGACGTCTATTCCTCTTCATAAAACAATGTATCCAAACAACTTTCCTACTGTGACTCTGAAAACACATTTTTTAGGATTCAACCTTACTTTATACACTTGAAGTCTATTAAAGATTTTGTGAAGGACCTCCACATGTCTTGACCTTTGTTCCAACTTAGCCAGAAGATCATCAAGGTAAGTTTCAACTATCTTGTGGATATACTTGTGGAAGATATGTGTCATTGCCCTTTGGTAGGTTGCTCCTACATTCTTCAACCTGAATGACATGACTATGTTTAACATAAGGTTCCCCAAGGGGTGGTGAATGTTGTTTTGTTTTTGGTCAGCTTCTGCAATCTTAATCTAGTTATATCTTGAAAATCCATCCATGAGAGAAAGGATCTCGTATCCTATCGTCGAATTAATGATTTGATCAATGGATGGTAAAGGGAAATCATTTATCAGGCAAGATTGATTAATGTCTCTAAAATTGAGGTATATTCGTATTTTTCCATTCTTCTTCAGAATTGGGACAATGTTTGACACCCAACTTGAATAGTCTACTGGTTTGATGAAACCAACGTTTAATAACTTTTTTAATTCCTCCTTCACCATTTCAGCCACTTATGGCTTTATGGGCCTTGGTTTTTGTTTTATAGTTTTTGCATCTGGTTTTGTCACTAAATTGTGCACCACAACTTTTGGGTCTAACCCTGGCATATCTGAATATGCCCATGTGAATATGTCAGAATATTCAATGAGGAATTATGTGTACTCTTCTAGTTCTTTGTCATTTAGTTCTTGTCCTAGCTTTAACATCCTAGGTTTTTTAGGTGTTCCAACATTGATGTCGATCATATCCCCAGTTAGGGATGGGTGTCCTTCCTCAAAATTTTGAGGAGCAGGTGGTAAATCTGAGTTTGCATCAATCTAGAGGATTTTTTTCTCATTCCCAAAATAGTCCTCTGGGTGAGGGAGGAGCATGTATCGTTTCTTGTGGTATACTCTTGGAAGCCCATCATAAGGATGTAAATACTTGAGGATGGCTTCGTTGTTCTTAGCATAGTCTCAAGTTGGTCTCTCTTCTTGACCCATGGCATAATTCAGGATATTTGGTAACTCTTCTCTTTCTAATAATGGTTCTCCATGTACTGAAACAGTGTATTCTAAATTTTGCAATTGGGCATGTGGCAAGAATTATGAGGTTGATGTGGCCATTGGGTCTGCCACCTAATTTTCTTCTCTGGGTATGGATTTTATGGAGAATAAGTCAAAGGATTGAACCAACTTCTTGATGGTTTCCTTATAGGGTCACAATCATTTTGATTGTGTCTCGTAATTTGCTACAACTTGGTTGATTATTAATTAAGAATCCCCAAAGGCATAAATCTTCTTGATCCCCATTCTCATGGCTAGCATGATTCATAGGGATAGGGCTTCATACTCAACGATGTTGTTTGTGCAAAATAAGTCTAGTCTGAAGGTGAAGGAGAGGACTTTTCCTTCAGGAGATGTCAATATTATGCCTATCCCTACCCCAAGTTTACAACTAGCTCTGTTGAAATGTAGGGTCCATAAACTTTGATGGTTTTGTGATTGAGATGTTTCTCCAAAATCATATTGGAAGTTCATTTTTCCTCTTTTTCATCTCCTTCTTCAATGATTTCAATTGTTCCAACCAAGAGGTTTTTAATATCCCATTCGTCGATACATGGAATGGCTCCTAAGCCAAATGGTGCATGGGACTTGGTCGTATGTGGATCAAAGGGGAATTCTCTAAGATTGTCCATTCTTTGATAGGATATGTTGTGAGTGCTTGCATTTGTTTGGATATCTTGAGCTTCTTCTTTCAGTTTCTCTTGCATCTTTAACCTTTTGTCTTTTTCTTCCTACTCCTTTCAATAAATATTAAAAGGATCAGGGTTTTCTTTGACAATGGTGACCTTTCCTAAATGATGGAAATGGATTTCTTGAAACAAAGTGGAGGTGATGTACTTCATGGCATGAATCCAAAGCCTTCCAAGGATCATATTCTAATTGGTTTCTCTATTGATAACATAGAAATATGTAGAGAAGGTTTTACGCATCAGAGTGAGTGATAGATTGATTCTTCCAATAGTTTGAATGTCATGACTATATTATATCCTCAATGTTGTAGTTTGTTGTCTAATTCCCATTTTGCTATATCCCATTCTTCGTAGGAATGATATCAGTAAAAGGTTGACTGTCGATCCCTCATCTACCACTACTCTTTTTATAATGACCTCTTCGACTTGAATTTGTAAGTATAGAGGTGAAACCTTTTTCTTACTTCCTTCATTTTGGGGCAGTTTGGAAACATCAAATGTGAGAGGAGGTTATTCCTCTTATGTCAAGCATCCTACTTCCAATACTTCCAGGAATGTCTTGCAATGTGAGGGAGAGTCTCTCAACAAATTTATCACTTGTGAGAAGACATTTTTAGTTTGATCTATTTGTTCTTCCTCATGGATCACAAACACTTCTTGGTTTAGTTCTACATGATTGGAATTTTTTTTATTGGCCTTCCCTTTCTCAATTTGAGGTTCCTTCTCCTTTCTTTGGGATTGGAGGAGTTTGAGGAAGTTTTTTTGTTGATCTAGAGTAAGTTTGGAGATAGCTTTATTGTATCCATAACAAGTCTTTGTTTCATGACCCTTTGTTCCGTGGAACCAACAATAAGCATTGGCATCATATGAGGGTCAGTTTGATCCTTGATTTCCTTTTTGTCACCATTTTTCATTGCTAGGATTACTTTTTATGACATTAATATCTTTCTCTTGAGACACATTGGATGTGGTCTTTTATGTACCCTTGGGTATCCTATGTTTTCCATTGGTGTCATAAGTTTTTCAACCACTATCGATGGTGGCTTGGTTAATCCTCAAAGGACTTTCCAATGCTTCTTCATAGGATTTGTATGGCAATTTTTGAACATCTTCTCTCATGTCCTTGTTAAGGGCATGTAAGAAGAGGTCGCATAGTTCTTGGTGATCCATGTTTGGAGCACTAGTCAAAGAGTAAATAACTTGCCACCATCAAGTGACAAAGTGGGATACAAATTCATTTGGCTCTTGTTTCATTGTGAGGAATTCTCTGATCCCTATTTTAATGAGTTTATTCATGTTGAATGCCATGAAAAACTCTCCAATTAGTTGTCTGAATGAATGAATTGAAGCTTCTAGTAAGCAATAGTACCAATCCAGAGCTATGCCTTCAAGAGTTTTTAGAAATATCTTTGCTACAACCTCATCCCAAGGGAGGAGTTCTCTTATCACCATGTTTTACACTTTAATGTGGGAGTTCAAATCTCCTTCTCCCTTGAACTTCAGGAGATCTGGTAGTGGCTGGGGTAGTTGCATGCTTCTTATGTTTTGGTTGATAGGTTCTTTCAAATACTCAAGCTATGTTCCTAGGAAGGCACTTTGAGACTACAGGGTTGATAGCAATAGCCCTGTAGGTGGGTTTTGATAACCCATTGTTGGATTTGTTTGATTGTTTTAAATAGGAGGATTCCCATTCAAACATGTATCATTACTGGCATTTTGTGAATAGTAATTAAGGTAGGGGGATTTTTAAATGCCTCTGGTCCTGTTCATGAGATTTTTGCCTTCTTTCTAGATCAACTTGCTCTGCTTCCAAAATTCTAATCCATTGCACTAGAGTTGTGACTAAGTCTGCAGGAGTTGCAACTCTAGGTATTTCTTTGTTTCTAGGATTTTCTCTTCGAGTATTTCCATGGTGATATGCTTCTTCTCATGTAGCATTCTCTCTTTGCTCTTCTTGCAAGGTAATTCTCAATGCCTCTTGAGCATCTCTGGCTTCTTGTAAGTATTTTTCTAATCACTTGACTCATCAAGATGAGTACTTGATGTGCTTATGGAAGGTTGATCGGGTTGATGTATTTCTGACCTTATCCTTCTAGCTTTATGTGGCGCATTTGGTATGGCCAGATTGTTTACCAAAGATGGGTTGTTGAAAGATAGAGAAGGCTTAGATTCTCTTTGATCTTGTTCATAATCAGAATCTTCATAGTCATAACAATTGGTAATTGGTGCATCAGGATGCAGCGGTACATACCTATCAAAAGGAGTTTCTGGTTCCCTTGTGGGAATATTCCCTTGGTTCAAGTTAGGTTCTATTATGTTCAAGGGTTCCATAGATACCACAAAAAAAATGGAATAGATGATGGTGAAGGCTATAGAAGCTAAAGCAGTTATGCAGAGTAGCGTGAAAATGTTTCAAAGATTTTGCTCAATGTTTTGAAGCATTTGAAATGGGAACGCAAAATTACTCATCCTAGAAGGATTTGCAATTTTAAGTTGGGTTCATCAAAATATGTGGTGAAGCTAACATCATATGTGACAATGAAATGAGATCCAAATAATGGGAATGCAAAAAACATAACCAGACAGCTTTACTCTTCACATCAAGTTCACCAAAATATGTACGCTCAAAATCGTGACTCTGGTTGCCTAAGGTTGTCAGGTCAGATTTCGGCATGCACATGGACCCTTCCCTCCTTTCCATGGGGTGATCCACCACGTCACTCTCACTCTCATGGAAGTTGCTAGTCAAGAGGAGGTGAGACACGGCAGGGGTCTAGCTCATTGGAGAGCTAGACTTCACAGAGAGGGGTCGGCAAGTTCTGTGGCCTTTGTTGTTGTGTGCTAAGTTGAATATTTTGTTCGATGGTAGTTGTTTTTGAGATAACCCTATAACCCAAAGGGTCACTAGTTTCTCTTCTCCTATTGGGGTTTCTTCTATTCCACCTTTGTGTGGGTAAGCAGTTTCTTTCATTTATGTCCTCTTGTCTCTCAATTCGTTGAATGAATTCTCCTTGTATTTGGAGTTGTCTTTGTTCTTCTATTAATAAGAGGACAAATGGATCTTGTTGTGGTAAATTAAATGTCTCCTACTATTGTCATGGATTGATTTCCTCAATCTAGTTGAGGATAGCCCTTACCAACTCACCTCTCACTCCTAGGCTAAATGTGTGATGACCACCCTTAACTAGACTTAGGGTTTTGACCTAGGGTTTGGTTATGCTGTGACTTGTTTTTACCTCATGATGGTATTGAGGGTTTGCAATTTATCTTTTTCTAGGGTTTCTATATGCATGCAAAGCTAAATGAAATGCAAACATGTTTTTGTACTTTTTAAGTAAAAAGTGCTCTTTAATCTATGAAAGGGAAATACAAATGCAAGATAATATGATATTTCCTAATGCAATTTTAACCTATGTTTTTGGGTTTTTGATTGTTTTGAAGTAATCTAATATGAAAAAAGGAAATTGTTTCTTTAAATAATCTAGATCTAGGAATATGAAAACAATTATTCTAACATGCAAGATCTAACTATCAAGGAAAAAGCAAAGATTTACTATTCCTAAGAGCAATTTTTGGTTTTCTAATTACTATGAATTAAATAAAGCAATAAAGGAATCTAAAAGAATGAAAATTTGTGTGACTCCACTACCCTTAGAAATTCTTGATGTTGGCAACCTCAAGTCTTTTGAAGTAGTGGGAAGACCTCTTGACAACAAAATAACACAAAGAAGCAAAAAGATGCTTGTTGAAGTTTGAAAGAGCTCAATGAGAGCTTTGGTTGAGCACAATGGCGTTGAATGAAGCAATGTAACAATGTTTGGTTGAACAATGAATAAAGCAAAAGGCACCTTCATCTTGTAAGAGCATTAGAATGCTAATTTGGAGAGAAAAAACTAGCAAGAGTTGTGTACACAATGAATTTGCCTCCCTTTGTGCTTGAGGGAGGGGGTATTTATAGGTTTGAAGAATGGGATTGATTAAGAAGTTAACTCATTTGATTGATGAGTTAACAAGGATTGATTGGGGAATTAACAAGGTTGATTACCCATTGAACTCAGCGAACTATGGAGTAGTGTAAGTGATTTCTAGAAAAACTGTGTTTGCTTTTTTGTCTCAACGTTTCGGATCACACTCCATGATCCATCATCAAGAGGAAAGGAAGAGAATGCAAATGAGTTTGACTTGCAAAGAGGTTTCTAAAAAAGAGAGAATAGAGGTAGGCACAGAAGATGAGGAAAGCTAGAGGAGACCCATAGAGGAGAAGCAAAGAGTAGATAAGAATCCAAGTAAATAAATTAAAAATAAAATAATAAAAGGAAGATAAAGAGAGAGAACCTCAAAGAGTAAAAACAAACAAATAAAACTAGTTGTAAGGCAAGAATAAATATAACTCTATAAGTCTATATATATATAACCTTAAATAAATTAGTAAAAGCAAGTAATAAAGAAAATATATCTATGTATTATGTAGCACTAAAATTGTAAAAAGGTTAGCACATGAATAATAAAGACTATCAAAATGAGTAATTATGCAATTATAACCCTAAGAGTAAAAATGCTAAAATAGTAAGCAAGAGAGGAAACAAGAGGTGGGTGCAATTGAGAGATTAGAGTGAGAGGAGATGAGAGTTTGGATGAGAGAAAATGTACATGAGGGGGAAGTAAGATAGAGAAAAGATGTAAAACCAAGAAAGTGAGAATGCAAAAGTGAGAAGAGGAAAAAGGAAAAGGAGGAGAAAATTGAAGAATGAAGAAAAAATATATACATATGTATATAAAAACCTAAGAGAGATGCAAAGAAAGAAGAATTGTAAATGCACAAGAGGGATCACTAAAAAACAAGAGACATAAATGAGAAAGAATGGAAAAGCAAGAGAGAGATAGGGGTAAAAGAGAAAAGAGGATAAAAAAGCTTAGGGATGAGGCAAGAAGAGCAAGGAGTAAAAAATTACATATACATGAAAAAGGAAACAAAATTCTAGGGATAATAATAAAATAAGAATACAGAAGAGACAATATATAAACTTCTAAATATAAATATAAATATAAGAAAATATAAGGAGGAGATTTATATATAAAAATACCAAAGATAATATATATGTGAAACAATTATAAATAAGAAAAAATAAGAATGAGAATAATTAAACAAATTAAGAATATAATTAAGAATGTAATGTATATATAAGAATATATATGAAACAAAAAACAAACTAAAAATACAAAAATAAGAATATGGAAAAAAATTATAAAAATAAACATAACTATAAGAATATTTATGGAAGTAACATATATATAATATTCCTTCATAGCTATTCTTATAGTAATAAAAATGACAATAATAATAATAATAATAATAATAAATTAAAAACAAAAAATGAGATAAATATAAAAGTGAAAAGAATAAAAGAAGAAGAGAAGGAAGGGAAGCCTGAGTAAATGTTCCATGAGAGTTAAATGCATAAGTACCAACATAACCAAGCTTAAAAAAGCATATGTAGATCCTCATGTGTGAGCTTATAAAAGTAAATACTACTGAAAGAGATGAAGAAGAAGAAAGGAGGATAGACAGACCAATGAGAAACTTAAAGGAAGAAGAAATTGAACAAGGCAAATCAAGTAAAGAGAGAGAGAGAGAGAGGAAGGTTAGTGACCACGAGGAGAACACCGAGAACATGACCTCAAGGTGAGAAGACGAGATAGAGAAAGAAGAAAAGGAAGAAAAAGAAGAGGAATGATGAGAAGAGAGGGACAAGGGAAAGGTAGGGATAAGTGTGAAGGGCAAGGATGAGGTATGCAGGAAGAGGAAGGACGGGAAAGAGAGAGAAGTTGTAAGGATGGTCAAGAGGAGAGGGGGAATGAGAACATGAGGGTGGGGAGAAAAGGAGAAGAGAAAGAAAAGAGGAAAAGGCTAAGGCATGGTCAAAGGGGTAGGTAGGAGGAGGTCACAGTTGATTCAGAGGGTGGATGTTGATGTTTGAGGGAGTTGATAAGAGGGTTCCAAGATTGGCTTAGGTTCCACCCCTCATCCCTATTGAGGTTGGTTAGGTGGTTTCTGATGAAGATAGCCTCTTTGAGTTTTCTCTTGAATAAATTGTCTTCTTTGGCAAGGACGAGGGTGTCTTCCAAGAGAATGTGATGCTTGGTGCTAGAAGAGTGATCAACAAGGGCTGATTTTGTGACTCTTTCATGTCTAATGTCTGCGCTATGCTCTTTGATTCTCATACAAATGGTTCTCCCTATCTCACCAATGTATGGGGTACCACAAGAGCAATCTATTTTATAGACACCTGAACTTAAGAGACTATCATTGGGGTCTTTAGTTGAAGGGATAAGGTTACGAATGGTAAAAGAAGGTTTGAAGGCACAACAGAGACCTTTCTTGTGAAGGATTTTGGCAATTTTATTAGAAATACCTTCAACAAAAGGTAGGGTGGTACTGAATCCACGATCAGAGTCTCAGATGGGAGGTTTGGAATTAAGGCAAGTTTGGGCTTGCTTAAATGCTCTCTTGATCCATTTGTTGCAGTACCCGTTAAGTTTGAAAACTTTGGTAAGGTGGGATAGTTCTTGGTTAATGTGATCATTATCACAGATGTGGAAGGCTCTAGTTGCTAAGGTGTTGAGGACACTAGTCTTGTGGTTGGGGTGGTAGTGGGAGGAAGCAAGGAGATATAGGTTAGTATGTGTGGATTTCTTGAAGACACGGCAACCAAGGGAACCATCTCCTTTTCTGATGAGAAGGATGTCTAAGAAAGGGAGTTGGTGATCAGTTTCAAGTTCTTTGGTGAACTTGATGAAAGGGGCAATGTTATTGAGGTGATTGTGGAAGATTTCAAGTTGCTTAGGGCCGTGTGGTCAACAAATGTTGGTATCATCTACAAAACACTTTCACCAAGTTGGTTTGAGAGGGAAAGAATTCAAGGCAAGCTCTTTGAAGTGCTCCATGTAAAGGTTGGCAATGACAGGGGATAAGGGGGATCCCATGGTGACTCCATCAGTTTTCTCATAAATCACACCTTGGAAGGTGAAGAATGTGGATTTTAAGCAGAGTTTAACTAGTGAAGTAATTTCTTCATTGGTCTTTTACCTGACTAGTGCAATGGAGTCATGGAGAGGGACTTTGGTGAAAAGGGAAACTACATCAAAACTGACAAGAATGTCCTCATTTTTTACCTTCTTATCTTTGATGAAGTCAACGAAATGGGTCGAGTCCTTGATGAAGGAGGAAGATTTACCAGTGAGAGGGGAAACCAACTTTACTAAGTAGGTAGCTAGTTTATAGGTGGGAGAATGGGTAGTGTCAACAATTGGTCTCAAAGGAATATTGGACTTGTGAATTTTAGGTACACCATAAATGTGTGGTGTGACTTCTTTATTAGGCATGAGATGGTTTTTGGTTTAGTCATCAAAGGAGGAAAGAGAGATGGCACTTTTCACTTGTTTAATTTTATTAGAAATACCTTCGAAGAAAGTTAGGGTAGTACTGAATCCACGGTCAGAGTCTCGGAAGTCAAAAGTGCCATCTCTCTTTCCTCCTTTGAACAAAATCCTTCACAAGAAAGGTCTTTGTTCTGCCTTCAAACCTTCTTTTACCATTCATAACCTTATCCCTTCAACTAAAGACCCCATTGATAGTCTCTTAAGTTCAAGTGTCTATAAAATAGATTGCTCTTGTGGTACCCCATACATTGGTGAGACAGGGAGATCCATTTGTACGAGAATCAAAGAGCATAACGTAGACATTAGAAATGAAAGAGTCACAAAATCGGCCCTCATTGATCACTCTTCTAGCACCAAGCATCACATTCGCTTGGAAGACACCCTCGTCCTTGCCAAAGAAGATAAGTTCTTCAAGAGAAAACTCAAAGAGGCTATCTTCATCAAAAACCACCTGACCAACCTCAATAGGGATGAGGGGTGGAACCTAAGCCAATCTTGGAACCCTCTTCTCAACTCCCTCAAGCATCAACATCCACCCTCTTGATCAACTGTGACCTCCTCCTACCTACCCCTTTGACCATGCCTTAGCATTTTCCTCTTTTCTTTCTCTTCTCCTTTTCTCCCCACCCTCATGTTCTCATTCCCCCTCTCCTCCTAACCATCCTTGCAACCTCTCTCTCTTTCCCATCCTTCCTCTTCCCGCATAACTCACCCTTGCCCTTCACACTTATCCCTACCTTTCCCTTGTCTCTCTCTTCTCATCCTTCCTCTTCTTTTTCTTCCTTTTCTTCTTTCTCTATCTCATCTTCTCACCTTGAGGTCATGTTCTCAGTGTTCTCCTCATGGTCACTAACCTTCCTCTCTCTCTCTCTTTACTTGATTTGCCTTGTTCAATTTCTTCTTCCTTTAGGTTTCTCGTTGGTCTCTGTCTATCCTCCTTTCTTTTTCTTCGTCTCTTTCAGAGTATTTACTTTTATATGCTCACACATGAGGATCTACATATGCTTTTTTAATCTTTTCCTTTTTTACTTGCCTTTTCTTGGTTATGTTGGTACTTATGCATTTAACTCTCATGGAACATTTACTCTGGCTTCCCTTCCTTCTCTTCTTCTTTTATTCTTTTCACTTTTATATTTATCTCATTTTTTGTTTTTAATTTATTTTTATTATTATTATTATTATTATTGTCATTTTTATTACTATAAGAATAGCTATGAAAGAATATTATATATATGTTACTTCCATAAATATTCTTATAGTTATTTTTATTTTTATAATTTTTTTCCATATTCTTATTTTTGTATTTTTTAGTTTGTTTTTTGTTTCATAAATATATATATATATACATTACATTCTTAATTATATTCTTAATTTGTTTAATTATTCTTGTTCTTATTTTTTCTTATTTATAATTATTTCACATATATATTATATTTGGTATTTTTATATATAAATCTTCGCCTTATATTTTCTTATATTTATATTTATATTTAGAAGTTTATATATTGTCTCTTCCATATCTTTATTTTATTATTATGCCTAGAATTTTGTTTCCTTTTTCATATATATGTAATTTTTTACTCCTTGCTCTTCTTGCCTCATCCCTAAGCTTTTCTATTCTCTTTTCTCTTTTACCCCTATCTCTCTCTTGTCTTTCCATTCTTTCTCATTTATGTCTCTTATTTTCACTGATCCCTCTTGTGCATTTACAATTCCTCTTTCTTTGCATTCTCTCTCAGGTTTTTATATACATATTTATATATTTTTTCTTCATTCTTCAATTTTCTCCTCCTTTTCATTTTTCCTCTTCTCACTTTCTTGGTTTTACATCTTTTATCTATCTTACTTCCACCTCCTATACATTTTCTCTCATCCAAACTCTCATCTCCTTTCACTCTAATCTCTCAATTGCACCCACCTCTTGTTTCCTCTCTTGCTTACTATTTTAGCATTTTTACTCTTAGGGTTATAATTGCATAATTACTCATTTTGATAGTCTTTATTATTCATGTGCTAACCTTTTTACAATTTTAGTGCTACATAATACATAGATATATTTTCTTTATTACTTGCTTTTACTAATTTATATATATATATATATATATATATATATATATATATATATATATATATATATATATATATATATATATATATATATATATATATATATATATATATAGAGAGAGAGAGAGAGAGAGAGAGAGACTTATAGAGTTATATTTATTCTTGCCTTACAACTAGTTTTATTTGTTTGTTTTTACTCTTTGAGGTTCTCTCTTTTTATCTTCCTTTTATTATTTTATTTTTAATTTATTTACTTGGATTCTTATCTACTCTTTGCTTCTCCTCTAGCTTTCCTCGTCTTTCGTGCCTACCTCTATTCTCTCTTTTTTAGAAGCCTCTCTGCAAGTCAAACTCATTTGCATTCTCTTCCTTTCCTCCTGATGATGGATCATGGAGTGTGATCTGAAACGTTGAGACAAAAAAGCAAACATAGTTTTTCCAGAAATCACTTGCACTATCATCATAGACTGTGGAAATATCATGTCTACAATAACTATGAAGTGATAAATCAATAATAGCTTATCACTGAAGAGGAATTGGAGTTGAGAGGATGCATGAGATTGATTGAGTTGTTAATTTTAGATCAAATGGAGTTAATTATGCATGTGTGGGTGCATGAAATAGTTAACTCTATATTAGGCATCAAAAATCATGTGAACTGGAAGAAAAATGAGTGAAAACAAAGCTAATTTGAGTGAGAAACTCAAGTTTTTTCATGACTAGAAACATGATAGGGTCACCCCTTGGTGACCATGGGTCGTCTAGGGGAGATTCAGGCAAGACAGGGTTTTCTGATTAACTGCATGGTGGGAAATGATAGAAGAGAGGAAAAGGAGGTGTTCTTCCTTCGAAAATAGGTCATTCGTGTGCAAGAATTCAAATCTCCACTTGCACTTGCAGGATCTCTTGGGGGAGATCTGGAATAATAGGGGAAGGTTTGGATTGGTTGAGCAAAACTAAAGACTGAAAGTGGGAGATGGATAGGGGGGACCTCTAGAAGGCTTCTAGGGGGTGCAGAGGATGAAAAACATAGGGGAAAGGTGACAATTCACCTACAAGATGCTTACAAGGCTTAGGAGCAAGGTTGAAAGCTCAGAAAATATAAATCAACAAGTGTCACAAAAAGTGTCAAAAAATGTCGTAAACATGGAGAGAGAGAAATCAATAGAGAGGAAACAACACAAGACAAGAAAGAAGACACGGAGGACATTATTTCATGCTTACATGTATGTGACAAGGATTAAAATCATCATAGGGGTCCTCATGGAGGTTGTACGTGATTTTTGTTCTTACATCTCCATGCACTTTGTTTATCTTGGGTCTCACCTTGGTTACACTCGGTTCTAAGATCTCTATAGTATAGCCCCACAATTATACTCAATTTCTGAATCTATAGTATAACCTTGGCTCTTAATGTGATTACTTTCATGCATTTCTTTTATCATGTGAAGTGGTTATTATTTTAGAGAAAATTCTAACCTCTCTTCTTGTAGGAAATTGTGTGTTTGTGGGAACATTCGGCGATCGTAAAGTACGTGTCACCTTTGGGAGAATGGGCTTTGTGTAAGCTCTTGTTCCCTTGTGTGTTTTCTCTCTACCTTAACATGCTTGATATTGGTACATGATGTCAACCACCTTAAGGTGGGGGCATATAAGGTAAGTTGTCTGATGATTTTGATACTAATGAAGCATGTTTGTAAGCCCTTTGCGGAGGCAGGGTGTTGTGTCTCTGGCGCAAGTGCACATATTTATTCTATATTGCAATCATTAAGCCCTCTACGGAGATGGGATATTGTGCATATCCTTTTATTCAAATTCCTCTACGAAGGCGGGGATGGTGTATCTCTTGAGCTAGTGCACATCCTTTTTATTTTAAAAGTCCTCCGAGTAGGCGAGGTTGGTGTATCCTCCTTTAAGTGTGTCTTTGGCGGTTGTTGTGACATAAGCCCAACCGTTAGGTGTGCCTGTAATGTGCCTGAGATGGTGGGGGCTTAGCAATAAGTTCCTTCCATCACTTTGTTTTTCGTGCTTTAGATGTATAGTATATCTTTGGCATGTTATACGACACTCATGTTTTTTGTGTGTCTTCCATGTGTTTGTTCCCAAGTATAGTCCAAAGAGCGTGGTGAAATTCCCCTCCTATGATTTGGGATTTGTATGGAGTGTTTGTTCTCAAGTGTAGTCCAAAGAGCATGGCAAAATGCCCCTCCTACACTTTGAGATTTGTGTTGCGTGTTTGTTGCCCCATATGTAGTCCAAAGAGTGTGCCAAAATGCCCCTCCTACATTTTGGGTTGTGCATTGCATTTTTACTCTCCATGTATCTGTATTCATTTATATATGTGAAAATGAAAAAGAAATAATCACTACATTCACTGTCTTCTCTGTGTTTTGTGTACCTTTTACTGTCTTCTCCATTTTTTGCATGCCTATTACCACCTTCACTGTGTTTGGCATGTCTATGGCGTGTTTTCTCTAATGTCTACCTGAGACTGGGGGCTAGAGATAGTTCCTTAATCTTTGTGTATGCATTAGCTTCAAGTGTCTGGCGTGTTTGTTGTGTTTTCACCTACTTTAATGCATGCACGGGTCATGTGTTCATACATACATTAAAGTGGGGGCTAAATGTTATGTTGTAAAATGTCTTCCTAGGACTTTTACCTCCTAAGTTTAGCTCTCGGGTCCCTCATTTTGCATCTTGCATGTTCATTTTGACCCCTGATGAAGAATCCCTAAAAACCTATGTCAAATGGGGCTAAGGGGACCTTATTGAGCTGAATCCTACCTTGAAAAAGGGGCCCAAGGCTTGGGCACTCACGCCGTAGTCCTACCCTATTTTAGGCAAGTCCTAAATTTAAATGTCAATTATGTGACCGTTAAAAGGTTTCATTTCTGACATCTTAAGTTTGAATTACAAAATTAAAGTGAGAATGCATATATAAGTATGTTTAGGGATTCATTTGCAAACTAGAAGATGATGAACTTTTGGTTAACTTATGATTTTAGAGCATTCAAGATATTCATTGTTGTAGAGCAGAATGTTGTTGTTGTGTTTGTGATTATAGATTTAGCTTCATCTTCGCATGTGTTGAAGTATTTTTATCTACATGTGAGCTACAACTCTGAGGTGATATCTATTTGTGTTGGATCAATCATTTATCAAGTTTATCAATTTGTTTTGCCTATATCCCATAGAGATATGCACACTTTTTTCTAACAATGGTGTTTGGAAGACTTGAATGTGCTTCTGGGGCTTGACTGAGGAAAGCTCCTAAACACCACAACCCCCAACCCTATTCTCTATGATTGTAGGCTATAGGTGGCATATCTGAAGGAGTGGAGTTGTAGGATCCTAGAACAAAGTATTTATATCTCATATCTCTGAAGAAAAGAAAGACCTGGACTTGGGTGCCTTACACCAAGGACTCCCAGATCTCTAAAACATAAATCTCTAGAATAGCAGAAACAAGTTTTAGACATCTTTTGGGATTCTCAATAGAAAGCTGCACCTTGGGCATGGGTACCTGCTCTTTAGCCCTTGGCTTTTCTGCATCTGGAATATCAAAGTTTGGTATGTATATACTTTGAATATTACATCTCTCTCTGCGAGCATTTGTCATGATTTATCTATTTGTGTTATGATTTTGCATAATTTGGGTTTCTAGCATAATTAGGCTTTAATAAATCAATTAATCAGTAAATTCCAAGTTTCCATAGCATTACAAGTGACACATCAACCTGTAGGAAAATCCTCTTGCAAAAGTTGTGATTCAACTCAGAGGGATGTCCTTGAATGTTTGTAGTGAAAGGAGGATCTAGCTATCTACCTTCTTCCCCCTTTTCCTATTAAACACCAAGTATGAAGAACACTTTAGCATAGAAGATCAAAGCATGTGAGCAAACTTGCAATATCCATCTAGGTGTAAAATGAATTGTAAAACTCCTTTATATATGCATTCCCACTCACCAACGACACATAAAACCAAATGGGGCTTACATGTACAAACTACGGAGGTGTTCTAAGCTGACATCAGAAGAGAGTGGTTAAAGAACCCATCTGGGATTGGGGCACTCAGGTGCCCTAGTCTTTTAGCTCCACAAAATCTTAGGAGTGTCAAATGTCATGGGCTTAGGCTAGTCTTATGTTTATTCTATCAGGTTTATTCACCAGGATCGAGATTTTATCATTTTAGGCACAAAAAGGGTGTGAAAATAGGTCCTGATTAATAAAGGTAACATTTTAGGTCCAACCAGGTGCTAAACTAGGTGTAAAATGCTAGTGTACATATTTTACTCTATAATAGCCCCCACAAGATAAAATTGCAAAGAAAGGGACACAAATCCCTTATGATGACTCCTTACGGACCTTGAAATTTGATGGATCAAAGTCAAAACAAGGGTGTGGGTTTAGAGTTGAATTAATTAATTCAAAAGGAAATTCATTGTTTGCATCATATAGATTACAGTTCACCTTCACTAATAATATAGCTAAATATGAAGCCTTGATAAGAGGATTGCTTTTGGCACACCAAAACGGGGTTAGATTGTTCCAAGTGCATGGAGACTCGAAGTTAGTAATCAAGTAGGCCAGAAGTCAATATGCATGCCATGATAAGAGATTGACAGCTTATAGAAATAGGGTCTAAGACTTGATAGAGCATTTTAATGCATTCAACATTAAGGTTGTCCCTAGGAAAAAGAACCAGATTGCATATGCTCTAGTAGTTTCTACAAGCACATTAGAGCCCATGACTAAATCCAAATTGAAAAGATTCTCAGTGTAGTTGGTGTGTGTCCCAGTAGTTCCTAACAACATTAGAAATTTCTAGATATTTAAAACTGATAAACATATTTTAGATTTTATTACTAATTCAAGAGTTTTTGAGACTCATATAATAGATGAGATTGAAAGGAACCCCTTTCAGTTGTGTGAGGATGGCATCATAAATTTTAAGACAAACAATATTCCCAAAGGGATGGTGGAACTAGAAAGGTCATTTGATTTAGACTTAATGGATAGACAATAGACATCAGTTAATGTGGAAGGAGCTAAGTGTGACACCTATAATTGTGGTGATGATCAATAGCTAAGAAATGGCTTTATAAGTAAAGCATGTACCCTAGAAGAGAGAGATGGCATAATTCAGACACTAAAAGACTACAGGGAAGTAATTGCATGGGGATATGAAAACTTGAAGACCTTTGACACCTCAATTGTCACTCATACTATCCCTTTGAAACCTAGCTCTAAACCTTTCAAATAGAGACAAAGGCTTGTGAATGCCTTGCTTGAGCCCCTAGTTTAGAAAGAAGTACAAAAATTGTTATCAATAATGATCATATTCCTAGTCAGAAATTCAACTTGGGTGGCTAACTTGGTCCCAGTTAAGAAGAAGAAGAGGGAAATTAGATTATGTGTTGATTTTCAAAACCTTAATGGAGCATTAGAGAAAGATAATTATCCACTACCCTCCTTGGATGAGGTGTTATAGATTGTTAATGGATCCCAAATGATGTCTTTCCTTGATAAATACTCAAGGTGTAATCAGGTGATGGTAAAAGAAGAGGATCAATTGAAGACTGCATTCACCTGCAAATAGGGAATTTATGCATACCAAAGAATGTCATTTGGATTGATCAATGCAGCTATCACTTTCCAATGAGCTATGACTATCACTTTCAAAGGACTAGTGGTTAAGTGTATCATTATTTATATGGATGACCTCACAATATTTTCAAAGAATAGACAAGATTATGTTTCAGATCTAAGGAAGATCTTCTAGAGATGCAAACAATATGGTATTTCCCTCAATCCCAAAAATTGTGTCTTTGGAGTTACTAAAGGTAAGTTGTTGGGTCACATCATTTCTGAAGAAGGTATCTCTGTAGACCCAAAAGGAGTTGAAGCTATTCAAAATATTTCTTTACCTAGGTAGTAAGAAGAAGCTCAAATCATTTTTTTGACAAAATTAATATATTCAAAAAATTTATCACCGGTTTTGCTGATATAGTAAAGCCTCTGAATGACATGCTCAAGAAAGATGATAAGATAGAGTGAAATGTAGAAGCTAAATAGGCTTTCTCTAAGATCAAGGACTCTATCTTGTGGGCTCCAATCTTAAACAATCCTTATTATAATATACCCTTCTACATTTATTTGTTTACTTTTGAAAATTCATATGTAGTAGTTTTGACTCAGAAGAAAGGAGAAGAAGATGAAAGACTAATTGCATTTATGAGTGCTCCTTTCAAGAATGCAAAAGATAGATACCCCTACATGGAAAAGTAGGCTTTTTCTTTGGTTAGAGTAGTGAAGAAATTTAGACATTATATTTTGAGAAGCAAGGTATATTCCATTATCTCAGACTAAGTTGTCAAATCTATGCTGATGCAAAATGAGCTAGGAGAAAGGTGTGGCAAATGGATGGTGATACTATAAGAATTTGACCTAGAAATACAACCCATGAAGTTAGTCAAAGGACAAGGATTGTCTAAATCGTTGGAAAATTTTAATTAATAGCTAGTATGTCAATAGTACTCAGTAGAGACCATTACCACCGATCCTTGGTTTCAAGACATAGTATACTCTCTACTGAACAACAGGTGCCCATAAAACTTAAATTCTACTCAAAGAAGGTCATTGAGAATCAAGAGTAGTAATTTTATGATCAAGTCAAGATTTCTCTATAGAGGGAATTATGAAGGGATCTATTTATGGTGTTTGAACAAAGGAGAAGAAAATTAGGTGATGACATTGAAGTTTCATGAGAAGTTTGGGACAAGACATGGCTCAAGGATACACATCAACATGTGAGGAAGTGCCACACATGTTAGATATCTTCTCATAGGGAAATAAATCTAGCTATTTCATTACAACCGGTATATGAGGTAAGGTCATTTTTCCAGTGGGGCCTTGATTCTATAGGCATGATTAACCCAAAATCTACTGCAAGACACAAGTTCATCTTCAAAACTATATATTATTTTACAAGATGGAGTGAGACCCAAGCCTATAAGAATGCACCGTAGAGATTGTAATCAAATTTTTGGAAGAATACATCATCACCAAGTTTGGAATGCCATTTTCTCTGGTATGTGATAATAGGGGCTGCTTTCTTTTCTGCTAAATTGTTGCAATGGGATTTTGAACATAAGGTAATTGTAAAATTTTCTTCAAATTATTATCTATAAGGGAATGGTGTGGTTGGATCTACAAATAAAAACTTAATAGATGTTATTAAGAAACTATTGAAAAGGAATCCTAGGGATTGTCACACTTAGATTAAATTTGTACTTTGAGTTGATAGGACTAAGATTAAGACCTGTTTGGGCACATCACCATACTAGTTAGTCTATGGGAATACTCATGTTTTCACTGTGAACCTAAAAATACCAACCTTACAATTTATGAAAGATTATCTAGGGGTTGAGGATAAAATAGAGGCAAGGTTGTTAAACCTAATGGGTTTAGAAGAAAAAAGGGATGTTGCACTAGAACATTTTTTGAGACATCAAGTAGTGGTCAAGAGATGGTTTGATAAGAGAGGAAAAGTTAAGGCCTTTAGAATAGCTAACTTGGTCCTTCTGTGAGATAAGACAATAGAAAGGAAGGGACATCACTCTAAATTTAATAAACTTTAGTTAGGCCCTTTCCAAATAACTAAGATCCTAGGGGAGAATGCTTACAGAATCAACTCCTTAACAAGAGAGCCTATCCCATTGCTAATCAATGGGTAGTATCTCAAACATTACTTCTCTAATTGCTAATCAATGGGTAGTATCTCAAACATTACTTCTCTAATTGAGGTTTGTGAAGGAGACTTCTTCCCTCTCTATACATGGTTAGGAACTAGTATTTTCTTTTTTTTTCTTATTGTTTTGTGAGAGTATGTGTGATTGTTTCCTTTTGCCTTCTTTTCTTGGTTTTTCCTTGCTGCATTGTTTGTTATCTGTATTACTATTCTATTCATTAAGTCTTGTCACCTCTTTGTTTTGACTTGAATATTGGTTTTCAATTTTGGGGTATCCTTATTTATTTCCTTGAATGAAGAGTGGGTTGGTGTTTGCGCCACCACCAACTATGGTGGCATATCCTTATTTTGGGTTAGCTACTCTAGGTTTCTTGAGGTTGCATGGGATGTGCTCTATTTGGTGTATGCTTTTTGTTTAGATCTGGGTATCTAGTGACTTGGTTGAAGCCTATGGGGAGATCTTATACCTTATACATTATAATGTTACTGAAGGAAGTTAAGGCTCATGGTTGTGGCTAGGTGTTGAGTGAAAAATCTAAAGGTCTATATACTGGACCCCACTATGATTCCCAACACAATGGTAAGCTTCATTTCTTATGACTTGAAACATCTTCAAGAAAGGGTGAGTTAAAAAAAACATCAAAAGAGAAGTAAGCTAAAATCAAGGAAATAAAAAGAAAATGAAAGGAAACAAAAGAAGATCAAAATAAAGAAAGATCAAGAAGATGATGTATCAGAAGAGCTCAGCTTCCTGGGTGATTCAAGTAACCTCTACCAGGGATATGGATGCTTGTATGGTAGTAGATCTATGCTTTGAGTGGGGTCATAGGGACAAACCCATCGGGGATATGGATGCCTGACCGATAGTGGGATAATGTCTAGGTGGTCAATTATTAGAGTTTATGTGCCTATTCTATATCAAGTGTGGCTTTTGATCATTTATTTGGGATGAGGATCAACTTTTGTAGCTCAATGTATGCTTTGTAATGATGGTCTTGACTAGCCCAAAGGCAAGGAATGAATACAATTGCACACACTTGGATCCTTCAGCAGTAAATGCTTTGTTCTAGCCTATCTTTACTCTATCAGTATCTTGCTACCTTTTGGTCACTCTTATGTCAGTCTTTGGTATTTTTGGTTAGTTGGACTAAGTTTTACTTCTTCAAATTCTAGCAATAGTGTTTTTCAAGTTGGGTCGCTATTTTTTGTGCTTCACACACATGCCCCATTTTGACTTAGCAAAATGAGGACCCCCTTTATTTTGCCTTTGCTTGATTTGGGTTGGATTTTGATTTGTTGCTTTTACTTTAATATTTTGCTTTTTTGTTATTTTTTTCTTAGTGTTGGGGTTTGTCATTTTGACATGATGGTAGAAGCATCCTCGAAACTCTGACATTTTCCCTTTGTATGTTTCATTTTCTTGTCTAGATGCTTATTGGCCTATCAGGGTTTGTCATTTTGGCATGATAATAGAATCACCCCCAACATCCTGATGTCTGAGGGTTAGCAACAGGCTTGTGCATCACCTTTGTCGAGTTATTGGAGTTGGTTGTTTTGGTGCAACTGTAAAAGAAACTTTGATATCCCAACACTTGGCAAGGGACTAGACCTAACTCTGACCTACCCTTGGCTTTGCATTAAATGTATTTTTCCCACATGTGTGAAATCTTTTTTTATTATTTTTACCTTAGTTCTTTTTCACTTATGCTTTTTATGATATCGTTTGAATGATGCTCTGGTGATTTGATCTCAACCACAAACCCTGTGTGAGATTGAACTTGCTAGTGTGTCTCCTGGAGGAGATCATGGTTTACTTTGTTCATGTTGTTGGCACATTGGATTCACTATTTTTCATTCTTCACATTTTCACTAGATAGGAGGATAATTACAAGCTTTTAATATATTTTAATGGCATTTTTTCTAGTAAAGTTGATATAATCTTTTCCTTGTGTGTGTTTTTCATGTTTGATTTTCCTTTGGGTTTGTTTCTTTTCAATTCTTTTGACTATTTGGCTTCATTTTAATTTCAAGCATTTCCCCCCCTTTGCTTTCCATTATTTGCCCATTTGAATCCATTTTCTTTTGTTGCTCACCTTTTGAGGTTGTTTTAGGTGATGTCATTTTTTTATTTTTTCTAGATTTCACAGTCTTTTATTTTTCCATGCCATTTTGGTATGAATCTCAGAGTAACCCCAATGATTGATCCCCAACATTGTACACTTACTAAACCTCTCGAGACCGACGAATCAAGCCTCCCTATTCTTGACTACTTTCTAGGCATGGGTTAGAGGAGCTACCTGATCTCTGATCCTTGACATTTTACACTTATGTAGTATTTCAAGATCTTGCGATTGGGCCCACTTGGTCTTGATTTCCATTTTGGTAGCTATTTGATGTTTTTTGTGCTCCTCAATTCCTATATTTGTTCCACTCTTAACATTCACCCTATCGAGAGTCAGGGTGCTCTTTATCCGAGTATTGTTTTGGTATGTGTTAGGAGGTATGTCAAACTCCTAATCCCTAATAATCTTACGTTAAACCTTTATGGGTCTGGGATGTCGGTATGTCTCTATCTAGTATGATTCTTGGGCATGGGTTATAGATTTATCTCAAGTCCCTGTGCTCAATGTGTTTATAGTATGAACTATCTTTTAGGTGGGTATCAAACCTTTTGGATTTTGACTTCCCCAAGACTGAGTTTTGACTCATCCCCAAAGCTCACTCATTTGCTCTGCTATACACTCTGAAATTGATACCTTTCTAGGGATAGGTTCTAAACTATGTATATGCAATCTTAATAAACCCAATGAGTACATGTAGGGGATTTGATTATATTTATGCTTCCTAATGGTATGTTGTATTTATCTTTGTAGAGATGCAAGCTGACCCACCACAAAAGTAGATGAAGTATGAATTTAAATTACACCATCCACCCTCAAAAATGTTCTCCATATACAACAACATTAAAGACACAGACTTGGGACATGTGAATGTCTAGAAGCTCTTACAAAGGGTCAACAAGGAGGGAGATAGGACCTTCCAATCACAATGCATGGAAAATTCAAGACTTATTCTAGCTACTGCCTTTCCAGTGTCTCTCTAATCTCTTGAATGTTTTTAGCCCATGTTTAATGATATGATTAGAGACAGAAGAAAGTATTTGTCCCTAATGGGTAGGTGGTGCTAGACATCATCTTGGATATGATTGAGAGGGTATTTGGACTCCCCACCTATGCTAAGTATGATAGGGTCAATATGAAAATTGTCCTTGTCTATTATGAGGTGAAGACAAAGACAAAAACTAACTTCATAATTCAGAGGAAGCAACTGTTGAATATGGAAAAGGTGTAACATAGAAGTGAATTCAAAGAATATGCTAAAGATGTCATCACACTTCTTAGTAGAGTGTATGGATATGCTAATGCCAAGGAGTTTCACCCTTGGATGTGCTCCTTCTATACGAAAATTATTGATGGTGTTATGTTGGAAAAAGTAACCTTGGGGGCTTTTTCCTCTTAAGGTTTAGCTCTTGGGTCCTTTAGAATGCATTTAGAGCATCTTGCATGATTTTGATGACTCCCAACAAGAAAACCTTGAAGTTTCATGGTAATTGGGACTTAGAGGATGCACTTAACATAAATCCTTCCTGAAATAGGGGGAGGACTTGGGCGCCCATGCCCTAGTCCTACCTTATTTTAGGTCGGAACAAATTTCAAAGTGTCAGTTTATGATCATTATTTAGGTCCTATGCTGACACGGTAAGTTTGAATTACGAAATTCTTAGAGGGAATGTTTGTAGTTGCATATATAAGCATTATTAGGTTATCATTTGTAAACTAGAGATGGATTTTGTGAACTTGTCGCTTATGTGAAAGTGATTCAAGGCATTTATTGTGTTGCAGAGCATAATTTGTGTTGTTCTTGTGTTTGTATTTACAGATTTATCATCCATCTCCTCATGGAATGAAGAGCATATTCCTTCCATGAGATCTTCAATACAAGGTAATATCAATTGTGTTTTATATCATTTATCATTTGGATTTTACCTCTATTCTACAGGGATACACACTCTTTATCTGACAATGGTGTTCAGAAGACTTGAATGTCTCTCTAGAGCTTGACTGAGGTAAACTTCTAAACACCACAACCCCCAACCCACTTTTCCATGATTGCAAGTTACAGGTTGCGAAAGCAAAAGAAGTAGAGTTGCAGGAGAGTAGTGCAGACTGTCAGAATTGTAGATCAAAGAAGAAAACATGGACCTAGACTAGGGAACCCACTCATTAGTCCTCTGGATCCTGCAACTAAAAAATCTCTAGAACACTAGGAATAGGTTATAGACAAGATTCCTAGGTCCTAAAGAAAATTGAGGCACTAGACTAGGGCACCCGCTCATTATTCCCTGACTTTTCATACACCGAACTTCAAAATCTAGTATACATTTGATTGTCATTTGATATCTCTGTGTGTGATCATTTTTTGTAATTTGTCTGTTTATTTACGAATTTATGAAATTAGAGTTTTGAACATAATTGGGCTTCATTGAACAGCAAAATCACACAATTCCAATCTTCCCCTATGTTCTAAGTGACAGAAGATATGTGGTAGAGTTCTCTACTCAGTTGAATGTCCTTGAATGTTTAATGGTGAAAGGAGGATCGACACAAACCAATAAAATCCATTATCTTCACTTTTAACCCTAAATAGATGGAAAGAATATTGATTGGGGGACTATCATCAGTGACAATATCCCTGAACAATTGATAGGAATGTTGTAGTCCTACAAGTTCTATATGACTTCATATCTGATATACTCTCTAGCTTATCAAGCTAGTTTTCTAGGACTATAGTAGGTTTGATCCCTCCAAATGGGAGAAATCAAAGTATATGATCACTTACCACAACTAGAGCTCAAGGAGAGCTAGAAGAATTAATGCCTAGTCAATGATGTCTTCATTTACGCAATCATTAGAGGCCTTGAAAATAAACATTCTAAAAGGATATCTTTGAAGGCAACTACTGAGATAGTAAACTAGGTAACTGCCTCATCTAGTTTAAAACATTCACTTATATTAGGGTGGCTAGTTTCCATAAGGCACCATACAAATTACGAAGACATCCTAGTGACATGATTATCTTGTTAGAACTATGTAGAGAGGTGGATGAAATCAAAAAATTGGTGGTAGGTAAGCATAAGGCTGGATTCCCCTTCCCCATCAAGGTTGGATAATACTCTTGCCTTAACATGGAAAATGCTACTTGACTATGGAACTAGAGTTGGTCCCTCTTTCTATGAACTTGTATGATAATATCAGGAGTTGATATGATCCAATTGGAAAAATGAGCCCATTGATAAGGGCATACTACAAACACAAGCCAACATTGAAGGATCATTGAGCTCACTGCCTAGATGATCATGAGGTCAAAATCTGAGATTACTACAAGCTGACTTTACACATGGGGAAGTCATGCAATATAAGCAGGGTCCCTAAGGGTCTTAAAGAGGATGGTAGGATTTTGGACCCCTTTTATAACACCAACAATGTGTTTAATGAACCCATAGGTGATATAGATTGGTCTATGGAGGAGAACTCCTCAATGAGTGTTAAGGCCCAAGTAGTAGTCAATAGAACTTTGGCATGGATCAGATAGCCTTACCCCATGTTGGACCCACGTCTAACTTCAAAGGTGACCAAAGAAAACAAGAAGAAAGAAGAAAAGGGGGAATCTTTAGCTCCACCCAAAATGAAGGTTACAACTGAAGTGGCAGAGCAAGAAGAGCTAAGGGAGACAAGGGATGCTACTGCTAAAAGGAAAGATAAAAAGAAGGTTGTGGAGATCAACTCTAGCGAGGATGAGGAGGAAAAAGATAGATATCAAGGATCCCTCTACTGCTTAGGTTCCCAGTCAACCTACGTTTTGGGAGGCAACTCTTACATCCTTCCCTTGCAAACACACATCCTTTCTCGCCACCTTCTCAAACCAACACAGAACTATCTCCATAAGCTTAACAACCACCTCCACAAGTTTAATAGCTAGCTCCACAAGCTAAGCAACCACCTCTATTGACTACACAATCACCACTTAATCCTTAATTCCATCCCCACAAATCCTAGCTCCATCATCCCAAACACCTATTTCAACCAATCCTCAGCCCCCAGTGACTTCACCAGCTCCTCCACCTCCTCCTCTGCATACAAAAGTCCCATCATCCTTCCAAGCTCTTGAGAAAGAGAAACCACTAGGAGATGATGGTGAGTAGTTAGAGGAAGAAAATGCAGCTGAAGGTCCTCTTGCCCTTGGGGAAAATTTTGAAAATTTAGACCAGCTAGTCTAGGATATCTCTTCCCCACCAATTGATCAAGGTGAAGGGTCACATGACTCCATGGAAACTATGGTTTTGACTCCTCATTCTTCTCCTCATCCTTGTCCTGATTCCACTCTAGGAAAGACTCAAACCTCACCCCCTCCTCCTACAAAAGTGGTTACAATAGTGTCAGGGTTGCTAGTGTGGTTGAACTACACAATTGAGAAGATATAGCTCAGACCTATATTGAAGAAGAGGAAAACTTCTCAACAGTGGCATAGATGTTCAAGGCCCAACCTAAGAAAAAAAAGACAAGAACACTCTCCACCATCATGACTGATTCACAAGGGGCCAAGACAACACATATTGCCACTCCAATAGTGGAGAAAAAGGAAGCTCGGATGGCACCCAAATATTATCAAATACAACATGTTCTCCTAGGCCACTAGACTAGGAAAGAGGAGAAGTATGCATTGCATGGACCTATTTCCACCATCCTAGATAGGATGAAGAAGGATGAAGTGACTAAGGAAGAATTAAAGAAACAAGTGGGGCAAGTCACTACCTATATTAGTCGTCTAGTGGGCCCTATTGATTCCAGTGCACCTACACCATCCATACTAGTGGCCCTGAATAAGAATGCATAACAAGCAGACTCTGATGGAGTCATCCCTGCTACCACTGCATAGAGAGATGCATTAGAAGCCCTTTGTAGAAGGGTGATTAAGGAAGAAATGAGAACCTATCACAACATCAGTGATGAGTCAAGTAAATCACAAGGTGTAGAAAATTCAATTGATGTGGAGACGTTGGTATGGGAGGAATATCTCCCAATTTTGAGGGAATGAAGATAGTTCCCTCCATTGAGCTATTTAGATTAGGAATTTTTTACAAGGATGATTAAGGTCTAATGATAGAATGGCTATAGGCTGGAAAGATGAGGGTCAAGGTGCTTAAGGGATGCAAAGCCAAACTCAATGCCAGTAAGGGTGAAGTAGACAAAGCCATGGCTTGAATTGAAAAGTCCATTGAAGCCATTCCTTGTACTTTTTAGGAAAATTCCTCCTTGAGGTTCCCTATAGCCAAAATGATCAAGAAGTTCACTAGTTCTATTCATTAGTAGTTGATAGAGCAATCCATTGCTAACATGATGAAATTGAAAGATGCTTTCAAGGATTTCCAAGGAGACATGATGGAGTTTGGGGATCTACAAAGAAAAATCAAGTAGTCAGTGTTTTCTCAAAAGATAAAGATAAAATATCACCGAGGGCCAAATCAAAATGAACTGATTGAGGCCATCCTAAGTTTCCATAGTCAGTTTCCTAGTGAAGCATGGCTCATCTACTTTTGTTTTGATAGGCTTTCAAAATTAGTTATTCATTGTTATTTTAAAAGATGTAATAACTTGGTTCAAAATGAATTGATGTTTAATGTAGGTGCTAAGAGGGCAATACAACATGTAACTTGTAAATTTTATAATTTTGGGCCTGAGTGTTGGTATGAGGCTTAGGCCGACCTGATATGTATTTTCAAATTTTGGAGCACTCAAGAAGGGTATATAATAAGACCCTATGAGGCATTGTAAAAGGGGGGAGATGGAGATTTTGCAAGAAGACTATATTTTTGGTAATTTTGCTAAGGCTTGTGAAGGGGAAATTGTAAACACATTTGCAGTGTCAGATTCCTGTTGTCAAATGTAATCTGCCAATTTTGGTTACCAACTAATAGAATACATTCTACTTTTCTATCTATTTCTTTCCATTTGGTGGTAATGTGTTTGCATTTTCATTTACATTTGATATATTCTAGTAAGAAAAGTGCTTAATTGTTCATCTTTCATCTGAGATTGAGGGATAGGGTTTGATTTATGCACATGTAATATGGTGAATTCTCACTCTTCATTCAAATTTCTCAACAATTCCTTAGAATCTTTCACATGAAATGTGAATGATTATGTGTAATACTGATCATTGCATTTATAGGTTACATATTAAATCTGACCAGATTTGTTAAGTGAAGTGAAAATCAGATGTAGGGGTTGTCCATCTTTATTTTATTATTTTGTTTCTAACTCTTACCTCCTTTACATTTTCTTTATAAGAAAATTAGTTTAAGATTAGAATTTAGAACTTTTGAGCTTAAAGCAATACTTGTCTTCACAGAGACCTGATCTCATTGGTCTAGGATTAATTTCACTAGCACATGCCCCTTGAATAAACACTCACATAGGACACTTAGCTGCTCCAACATTGTTGTGATCCAACCAATAGGGACCTTGGAGGTAATTGATCTCTAAGATAAGTCACCTTTTCAAGAGAAGTAGAGTGATCTTCATTCTACTCGAGGTTGATGTTCCAAAACAACCATCAACAATATCCATTTAAATAAGCTTATCCTTCTCTCTAGTGAGTGACATTGCAAAATCATCAAAAGAGGGTATTTTAAACTTACTCCCCAAGACACTCTTTGTAGCGTCGAAGGTAGACACGAACACTAAATAGTTAGGGCCTAGCTTAGAGAAAACATTAATATCAACTATGTATTTGCTTTTTCAATCTTACAATCCTTCAATTATATTTTTAGTGACTTAAACTTTGTGATAAAGTGCTACATGATGTCAAAATTATATGGATTGAGACTTGTTAATTCATTTTCCAACAAATGACCCTAAATCTCATCTCTCTATCCAGACAATTTTGAGAATCCATCCCACATAGCCTTAGGTGTATCTTGGTGTTCATTTTGAAATAACAACTCTAGAGAAACATACAAGCACAATAAGGCAATGGCCTCACCACAACTATTTAACCACTATATCCTTTTAGGCTCATTGCTTGGTTTATTATAAGTCTGAAATTATTTTGTATAACTGCTTAATTCTTAACAATTTGATTATTTGAGATTTCCATACAGAATAATTGTAAGGTGTGAGAATTAGAAGAGAAACATTTTCCATGATAAAGCAAGAAAAGAGAGAAAACAAATCAACATAAATACAACTTCAACCATAAGAACAAAAGCAACCCCATTATTAAATCATAAAAAACAAACCCAAACAAATACCGTTAGCATTTTATCAAGATACTTACAATGTATACTTACATAATACCGAGACAATGTTTTGGCACTTATACACCTAATTTTTAATGTACAATATGTGGACCACCCCTTACGGAATTTACATAAAAGACCAAAAACATTGCCCACGCCTGCCTTCACATTACAAAGCTTAAAGCCTACGTGGCATCTCCACATAAATATAACGTAGAGCCCACTTTAATTTTTGACTCTCGCTAAAAAAAAGGCTAGTGCCTAGGCGCAATTAAATGCTTTGAGGAATATTACATGAAAAACATCTTATAGAAATGTGTGAAAACAATGAACACAGCGCAGTTTTGGCATACCTAATAAATGCATTTCAATAAACAGATGGATTAATCTGTTGCATGCATGCCAGTACGAGGTACAATGGAATCGCATGCAGGAGGACGTACAGGTATGAGGGTTGCTCGATCAAATCAATGACGCAGACCCACGACTTATTTAAAATAGATACGGGTCGCTTTGAAGGATGCTAAGCAGACTTGGGATTTTAGCAGCAGCTATATGCGAAGTACCAATTACCTAAAGGTGGTGATGGGCGAGACACCCCTCGGAACAGCCACAGATGTACCATAGTCCAATTTAGGATGACTTCTATAGGCTCTGCTCCTCTTATCACTGTCATAATCTAGTTATGAACTCTCATCTTGCTTCCTTGCAAACCCATATTGAGTCAGCGATGTTATTAGTCCCTGTTAAGGACGGAATACTATTGCATTTGTCTGATGCAATCAATTAAATTCAGTTGATCAATGAGAATTGAGTATTAAATTCATTTGACAAAATTTCTAAAGTTGAAACTTATTTTTTTAATTTAATGATTTAATAAATGCAATTTATCTATTGTGCTATTGGTCAATTGGGTGAACAGTAATGGTGAAAAATGGAATTTTTTATTTTTAATTATATTACAATTCAGTTGACCAATGAGCATTGAGTATTAAACTCATTTGGCAAGATCACTATAGTATTAAACTCATTTGGCATTTTAAACATTCAATGTTCAAGTACCAGATTGGCACATTGGCAAGTTGGCACTGTGATAGGCGTCTGGCAGTTTTGCATTTGCAATTGAAAATCTAACAGTTTAAAATCGAAAATCTGACTTGAATTGTACAAGGGGGAATTTGAACACACGACGTGTGGAAGCCCTTCGCAGAGCAACAATTGCCATTGTTGTCGTCTTCTTAATTTGTTTTTCTTTCTAATCTGAATATGTGCCACACCAACAAACTATGACCAATGAGGAGGATGACATTTAAGTTCAGAGATCCGTTAATGTGAGCTCAATTTTGGCGCTCATCGACGGCCACCATTTGAGTAATCTAAATTCAATCCTTGGTAGCTAGTGGAGGTTTAAGGAGTTAAGCTTCGTGCTGGTTGTGCCTTTATGGAAGTGCTTTCTACAGTGTGCGGAGGATCCGATGGAGAAAGGCCATTGAAGTCACCTACCTTTTAAGTGTTTGGGGTACATCTCGCATAGCTCTGAGATTGCAACAAATGACACATCCTATGGAGGGTCCTTGATCAAGGGAATCATTGAGATCCATGCTTTTCAAATCAACGATCCAAAGACATCTTTCTTTACTGTAGATATTCGTCGTGCTTTCCACCCAACATTCAAAAACCCTCAAATTGTATCCACAAGTGGTGAACTGTACCTTAGAAGCTCAATAAGAGGAACTTATAATATATTGCAGGTAGTTGACAGTACATTGGATATGGCGGAGGTTTTCACACTGAGTGGATATTGCAAAAACTTAGGGCCTCCCCAGATATGTGGGTAAGTCCATCCCGATGGACATATCTGGAGACCATGCAAAATTCCGCAAGTCTGATGACACTCAGAAAGCCCGCTCCCGCATGTCTGTAAAGCTCTATCCAATGACACGTTTATTTCTTTGATTAGCCCTTTTATGGATGCTCTTGCCTTTGCTCTCATACATTTAAATAGGTTTGTAGGATTTTTTTATTTCAACCGAATATTATCTGGTTAGACTCCATTTATGCGCAATATCCACTTACAAATAAAAACTTCACTTTAATCACCATGATAACATTAGATAAGAACCTTTCATCTTTGATTTAGTGGCTTCTCCATTTTCTTTGATTCTTGAGCTCGCCACAAATCCCACAAACATAGTAGTGACGCGATCATAACCATATGCACCAGAAACCTTTTGATGATAAAAGATGATTTGAATTGACCAGATTTGCTGCAATCGATACAGTTGCTAGCTCAAGCTATTTCTCCTTCCAGTCATCTTACAGATGCTACCACATTATGCTTATACGTTTTAACATCAAACAACATTTATTCACTTCCTTGCACTTTATCGAGGCATTTGCAGAGAAATTGTATTTAACGAACTTACGAGAATTTTGAGCACCATAGGATGAACGAGACATTTTCAGAAGATATGTGTGCTGCAGGATATGGTCCAATGTCATTAGAAATTAGTGCAGAAGGGACCTAGGTGGTGCAAAGCATGAAAGCAAACAAGGTTGCATGATTGGATTGAGCGGGGGATATGGTAGTGATGCAATATGTGAAGGTTTGGTGTGTCATGGGATAAGCAGAAGTTTTAGCAAACACATGACATATCACGCACCCACTGAAATTAGTGCAAACTCCCTTCGGAGACATTTAAGGCAACAGAGCGGGGAAAAGGAGGCCTACTAGACATGTCTAGTGTAATGCAAACTTAGTGCTATATCCTATGAAGGGCAAAAAGCCCACTTCTTCTGAAGGTGGTAGACCTAGGCAAAGCAAAATATCTGATAGCGCTAGATTTTAGCACCAAATCTAGTGAGGATTAGATTTAGCGCAAAGGTCAGTGCGGTAGGCTTTTAGTACAAAGTGCAGTGACAATTGATTTTACCGCAAAAGCTCACAAGACAACTTTTCTTAATTTATCCGAGCATGAAACAAATTGAAACCACTCGAAGACATATCTAAATGACAAAAAGAAGTTTAGAAGACCAATCCATTACAAATACCACCTTTTAAAATTGTATCATATCCTCCAAAACATGACTTCTCTAAGGCTTGATTTAATTTTTTCAAGTTCATTTTTAACACTAAAACCTTGAAAATTAAATTTAATCCCTAAATCCTCAATGTTGAACCCTCCATCATAAACCTAAACTCTAAACCCTAAACACTATGCACTAACACTAATCTCTATACCCTAAACACTAATCATTAATCTCAATGCTTTTGCTACTAAATCTTTAAACTTATTAAGCCCAGAGGCTTCTATAGTAAGTAATTCGTTAATCTAAATATTTTTGCTACTATGTAATGTGTCGTACCTGTTTGTATATTCTTAAAAATCTTTTTATGTGTTATTTTATTTTTTTATTTTTATGTTCTTATAGACTAGACAGAAGAATGCAGAAGGGGTTTTCAGTTTTGCTGCAGATGTGTGGCAGGAGCATACAAAATATAGCATATAATGCAAACCCAGAAAATATACAATGAATACAAGAGAAATATGAATGACCCAATTCATATATCAACAAATAAAAAAGTTCTATCGCATACCCATATGCAAAAATACAACCTCAGTTTTATGATGTCACCGGGCCAGTTAATGGAAATGGTTGAATGCATTAAATCTTCATAGAATGATATGGAATGTTCATACAATGTGATCAGCACATAGAAGGGCCTAAAACGCCACTCCCAGGCCAAATATAAAGCATACAATAAAAAGGAAAGAGCCTCTAAGGACCCACATCCTCACTGGAGTTGGTACGGCTATGGCTGGGAGTCCAATCTGCAACAATACTTCAGAAACTCCTCTCTAACTATTCTGAAATGGACCTGCAATGACCCCCAATAAATGGTGATTCATCTCCATGAAGAGAATAAACCTAGTTCCTCCTCAAACCCTCAAAAATCAAACTCCAAGGAAGTACAGTTGTGAATACTGGATGTATCCACCAAGAAGCACTGTTGGGTGGTATTGCACACCTGTAGAATGCTATTACCTATGGAGGTTTTCATCTCCACAAGCCTCTGGTTTGAATCCTCAAACCTCCAAAATGGCAAACTCTAGCAGAGCTCAAAAGAAGGAGATATCATAAGCAAGCATATTTCAAATAAGGCAGTTTTCCCTCTTTTATAACTCTCCAAGAGGGACATTTCACTTTGGAGGGAGATGTTTCTTTTAATTTCACTTTTAATGTTTCCCAATGTGAGCGCTCCAAAAAAGACTTAAGTGACCTTTTAAATATTTCATTCTTCATCACTTAACCAAACGGTTAGTCCACAGGTATTCTATGATGGACTAACCATGAGTTTAGAAGGGGACATTATAGTCCGCCCTCCCTAAGATTGCTTGCCTCAAGCAATCTCAAGTCAGGATGCTCTAATAACTGCTCACTCTCCCAAGTAGCATTCTCCATAGGCAGGTTCTTCCATTTAACCAAGTACTCTCTGATGATCCGCCTCCTCAAATTATGTTCCTTGGTATCAATTACAGCCTCGGGTACCAATATCAACTTCCCCTCTTCATCAAGAGGAGGCAACTCCACTGATGGTGTCACCTTATGCCCCAATGCCTTCTTGAGGTGAGATACATGAAATACATTATGTACCCTGCTACCTGCTGGAAGCTCCAACTCATAAGCCACTTCTCCAATCCTCTTGGAGATCTGAAAAGGTCCATAGTACCGTGGCTTCAACTTCTCTACCCCACTCTTTCTGAGAGTGGACTATCTATAGGGCTGCAGCATGAGATACACCATGTCACCAACCTCAAAAGACCGCTTAGTCCTCTGCTGATCTGCATACTGCTTCTGCTGATTCTGAGCCCTCTATATGTTCTCCTTCAAAGACCTCATGATGTCCTGACTCTCTTGGAGAAGGTCTTTGGCTTTCGGAACTCTGTTATCACCAAACAACAAATCAACAAAGCTTGGTGCCTCATACCCATATAGGGCCATAAATGGTGACATCTGAATAGACATGTGGTATGTGGAATTGTAATAGTATTCTCCCATGTGAAGCCACTTAACCCATGCCTTTTGCTGCCCTAAAACATAGTTTCAAAGGTATCCTTCCACCCATTTATTAACTATCTCCGTCTAAGGGTGGTAACTCGTACTGGGTGTGAGCTCTATCCCTGTCAACCTAAAGAGCTCCTGCCAAAAATTACCAAGGAACCTGTTGTCCCTATCACTAACAATGTTCTGAGGAAACCCATGGAGTCGAAATACCTCATGAAAGAACAATTCTGCAACCTGTGCTACAGTAAAAGTGGTAGGAATGGCAAAGAAGTGTGCATACTTTGTCAACCTGTCCACTACCACGAAAATGCAATCCCTACCTTGGACTTTTGGTAAACCTGCGATAAAGTCCATGGAAATGCTATCCCACTTCCTCTCAGGAATGGGTAGGGGCTGTAATAAACCTCCTGGAAATGAGTGCTCTTGTTTGTTGTGCTGACATATCAAGCACTCCCTCACATACTGCATCACCTCCATCTTGAGGCCCTTCTAGGTGAACCTCTCTCTAACCTGCCTATAAGTTTTGAAGTACCCCGGGTGTCCTACCATCGACAAGTCATGGAATGCCCTCAAAACCTTCTGTTTCATCTGAGAATCTGACACCAAGAAGATCCTATTCTTGTAAATGATTAAATCATTTACCACTGTATACCTGTCATTCTTGATGGTGCCATCAATTATTCCTATAGCTCATGCATCCTTTGCATACTCAGCTGATATCATCTCCCTCCAATCATCTGCAATGGCTCCAAGTGCACAGAAATGAGGTCTCCTGGATAGAGCATCATCAACAACATTTTTCTTTCCTTTGACATACACAATGTCAAAGTCGTAGGCCTGTAGCTTGCTGACCCACTTCTGTTTCCTCTCATTTAAGTCTTTCTGGCCAAGGAAATGCTTCAGACTGTTGTGATCTGTTTTGACTATGAACTTACTGCCCATAAGGTATTGTCTGAACTTAGCCAATGCATGCATTATGGCTAACATCTCCTTGTCGTAAATGCTATAGCTACATTCCACACCCCTCAACTTCCTACTCTCGAATGCTATGGGGTGCTTATCCTGCATAATTACTGCACTGATGCCTTCCCCTGAAGCATCACACTGCAACTCGAAGGGCTTGTTGAAATCTGGCATGGCCAATACAGGGCATGTACTCATAATCCGTTTGAATCTGTCAAAGCACTTTGTGTACCCCCTATCCAACTGAATGCATCCTTGTGAGTCAAATCTATGAGGGGAGCAGCTGACTAAGAAAACCCCTTCACGAACCTGCGGTAATATCCACATAAACCTAAGAATCCCTTCAGCTGAGTGAGATTCTTTGGTGGTGGCCAGTCTACTATTGCCCGAATCTTCTCCGGTTCTACCTTCACATTACTAGCACTGATGATGTGACCCAAGTATAGCAACTTGGTCATCCCAAACTCACACTTTGACATCTTAGCATATAAAGATTCCCTCTCCAAAATACTCAACACAATGTCAATGTGTTTCACGTGCTCTTCCCACGTTTTGTTGTAAATCAAGATATCATCAAAAAATATTAGGATGAACCTCCTAAACTACTCTCTGAAGACTCTATTCATGCAAGATTGGAAAGTAGCTGGTGCATTAGTCAAGCCGAATGGCATGACTAGGAACTTAAAGTGCCCATAGTGACACCTAAATGTTGTCTTCTCCACATCCTCATCTCTGACCCTAATCTGATGGTACCCAGACCTCAAGTCTATCTTGGAGAAATAACAGGCCCCGTGTAGCTCATCAATTAGCTCATCTATCCTAGGTATGGTATACCTGTTCTTGATTGTTTTCTTATTAAGTTCCCTGTAATCAATGCACATCCTAAGAGTCCCATCCTTTTTCTTTACTAACACAATGGATGATGCAAACAGGCTCTTACTCGGTCTTATGTGTCCCATGGCAAGAAGCTCTTTGATAGATTTCTCGATCTCATCTTTGGATCTCTTCAGGTGCCGGTATGGTGTGGTGATCACCAGTTTTGCACCCTCCTCCAACTCGATCACATGCTCGATACCCCTGTCGGGCGGTCTACTTGGTGGAATATCACTAAACACTTTGGTGTGTTTAGTTAGCAGAGCCTCTATGTCAGGTGGATACTCACGTTTCTACTGCTCCGCAATTTCAAGATCACCAATATCTTTGCTGCCCATTGTACCTGATCATGGCAAATCAATCTTTCCATTTGTTGGGAATTAAGGTGTCTCAACCTTTGCAAATTCCTAATGTTGTATTTATTTATCCCATGTTGAGCTGGCATAGTCAGTACCTTGTGTATATGCAGTAGGGTAAATTTTGGTGACTTTGGCAGCCGCAGTTTCCCCCTTGAATAATTAATGGGAGTTTGGGGGAAGCGCCCCTAAGACAGGGTCAAGGAGCATAGCCCCTTGCGGGGTCCAGGGGCAGCGCCCCTAGCACGCTCCCTATTGCGGTACAGGGCAGGGTCGAGGGGCAGCACCCTCGTGGGGGCTCGGGGGCAATGCCCCTGAAACCTCAAATGATTTTTAATTAATGACAAGTGTTGGTGAGTATCTTTGCACGAGAGAAAGGCATCTTTGGGCGGTCAAGGGAGGTTATGACATGTAAGAGGAATATGATATTTTTAGTCAGTGTATGACGGATTCTATGACAACTGTAAGGTGCGTAAGAGCATCTGTCGTAACCTATCTTGGGACCAGGCATCCACTTCAGGATGGGATGTTGGACAAGTGTCCTTAGGCATGGGTTTTGGGGCATAAGTCCAAGATGGATGCCCATCTCTAGAAGGTTCCATATTTGCCTTGTAAACTCTATATAAATAGGTGCTTGGATAGGAGATAGACAACTTTGGTACAAGTACTATTATGCTGCCAGAATATCTCCAGATTTGACATTCGAAGACTCCTGAAAGAGCATTCGATCTGAAACTGTATTGTAATCTGTTATTGTTTACTGTAATACATTTGAGATGTGTTTTGGAGTGTGGGGATTTTCACCCGTAAGGGTTTTCCCCACGTATATCTTGTCTCTCTCTCTTCTGTCTTCTTTCTGGTTTTTTGTGTCTTGTTACAATATCTCATGTTAATGGTTTAACATTGCTGTAATAGTTAGGATAAAGTTGGATTTGCATAGCCCTCTCCTCATTAGATTAGTGTAGGAAGCATTTTCCGCACACCTAGCTTCCTTTCACCATTCGCTTGAGAGAAACAACTCTCAATCCCCCATCTAAAATTCCCTTGAGCACATGCTTAACTCCGTCCACTTCAAACTTCATTTCCATTGTCCTCAAATTGATAGTGAACTCCCCTATCTCATGAAGCCATTTCATTCCCAGCACAACATCCATGTCACCCATGCTAACCACATAAAACTTTGACTGGCAAGTGTAATGGTTTAGTTGGATCGACAAGTTGGGAATCCTCCTAGTGCAAGTGAGCACAAACCCATTGGCTACCCTAACCTTAAATCCTACAAACTCCTTTGTTTGTAACCCCCTCTTAGCAACCAAGCTCTCATCTATGAAGTTATGAGTGGCACCTATATCTAGCAAGGTAATGCACCTCTGTCCACCCAATACTCCTCAGATCCTAAATGACCCTTCTCTCTGAATGCTAGAAATGTGGGCTATGGGTAGGGAGATATCATTATCCTTATCTGGTATTTCAGATGCAACATCTGTCCCTAAATCATCATCCTCTGTATGCTACTTCGAATGCGTGTCTGACTCCACGGACTCATCTGCTGAGAAGTACTCAATCTATTTTTCCTTCCCTTGGGTAGCACACTTGTGCTTAGGATCTCAAGGCTCTCTACAGTGAAAACAAAGCTTCTTCCTCCTGAGGTCATTCAGCTGATCATTATCAATTTGGGAAGAACTCTTATGTGGCTAGTGTCCCGAGTCCTTGTGGAAAGGTCTCCTATCTCTTTCCTTATCTCTCCTATGCTGAAAGTTCTTATTCTAAAATTTGCTCCTCCATACAGACGATTCCATATCACGGGCCTTCTTCATGGCCTCCTGCAATGTTATAGGGTCTAAACCCTTCACCCATCCCCTTAAAGGATCAGACAACCCATCAACGAAGAGCATGATCAACCTCCTCTCTGATATATCTGAAACCATAACTGAGAGATCTTGGAACTCTGAAATGTACGAGTCCACTGATCCACTCTGTCTCAACTATGCTAGCTCCTTGAACTGCAATTCAAGATCCTTCTTGTCAAACCTATCTATGAGTCTAGCTATGAACTCAATGTAAGATGTGATTTGGTCATGTCCCAAAGTCACCTTACTATTTCTCCACCACTTATGCACACTACCCTCCAAGTGTAAGGTTGCGTATGTGAGGGCATCTGTCTCTGGCATGGCGCTGATCTAAAGGTAACTGTACAACTTTTGTACCCACGCTCTTGCTGAAGTTTTTCCTAAACCATCAAAATTTGGTAAGGTCATCTTGTTGACCTTCTTCTGCAGCTGATTGTTCTGTTGTCTATTACCCCCTCTAGGTCTGTGTCTCATCCGAAGATCTGAATAGTCTCTAAAAGTCATTTCAGCTCTAAACTCTTCACTGGAAGCCTACCAATCCCTAAAGATCTCTTCTTGAAACTCCAACTGTGTAGCATCCATGTCTAGTATCTCGTCCCTTAGCCTAAAAGGTAGAATGCCTGGTCTATCTGTAGTCGTGAGTCGTGTAGCACCCCGGTTATTCACCGAAGCCTCTCCATCATGATTCCTATGCCCATTTCTATCACTAATGTTTCGGCCACCACTCCTATCTCTATTCCCTCGGTCTCTATTCCTATCATGCCGGTCTCCATGCATGTCATTCCTGCCTCCATTTCTGTCATTTCTATATCTATTTTGACCTATATCCTCCTCATCTTCTTCCAGCTCAGGAAATAATCGACCAAGAAGCCTCCCAAGTGCCTGCTGAGACCTGTCCAAGCTAGCCATGATTTGTTGCTAACCTCTAGCCAAGTCGTTGACGATATCTCGTGTGTTTGGTTCTTCAATCTCTGTATCTCTCATTTCCCTTATATGCTCTATAAATGGAGGTAACTCTCCAGAAAAGGGGTCTGTCTGTGAAACCTGAGAATCGTCCTCTGCCACTGCTACCTCTATCTCTGGGTCTGACTCAAAAGGATCGGTTATGGGTACTAGATTCTCTGGAACTATCAACTATGGAATATGTATTCCTTTCCTTGCTCTGGTATTCTTGAACGAATATCTATTTGTCGGTCGCATATTTCATTTTCACTTCTGCATGTCTATTTCACCTCATAGGATGGCAAGATCATGGCTCTAATACCACTGTAATGTGCCGTACCTATTTGTATATTCTTAAAGATCTTTTTATGTGTTATTTTTTTTTGTGTGTTCTTATAGACTAGACAGAAGGATGCAGAAGGGGTTTTCAGTTTTGCTATAGATGTGTGGCAGGAGCATACAGAATATAGCATATAATGCAAACCCAGAAAATATACAATGAATACAAGAGAAATATGAAAGACCCAGTTCATATATCAACAAATAAAAAGGTTCTATCGCATACCCATATGCAAAAATACAACCTCAGTTTTATGATGTTGTCGGGTCAGTTAATGGAAATGGTTGAATGCATTAAATCTTCATAGAATGATATGGAATGTTCATACAATATGATCAGCACATAAAAGGGCCTGAAACACCACTCCTAGACCAAATATAAAGCATACAATGAAAAGGAAAGAGCCTCTAAGGACCCACGTCCTCATTGGAGTTGGTACGTTATGGCTAGGAGTCCAATCTGCAACAATACTTCAGAAACTCCTCTCTATCTATTCTGAAATGGACCTGCAATGACCCCCAATAAATGGCAATTCATCTCCATGAAGAGAATAAACCCAGTTCCTCCTCAAACCCTCAAAAATCAAAGTCCAAGGAAGCACAATTGTGAATACTAGATGTATCCACCAAGAAGCACCGTTGGGTGGTATTGCACACCTGTAGAATGCTGTTACCTATGGAGGTTTCCGTCTCCACAAGCCTCTGGTTTGAATCCTCAAACCTCCAGAATGGCAGACTCTAGTAGAGCTCAAAAGAAGGAGATATCATAAGCAAGCATATTTCAAATAAGGCACTTTTCCCTCTTTTATAACTCTCGAAGAGGGACGTTTCACTTTGGAGGGAAATGTTTCTTTTAATTTCACTTTTAATATTTCCCAATGTGAGTGCTCCAAAAAAGACTTAAGTGACTTTTTAAATATGTCATTCTTCATCACTTAACCAAACAGCTAGTCCATAGGAATTCTATGATGGACTAATCATGAGTCTAGAAGGGGACATTACATACTAAATCTTTAAACTTATTATCAATTACAATGTCATTCATTTTATTCAACATTACAATGGCAGGAACCTGACGCAATGCGTCTCTTGTTCTATTTAGTTATCATATCATTCACATATAACTTTTGGCTTGATATGTATATATCTTTGAATTATTTTCCTTAAGTTCTTAGTCTATTTGGAAAGCACTGAGATCATGAACAAGAATCCACTAGACAATGCCTCCATTTTTAACATAAATTAATTCCTCACTCTTTTAACTTTAACATACATAATTGATCACTTACTATAAGTGGCCCTAAACAAAGATGGAAAACAAATTTCTTTCCTATGATAACATGTGCATACATGTAACCAAGCATTGTGCCTAGATATTCCTTAATACATAATAGACATATCACTATTAGGGAATTTTCCAAGTCATAACAAGGAAGAACATCAAATCCCCCATTCAAAATAGATAGACTACCCAACAGTCATAAGGATGAGGTTGGAGTCATGCGGGGAACCATTATGTATAAATTAAGTGTACATACATCTTTTACGCTTAATCATTACCACAAAACATTCTATTTGTGTTTCCCCTTCAAAGTCTTCTCTAACAAAATTATTTAAGTACAATCAACATGAGGTAATAGCATAGATATTATTCATCCCTTAAGAAATCATGAACCTAATCATTTAAGGATTCAATCCAACACTTATCATCCAAATCATAAGGTTCATAGTATAAAACTTAAGCCCCAAAATGACTAGTCCATTCATTCTAGAATTAATAACTTTAACAAATCACCTTCAATCCTTACAAGATTTCATAAGGTCATTGGAATCTCTTAATGACTACCACAAAGTAGACAAAATATGGATATGTTCATAGTCTCTCTTGAAGAATATGAAACCTTATAAAGTTTTATGACTGACCTTGCCAATTAGTACAAGTGGGCCTATCAAAAATGACCACACAACATTTCCTTCATTTACACCATAGGGATGGACCTCTTAAGAATTTTTACATGTTGGTCCTTTGACCAATAGAATCCTTATATGCACAACTAATTGCCCATTGCATTCCATTGCCTTGACTTACTAAGTCTTGATCATAATCAATGATCTATATTGATTAACAATGATCATCGGCCAAGGGTTAAATAGGGATAACATATATGAGGACCCCTACTTGTTTCTTTGCACATGATTAAACTCATAGACTATATTATATTCATGGATGTGAGTTTTTCTTCTTAATCATTTCATTAATTTTATTTAAGACTAGAGTACATATGTTGGCCTTAAGAGAAGCCATCTCATCAAAGTGAATGGGCCACCTTTTTGGCATGACCAATGGAGACATGTCATTAATCAATTGATCTTTCGATGACACTTAGGCAATAAAAATATCCACATGGGCAAGATTCACCAATTTAAATAATAAGAATAAATAACATTAAGACCCTTAAGCATTGGGCCTGAAAGCCATGTAATCCATTTTTTCTTGTAAGTCCCTCACAATTTTAAAGAAGTAACTCCAAACAAGGGTGTTAGTGAATAGAACTATGAGATTGATCAGCTCATGCCTGAATCATCAAGTGGTGGGGCCTAAGACTTTTGTTTCATCTTGTGTAAGAAAAATATCTGTGATGGCAGAACATGGAGGATTGATTGATCCTTGGAGTTTCCCCTTTTTCCATGTATAATCTCAACAACAATGAAATTGATGGCCTTCATCTTGAGCAACAATACTCTACAAACCTATCTTATGATAGTTCTAGTTCACTAGTTACTAGTAACTTATGCAAACAAATTCTAAAAGTATAAATAAGAATAGAAAACTTAGGCCTCAAAATTGGATCACCATAGCATGAGTTATGAGCTCAGCATGGCTGCATTATATGATAAAGAGAAGATTTACACAAAGGTCTACTTTAACTATTCTTGGAAACAATTGCAAATACTCACCCTAGGCTGGCACAAGATTGATGAAACAATCATTGATCATGTCTTATGAACTTGCCTTGTGTATCATCTAGGGGTACCCAGTTTAGTTATATCATAGTGAGCTAGTGAGATCTTAGGAACTAAGGAATTGGTCCACCAAAAAAAAATCTAATATGTGAAGGACCTTCCTTTCAATAGAACAAAAATACATGGAATAATACAAATGCTTAATTTTTGAACCAAGCTACCATGATTAAAAACTTGCAACTTGACAAAGGCAGAAGGACTTGAGCCTTAGTTGAAATACCCCAAATAAGTTATCAACATAAAGAGTCATTTTAGGTTAGCTTGGTTTGGATGTCAATAACTAGCCCTTTTATGCTCTATATCTTCCTTCCTATGTCTTAGGACCTAGTAACTCAACTATTAATAGCTCATGTCTTGCTTGAGTCATCATGGTTTCCTTCTCCTTAATCTAGGTTCTAAGCTTTAACACTTCTTACTATCATTAACATAATAATTGAATGGTCATTAGTTATATCAATTTTTTAATATAACCTAAAATTTTATTTTTTAATGGCCCATTAGGCCCTACATTTTTTAACCATCCTCTGATACCATATATCACACCTCAATGGGTTTGATAAAAAACAAACCATTTTTTAAAATTATATTTCATATGATTAAGTCTTACCTTCTCAGCCAGATGCAAGACACTGATTCACATGGGTGGGCAAGTGCATGGAAATTGGACACAAAAATGTAGCCAAATGGCCAATTTTGTCCATAATGCGCTCGTGTTATATTTAAAATCATAAAACACACTCACGTTATTGCTTGGTAAATACCAAGCCATAACGTGAGCATGTTTTGTGGCTTGCAAAATGCAAGCGTGTTTTGTAAACCTATAAATAAAAAAAAACATCACTCTACCCATGTACCATAGTTGTGACTCACAAAGCAACCTGCTCGTGTTTTCTAGCTCTAAGACTTGCTCATGTTTTGGAAATGTCACCATTTTGCAATCAGATTTGTCATTATGCCACACCACAAAAGAGGTAAGTCCAAGGTTTTAGTGTTTTGTAATCAACTTGTGTTTGTATTTTAATAAATTTAATTATTTTTGATGATTTTTTTTTAATTTATATTAGATCCTATACACTCTATCCCAGAACCAAATTTGGATGAGGAAATACCCGAAGAGAACCCTGTAACACCCCAATCTCCTCTGACACTTCCGAGAAACCCTAGACAAAGCCAAGAGGATTTGTTAGGGTATTTAGAAGAAAATAAAATTTAACTTATAGAAATAATTTCAAAATTGAAGGCATCAATATGAAACCACCACCATACATCACTTGCTACATCATTTGAAGCAATGGTGAAGAATGTTGACTTAGTGACTGTAAGCACAAAAATCATGCACAACCTCCATGAGGACCCCTATGATGATATATGATCCTTGTCACGTACATGTAAGTGTGAAATAATGTCCTCTAAGCAGCAAACCTCTTGGTGACATGTTATTTCTTTCATCTTGTGTTGTTTCCTCTTTGTCAGTTTCCCTCTCTTTATTGTCGATGCTTTTCGACACTTTTGCAACACTTGTCGATTTGTATTTTCTAAGCTTTCGACCCTATTCCTAAGCCTTTTGTGCATCTTGTAGGTGATTTTTCACCTTTCCCCTATGTTTTTCATCTTCTCCACCCCTAGAAGTCTTCTAGAGGTCCCCCACATCCATCTCCCACTTTCAGTTTTTAGTTTCACTCCACCAATCCAAATCTCCCCCTATTATTTCTAGATCTCCTGCCAGGAGATCCTACTTTGCAAGTAGAGATTTGGATTCTTACACATGATTGACTTATTTCTAGAAGTAGATCCCCTCCTTTTCATCTCCTCTACCATCTCCCATCATGCATTTTCTCCTAGACCGCTTTCTTTTCGGATCTCCCACTAGGCGACCCTCAAAAAGCAAGGTCGCCCCCCGGGTGACCCATGGATGATCCTACTGGTGAAAGGGGCGACCCACGAGTGACCCTATTGTGTTTCTAGATATGGAAAAACTTGAGTTTCTAACTTGAAATAACTCTATTTTCACCTATTTTTCTTCTAGTTCGCATGATTTTTTATGCCTAATTTGGAGTTGACTATATCATGCACCCACACATGCATATTTATCTCCATTTGATCTAAAATTAAAAACTCAATCTCTTCCATGCATCCTTCTAACTCCATTTCTTTTCTAGTGATAAGCTATTATTGCTTTATCACTCCCAAATTATTTGAGTTCACTGGGTAATCAATCCAGTTCACTCCCCAATTAATCCTTGTTAACTCTTCAATCAATTGATTTAACTTCTCAATCAATTCCATTCTTCCAACCTATAAATACCCCCTCCCTCAAGCACAAAGGGAGGCAAATTCATTGTGCACACATTCTTGCTAAGTTTTTGCTCTCTAATTACCATTATCATGCTCACACAGGATGAAGGTGCCTTTTATTTGTTCATTGTTCATCGAGCTCTCACATAGAGCTCTTCAAGCATCGTTATGCTGCTTCAATCAAAGCCATTGTGCTCATCAACAGGTCTCATTGAGCTCATTTCACAAATCTTCCAAAGCTTCTTTTGCTTCTTTGTGTTGTCTTGTCGTCGAGAGGTCTTCCCGCTGCTTCAAGAGGATACGAGGTTGCCATCAAGGATCTCTGAGGGTAGTGGAGGCTCACAAGTCTTCTTTATTTCATGTTCCTCTATGCTTTTGTCAATTGATAGTAATTAAAAAATTGAAATTGCTCTTTGGATTAGTAATTTATTGATTTTTCTTGATAGAATAGTCAAATCTAGCATTTTAGAAGTAATTTGCATTCATAGTTTAATTCAGTTACTTGCAATTTCCTTTTCTAGATTAAACCATTTAAAAACATTCAAAAACCCCAAAAACATAGAATAATTGCATTAGGTAAAATTCATTCTAGTTGCATTCATATTTCCTTTCTTGGATTAAAAAGCATCTTTATTTCCAAAAATACCAAAAAAACACAAAAACAAGTTTTGCATTTCATATAGTTGCATTCATAAAAATATAGAAAAGAACAAAAACAATAGGCACATAGATAACTTGCAAACCCTTGATACCATCACAAGGTCAACCACGGTCAACCATTTGGTCAAACCCTTGATACCATCACAAGGTTAACAAAAGTCAAGTCAAAAGCCTAAGTCTAGTCAAGGTTAGTCCACATACACCTAACTCTTGTCTTGGCTCACGAATGTACCCAGGATTAAGAGGTGAGTGGGTGAGGGAAGTCCTCAGTGAGATTGAGGAAAATAATCTAAGACTTCAACAAGATCTGCTTGTCTTACAACAACTAGAGGAATTTAGACAACTTTAAATACAATGTGCAATCATCTAGCAAATTAAAAGACAAGAAGCCATCAACGAAAGTAATAGCTTACCCACACAAAGGTGGAATAGTAGAAACCCTACTAGACAAAGAGTAGCTAGTGACCCTTTGGGTCATAGGGTTATCTCTACAACAACACTTGTTGAATGAAACATACACATTAACACACAACAATAGAGGCCCTAGGACATGCCAACCCCTCTCTGCAAATTCCAGCTCTCCAGTGAGCTAGACCACCACCATGTCTCACCTCCTCTTAACTGGATACTTCCAGGGGAGCGAGAGTGACACGGTAGTTCACCCCATGGAAAGGAGGGAAGGGTCTGTGTGCATGCCAAAATCTGACCCAATAGCCCCAGGCAACTAAGGTCGCAATTTTGAGCGTACATATTTTGGTGAACCTAACGTGAAGAGCAAAAACTTTTGTTTATGCTTTTTGTGTTCCAAACATGCAGAGCACATCACAACTTTAAACATTCAATACTTCAAAATAAACATTTGACAAGCATTTTCACTTTATTCTTCATAGCTACTTCTACTGCTTCAGCTGTTGTCGCCTTCTCTATCATCCATTCCATTTATTATGTGGTGTCTATGACACCCCTGAATATGATAGAACTTGATCTAAACCAAGGGAATATTCCCTCAAGAGAACCAAAAACTCCTTATTTCGATAGGTATGTGCCACCACATCTAGATGCACCAATCACCAACTGCAATGACTACGAAGACTCAAATTATGAATAAGACCAAAGAGACCAAAGAGAATCCAGGCATTCTCTGTCTTTCAACAACCTCGCTTGGGAACACAATCTGGCTATGCCAGATGTGCCACATAAAGCTAGCAGGGTAAGGTAAGAAATACATTGACCCGATCAAACTTCCACAAGCACATCAAGTACTCATCTCAATGAGGAAGTGAATAAATTAGAAAGACACCCTAAGAAGCAAAAGATGCTCAAGAGGCATTAAGGGTTGCCTTACAAGAAGAACAAAGAGAAAATGTTGCATGAGAAGAAGCATACCACCATGATAATACTCAGAGAGAAAATCCTAGAAATAAGGAAACACCTAAAGCTGCCACTCCTGCAGACTTAATTGCAACTCTAGTGCAAATGATTAAAATCTTGGAAGTAGAACAAGATGCTCCTGAATGAAGGCAACTATCCCATGAACAAGACCAAGGGGCATCACAAAATCCCCCCTATCTCAACTATTATTTGTGAAATGCCAATAACGACAAGTGTCTGAATGGGAATCCTCCTATTCAGAACAATCCAACAGTATTGGGAAATCCAACAAATTAAACAATGGGTATCAAAATCCACCTACAGGGTTATTGCTATCAACCCCTCAATCTCAAAGCGCCTTTCTCAGAACATATCTCGAGTATTTGAAAGAACCTCTTGATCAAAACATAAGGAATGTGTAATTACCTTGACCATTGCCAGATCTCCTGAAGTTCAAAGGAGAAGGAGATCCAAATTCACATATTAAATCCTACACCACTGCGATAAGAGAACTCCTCCCTTGGGATGGGGTTGTTGCCAAAATATTTTTGAAAACTCTTAAAGGAATAGCCTTGGATTGGTACTATCATTTTCCAGAGGCTTCAATTCACTCATTTAGACAACTAATCAGAGAGTTTGTCATGGCATTTGACATAAACAAACTCGTCAAAATAGGGATCAGAGAATTCTTAACCATGAAGCAAGAACCAAATGAATCCATAGCCCATTTTGTGACTAAATGGAGGCAAGTCTTCTATTCCTCAACCAATGCCCTGAACATGGACCATCGTGAACTATGTGACCTTTTTCTTGCATGCCTTGAACAAGGACATGAGAGAAGACGTTCAAAAATTACCATACAAATCCTATGAAGAAGCATTGGAAAGTGCTTTGAGGATAGATCAAGATGCCACTGACAGTGGCTGGAAAATTTACGATACTAATGGAAGACTCAAAATGCCTAAAGCAACTAAAAAGACTACATCCAATGTTTCTCCAGACAAAGATGTCAATGTTGTGAAAAGCAATCCTAGTAATGATAAGTGGCGACATAAAGGAAATCAAGGGTCAAACTGTCATTCCTATGACCACAATGCTTATTGTTGGTTCCATGGAACAAAAGGACATGAAACAAAAACTTGTTATGCATACAAAAAAGCTATCTCCAAACTTACTCTGAATCAATAGCAAAACTTCCTCAAACTCCTTCAATCTCAAAGGAAGGAAAAGGAACCTCAAAATCAGAAAGGTCGGGCCAATAAAAAAGCTCCAATCAAATAGACCTAAACTGAGAAGTGTTTGTAATCCACGAAGAGGAACAAATAGATCAAACAAAAAATGTTTCTTGCAAGTAATAAATTTATTGAGAACCTCTCCCTCAAACTGCAAAATATTCTTAGAAGTGTTAGAAGTGGGATGTTCAACACAAGAGGAACCAACCCCTCTCACATTTGATGTTTCCAAACTACCTCAAAATGAAGGAAGTAAGAAAAAGGATTTGCCGCTATACATACAAATTTAGGTTGAAGAAGTTACCATAAAGAGAGTCATGGTAGATGAAGGATCAACAATCAATCTCTTACCAATATCATTCCTGTGAAGAATGGGATATAACAATATAGGAATCAAGCAATAGGCTTCTACCTTAATGATATATGATAGTCATGATATTCAAATAGTAGGGAAAATTAGTCTACCACTCACTCTAATGGATAAAACCATTTCCATAAACTTTCATATCATCAACAAAGAAACCAATTACAACATGATCCTCGGAAGACCTTGGATTCACGCTATGAAAGCCATCACCTCCACCTTGTTTCAAGAGATCCATTTTCATCACTTGGGAAAGATTTGCATCGTCAAGACAGACCTTGATCCTTTTAGTATTTATAGGAAGGAGTAGGAAGAAAAAGACAAAAATTTAGAGACACAAGAGAAAGTGAAGGAAGAAACTCAAGACTCTCAACCAAACACAAGTACTCACAATATATTGTATCAAAGCATGGATGATCTTAAAAATTCCCCTTCGACCCTCACACCACCAAGTCTCATGCTCCATTTGGCTTAGAAGCCATACCATGCCTTAATGAATGGGACATCAAAAACCTCTCAGTGGGAAGAATCGAAATTATCGAAGAAGGAGAAGAAAAAGAGGAGAAACAAAATTCAACCTATGAGTTTGGAGAAACATCTCAATCGCAAAATAATCAAAATCTATGGACTCTCCACTTCAATGGAGCTAGTTGTAAAACCAGGACAGGGACAGGGATAATCTTGACATGATCCTCAAAAGGAAATGTCCTCCCCTTTGCCTTCAGGTTGGATTTCTTTTGCACGAATAATATCACTGAGTATGAAGCCTTATCCCTAGGAGTCATGTTAGCCATGAGAATGGGGATCAAGAAGGTCTTCGTCTTCAGAGACTCCCAATTAGTGACCAACCAAGTTGTAGAAAACTATGAGACAAAATCAGAAAGACTAAGACCCTTGAAAGAAACCATAAGAAAATTGGTCCAATTCTTTGACTTCTTCTCTATAAAATCTATACTCAGGGAAGAGAACCAAGTGGCAGATTCAATGGCTATGTCCACCACACTATTTTTGCCACACACTCAACTTCAAAATTCAAAATACATTGTGTCAGTCCGTGGAGAGCCATTTTTGGAAAGTAAGGAATTACCAAGCATTCTAAATTATGTTGCGGATCAAATAGAAAAACCCACTCAAGATTACACTGAGAATGATGACGCCATCTTAGAGTATCTACATGCTTATGATGGCCTCCCAAGAGTGTACCACAAGAAAGGATACATGCTCCTCCCACATCTAGAAGATTATTTTGGAAGTGAAAAAGAGATCCTCCAGATCAAAGAAAATTTAGATTTACCACCTGCCCCTCAAAAATTCGAAGAGGGGCATCCATCACTAACTGGAGATACCATTGATATCAATGTGGGAACTCTCAAGAAACCAAAGATGTTAAAATTTGGAGGGGAGGTAAATGATGAAGAGTTGGAAGAATACATTGAGTTCCTCATTGAATATTTTGATGTCTTTGTGTCGACATACTCAGACATGCCTGGATTAGACCCAAAGATCATGGTGCACAACTTAGTAACAAAGCTGGATGCAAAACCCATAAAACAAAAATTAAGGCCCATAAAGCTAGAAGTAGCCAAAATGGTAAAGGAAGAATTTAAGAAATTATTGAATGTCAGCTTTATCAAACTTGTGGGTTATTCAAGCTGGGTATCAAACATTGTCCCAGTCTTAAAGGAAAATAGAAAGATTCAGATTTGCCTCAATTTTAGGGATATCAATCAAGCTTGCCCAAAAGATGACTTTCCCCTACCATCCATAGATCAAATTGTTGATTCAACCGCAAGGTATGAGATACTCTCTCTCATGGATGGGTTCTTGGGATATAATCAGATCAAAATTTTAGATGTTGATCAAAACAAAATAACATTTACCACTCCTTAGGGAACGTTTTGTTATGTAGTCATGCCATTCAGACTAAAAAACATGGGGGCTACCTATCAAAGAGTCATGACACACATCTTCCACGATTACATTCACAAGATAGTAGAGACATATGTTGATGATCTTTTGGCTAAGTTGGAGCAACGATCAACATGTGGAAGACCTTTGCAAGATCTTCAATAGGCTTCAAGAATACAAAGTATGGTTAAATCTTGAAAAGTGTGTTTTCGGGGTTACAAAAAGTAAGCTGTTGGGTTTCATCATTTCATGAAGAGAAATTGATGTGGATCCAACAAAAGTTAAAGCAACCTTAAACACGACCCCACCAACAAGTGAAATAGTGGTAATAACCTTTTTGGGACAACTAGGTGCAATTAGACGTTTCATACCAGACATGACTTTCAAGATTCACCTGATCAATCAGTTACTAAAGAAACAAGTTGGCATAACCTGGACGGTGGATTGTCAAAATGTGTTTGAGCAAGTAAAGAAGTTCTTTTTGACACCTCCCATGCTAATGCCACCAAAACATGATAAACCCTTTGTCTTATACTTTAGAGCAACCGATATTTCCGTAGCATGCATTTTGGCTCAAGAAGATGAAGGTGGGAGTGAAAGAGCCATATATTTCATAATTCAAACCTTACTGGAATACGAGAAGAATTACACCCAGGTTGAAAAGTAGTGTCTTTCCATGGCCTTCACAACTCAGAGATTGCGACACTATAGGTTGAATCAAGAAACCAGAGTCATGATACGATTTGAACAATTAAGGACTTTTCTAAATTATCCCATGTTATCGAGGAGGGTTGACCAATTCATAACATTATTAAGTGACTTTGAGCTAACGTATGTCAAATTAAAATTAGTCAAGGGATAGGTAATAGTAGATTGGCTAGCAGACAACTTGGTTCCTCAAGAGGATCCCATAAATGAAGATTTCCCTAACGAAGAGATTTGCGTAATTGATCTTGAGAAATACGCCGCTTCATATTGGTACAAAGTCATTGTGAACTACCTTGCAAACAAAACTTACCTCGAAAACATGACTCCCTTGGGAAAAAAGATGGTTGCGTGTGCTCATTGCAAGATACATTTTGATAGATGATGTGCTTTATCGAAGGGCCTTAGATAGAATGTTGCTTCGATGTGTTGAAAAAGAAGCCTGTAAAATCCTAGAAGAATGCCATAGTAGAATTTGTGGAGGACACTTTGGTGGTCATGCCACAACAAGGAAAATACACAGGATGGGATTTTTTTGGCCATGCTTACAAGGGGATGCTATCAACTTCGTAAAAAGATGTCCAAAATGCCAAGCCTATGCCCATGTTCATCACACACTAACAAGAGATTTGCAACCAATAGTTACCCCTTGGCCCTTCTCCACTTGGGGCTTTGACCTCATAGGAAAGCTATCTCCCCATCGATAGATGGACATCTATTCATCATCACCACAATAGAATATTTTACCAAATGGGTAGAGGCTATGCCTCTCACTACTGTTTCAGGGACCGTAATTGTCAAGTTCATACTAAACCAAATCATATGTCGATTCAGCATTCCCCAAGTGATAGTGATAGACAACATGTCATCATTCAAAAATTCACAAGTTAGAGATTTCTGTGAGAGATTCCACATCAATCATAACTCTCCCTCAGTTTACTATCCTCAAGGGAATGGATAGGCTGAAGCCATGAACAAAACATTGAAATCAATACTTGTCAAAATCATAAAAGACTCTAAAAGAGATTGGCATTTACAACTATATCCATCTCTCTAGGCTTCCAGAACAAGTGTAAGAACTCCAATTGGAACCACCCCTTATTCCCTCACTTTTGGGTTAGAGGCAGTGTCACATTTGGAGGTAGAACTACCTAGTCTAAGAGTATCATTACAAGGACTATTGGATAATGAGGAATATCGAGCAGTGAGATTAGCTGAATTAGAAAGGATGGATGAAACATGCTTAGGAGTTGTCCAAAGATATGATTCTTATCTCGCAAGAATGAAGAAGCAATATAACAAAAAGGTCGTCCCAATACCTTTTCAAGCGGGAGACCTAGTACTTAGGATAGAAAACTTTATCGATAAAAGGGCTGGTGAAGGATGTAAGTTCAGACCAAAATGGATAGGACCTTACATGGTTAAAGAAGACATCAGAAATGGTTCCTATCTCTTGTGCACAATGGATGGAGAGGAATTTGGCAAAATAGTCAATGCCTTTCACCTCAAGAAATACTATGTCTAAAAACCAAAAAAAATCATAAAACATAAAAATACAAAAAAATTATAAAAATAAAAAATGTCAAAAACAATTTGTTTGTTGTATTTTAGTATAATTCTGTTCATCTTGCATTACATTCAATGACTTTCTCTTATATCATTTTCATTTCAGTAAGGAGTCTAAGGTTGCCTAGATATATGTGATCCTTTCAGGACCTAGAGATTCCCCATTTTTACATTCACCATATCCCCCCTTCATTCCCAGTGATTCTTGTAAATGGGAAAATGGATTGATCAATTAAGATAATTAAACCCAAACATCAATGAAATATGAAGGAAAAAGGATTAATAAAAGCAAATAGATACTTACAACCTTTACCTTTCAACTTCCATTATTTGCCTATCTTTCTTTGATCTTGATTGTGAAGCCCTCAGAAGCTTTCCTTGCTTGCTTGCTTGTTGAAGATGACAAAGGAAGAATGGCTTTGATACCTGTTTGTGTTAAATGTGAGCTTCCAACACATGATAATGGAGGATACTAGAAATAGAGAGAAGAAGAGAAATTTGGGTATAGTTATTGTGCAAGATCCAGTTCTTTCTAGAGGAAAATGGGCAGGGATTTGATGTAAGAATGAATGTCCCTAATTGCTTAGAGAGGAGTCTTATTTATAGAGTTTCTGAAAAGGGAATGGAGGGTGAGGATCAAAAGATGAGATCAATGGCTCTCATTATTTGTGAATCTTTAATTCATAATGGATGAATTAAAAATTCTTATTTGAGAAGAGTGGGTTATGACAATTGAATTTTAAATTCAATTGGTGGAGGATAGTGGGGACCAATTGAATTAAGAATTCAATTAGTGGAGGATAATGGGGGACAATTGAATTAAAATGGTGGAGGATAGTGGGGAATAATTGAATTAAGAATTCAATTAGTGGAGGATAATGGGGGACAATTGAATTAAGAATTCAATTGGTGGAGGATAGTGGAGAACAATTGAATTAAGAATTCAATTGGTGGAGGATAATTGAATTAAAGATTTATTTTGGATAATAGAGGATATTAGCTAATTAAATATTAAGAATATTTAATTATATGTGCAACATGGTGAGGTGGAAGAGATGAGGTGGATTGATGAGGTGGATTTAGGACTTGAGACATTAGAAGAATTTAGGGATTTTAATTGAATGATGTGGGATTATTAGACATTTAGAAGAATTTAAGGAACTTAATTAAATAAAATGATTTTATTTAATTATGGGATAATGAACCAATCAAATAAATTTTTATTTAATTGACAGAAGGAAATAAAAATTAAGATAAATATCAAAATATTTACTTAATTCGACCTGAGCCAATTTTAGGTGTCTACATTTTGCCCCTCTTTGAAGCAATGTGTTTTATCACGTTGTTTCAAAGAATAAGAATAGTCTGATAATGATACATGCCCCAGTTTGCCCCTGGTACAAGTTATGATGATAGGATGCCCCCTCAGGAGATTGGACGGGGAGAAGGCGGCAGGGATGAGACTAACAATCTCACGATAAGATATGTTGACAGGAATGAAATGGTTGAATGCAGAAGAAAGGGATGAATGATATGGAATGCAAGATAAAAAGATGACACACACAAGCAAGTATGCACAAATGATACAGGAACAAACAAGGTATTGCCCCTGTCAAGTAGTAAACCCAAGATATAGATTGACGATGTCTGGTTTCAGGAATGATATGTTGTATAAGATGCATGTGTTGGTCTAGTTTCAACATTGCAACATCCTGTCTAAGACATTTGATATGATAGTGTTGTCATGGCGGGGAACAATATATCCCTAGACCAACATGGCAGGTGTGTTGTCATGGCGGGGAATGATGGATCCCTAGAGCAACATGAAGGATAGTGTCTGGTTTCAAGAAATGAAGCATGTCGTGTAAGACGCGTGTGTTGGTCTAATTTCAACAATGCAACATCCTGTATAAGACAATTGATTGATTAATTGATCGAGTTGGTTTACGACCGGACAAGGATCAAGACCATTGATTGTGATTGGATCATTTGACAAGATTGACTTGACTTGAGTGGCATGGATTAAGGATAGACTTGCAATTGGATATGGTATGGATATGGATATGGGTACGGATATGAGGCGCAATTGGATGTGATATGGTTATGAGACGCAATTTGATACTGTATGGATATGAGATGTGATTGGATATGGTATGGATATGGATATGGATATTTGTCACCTTGATATAGCAAGTATTTTGAAGCACTTTCATCATTGGGCTTTATTATGTTGTAAGAAAATACAAGCATCTAGGTATAATTAAATCGAGATGACCTAAGTATTACTTACATGGATTTTGATTCAGCAAGTTAATACAAGCATCTAGTCAAAGTTGAATCTAGATGACCTGAGTATTTCTTGCATTTTTCAACAGACAAGGATTGCCCCTTTCATGTTTAGACCTTGGAGTCCTCGATGATCTTTTTCCAATTATGTCGTTAGACAAAAGTCGTCACATTACTAGAGTTTAATCCACAAGCAGTAGACAAAGAAAATAATCATGCCTCCATCATAGCATCTCTAGCTTTTGGCATCCTCGAGTAGCATAGAAAGGCATGATAACATAAATCAAGACTGTAAGTTAATCTAACCAACACAAAACATTCTTACATTTAGATGTGTTTGTTTCTTGCCATAATTTAAGATAGAATTAGCTTGAGTGTTTTGATATGGTACTCTTGTTTTGTCTTGGATAGGTTGATGTTTTGCGTCAAGATTTTTTTTTTTTGGTAGCTTGCTTTGCTGCTCTTGTTTATCTGGTGAGAAGATTGCACAATCCTTATTAGTGAGATGGACCCTAAGGGATTGACCTAGTGCCTCGGCGGCTCATTGCTAAATGGCCATGCCTACGTGACGACACAGAGGCAACGTAGTTCAGGGTAAACCCTAATGGACCATGGATGGACTAGAAGAGAGACAACAAGAAAGACGACAAGAAATGGGATGGATGGGACTGTGCGAGCCTTAGGGGCACATAGGAATATGGCCTTGCCTATGTGACAACGTAGAGGCAACGTAGTTCATGGACTTGGACCATGGAAAACCAACGAGAGACACTATGCTTAGGTGTGCGCAATAGATACGGTATGGGACAAAACTTTGGTTGATAAGGCCAACAAAGAGATAGAGTATCAAGCCACGATAGGTAACTGTCAGGATTTTATTATGGGACAGATATGGGTCGAATGGGATAGAAGGAAGAATGGACTCAAGGTGATTGGTTTCCCGAAGATGGAGAAGGCAGTTTATCACAAGTAATGCCTATTTACCAGGTTTTCACCACTTGCTTTTATTGGCATGGAAGCTAGAAAGTATACATGACGCCTGCTTGCCAGGTTTTCATCATGATACCTATCCAAGGCGCATGTTTGCCATGTTTTCACCATAGGATGATCTTTTTTGTTCTTTTCTGATTTTTTTGATATTTTTTGTACTTTTTTCTAATTTTTTAATTTTTTTGTATTTTGTGCCTCCCTTACATTGGGGTTCTCCTAGGTATAAAACTGATGAAGATGCATGCTGTTGATTGGATCATCGAACAACTCACCCTTGGATGTTGCCAACTAATATGCCCCCGATCCATAAGCATCTACAATTACATAAGGCCCCAGCCAGTTGGGTTCGAACTTGTCCTTCTTTTACCTATCCTGTTGATTGCGAAGATTTTCCTTAAGGACTAGTTCTCCAACTTTGAAGATTCTTGGGCGAACTCTATGGTTATAGCTTCTTGACATCATTTGTTGATATGCTTTGAGATGGTCAAAGGCTTTCTGTCTCCTTTTCTCTAGCAACTCTAGTTCTTGTAATCTGGAGACTCTGTATTCTTCATCTGATATGAGACCTTTTAACGACACCCTGAGAGATGGTAATTCAACTTCAATGGGAAGGATAGCTTCTGAGCCATAGACAAGGGTGTAGGGTGTAGCACCTGTGGGAGTGCGTATACTGGTTCTGTAGGCCCACAAAGCAGGATTGAGTTAGATATGCCAATCATGGCTAGCATCATTGACTGTCTTCTTGAGAATTTTCAAGATGGTCTTGTTGGATGCTTCAGCTTGACCATTGCCTTAGGGGTAATATGGTGAGGAAAAATGGTGTTGGATTTTGAATCGATCACAGAGTTCTTGGACATCCTAGTTTTTGAAAGGTCTTCTATTATCCATGATAATGGATGAAGGAATCCCGTATCTGCAGATGAGGTAATTCAAGATAAATGAAGAGATTTGCTTACCTGTGATGGTGGTGAGGGGAATGACTTCAATCCACTTGGTAAATGTATTCAGTGGTAGTTATGATGAATTTGTGGCCATTGGATGAGGGTGGATGGATCTTTCCCACAAGGTCAAGTCCCCATTGGCAAAAGGGCCAAGGTGTCGTTAAAGGTCTCAATTCTTGAGTTGGTGCATGTATCAGGTTCCCATGTATTTGGCACTGCTTGCACTTCTTGACAAACTGATATGAATCTATTTCCATGTTCGGCCAGTAATAACCCAGGCGCATGAGTTTCTTGGCTAAGGAAGGACCACTAGAGTGTGTTCCACAAATCCCTTCGTGTACATCTTGCAAAGCGGTTATGGATTCTTCTCGTTCTAAACAACGGAGTAAAGTACCATCTAGACCACATCGGTATAGGGTATCGGCAATAATGGTATAGCGAGAGGTTTGGCATATAAAGGTCCATCGTTGGTTTGAAGATAGGTCAGGTGGGAAGGTATTGTCCTTGAGATAAGTATAAATCTTACTGTACCAAGGTGAATTAGATCCAACTAAAAGGCATATGGTATGGTTCTCTAGAAGATCATAAGCTGGCTGTCGAATAGTTTCTACTAAGAACTTGTACCATGACTCATTCTCTGGAATCTCAAGAAGGGATGCAATGGTTGCCATGGCATCTGCTGCTTTATTCTCAATTCGAGGTATCTGCTCAAAAGAGATGATCACAAAGTATTCCTTAAAGTCATCGACCATTCGCTTGTAAGGGACAAGCTTTTCATCTTTGGTTTGGTAATCATCATTGACCTGATTTATCACTAGTTGAGAATCACCATAGACATGTAGCTCTCTGATTTTCCATTCAGTTGCCATCTTGATACCAATGACCAGGGCTTCATATTCAGCTATGTTGTTGGTGCATGGGAATAGAAAATGGTAATACTTCAGAATAGTGTCGCCATGAGGAGTTACAAACAAGATTCCTACCCCCGATCCATGGTTGGTGTAGGACCCATCAAAGTAGAGCTTCCAGGAATGTGTTGAGATGTTGAATAAGGATTCATTTGGAAAGTCAAATTGCATTGGGGTGGTGTCCTATAGTGGTGCATCTGCTAACTGATCAACAATGACTTGCCCTTTGATAGCTTTTCTGTCTACATATCCAACGTCGTACTCACTCAGGAGCATTACCCATTTGGCTAGGTGACTTGTGAGAGCTGCTTTGCTTAGTAGGTATTTTAGTGGATCTATTTTTGCAATAAGTTTGACTGGATGTGCCAGCATATAATGTCAGAGTTTTTGGGAAGCAAAAACTACCGCCAGACATGATTTTTCTATCTGTGAGTATTGCAACTCATAGCCCACTAATGTTTGGCTGATGTAGTAGATGACTCTTTCTTTATTCTCATAATCTTGTTGTGCCAGAAGAGCCCCAAGAGCTGTAGGTGTAGCAGATATGTAGAGTATCAGTGGTTTCCCTTGGATAAGAGGCATGAGAATGGGTGGATTCAGGAGGTACTCTTTTAGTTTGTTGAAGGCTTCTTCACATCTCTCATCCCATCTGAATGGAATGTTCTTGTGCAAGAGATGACTGAATGGTTGGCACTTGTCTGCCAGCTGGGATATGAATCTGCGGATTGCTTGTAGCTTGCCTTGTAGCGATCTTAGTTGTGTAAGAGTCTTAGGAGGTGGCATGTCCATGATAGCCTTGACTTTTGCAGGGTCCACCTCTATTCCATTTGCTGATACAATAAAGCCTAGAAGCTTGCTTGAGGTGACTCCAAACACACTTTTCTTTGGGTTCAGCCTAACTTTGAATTGTTCTAATCTCTGAAAGACCTTCTCTAACACGTCTAGATGTGATTCCCTTGTGAGTGACTTTGCTAGGATATCATCTACATAGTCCTCCATCGTTACATGCATCATATCATGGAATATAGTTGTCATAGCACGTTAATATATGGCTCCTGCATTCTTTAGCCCAAATGACATGACATTCCAACAAAAAGTGCCCCATGGACAAGTGAAAGATGTCTTATGCTGGTCTTCTGGTGCTATCTTGATCTAATTATATCCTGAGAAGCCATCCATGAGAGATAGCATGGTATGTCCTGCTGTCAAGTCGACTATGATATCTATGTTTGGCAATGGAAAATCATCTTTGCGGCAAGCTTTGTTTAGATCTCTAAAGTCATTGCATAGTCTGACTTTGCCATCTGGTTTGGACACTGGTACAATGTTGGATATCCACTCTGGGTAGTCTATTGCTCTAATAAATCCTACATCCAACAACTTCTTCAATTCTTCTTTGACCAATAGTGCTATGTGCGGATGCATCTTTCTAAGCTTTTGTTTGACTGGTTTCACACCTGCATCTAGTGGAAGATGATGCAGGATCAAGTTTGGGTCTAACCCTGGCATGTCTGCATATGACCAAGCCAAGTTACGTCTCTTTTCCTTGAAGAATGGTACAAACTTGGTCTTTTTTGATGGAGTAAGAGATTTAGCAAAGTGGATGATCTTGGGTTGTTCCTCTATTCCAATGTTAACCGGTTCTGTCAGTTCCACAACAATCTGAGACTTCTCCTAGTGCATGTCACTGGGGAGAGTGTCAAGCCTTCTATCGTCAGGTGCCACAATTGGGTTTTCACTTTCAGATGCATCCTCTCTTTTTATTGTTTTGGGTCCTGACGCTGCCGCAAAATGATTTTCACCATCAGATCCAATTTTTATTTTGATATTTTTGTGACTGGAAGGCTTGGCACCCTCTCTGAAATAAGCCATAGTATTAAGTTCAATAGAGAAACCAGCTTTATGATCTCCTTTGGGTAGGTGGTCCCTAAGGTTCATATACTCAATGTAAGCATCATCATTTTGGAACATGTCTAGTTGGGGAGTTCCTCGCAGATCCCAGTTAATAAGCTCAAGATGTACAAGGGGGATGGAATTAGAGGATAGGCCCGATTCATTGATGGTGTGAATGGATACGCTAGGAGTATAGGAATGGGTGGTGTTTGGGATGGTACCTTCCTCCAAGTTATTTATTGCGATGGAATTTGAACCTTCCTCAAAAGGCATAATCTCAGAGATTGGCAAATCAGACTCTAGTGGTTTGTTCAGTAGCATTTGTCCCTCATGGTAGGGGCTAAAAGTTTGGATGGTATCGACCTCTTTGTCATCATAGGAATGCTCTATTAGCTCATTCTACTCATATTCATTGGAATCTTTGTCACTGTCCTCTTGAAGTGTATGGATCATTTCCATGAGACAAGCATTTTCTTTGGCTTTGCCCTTGCCTTTGTATCCTAGACCATTTGTATTTCTAGCTAATGAGGATGAAGAAGGTTGAATAGGTTCAATGATGCCTTCTTTTCTAAGGCTGATGGGGCCTTGCCCTTCATAGCCCATTTTGTGTAGGATAGTTTCACCTTGCCCATAGAGTTCTGTTGGGAGCCTAGGTGGTTCTTGTGATGTGCTCTCTTCTTCTGTATAAAGCCACTATAGGAGATCTCTTTCTTCTGTTTTATCAAATAAGGTCCCCCATTTTACAAAGGGAGTTGCGGGAGCTATAGGTGCAGATGGCTTTGGAAAATGTTTGGGTTGGCCAAAAGATCAAGGAGACAAGGGCATCTTGGCTAGATTGAGGTTGTGCTCTATGGAGTATTCTCCCATTCCGCTTTCTTTTATGGTAATTTTTTGCTCTTTGGGCCTTGATGAGGAGGCTTCGGCGGTATGGTCCTGATGTGGGATAGGGGATATAGATGCTCTGTTGTTTGGTATGATGTAATCAGGTTTAGCAAGGAGTTGCAATGCTGGAAGGGGTTAGGGTCACCTTGGATGGTGACATGCTTGCTGTTGTGTGGGAATTTTATGCATTGGTGATAGGTCGAGGGGACAACTTTCATGGCATGAATCCATGGTCTCCCTAGAAGAATATTATAAGCGAGCTCCCTATCAAGGACTTGGTACACAACATCTTTCATTACTGGTCCCACTTGTATGGGTAGGACTACTGTTCCCTTTGTAGTTCTCTCTTCCTCATCATATGCTTTTATAGTAATTTTCTTCCTTGGATCAACTATCCTTTCGGAGAACCCCAATGCAAGGACCAGCTTTAATGTGCAAATATTTAAACTGGCTCCCCCATCAATGAGAACCCTCTTGATGCAGTGTTTGTGTATGAAGGCGACAATATGTAGAGGGGTGTTATGTGGTTGAGACACAGAGAGGTCATCTTGCTCGGTAAATGAAATGGAGCTTGAGGAAGTTAGATTTCCTACCATGGTCTGAAACTTCTCTTGGGCCAAGTTAGTGGGAACCATGGTTTCCACTAAGGCTTTCTTGAGGATCTCCTTATGGGAAGGAGATAGATGCAACGACTCCAAGATTGAAATGTGGGCCGGAGTTTTCTGTAACTGGTCTATGACGTTATACTGACGGAAGTTGGATTGAGGCGGTGACAACCTTGGAGGGGTAGTATTGGGCGGGACTTTACCACTGCAGGTAATGATACTACAACTAGGTCTTAGGTTCTGATTGTTGGTTGGGTGTGATGACATTGATTTGCGAGACATGCTCAGATAGGCAATTGATGGTATAGTCAAATGGCACACTTGCATAGTTGGCATTGCTATTCCCACTATTCTGATTTGGCCTGTTGCGATTGTTGTTGTTGTTACCGTTGTTGTTGTTGTGGTTGTTGTTGTTGTGGCCATGGTTGTTATTGTTGTTATACGGCCTGTCGTGATTAAGAAGTGGATCCCTGTAAGCCACATGTGATTCATTGGAGGTATGCTGTTGGGTTCCTCCTTGATTTTGATCAAGCACATCTTGGATAACATTTTTGAGATGGATACAATTATTGGTTGTGTGCCCCCTTCCTCTATAATATTCACAATAGTCAGTATCCTTCCAATAGGGAGATTTGATTATAGGTTCATAATCACTTGTTGGCGGTAGAGAGATTTCATTGTAGCCAATAACTTCCTTAATGCGGATTCTTGGGATTCACCTAGCGGTGTGAACTTTCACCTTGGAGTTGAACTGAACCATGGTTTTGGTTCTTGAGAGAATGGTTTGTTAGGTGAAACATTGTTTGCTTCTCCTTTGAGAGTGAATATGGGTTGTTGCTTGGGAGCCACCACCTTGGTGTCAACCACCCCATTGTTGACAACATTCTTATTCTTGGTCCAAAACTTTGATTTGTCAGTCATATAGTTGGAGGTAGGTGTGTCCTTGTATAACTTGATTTGCCCCTTGGCGATCATAGCTTTTTCAATGAATAATCCCATTTCAATGACTTTTGAGAATGATGTAGGGCATTGTATTTGTATTTGATAGCTAAGATCATTATTGAGGTTATGGACAAATATTTCCAATAGCTACTTCTCAGGTATATCGTAAGAACACTTACTTGCTAGTTGTCTCCATCGTTGTAGGAAGGTGGCGAATGACTCACCATTCTTTTGTTTGGTGTTGCATAGATCTAGCATAGATACTTCATGTTTGATATTATAAGAGAAGTGCGTGATGAATTTGTTGACTAGTTCATCAAAAGTTTTGATGCCTGGTGGAAGCCGTGAGAACCACTCCATAGCTTGACCGCCTAGTGATCTAGGGAATAACCTCATTAAGTAAGTCTCATTGTGAGCTACTTCTAAGCATGCTGCGTTGAATTCCCTGATATGGTCTTTAGGGTCCCCTTTTCCTTTGTATTTGTCGAATTTAGGAACTTCGAATCAATAGGGAAATGGTTTCATGATTAAACTTTTATCAAAAGGGTATGGTGCAATATCTGCTAAGGAGTAGGTTTTGGTGTTTATACCTGTCTGGCGATCAGAAATTTGGTGCTTGAGATTCTCGATTTCTTTCCTTATTTCTTCCATAGGAGTACTTTGGTCTATGGTTTTCTTTCCTTTATCATTTGTGTTTGGGTCTAGGGTTGTCTTTCCCCTTTCACGATCATCATCTATGTTTTCCAAGATTGAGCTTATATCAAAATCCACGGGGAGTTTAGTTCCAAGACTAGCAAGGTGATGGAAATACTTTTGGGGGTTGTCACGGAGCACTTTCGCTACTAAGCATTGGAATTTCCTACTTTGGATGTTTTCCTAATAATCTCTGTCAGAGATTTCCTCATCACTATCGTGAGGTGTGAAGATGTAGTTGGATGAGCTGGCCATTTCAAGTTGTTTTTTGTATTGAGATCGAGTAAGAACCATGCAAGGTGATGTGGGATGAGGTGGAATGGGACAAGAGATGGCCAGATGCCTACGGAGACTGCTAAGAATGGGATACCTAGGATATGGCTTGGATAAAGGACCTTCTCGCTCAATGATGTCAAGTAAGGCGGCGGATACAAGACGGTAGCCACTAGTAAGGGAACTCGATACCTGTCTTACTGTGCAGGGACTAGTCGTGCAATGAACCACTAGTAAAGTTCTGTGACCTACTAGGTTTACTTGAATTCACAATGTGATACGAAAAAGGGGCCTATGTTGACCTGATATGGAATAGCTTTTGACTTTTGACTAGAAAGATCTGATGGAAGGTGAATGGGATGATCAATGAAAGAGAGATTTTGGCATGAAATGGATGGAAAACTGATTGCAAGGTGGAACCTAATCTTTGAACCTAAGACTAAATTGAAATGGGTATCCCGGACGAGTGAAATCTTTCTCTTGAAGACGGATTTGCGACACTCAGACTATTTTTTCTTTTTTTGTTTGGTGGTTTTTTTTTTTGGTACTTTGGTTGCAAGAATGTTCTTCTGATCTGATTTTCTGAATTTGATGGCAAGAAAACATAGCAAACACAAAGAGTTTTTATGGTTTTTTTACTTTTGTGTGATTTTATTTTGTTTTGACTCTATTTGGACCAAAAAGAAAGAACAAGTACAAACTCCTAGGCTCGAAATAGATAAGAAGGGTTTTTTGCCACTAGAACGAAAGGTGTTTAATGAGGGCAACCGTTTGAGTGGTTACACATGCAGTAACACTACTCTCCGTTATGGAGTCTTCTAGCCTACAAGGGTTGTACCTTGGAGGGTTTTGGGGGAGGTTGGCTGTCGGTGTAACACAACTTCACTCGTTGTTTGAAGCTTTCACTCCAAACATAATTTATTTATAGTGGCTTGGAAGGGCTTGGCGTCTAGCCTGTTACCACTTAGGGTCATTCCTACTTGGATAAGCGGTATCCAAGATCAGGCCCCTCTAAAGGAAAAACACATGTGAAAATGATACTTCTCACGTTTTGGTCACCCAAGATAGGGGAGAGCATAGTCTTGGTATCATTCCCAAAAACACAATATACAGTGGTTCTTTTCCTCTAGTTAAAATAAAAAAAACTAGATGAGCTATCTACTTGGGCAAGCATAGAACTTTGAAGTGAGTAGCAAGATAGCAGTGGTCCAATTTTAACCAAGATAGCAATGATGAGTTCAATTTTATCCACGATAGCACGAGTTGTTAACTTTGAAGTGTTGGTCGATCGAGATAGTAGTGGATCAGTTTTAACCCAGATAGCAATGATGAGTTCAATTTTAATCCACGATAGCACGAGTTGTTAACTTTGAAGTGTTTAAACAAATAGCAATGTTCATTCCCGTTTGTAAGATAGCAATGATCTAACTAAGAAGATAACAATATGCAGATATAGCAATGGTTCAATTACTTTCTTCCTAGTTATGGACTACGTGATATTGGTATGTATGCATTTGTGCTTTCCTAATTAGAGTTAGATGCAAATTGTATGAATAATGGGTTACTCCTTCCTAATTAGAACTAGATGGGAATCTTATGTTAGGTGTATGATAATGCCTAAATCAATCTTGTTCAACATTTAGGAAAAATTATGGTTTGTAGTGGATGTTTTTGCACCAAACTGGATTAGTAGTCTCCTGATATGCACCTGTAGTCCACCAAAACAAAAGTTGAATCAAGAATTTTGTAAGTCAAAGGATTAGGTGCAAAACATATAATCTAAAAATTTTCATGAAAATATGATTGTTGAAAGCAAAAATAGATATGAAAATCAGAATTTACACAAAATTCTATGATGTTTCAAAGAAAATTGCATGAAAATTCGATGAAAGATGTCCAAGTTATGGCCGTTTGAAGTTGTCAAGGTAAAGTCGACTTTGACTGATTATACCTGTTGATATTGACCCAGTGAGCTGGAAATACCTATACTGTTGCGAAATTCATCGAATCGGCTTTTCAACAACTATAAATTTGTGCACATCTGATACTCCTACAAAAAGTTATGTCTAAGAGAAAAAAAAACCTATTTTGCTACGTGGGAAAAAAAATAACTCCCTCCTTAGTTTTTTCTTATTATTATTATTTTTTTTATGTTTTTATGTTTTTGGTTTAGTTTTTTGAGTGTGTGTGTGTGTGCAGTTGGTGGTGGCAGGGTGGTTGGGCAGAGGTGTTGGTGGCGACAGTGGCTAGGTGGAGGTGTTGGTGGCGGTCGAGCGGAGGGTGGCTGGGCATAAGAGGTGGTGGTGGCGGGAATGAGAGTTGGCGGAGCTGGGTGGGCTGGGTGTCAGTGGATCTGGGAGGTAGAAGGGGAGGCACAGGAGGGAGGTGGACGGCGGGGAGATGCACAGGGGAGGGGCACAGGGCCCGTGGGAGGGAGGGTGATTAGGGGGCGGCGAGAAGGGCGGTGGAGGGAAGGTTGTGAGGGGGCTGCGGCGGAGGTGGAGGAAGGGGGATGGGAGGGTCTATGGGGGGCAGAGAGGAGGGAAGGGGATCGGGAGGAGGAGGCATAGAGGAGAAGTAGGGGGAGGGGCACGCGGTGGGGAGCGGCGAAGGAGGCGGGGAAAGGGCGACGGAAGTAGAGGGGGGTATGGGGATGGCGTGGGGGGAAGGGGAGGGTGGGGTTGTTGTAGGGAGGGGTGGGCGACGGAGGGGTGGGGAGAGGGGAGGGGAAGGGAAGGGTCGGGAGTTTGGGGAGAGGAGGGGGGTGGGGGGATGGGGGAAGGGGAGGGGAGGAGATGGGAGGGGGTCGGGGGGGCTGCGGGGGGGTTTGTTTGTTATTATTTTTTTAATTTTTTTTTTTTTTTTTTTGGTTTTTTTTTTTTTTTTTAAATTAACACCAAAGCTTTTTTAAAAAGAAAGTATTTTGATTTTTTTTTTTAATTTTTGATTTTTTTTTATATAAAAAGAAAATGCTAAAATATAAAAAAAATAAAGAAGATCTACTGTAATGTATTTTTTTTTTTGTGATTTAATTATGTTTTTTATTTTTTTGCAAAAAATACTTTGAAAAGTAAATTTTTTTTTTTAATTTTTCAAAAACAAAACTAGGGAAATGATAGGTGATTTCTTACCTCCGAGGCCTTCTAGACTCAACAGTGAGCTCAGTTTGTGCGTAGGATGCCGTTGGTGAGAGTTGATGCCCAAATGTGCTCTAGAAAACACCTGTATCCTGCAACAAAACTTTCAAAGCCAAACACTCACAAACAAGATGGGGGTTAGATCATGGTGGGCGCCAAAATGTAAATGAAAAAATGGATTGATCAATTAAGATAATTAAACCCAAACATCAATGAAATATGAAGGAAAAAGGATTAATAAAAGCAAAGAGATACTTACAACCTTTACCTTTCGACTTCCATTGTTTGCCTATCTTTCTTTGATCTTGATTGTGAAGCCCTCAGAAGCTTTCCTTGCTTGCTTGCTTGTTGAAGATGACAAAGGAAGAATGGCTTTAATACCTGTTTGTGTTGAATGTGAGCTTCCAACACATGATAATGGAGGATACTAGAAATAGAGAGAAGAGAAATTTTGGTATAGTTATTGTGCAAAATCCATTTCTTTCTAGAAGAAAATGAGCAAGGATTTGATGTAAGAATAAATGTCCCTAATTGCTTAGAGAGGGGTCTTATTTATAGAGTTTCTGAAAAGGGAATGGAGGGTGAGGATCAAAAGATGAGATCAATGGCTCTCATTGTTTGTGAATCTTTAATTTATAATAGATGAATTAAAAATTCTTATTTGAGAAGAGTGGGTTATGACAATTGAATTTTAAATTCAATTGGTGGAGGATAGTGGGGAACAATTGAATTAAGAATTAAATTAGTGGAAGATAATGGGGGACAATTGAATTAAATTCAATTGGTGGAGGATAGTGGGGAACAATTGAATTAAGAATTCAATTAGTGGAGGATAATGGGGGACAATTGAATTAAGAATTCAATTGGTGGAGGATAATTGAATTAAAGATTTATTTTGGATAATAGAGGATATTAGCTAATTAAATATTAAGAATATTTAATTATATGTGCAACATGGTGAGGTGGAAGAGATGAGGTGGATTTTGTGAGGTGAATTTAGGACTTGAGACATTAAAAGAATTTAGGGATTTTAATTGAATGATGTGGGATTATTAGACATTTAGAAGAATTTAGGGAACTTAATTAAATAAAATGATTTTATTTAATTATGGGATAATGAACCAATCAAATAAATTTTTATTTAATTGACAGAAGGAAATAAGAATTAAGATAAATATCAAAATATTTACTTAATTTGACCTGAGCCAATTTTAGGTGTCTACAATTCTAATCAAAGCCTAGCTCTTAGCTTTACACTGATCCTAGTCTTAATAAGCCAAGATGTTAGGTCTAAACAAAGTCAGTATTCAAACCTACAATGTCCAAAGGAAGCTTGCAAGTAGACCTTCCCAATTCTTCCCTAGTAGAAGAGAAGTCCGACTAGATTACAAAAACTTTAGGTGGCACTCAGCCCCTTATCTTCCCTGAGCAAAAATGTTAGGAGGATCAAAACTCTGAAGGAAGCAATCTAAAATTTGAGTGAATAAAAAAATGAATGATTAAAACAAGAGTGTTGAGAAAAGTGAGAATTGAGAGATCAAGCTTGCATATCAAAAGTGCCAAAAAGCATTCATTTCAAAAAAAATCAAAATCCAAAAAAAAGATAAAATCAAGTGAGACATTCTAGAAAATACAAAAAAAGTGAAAAAGAAAAAAAAAAGAGATACAAAAGAGAGAGAGAAGATTGTTGAATGTCCATACTCTTGGGTGGAGATCAGTCTAATCTCGAAGCCTCAAGGGTGACATTCTAATAGAGAAAGAAAGGTACAAAGCACACACACACACTAGCTGAGCAAAGCCAAAAGTCTAGTAATCTTTGGGATCATATTCTATCTAGGGACCCTTATTCTTTACCATTTATCCTTTACCCCAGGTCTATCTTGCTTGCCATCTATGATCTAGAGAACATCAATAAAATTTGTTACTTGTAAGTTAAAAGCTTGTCAATTTGTCTCATCTAGATATGGATCAGTGTTTAGCCTCTAGGAATGCCTAAATTCATAAGCACTCCATTTCATTCCCGCTCCCCACTTGAGTTTTAAAATCCTAATCTCATAGCCTTGAATAGGTCTCTTATATCAAGATAACTTGCAATCTCCTGGATTGAAAATCATATTACAAAGCAGTCATATTATTTATTCCACATTACATTCATGCCAAAATTAGAAAAAGAGTCTCAAAGCAATAAAGTCAATGTCATAACTCGTGACATTCAGTAGACGTAAATGTTTCATTTTAGCATTTCTTGTGTTCTTGCATGTGCATATCGTAAACTGCATCTCATATATATGCCAAAAAATTACAAAAACCTGTCATCGTCATCAAACTTGCATGGTTAGAGTTGAAGGTCAAAAACGTAATAAAAAAGTTCTAAAAAATTCCATAATGCACAAGAGATGAGCACCCATTCAATAGACAAAACCATGAAAAGACAAACTTTCATTGATATATCTGAAGTTTACATATACAAGAGTACCAAAGAGTTGAAGACAAAATGCTCTCAAGGAAAGTAACTTAGGGTCCCCATGCAAGGGGGGATGATTTCAAAAGGAAAGCAAAGTAAGATCAAGGACAGTTCCCTCCAACGGAACCCTCAAGACTCTTGCTCCTCTTCCTATGTGTACCACTATTCACTCCATGAGATCTATGGGAGCGAGGCATCCTACTATAAACATGTGATTGTGAAGGCCCTACTACACTAGCATCTCTCCATCCAAATCCAAGACAAGCCATCTCACGAAGCACCTGATTCTCACCCTTAAGGATGAGATTCTTGGTCTTCAAATCCACACTCGACTGACATCCATGATAGGTAGGAGAAAAAATGTCAGTGTGTTGCCCAGCAGTAGGGGACATACCAAGATCAGCTAAGAGACTCTCTCAAGTCATCCTAGTGAAGGGGGCAACCAAGCCAACATTAATATCATCAACGAAAGCCCTCCACTCTTTGACATTACCTACAAAGAGAACCAAAAAGCGAAAAGTGTGTTAGTTCCCCATGAAAAGAAAGGAAAGAGAAAGGACAAAAGTACCAAAATGATAAAGTAAATGTAGACTTACGTGGTTCGCTGGGCTTCCAATCAGGGTCAAACTACTACATCACCTCATCAGAGTGAGGAGGTATGGGAACCACAGGTGGACCCTTTGGAACATCATGAGCATAATCTGCATCACTAGCATTATCCGAATCATCATCCTATGCATCCTCTAGTAGACCCTTGTCTGTCGAATCATCCCCATCAGGAACATAGTCCTCATCAGTAGAATCTGAGTCCTCAACCACAATGAGTGCTCAGGAAGGAGTCCCTCTCCCTCCCCTCTATCCTCCTCTTGAAGATCTAGGAACTTTGGTAATGAAGACTCCGAGAGTCAAAGGAGTCCAAGTAACTGTCCTCTGACTAGCCTCACCTATCTCCTGGACAGATCTATAGCAGGTAGGCATTGGGGGCAAGTCATCAAGAAAATCCTCGCTAAACTACTACAAGACCCACTCAATGTGATGAGCCTTGACTAGACCATTATGGTCTGAAAGCTCTATTACCCTACGGTAGTACTCTCTGATCTCACCATCACATCACCATGATCCCTCCAAGTCCACATAAGGATCAAAAATCATATCCTCATCTATGAGAGTAACTACATCTCATAGAGAAGCATCAAAGTGACCCACCTGAACCCATCTAGCTGCTCTCAGCAGATGTCTATCAGGAATCAGAACAAGCTTTTGATAAGGCCTGATGTGCTCAAAGATCCAAGTCGTAACCAAAGAAGAGTGGCTGAAATCTAGAGCCCCTCATCATGTAATACGATAGAAATCTTTGTAGACCATGGCCAAAATGTCTGGCCCCCAAGCATAGACTCTGCCCTACTCAAGACCCTATATAATTGGTGCCCAACACCATCTCAAGTGGGCTGAGGCCTTGTCTCCAGATAGCCTTGATGTGATCAAGCTGATCAGGAACTTCCTCAAGTGAGGAATATGAAGTCATGGCATAGAAGTAAGTTGAACCCCTATCTGATCCTTGGGGTGACTAACCCCCATAAATTGTGCCCAAGATGCCTTGTCCTCAAAGGACTCGCTAGCAAGGAGGACAAGAGGATGTCCTCTCACAAGAACTCCAAGTATACAATAGACATCAAACAGAGTGATAGTCACTCTCCTGAACCTATGGGAACCTAAAGGTGTTCCTATCCACATCCCAGTATGTCAAGATGTCACAACAAATGCGTTTCATAAGATGGATAACCGGCACATGGTAAACTCTAGCTAGGCCCACTCTCCACAGAATAGCACGATCATCATCACTCAGAGAAGCAAACATCTCTGAGAACCACAACTACTCTCTGCAAGCATTCCATTGAATGTACATGTCCTTCGAATTAGTAAAGAACTTTAGATTAGATCTTGTCAACCCACAAAAATCCTAAAAATTGTAAAACTTGTAGAAAATCTCACAAAAAATGATGCAGAGCCACACAGAAGAAGCTTATAAATAGGTTGAAAAACCCATTGAAACCCACAAAATAGCCATTATAGTGTATATCAGCAAGATAACTTAAATGTCTCACCGAAATAGACCTTCATTTTACCATCGGCAACACATCCTCCCGTCAGCATCACCTTTATTTCCTCTACCGAGCTCTATCCTCTTGCCAATGGAGAATTAACTCTTCACCTATCGACAGGACCTCTACTATTGGTCTAACTTTCCTCCCCGTCTCCGATGCTGATTGTCACACCGAAGCTCTTAGTACTAGCTCCACCGTCGGTCAAACTTCCCTCATCGGTCTGAATAAAAACTCCTTCATCGATGTTCCTTTTCACCCCGATGCCTTCAGCCAATGCTATCATCGGTGAGACTTTCACCGTCGGACCAACACAACTCCTTTTCGTCGATGCCTTGCCTCACGTCGATACCTCTTTCATTCACACTTGTTGCTGTGACCTATACTATCGGCGATACGAATGAAACTTATGCCGATGTCTTCAAAACATACATTATTGACTTGTTTTGACACTTGAACTGGTTAGCAATACACATACAGATACAACTGACGGATACACACAAAATATTCACCACATACATTTGGCATATACACATAAAATGCACGATTCCTCCCCTGCAACCATTTTAACCAAACAACACATGGGAAATGCAAAAACCTACAGAACAAAAAAATGACAGGGAGGTCATTCCACTGATTTCAAAGAAACCTCTAGTGGAATGACCCCGAACGATATCCACTGTGATTGCACCAGTATGAAAACTTCTTTTATTTCTTCGCAGAATTGATTTACAATACTTCTGATTTGTCCAAGCTATCTATGCTCGACTATATCATCTGTGCTCAAATCAATCTAAGCTACTCTATTTAACTACATAACAGTGGTAGTACAGACTTGTCTCCAAACGGCTGGGAGATGCAACCACCTAACCAACTCAACAGCTGTCTAACAAACTAAAACTCTTACCAAACTATCTAAAAATAGCATGTCTCGGTCAATACAGACCTTATTACATTTAATGTTTGTTTAGGACTTCATTGCAAACCTAACAACAAACCCTAAGACATCTAATGCCTCATGAAGGCTCCTGTAGCTTGGGTGCTCCTGCACCATAAAAGCGTATAAATCATCAAAATTACAATAAACAGGCAAACACAGTAGTTAAATTAGGTCGAAACAGAGTGAAATGAACATTAGCAAACATCAAATTTTAGACAAAATTTATCCAATAGGGTTGCCCCCCAGGCAACCCAGATGTCAACAGGATCTCCCCTGGGTGACCCTGTTGTCTGCAGGATTTCCCCCTAGGTGACCCTGTTGTTAGACAGATCTCCCCTTGGGTGACCTGCCTGACAAAAGGGGCAACCCTATGTGGAGATCCCTCAAACAGAAAATACTCAAAAATCCTCATTTTTTAGTCGATTTCAGTAAACGAAAGACCAGACCTACTCTAAATGACAAAAAAAAGACAATGCAACAAGAAGAATCATTAAAAATAGACAATTTCAAAAGATTTTTCACAAAATTCAACCTACAGTTTAGAGGAGGGTTTTTCACTATTTGCGTACCTGATTCTAAGTGGCTGAAGAAGAGGTGGCCATCTTCACGATCTCCTCGACGATATGTACCCAACGACTGTTCACATGATTGATTCCGTCGCCGATTCACTCTGATCTCACTAATTTGCTTGCTTTTCTTGCCCTTAGCTTAGTTTTTTTTATGCATTCTTAGATTAGTTTTTTTCTTTTATGCATCTTTTGTGCATTGTTTTGCGTGCATTCATTCCTATAGGTCTCACCGATAAAGGCAAACAACTAGTCAAACTCTCACGATCTATAGTAAGTTTGTCATTTCAGTTTTCATTATTCATTTTGATATATTTAGATGCCAGGATAAAACTAGTTATTGTAGGTACAATTGTAGAAAAGTGACAATAGGTAAGGCCTAGTTTGGCAACGGTACCTACCTTTCATGTAGACTACCGTCCTTGAGGGGGCAAATATGTAAGCACAAAAATCATGCATAGCCTCCACGAGGACCCCTATGATGATATATGATCCTTGTCATGTACATGTAAGCATGAAATAATGTCCTCAAAGTAGCAAACCTCTTGGTGACATATCATTTCTTTCATCTTGTGTTGTTTCCTCTTTGTTGTTTTTCCTCTCTTTGTCGTTGATGCTTTTTGAGACTTTTGCGACACTTGTTGATTTATGTTTTCTAAGCTTTCGACCCTATTTCTAAGCCTTGTGTGCATCTTGTAGGTGAGTTTTCACCTTTCCCCTATGTTTTTTTATCTTCTCCACCCCCTAGAAGCCTTCTAGAGGTCCCCCGGACCCATCTCCCACTTTTAGTTTTCAGTTACACTTCACCAATCCAAATCTCCCCCTATTATTTTCAAATCTCCCGATGGGAGATCCTACTTTGCAAGTGAAGATTTGGATTCTTACACATGATTGACCTATTTCCAAATGTAGATCCCCTCCTTTTCATCTCCTCTATCATCTCCCATCATGCATTTTCTCCCAGACCCCTTTCCTTCCAAATCTCCCACCGAGTGACCCTCAAAAAGTAGGATCTCCCATTGAGTGGCCCAGGCTCACCCCTTGGGTGACCCATGGGTGACCCTACTAGTCAAAGGGGTGACCTATGGGTGACCCTGTTGTGTTTCCAACCGTAGAAAAGCTCAAGTTTCTAACTCAAAATAGCTTCATTTTTGCCTATTTTTCTTCCAGTTCACATGATTTTTGATGACTAATTCAGAGTTAACTATTTCATGCACCCACACATGCATATTTAACTCCATTTGATGTAAAATTAACAACTCATTCCATTCCATGCATCCTTCTAACTCCATTTCTTCTCTAGTGATAAGATATTATTGTTTTATTACTCCAAAATTAACTGAGTTCCAGTTCACTCCCCAATCAATCCTTGTTAACTCTTCAATCAATTGAGTTAACTTATCAATCAATTATATTCTTCCAACCTATAAATACCCCCCTCCCTCAAGCACAAAGGGAGGTAAATTCATTGTGCACACAACTCTTGCTAAGGTTTTGCTCTCCAATTAGCATTCCCATGCTCACACAGGACGAAGGTGCCTTTTATTTGTTGATTGTTCACCAAGATTTCACATAAATCTCTTCAAGCATCATTACACTACTTCAATCAAAGCCATCATGCTCATCAATAGCTCTCATTAAGCTCATTTCATAAAGCTTCCAAAGCTTCTTTCACTTCTTTGTGTTGTCTTGTCATCAAGAGGTCTTCCTACAACTTCAAGAGGACACGAGTTTTCCATCAAGGATCTTTGAGGGTAGCGGAGGCTCACAAGTCTTCTTTATTTTAGGTTCCTCTATACTTTTGTCAATTTATGGTAATTATAAATTTTAAATTGCTCCTGGGATTTGTAATTTATTGCTTTTTCCTTGATAGAATAGTCAAATCTAGCATTTTAGAAGTAATTTGCATTCATAGTTTAATTCAATTACTTGCAATTTCCTTTTCTAGATTAAATCATTTCAAAACATTCGAAAACCCCAAAACATAGAATAGTTGCATTAGGTAAAATTCATTCTAGTTGCATTCATATTTCCTTTCTTAAATTAAAAAGCATCTTTATTTCCAAAAATACCAAAAAGCACAAAAACAAGTTTTGCATTTCATATAGTTGCATTCACAAAATATAGAAAAGAACAAAACCATTAGGCACATAGATAACTTGCAAACCCTTCATAACATCACAAGGTCAAACATTTGGTCAAACCCTTCATACCATCACAAGGTCAACAAAAGTCAAGTCAAAACCCTAAGTCTAGTCAAGGTTAGTCTATATACACCTAACTCTTGTCTTGGCTCATGAATGTGCCCAGGATTAAGAGGTGAGTGGCTGAAGGCAGTCCTCGACGAGATTGAGGAAAACAATCTAAGACCTCAACAAGATCTACTTGTCTTAACAACAACTAGAGGCATTTAGACAACTTCAAATACAACGTGCAATCATCAAGCAAATTGAAATACAAGAAGCCATCAATGAAAGTAATAGATTACCCACACAGAGGTGGAACAATAGAAATCTTAATAGATGAAGAGTAGCTAGTGATCCTTTGGCTCATAGGGTTATCTCTACAACAACACTCATTGAATGAAACATACACATTAGCACACAACAACAAAGGCCCTAGGACATGCCGACCCCTCTCCATGAAGTCTAACTCTCCAGTGAGCTAGACCATCATCGTGTCTTGCCTCCTCTCGACTAGCTACTTCCATGGGAGCGAGAGTGATGTGGTGGTTCACCTCATGGCAAGGAGGGAAGGGTCTATGTGCATGCCAAAATTTGACCTGACAACCCCAGGCATTCGAGGTTGTGATTTTGAGCGTATAGTGACGAATCAAATAGATCAATGGAAAAGTTACAAAGAATCATGTAGTCAATTTTATGCAATGAAATTATCCTACAATGAAGTGAAAAAAAGAGATAACAAAAGAACAAATTTATTCTATTTTTAGTCCATAATGTACTTACACAATACAATTCTTACTCTTAAATTGTTATATTCTTACATTACTAGATGATTTTTTGCTTATATGATTTAATAATTAGATGCTTATACATTTACATGATTATATGTTTACATGCTTAGATTATATTTACTTTTCATGTACTACGTTTCTCACTTCTAACAAATTCCTTGTATCCTATGGATACAACCCATTTTTGAGGGGCATATCTTGTCACTAAAGTTCCTATGTTTATATATGTAAATAGACATAGGTGCTTATAGAAACTTATCTCATGGAAAAAGACATACATAAAAGCTAAACAAACATGATCATATCCTTACAGGGTCCATTACTTTATCTGGAGCCCATGGTGATATCCTTTGAGTGTTTGAATATTTACTTTACATTCATGTTTATGAGTACTACATACTTTTAGATACATGATCATTTTAGGATTCACATTCAACTCAAAGTGGGGCAAAATGTAATGGTGAATTTTTCATACCCATGCCATTTCCCATTTAGTTTTGGACCTAATTTGAGGTAATGTCTTAATATATGTACATATCAACAAATGACATGATATTGTGCAAAGTTGGGCTCATTCCCCTACCCCCCTCATTCAATCGCCAATTGCATTCATTCACACCTCCATCATGTTAAATTTAATTTCCTACTTTTAGGACTAATTCTTGCCTATTCTACATGTAGTCAGTCTTTCTTGACACCTTGTGAAGCTACTGATAGATGTGTGCATTTACATGTTCCAAAATTTCTTGTGCAGGTGGCTAATAGGAAGGTGACATTGCCCATGGCATGTGAAGACTGCACCAATGAACTTTTGTGTATTCAATCATATTTGGTTTTGATTTCTCATGGAGCTTTATTTTACAAGGCCATGGCAGGGGACTTCTCTTAGTTGGCGAGTGAGTTGATGGATGTCCATACTTTGTTCCAAAGATCCCATTTTGGCACAAGTAGGGAGGATGTTGGCAAAGGTCATGGAATTTGGATTTACACCTTCTAATAGCATTTTATTGAAAGTTTTTAAAGCCTTATATTTTGTGCATATCCTGCAATGTCCATGACAACAATAAATGCAATCTTGTAAAATGTGTCATTTCCATTCAGCATAACCTTGCCATGAGCCATATTTTTCATTCTCCACCTCATGGGGCCAAACTAACTATGCCAACAGATTGGGGTGGGTAGGTAAATTCTAGGGGAGGTCTTGTTTCATACTCCAAGTGTCCCAGTCTTTTCGAACTGCAAGCTTCCAACAAAGTCTCTTAAGAGACCTTAGAGAAAATACTACCAATCCATGACAGAGTCATTCTTAGAATCTATGGCACTTGGAAATGTTTTGTTTAGACCTACAGGTGCACGAGGGGTTCCTCCACAATAAACACTCTCAATTTTTAAAACTCTAATCCATTTCACTATGACAACAATACATGCAATCTTGTAAAATGTGTCAGTGCCATTCAATGTAATGGTGCTAGGAGTCATATTTTTTGTTCTCCACCTTGTGGAGCCAAACTGACTACACCAAAAAATTGAGATGGGTGGGTGAATGCTAGGGAGGTCTTTTTCTGTACCCCAGGTGTCCCAGTCTTTCCAAATTGCATGCTCTAACAAAGTCTCTTAAGAGACCTAAGAGCAAAAAACTACCAATCTATGACGAAGTTGTTCTCAGAATCTATGGCACCTAGCAATGTTTTGTTTGGACATACAGGTGCACGTGGGGTCCCTCCACAATAACCTCTCTTGGTTTTTTCAACTCTAATCTGTTTCATCGTGACAACAATAAATGGAATCTTGTAAAATGTGTTAGTGCCATTCAATGTAAGGGTGCCAAGAGACATATTTTTCATTCTCCACCTCATGGGGTTGAACTGACTATGCCAACACATCGATTTGGGTGGGTGAATGATATGGGAGGTCTCATTTTGTACCATAGTTGTCCCAATCTTTCTAGACTGCAGGCTTTCGACAAAGTCTCTTAAGAGACCTAAGAGCAAAAAACTACCAATCTATGATGGAGTCCTTCTCAAAATATATGACACCTAAATTTTTTTTTTAGACCTATAGGTGTATGTGGGGTCCCTCCACAATAACCTATCTTAATTTTTTCAACTCTAATATGTTTGACCACAACAACATTAAATGCAATCTTGTAAAATGTGTTAGTGTCATTCAATGTAAAGGTACCAGGAGCCATATTTTTCATTCTCTGCCTCATGGGGCTGAACCAACTATGCCAACATGTTAGGGTGGTAGGTGAATTCTAGGGGAGGTCTTATTTTGTACCCCAAGTGTCCTAGTCTTTCTAGACTATAGGATTCCAACAAAGTCTCTTAAGAGACCTAAGAGCAAAAAAATGTCAATCTATGACAGAGTCATTCTTAGAATTTGTAGCACCTAGAAATGTTATGTTTGGACCTACAGGAGCACATGGGGTCCCTCCACAATAATATCTCTCAAATTTTTCAACTCTAATCCATTTCACCATAACAACAATAAATGAAATCTTGTAAAATACATAATTGCATTTAGCATAACCTTGCCATGAGCCATATTTTTCTTTCTCCACCTCATGGGGCCAAACTAACTATGCCAACACATTTAGGTGGGTGGTTGAATGTTACGGGAGGTATTGTTTCAAACCCTATGTGTCCCAGTCATTCCAGACTTTAGGATTCTAGACTGAATGTATGAAGAATAAGTAACAATAGGCTTCATGCATGATTACTTAAGAAATGTGAATCAAAACCCTTGTCTCATAAATGATAATCAAATCCTCATGGAGCCTTTATACTTGTCCTAGCTATTCATACATAAAACCTAAAAAATTTGGAAACCAACAATATTGCCATTAACACTACTCCAAATAGTCATGTGACAAGTTTCACGGTAGGGTTTGATAGATTGCCAAAGGTAATCAAACCCTATCTAAGAGAGGAGTTTCTATGATTGATATAGAAGGATAATTAATTGGCCACCTAAGTGAATATCTCTATGGTTCTAATTCCTACCTCTGAAGCAAGTTAAAATCTCCTTCTAAACTCTATAATATGTATTCCCTTTTAGTCATCTATGGCAGGACTGTTGTGACAGTCATATCAATGCCCTAAACCTCCTTGGTTCACTCAAATTTGTCATAATAAATGAGCCTAAAACATAAACAATAGTGAATAAAAACCTTCTATCTACTCATCCACGCATTTTGGGGGGTCCAAATGATGGTTTTAAGCATTGAAAATGACCTCATGACAACATTTTATAAGGGCAAAAGAAATTTTAAATGATAATTATACCATAATAATCAATTCTTTCCTAGATCATGCAAGCCCATCCTCCATGTAATTTCTTATATGTACTCCTTAAGACAATTTCTCCATCCATTTCACCACCCTAAACTCTTCAAAATGATCACTTCAAGGACAAGGATCATGATAGTTATAAAAATGAATTTGAACTATTACAACTAGACTGTCAAAACTGTAGTGAAGGATTGGACATTTCAAACATTTTATATTCTTCTCTTAGACCTAAATTTTGATGACAAACATTTGTGGGTGGTTATCAAGGAGGTTTTAAGGAATTTTGAGGTGGTTTTATGACTTGGTATGGGATTGTTAAGGTAGTTTAGGGTTGTCTTGAACTGATAAGAATATTCAAAGGTTTATATGCTAATCTCATAATGTTCATGCCCTTGACTAAGTTCCTAACCTTCTGAGGCATATGCCACTAGTGCAATTGGCATCATAAAATCAACTAAGAATAACAACATATGATGGGGAAAGTTACACTTAATTGGACCTTTAGGTTGGTACAATCTCATGACACCACTTCACATAAAATATGAGTCCATAGAAACCATTGACATTTGATAACCTAGGAAAGGATTTCCTTTCATCATACTCAAAATCCCCATGCAACTCAACTACATAAAAGACCTCAATGGATAAAATATCCCTCATAAAGAACATATCAAGATGAACAAATTGGCATTGGCAAGCCAAGACAAGGCCATACCCACACCTAGGTAACATGATGAAGCAATAAATTGCATTGTCAACTCAAAATTCCTCAAGACAAAGTATATCAAGACCAAATCAATTGAACTTCAAATGAAGCACATCAAATCAACTCAAGAGGACATATAATAGAAAATATAAACATTTAAAGTGTGTGAGACCAAAATAGGACCTCCTAAAACCATGACCACCTAAACCAACCCTTCTCATGCAAATAAAAACTCCTTAACAATCTTAATGCATTCTGAATCATGCTAAGCATCAAAGAAATCCTATCCAACCCTAGCACATCAACTAGGACCGAAGAGATCGTTCAAATGTACTGAAGATGAATACAATCAATAAAGGAATCTATAACAACTCAAGCTGATCAATCAAGACCAAAGAGTGTATAACAGGATGGAAAACTGACAAAGGCTAGGAAACTCACTGAAAGACATTACATAGAAAACCATGTAATAGAATAATCACTCTAGCTCCTTAGAAATAATTTAGCAACTTGTTCTCATCAAAATAGCCTAAACATGATATTGTAAAGGAATGTATATTAATTAATGGGTCACCTATACCTTTAGACATTATAACTTCTCAAAGATGTATCATAGGGAAGCATAAAATAATCCAAAGGAAAGTCCCCATGAACATCCAAAAGTGTTATTGATGTAGGAGCATATGGAAGAATTCAAGATAGTTGATAGTGAAAATAGAGTATTGAGACAGTGAATTGGGAGATACCACATTTTACTGCATTTGAGTATGAGAGGTTGTGGAGCTTGATTTAACATCTAGACATAGTCAGTTACAACATATCAAGAATTCAAATCATTTGGCTTTGATCCTGGAGAGATATCACTATTGAAAGATTGATTATTTTTGCATAGCAGAGCCAACAGTGTTCAGTAAAGTCTAATTAGCTTGCGGAGAAAATTCGTGACTTGCGGAGCAAAAAGGAGCATTGTTTGATGAAGTTAGGACCTAGCCAACCTTCTATAATATCCATATGAAGTTCTATGCATTTGCAAAGTAGTACCTTATGTTTAGGCCTGACCTATTTTGTGTACACATTTCATAACTAGTCATTGCAATCAGGACGACTTGATAGTCATTTGAAGGCTTGTGGAGGATATAAATAAGAGATAAAGAGTTTTTTCTAGGAAGTGATTGATGGCATGAAGAAAGGAAGTGAGATCTTATGATGTTTTGATCCAAATGAGTAACATAACAGAGTAGAATAAAGCATAATAGGAAGCAGAATGAGTTGCAGAGCAGAGAATTGAGTGGTAGAAGAAAGAAATCATGGATGAATATTGTTGTATGAATCTTTCGTAATCCTTGGGCTGTGGCCTAGCATCTGTAAAGCCCTTGAGGCATGTAGAATTCGATTTGAAGTATAATATATGAAGAGTGAGCTTTAAAGGCTGGGTTTTCCTTGTTAGGGTTTTCCCATGATATATCTTGTGTACATGTTCATGAATATATGTTATCTTTCTGTTAATTAGTTGTTGGCTTCCATTGCATATCCTTTATGATCATGGTGTTAGTTGATTAGGCTGAAAGGTTGGACAGTCCCTCACCAGACCCTCCTACCTTGACTGCATCAAGTGGTATCAGAGATGGCTTCAAATCTATTAGGTTGGTTGCGAATTTGTTGGGAAGGAAGATTGTGTGGAAGGAAGGGCGAATCCCTAGAGTATACATAAATCATCACAAAAGAAAGATCATGGCAAGGATTCGGGTAAGCTTTTCAAAATTAAGTTGTTTATTTGATTTGTTGTAATGGGGAAGATTGGAAAGAGGATGAAGAAAGAAAATGAAACCCTAATGTGCGAAAGAGATATAATGGAAGAAGAATTATGTGAAATTAAAAGAATGTAATTCAGAGTTGTTGGAAAGGATGAAAGAACTAGGAGAAGATAATTATGATGCTCTTGAAGAAGAACTGGAAAATATAAAGAGGAGGAATGAAGATTTAGAAGCATAGCTAAAGTTGTTTGAAGATGTTGGACAAAGATTTGCAGAATTAGAAGAAGGTTTCAAACTATTTGGGAAGGTGGAAAAGAGGAACATAGATCTTGAAGAAAGTTTGGAAGAATTGAAAAAGGAAGATAGTCTATAGAAGAAGGAGATATCTAAATTGAGGGAACATGTTAATTATTTGGAGTAGTCACTTGTAGTATGTAGAAAAGAGAATGAAAATCTAAAATCTAATCCTGAATTTTGTGATGTTTTTTGTGATACTAATGATTTATGTGATGGGATATGAAGGACATGGATTGGGAAAGAAACAACAAGGTATTACATAACCTATTAAACCAATGATGAGATCGAGAAGTGAAGGCCTTGGATATAAGAAAGGTAAGGATGTTATTGCAAATTCAAAAAAATCAAATCAGGGAAGAAGAGGTATGTATTGTTCACATTGTAATAGATAGGGACATGAAAAGGAATTGTGTTGGGATCTACATCCTTGTAAGTTTTGTGGATTGAGGAATCATTTTGAGAAGATGTGTTGGAATAAAATGAGAAGGAGAAAGCCTATGACAGATTGTTTGTAGATGGATTATGGATGGATTGATGGAGCGAATTGGAAACATGTTACTTGTATGTTCAGAAGACTGTATAGATGGAAGCATTCATATGTTGGAAGAAAGGAAGGATCGGGATACATAGACAGAAGACATTATGCAAAGCAAAACAAGAACAATTATTCAAACTATAGAAGGAGAGATGACATGAGTCATAATTCTTATCACAATGAAGGATACATAAGAGATGTAAGAGGATTTGATATAAGACCATTTAGAAGAACCTGTTTTCAAGTTTGGAGGAGAAAAGAATCAAGTAGTGAATGTCATCAGGAACTTGTTATCAGAAAAACTAATGAAAGAGAAGCAATGCTTAATTTAGAGATAGTTTGTGTAGAGGAAGAAGAGCCTGTTAATATAGAGATAATTTATGTAGAATAAGAAGAGTCTATTGATACAAAGATAGTTTATGCAGAGGAAGAGGAACCTTTTGAGACATTAGATTTTATAGAGAAACCAGAAGAAGGTGAAGCATTGATCTCAAGAAGAACTCTATTGTAGACTAATCACATGGGAATCTAGTGCAAGAGAAAGTTTGAGAAAGTAGTATAGAGAAAGTTTGTGTGAACAAGTGTGAAAAAAAATAGAAAAGAGAAGTTCATGTGGCAGAGAAAGAGCGAATGACAAAATATTCTATCAGAAGAGATAGTTTATGTATCAGAATGAAGTAAATATGGATAAAGAAACATAGATGAGTAAAAGGAAAGTGTATGCAGAGAGGAAACTATGAGATTTTGATGAGTGTGGAGGAAATTGTGACAGGAACCTAGACTTAGGTAGAGTTGCAGAGAAGAATTCAAGAATGTATTAGGAAGTAACTTTATTGTTTTGGAGGATACATATTGGTATTGACTGACTCTTTATTGATTGAAGCAGACATTGATCTTGAGGCAACTTCTAGAGAAGACTTGCTTAGACCACTGACCATTGAGGTAGTGCAAGTCTTGTAGGTAGACCGCCGAACCTAGACATGACAAGATGAAGAATTTGAGGTAACTTGCAGAGAAGACTTGCTCAGACCGCTGATCATGGAGGCAGTGCAAGGCTTGCAAGTAGAACGTCAAATCCATATTACATTTGAGACAGTTTTGTAGGGTGGACGTGAACATACCGCCAACCTTGAGGCAGTTGCAAGTACTTAAAAATAGACCGTCGAATCTATCCTAAGGGATCACATTGAATTTTACATAATGTAGACCAAAGTGAAGAGGCTTACTTTTCAAATAAGCCCGAGAGTCTGATGCAAGAGCATCTAGAAGAATTCAAGATAGTTGAGATAGTTGACAGTGAAAACAAAGTATTGAGATAGTGAATTGGTAGATACCACATTTTACTGCATTTGAGCATGAGAGGTTGCAGAGATGGACTTAACATCTAGACATAGTTAGTTACAACATATTAAGAATTCAGATCATTTGGCTTTGATCCCGGAGAGATATCGCTATTGAAAGCTTGACTATTTTTGCATAGCAGATCTGACAGTGTTCAATAAAGTCTAATCGTCTTGCAGAGCAAATCCATAACTTGTGGAGCAAAAAGGAGCATTGTTTGATGAAGTTAGGACTTGGCCAACCTTCTGAATTAAGATCCGCATGAAGTTCTATGCATTTGTGGAGCAGTGCCTTATGTTTAGGCCCAACCTATTTTTTGTACATGTTTAATAACTAGCCATTGCAATCAGGCCGACTTGATAGTGATTTGAAGGCTTGCGGAGGATATAAATAAGAGATAAAGAGTTCTTTCTAGGCAGTGATCGATGGCATGAAGATAGGAAGTGAGATCTTAAGATGTTTTGATCTGAATGAGTAACAAAATAGAGTAGAAGAAAGCAAAACAGGAAGCAGAATGAGTTACAAAGCAAAGAATTGAGTGGTAGAAGAAAGAAAGCATGGAAGAATATTATTGTATGAATATTTTGTAATCCTTGGGCTATAGCCTAGCATCTGTAAAGCCCTTGAGGCATGTGTAATTCAATTTGAAGTATAATATATGAAGAATGAGATTTGAAGGCTAGGTTTTCCTTGTTAGGGTTTTCCCAGGATATATCTTGTGTATGTGTTCATGAATATATGTTATCTTTTTGTTAATTAGTTGTTGGATTTTGTTGCATAACCTTTATGATCATGGTGTTAGTTGATTAGGCTGCAAGGTTGGACAGTCCCTCACTGGACCTTCCTACCTTGACTACATCAATTATATTATTGTGATGCATAGAAATATCCATGGGATCCCAGAAAGAAGGACCACTAGAAGGTGAAAGATGAGAAGCATGATAAAAACATGTTTTATAGACAAAAATAAGTAATATATGAAATACATGAAAAATCATGGAATGGTGTATAATAAACATAATATGAATCAAACCATTATTTTTCCCTAGCAATCAATGTATCAACAAATGCATTCATCAATTTATAACCATTGTGTATATGCTCATAGTGTGGAGATTAAAACAATCTAACATAGAACCACTCTGGACCAAAGGTGGTCAAGACCTTAAAATGGTATGTACAAAAAATTTGAATTATGGTGAAGTGAAAACCATAAACTTGTTCCTCAATGTCAATTAAACAAAGTGTATCTACATAAAATTTGAATTATACAAGTTCACCAAAAGAAAAAGAAATGATCCATTATTGGATTTAAATCTATAAATGTAAGTGGCATTTGTTTTTTATATTGGTAAAATGAGTTTTTGAAAGGGGCCAAACCCTTTTACAAATAAATAAGGATTTTGATCTTTTTGTAAATGTCATTTGTTAACAATGGGAACTTGATGCCTTGAATCACAAGTGCTCCCTTCATGTCATGATGTCTGCTACTTGATTGATGTAAATTTGGCTACAAAAACAAGTCAACCCACAAATTTCACTAGTTATTTCGATGGAAAATAAATAATTTAAACTACCGGGTAAAAACTTTTGAACTAATAAACAAACATATACCACCAATGAGGCCTCTACCATCGACTAGGAAGAAGATACTATGGATTGATGAACAAAGTTCCTATATGAAAATTGACAAGAATGTAACACTATATGTACATAATCATAATTACTATAATTAAAAATATAGTTATTTGATTTGTAAAGCATACATGTTATCGCACTAATTAAATCTAATGAACCATGTGGGTCAGCTCTAATATTTATAGTGTCAAGTAATTCTTCATGGTCAGACTCACAAACTTTCCATAAATTCTTATTGTGTGGTTGAGCATGATATTTGATCAATTGAACATTTGGTGCAACAACAAAGTTAGACTAATGAAGAATCTTCCTTTGTGTGTCAAAGTCCTCAAACTACCACACATCAGACTTCTTCCTCGAGTACCTTCTAAGCCATGTTCCAATAACAACAACAAACCCTATAGGATACTCAATATCCTCTCCATCAATGATTGTGGCAGTCAATTTATTTTTTCCCTCTCCAACATTAATTGTGACATTCTTTCCTACTTGTCTCCCTCTCTCCCTTCTATATATATATTAGATTTTTTTAATTATAAATGAGGATGGATAATTTTTTAGAGTTGAGATATTTTTCATGCTTGATCTTCTCTACTTTCTCATTTTAGTTTCTCTAGTTTATGGCTCCAAGGGAACCTCAGTGCATGTGCCTAGGATAGCAAGCCTTTCATACTATGTGCAACTAAACTGTGTACTTCAAAGTAATCAATATAAGTGGTTGTGATTCTAGAAATTTGGATTCTTATTTTCTTATAAATATATGGTCTAATGCATGCTTATGAATGTGTTGTTTATTCACTCTTTTGTGATGTATTGCAAAGCCTTATCAAGTCAAATTTTAATCAGATATCTCTTCTAGCTTATGATTAAATTTATTTCTAGTCATTTATTTTTTGCACCTCTTGCCTTTTCCCCTTGTTGATTAATTAAGGCTTGACCTAGGATACCAAAGGAGGATTTGTCCTTTCAATTTCAGAGATTGGCTTATAGGTATATCCTATATTTGCAAGTATTTCCATATATTGGTAGACCCGTGTGGTACATTTTTTTTAAACTACATTTAGGTAAATCAACAAGAACCAAACATAATGGTAAATTAAACTTGGTTTAAGTAATTTCTTGCATCTCCAAACTTATTGCATCCAAAAATAATTAGTCACATGTATATAATAGAGTGAGAAACACAACTCTAGACATGAGAAGAAAATAGAATGAAAAATTGATTTAAATTATAGATACTATAAGGATCAAACTAAAGTCCAAAATCATGTGAAACTACCCTAGGTGTTGCAAGTATGAGGATAACCAATGTTGTCATTGATGTCAACATACTCATATTGCATTAATGAGAAGGATTGGATGAGCTATGTGCTGAGGATATTGAGGAAATTAGTCTCAATCAGGAACAGTGAAAAACAGTGATGACATTAAGGTAAAAGTTCAAGATAAGATGAATATCAGAGGATGCGGTTTAAAGGGTTTATAGATATGAGTCTTGAAATGATCCAGTCAATTTTTCAGAGGTCTGCATAATGATCTAAAGAAGTTATGACTGCTCCAGTAGAACCAGTTTCGACAGATGTTCAGTGGTGACAGAGTGTCACAGATTGGTCCGGTGAGCTCTGGAATTGCATTATCTCATTCTGCAAATTGGAGAGTGTTAAAGAAGTCCGTGTGAAGTGACAACTAGATTTGTTCATGGGTTGGAGGTCTGGAAGCACCTTTTTCATTATGATAGTGATGATAGACTGTGTTCTTGAAGTTTCAGATGAAGAAGAAAAGAATTCCAGTAAGCTGTTAAAGTGCGGATGCTCTTGATGACTCAGGAAAGGTCTTGGTGATATTTGGATCATGTACAATTCTTATTGGCGGTCCGCATTGAAGTTTGAGTTTGCATTTGAAGAATAACCATAGATATTGGTGTTCTTCCTAAGATAGGTCAACTGGATGTATTACACGTCTTACGAATGATCTTATAGGTGTTTACCGACTTAGATGATTGTTCATAATTTGATGCCTTGTCTAAATAAGGGATTGTGAATTCATTTTGAAGAGTGTCATGGAGCGGATGAGTGTGGTATAGTGAAAGAGCGAAAGGCAGAGCAGAGGTCTTTGAGCTTAAATGGAACTGATCCAGGCATGGTAAAGATGTCAATCTCTAGTTCAAGTTTGTGATACTTGTTACTTTGTAGACAGTGTGTCTCTTGTAGGCAGTGTGCCTCTTGTGAGCAGTGTGCTTGGCCAGTGAGCCCTAATTGGCATGTGCCATCTATTTTTCTTATTCTTCTAATAGAGAATAATCCTTGGGTTAATCACCCCATGGTTTTTCCCTTGACCGGGTTTTCCACGTCAAAATCTTGGTGTCTCATGTGTTGATGTGTATCTGCTCTGGTGTTTATGCTTTATTCTTTCATGAGTGATTAATTGACATGCTATTAAATAACAAAGAGGATTTAAGTGTTTGAATTAGAAGCAAGTTTTGGATAATTGATTCACCCCCCCTCTCAGTTATCTGTTCTGAATCCAACAATTGGTATCAGAGCCAAGTTCCTCTAAAAGGAGCTTAACCGCTTGAGGAGATCCAGGATGTCGTCATACAAGAAGGATAGTCTGAAGTTTGATGGAACCAACTTCTCTCTTTGGAAAGGTCGCATGAAATGTCACTTGCAGTGTATGGGAAAGGCATACTGGTCCATGGTGACTAAAGCATATGTACCTCCACAGGGTGGTCCAACAACTCTAAATGAAATCACAGATGTTGAAAACAATCTGCGGACCAAAGAGGCTCTTCTAAGCGCATTAACTGACCTAGAGCTCTCAAATGTTATTGACCTACCAACTGCCTATGAGATTTGGATTAAACTAGAACTTCTGCATGAAGAAGATGAGTATGTTAAGAGTGCAAGGTTACAGAGTCTCAAAGGGAAATTTGAAAGACTCAAGATGAGAGATGATGAAAATATTACCACCTATATGCCAAGAGTAAATGAGCTGGTGTGTGGAATTAGGAATGCTGGTGGAGTTTTGGATGAAAATGAGATTGTTGGCAAAATTCTCAGATCCCTTCCTGTTGTCTACAAAATCAAGGTTGCTGCCATTGATGAATTCAGAGCCCATACAACTGTCACAAGAGACCAATTGGCTGGCAAATTGGTTGCATTTAAAATGACCAAGTTTGGAGATGATCCCCCCAAAACTGAATCTGCATTCAAAGCCAATGCCTCAATGAAAGGTAAACGAAGATTTGATCTGGGACAAAACTCTTCAAGGAAGATGTCATGGTATGACCAAGCAAGAAGAGACATGGAAGAGGAAGAAGCATAAACAACTCAACTTGAAGCCCTCATTGCAAAGAGACTGCCAAGAGGATCCAGTAAGTATGGAGGAAAATTACCCTTTAAGTGCTTCAACTGCAATAAGATTGGTCATTTTACTTCAAGATGTCCGAAAAGATCTACAAGGTCAAATTCTAAGAGACAAAGGTTCCAAAAGAATTGTTATTATGTTCATGAAGAAGATGATAATGAAGGTGTAACAGATGATGAATCAGAAATAGGAAACAAATCCAGAAATGAATGGGTGTTTATTGCCATCAAGGAAGAAGATCCAATATCCTCTGAATCTATCAATCATAAGGTTGTAGAAAGAGCTTTGGCTACCCAAGTTGAAGAAAAAGATGATTAAGTTATTGACAGTGGATGCTCTCACCATATGATAGGTGACAAAAACAAGTTCCTAGACTTGGAAAGGTATAAAGGAGGAATGGTAAAGTTTGGTGATAATTCTGTTGGTAGAATCAAAGGTAGGGGAACTATTTCTTTTGATGGAAAGAGAAAAACTAGTAGTGTACTATATGTTGAAGGATTGGAGCACAATCTTCTCAGTGTTGGATAGTTGGTGGACAAAGGTTATGATCTCTGGTTCAAGAATGGAAGATGCAGGATCTTTGAAAGCTCCAGAACTGAGATTGCATCCGGTACTCAAACAAAAGGTAATATCTTCCATCTAGTTGGTTCTAATAAAAGTTGTCTATTTGTTCAAGTTGATTAGAGTTGGTTATGGCATAGAAGGATGTGTCATATAAATTTTGATAACATTATCAAGATAAGCAATACTCAGGCTGTAAGAGATCTTCCAAAATTCGTAAAACCTACAAATAGTTTGTGCAAAGAATGTTAGCTAGGTAAATAGAGCAGAGTCTCATTCAAAAGCAAGGATCAGTCCTCTACTGGATTATTGGAATTAATTCATACTGATCTATGTGGTCCGACAAGAATCAAGAGTATGCAAGGTGATAGATATTCAATGTTACTGATTGATGACCATTCTTGGATGTTGTGGGTTACCTTTCTAAAAGAGAAATCAGAAGCTTTTGAGAAGTTCAAAATCTTTAAGGCTATGGTAGAGAATCAAACCAGATTAAAACTGAAATGTCTGAGGTCTGATAGAGGTGGTGAATTCACATCTGGTGAATTCATAGACTTTTGTGAGAAGGTATAAAGAGACAATTATCTGCTCCTAGGACTCCACAGCAGAATGGAGTTGTAGAGAGAAAGAACTGGACCATCCAGAAAGCATCCAGGACAATGATGATGGAAGCAAATGTTCCCCAGATGTTTTGGAGAGAAGCTGTCAGCACTGCAGTCTATACTCTCAATCGAGTTTAAATCAGAAGCAATGCCGATAAGACTCCTTATGAACTTTGGTTTGGTATCACTCCTACTGTGAGATATTTTAGAGTATTTGGTAGCAAATGTTACATTAAAAGAGATGAAGATCTAGGAAAGTTTGATGCTAGAAGTGATGAAGGAATCTTCTTGGCTTACTCCACTCAAAGAAAAGCATACCGGTGTTACAATAAGAGACTGAGAAAGATGATAGAAAGTACATATGTGAAAGAATTGTTGAGGAAATTCAGAATGGAAGATTCAAAGCCAATGAACACTCCCATGGCAACCGGATGTAAGTTGAGCAAAGATGATGACTCTCCTAAGACAGATCAGATCGAGTATAGATCAATGATTGGAGGATTATTGTATCTCACTCAGACTAGACCAGATATAATGTAGGCTATTGGTCTTGTGGCGAGATTCCAGGCTGATCCCAGAGAATCTCATGTCATGGCCATCAAAAGAATTTTTAGGTACTTAAAAGGAACAATTGAGTATGGCCTATGGTATCCTAGAGATCATGATTTCTCTCTTCATGCATATATAGATGCAGATTGGGCAAGAGATGTGGATGATAGGCAGAGTACAATGGAGGAGCATTCTTTTTGGGAAAAAGGTTGGTTTCTTGGCTAAGCAAGAAACAAGAAGCAATATCCCTATCTACAACTGAAGCAGAATACATTGCAGCAGTAGGAAGTTGCACTCAACTTTTATGGATGAAGCAGATGCTAAGAGATATTCAAGTAGAATATGAGGGGCCCATCACAATTTTCTGTGATAATTCAAGTGCAATAAATATTTTTAAGAATCCGGTGTTGCATTCTAAGACCAAGCATATATCTATCAAATTTCACTTTCTGAGAGAGCAAGTGAACAAGGGTGAAGTTAGATTGGAGTATGTGCCCTCCAAGGATAAGCTTGCAGATATTTTTACTAAACCTCTTCCCAAGGACTCTTTTGAGTATCTCAGGGAGAAGTTAGGGGTCATTGCCCCTCCGGTGATGAACTAGGATGCACTGATGTGCATCAGTCCGTTGGATATCACATCTTGTGATCTGGATTGGTGATGGGAAGCTGCTACTTAGGGGGAGTAGCTGGTATGATTTTGATGTGTTAAAGTTGAGAGTATGAGCCCTTTGCCGTTGATGTCAAAGGGGGAGAGAAGACATGTGAAAAACAAGTGGTTGATCAAAGGGAAGCAGTAAAGAAAGAGAAGACATGTGAAGAGTTGTTGCTGATAGGGGGAGCTGTGACAGAAAGGAGAAGTTCTTGTCTTGATGGTTTTTCACATCATATGTTTCCATCAATGACAAAGGGGGAGATTGTTGCAAGTATGAGGATAACCAGTGTTGTCATTGATGTCAACATACTCATATTGCATTAATGAGAAGGATTGGAGGAGCTGTGTGCTGAGGATATTGAGGAAATTAGTCTCAATCAGGAACAGTGAAGAACAGTGATGACATTAAGGTAAAAGTTCAAGATAAGATGAATATCAGAGGATGTAGTTTAAAGGGTTTGCAGATATGAGTCTTGAAATAATCTAGTCAAGTTTTCAGAGGTCCGCATAATGATCTGAAGAAGTTATGACTACTCCAGTAGAACTGGTTCCAACAGATGTTCAGTGGTGACAGAGTGTCACAGATTGGTCTGGTGAGCTCCAGAATTGCATTATCTCATTCTGCGGATTGGAGAGAGTGTTGAAGAAGTCTATGTGAAGTGCCAACTAGATTTGTTCATGGGTTGGAGGTTCGGAAGCACCTTTTTCATTATGACAGTGATGACAAACTGTGTTCTTGAAGTTCTGGATGAAGAAGAAAAGAATTCCAGTAAGCTATTAAAGTGCGGATGCTCTTGATGACTTAGGAAAGGTCTTGGTGATCTTTGGATCGTGTACAATTCTTATTGGTGGTCCACATTGAAGTAGTTTGCATTTGAAGAATAACCATGGATATTGGTGTTCTTCCTAAGACAGGCTGACTGGATATATTACACATCTTGTGAATGATCTTATAGGTGTTTGCCGACTTAGATGATTGTTCATAAGTCGATGCCTTGTATAAATAAGGGATTGTGAATTCATTTTGAAGAGTGTCATGGAGTAGATGAGTGTGCTATAGCGAAAGAGCGAAAGGTAGAGAAGAGGTCTTCGAGCTTAAATGGAACTGATCCAGGCATGGTAAAGATGTCAATCTCCAGTTCAAGTTTGTGATACTTGTTACTTTGTAGATAGTGTGTCTCTTGTAGGCAGTGAGCCCTGTGCTTGGGCAGTGAGCCCTAATTGGCATGTTCCATCTATTTTTCTTATTCTTCTAACAGAGAATAATCCTTGGGTTAATCACCCCGTGGTTTTTCCCTTGATCAGGTTTTCCACGTCAAAATCTTGGTGTCTCATGTGTTGATGTGTATTTGCTCTGGTGTTTATGCTTTATGCTTTCATGAGTGATTAATTGACATGCTATTAAATAACAATGAGGATTTAAGTGTTTGAATTAGAAGCAAGTTTTTGACAACTGATTCACCCCCCCTCTTAGTTGTCTGTCCTAAATCCAACACTAGGATCCACCATTTTTCTCAATCCCAGCTATAAACAACTAAAACTTGAAAAACTAGGGGAAAAGATGTAGGACCTCATCCAAATGTGATAAGAATATTAAAACCATTATAAAGCAAAAAATAACGCCAAATCTACTCAAACATGAATAATTTTTTAAAAACCAAACAATGATCATAATTGAGAGTTTTTTTTAAATTTCAATTTTGTTAGTTAGTTTTGTCACCTTCCAACCGTCCATTTAAAATTCCAAGGACAAGGTGATCTTTCATGTTCTCTGCAAATATATAAAAATTCAAATTTGAAGCAACTAAAGAATTTTTAGAGGCATACATCTCTGAACGAGTTTTCCAGATTGCTCAAAACTGATTGTTGTTTATTTTTATAATATTATGTTTCTCAACAGGTATTATCCTCTGAATTTCTTAACTAAATTCAAATCAGTGGTATCAAAGCTTGTTCACTTTTGTATGTCACATTGCACACAATTAGGTTATCAAAGGTTGGGATTGGAAAAATGAGACCCATTAAATTATCTCCCTTTGAGACACACACGACCAAGATGGTAGAAGAACAAGGTGATCCATCAGATCCTTTCAAGGCGATGGTTGAAGAGGCTTTGAGAAAATAATGTGAGGAGATTATGAGTCAATTTTCTCAATTTCTCTAATAAAATTGAGGTAATTAGAAACAAAACACAACCGTAGCACATTTGGTGGTCACACTCCTTTCAAGATCCAAGTGAATTTTGATATCCCAAAATTTGAAGGAAAATTTGATGCAGATGCTATTGATGATTGGTTGTCAAAATTAGAAATGTATTTTTCTATGAATCACTTCTCTGATGCTGAGAAGATAACATTCACCCTCCTCAAAGCTAAATTCCATGTGAAACAATTATGGGAGACTAAGTAGTCATCTAGAGAAGTCTCTAATGATCAAGAATTCAATGCAAAGATGGATGATAGCCCCACATAGGGAGATTTTGTGGAATACATCAAGGAAGAATATTTTCCTAAAGATACATATGAAGAGACATATATGCAGTGGCAGTTGATTTGATAGAAAAAAGACCAATCTGTTTAAGACTACACCAACATGTGTCATGCTTTATCAGAAAAGCTTAGCATATAAGGTACAGAGAAGCATCAATTTTTGAAGTACCATAGTGGGCTTCACTAATACATTCAAACTAAGATGGCTTTTCCAAATATTGAGACATTGGGGAATGCCTTCAAATATACAACAAAGATTGAAGAAAAAATCAAACAAAAAGGAAGGAAGGATTATTTTGCAAGAAACAAATCAAAAGATGAAGGTAGTAGCAAGTTTGTGGGAAACTAAACAACTAATGAATTCTCCTCACAATCACCAAAGAAGGGTATCAAAAAGACACAAAAAGATACATGCATGTGGTGTGAAATTCATAATAGTGCACAACATAACACCAAGGATTGTTGTGTTGCCAAGACCTTGATGATAGGGACACATGAAGTGGATACTAAACCTAAATTATTGCCTACATATCCTTTTGAGAAAAAGGATAATGATCAGATCATTGAAGAAGATCCCTATGCACTAGTAGCCACTACCAAAATATTTCCCCATGAGGATGAGGAGTGCCTATTCCATTCACAAATGTGGGTAAATGGAAAGGCCCTACATTTGATTGTTGATAGTGGAAGCTAAAAGAATCTAATCTCTATTGAGACTATCAAGAGATTAAATTTGCAGACAACGCCCCATCCATAGCCATACTCAATGGGCTAGGTAAGCTAGAGGTGAGATATCCAGGTAAATAAATAGTGTTGTTTACCTTATTCCATCAAACCATTCAAAGATGAAGTAATTTGTGATGTGGCACCTTTGGATGTGTGTGATGTATTGCTAGAGAAACCATACATGTACAAGCATCATAATATCTGATTCCAAACCACATAGTATCACTATCAAACTAGGTGAACAAAAATATCGAATACATGAGTTAAGTCCTACAAAATATGTATGCTTAATCAATGCAAAGTAGTGTAGGCATTTGATTGCTCAAACTGACACATTTGTACTATTAATGTCTCAACTTGAGGAGACAAGGTCATTTGTAACCAACACTTATGCCAAAATAGCCACCACCACCATCAAACAGAAGCAGATGGATTAGATATTGACAAGATATTAGAATGTATTCAATTCACCAACAAGGGTATAATTGCACTACCAAGTAAAGTATGCCATTGATCTAATTCCAAGGACACCATTGCCAAATGAGCCAATATATAGAAGATCGGTTTTAGATAATGATGAAATCAGGAGATAAATCCAAGAATTAATTCCAAAGGGACACATTCACCCAAGTGCCTCACCATGTGGAAACCCAATTGTTCTTTCTAAGAAGGATGGAATGTGGCGACTTTGCATTGACTATTGAGCTTTGAAAAAAATATTGTAAAGAATAGGTATCCAATCCCTCACATTGATGATCTCTTGGAACAGCTCAAGGGGGATAAGTTCTTCACCAAACTTGACTTGAAGTCTAAGTATCACCAAGTTCCAATTGATCCATTAGATGTGTGGAAGACTGCTTTCAAATTCAAATAAAGTTTGTTTCAGTGGCTAGTCATGCCTTTTGGCCCAAATAGTCCCCTTGCCACTTTCATGAGGATGATGGATGATGTACTCAGGCCCTTCACTAATCCATTTTTTGTTGTCTATTTGGATGGCATACTCATATTTAATAGCAAAACCTAGGATGACCATTTACAACATGTTGAATAAGTGCTCATAAAACTGCAACAACATAGAATCTATGCTAATAGAGAAACTTAGTGTTCATTTGGAATGGAGAGTATTCATTATTTGGGATATATTATGGATAGTTAGGGTGTTCATGTTGATCTTGAAAAGATACAAGAAATCAAAGATTGGTCATCTCCCAAAAATCTCACAGATCTTTGTAGTTTTTTGGGATTGGTTAATTTTTATCAAAGGTTTGTACTTGGTTTTTCACACTTGTCATGGCCTATGAACTAAGAACTCAAGGGAGGAGAAAATAAAAAAATCATTTGGATAGAGGCACAATAAAGAGTGTTTGTGGAATTGAAAAGGAGGTTATGTTTAGCACTAGTGTTGGCATTTCCAGCCTTGCAATAGCCTTTTGAAATTGAGATAGATGCTTCTGAGTATGTACTTGGGGTATTGCTTATGCACCATGGGCATCTCGTTGCCTACCATTGTTGGACCTTCTTTGATATAGTATGTAGGTATCCTACATACAACAAGGAGTTGTATGCAATTGTCCAAGCCTGCAAATGGTGTAAACACTACATCTTGGGGAAGAATACTATCATACACACAGACCACAAACCTCTTCAATTTTTGTAAACACAACATGAAAGTTGTAGAATGACAGGAATCAAATATGGTCTGCCTATTTGCAAAAAAATCACCTTAGCATCCGCCACAAGAAGGGAAGCAGTAACAAAGTTGTAGACTGCTTGAGTCTACATGGTTTTATAGGGCACAATCCATTTGGAGTTTGTCTCGAGTATTAGCATTTGGCACCCATGGATATAGCCTTACTAGTGATACTCTGTAATTTGTCAACACATGCCGAGAAGGAAGTGGATAAAGCATCAAAATTTGTTGAAAGAAATTGTCATAACTAGCAACATGTTCATGAAATACTACATCACACCAATCAAAAGTATAAAGAAAGACATGATCAACATTATTGCAGACAAGGTGTGGCTTCATCTGTAGAAAGAGTGGCTTTAGGGCCCATATAGGAAACTTTGTCCTCTTTGTTATGGGCCATACACCATCCTCGAAAAGATTGGTGAGAATGCTTTTAAGCTCAATATTCCACCATTTTTGGGGTTGCATCCTTATCTTCCACCATTGTTGGACACCTTCAAAGTTGTTGAGCACATTCATCGCATAGAGTTGAACCTAGAAATATCTATTCCATTAGCAGCTGATTAGGTCACTGATGTTACTATGAAGACATTGAAGAAACAACAAATCCCTCTCTACCATGTGGTACAAGCTAGACAACTTTTTCACTAAGGGAAGTGGTTCACCAAGGATCAAATTATAACATGTTTTTCTCATCTTCTATAGAGCATGCTAGAGTCACACAAGGACTCATAAGAGCTAGGAACATTTGTAGGAAAACTTCTACATGGGAGAGCTCCAAGAAGAACAATTGTAATAACCAAAGGAAGATCACATGGAGTATGCAAGATAATCAGGTGCTTGAATTATTCAGAAGGAATAATAGGGTCATCCCACAATAATGGGTTATAGTTTTTGGCCAAACTTGACATTGAAATCAACATTTTGAACTAAATCTTTACTTTCGAACACCTATAGCCACTAAACCATTAGGAATTTGAATATGATGCAAACTAGTGATTTGTGAGATTTTGTCTCTAGATTCTAAATATATATTTTAAAAAAAAATTGGAGTTAAATTGTAAAAAATTTTGCGTCTCCTTTGATAACTTGTTTTTAATAGTAAATAACATTTTTTTAAAGTGATGTGTATTCTGTCGCACATAACTTTTTTTCTACAAAGGATAAAATTCTGATTCTTTTGAATTTAGATTGGTAACACCGATATCTAGAGGATGCATTTGGTTTCATAATGTTTTGTTGATTTTTTTAATTAAGTTTTGAAGTCAAACCAATTATAATTTAGACATAGGTGCATTATGTCCAACAGAACTTTTTTTGTATATATCAAAATTCAATTTTTTTTGTTGGAATAAGGACATCAATACCTAGAGGACATGTATTTTTTTAGAATTTTTTCCCTCTATTTTCCTATTTTTTTTCGTATGTGTGAAACAAAGACCTTGATGTTCATTGAAAAATCTATATTCACAAGAAATAAAAAATAAATATAATAATCAAATTAAAGATATTTAAAATTATACTTTTTGGAAGCTTATAATAAGGACTACATACTTACAAAACATAAATTTTAAATGAATTCATTTGATCCCCCAAAAGGTAAATCAAAAGTGGTTTTTTATCAGCATCTTGATAGGTGTAGAGGAGACTCCATTATAGGTATGGTTTAAAACTAGCGGGGTTCTATCCAAGAGGGTTTGAATCTAAGGGGGTTTGATGAAGCCCTCTTTAATTAAAATCCTTTAAATGGAACCTTTTAAGGCTTAAATCATTATATTTTCTAAAAATATGTGATTTCAACAAAAATCAAGATGCCCCAGAAAGTGTAACCCATTATTGTGGCAGCACCTAATACAAGATATACATAACCGTTGTCCAAGAATAGACAAAGTGGGAAAATAAAGCATATGCCACATGTCATGATGCTCACAACAAAATAAAGGAAAATAACTCCTAAAAGATTCTCCTTAATAAACTTATGCTAAGTTTGTAAATATGATTTTACACTAGCACCCCCATAAGTGCAACTCAGGGAGATTATGCACAAGTTTAAAAAAGGAAAGAAAGATGGGCCCTGACAACAAAGACCTGATTAGGCACCCATTTACAAACAATGATCTCATAATTGGAGAAAAGGAGAAAAACTTAGTGGGAGAAAACTCCTCTCTAAAAGAGAGAAAACAAGAAATAAAGTGAAAGAAGGAAGGAGGAATGATTAGGACCCCCAAGAACAACTTTTGTCACAAATATACAATGATGCTCGTGCTCCCCCATAAAAGAGAGCAGATGAATGAGATTCTGAATTTCATCTAAGAAGCAGCTCCAATACTAATGATCAATCCTGAAGACAGAATCCAATTCACTGCCTACAAACAACATTTCTCCCTTTTGAAAGAAATACATCCACTAGTGAATGAAGAAGCCATTCCCACATCTTGGATGAATAGGGAATCCAAATCCAAATGTGTGCCTCTGAATGCAACTCAAGTGACCACATACTGGGAAAAAATATCTCCTCCAAAACTAAAACTGTCTGTAGAATTAGAGAAGATGAACCATGAGATGATGAAATTTGAACTGCATCAGGAAATATTGAAGAAGGTGGTGATGCAAAGCCGCCTAAGATAGCATCAAACAAGAGAGATAAAACTTTAAATGTGTCCTCCAAATCAGCGATGTGAGACTCCACAAAAATGAATGATATGTCTGCAAGATAAGATTCTGAATGTGGTGGATCTGAAAGACTCTTATTGACCTACTACAGATAATCACTGGAAGCCATTCAAAATCAACAACACTGAAATCTAAAGTAGCAATAGGTGGAGAAGAAGATGTGATCTCAATAGGAGGAGAAGAGGGAGCAAGAGAGATCTCTGTCTCTGAACATTCGAGACATGCCATATACTCATGCTCCTCTAAAGTATCATCATCATAAGGCATATTATCTATATCATCAAGGGGAATGAGACAATCTCCTGTAGGATCATTTGGAAATGGTGAGACATGAGGGTCTCCATACAACTCCCAAATTTTGTCCAAAGTGTGTGTGAGCTCTCATAGATGGGAAGATCACACACAATGTCATAATCAACAGTGGTACAAATTAATCCTACAACATGATCTCGATTGTTACCCCAAACAAATTTCTTCATAGATGTCTTTGGTTCAAGTATGGCCCCATAAAGTTGAGGCAAAAGATGTAGCCACCTGAGATGTGTCAAGATGCCTCTTTTCCAAGACTCATAATTATACTTAGTCAGATTGACCACAGAAGGATGAGTGGTGAAACCCATGATACCTCCTCAAAATGGTAGAGATCAAAACATGCAAACAGATTTATATTGATAATAGAAGCTCGTAGAAGAAAACATACTTCTCTAGAAGCCAAGATGTCCAGGATATCACACTAAATGTATAAAATTGAAAAACTAAATAAAATATACCTGGGGCTAACAATGGAAAAAGTACATGAGTAGTTGTGTAGAGCTCATTGATACCTTTCGAACACCTATTCGTTGGCAAAAAATAGAGATTATGGGCATAAGAAATGAGCTCGAAAGCCAAAAAAGATGTTTGTACTTCAAGCAACAAAAATAGATGACCAGTAGAAAAATATGGTAAATACCAACACCACTGGATGGTTCTCAAAATTATCTTTCCAATGTTTTTTTTTGTGAAATTTTGATATTATATGCCCAAGATATAGTCGTTTCCATAAAATTGCCCTTTTATGCAATATATAAGGACATGCATAAAACCCTAGTTGCCCATATGACCAGGGGTTAACTCCTTAGGGGTCGGTGCCCAAATTTTAAAATTTTTAAAATAATAAGCTATACCTTGTACCTTATGTGCATGAGGCAGCATGAAAATCAAGATGGCACGCAAACTGAGGCAGCTCAAAAATCAAAATCAACTTTAAAAATAATGGCACAAAAATCAAGATGACATAGAAACCAAGGCATCGTATGATTGTACAGATTCCATATGTAGGCCATATGGATTTTATGGACCTAAATTTCTTGAAACCCTAAAAAATTCCCATAATTTTTTGTCACTAAAATATAGAGTGACTTATATGAAAATAGGGGTTTTTGGGTCTTCTTAGCGCAACCATGAGGTCTATTTTGCACTAGGAAGCACTAATCATGACCTCATGAATAAAACCCTCTCAAATTCAAGAAGAAGCTAACAAATCCAAAGCTCTGATAGCATGTTAGAGTCACACAAGGACTCACAGGACCCAAGAACATTTGTGGGAAAACTTCTACATGAAGGAGTTACAAGAAGAAAAATTGCAATAACCAAAGTAAGATCACATAGATCATCTAAGATAATCAGGTGCTTGAATTATTCAAAAGGAATAATACAAGATATACACAACCACTGCCCAAGAATAGACAAAGTGGGAATAGAAAGCATATGACACATGTCATGATGCTCACAACAACAATAATGAAAAATAACTCATAAAAGATTCTCCCTAATAAACTTATGCTAAGTCTAAATATGATTTTACACCAACAGAGAATAGGTGTAATGGGGTCCATTGCCTCTCAAGGGGGAAAGAGTGATCACAATTGATAGTTTTTTGAAAATTTTGGTTTTGTTAGTTAGTTCTGTCACCTTCCAATTGTCCATTTTGAATTCTAATGACAAGGTGACATTTCATGTTCTCTGCAAATATATAAAAAGTCAAATTTGAAGAAATTAAGAGTTTTGGAGGCATACATCTCTCAACGAGTTTGCTAGATTGCTCAAAATTGATTATTGTTTGTTTTTATAATACCATAGGTTTCTCATAAGGTATTTTCCTCTAAATTTCCTAACTAAATTTAGATCAAACAATCAAACTAAAGTGAAGATAAACTAGGGGATAAGAAACAAGAAAATGAATAGGGGAAAACTTCACAAAGAAACCAAACAAACACACAAATCTATTAGGTACAAAACAATAATCAAAAGAAAATAGGGTAGGCTCATAAAATAAATGAACATTATTGAATCTAAACCAAATTTGTATGTGTTGTGGTAGATGAATGCCACAACAAACCCCATATTTCACCACCTCATCACCAAGACTATGGTAACTTTAGATAACACTATTAAATAATCGATTTTGAATATGACTAATTTATCAACCGTAGACATTTGAAGAGATAATGCTATAGAGTCTTGGAGAAATTTAAAAGAAAGAAAGAATTTGTTAATATTCTAACATTTCTTTTATTGGAGGATTTGAATATCCTACAATGCTATTTTTGTAAGTGTGAAATTAGATGTGCAAATTCCCACTTTCTTTATCAAAGCCAAGGTTTGAGGGGTATTCAGTTCATAGATGTGGTGCAAGTGGAGACATAGGGTATTTTTATTAAAGGTTGTAGTATGAAGAACCTCATTTTTGTAACAACCATTTTGTAACTACATTTGCCAACCATGCTTTATATGTAACCTTACAAATTGTGATGATTTATCTCTTGCAACACCCAAGGTATACGTGCCACTCTCCAATGTTTCTTTTCATATGTTATTCATTATTTTTTTAAGGAAGGTTTAGTTTGTAATGTAGTGCCAATAGAGGTCTATAATGTACTCCTTGGACATCTATACATGAATACTCACAAGTGTATGTACAATGTCAATTCTTACAATGTAGTTGTATCATTGGACAGTAAGAGATATTGAATTCTTGATGTGATTTTGATGTTCAACACATGCCATGCTAACTCCAAAGAATAATATGCCATACAACTATATGTACTCATATATTTTCACATCATCACAATTTAACACATAACCTATAGTGGCAAGGATGGATCGAATTATAGAAACCATTTTTACATAGAACTATTTTGTGCCTGTTTATAAAGTCATTAGAGTGGGTAACCTCCCACAACAAGCCAAATGGTTCATTGACCAATAGCCAGAAGCCAAGGCTTCACACTTGCTTCATGGACTTAATGCAATTGAGACTATTGCTTTATTAGGAGGGGTGCTTGATCTAGGAGGATATACTAACAATATTTATTGCGATAATGCCAATACTATTCTCATTACTTGGAATAACTATGGCAACACTTCCATGGTTTTCAGTACAATAGAGCACCTTCCAAATGCTCATAGTAATCCTAGGGTCATCTGTCCAGCTTTTACTAGATACTACACACTCTAGCAGTGGTGTTTAGCACTATGCACAAGATCGATTACAAAAGTAACCATACTTTTATCAAACCTTTTATAGTTTCTACCACAACTTCAATAGTGTTTGATACACCTCCAAGCCAAACCACAAAGACTAATTCATACTACTCAAAAAGCATGCTGTTTTGAGCATTACATTTTAGACATCGGCTAGTGTAGTCGCTATGGTAATACAAGTGGCACCTATGAGGCTTGTGCTATGCCAAGTCATTCACTAGCACATGACACACCTACCAACAAGTGGTTACATTAGAAGATGGTGAGTCACACATGGAAATGATTTAACTTCCATAACGACTCTCACCTGTCACAACATATAAATTATATATGCATATTCTTAACATTAGCTTAACTAATAGATAAATAGGTAAGTAAAAACAATTAGATTAAACGATAGCATTCATACAATTTTTCCCCAAAATACATCAGGTACATGACAAACAGATAAATAAAACACATTTACTATTTCATATATATTTCTCTTTATACTACTCTATCTCACAAGACTTCTACACATATGCATAACTTTATCTTTCCTCATCTAAAACGTTGTCCACCAAATTTCAACATAAGCTGCAAAATCGGCTTTAATTAAGGTTGATATTATTCTCTACAAGATTCACTACCGAGTTTATGCTTGGAAAGCTAACGTAAAAACATTCAAATTCAAAGAGTTACGTTGATAGCGCCTAGGAAAAAGGCGATTTTAGGATTAAGTCAGGGGACAGGGGAATTAAGGTCTTTGATAGAATGCTAACGCCTACTTTCTTCACGTGTTTTTCCTTGACCAACAAGTACACGAATCCTTCGCGGCGGTTGCCTGTACTAGTACTAGTATTGTTCCAATACTTAGTATATGAATAGAATTCGATATAATTCCACAGTTTCATAGATTTCTTTAACAAACTTATTTTACCTTAAGAATATTGGCAAATTGACTCTTTGGTATTTCCTTATCTTAGTTTTGATTGTTGCTGCACATTCATAGCACCCATCTTTAGTAGACTTTTACCCATTGTTTACGTTGTTTAAGGTCAATATGTGCATTGTAGTCAAGCATTGGCTATTTAGGATAGGAGTAGTTGTAGTCAACGCTGTTTCTACCAGGGCCTAAATTTGATGGCTGTATGGTTGTATTTAAGTATTTTTGTTATAAAATACAATCAAAATTTTAAAAAGATTGTATCATATAAAAAGAGAGATTTTGAACAAGCTCCTAAAATTTATATAATATTATGATATATATATATATGGTTTATATATAATTTTATTTATGTTAAGGTATGTCATTATGTTGAGAGGCATTCTACAATCACAACAGGGGTGGAGTTGAAGAGTTGAAAGATTCTAAAATTCCGTATAATTTTTACCCCTAGAACCGTTCTACAACCACACCAGGGGTGGAGTTGAAGAGCTGAAAGATTCCAAGATTCAGTGTAATTTTATAAGATTCCAATCTAAAAAACAAAAAAAAAAAGAAAAATCAAAAACCAAAAAAGAAACTGAATATGCCTCGGCGTACTGTAGATATATTTGTTTAAATATAAATATACTAGTAGTATTTTCAGGGCACCTTTGAATGAATAATCGTCATAAAACAATTGTTTGATAGTCAGGGTCGACCCTCAAATTTAGGACCCGGGTCCCACATATAAACAACCATATATTGACTTGACGTCACTTACACACAGTTATATAAATTGAAGTTTAAGATTCTTTGGCTAGATATCATCCATTGGCAGACAACAAAAAGCGGATGGAAATACTGCCATTCAATAGTTGTATTAAGAATTTACTGAGTTGATGGTTTGTTGTGGGAGCAATAAGGCAAGTCTATTGTAAACAAAAGAGATGTTCTGACGTTAGGTGATGTCTGAAAACGGTGAGTGCGAGTCCGTGAATGACATGAGACGGAAGAGAAAAACGCAGGTTAATACGATGAACAAAAGTGGGACTGGGAATAGCGCCTGAATCCGTGAATATCGGTAAAACTCACAAGATTTCAAACCTAATTCACGTGAAGACTGGAGCCAATGAATATTTCTTTCATTTTGCCAATATCAGCGGCTCAATGGGGCCCTGTTTGGAATTCCTCATTTGCGTGCATTTCCATTATAATCTTGGATTCTTCGCAAAGCTTAAGACTTTGGGCAACAATTAACATGCTTGTGGGCCTCTGCGAAATCAAAGAGTATATTATTCGTCGATGTGGCGTGAACGGAAAGGTGCATTTTTCCGGCTTCATGTGAATACAACAAGGGAACCGAAGTCCGGAAGAGTGTTTTTTCCAATTAGTATAATATCTCTTTTGTAACCCAATCAACACTTATTGATTTTGAAAAAAATCTCTAACAAAATTCCAATTGTCACACTTTTGGGAATTGATCTCCTAAACAAACTGTCACGTCTAGATGAAAGTGCAGATTTGAAATGTTCACTAATTAGTGTAACAGCAAAACTATAACTATCTCATTTCCTTAATGCACAAATAAATCCAGTTTAGACTTCCCCGTTTAGTTCCTAATAACTGCTCTACGGGACGGGGTGCATGCAATCTCTGTGGAAGAATCTACACCTTGCATTGTCGGGTTATTTGAGCTCCTTTAATGAACGCCGGTTAATAAAGTGCATTATCCCTAGACTACTCGTGACTCTTGCTTCAAGTTAATGGTGGCATTTTTTATTCATTCAATTGCAGTCGCCAAATCGACGTTGGAAATGACCGTTTGTCTGAAAAACGCTATGCACATTTTGTTTTTTATGTGTATAGTACAATCCGTGGAAAATCACCATGATTCTCGTGAATTAGGTCGCTTGATTTTACAGAATTGCACATTCTTATCCTCAAGATCCGGTTTGCTGGGACCCAAAATAACTGCTATTAGGATAGTGAAATATGTCGTGCTACCGAAAACATATTCCTATAAATTCCCCTCATTGATGAGTTAAGCACAAACAGATCATACCCATATCTGGTAGATATTCAGTGGAAGCGAGAATGAGTGGGAAAGTAGCTCTGCTAGTGTTGAGTTTAGGTTTGTGCTTGACAATGGCAGTGAGAGCAAGAGTAGATGACTACAATAATATGTATGCTTCTGCCTCTCATAATTATAAAGATGCTCTCACTAAATCCATTCTCTTTTTCGAAGGCCAAAGATCTGGCAAACTCCCTTCCACTCAGAGGATGAGATGGAGGGGAAATTCGGCCGTTGCTGACGGAGCTACTGAACACGTATGTTGCCTCCATATCTTATTTGTTTATGTTTACAGTCAATTCTGACATACCTAAACTTGGATTTCATGTAGCTAAACTAAATGATGATGTTATGGTGTCAGGTGGACTTGAGTGGAGGATATTACGACGCAGGAGATAATGTGAAATTTGGGTTCCCAATGGCTTTTACGACCACTATGCTCTCATGGAGCGTTGTGGAGTTTGGAGGATACATGGGCGACGACCTCCAACATGCAATGGATGCCGTTCGTTGGGGTGCTGATTATTTGCTCAAAGCTACTGCTCAGCCGGGAGTAATATACGTGCAGGTTTACACCATGAATCTGTTTATGCTCAGAGAAATGGATAAATATATTTTCGGAAACAATCTGTATTCTAATATTTATATGTTATGTCTATTGATTGTTTGAACATTGAAATGGATGATGTTTAAATAGAGTGTTATGCAAGTAGGTGATGTTATGTGTATTGATTGTTTGATCATTGAAATAGATGATGTTTAAGTAGAATGTTATGTGCATAGGTGATGTTATACATATTGATTGTTTGATCGTTGAAATGGATGATGTTTAAATAGAGTGTTATGCAAGTAGGTGATGTTATGTGTATTGATTGTTTGATCATTGAAATAGATGATGTTTAAGTAGAATGTTATGTGCGTAGGTGATGTTATACATATTGATTGTTTGATCATTGAAATGGATGATGTTTAAGTAGAATGTTATGCGCGTAGGTGATATTATGCATATTGATTATTTGATCATTGAAATGGATGATATTTAAATAGAGTGTTATGCGCGTAGGTGGCTGATCCAAACATGGATCACAAGTGCTGGGAGAGACCAGAGGACATGGACACTTCTCGTAATGTATACAAAGTGGACAGTCAACACCCAGGCTCAGATGTTGCCGCTGAAACTGCCGCAGCCCTCGCAGCTGCCTCCCTTGTCTTCAAATCATCAGATAGTTCTTATTCTAACCGTCTCCTTCAAACTGCAATACGGGTAGAGTCACAATTACTTTCAATCTCCTAAGATGTTTTAGGGCTGCGGCTCTTGGTCCCTTAATTTGCTTGGTCTCGTGGACATCACTAAAATTCATTCAATCATATTTGTGACAGAATCATACTAGAGTTTTTATTGAAAAGTTTAATTGGAGATTTGATTGAAAAGTTTGTACCTTTTTCAGGTGTTTGATTTTGCAGATAAGTATAGAGGATCTTACAGTGATGCCCTCTCGTCTGAAGTTTGTCCATTCTATTGCTCCTACTCTGGTTATCGTGTAAGTATAATGTTCCATCATAACAAAGAAAATTATCTTCTTTTACAAGAGCCATATATAGAAGCAACTGAACCAAAAAAGCTTTTGCTGGCAGGACGAATTATTGTGGGCAGCAGCCTGGTTGCAAAGAGCCACAGGAAACCCATCATATGTCAACTACATTCAAACAAACGGGCCCAATCTGGGCGCCGACGACAACGATAATATCTTCAGCTGGGATGAAAAACACGCAGGAGCGCGAGTTCTTTTGGCCAAGGTTAGAAAATGAAAAAAAAAAAAAAAAAATCCACCGCAGTGTCTTATACTCCGCCCACCACCGTAAACAGCTGGCATGTTGTCGTGCCAGCTGTTTACGGATTTTCGACCGGGGTTTGGTGTTGTTGATCTCTTTGATCACATTCTTTCAACCTGTTCAAAACATTCTTTGGTCCATCAGTTTGTCCAATATGGTTTTGTTGAAAAGATTTCGACCAACCGACCGTTTTACAAGCCTGCATGCTGGTTAAGCTTTACCCTTATACTAAATTCGTGCTTTTAATTACTAAATCTTGCATTTTTGTTTGGCAGGAATTTCTCGTTAAAAACGTGAAGTCGCTCGCGGATTACAGAGGCCACGCTGATAACTTTATTTGCTCTCTTCTGCCCGAAACTTCGTCTTCACAATACACGCCAGGTTTCACCGTTGCATCCATCTCAAGTCACTTATGTTTATGCTGGATATATACACAAATTCGTTACTTGAAACGTGATTTCATTGTGTTACAGGTGGGCTTCTGTTCAAGATGAGTGAAAGTAATTTGCAATACGTTACGTCCACGAGCTTCTTGCTTCTGACTTACGCAGAATATTTGGACATTTCCAAGCAAGTAGTTAGATGTTCTAATGGCGTGGTCACTCCCACCAGGATCCGTACCCTTGCAAAAAGACAGGTAAAGAAACAAACTATACTAAACGTTTGTTTCTGAACATTACTCAAATCCTCAAGTCACTGAAATTATTTCACCGTTGTGTTTGTTCAGGTTGATTACATTCTGGGAGACAACCCTCTGGGAATGTCATACATGGTGGGGTACGGTGCAAAGTTCCCACAGCATATTCACCACAGAGGATCGTCGTTGCCTTCAATTTATCACCATCCTCAGAAAATATCGTGCAACGATGGTTTCAACTTAGGGTTGAATGGCAACGGTCCGAACCCAAACATTCTGGTTGGAGCAGTCGTTGGAGGGCCTGATAATAATGATCAATTCAAGGATGAGCGCAATGACTATTCACACTCTGAGCCAGCTACTTACATTAATGCTCCACTCGTCGGCGCTCTGGCTGCTTTATCCCGCTCCATTTAATCTTGATATTGTCTTTAAACTATATGCCCGACTCATTATCCTACCATAGTAATAGGAGGATAATGTCCTGTCAAATGTCAACCTTCATGGCGTTGTTATTAATTATTAATTAATATAGTAGCGTGTTTTCCACTTTGTCACAATTATTCTTCTGCGTAAATCACCTGGATAGTGCTCTCAACTTCAATTCTAACGGAGTCTGCAATACCAAATTCAGTCAACATATTGGAAAGGGTCGCTCTAACAATTAATGGTATTTTACATCACATTTACACCTAAAAACAATAAATAATTATCTTATTTTTATTAAAACTGTTGACCCATTTAATACTTAAGAATAACCAAAACAGAATTGATCTGAAATGGTAAATCTTCTTAGATCTCTATGGTTATTGTATGGAGAGAAGCAAGTCAGAGGTACTGTAAAATAAATTTGAAAAGAGAGACATGGTAAGAGGTTATAAAGAACTAAAATTGATGTCATAGACTTTGGGTACACTCTACTTAAATATCATCCACTTCAAAGGTTAAACAATCAATAGTAATTTTACACCTCATTCACAACAAAAATTGGTAAATATTTATCCTATTTTTATTGGCCAAAATTGACTTTTGACTGTTGAAATGGATGATGTTTAAGAATTGCCCTTTGGGTATGGTGTCAAAAAGATGAACATTATGATAAGTGAGAATTATATTTAGTACACTTTCAATTACTCTAGGATGAATAGTGTTATATATTTGTATGTTATAGAAATAAAAATATAATATATCATTCACATTAAAAACAAGTGGAATAGAATCACACCTCAAAGTTCACATTGAAAACAAGAACATCACAAGTGGTCAAACTACTAAGTTAATAGGGTTATATGAATAGGAGAAGGGGGTATCCTTATCAAGTGGAGGGCCCCAATTATTGAGGAGACCCTAACCATTAGGAATGTGTTCCCAACCCATAATGGTATCATCTCTGTCTTTATCTTCTTCTTGAGTAGGATCAACACGCACAGGAGAAAATGCAAGGTCTAAGTAGGGGAACTCCCTGTTATTAAGTCAACTATTTTGACCATGCTAAGAAATGGAAGAATGTCCATGTGCCAAGGGAGACTAGCCATGATATTTGTGATGGGGAGAGCCCTCCAAGCTATGTCTAAAGTTTTACCTATATCATATTAATTGGGACTAATTTTTTTTTCCTCATAAGAGCAAAATAATGATACAGTGTCTTAATCTAATAAGAAATGAGAACTAAGTTTTTCTATGTTCATCTAACTTTGAAGTTATTTAATATAAAAAAATCAATAAAGATTGATATTTTATAATTTTGATGTTAATTAAAATAAAATTAACCAAAAGTTTATCATATTTACATGTGCATGTACAATTAAGTCAATAAAATTCTTTCAATCAAAAGTAAGAGATCATGAAGTGGAAACCTTTGAAAAATCATTGATTATGTACCTACATTTAAAACACAACCCACTTATAACTAAATAAAAATATTAACAACTAATTTTAAAAAATAAACAAACAATATTAATAATTTTATTTGGAGCCAGTTTTGTCTAAATTAAAACTGACTATATTCTTTATAATGTTAATCCTTTGCACTCACAAAAATTGTTAAAAACAAGACATGTTAAAATATTCAGTCAAAGCTATATTCATCAATGTCAATCTTTTCCAACAATGTCCTTGTGAGCCCACAAGCCGGCCAATTGAATGAGTATAAAAATGCTTTTTCCACATTGTTCTTCACGCTCGCTCCCATGTGGGAATCACCCAGATAATGTTGGCATGTATAACAGACATTTGCAGTCTCCAAAACCAGATCCGGTCAAAATAATGGAGAGAAGTGCGGAATCGTAACTCTAAACTTTCTCTTGTCTTCATACATCTTATATCGATAGAGGCCTGACACAAATTACATTGAATGAATGTGTGAAAACAAAATGTTGGCTCCTCCAAGACTTCCTTTCAGCTAAGGCTGAGCTGGTTCAACAGATGTTTCTGTTTCAATAACAAATGTAGAAGCTCGAGAAAGATCAGGCCAATATTACTAAAAAGTTGAACCAGATCAAAAGTCTGCAGGGCAAATGGACATTGCTCTCAGGGAACAAGAATAAGACAATCAAGTTAACCTGCAGTAAATTAAAGGTGTTTCTAGTATAATTGCCTTAACGACTTTTTTTTCAAAATTTTCGACCTCTGCAATCGTTTTCTGTCACAAACCAATTCATTTGACTCCTCTCCACATTGTCAACCTTCTATTTTGTTGATTGATTTCGATCAACCAGCTGTTTTACAACCTGGTTAAGATTGATTAAATTTCTGTGAAGAAAGTTGATTGTCGACTAGATTCCACAAACATTGTCGCCTGGAAGTATTGCTGTTGTCACAATATTAAAGTTGACTTAACATAGGCAAATTACAAACGATCAAGGAGTTAATTCAGCATTACATATACCTAGTGACATGACATTGTAACCATAGCATTCTGAAATTTACAGCAAAATCTTATAATATAAACAAGTTAAATAATAGTTTTCTTCCCTTGAAAGCAAAATAAGGAGATATTTACCAGAACTTGGTAATACGCTATATTTGTAAATTTTCACTATTTTACGTTAAACCTATCAAAACTAGTTTTGTACTTGGGGCTACTTAGCGTTGCAGCTGAGCTCTGTCCAAAGATTCCACCACAATCTTCAACTTACGGATGACTGGTATACAATGACAGTATCGAGGTTGATGTTGACGCTGAATGACTACACAGAGTGGATTTAACCAAGCGTAGGATTGGTGTAATAAGTGGGACCAAAAGCCAACTGAAACGACAAAAACTTGTACCTTAGCACTGCCCCCTTTTGCCATGAAACTGAAAATGACTTGTTTAAGGCTCTATTTATTAAAAAAAAAAAAATAGGGTAACTTATATATCATTTTAAATTCAAAATAATATTTAGGTTATTAAAAGAAATATGAAACATGGTATTCTAAACTCCAAAGTCTAGGTAAAATAAAGTTTTAAAATGAGTAAATATACGAACAAGTGGATACGGCTATAATTAAAACATGAGAAAAAAACTAGGCAGCTAAAATTATAAATGTAACAAGAAGTGGATGATCTTGATCATTTACTTTTGAACCCTAACCACTATTTGTATGGTCTTGACCATTAGGAATCATCTCCGATACAATGTTTGCATTATTATTATTATCTTTCTAGTAAGGTGTTACTCCTCAAAGAGTTGAACATCCAAAGTCTCATTATAGGGCAATATAGCTAAAGAAAGTTATGACAATTTTGCACAGTTGCGAATTTACATGGAGGAAGGAGAACTAGTCCAAGGAAGCAAGAACCAATGAGTGCAGCCTCCTAGAATGCTACCATGAACTACTATAGTGCCCTCTTCTCTATCTCTTGGGTGAAGAATGAACATGAGTATGAGGAGGCAAGCTAGGAGAAACCCTTACAATATTGCAAGATGTATTACCCAAATGGTAAATAAATGCTTGTAGATGAGCAACTTCTAAGGCCACTTAATTGCTGACCTACACTTGAATCTACATAAGAATTGTTGGAAAATCAAATCTGGAGTTAGACATTTAATTCACCCACCCATCAGAAATATTTTTGGGGATCCTTTTTCTACTGCCTTGTCCAAAACCTTTAATGTTGTCTGGTTTCCCTAACAAAAACAATTATTGTTGGTCAATCCTCTTAATTGTTGGTTGGTGCATTTGATTTGGTGTGAGTTAGAAAATTTTGGAAGAAGTCAAAAAAGATAGAAGAAAGAATGTGAAGAGGAGAAAAGAGAATATGCAATAGTAGTAACATAGACGTAGAGAAAAGAAGTGCAGATAAATTGTAGTGAGAAGAACATCTCTGAAGAAAGAACATTTGCAAGCAACTCCAGAAAGAGCATACACCTGATAGCTCTAGAAAGTGCGAATTCAATAAAGTAGCTATGAAAGGAAGCACATAGAGGGTATCTCCAAAAGGACTAGAGCAGTTTCCAACTCTGGAAAGAAAAGGGACAACATTAGTGTCCAATTACCTCTGAAAGCGCAATCATTGTTGAAAAGGAATAGAAAGCAACAACTCTGCAATTTGATTGTAAATTTTTTGGATGTAAAATTTTTGGATTCATATATAAATAGAAACCTCTATTTTATTTGTGCCCCTTTTTGGCTCCTTATCTCCCTCCCTTGTTAATTTCCCCAACAAGAACATTATAAATAATAGTAAACTTTGTATACATTTAAAAACGCTAAATAACAAAAGAACTAGAAAAAGAGTGTAATTTGTATCTTTCCAAATAGAAAAAAGGATCTCCACTCAAAAAGCATCTTAGATTTGGGTGAATTTTTCCAATAATTTGAGCCAATATCCTAGATAAACAATATGTCATGACAATGATTTAGGATGAAAGGGTTTGAAAAAGTCATGAATTTGAAAGGGTTTGAAGAAGTCATGAATCTAAGACCGTGCAAATTGAACTCTAAGACAAAACCCAAAAAAGTGCTTAATGGTCTTAAAGTTCCCACAAAAAAGGTCATTTGGGATTTGAAACACCAAGGTGGACCAATTGAGTCCCCAATGGTAAGACCTAGTAAAGAATACACCAAGCAAATTGGGCAATCTTGGGTTCTAGATTTGTTTTTCAAATTATTTGAAAAGTGTATCTTCAAGTCTAATAATTGAATTAGAGAGACCATCACTCATTCAATTTTTCTACCATAACCCTTGCTGGGAGTGTAAGTATGAAAAGAACTGGTCAAGTACCACTTCCTATCCTTCAACCATGACTATTTAGTTTGAATTATAGTCTTGTATTACATTTGAGGAGGAACAATCTCCAAGATTTCTTAAAGGGATTCTTGGTCTTGATTTCTTAATTTATACATAGGCTTAGCTTCTTTCCATGAGAGCTAGGAGCATGTGGCTTTGGGAAAGAGAATAGGGATGCTTTTAATGCCTCTTTTTAAAAATTTAAGAACACGAATCTAAGGCACCTCTACAAGTGGAAAGTCATAATAATTGATGATGGAGGACCATAAAAAGAATGTTGATTCATAGAAAATCCATACTATAAACCATTACAATCCCATAAAATATAATATTTAATAAATTCACATGCTTTCCAAATGCATTTGGCCACCAAATTTCCTTTAATCTTAATTGACACCTTCATGATTAGAATGGAGGAAAAACCATAGTTTTTCAATGTCATGCATCAACAAGGAAGGCTATGTAAGAAATACAATTTTTGAGTAAAAATATCCTAGCCTCATTACCTTCTCAAGCCCTAATAATCTAGTCAGTATAGAGTAGTTCCTTGTTGGTAGACAACAAGAAGACCAAGACCACTAGAATCCCTTAGAAGGCAACGAAATTCCTAAGAAACCCTATTGAAGGCTTTGACCGTTTTAGACCTAGCCCATAAGAAATCTCAAAGAACTTTTTCTAATATTAATATGAAGTCTTTTATAAGATCTTTGCTAAAGTTCTCACATTAAGATTAGATATGTTTTGACTTATAGTTGTGCTTCCATCATAAATTTGTTTTGTGAAGAGGAGATTTATCCTAGTGTAATGTCAAAAATTACATACCCTTGCAATTTCAAGTTATATTTTGGGCTCACTTTAGTGTTCATGACCCCTAGTGTGTTCTTAGGATCATTTAGGCTTTCCTTAGCCTTTTCCTACCCTTTGTACCAACTCGTGTTTTGTGCTTTTATGTGTTTTTCTCCTTTTCTATGTTAATCAATGTTACTTTATTTTGTTTTATGTTGACATGTCAAGTATTTAGTTGACTTTTTGTACTTGGATGCCAACACAATGCATTGAAATCCATGTGATGCACTAGTGTCCACTAACATTTCAAATATACAACAATTATTTTATTTGAATCTTGTCACCTTTCTTTTGCTGAACATACTTTGTAACCACCCTAAAATGAATCCCAACAATCATCTAAAATCCATGGCTCTTCATCTTCCCTCTTGGTTCTATTCTTTTGAATAAACAATTCAATCTTTCAAACATTCAAACATTCAATGTCTCTACTCCATTCTAGCAGGTTTTGAAATTCTTGATGCAAAATTACGAAGCATACTTTCTAGTACTCTAAAGTTTCTTGAGCAAGGTGCACATTTCAACATTTGTCCTCTTGGTTCTACTCCACTCTTGAGGGCATTTATTTGTGAAATCTATAGGTTTCATCTCCATTTCCACAGATGAGGTAAATTTGTTTGAAACTCGTTTCTTTTCTATTATTTTCATTGCATTTGGGAGCTCTTTGGTGTCATTAGCACTTGTAGGGTTCTTCATTTCCATTTGTTCTCTCACACACACTAGTTTATCACTTCATGTAGACCTAGGAGTTTATATTTATAGATTTTAATTTGCTACTCTTATTCTATATAGACTTAGGCCAGGTGTACACACATATTTCTATTTCCTCTACATCATTAACTTCCCATGGAAGTCGGAAGTCTAAACTAGGGACTTGACCATTCATGGCAATATCCCAAGTAGTCCAAACTTTCTCTTTTGTTCAAGAAACAAGTTTATAAGTCATACAAATGCATAGAGGTTTGCATTCACTCTTCTCTTATCTTGTTCATTCATTTTTTATTTGTTTTTGTTAATTTAGCCTCAATTTCTTGCATTTCTATATCATATGGTATCTCCTTCTTCACTAATATGGTTTCCCTTGGTCTTTGTTATGTAAAAACAACTGAAATATGGAAGAATAGTGGAATTTTATAACTTTCTAGGATGACAGTGTACAAATGGGACAATAACACTTGAATTGATTGTTTATGCATTACAACAATATCCCTTGCAATGAGCTTTGCATTTTGGTACTAGATTCCTTATTTTCTACCATTTCCATTATTTTATTTTGTTTACCATTTTGATAATTAAGATTTCTGTAATGAGTGAATTTCTAACCCATCTCCATCTCTTTCGTTTGACATAGTTTAAGTGTAAAGGGGAGAATTTATTTAGATAGGATTTGATTTAATTTTTTTTCAACAATAGTAGAATTAAATCATAAAAATTCAAAAAAAAATCTTTTTGTTCAATCTTATCTAGATAGTAAACTTTAAAAATAAAAAATTAGAGAGAGAAAACACTTTCTTTCCACATAAATCTCATTTTTGGTTTTACATTTTGGTGCACCCATGTGGTTAGGCAAATCATATTCTTTTGATAAACTTAACCCTAGGTGAACCTCTACTCTACAAAAACTTTTTCATCAATTGATTCTGTGTGTTGTGACACTCATCGGTCTCATCTTTCATGAGCTTCCCAACCTAGTGCCTTTTCTCTAATCATGTTGTTCATAGGAGCTATTGTAACTATTCAAAGATAATTTTTTAAAATAAACTACTTCTCCAATTTTTTTAAATAAACTACTTCTCCTATTTGAACAACCCTCAAATTTTCTAAATTCTCATATGATCCAACTGCTACAACTCTTTCTATTTTACCTCATTCTCCTCCCACTCTATTCCATGACATTAAGGGAGGCTTTGATCATAAAGCATCCTCTACATGGGAGTCAAGAGTCAAGTTCATCAACTTGATAAACATTTAGCATACTTTCAATCACATGTCAATGATGATGAGAATGTGTGTAATATTATTGGTCCTATTTTAGATGCCATGCAAACTATGTTATGTCATCATCTTGAGAGATTTGATTTCTTGTGTGGCTTATCCTTGATTGTCTATAGTGATGTTTCTACATTAGTTTCTCCCCACGACGAAACTCAAGACTCCCATTCTAATATTACATATTGTAAGTAGCAAAATCATGCACAACCTCCATGAGGACCCCGATGATGGCTCACAATCCTTGTCATGTACATGTAAGCGTGGAATAATGCCCTCTCAATAGAAATTCTCTTGGTAGTGGCTCATGTGGTTTCTTCTTCCTCATGTTGTTTCCCCTTTGTTGTTCTATCCTTTTCTTCACTTTCAACACTTTTTGACACTTGTCGATTTGTGTTTCATGTGCTTGTGACTTTGTCCCTAAGCCTTTTATTCATCCATTTGTTGTGTTTCCACCTCTCCCCAGTGTTTTTCATCCATTCCCACCCCTAGGAGCTCTCTAGAGGACCTCCCAAGCCATCTCCAACTTTTGGTTTCAGTTTTAGTCAACCAGTACAAATCTCCCCTGGGAGATCTGACATTTGCAAGTGTAGATTTCTCTTTTGACCCCTATTTGACCTATTTCTAGAGGCATATCCCCTTATTTTCTCATCCTCTTTCATCTCCCATCCTGAGATTTCACCCAAGACCCCTCCTCTAAGGATCTCCCATGGGTCACCCCCGGGTGACCCTAACTAGTGAAAGGGGCAACCAGGTGGCAACCCTGCTGTCTTTCTCAGCTGCAAAATAACTTGAGTTTTTGGGCAAAAATAGCCTTCATTTTCACCCGTTTTTCTTCTTGTTTACATGGAATTTTGTCCTAAAGATAGATTAACTATTTCATGCACCCATTCATGCATATTTATCTTATTTTTATCTTTATTTATCAACCCATGCATTCTCTTTCTCCATTTCTTCTTGAGTGATAAGCTATAATTGGTTAGATCACTCCAATCTTAGACCAGATCGCTCTTGTGTCGTCTAAGTTAACTCTTCAATCAAATTGAGTTAACTCTCCATCCTCTCCACCTCTCATGCCTTCTTCAAAGCTATAAATAACCCCCTCCCTCAAGCACAAAGGGAGGAAATTTCATTTGTGCACACAGTTCTTGTAGGTTATTGCTCTCCAATCAAGAATCTGTATGCTCACACAAGACATCCAAGCCTTTTGCTTTTTATTGTTGTCTCATCTAGCTTTACTAAAAGCTCATTTTTGCATTGATACACTACTCACATCACAAGACACAGTGCTCACAAGCTCACAATTGAGCTCTCATTCAAGCTTCCAAAAGCTTCTTTTTGCATTTCTTTCTTATTGTTACCAAGAGGATCATCTCGTTGTTGCAAGAGGATAAGAGGTTGCCATACAAGGATTTTTGAGGTTAGTGGAGGCTCACATGTATGTTTATTCCAGGTTCCTTCATGATTTTTATTTCATAATAATTAGATAATCAAACTTTGCTCTTGGAAATAGTAAATGCATGTTGCTTTTTCCTTGATAGGCTAAGTAGATCTTGTATTATTAAAGTAGTTTGCTTTCACAAGTTCATAGACTAGATTCATTTCAAAGCAATTTTTCCTTTCCTAGAGTAATTGTTCCACATATTCAAAAAAACAACCAAAAACATAGATTCAATTTCATTAGGTAATCTCATAATTAGTTTGCATTCATTTTCTAATTCCTATAATAGATTTCATTTCCATAAATAGAAAAAAAGCACAAAAAAATTGTTTTGCACTCATATAGGCTTGCATGCATCCAAAAACTGAAAAGAACAAAGACATTAGCTTCATAGAGTGTTCACAAACCCTTTATTCCAACATAAGGTCAACTTTGGTCAACATTTAGGTAAAACCCTTGATCACAACACAAGGTCAACACAAAGTCAGACCTTAGGTCAAACAAACCCTAACTTGAAACCATAGGTCAAGTCAAGGTTAGCTTTAACCATCTCTATCTTGTTTAGGCTTACGAATATGCCCTGGACTTAGAGGTGAGTGTGTGAGGGCAATCCTTGATGAGATAGAGGAAATCCATCCTAGACAACAACAAGAACAACATGTAATTCAATAGCAACAAGCTATCATCCAACGATTTAAACAACTTGAACTCAACAAATGTATCAATGAAAACAATAGTTAACCCACACATCATTGGAACCTTAGAAACCCAAACAGAAGAATGGAGACTAGTGACCCTTTGGGTCATATAGTTATTTTAACAACAACGGTCACTAAACACCACATCAGAACAAATGCACAACAAAGGTCCCAGGACTAGCCGACCACTCTTCATGAAGTCCATCTCTCAAATGAGCTAGACCACCCTCGTGTCTTGCCTCCTCTCGACTGGTTACTTCCACGAGAGAAAGAGTGACGTGGAGGTTCACCCCATGGAAAGGAGAGAGGGTCTATGTGCGCGCTAAAGCTAACTAAACCACCCCATGCCACCGAGTCATGTTTTTGAGTGTACATATTTTGGTGAAACTGACGTGAAATTACAAATCCTTTGAGGATGAGTGATTTTGCATTTTAAACTTCAAGACTTTAATCATTATCACTTTAGTCTTTGTGACCATCTTAATTGCTTCCATCTTCACCTTCACTCATTCCATTTATTCTATGGTGTCTATGGCACCCCCGAATATGACAGAACTAGACTTAAACTTACGTTGGAATATTCCCTCTAGGGAACCTGAAACTCCCTCTTTTGACAGGTATCTGCCACCTGAACCAAACACACCAGTTTCAAACTGCTATGACTATGAAGATTTAGACTATGAACAAGATAGGAGATAACCCAAACGTTCTTTGTCTTTCAAAAACCCTACATGGGAGCACAACCCTACCATACCAAACACACCTCACAAAGTGAAAAGAATACAGATGAAATTAGAAGTCCACCGCATGTACCAACCACCCACAAGTCACTCAAGTACTCATTTTGACGATGAAGTGAGAAGGTTAGAAAGAAACTTACAAGAAGTAAAAGATGCTTAAGAAGCCCTAAAAGTTGCTCTATGAGAAGAGCAATGAGAAAATTCTATATGAGAAGAAATGCAAAATCATGAGGAAGTGTCTAAAGGTCATACACCTATAGACCTAATCACAATGCTAGTATAAAGAATCATAACTCTGGAGGCAGAACAACATGTTCTAGAAAGAAGACAAAAATTGCATGAGTACATTAGAATGGAGCAAGACCAGGGGCATCTGAGAATCCTTCTTACCTCAACTACTACTTGTGAAATAGGAGTAATGACATGTTCCCGAGCAGGAACACTCCTATTCAAAACAATGAAGCAATGCTAGGAAATCAAGCAAATCAAACAATAGCATTGGGTTATCAAAACCTGCCCATGGGGCTAATACTATCAACTCTACAATCACAAAGTGCCTTTTTAGGCACATACTTGGATTATTTAAAGGAGTCATGCTTGACATGGCCATAAGGAGTGTTTCGTTACCTCAACCATTACCAAATCTCCCGAAGTTCAAAGGATGAGACCCCAACTCACACATTAAAGCTTATATCATTGTAATAAGAGAACTCCTCGCTTGAGATGGGGTTGTTGCCAAAATCTTCCTGAAGACACTAGAAGGAATAGTCCTAGATTGGTATTATCACCTGCCATAGGCCTCAATCCACTCATTCAGACAATTAATTAGAGTTTGTCATGGATAACATCGACATGAACAAACTTGTGAAGATAGGGATCTGAGATTTCTTTACCATGAAACAAGAAGCAAATGAATCGGTAGCCCATTTCATCACTCAATGGAGACAAGTTCTCTATTCTTTGACAAGCGCTCCAAACATGGATCATCGTAAGTTGTGCGATCTCTTCTTGCATTCCTTGAATAGGGACATGAGAGAATAAGTCCAAAAGTTACCTTACAAGTCCTATGAAGAAGCCTTGGAAAGTGCTTTATGGATTGACCAAGCAGCAATTGATAGTGGCAGAAGGACTTATTGGTCAAATGGAAAACTAATGAATGAGGATACAGGAAACAATGCACCTATTGTCAAAATCCTAAAAAACAATAGGAACCCAATGACAGATGGGGTAATAGATCAACCCCCAAATAGGAAAGTGAGGGATGATTACAACAGAAGAGATTACTATCCTATAAATGTTAACACAACTAATCATCCTAGAAACAATGCGTATTACCCATGAGACAGTTATCAATCTTGGAATCAGAACGGAAATGGTAATGATGGAAGATACAAAAGACCCCATCTGAATATAATCAATTATGTTCTTTTCATAGGACTAGGGGCCACATCATAGAATCTTGTAGAGAATACAACAGGGTCATAGCAAGATTGTCGGAAGACCAACAACGGCTATTCATAGAAATGTTCCTAAATCTACAAGAGGTCACACCGAATAACAAGGGGCCAAGGCAAACTCAAGTGGTAATAGCTCCTCAAAATGCAAACATGAGAATCTATCAGGACCCATTTCCTGCACACAAAGACATAGAAATGACTAATCAAAACAACGTAGCCCAAGGTAAAAACACGAATATCCCGCCGCAATTAGGACAAAAAGGAGAATCTAGGATGTAGGGATTGGTTGAAATATTACATGATGAAGAAGAAGGAGAGCTTGAAAAGGAGCAAGAAGAAGTACATGAAAGCACGGTTTCGATGGTGGAACCAATACTCACCTCAATTGGACCCTATGAACTTATCGAGGATTTAAAAAAGACATACACACACATTTCATTCATTGACCTCCTCAAGAACTCTCCCTCACATCACTTAGCACTATTAAAATTGATAGGATTGAAATACTTAGATTAAATCACACCTCTACCTAGTGAACAAATAAATCATGTGGATTTTGACGTAAACCCACCAAACTCTGAGCTTAAAGACCTAGGATTCTTCTTTGATCTAAAGCAAATGCCCTCTGAGGCAGAATAACAAAGAAAGGAGATCTAGTGTTGTACTTGCAAGAGTGGATTTATGACACATGCATCAAGAGAACATTAATTGACGATGAGGTAGCAGTGAACATAGTTCCATTTTCTCTCTTAGAAAGAAAGGGTTATGCGCACATGAACATCACCACCTCTAGAGATACATTAAGTGGATATGACAATTTGAAGGCTACCACGATAGCGAAAATCATGCTTCCAGTGACTTTAGGACCAAAGACAATCCCCACCATGTTCTACGTCATTGACAAAGACACATGATATAATTTGCTTCTTAGAAGACCCTGGATACATAGAATGAAAGTTGTGCCATCTACCTTATTCTAGGAAGCTCGATTCTTACATCTTGAGAAGGTGTATGTTGTGAAAGGGGATCCAAATCCTTTTAATAAAATACAATACAGCAAACAAAAAGATAGGCATCCCCATAGACTACGAACTCCCCACGAATAATCTTTCTGTCCCTAATCCTGCTCCACAGTCAATATGTATCAAAAGGAAAAAAAATCTGGAAAAGGCAGTGAATAATGCAGAAATGAAGACCTTGGAAAATGAGACACCATCAAAACAGAAAGAGGTTGACCCTAAGGAAAAGATGATAAAGATCATGGAATGGATAGAAAAGGATGGACCTCTCCAATTTCCTTTAGAGATACTTATGATTAATGTGAAATCGGCTTATAAACTCTTTCCTTGTACATAAGGGAAAAACCTCATAGAACTGAAGGACCAATGTTTGAAATAGCTATGCTAGATTTGAGAAATGTAGACCTTCATGCCTTCTTCAATCCTAAGGAAGACTTGACAGAAAGTTACACTCCTTTGTCACCACTAAGTGAATCACATGTCCCCGAGACACCAAAAGAAAGTGAGTCATATGAACCACTCACGCCATGAAAAGATTCCTATAGATCAATGATGCCAATAGAAGTGAATTCTATGGACAATGAGTCAACCAATGTGATAGGAGTTCTCCTAAAGATATTTATGGTCTCTTAACCTCAAGTGCAACCCACTACCCTCGCTTCAGTACAATCAAGTGAGCTGGGTGAATGGGAAGCATCCTTAGTGCAAATTGAAATGGTTGAGAGACTCCCAGATGAAGATGAAGAAAGTGAAGGAACATTTAATAAAAAATGGAAAATGTGAGTATTAGTCAGAACTAATGATCCTGTCATCTTTGAGTTACCAGGAAGCTACATAGGATATTCCATGGATTTGAGACCTGAGCCCAATGGAAGGACTAGCATGAGTTTTGTTCCTCCTAACGAGCAAAGAGAAGCTCAAACTCCCTTCAAATTATTCCAATTCCTTCAAAATATTCAAGATCGACAAGAAGTAAAGATTTACATGCAGGATCAATTTGATGCACTTATAGAATTGCTAAGGTGTGACAGAGTCTTGTATTGGAATCCCTCCCATCAAAAAGCATTCCAAGATTTACTCCGTTTCACATTACCAAGAGAAACCACAGAGTTAGAAAGGTTATCTAGACAAATGATATCATGAAACCCTATAGAAGAGGAGAGCTCATCTCAAGAAGAGGTAGCACGAAAAATAAGAAAAGAAGATGAAAGAGAAAATTCACTGAGGACTAGAAAGGTCCTTATATGGTTAAGGAAGTGTTAGTAATGGTGCCTATCTCTTGTGCACAATGGAAGGTGAGGAATTTGGCGAAACAATCAATGCCTTTCACCTCAAGAAATACTATGTCTAAAAATCATAAAAATCATAAAACATAAAAACACAAAAAAATCAAATATTCCCAAATAAAACTACAAAAATAAAAAATATCAAAAAGAGTTTTGTTTCTTTTATTTTAGCATCATTTTGTTCATCTTGCATTTTGGTTAATGACTTGCTCTTGTATTATTTTCATTTCAGTAAGGAGTCTAAGATTACCTAGGTATAAGTGATCCTTCTAGGTGTTGAGATTCCCTATTTTCACAATCACCATTTTCCCCCTTCATTCCCAGTGATTCTAATCAAAGGCTAGCTCTTAGCTTTACACTAATCCCAGTCTTAATAATTTAGGATGTTGAGTCTAAGCAAAGTCAATATTCAAACCTACAGTGTTCAAAGGAAGCTTGCAAGTAGACCTTCCCAATTCTTCCCTAATAGAAAAGAAGTCCAACTAGATCATGAAAAAATTTGGTGGCACTCAGCCCCTTATCTTTCCTAGACAAAAATGTTAGGAGAATCATAACTCTGAAGTAAGCCATCTAAAAAATGAGTGATCAAAAAATAAGAGTGATGATAAAAGTGAGAATTGAGAGATCAAATTATTGCATATCCAAAGTACTCAGGAAGTTCAAAAGCATTCATTTTGATAAAAATCAAAAACCCAAAAAATGAGAAAATCAAGTGAGGCATTCTAGAAAATACAAAAAGAGAGAAAACAAAAGAGTTACAAGAAAAAGAGTGATGGAAAGAAGATTGTTGAATGTCCATACCCTTGGGTGGAGATAAATCTAAGCTCAAAGCTTCAAGGGTGACATTCTACCAGACAAAGTGAGAGAGAAAGGTACAAAGCACACACACGCACTAGCTAAGCAAAGCCAAGAGTCTAATAGTCTTGAGGATCATTTTCTATCTAGGGACCTTTGTTTTTTCCTATTATTCCTTTACCCTTGGTCTATCTTACTTGCCATATATGATCTAAGTCTAGCAAATGCCAATAAAATTTTTTGATTGTCTAAGTTGAAAGCTTGTCAGATTGTATTATCTAGATAAGGATTAGTGTTTAGCCTATAGCAAAACCCAAAATTCAGAAGCACTCCATCTCCTCCCCGCTCCCCAATTGAGTTCTAAATCCCTATCTCATAAACTTGAATAGGTCTCTTATACCAGAATAACCTGCAATCCCCTTGATTAAAAATAATGCTAAAGAGCAGTCATATTGTTTGTTCCATAATGCATTCATATCAAAATTAGTAAAAGGGGTTCCAAAGTAATAAAAGTCAATGTCATAACTCAAGTCATTCCATAGAAGTAGAAGTTTTATTTTAGCATCGCTTGTGAGCTTGCATTTGCATAGCGTCCCCTGCATTCATATATATATTCCAAAAAATAGTTAAAAACATGTCATTGTTATCATGCTTGCATTCTTAGAGTTGAAGGTCTAAACCTAATCAAAGAGTTCTACAAAACTTCCAAAGTGCACAAGAGATGAGTACTCATACGATAAACAAAATAGCCATAAGAGAACTTTTCATAGATATATCAAAAGTTTGAGTTTTACAAGAGTGAGGGAGCTAGAACAAAATGTTCTCAAAGGAAAGTAAGGCTCCCCATGCAAGGAGGCACAGTTTTAAAACAAGTAGAAAAACAACCTCAAGGACGGTTCCCTCCAATAGAAGCATCAGGACTCCTACTCTATCTCTAAGTAGCACTAGTGTCTCCATGAGACATGTGAGAATGAGGAACCCTACTCTGAGTACAAGAGTGTGAAGGACCTGCATTGTTAGACTCTGGACTCCAAATCCCAAGGCAGTCCATCTCACGAAGAATGACATTCTCACTCCTAAGAATGAGAACCTCTGACCTCAACACAACATTCTCTTGAAACCCATGGTGCGTAGGAGCAAAAACGTCACTGTGTCACCCAGCTCTAGGAGGCACACTAGGATTGACTAGAAGTCTCTCTCATGTCAAACCAATAAAGGGAATCATTAGATCAACATTAACCTCATGAATGAAACCCCTCCACTCCTTGACACTACCTAAAAAACAAAGATAAAAGAAGTGACAATTCATAAAATTTAAGGAAAGAAGGACAATGCGAAATAAAAAATAAAAGTAGACTTACGAGGATCACCAGGCTGCCAAGAAGGATCAAAGCGCCACATCACCTCATCAGAATGAGGAGGTCTTGGCCATGAAGAAGACCCTCTGGTATCTCCCCCTCGTCAAAATCAACCTCCTATGCATCTCCTACTACTCTGTTGTTTGACAAGTTGTCTCCATCTGGGACATAGTCCCCATCAGTAGAATCTGAGTCATTCATGACAATCAATCCTTAGGAAGGAGCTCCTCTCCCTCCCCTATATCCACATCTCAGGGTCCTAGAGGTTTTGGTAATCAAAACCCTGGGAGTCAAAGGAGTCTAAACAATAGGTCTCTGACCAAACTCGCCCATCTCCTAGACAGATCAGTAGCAAGTGGGAATTGGGGGCAAATCCTAAGGAAAATCCTCACCAAACTACTATAGAACTCACTCAATGTGATGAGCCTCAATGAGACCATTATGGTCTGAAACCTCTAATATGCTAAGGTAGTAATCTCTGCCTGTCATTGGACCATACACCCTCCAAATCTACATAAGGGTTGGCAATCATGTCTGCATCGGTGAGAGTGGCCACAGTATGTAAGGAAGTATCAAAGTGGCCCACACAAGCCCATTTGGTGACTCTCGGTAGTTGACGATCAAGAATAGGAATCTCCTTCTGGTATGGCCTAATATGCTCAAATATCCAGGTCATGATCAGAGAGGAGTGGCTAAATGCAAGAGACTTGCAACGAGTGATACGATAGAAATCTCTATAAGTTACCATAGCAAGAATGTATGGACCCCATGCAAAAATTGTACCCTACTCAATGCCCTAAATAATGGGTGCCCAGCACCATCACAGACAAGCTGAGGCATTATCTCCTGACAACCTCGAAGTAATCAAACCAATCAAGAACTTCCTCAAGAGAGGAATGCAAAGTCATGGTACTGAAGTAAGTTGAACATCAGTCTAGTCCTCAAGACGGTTCACCTCCATGATCTAAAGCCAAGATGCCCTATCCTCAAAGGACTACCTGGAAGGTAAGACAAGAGGATGCCCTCTCACAGGAACCCCAAGAATGTGATACACATCATATAGAGTGATATTCCACTCCCTTGAAACCTACATAAATCTAAAAGTGTTCCTATTGGCATCCCAATAGGTCAAAATGTCACAACAGATACGTGAAATAGGATGCACAACTGATACATGGCAAATCTTAGCAAAGTCTACCCTCTTAAGGACAACAAGATCATCAGGAGATAGTGAATCATACATCTCTTCAAGAGCCACAACTGCTCACGATTGGTATTCCAATGGATCCTCATATCCTGCCAATCAAAAAAGAACTTTCGATTAGATCCCATCAACTCAAAAAATCCCTAAAATCATATAAACTTGTGAAAATTTCATAAAATAAATATATAAACCTTCAAAATTGCAATAAATCGATGAATTCGGTGTTCAAATTAGACCAAAACAGAGCGAATTAATTGATAGAAAACATCAAATTGCAGTTAGAATTGATCTGTCAGGGTCATCCCTTTCATCAAATCGGATCTCCCCCGGGTGACCCAGATGTTCAACAGGATCTCCCCCAGGCAACCTTGTTGCACAGGCAAATCCCCACCAGGCGACCCTGTTGCATAGCCAAATCTCCCCCGGGTGACCTAACTAGCAAAAGGGGTGACCCTATTTGCCTACCCCTCATACTAAAAAATGCTCTAAAAACCTCTTTTTTCAGCCGATTTCGACAAGCGAAAAACCAATCCTACTCTAAACGACAAAATAGACATAATGCCACAAAGAAAATCAACAAAAACTGACAATTTGAAGATATTTTTCACAAAATAGAAACTAGGGTTTAGAGAAGGGTTTTTTTACTAATTGTGTACCTAACTCTCAGTGGCAGAAGAAGAGGCAGCCATCTTTGTGATCTACTCGGCAATATCTTCTCAACGATTATTGACATGATTGATTTTGTCAACGTTTCACTTGAATCTGACTAATTTCTTCACTCTTTCTCTCTTACCTTAGTTTTCTTTATGCATTTTTAGATTAGTTGTTTCTTGTATGCATCTTTCATGCTATCATTTTGTGTGCATTCATCCCTACAGGTCTCTCTAGCAAAGGCAAACAACTAGTCAAACTCACACGATCTATGGTATGTTCATCATTTTAGTTTTCATTATTGTTTTGATATATTCAGATGGTAGACTAATACTAGTTATTGTAGGTACAATTGTAGAAAAATTGACAATAAGTAAGACCTAGTTTAGGAATGGTACCTACCTTTCATGAAGATTACCGTCCCCGAGGACACAAATATGTAAGCACCAAAATCACGCACAGCCTCCACGAGGACCCCATCTCACAATCCTTGTCATGTACATGTAAGCATGGAATACTGCCCTCTTAGCAGCAATTCGCTTGGTAGCATGTGGTTTCTTCTTCCTCATGTTGTTTCCCCTTTGTCATTCTATCCTTAATTTTCTTCACTTTCAACACCTTTGACACTTGTCGATTTGTGTTTCCTATGCTTGCGACTTTGTCCCTAAGCCTTGTATTCATCCATTTGTTGTGTTTTCACCTCTCCTCAATGTTTTGAATCCACTCCCACCCCTAGGAGCTCTCTAGAGGACCTCTCAAGCCATCTTCAACTTTCAGTTTTCAGTTTCAGTCAACCAGTACACAAATCTCCCCTATTATTTATAGATCTCCCCTGGGAGATCTAAATTTGCAAGTGGAGATTTGGTTTTTGACCCCTATTTGACCTATTTCTAGAGGTAGGTCCCCTTCTTTTCTCTTCCTCTTTCATCTCCCATCCTAAGCTTTCAACCAGGACCCCTCCTCTAAGGTTCACCCATGGGTTGCCTCTGGGTGACCTTGACTGGTGAAAGGGGCGACTAGGTGGAAACCCTGTTATCTTTCCCAACCATGAAATAACTCAAGTTTTTGGCCAAAATAGCTCCATTTTTGCCCAATTTTCATCATGTTTGCATGGAATTTTATCCTAAAGATAGATTTAACTATTTCATGCACCCACCCATGCATATTTATCTTATTTTTATCTTTATTTATCAACCCATGCATTCTCTTTCTCCATTTCTTCTTGAGTGATAAGCTATAATTGGTTAGATCACTCCAATCTTAGCCTAGATCACTCTTGTGTCTTCTAAGTTAACTCTTCAATCAAATTGAATTAGCTCTCCATCCACTCTACCTCTCATGCCTTCTTCAAACCTATAAATAACCCCTCCCTCAAGCACGAAGGGAGGCGATTTAATTTGTCCACACAGTTCTTGCATGTTATTGCTCTCCAATCAAGCATCCATATGCTCACACAAGACATTTGAGCCTTTTTATTTTTATTGTTTTCTCATCTAAATTTTCTAAAAGCTCATTTTTATGTTGATACACTACTCACATCACAGGCCATAGTGCTCACAAGCTCACAATTGAGCTCTCATTCAAGTTTCCAAAAGCTTCTTTTCACATCTCTTTCTTATTGTTACCAAGAGGATCATCCTGCTGTTGCAAGAGGATAAGAGGTTGCCATACAAGGATTTCTAAGAGTAGTGGAGGCTCACACCTCTCTTTATTCTAGGTTCCTTCATGTTTTTTATTTCATAATAATTACATAATCACACTTTGCTCTTGGAAATAGTAAATGCATGTTGCTTTTTCCTTGATAGTGTAAGGAAGCTATGGTAGTGGAACAACTTCCTACACTTATCTTGAGAGGAGAATAATGCAAAATTTTATAGATCTTTAACAGTTATAGAAACCTAAACAGAAATAAACATAGATATCATGCATACCACAACATAGTGATTTATGTGGGGAAAACACTTTTGGGAGAAAAACCCCACACTCCAAAATCCACCCAATACATTATTCAAAAATCACAAAGATTACAATATACTTGTAGCAAAATCTTCTTGCAGGAGTATCACCACCAAAGATCTAGAGAAAACATGACTGCTATAAGACTCTCAGAAAATATCACGATACCACAGTCGTAATACAACACCCTCATAAAATAGGGTTTCCTTCTAGGGAAAGACAAGCCAACAAAATATATACCATCAGATCTAAAACCTAATAATGAATGGTCCAGATTTACAATATATCATTAATTTAATGTATTTCGACCATTTAATAGTTTTTGTTAACAAAAAAATATTAACACGCATCCCACTCCACCCCATGTTCCCATTGTATATTACACCTATCGGTGTAACTAGGAAATATATATATATCCTATCAACAATAAACCTTATATAATTGCAAGGTTGAGACACATTTTCCCACCAAATCTCCCACTTGTCAAACACCTTGCAAGAGCATTGAGAGGGAGTAAACAGCGTCTCTTAATTGCTAGGGCCCAAAAGGCCCATAGTTTCTGAACACCATCTGAACTTTTCTGTGCTCACAGGCTTAGTTAAAGAATCAGCAACATTCATCAAAGTCTCTACCTTAACCAGCTTCACCTTGCCATCTTTGACCATAGCTCTAACAAAATGATATTGTACATCAATGTGCTTGGTCCTGGCATGAAATGCCAGGTTCTTAGCTAGACAGATCACACTCTAACTGTCGCAATAAATTGTCACTGCACCTTATTTTATTTCAATATCTAAACACAATCTCTTAAGCCAAATGGCTTCTTTGTAAGCATGAGTAGCTACCATATACTCAATTTTAGTAGTGTTAAAAGCAACCACAACCTATTGCTTACTCATTCAACTAATTGCACCACCAAATACATTAAACAAATAAGCACTGGTGGATCATCTACTATTAATATCACTTGTCCAATATGAATCCACATAACCATGAATATCAAGGGAAATATATTCTTCAATCAAATTACTATGATAACACAAGGAATGCTGGTGCAGTCATGGTTAGGAGGGTCCTCAAAGAGAACAATCCAGACCGTGTATCTAGAGTAAACACAACGGAAATAACTCAAAGATCTAAAGAAAATGTAGATTCATTCATTCAGTATAGCATAGAATTCAAATATGTACAAGTTGGTCAGTAACATGCGGGCTTACAATTAGGGCTCATGGGCCTGATTACAGAATGTCAGAATATACACAAGATATAGCTTTGAAACTCCTTCGCGTAAATTCAAACTATCTATCTTCTAAAATTAGGAGAACTACCTTCCTAAGGATCTATTACATCAATATATATCATCTCCGGAACAATAGATTCCTCCACGTTGGCTAAGAAAGGTTACAAACTCCAAGAAGAGGTGTAACATGTGTACATGGATAGGTCAGACCTAAATGAATAGAACTCCTCCACAAACGAATGGAATGATGAGCAAATCTCAGGGAAGGTCAGCCACAAACCAATAAACATCGAATGATGTGCAATTTAGCTGTGCAGGTCATGAAATGCTCTGCAGGTCTTCTCCTTTAGTTGATTATTAGAGATTGTTAGGATGCTCTATTCTAAGAAAACAATTGATCTTCTGATAGCGATAACTTTTTGATACTTGATCAAAATGCTCTAAAAAATTGGATATGATGTAGATGAATGTGTCTAGATGTTAAGTCCATCTCTGCAAGATCTGAAATGCAACTATGGTAGAATGCTGACCAAAATACATAAATTACTACTGACTGAACTGCCTAAACTGAACTGGAAAAAGAAACAAACTGAAATACAAATGTTTTTGGTTGATGCAAGATTTCTCTTGAACCAGTGATGCTCCTACTTCAGACATCTGGGGTTATTGAAAAAATGAGTCCCTCACTTTGCTGGGGCTAGAGGAAAACCAAAGTGGTCCACCTCAGCCTGAGAAATCCATGATGAATCTTCTTTCGGTCTGCCTTTCCACTTCACAATATATTCTTTGTATTATCTTCCTCTAGTGCTACGTCCAACTCTGCTATCCAAAATGTTCTCAATCTTCTTCGGTGCTTGTTGTGGTAATTGCTTCAAGTCTTCTTCAATGTTGTCACTGAACTCTTCTTCCTGATACTGATATAAGTTTGCAATATTGAAAATAGGTGATATACCCAATGTCTCCAGTAACTCCACTTCATATGCATTTCCTAAATCAAATTTTTTGAGTATCCTACAAGGTCCAAACTTCTTCAACTTCAACTTGTTATATGTGCCAACTGGAAATCTTTCTTTTCTCAAGTACACTATCACTTCATCTCCAACTGCAAATTCCTTATGTCTTCTCTACTCATCTGCTTACTATTTATATGTACTGTTCATCTTTTCCAAATATTTCTTAACCTGATTATGCACTGTCTCCATATGTCCTGCAAATTCTTCTACTTCTGTACTTCTCTTATCTTCCATACTAATATCTCTCAATTTTGCAAATCCTCTAGGGTTTATTCCAATAACAATCTCAAAAGGTGTTCTCCCAGTGCTCCTATTCACTGAATTATTATATACAAACTCTGCTTGTGAAAGAATCAAATCCCAACTTCCTGCCTTCTCTCCAACCAAACATCTCAACAAGTTTCCCAAACTCATATTCACTACTCGGTCTATCCATTAGTTTGTGGATTAAATGTTGAACTAAACTTCAAGTCTATCTTCATCTTCTTCCAAAGTGTCTTCCAAAAGTATCCAACAAACTTTGTATCTCTGTCTGAACAATGCTCTTAGGTAATCCATGCAATCTCACAATCTCCTTGAAAACTAGGTCAGCTACATGCATTGCATCAGTTGTCTTCTTACAAGGTATGAAATTTACCATTTTTGAAAATCTGTCTACTACTACAAATATTGAATCATGTCCTCTCTATGTCTTAGGCAATCCCATTACAAAATCCATACTTATGTCTTCCCAAGGTCTCTCTAGTACTGTCAAAGGTTTATACAATCCAGTATTCTGACTACTTCCTTTTGCAACTTGACAAACTCTACAACTTTGCACAAATTTCCTAACATCCTTATGTATCTGTGGCCAAAAGTAATATTCACTCACCAAAGCCATTATTTAATCAATGCCAAAATGTCCTACCAATCCACCACTGTGTTTCTCCTTGATCAAATTATCTCTCATGGAACTCTTAGGTATGCACAATTAATTTCCTTTGAACAACATATCTTCTTGAATGAAATAATCTAGCCACTTACTTCTATCTGTCACAACAGGTTCCTTACAAGCTTTCCAAGGTTCTGCAAAATCAAGATCTCCCTCATACATGCTCTTCAATTCATCAAATCCCAACACTTCAACTCTCATCTATGTCAACAAGTTACTTCTCCTACTCAATGCATCTGCAACTTTGTTCAATTTTCCACTCCTATGCTTCAATACAAATGTATAACTCTGCATGAACTCTACCCATCACATATGTCTCTGATTCAACTTACCTTGACTATTCAAATATTACAAAGCTTGATGATCTGTATACAACACAAACTCCTTAAGCAACAAGTAATGTCTCCACTTCTTCAAGGCTTGTATTATGGCATAGAACTCTTGATCATAAACTGAATATTGTCTCCTTGCATCATTCAACTTCTCACTAAAATATGCTATAGGTCTACCCTCTTGACTTAACACTGCTCCAATTGTATTCCCACTTGCATCACAATCTACTTGAAATACCTAATTGAAATCTGATAATGCCAAAACAGGTTGCTCTGTCACTTTTTGCTTCAATAATTCAAAACTTTCATTTGCTCCTGATGTCCACTTGAAATCTTTTCTGTCACCTCTCATTGTCTCTGTCATAGGGTTACAAACTAAACTAAAATTTTTGATAGAAACTAGCCAATCCATAAAATGGTCTAACTTCTCCAATGCTCTCTAGTGTAGGCCATTCAACAATTGCTCTCACTTTCTTAGGGTCCATCTTCAATCCTTCTACACAAATCACAAATCCTAAGTATACAAATTCTTCCTTCATGAAACTACACTTCTTGGTATTTATCAGCAATTTCTCTTTTCGTAATCTCTACAATACTTGTCTCAGGTGTTGTAAATGTTCTTCTCTTGTCTTACTGAAAATTAGAATATCATCCAAATATACAATCACAAACTTACCCAAGAATTTCTTCAAAACCTCATTCATCAATCTCATGAAAGTACTCGGTGCATTTGTTAATCCAAAAGGCATCACTAACCACTCATACAATCCTTCATTTGTCTTAAAAGCAATCTTCCATTCATCTCCTTCTCTAACTCTGATCTTATGGTATCCACTCTTCAAGTCTATCTTTGTGAAATATTTTGCTCCACTCAAACAATCCATGATATCATCCATCTTAGGTAAAGGAAATCTATACTTAACTATGATCTTGTTTATTTCTCTAGAGTTTGTATACATTCTCCATTCTCCATTTTTATTAGGTGCTAACACTATAGGTATTGCACAAGGACTCAAGCTTTCTTTGATCAAACCTTTCCTCAACAACTCTTGTATCTATCTATTAATTCTTCATTCTCTTCTGGTGTCATTCTGTGTGTTGCTTTGTTAGGAAAACTAGCTCCAGGTATAAGATCCATGTGATGACTGATACTCCTAATTGGTGGCAATACTTCAGGTACACTATCTGATATGATGTCTTTATAGTCTTTTAGCAACTCCTTTATCTCCTCTAGTTTTTCTTCTTTCATTTCTATTTCAAGCTTCTTAGGAATCAAGGCATAACACATATTCTCATGTCTCGAACCATCCAAAAATTTTCTTCCATCTACCAAACAAATTCTAGCATTCCCACGTACTTCACCCTCAGGATCATCTTCCAAAGGAATCAAGGCAATTCTCTTTCCATTTGATGTTATAGTGTATGTATTCTTTCTCCCATCATGTATAGCTTTCCTATCATACTGCCAAGGTCTACCCAACAAAATATGACAAACATCTATAGGCATAATATCACACAATACTTCATCATGATATTATCCAATATGGAATTTCACCAAACATTGTTCACTCACCAGTACCTTATGATCATCATGAATCCATGCTATCTGATAGGGCTTAGGGTGTTTCAATCTTTCCAACTTCAGCTTAGTCATTATCTCCTCCGAAACTAGGTTATCAGAACTACCACTATCAATTACAATTTTACAACATTTACCTCTTGATTTGCATCTGGATCTGAACAAGATTTTCCTCTGTGGTGGTTCCTCATTTGTCTCTGCCTGAAATAGTGCTTTCCTCATCACAAGTGATTCTCCCTTCGTAGGTTTACTAACTGAACTTGGTGATTGAATAGGTTCTTCTTCCACATAGGTTTCTCTTCCACTGTTCTCTGTTCTCTTGCTTGTACTCCCCTGATTACATTCAAATGCTCTATGTCCTTCACCTCCACACTTAAAACAGGTTCCTATGAATGTTCTCCTATCAGGTCCTCTTCCTTCTCTCCTGTATCCTTCACTCCGGTATGCATTAGGGTTTCCTCTGCGGTAGAAAGTTTTGTCATCCTTCAGGTATGCATTGGTATCTCTGTCCTCCTTCTTGAATGTGTCCTCTTGTATGTTTTGCTCCGTAAATGATCTATCTCCTCCAGAAAATGTTCTACCTCTTTGTTTCTAATCATGCCTCTTGTTCAACTTCTCTTCAACTTTCAGGGCAAACTAATATGCTTCTTCTAGTGTTGTCATCCTCACCAGACTCAGTTCTTCTTGAATGTTCAATCTCAGTCCATTGATGTATCTAGCCAGTTTCTCTTTGCTTGCTTCACTATGTCATGTCCTTATGATCATCTTATGAAATTCTTCAATATACTCCTTCACAGATTTCTTCTTTTGTCTCAGGTTTTACAATCTCTTCAACAACTCCAACTCATAGTCAGCAACTACAAACTAATTCTTCAACTTTGTCACCATCCTATCCCACTTTGTAATCTTTTCTTTCCCTCTTTTGTTTCTATCCAAATGAATTTCTTTCTACCATTTAGCAGCATGTCCTTTCAACTTTGTCTTTGCAAATTTCACCTTCTCTGGATCTTCAACTTCTTCATACTCAAAGTACTCTTCCATGTCATTTATCCAATCAATCAGCTCTTCAGGGTCCAAATTGCTAGTGTAATTAGGCACATCAACTCTAGGTCTCTTTCTGATCTTTAAAATAGCTTGCAACATCTTGACTTGATCTGATTAGATTCTTCTTCATCACCTCCTAGGGTTTCGCCAATTTGATCAACAGATTGAAATTCCTCTTCATCATCACTTTCAACATTAGGTCTAAGAGTCAATCCTCTTTGCCTATCTTCCTCGACAGCATCCAATTGAATTCTCATTTTTTTCATCATTTCCATAATCTCTTTCATCCTACCAGCCATTGTTCCAACATCATGGATTCTCCTCGGTGACATCTTTCTAGGATCAAGTGTAAACTGCATCAAGTTTGGCGATCAGGCTACAAGGTGACAACTGCCTCACAATCAGTAATCGGTTGTGACACAAGTAACTTGCCTCAGATTCAGTGATATATCCACAACAATATCTAATGGAAAATCCTTCACCAACTTCTCTCAATTCACTCCCAAAGATTCAAACTTTCACTCTGATACCACTTGGTGCAATCACGGTTAGGAGGGTCCTCAAAGAGAACAATCCAAACTGTGCAACTATAGTAAACACAATAGAAACAACTCAAAGATCTAAAGCAAATGCAGATTCAATCATTCAGTATAGCATAGAATTCAAATACAAGTTGGCCGGCAACATGCGGGCTTACAATTAGGGCTCATAGGCTTGATTACAGAATATCAAAATATGCACAATATATAGCTTTGAAGCTCCTTCACACAAATTCAAACTATCTATCTTCTAAAATTAGGAGAACTATCTTCTTAAGGATCTATTACATTAATATATATCATCTCCAGAACAATAGATTCCTCCGCATCAGCCAAGAAAGGTTACAAACTCCAAGAAGAGGTGTAACGTGTGTACATGGATAGGTCGGACCTAAATGAATAGAACTCCTCCGCAAATGAATGGAATGATAAGCGGATCTTGGGGAAGGTTGGCCACAAACCAATAAACATTGAATGATGTGCAATTTAGCTTTGTAGGTCATGAAATGCTCTGCAGGTCTTCTCCTTTAGCTGATTATCAAAGATTGTTAGGATGCTCTATTCTAAGAAAACAATTGGTGTTCTGATAGCGATAACTTTCCAGTACTTGATCCAAATACTCTAAAAATTGGATATGATGTAGATGAATGTGTCTAGATGTTAAGTCCAGATCCGCAAGATCTAAAATGCAACTATGGTAGAATGTGGACCAAAATATAGAAACTACTACTAACTGAACTGCCTAAACTGAACTGGAAAAAGGAACAAATTGAAATGCAAAGAAACTGAAATACAAATATTTTTAGTTGATGCAAGATTGCTCTTGAACCAAGGATGCTCCTGCATCAAATACTCTAACGTATTGCACAAATATATGAAGACTCTTTTAATTGCATCCCAATGAACTCTACGAGGATTAGATATATATCTGGAAAGAATTCCCACTACTTGGACAATGTTTGGTCTAGTACAAACCATAGCATACATCAAACTTCCAACTATACACTAGTAAGGCACTTTGCTTATCTCTTCCATCTCTGATGGAGATGTTGGACAATCTAAAATAGATAACTGTGTTTCAACTGAAAATGGAACACACAATAGTCTACAGTCCTACGTGTTAAACCTCTATAAAATGGTCACAATAGTCTATAGTTCTACGTGTCTACTTTATCTCTTATAATTTCCATCCCAAGAATGTGTCTAGCTACACCAAGGTCTTTCATTTCAAATTTAGCAGCAAGTTGAGATTTTAGCTCTGAAATCATGCCTTTCCCTTTACCAATAAATAACATATCATCAACATACAATGCAATAAACAGAAAATAATCACCATCAGTTTTATAATAAACACAATGATCTAATTTAGAATGCTCAAATCCCAAACTCAACACATATGTATCAAATTTCTGGTACCATAACCTAGGACTCTGTTTTAGACCATACAAAGATTTCTTCAATTTGGAAACCAAATTACCTTTACCTTTCACCACGTAGTGCTCTGACTGTGTCATATAAATATCCTCCTCCAAGTCACCATGAATCAAAGCAGTTTTCACATCCATTTTCTCAACCTCTAAATCATAAGCAGTAGCAATAGAAAGCAAAAATCTAATGGATGTCATTTTTGCAACAGGAGAAAATATCTCACCATAATCAACACCCTCAACTTGAGAGTAACCTTTCACAACCAACCTTGCTTTGTACTTCTCAATACCTCCATCTAACCCAATCTTTTTCTTGAACCCCCATTTGCAACCAACAGGTTTTCATTCTTCAGACAATGGTACAAGATCCCATGTATCATTCTTTTTCAAAGATGTCATTTCTTCATCCATAGCAATCATCCAGGATTATGCATCATTCATACCTAATGCCTCTTCTATAGATCTAGGTTCATACATGTTAGTATTAAAAGAAAAAGTACATCTCCAATCATTAGGTGAATACCTTTCAGGTGGTTACCTATGCCTTGTAGACCTATGAACAAGCTGAGCTGGAGGTTCTTCCTCCTCTTTTGAAGATTTAGAGCTAGATGAGCTCTCCTCCACTTCTTGTCTATCCATGGGCCTCGATTCAACTTTCTAAGGTGTAGAAGGAAATTGAATCACATCTTCATGATTACTTTGTTCTAGCTACAATGTAATAGAACAAGGCTTAGTTTCTCTAAAAACAAGACTTCTACTATATATTACCTTCTATGCAATAGGATCCCAAAGCTTGTATCCTTTCACACCATAACTATATCTGATGAAGATACATTTCACAACCTTGTTCTCCAACTTTGTTCGCTTCTCCTTTGGCACATGTGCATATGCCTCGCAACCAAAAACTCTAAGATGTCTTAATGGAGGCTTGTGACCCGATCATGCCTCTATAGGTGTCTTATAAACAAGATATGATGGAGGAGGCCTGTTAATCAGGTAACAGGTAGTGGTAACAGCTTCAGCCCAAAACCTTTGTTCTAGACCAACACCACTTAACATACACCTAGCCTTCTCCATCAGTGTCATGTTCATTCTTTCTGCAACTCCATTCTATTGTGAAGAATAAGGAGTTGTCTTTTGTCTATGAATACCACAATCTTTACAAAATCTATCAAAATCATTAGAGCAAAATTCACTGCCATTATCAGTCCTCGAACATTTTATTTTCTTTCCAATCTGTAACTCAACCATTGCTTTAAATTCTTTAAATCAACTAAAAACTTCAAATTTACTCTTTAGAAAGTATATTGTAATGTCCCTTACCTAAATTGCCCTAGAAAATTCAAATGCCACAAATTAGGTTTAGGGTAAATTATGATTTACCATTTAGGATATCTTCAAAACTGCATAATTCTTGTACTTGAGTTCTGCAATCATAACATTGGAAAATATATACAAAATATAGATATACAAATATACATCTTTAACCATTTGGGTTAGATAAGATTTCCTTCCATTCAAATTTATAAACAATATTAATATAGAAAGATTATATATACATTACCATGAGCTAACTCAGTTGGTTTACAAAATTCAGTCATAGAAGTGGATGGTGCAGGGAGGCATGGCAGGGTGTTGTCAGTCAATAGTTCTCCCTCCAAACAGTCCCCTCACCATTCTTCATTGATGAAGAGGATGGTGTAGGGAGGCATGGCAGGGTGTTGTCAGGCAACATTTCTCCCTCCAAATAGTCCTCTTACCATTCTTCTTTGACTGGTGAACCTTAATTTGTCAATAAGCTCTCAACATGGAGATCAAGGAGGAGAATTCTGCCCTTGGGTGCCCTTAGATGTTCTCTCCCTTTCACAAGACAATAGGGTGCCCTACTAGTTGTTTTGGTGCAGTCATGGATGGAGGGTCCAAAGAAAGAATTGGCCAAACCATGCAGCTAGAGTAAACGCAATGGAAACAACACAGATATAGAATGCAATGGAAGATTTAAATGCTCAATATATCAGATAATCAAAATGCTTATATGTCGGCAACATGCGGGCTACAGTCAAAAGCCTCATAGGCCTACTTTCCAAGCTACAATAGAAATGTAAGATATGGCATTGAAGTGCCTTCTGGAAAGATCTAACTTCCAATCTATCAAATCATATCATCTAAAACTACTTGACTTCCTAATGCATAGAAGAGATGTATATATTTCATCTTCAAGCTCATAGAATCCTCCGCATTAGCCATAAGAAGTTACAAACTCCAATGAATGATGAAATGTGTAGAAATATGTAGGTCATCCTACAACACAAGGTATTGCTCCACCAATGAATGAAAATTGGTGCAAACCTCAAGGAAGGTCTACCTAGTCCTTATGTGTCATGTAATATGTTTCTTTTATCTCTGCAAGTCATGGAAGTGCTCCACAAACCTTCTCCTCTCAACTGACTGCATGAATGCTCTGTTATGTGAAAGTTGATGATCTTTTGATAGCGATAACTTCCTGTAGACAAATCCAAATCTCTTAAAATATGAATATGATGTAGTTGACATGGCATAGAGGTTAATTCTTGCTCTACGAGCTCTAATATGAAGATGTCGCAAAATGCGGTAGAAAATACTGAACTGCAACTGAAATGAAAGAAAAGAAAAGAAGAAAAATATTTTTGGTTGATGCAAGATTGCTCTGCAACTTGGGATGCTCCTGCATCAGACACCTGGGGTTGTTGAAAAATTGAGTCTTTCACTTTGTTGGGGTTAGAGGAAAACCAAGGAGGTCTATCTCAGCCTGAGAAATCCATGATAAATCTTCTTTCAATCTTCCTTTCCACTTTACCAAATATTCTTTATACTACTTGCCTCTGGTACTGTGTCCAACTCTACTATCCAAGATCTAGTCTATCTACTATGTTTGTTGTTGTGGTAATTGATTCTTCAAACCATCTTCAATGTCGTCACTTGACTCCCCTTCATGATACTAATATAGGTCTGCAATGTTGAATATAGGTGATATACCAAATGTCTCTGATATCTCCACTTCATATGCATTCCCTAAATCAAACTTCTTAAGAATCTTACATGGTCTAAACTTCTTCATCTTCATCTTTTTGTATGTCCCCACTAGAAATCTCTCCTTTCTTAGATATACCATAACTTCATCTCCAACTAAAAATTCTTTATGTCTCCTCTTCTCATCTGCTTGATCCTTATACTTACTGTTCATCTCCTCCAAATGCTTTCTGACTTGATTATGTAGTGTCTCCATGTATCCTGTAATTTCTTCTACTTATGCACTTCTCTTGTTCTTCATACTAATGTCCCTTAGCTCTACTACTCCTCTAGGTTGTACTCCTATCACAACTTCAAATGGTGTCTTCCATGTACTTCTATTCACTGAATTATTGTATGCAAACTCTACTTGCGGTAGAATTAGATCCCAATTTCCTACTTTTTCTCCTACTAAACATCTCAACAAGTTACCCAAACTCCTATTTGCCACTTCAATTTTTCCATCTCTCTGTGGGTGAAATGTTGAACTGAACTTTAGGTCTATCTTCATCTTCTTCCACAATGTCCTCCAAAAATATCCAATGAATCTTGTATCCATGTATGAAACTATACTCTTCCGTAATCCATGCAATCTCACAATCTCCTTGAAAAATAGGTCAGCAACATGTACAACATCATTTGTCTTCTTACAAGGAATGAAATGCACCATATTTGAAAATCCATCGACTACTACAAATATAGAATCATATCCCCTTTGTGTTCTTGGAAAACCTAATATTAAATCCATGCTTATATCTTCCCAAGGCCTCTCCGGTATTGTCAAAGATTTGTACAATCCAATATTCTAACTACTTCCTTTTGCAGCTTGACATATTCTGTAACTCTGAACAAACTTCCTTGCATCCTTATATATTTGAGGCCAAAAATAATGTTCACTTACCAAAGCTACTATCTTGTCAATCCCAAAATGTCCTACCAATCCACCACTATGCTTCTCCTTTATCAGATTATCTCTCATTGAACTCCTAGGTATACACAATTGATTTCTTTTGAACATCATATCCTCCTAAATCAAATAATCCAACTACTTACTTCTATCTATGACAATAGGTTTTGTTACCTAATTTCACTACTAGCTCAATCAGGTAGAGCTTTTGAAGTTTTTAAAGAAGAGAAAGGTACATTTTATTATTGTTGTATTATATCCATGTGCACAAATAAAACAAATTTAGATTACAATTCAGATTACAGTGCCAATTTGCATTTTAGATGCATAGCTTATTTGAAAGATTGTACAAATCTTTTAGAGGAAAAGTAATCTTTATTTGAAAAATAAATGTATAAGGTCTCACACAAGCCGTGAGACTAACTGATTCATTGCAAATGAAAATAAAGACTATACATTTATAGAAAATTAAAGAAATAAATGTGCAAATGTTATCGGGTGGCTCGTCATTGCCTGAATGATGAGTTTTGGTCCTGCTTGTGTTGTCTTGCATCATCCCGTGTTGTCCGCATGTCCCGTATCTAGCTGTTATCTCCTTGTTGCCTCTAGTTATCTGTATTGGGTGCTGCCACAATAATGGGTTACACTTTCTGGAACATCCTGAATTTTGTTGAAACCACATATTTTTAGAAAATATAATGATTTAAGCCTTGAAAGGTTCCATTTAAAGGATTTTAATTGAAGAGGGTTTGATCAAACCCCCTTAGATTCAAACCCCCTTGGATAGAACCCCGCTAGTTTTAAACCATACCTATAATGGAGTCTCCTCTACACCTATCAAAATGCTGATGAATACCCACTTTTGATTTACCTTTTGGGGGATCAAATGAATTCATTTAAAATTTATGTTTTGTAAGTATGTAGTCCTTATTATAAGCTTCCCAAAAAGTATAATTTTAAATATATTTAATTTGATTATTATATTTATTTTTTATTTCTTGTGAATATAGGTTTTTCACCGAACATCAAGTTCTCTGTTCTACACACATGGAAAATCAGTAAATTAGTGAAAAAAAATTCTAAAAAATATCTATGCCCTAGGTATTGATGTCCTTGTTTCAACAAAAATAAATAAAATTGCATTTCGATACATACAGAAAAAGTTATGTTTTACGGAATACGCCTTATCTAAATTATAATTGGTTTGACTTCAAAGCTTAATTAAAAAAATATATTCAACAAAACATTATAAAACCAAATGCATGCCCTATATATCGGTGTTACCAATCTAAATTCAAAAGAATCAAAATTTTATCCTTTGTAGAAAAAAAGTTATGTGCTACAGAATACACATCACTTTAAAAAAATGTTGTTTACAGTTAAAAACTAGTTATCAAAGGAGATGCCAAAAATTTTACAATTTAACTCCAATTTTTTTTTAAAATATATTTTTAGAATCTGCAAACAAAATCTCAAAAATCACTAGTTCACATCATCTTCAAATTCCTAACGATTTAGCGGCTATAGGTGTCAGAAAGTGAAGATTTAGTTTAAAATGTTGATTTCAATGTCAAGTTTGGCCAAAAAGTGTAACCCATTATTGTGGGATGACCCCATTAGAAATTGAAAACTGATGTTAGAGCAATGACGAGGCATCATATAACATGACATATATCTACAAGCATACAGTCTAATTTTTAGACACAATAAACCCGTCAGTATCACATGGACCTTCAAGAAAGCAACAGGATAATCAAGAAAATCAATCACATGCACATATTTTTCTAACATGTTTGTTTCCTGTGCGGGTATAGAGAATGTTTTGTTACTGACTTGCTTATTTGATTTCAACATGTGGGTTAAATGTGGCTCCCACAAGGGTTGAGCCCAGCATGCTGCCTTATTGTGCTTTAAAGAGGCATAAAAAGTTTAAAACAATGCAATGATGTATTATTCCATGAAGGCATAGTATGAACATATATATGTGCGTATGAGACAGCATGAGGCAATAAGTGTAATCAGAAGCTATCATAAGTCACATGATTATCAATGTTACAGTATGTACATGATCAAGGCCATCTCATCAACATGTTGTCCTAAACAACAATGCAAAATATAATGGAAGTCAAAGTGACGCCATAAGGTAGATGGTGATGAGAATCACAAGGTTGATAGTTTAAATGATAAAAGAAACTTAGTGAACATTGTAGATCACTACCCAAGCTGCAGAGTAAGTAAAGCCAATGGTGACCTTTATCACTGTCAGAACAACAAAGGATGCATTGACTTTTCTCACTACTAAGATACAAAGCATGAAGAAGCATAATGAGTTACAGAGTGCCTCATTGATAAATGAAAAGTAAATTTGTTACTATCCATAAGAATGCATTAGTATGTTCATTAACAAATGAAATGAATGCAACAACAAAGGTTGAATATTACTATCCAAGTGCTACTAATACACCCTAAATGTTTGTATTCACTGGAAGGATACAGTGATTTATTACTAAAGAAAATGTGGAAGAAATTAGTGACAAAGAAGAGATCACATGGAATCTCTTCATAACAAGATTGTAACTATACAAGTCATAACCATCATGATCATTTATAGTCAATATAATCCTTTCACAAGTCAGCCATAAACTGACCTCATAGTGACAAAATGCTATCCATAATTGTCAAGATACAAGCATTAGGAGACAGTCAAAATACAAAAGAGCAGTCCTGAGTAGTTTTGGACTCTTGAAGGCCATAGAGAGGACAACAGTGACAAAGAAGAAGCTTACAGTGAGAAAGGACAGTGAATAGGCCCACTAAATCATTTGACACAAGGGTGATAGTGAATTTGGTCATACCAAGAAATGACAGACCCGAAGGAAATAAACACGGTGAGCTAGGAAAGGAGCATTCATCCAGGCAACAAAAAAAATAGAGGTATGCTAATGTTGCTAGAGGTCTACAATATTGACCTAGGATAATAAGAATACATGAAGCTTTCTCAAATATTTATAGTTTATTTGAAAACAGTGATCATACACTTTTATCATGAAGGAGATAGTAAAAAACTGTCAAATGACTGTATACAAAATGAAGATCCACAGTCCAAGCTTGTATATATGCTGCTATAGGTATATAAGATAAAGGTTATTTAGTTATGTTATCAAAAAAAAGGGGTCTGTGTCACCAAACCCTCATGCAACCAAAGAAAGATAACCGTGTATCCTCATTATCAGTGACAGGAGCAGAGCATTCTGAGTATTTGCAACATTTTCCAAAGCTATTAAACATGCTTCCATGACCGAGTTTTCAAAAAGGAGACTAAGGGTTTGTGTCTACAAAACCCTAATGTAGACAAACCACAAGAAGTTTTAGTCTTCCTTGGCATTTAAATAGAAGAAAAGGCCAACAGAGTATTGCAAAGCATGGTAATATCATATACACAGAAGCAGCTCAACAAAGAAACAAACCTTTTCTTTTACTTCTGTAGCTATATCAAGGAAAATGTAGTTTGTAAAACACATGTATGGCCGCAGCCATGAAAGAAATGAAGCATTTATCATTTTCTCAGAACAAGAGGAGTAGAAACAACATGAATATACTAGTTTTACCTTAAAAGATAGCATTCATTTGACTTACCAAGATCTGTAAGGAAGCTCACACAAATTTATGTGAAGAAATCATTGAAAACCTTCAAAACCAGCAAGTAAAGCTCTACAGAGGATCAAACAAACCCACTGATGGCGGCATGAACAAGAGCAAGAAAAATGCAAAATGAAAGTTGCAATGTTGCCTGACCTTTTTGTCTTTTAGGGTTTGAGCCCTAAAAGTCCGATTGGGGTTTTTTTTGTCTTCTTTTTACAATTTTGCATCCTTTCACTAATGAGCTCGTGGGCTAAAACTTGAGGTCTTATGCCTTTGTAATGTGTTTATTCCTTGTGATATATGCCATGATTGAGGCATGTAAGTCTTCTAAAGACTTTTTGTATTACTTTATCTCCTCTTCGCTAGGGTAAACACTTATGTGTTCCCTTTTTCTTTTCTTTGGATTAAATTGAAAATGTAAAACAATTAAACTTGAATGATGATATTATAAGTCGTTGAGTTTATTGTTAGTATTAGATGTAAAAGGATTTGAAAAAGTACATGTATGGTCTTAAGTGACCTTGTCATGCCTTGGCACATGCCAAGCATATAGGGAGATTGGAGAAGATGGATAGGCACATGCCAAGCATTTAGGAGGTAGTTGTGAGAATTGTCCAACATATGCAAGAGATTTAGGAGAAGATTGATTGAGTTTTATTGACTTTGGAGGGCAAATAAGAGCTTTTTGTGGATAGTTTTATGTGTCATCATGTTAGACCAATTCATGATTGACTTTTTCTCTTATTGTGATCTCTTTTGGAGGAGATTTAGATCCTATATTCTAGGCTTTTTGACTGCATCTAACCCAAAGTAGTTAGAGACCCTATTTTGAGGCAACTTCCTTGGAGTTGTGGATATAGTCACTTATGTGACTCATTTGTAACTAGTTCTTACTATGTAGTTTCTGGAGACTTGTGATTTTGACAATCCTTGCTCAGATTTTGACAGTTTGTAACTCATTTTGAACATGTATACCAGTGGTGACCTTGGACATCAATGACTATGAGTATTTTGCCTTCTCACTTTGTGCTTTATTGTGTGTATCTAATTGATTGATTGAGTTACTTGTGAAGTTTTGTTCATCTCCTTGTAATTTTGTCTCATGCCAAGCACCTTTATGCAGAAAGGTATGTTGTTGCAGGTTATAATCTGTGTCAAGAATGCAAACACTTTTAGTAGTGAAACTTCTTTCCTTCTAAAGGTTTAGACATTTTAACCTCCTTATAAAGTACTTATGCAAAGACATACGAAAGTGAGTTGTGTAAGCCTAATTCAGTCATTGTTGAAATTATGTATGCAATCTACGTTTGCAGGTTCTAGCTAGTTTTGGTCCATCACCTTAGTTTTAGGTTTCATTTTCATGCATATTTTCTTTATCCTTTTCCCTGTCAAAGCAGTAGAATAGGAAGTAGTTTTTAGGTGACACCATAGGAAGTCAGCCTTCTTCGGAGGTTGACCTTTATTTACAAGTTACCCACAGCTTTAGAGGTCTTCCCATGTTTCAATAGATTGTTGAACCTCATGTTCAACAGGGTGCAAATCTCATTGACAACAGTTTTCAGCACACCCAGTGGGACACAGACTGAATTTTAGTTCTTTTTGTACATTATTTCACTATTGTTTGGTGTGTACAATAGCTGATTTATGCCTTTTGAGGTATTTTAAATACATACCTGGCAACTCCAAAGCTTTGGTTTAGTGAAAACCAATGTAGAACAGTTCATGCATTGCTATTATTGGTGTGTTTGTCAGCAAAACCTGCCTTGGGAGGCAAAGAAAAACACACACCTGGCGACTCTGGAAAGAAATATCTACTGGTTTTAAGAAGACAAGTGTTGGTATGTACTTATTTTACTAAAAATTAGACTTGATTTTTGTTGTGAAATTTTTCAATGAGTTTTTAGCTAATATAAACGCTGCAATATGTCTTCATTTCAAAGAAATATGTCTTACTTTCCACCATTTCATGAAAATCATGTTCATACACCATCTTATGAGTCGTATCACAGTGGTCACATAGCTGGTTTTAGTCCAAACCAACAAGTCTGTCATTCTTACCACCCTCCCACCCATGCACAAACTCCATGGCAGCTAGTGTATGCCCATGACCAGCCTCAAGAATCCCATCTTATGCCAAACCAGCAATACTACTTGTCCAATCAACTTCAAAATGATGAGAGAATGGAGATTGCAAATATCAAGAAGATATTGCTTGACTGGACCAAGTAGCTAAATGACATAAAGAGGTAGCAAGAATATGCTTTACAACAAGAGCCCATGAATGAACAAAATCAATCAAACCAATCCATTAATCCTCAGTTTCAGTCATATCAAGAACTTGAACCAAGCCATCAAAGTACTGAAAAACCATGGCAGCCTTCTTGGACTAGGTATCCTGATTATAAAATGCCAAATCTTATTAAGGCTACCCCTTCCATACCAGTCCAAGATTAGGAAGATGAGAAATCAAATTTCTTACCAGGAGGTCAGTATGAACATGAATCTCTATGGCAAGAGGAGCAGTCGGTTGTTGTTGTTTGTACCATGTCCCCAGCTAAATATGAGCATAACACATGTGAAGAGGATGTAGGATCAGGCTTGTCACTAAATCCCTTACATTTTCATTCATTTGAAGAGTTTTCTAATGTTGTTTATAAAATGAATTAAAGTAGTGTACAGATGTTGCAAGGTAAAGGTCTTCAGTTGCAACGACAGAATGCCCAAGTTTCATTAGAGAAGGCACCACATGAAGGGGAAGAATTAGTTTTTTTGTTTGATCAACTAGCTATTTTTGTTGAACAAGATGAGGAAAGCATTCAGGTACCCAACTTCCCAGCAAGAAGATGCTCAACAATATGAGAAGTTGTTGATTAAAACTAAGCAGTCTGACAATGGGGTCTCAAATCAAGTAAAAGAGTGTGAAAGTAAACCTTTCTTGGAACCTACACAGCTGGCTGAGAGATGTTATGAAGTAGAAAATAGTCCTCCTTCATTAGAATCTCATGAACAGTGTGAGGAAGATTCATTTTGGGATGACCTTGAGGTTTTTGTCTCCAAATTGGATGACAAAGAATTAGACCTGCTAGGAAAAGTCAGCAATCATGTAAAATCAGGACAGCAAGTTCACAAGTTTGAACAAGAGCAGGAACAACCTATAGATGAGATAAATGAACATGAGGAACTTGGTTATGTTTTGGTATGATGGGCTACCTTCATTTGTTGAACAAAATGAAGAAGATATGATTGTGATAACACAAGACTTGGGACAACTACAAGATGTTAAACAGTGTAATGAGTTGCTGGTTCATGAAAGTCAATATGAGAACGAAGCTTTGGCTCATGAGGTAGTTTCATTTTGGGATGATCTAAAGTCTGTTTTGACTCGTGAGGAAGCCTCTTTTTTCCCAGCTTTGGATATTGAGCCAACACCATTTGAAGCAAAAGATAAAAAACAAGAGGAGGAACAACAACAAGATTTGGAACAACAAGGAACCAGCATGGAGAGTTCTGAATTCACTCTTTCTAGAGGATGCCCAATTAGGCATCTAGTCAGAATGGAGACCAATAAGATTATTGATATCTTGCTTGCACCCAAGCATGAAGGTACAGCTAGGGGAGAGAAGCTTCAAGTCACTTGTTTACCTTAGGACAGGAATGTTTATATTCCATATGAAAAGGTTAGTGAACTTTTTTATGTTCTTCAAGAGGTATTGCAGCTCTTTGTTGAATTTCTATTCATATTTCCTCTCTTTCTAGATGTCCTCAAGCATGACAAACATTGTATATTATGTAGAAATGGCATCTACTTCACCTAACCAGTGAATGGTTTCGTTTGAGTTGGTGTCTTTCTTGGTTAATGTAGAGTAGGGTTAGTAACTGAGTAGTCTTTTTCCTCTAAGTGCTATTTTGCATAGTTAGTCAATTTGACCTAAGTTCTGGTAGGTAGAGTAGGTATTCAAGGTATCATGCATTGTTCTGCTGAGTTGCAGAAGTCAGAAATCTATTTGTCCAAGTGTTTTAGAAGTCTTTAAGTGACCCCATGCCCAATGGATAAGGTCTAGGCAACTAGTCTGATGTTTAGCAGGCAAACATATAGCAGATGTCACCAAAAATATTACCTAATTTCACTACTAGCTCAATCAGGTAGAGCTTTTGAAGTTTTTAAAGAAGTGAAAGGTACATTTTATTATTGATGTATTATATCCATGTGCACAAATAAAACAAATTCATATTACAGTGCCAATTTGCATGTTAGATGCATAGCTTATTTCAAAGATTATACAAAACTTTTAGAGGAAAAGTAATCTTTATTTGAAAAATAAATGTATAAGGTCTCACACAAGCCGTGAGACTAATTGATTCATTGCAAATGAAAATAAAGACTATACATTTATAGAAAATTAAAGAAATAAATGTGCAAATGTTATAGGGTGACTCGTCATTGCTTGAATGATGAGTCTTGGTCCTACTTATGTTGCCTTGTGTCATCCCGTGTTGTTCGCATGTGCCGCATCCATCTGTTATCTCCTTGCTACCTCTAGTTATATGCATTAGAGGTTGAAAACTGATGTTAGAGCAATGACGAGGCATCATATAACATATGACATATATCTACAAGCATACAATCTGATTTTCAGATGCAATAAACCTATCAATATCACATGGACCTTCAAGAAAGCAACAGGATAATCAAGAACATCAATCACATGCACATATTTTTCTAACATGTTTGTTTCTTGTGTAGGTATAGAGAAAGTTTTGTTACTGACTTGTTTATTTGATTTCAGCATGTGGGTTAAATGTGGCTCCCACAAGGGCTGAGCCCAGTACGCTGACTTATTGTGCTTTAAAGAGGCATAGAAATTTTAAACCAATGCAATGATGTATTATTCCATGAAGGCACAGTATGAACATATATATGTGTGTATGAGATAACATGAATCAATATGTGTAATCAGAAGCTGTCATAAGTCACATGATGATCAATGTTACAGTATGTACATGATCAAGGCCATCTCATCAACATGCTGTCCTAAACAGCAATACAAACTAGAATGGAAGTCAAAGTGATGCCATAAGGTAGATGGTGATGAGAATCACAAGGTTGACAGTTTAAATGATAAAAGAAACTTAGTGAACATTGTAGATCACTGCCCAAGCTGCAGAGTAAGTAAAGCCAATGGTGACCTTTATCACTATCAAAACAACAAAAGATGCATTGACTTTTCTCACTACTAAGATACAAAGCATGAAGAAGCACAATGAGTTATAGAGTGCCTCATTGATAAATGAAAAGTAAATATGTTACTATCCATAAGAATGCATTAGTATGTTCATTGACAAATGAAATGAATGCAACAACAAAGGTTGAATATTACTATCCAAGTGCTACTAATACACCCTGAATGTTCATATTCACTGGAAGGATAAAGTGATTTATTACTATTGAAAATGTGGAAGAAATTAGTGACAAAGAAGAGATCACATGGAAGCTCTTCATAACAAGATTGTAACTATACAAGTCATAACCATCATGATCATTTACAGTCAATATAATCCTTTCACAGATCAACCATAATGTGACCTCATAGTGACAAAATGCTATCCATAATTGTCAAGATACAAGCATTAGGAGACAGTCAAAATGCAAAAGAGCAGTCCTAAGTAGTTTTGGACCCTTGAAGGCCATAGAGAGGACAACAGTGATGAAGAAAAAGCTTACATTGAGAAAGGACAGTGAATACGCCCACTAAATCATTTGACATAAGGGTGACAGTGAATTTGGTCATACCAAGAAATGACAAACCTGAAGGAAATAAACACGGTGAGCTAGGAAAGGAGCATTCATCCAGGCAATAAAACAAACAGAGGTGTGCTAATGTTGCTAGAGGTCTGCAATATCGACCTAGGATAATAACAATACATGAAGCTTTCTCAAATATTTATAGTTTATTTGAAAACAGTGATCATACACTTTTATCATGAAGGAGATAGTAAAAAATTGTCAAATGACTGTATACAAAATGAAGATCCACAGTCCAAGCTTGTATATATGCTGCTATAGGTATATAAGATAAAGGTTATTTAGCTATGCTGTCAAAAAAAAAAAAGGGTCTGTCTCACTAAACCTTCGTGCAACCAAAGAAAGATAACAATGTATCCTCATTATCAGTGACAGGAGCAGAGCATTCTGAGTATTTGCAACATTTTCCAAAGCTATAAAACATGCTTCCATGACTAAGTTTTCAAAAAGGAGACTAAGGGTTTGTGTCTACAAAACCCTAATGTAGACAAACCACAAGAAGTTTTAGTCTTCCTCAGCATTTAAATAGAAGAAAAGGCCGACAGAGTATTGCAAAGCATGGTAATATCATATACATAGAAGCAACTCAACAAAGAAACAAACCTTTTCTTTTACTTCTGTAGCTATATCAAGGAAAATGTAGTTTGTAAAACACATGTATGGCCGCGACCATGAAAGAAATGAAGCATTTATCATTTTCTTAGAACAAGAGGAGCAAAAACAACATGAATATATTAGTTTTAGCTTACAAGATAGCATTCATTTGACTTACCAAGATCTGCAAGGAAGCTCGTACAAATCTATGTGAAGAAATCACTGAAAAGCCTTAAAAACTAGAAAGTAAAGCTCTACAGAGGATCAAACAAACCCATTGATGGTGCCACGAACAGGAGCAAGAAAAATGCAAAATGAAAGTTGCAATGTTGCTTGACCTTTTTGTCTTTTAGGGTTTGAGCCCTAAAAGTCTGATGGGGGTTTTTTTGTCTTCTTTTTACAATTTTGCATCCTTTCACTAATGAGCCTGTGGGCTAAAACTTGAGGTGTTATGCCTTTGTAATATGTTTATTCCTTGTGATATATGCCACGAATGAGGCATGTAAGTCTTCTAAAGACTTTTTGTATTACTTTATCTCCTCTTTGCTAGGGTAAACACTTATGTGTTCCCTTTTCTTTTCTTTGCATTAAATTGAAAATGTAAAACAATTAAACTTGAATCGTGATATTATAAGTCATTGAGTTTATTGTTATTATTAGATGCAAAAGGATTTGAAAAAGCACATGTATGGTCTTAAGTGACCTTGTCATGCCTTGGCACATGCCAAGCATATAGGGAGATTGGAGAAGATGGATAGGCACATGCCAAGCATTTAGGAGGTAGTTGTGAGAATTTTCCAACATATGTAAGAGATTTAGGAGAAGATTGATTGAGTTTTATTGACTTTGGAGGGCAAATAGGAGCTTTTTGTGGATAGTTTTATGTGTCATCATGTTAGACCAAGTAATGATTGACTTTTTCTCTTATTGTGAGCTCTTTTGGAGGAGATTTAGGTCCTATATTCTAGGCTTTTTGAGTGCATCTGACGCAAAGCAGTTAGAGACCTTATTTCGATGCAACTGCCTTGGAGTTGTGGATATAGTCACTTATGTGACTCATTTGTAACTAGTTCTTACTATGCAGTTTTTGGAGACTTGTGATTTTGACAATCCTTGCTTAGATTTTGACAGTTTGTAACTCATTTTGAACATGTATACCAATGGTGACCTTGGACATCAATGACTATGAGTATTTTGCCTTCTCACTTTGTGCTTTATTGTGTGTATCTAATTGATTGATCGAGTTACTTGTGAAGTTTTGTTCATCTCCTTGTAAGTTTGTCTCATGCCAAGCACCTTTATGCAGAAAGGTATGTTGTTGCAGGTTATAATCTATGTCAAGAATGCAAACACTTTTAGTTGTGAAACTTCTTTCCTTCTAAAGGTTTAAACATTTTAACCTCCTTATAAAGTACTTATGAAAAGACATATGAAAGTGAGTTGTGTAAGCCTAATTCAGTCATTGTTGAAATTGTGTATGCAAGCTGCGTTTGCAGGTTCTAGTTAGTTTTGGTTCATCACCTTAGTTGTAGGTTTCATTTTCATGCACATTTTGTTTACCCTTTTCCTTGTCAAAGCAATAGGATAGAAATTAGTTTTTAGGTGACACCATAGGAAGGCAACCTCCGGAGGTTGACCTCTATTTTTAAGTTACCCACAACTTTAGAGGTCTTCCCATGTTTCAATAGATTGTTGAACTTCACAATCAATAGGGTGTAAATCTCATTGACAACAGGTTCCTTACATGCTTTCCATGCTTCTATAAAATCAAGATCTTCTCCATACATATGCTTAAGTTCTTCAAATCCTAATACTTCTACTCTCATCTCTATAAGAAAATTCCTTCTTTTGCTCAATGCATCTATAAATTTGTTTGATTTTCCACTCCTATGCTTCAATACAAATGTGTAACTCTGCATGAATTCTACCCATCTCATATGTCTCTGATAAAACTTTCCTTGATTGTTCAAATATTGCAAAGCTTGATGATCAGTGTACAACACAAACTCCTTAGGCAACAAGTAATGTCTCCACTTCTTCAAAGCTTGAATTATACCATAGAACTCTTGATCATAAACTAAATATATTCTCCTTGCATCATTCAACTTCTCACTGAAATATGCTACTAGCCTCCCTTCTTGACTTAACACTGCTCCTATTGCATTTTCACTAGCATCACAATCTACTTGAAATACTTTGTCAAAATCCTATAATGCTAACATTGGTTCCTCTGTCACTTTTTGTTTCAACAATTCAGAACTCTTATCTACTCCTGATGTACACTTCAAATCCTTTCTATCACCTCTCATTGTCTTTGTCATATGTGTGCATACTATACTGAAATTTATGATGAACTTCCGATAGGAACTTGCCAATCCATGAAATGATCTTACCTCTCCAACATTCACAGGTGTTGGCCACTCAACAATTGCTCTAACTTTCTCAGGATCCATCTTCAATCTTTCTACAAAAATCACAAATCCTAAATATACCAATTATTCCTTCATGAAACTACATTTCTTGATGTTTATCAACAATTTCTCTTCTCTCAACCTCTAGAATATTTATCTAATATGCCACAAATGTTCTTCTTTTGTCTTATTGAAAATCAGAATATCATCCAAGTATACAATAACAAACTTACCCAAGAATTTCTTCAAAACCTCATTCATCAACCTTCTGAAAGTACTCGGTGCATTAGTTAATCCAAAAGGCATCACCAACCACTCATACAATCCCTCATTTGTCTTAAATGTAGTCTTCCACTCATTTCCTTCTCTAATCTTGATCTGATGGTATCCACTCTTCAAGTCTATCTTTGTGAAATATTTTTCTCCACTCAAATAGTGCATGATGCCATCCATCCTTGGTAGTGGATCTACACTTAACTGTGATCTTATTGTTTTTTCTAGAGCTTGTACACATCCTCCATTCTCCATCTTTCTTTGGTGCTAGTACTGCAGGTACCGCACATGGGCTTAAACTTTCTCTTATCAATCCTTTACTCAACAGCTCTTGTATCTGTCTATTCAGCTCCGCATTCTCTGCTGGTGTCATCCAATGTACTGCTTTGTTAGGCAAACTAGCTCCAGGTATAAGGTCCACATGATGACTAATACTCTAGATTGGTGGCAATCCTTCAAGCACATTATCTGATATGATATCTTGGTACTCTATCAACAATTGAGTTATTTCCTCTAGTGGTGGTTCTTCTTCTTTTCTAGTAATAGTCTTTGTACTTAGGGCTCCACATTTATTTGGAATAAAGGCAAAACACATATTCTCATGTCTCAATCCATCCAAAAATTTCCTTCCATCTACCAAACAAATTCTAGCATTCTCACACACTTCACTCTTAGGCTCATCTTCAAAAGGTATCAAGATATGTTTCTTCCCATTAGGTTTTATACTATAAGTATTCTTCCTCCCATCATGTATTGCCTTTGTATCATACTACCATGGTTTCCCCAACAATATATGACATACATCCATCGACATAAGATCACACAATACCTCATCAACATAAGATCCTATATGAAATTTCACCAAACATTGTTCACTCACTAGTACTTTGTGTTCATCTTGAATCCATTCTATCTTGTAGGGCTTAGGGTGTTTCAATCTCTCTTGGTTCAACTTAGTCACTATTTCCTCTAAAACCAAATTATCTATACTTCCACTATCAATGATCACTTTATAACATTTGCCTCCTGATTTGCATCTTGTCTAGAACAAAATTTTCCTTTGCAGTGGTTCCTCAGTTGTTTCCGCTTGAAATAATTCTCTCCTCATGACTAATGATTCTCCTTTCTCTAGTTTTCCAACTAAACTAGGTGATCCAATAGGTTCTTCCCCTGCATAACCTGCTCTTGCACTGTTCTCTGTCCTCTTGCTTGTACTTCCTTGATGACATTCAAATGCTTTGTGTCCTTCACCTCTACACTTAAAACAAGTTCCTCTAAATGATCTTTTATCAAACCCTCTTTCATCTCTCTTGTATCCTTCATTGCGGTAAGAATTATGATTCCCTCTGCTATTGCGGTAGAAACACCTATCATCCCTCCAGTATGAATTGTTATCTCTGTCTTCATTCTTGTATGGGCTACTTTCCTTGTTTTTCTCTGCATAAGGTCTTTCTCCTCTGGAATATGTTCTAACTCTTTGAAATTTACCTCCTTTGCCTTTGTGTCTCTGCTCATGCTTCTTATTCAACTTGTCTTCAACTTTCAATGCAAACTGATATGCTTCTTCTACTATTGTCATCCTTACTAAACTTAGTTCTTCTTGAATGTTCATCCTCAATCCATTTATGTATCATGCCACTTTCTCCTTGCTTCTTCACTATATCTAGTCCTTATGATCATCTTATGAAATTCTTCAGTATACTCCTTCACAGATTTCTCCTTTTGTCTAAGGTTTTACAATCTCTTCAACAATTCCAACTCATAGTCAGTAGGTATGAACCGATTCTTCAACTTTGTCACCATCCTATCCCATTTTATGATCATCTCTTTTCCTCTCCTATTTCTATCCAATTGAACTTCTTTCCACCAAATAGCAACTTGTCCTTTCAACTTAGTTTTTGCAAATCTCACTTTCTTCAGATCTTCAATTTCCTCATATTCAAAGTATTCTTCCAATTCATTTATCCAGTCAATCAATTCCTCAGGATTCAAATTTCTGATATAGTTTGATACTTCCATTCTAGGTCCCTTTCCCATCCTAGAAATAGATTTCAAAATCTTTACCTAATCTAATTCTTCTTCTTCTAGGGCTTCTTCATTTTGGTCAAGAGCTTGAAATTCATCATCATCACTTTCATCTTCATGTCTAGGGTTTAGTCCTCTTCTTCTATCTTCTTCTACAACATCCAATCTAACCTTAATTGTTCTCATCATCTCTATCATTTCTTCCATTCTTCTAGCAACATTGGCCATAGCAGGCATCCTCCTTGGAGGCATCTCTTCTTAGGATTCAGTGCAACTGCCTTAATTCGATGATTTGACTACAGGGTTGCAACTGCCTCACAATCGATGCTCTGTTGATAAACACAAGTAGACTACCTTAGGTTAGTGCTCTATTCACCACAAGATCTTCTGGAATGCCTTCACTTTCCAAAGGATTCAAAACATTGTTCTGATACCACTTGGTGTAGTCATGGTTGGAGGGTCCAAAGAAAGAACTGTCCAAACCATGCAGCTAGAGTAAACACAATGGAAACAACACAAATATAGAATCCAATGGAAGATTCAAATGCTCAATATATCAGATAATCAAAATGCTTATATGTCGGCAACATGCGGGCTATAGTCAAAGGGCTCATAGTTCTGCTTTCCGAGCTACAACAAAAATGTAAGATATGGCATTGAAGTGCCTTTCGAAAAGAATCTAACTTCCAATCTATCAAATAATATCATCTACAACTACTTGACTTCCTAATGCATTTAAGAGATGTATATATATCATCTTCAAGCTCATAGAATCCTTTGCGTCGGCCACAAGAGGTTACAAACTCTAATGAATGATGAAACATGTAGGTTGGCCTACAACACATGGTAATGCTCCACCAATGAATGAAACTTGGTGCGGACCTCAAAGAAGGTCTATCTAGTCCTTATGTGTCATTTACTATGTTTCTTTTGGATCCACAAGTCATGGAAGTGCTCCGCAAACCTTCTCTCAACTCACTGCATGAATGCTATATTATGTGAAATTTGATGATCTTCTGATAGCGATAACTTCCTGTAGACAAATCAAAATCTCCTAAAATCTGATATGATGTAGCTGACATGGCATAGAGGTTAATTCTTGCTTCGTGAGCTCTAATATGAAGATGTGGAAAAATGCGGTAGAAAATGGTGAACTGCAAATTACAGAACTGCAATTGAAATGAAAGAAAAGAAAAGAAGAAAAATGTTTTTGGTTGATGCAAGATTGCTCTGCAACCTGGGATGCTCCTGCATCATGTTCTCTCCCTACATGTCAATGTAAAGGGTTCCTTTGGTTGTTCTCTCCCATAGTTCTTATTCCCTCCTTATCCATGTTGATAGTCTTATTGCAAATATTTTTTTATATTTTCATATATGATAGTGATATGCAATAAGTAAGATATTTGACAGTCAATAATGATCTAACCTAATGATCCTTATTTTATTTTTGCATGTATATTAATAATGATTCTTATTGAACTTCTAGTTCAATCCATACTTTGTAATGTATCCATTTGTTGTCTGTAATAGTCTCTATGATTGAATAGGTAGATATATTTTTGTAGATCGAATGTCTGCTATAATATTCAATGATCCAAATGATCGAAGAGTGATTAATGCCCCTTGATGTCACTTCTATTTCCTTATATATCCCTTGATGGTGGCAGCTTCATGAGACCATTGTGTCCTTTGCCAGGGGATGTATCTCTTCCTATAGATCGCGTCTCTTCATTACACATTGATTGCTTGACATAACTAATTGATCATTTTGGCACCATCTAGCCTGACTAGAATTATTTAAATCTTTAATTTAAATATTTGTAAAATATCTTTAATCAAATACAAGTAAAACATTTGTTTTGACATTGGTATTATTGATGAAGTCAGCCCAAGGGATAATTTCGAGCGGGGGCAAGACACTACACTTCTAAGATGGATTGTTGCCTTCATCCAACAAATTATTCTCTCTTCATATACATATCACTTCATAATGTTAAGCATTGCCTTTTATTAATAGTTTACTTCACAAATTATCTTAAACCATTCACTGTCTCTTTATAAAATAGATCTTAATTAAATTGCATCTCACACCACATAATATACTCCTTTATGAGCACTTCCATAAAGTAATTTGCACCCTTCTAACTATAATATTAACAAATCTCTTTACAAGGATAATCATTTCTATTCAAAATAACTTTATGCCTTTGTTATCCATCACTTCTCATAATCTAATCACTGCATTTTTATTCTATAAATAAGACTTGTATAGTTTGTAACTTGAGTCGGCTCATAGGGGAGGGGACATGACATATACCCATACCCTTCTCCTATAGTCATCAATATGAAACATAATATGTGGATTTTCCAATTGAAGGAACATCTACAGGACCAAACACATCAGAATGAATAAGATCCAATACACCACAAGATTTATGAGTACTCAAGTAAAACTAAATGCAGTTTTATTTTCCATAAATGCAATGTTCACAAAAATCAAACTCAAGATTATAATCAAACAACCCTTCAACAATGTTTTTATTTTTCAAGGTCCTTAGACCCTTTTCTCCAATGTGGCCAGGTCTCTGGTGCCATAACATAGTTTTCTCTATAGGTAACTTTGATTCAGAAGAAAGAGCACCCTTAGGTACCCAAAAGCCATGACCATCTACTGAAGATGAAACCCTCACCTCTTCCACAGACTTGCTTTTCATAGAAGTACTATTGCACTCAACAATGCATGCATCAAGCTTATATAATGTGCCATATCTAACACCTCTAGAAATTACCATAGCACTTCTAACCATCTTGCATCCTGCATCAGAAAATACTACTTGCACACCTGCATCTATTAGTTCGCGCACAGATAACAAATTTCATGCTAATCCAGGGATATGCAACACATCATTAGTCCTTTTTATTCTACCATCAGGAAAATTGATTCAAACTTTACCATGGCCAACAATATTTAAATAAGAATCATCACCCAAGTACACCTTACCTCCATCAAATTCTTCATATTTAAAAAACCAATTTCTATTAAAGGTCATATGGAAAGATGCACCTGAGTCAATTAACCGTGCATCATTACCTACACGAGTTGCCAAAGCTGCAATGAATGCATTAGCATATTCCTTCTCGGACTCAAAATAATAATCAAATCTCTTCTTTTTCTTCTTTGCATTCCTTACAAATATGTCCAAGCTTACTGCAGTTCCAACAAACAACTTTGAACTTTCCAGGAGATTTGGATCTCCCCTTGGACTTGGATTTATCACGCTTCTCATTCTTCTTGACTTTTTCCTTAGGTCTTCCACAAACATTTAGGGCATTCTTGGGACTGATGGATACCTTCCTCCTCATCTCGTCAGAAAGCAAAGAACCCACCACATCTTCAGTGTTTAATATAACAGAAGTACTCCCAATAGCCATAACAAGAGAATCCCACGAATCAGGCAAAGAACAAAGCAATATCTGACATTTCTCCTCCTCATCCATTTTGACACCAACTGATGCCAATTGAGCCATTGACACATTGAATGCTTCCAGGTGGTCTGAAATTCATCTACCCTCTTCCATTCTCAAGGAATACAATTTCTTCCTCAAGAAAATCTGGTTCACTAAATATTTGGCTTGATACATCTCACCAAGCTTCTTCCATAGTTTCTGTGTAGAGGTCTTTTCATGGACATTGATTAAAATAGAGTCTCCTAAACATAATCTGATTAGATCCTTGGATTTATGGTCCATAACATCATATTAAGCAGCCAAAGTAGGATCTGTAGGCCTTGAAACCTTCTCATCAATAGCATCCCACAGATCTAAATCTATCAACAGATCCTCCATCTTTAGCTTCCACATTTCAAAATTATTTTTAGAAAATTTATCCACCTCTATTCTCCCTAATGAACTTGCCATCTAAAAATTCCTACAACAAGATCACAAAGTTTCTTCTGCACAAGCTCCCACTCAAATCTGGATAAGTTCAAAAACCCCAACAACCCACAAATGAAACCAAAGGTGATCAGACTCTGATACCACTTGTAAGGAAGCTAAGGTAGTGGACAACTTCCTACACTAATCTTGAGAGGAGGATAATGCAAAACTTTACAGATTTTTAATAGTTACAAAAACTTAAACATAAATAAACATAGATATCATGCATACCACAACGCAGTGATTTACATGGGGAAAACCCTTTCGGGAGAAAAACCCCACACTCCAAAAGCTGCCCAATATATTATTCAAAAATCACAAAGATTACAATACACTTGTAGAGAAAGCTTCTCATAGGAGTATCACCACTAGAAATCTAGAGACAAGACGACTGCTATTAGACTCTCAGAATACATCACGATACTGCAGTCATAATACAACACCCTCATAAAATAGGGTTACCTTCTAGGGAAAGACAAGCCAACAAAATATCTACCATCAGATCTAAAACTTAATAATGAACGGTCCATATTTACAATATATCATTAATTTAATGTATGTCAGCCATTTAACAATTTTTGTTAACAAAAAAATGTTAACACGCATCCCACTTCACCCCATGCTCCCATTGTATATTACACCTATTGGTGTAACTAGGAAATATATATAAATACATATAACCTATGAACAATAAACCTTATATAATTGCAAGGTTGAGACACATTTTCCCAACAGATAGGCTAAGTAGATGTTGCATTATTAAAGTAGTTTGCTTTCACAAGTTCATAGATTAGATTCATTTGAAAGCAAATTTTCCTTTCCTAGAGTAATTGTTCCACATATTCAGAAAAAAAAACCAAAAACATGGATTCAATTACATTAGGTAATCTCATATTAGTTTGCATTCATTTTCTAATTCTTAGAATAGAAAAAGCATTTTCATTTCCATAAATAGAAAAAAGCACAAAAAAATTGTTTTACACTCATATAGGCTTGCATGCATCCAAAACCTGAAAAGAACAAAAACATTAGCTTCATAAAATGTTCACAAACCCTTGATTTTAACACAAGGTCAACTTTGGTCAACATTTTGGCAAAACCCTTGATCACAATAGAAGGTCAACACATGTTTAACACAAAGTCAAACCTTAGGTCAAACAAACCCTTTAAGTTGAAACCCTAGGTCAAGTCAAGGTTAGTTTTAACCATCTCTCTCTTGTTTAGGCACATGAATGCACCTTGGACTCAGAGGTGAGTGGGTGAGGGCAATCTCGACGAGATAGAGGAAATCCATCTTAGACAACAAAAAGACCAATAGGTAATTCAATAGCAACAAGAAAGGTTAAGAGAATTCTAAATACAAGCTATCATCCAACGGTTCGAACAACTTAAACTCAACAAACGTATCAATGAAAACAATTGTCAACCCACACAACGTTGAAACCTTAGAAACCCAAACAGAAGAATGGTGACTAGTGACCCTTCGTGGTGCAGTCACGGTAGGAGGGTTCATAGAATGAACTGTCCAGACCGTGTAGCAAGAGTAAACACAACTAAAACAACTCAAAGAAATGGAACAAATGCAGATTTAGTCATTCAATATATCAAAGAATTCAAAATAGAGATCCATTGGCATCATGTAGGCTTACAACTAGGGCTCACAGGCCTGATTACATACATGCGCAAGATAAGCTCTGAAGCTCCTTCGCACAAAATCTAATCTATGAACTATCACTATCTCATGAACTTGATCACTACTTCCTAAGGATCTATTACATCTTTATATATCATTTCCGGACCAATAGATTCCTCCGCGTCAGCCAAGGAAGGTCACAAACTCTAATGAAGAGTTGTAACATGTTTACAAATAGGTCGGACCTAAATGCATAGAACACTTCCTCAAATGAATAAAAACAACATGCAGACCCTCAAGGAAGGTTGGTCATGAGCCAAAGGACATTGAATGATGTGTCATTGAGATCCGCAAGTCAAGGAATGATCCGCAAGCCTTCTCCTTTAGCTGATTATTAGGAACTACTAGAATGCTCTACATAGAGAAAATAGTTGATCTTCTGATAGCAATATCTTTTTGGTAACTAATCCAAATGCTCTAAATTCTTGATATGATGTAGATGAATGAATGTAGATGCTAAGTCTAGATCCACAAGATGTGAAATGCCAAAACTGAACCACAAGCTAAAAACTACTACTGACTGAATTGCCTGAATTGAACTGGAAAATGAAAGAACTGAAATGCAAATGTTTTTGGTTGATGCAAGATTACTCTTGAACCAGGGATGCTCCTGCATCAAACATCTGGGTTTATTGAAAAAGTGAGTCCCTCACTTTGTTGGGGCTAGGGGAGAACCAAGACGGTCCACCTCAGCCTGAGAAATCCAAGATGAATCTTCTTCCGGTCTACCTTTCCACTTCACAAGATATTCTTTGTATTGTCCGCCTCTGGTGCTGCGTCCAACTCTGTTGTCCAAAATGTCTTCAATTTGTTCCGTTGCTTGCTGTGGTAACTGTTTCTTCTAGTCTTCTTCCATGCTATCATTGAACTCTGTTTCATGATACTGATAAAGATCTGCAATGTTGAAAATAGGTGAAATACCCAATGTCTTTGGTAATTCCACTTCATATGCATTTCCTGAATCAAATTTCCTGAGTATCTTACAAGGTCCAAACTTCTTCATCTTCAACTTGTTATATGTCCCAACTGGAAATCTTTCTTTTCTCAAGTACACCATCACTTCATCTCCCACTTCAAATTCCTTATGTCTTCTCTTCTCATATGCCTTCTCTTTGTACTTACTGTTCATATCCTCCAAATGCTTCTTCACCTGATTATGCACTGTCTTCATATGATCTGCAAATTCTTCTACTTCTACACTCCTCTTTTCTTCTATACTGATATCTCTCAATTCTACAACTCCTCTGGGATTCACTCCGATAACAATCTCAAAAGGTGTTTTTCCAGTACTCCTATTGACTAAATTATTGTATGCAAACTCTGCTTGTGAAAGAATCAAATCCCAACTTCCAGCTTTCTCTCCAACCAAACATCTCAACAAATTTCCCAAACTCCTATTCACTACCTATGTTTGTCCTTCGGTCTGTGGATGAAAAGTAGAATTGAACTTCAAATCTGTCTTCATCTTCTTCCAAAGTGTCTTCCAAAAGTATCCAACAAACTTTGTATCCCTGTCTAAACTATACTCTTATGTAATCCATGCAATCTTACAATCTCCCTGAAAAATAGGTCAGCTACATGCACTGCATCAGTTGTCTTCTTACAAGGTATGAAATGATCCATCTTTGAAAATCTATCAGCCACTACAAATATTGAATCATGTCCTCTCTGTGTCTTAGGCAATCCCATTACAAAATCCATGCTTATATCGTCCCAAGGTTTCTCCAGTACTATCAAAGGTTTATACAATCCAATATTCTGACTACTCCCTTTTGAAACTTGACAAACTCTACAACTCTGCACAAATCTTTGAACATCCTTATGTAGCTGAGGCCAAAAATAGTTTTCACTTACCAAAGCCATTATCTTATCAATGCCAAAATGTCCTACCAATCCACCACTATGTTTCTCCTTGATCAAATTATCTCTCATTGAAATTCTAGGTATGCACAACTAGCTTCCTTTGAACAACATATCTTCATGAATGAAATAGTCCAACCACTTACTCCTATATGTCACAACAGGTTCCTTACATGCTTTCCAAGGTTCTATAAAATCAGTGTCTCCCTCATACATGTTCTTCAATTCCTCAAAACCCAACACTTCAACTCTCATCTCTGTCAACAAGTTTCTTCTTCTACTCAGGGCATCAGCAACTTTGTTTGATTTACCACTCCTATGCTTCAACACAAAAGTATAACTCTGCATGAACTCTACCCATCTCATATGTCTCTGATTCAACTTACCTTGACTATTCAAATATTACAAATCTTGATGATCTATATACAACACAAACTCCTTAGGCAATGTTGGTTTTTCTTCTAAATCAGCATTAGGGTTTGCCAGTTCTAATGCACAGGCACATTCAGCCAACTGAATACAGGAGGTTGCGTGAGCTCCTCCCCTTCACTTCTAGTTCTGCCGCACCAAGGGGGGTTTCCCTACTTGATAAAAGTATAACCTTGACTAGCTCAATGACAGAAGGATTTAACTTAACATCAACAGGCAGAATACTCTCATGTATGGACCAAGATTTGTGTAACAAATCACAAGGTTGGCAACATTCTTGGACATGATGTCTGGTTGGGTATGAGAGCATGCAAGGATCCTAATCCTAATCCTACAACTAACAGATGGAAGGATGAGATGGTTTGAAATGGTGTTTGGAGTTATGGGACTTTCCTAGACCATTGAACAGACAGATTCCCAAACCAGTGCCTTATCTGGGCAGCAGAGTCATATCTAAGACTGTAAATGTCTCCCCATGACAACATAAATTCATATCCAGAGGACCTAAGAATAATGCTACTGCCTAACAGCAACATGTCCAAGAAAGAGTATCATTAATGATCATACTTAACAGATCCTATGATGCAATCTATTTCCCTTTGTATCTGATCAAAAGCCTATTTAACTACTCCTTGAGTAGACGCAATAAATCAGACACACAATATGCACATACTGAAAAACTTGGAAGCCCTTGACAACCTTGTTTGAAAGGAAAACAAATGACATACAGGAGACAATCAGAAACAATACACACACAGGTGTTTTTCATTTAAAATCAATCTGCATAGAAGGCCATCAAAGCGAAAATCATCATTTACAAGCCAAGATAGATTAGTACACCAGACTAAGGACTGAGTCTGTAGCAAAAAATGCCTTTCAAAATGTGAACACCTTATGTTCAGAGTCAGAGCAGAAAGCCCAAAAACATCCAACCTACTAAAAGTAACACAGCCAAAACCATTTATACAGAACCGTGTACATTCAGCAATTAATTACATGGCCAGAAGTCAAAAATTTGCCAGATACAGTCCTCAGAAGGAATGGCGCTCAGAAAATGTTAATGCAGCAGACAAAGGGGGGCCTCGAGCCATGCACCACTATATGGAAGTCTTCATCCACAATCAGGTAGCTTAATTGCTTGTACCGTCACCCATACCCCTGCACTATCGCCATTGATGGCTCAACAACCCGCAACCACCCAGAAGACTGTCGCAGCGATCAAAATGGAGCTTCCCGCCAAAAGGTGCTTCCTGAGGTTTCAAATGTGTAGGGAAATTAATCCCACATGCATAGTGCGGAAACCCCTCTATCACTTTAAGAACATCGTCACACGCATACTAAGTGTCGAGCGTTTTGCCGTGCTCGACACATGACCCTTCACCCACAGCCCATCGCCATGACATACAATATCGGCCTACCCCACAAATCTCCTGCCGATCACAGTGGTCTCGCCGATGCCTATCGTAATCCCCTGTCGGCCAGACTACTACCATCGGCCAACCCGAAAATCTCCTCGCCGATAGGTAAAAGTCATGCCGAAGACCACCTCCGTCGATGATACTTCATCGGTGAGACCAACGCGAAATCTGCCTGATAGCCACTCTATCCTCCCGTCGGCCAGAGAATACTCCATCGGTGGACCCTTCAATAGCTATCCCGATACACAATCTCACTCCGATGGCACCCTCCAAAACCCTCGTCGGTGAGACCAAGTCTGTCGGTAAGCCACAAAACACCTACGCCGATAGGTAAAGTCTTAGCGATAGAAGACAACACGCCATTGGTACCAATCATGATCGCCAAGACACATTCCAAACTCATGCCGATGGACAAAACATGAAGACCCCCCCTTCAAGAAAGATGATGTGGATGTTACAAAACACTGAAGGGGTGCCAAAACTGGAAAATTTTTTGGATTTTATGGGATGGTGCCTGCATAAAAATTGCTCAAGAACTGACAGTCAATTCAGGCACCAACAGGCAACAAGTAATGTCTCCACTTCTTCAAGGCTTGAATTATGGCATAGAACTATTGATCATAAATTGAATATCTTCTCCTTGCATCATTCAACTTCTCACTGAAATATGCTACTGGTCTTCCTTCTTGACTTAACACTGCTCCAATTGCATTCCCACTAGCATCACAATCAACTTGAAATATCTTATTGAAATCCAGTAATGCCAAAATTGGTTGCTCTGTTACTTTCTGCTTCAACAACTCAAAACTTTTGTCTGCTCCTAATGTCCACTTGAAATATTTTCTATCACCTCTCATTGTCTCTGTCATAGGGTTACAAACTAAACTAAAATTTCTGATGAACTTCTGGTAAAAACTAGACAATCCATGGAATGATCTAACCTCTCCAATGCTCTCTAGTGTAAGTCATTCAACAATTGCTCTCACTTTCACAGGGTCCATCTTCAATCCTTCTGCAGAAATCACAAATCCCAAATATACCAACTCTTCCTTCATGAAACTACACTTCTTGATGTTTATCAACAATTTATCTTCTCTCAACCTCTTCAAAACTTGTCTAATATGCCACAAATATTCTTCTTTTGTCTTACTAAAAATTAGAATATCATCCAAGTATACAATCACAAACTTATACAAGAATTTCTTCAAAACTTCATTCATCAACCTCATGAAAGTACTCGGTGCATTTCAATCCAAAGGGCATCACTAACCACTCATACAATCCTTCATTTGTCTTAAAAGAAGTCTTCCATTCATCACCTTCTTTGATTCTGATCTGATGGTATCCACTCTTCAAATCTATCTTTGTGAAATATCTTGCTCCACTCAAACAATCCATGATATCATCCATCCTAGGTAAAGGAAACCTATACTTAACTATGATCTTGTTTATTGCTCTAGAGTCAGTACACATTCTCCATTCTCCATCCTTCTTCGGTGCAAGCACTGCAGGTACTGCACAAGGGCTCAAACTTTCTCTGATCAAACCTTTCCTCAACAACTCTTGTATCTGTCTATTTAGTTCTTTATTCTCTGTCGGTGTCATTTGGTGTGCTGCTTTGTTAGGTAAACTTGCTCCCGGTATAAGATCCATGTGATGACTGATACTCCTTATAGGTGGTAATCCTTCAAGTACATTATTTGATATGATGTCTTCATACTCTGTCCACAACTCTCTTATCTCATTCGGTTCAGTCTCTTTCTTCACCACTTCAGGCTTCTTAGGAATCAAGACATAACACATACTTTCATGTTTCAAACCATCCAAAAAATTTCTTCCATCTACCAAACAGATTCTAGCATTCCCACATACCACATCTTCCAAAGGAATCAAAGTAATTCTTTTCCCATTTGCTGTTATAGTATATGTATTCTTTCTGCCATCATGTATAGATTTTCTATCATATTGCCAAGGTCTACCCAACAAGATATGACAAACATCCATAGGCATAATATCACACAAGACTTCATCATGATAAGATCCAATATGAAATTTTACCAAACATTGTTCACTCACCAGTACCTTATGATCATCCTAAATCCATGCTATCTGATAGGGTTTAGGGTGTTTCAATCTTTCCAGCTTTAGCTTAGTCACCATCTCCTCTAAAACTAGGTTATCTGAACTACCACTATCAATTACAACCTTATAGCACTTACCTCTAGATTTGCATTTGGTTCTGAACAGACTTTTCCTTTGTGATGGTTCCTCATTTGTCTCTACTTGAAATAGTGCTCTCCTCATCACCAATGATTCTCCTTTCTCTGGTTTACCAACAGAACTGGGTGATTCAATAGGTTCTTCAACATAGGTTGCTCTTTCACTATTCTCTATCTTTTTGCTTGTACTACCCTGATTACATTCAAATGCTCCATGTCCTTCACCTCTACACTTGAAACAAGTACCATTGAATGTCCTCTTATCAAATCCTCTTCCTTCTCTTCTATATCCTTCATTCCAGTATGCACTAGGGTTTCCTCCCTGGTAAAAATTTCTGTCATCTCTCTGGTAAAAATTTCTGTCATCTCTCTGGTAAGCAATGCTATCTCTGTCATCCTTCTTCAATAGGCTATCAAACTTGTTCTGCTCCACAAATGAACTATCATATCTAGAAAATGTTTTACCTCTCAGAAATTTACCTCCTCTAGCTCTTTGTCTTTGATCATGTCTTTTATTCAGCTTCTCTTCAACTTTCAAGGCAAATTTATATGCTTCTTCCAAAGATGTCATCCTTACCAAACTTAGTTCTTCTTGAATGTTCAATCTCAATCCATTGATGTATCTTTCCACTTTCTCCTTGCTTTCTTCACTATGTCCTATCCTTATGATCATCTTATGAAATTCTTCAGTGTACTCCACAGATATCTCCTTTTGTCTCAGGTTTTGCAATCTTTTCAACAATTCCAATTCATAGTCAGCAGGTATGAACTGATTCTTTAAATTTTTCATCATCCGGTCCCACTTTGTAATCTTTTCTTTTCGTTTTCTATTTCTTACCAACTAAACTTCTTTCCACCATATAGCAAAATGTCCTTTCAACTTTGTCTTTGCAAATTTCACCTTCTCCAGATCTTCAATCTCCTCATATTCAAAATATTCTTCCATGTCATTTATCTAGTCAATCAATTCTTTAGGATTCAAATTACCAGTATAGTTCGGCTGATCAATTCTAGGTCTCTTTCCAATCTTTGAAATAGCTCGCAACATCTTTATCTAATCTGATTCTTCTTCTTCATCACCTTCTAGGGTTTCACCAATTTGTTCAGCAGATTAAAATTCTTCCTCATCATCACTTTCAACATTAGGTCTAGGTGTCAATCATCTTCACCTAACTTCCTCAACAACATCCAAATGAATTCGCATTGTTCTCATCAATTCCATCATCTCATCCATTCTATTAGCCATTGTACCAATAGGAGGAACTCTTCACAGCGGCATCTTCCTAGGATCAAGTGCAAACTGCCTCAAGTTTGGCGATCGGGCTACAAGTGACAACTGCCTCTCAATCTGTGATCGGTTGTGCACAAGTAACCTACCTCAGATCGGCAATCTGCTCACAACAAGATCTTATGGAATCCCCTTTGCCAATTCTCTCCAAAGAATCAAAACTTTCACTCTGATATCACTTGGTGTAGTCATGGTAGGAGGGTTCACAGAATGAACTGTCCGGACCGTGCAGCAAGAGTAAACACAACAGAAACAACTCAAAGAAATGGAACAAATGCAGATTCAGTCATTCAATATAACAAAGAATTCAAAATAGGGATCTATCGATATCATGCGGGCTTACAACTAGGGCTCACAGGCCTGATTACATACATGCACAAGATAAGCTCTGAAGCTCCTTCGCACAAAATCTAAACTATGAACTATCACTATCTCATGAACTTGATCACTACTTCCTAAGGATCTGTTACATCTTTATATATTATTTCTAGACCAATAGATTCCTCCGCATCAGCCAAGGAAGGTCACAAACTCCAATGAAGAGTTGTAATGTGTTCATAGATAGGTCGAACCTAAATGCATAGAACACTTCCTCAAATGAATGGAACAATGTGCGGACCCTCGGGGAAGGTCAGTCATGAGCCAAAGAACATTGAATGATGTGTCATTGAGATCCACAAGTCAAGGAATGATCTGCAAGCCTTCTCCTTCAGCTGATTATCACGAACTGCTAGAATGCTCTGCACAGAGAAAATAGTTGATCTTCTGATAGCGATATCTTTTCGGTAACTGATCCAAATGCTCTGAATTCTTGATATGATGTAGATGAATGAATGTAGATGCTAAGTCTAGATCCGTAAGATGTGAAATGCCAAAACTAGACCACAAGCCGAAAACTACTACTGACTGAACTGCCTGAACAGAACTGGAAAATGAAAGAACTGAATTGTAAACAAACTAAAATGCAAATGTTTTTGGTTGATGCAAGATTACTCTTGAACCAGGGATGCTCCTGCATCACTTCAGGTCATATAGTTATTTTAACAATGGTCATAGAACACCACAACAGAACAAACACACAACAAAGGCCCTAGGACTGGTCGAGCACTCTTCGTGAAGTCTAGCTCTTAAATGAGCCAGACCACCCCGTGTCTTGTCTCCTCTCGATCGGCTACTCCCACGAGAGTGAGAGTGATGTGGAGGTTCACCCCGTGGCAAGGAGAGAGGGTCTGTGTGCATGCTAAAGCTGACGCAACTGCCCCATGCCACTAAGTTGTGTTTTTGAGTATACACACACAACTAACTTTCTATGTTCATGCCTATACCAAGTGTGCACATGGCTATTCCTACAAATGTTGCCAATTCTCTAATTTATCCTAATCATGAGGATGCTCTCTTTTCTAAGATGTAGCATAACCCCATCCATTCATATAGGTTTGTTCCTCTATCCCAACCTTTACCATTTAATTTTTTAACCAATCTTCTTGGTGCTTTGTAACCCTTTTCAAGTGTCCCTACCACTATTACTTCTACTACACCTTTACACATAAACTGATCTAGTGATAAACTAATTAATGCAAAAAACATGTAGTTTACAACAACAAATTACTTCATTGTCCACCACTTCGTAGCCCCTTACTACTCCATATTATCATCACAGTCCACTATCTCTTCAAATCCTTGCTACACCTCTCTCTCCTAGATTTGAGGTGTTACATTTTGAGAAGTATAATGGCAAAGGTGATCCACAAACATGTGTTTTCGTTTACCATGTTGTGTATTAATTTCATCTTTCAAGATAAGTTGTTGGTAAAACTATTTCCATATTTTTAAAAAGATATCGCGTTGGATTGGTTTTACTCCTTAAATTGGATCACTCTATTTTCTCTTTTGACTAATTGATAAATCAATTCTTATAGCATTTCCAAGTGAACATTAGCCCCTAAGTCTAGTGTATTACAAATAGGGAACTAATGAAAAAGTAACTAATTTTATCTTTCATTACCAATCATTATTCTCACAGAATCCATATGCACTCCCAAATTTAGATGTGTAGAGGGCTTCCATAGGAAACCTTCAACCTCTCATTTGAAATAAGATTCTATTAATGCACTATCCATCATTTCCTCACATCTGCATAGCCTTGTGCAACTATCAATAGATTGTCAACTGCTTTGAGGCACCTTTTTCTACCTCACCAGCTCCTACTTCTTCGTCAAGGCCTTCTACATAATTTTACAAAAATTATAAAAATAACACAAATACTACTATCATTAACAATGCCACCTTCTTCATCAGTGATGCTTTTATGTGTGTGGTTGCAACCTAATCGCTACTTTACATAGCTTTATGATCTACAACATTCTATTCTTTAAAAGCTTCTTTCTAACAATCTAGTGTAGTTCTCAGCTATTCACCCTCTAGATACAAACTAACCACTTTTAAAGAACTACGATTCTAAAGCCTTTTAATAGTTCCACCATGTACTTAGAAATGACACAAAAATTTGATCTTGGGTGGCTTCATAGCCAAATTTAACATGGTATCAGAGTTGGTTGTGAGTTGTGGGTTAGCAGTATTTTAGGAAATCTAGATCTTATTCTTTCTTGAAAGTTGAGTATGCTCTTCTCTTACATCTGATGATGACCTGGAGAATTAGAAAAAATTGACAAAAATACCAATTTTTGGGGAGGTTTTTGTATGTGGTTGTGTTGCAGGTTGCTTTGGGAGATTCTTGGAGTAAATCTAAGCTCACCATTGCATTTAGAGCTACCGAAAAAGTCAGAATAGCCCTTCGTTTTGTCCAGATCGGACATCGGAAGCCATTTTTATGAGGATTTGAAGTTGGAAGGTACATGCCAAATCTCATGGATACCTAATCTTTCAGAGTAGTTTGAGGCCAAACGGACCCTGCCATCATGTCCAGAAGGCCCAAAAACCTTAAGATTAACTATCAAATTGTCAAAATCAGCCCCAGGTGTTTTTGGAACAATTTTTTTGGTCAAGGAGTCATACGATCTGCCCAACACGCATTCTGAGGTGAAAATTTCAAAAAAAATTGCGTCAAAAATTATTATTATTTTTTAAAACAAAAAAAATGCAGTTTTTTATTGATTGTATTGGAAAATCTTTCTTAAAAAATTAAAAAAATTTAATTTTTGGGTACATGCGTAGGGTTCCTGCATAGGCCCCAGGTACAGGGTACCTATGAGTACCCCTTTTGGGCCGCGCACCCCTTTTGGGGCTGCTGTCCCCTAAGGGGGTTGTAGACCCCTTTGGGACCACGTCCTCTGCTGCTCTCAACCTCTATGCCTCATCTGGCAGTCCCACCAAATTTGGTGGCATGTTTGATAGCTCCGCCATACTTGGCGATCACTAAATCTTTTCCAACTTTGGTAGTAGTTCTAACTTGACAATCAGATTGTTATTTTTGACGGCATCTCCATATTTAGTGGAATTTTTGCTAAATTTAGTAGAGTTGATTTTTTTAAAAACCAGACCCCTTACCCTTGTAGTTTTGTAATTTGTACCCAAACTTCTGACGACTCATTCTTGGCCATACGGAGGTCTTTTTCAGTGCATTTTTTTTTAAATGGGGCAGAATTTCTCACTCTTCACAGTTGTATGATTGTTTTTTTCTTAGGTGATCTTGTTTTTCCATAAATTTAGTTTTTTCATCAGATCTAAAGGACAGTTTTCATTTTTTGAACTTCAAACTGCTGTAACTTTAACATACAACCTCGGATCGAGGTGGTTCTTTTTTTGAAAGTGGATTATTTAGAGCACTACATATTGGTGCTAGTTTGAGGTTTTTATTCTGAGATATTTTGTACTTTCAATATTTGGGTCCATTTTGGACATTTGTAAAACTCTGGAAAACAACTCCAACATTATAAATGCACTGATCTATAAAGTGCCAAATCATATTTTGTTGGGGGGATTCTTGATTGAGTGAAAAGGGGGTCTCTTGGTGTGGTTTTTGATCTATTTTCTTGTGCTCTTCTTTTCCTTCACATATGGATCATTCCAAGGTTCCTTTGCTAACACCTTATAATTATGCAACTTGGCATCAACATGCATGTAATTCCTTAATGCAACTTGGGCATACTCCATATGTTGAACAAAAGGTAGTTGAATCTACAGACGATAAGGAAAAGATAAAATGAATGCTTGAACATACAAAATCTCTTGGATGTCTTTGTAGCTTTGTTTCCCTTGATATTTTGTTTAAAATTGAAGCATGTACAAATTCACATGATGCTTGGGAAAAATTAAAAACATTGTATGGTACAATTGATAAAGTTAGAGGCTATCGGATTGACAATGATTTGATGAGCCTTGATCCAAATAACTTTGGCAACATTCAAGATTATATAACTAAGGTTAATGATTCATGAGCACAATGTCAAGCATGTGGTATTGAGAAAAAAGTACATTCAGTTAATCTATAATGTACTAAACAAACTTGGTCTTGAATATGCAACTTTTGTTTCTAGCTTTCATACTCACAGGCTAACTATGGGATCTACATACACTGTCTTCATTTGCATCTTTTTCTGAGATGTTAATGCATGATCAATAGAAGCTTCTGTCTATGGGTCTCATAAAGCCATCATAGACTCAGGCTTTATTGCCTAGTCAGCCTAAGGGACATAAAGAGTCAGGACAATCTGATAAGAAACAAAAGAAATCTAAGAAAAATCCACACATAGATCAATCATAGAACAAATCTTCTTCAAAAGAGGACCCATCTATGAAGGAGAAGTCTACTTGTGCATATTGCAAGAGGATTGAACATGAAGAACATTTTTGTTATAAGAAAGATATTGATGATCTAAAACATCTTCTTAAGAAGAATAACATTGATCTCCCTTCTAGAATGTTTGATTCTACTTCTTCTTCTTCACATTCCAAATAGTCGGTATTTAGAAAGGAAAAATTTCATGCATGTTTTGCTTTTGAGTCATAGAAAAATAAGGGTAAAGCTCGTTGTGCTTCTACAGGTCTTGTATCAAGGAGATGGCTTCTTGATTCTGGAGATTCTCACCATATGGCTTCTTCACAGTCCATGTTCTCTTCTTTTAAACCTTGTGTAATGCCACCTATTCTGATGGGCAACAATACTTACATGAATGTAATTGGGAGGGGATCCGTTGATATTGGGGATGGCACTTTTAATGATGTTTTATGTGTAACTCATTTGACAAACAATCTTCTTTCCATTTATCAGATCACCCATGGTGGAGTAGGCAAGACTATGGAATTTACACCTGATTCAGTTATCATTCGAGACTTGGAGAGTGGAGAGATTGTTGCTATTGCGATGGCTAATCATGCATCTCAGTTATTCTCTTTTTCAGACTTTGCACCTGATGATGGTTTTGATCCTTTGGCTATTGATCACACTCCTTGTGTGACATTTGATTTTGAGGAGAATTTTGGTTACTTGAACCTGGGTATTCTCACATTTGATCTAGTTCTTGAGCCTTGTATTTCTTCTTCTCCTCCTTCTATTTCTTCAGATGTTAGCATTACAGTGCTACAGGGGGGCTTCTTCTCTTTTGGGGGGGACATCTTTGTACATGGGTACCTCATTATGCTTCATTTGTTGGGACCCATCTTTTCACCCACCTAAGCTATGCTTAAGGGGGGTGTTAGTGAAGGTTTTTTATTTTCCTTATGTTAGGGAATATTTATTTTTCCTACACATATATTAAGCTTTCTTAGGTTATATAAGACATGGTTAATATGAGTACACATGGCATAATCCATCAGCTACATGTGTTGCTCTTACCCACCTTTGGATAGTTGAGCCTCACACCCTCTTTTGGACTTATTTTACACCTCTCACAACCATTTGTTTCTCTTATCTAGGTAGGTACCGCCAAGTTATTTGGTATTTACCAAGTAGGTATAACTTCTGCCTATTTTGGGTAGTTGGGAGTTATTACTTCTCTTGGCTTTATTTGCCCTTATTTTTGCTATATAAACAACACTCATCTCTCCCTTTGCTAATGAAGTACAAAGGAGTGTTGATTTCATTCATATTTGGGTTTCTATTTTTCCTTCCCTCAGTCATTTTGGTCTTGGGTGGCTTCACAACCAAATCTAATAGAGGTTAATCTCCTATATTAGATTACCATGTACTTTCTCCTACAATAAATATCAAGTGGGCAAATGTGGTACTTGGGTGATATTGACCTACAAAAAGTTCATGTAGGAAGAGTTTGTCTCCATACTTAGTTGTAGTGAAATGTATTGAGTTTTTAGGTATTGTAGTATAATAGACATAGTTATTTACATATGATAATGATATTGTAGGCCTTATGATACATCATATATATGCTGTTTCACATGTGGTAGTGTTATGATAGCAATTGTAAGTCATCTGGATGAAGAAATCACAACTGCATATGAGTTTAGTGTTTATTGGAGAATGATCAGTGATATAGGAGCACTTGTGGTAGAATTGGAGATCATGCAACATAATATGAGAGCATGATTATATTCTAAAAGATGATACACGATATTGTAAGTAGTTAGGAGAAATATTATGTTGGTGTGAGCTACCACAAGTGAGGAGCTAGTAGTTGTGGCTATACCAGAAACATGTATGTATACTAATAGTGTTAAGGTTGTAACTATTGATTCATAGTGTGCAACAATGGTAGAGTATACAAAGTGGTTATCCATATGTAGACATCATCCTTGGTAATTCATTTGGTATGTTGGCATCATGTATGGTTAGATTATAGTTACATGATTCTTGGTATTCTATTAGTTGGTTAGATAGTTAGATGGTTGGTTTTCCCATAAATATATCTATATATCATCTAGCATATGAATGTGCCAAGGTTACTTGGTTATTTTTTTATTAAGGTAAATATGGGTTTTTTAAAGGGCCCAAACCCGTTTACAATAGAATAGCCAAAGGTGAACAAAACAAGTTCCATGAGTAATAGAATAACCAAAGGGAAAGATACAACATAATTGTAACCATGATGTCGAGAACAACCACAACATCAAGGTTACTTGGTTGTTGGATATTGAATAAATTTATATATTGTTGGTGTGTAAACATTAGAGTGATTGCAAAAGAATGGTATGCTATAGATTGAGACTCTATAAAAAGTTTTGTAGTGGATTTTCCACTAAAGGTGGCTGATATACATATCTTCCTTTCTTCATTTTGATAGCTTATTTCATAAGCATTATAGTATATTTTGATAATTCTCTTGCACTCTCTATTTGGCTTATGTTGTAAGTTATTACCAATCTACCTTCATTTATTTCCTTTTGTAAATGGTGCATAGGTTGATAGATTTAGTTTCGTCGTATCTCCTGCACCATCTGATCAAGTGGTGGAAAATATCATCCTATAGGTCAAGGGGTTCGAAACATCCAAAAGGAGAAAAAGGGATAGTGAAATCACATCATTGGAATAATTCAGCAACAGAGTATCTAATGTAAAAAGTTTTTTTTTTAACCCAGGGGGTGTCCCCGCAACCCAGCCCAGCGCCTAGCAGCGCGTATCTTGGGTACTTGAGGCGAGCTAGGGTGAGACTAGTCCCCCTGGGGATGCACCCACTCACCCGCAGAACCAGTGCATCTTAGAAGTAGGGCCTCAGATTCAAACCCAGGACCTCGGGGAGCAAACCTGAGACTTAAGCCTCCTCCGCTGACTAGGCGGGCTTTGGGGTTACCCCTATCTAATGTAAAAAGTTAAAGAAAAGAGGATTGCTATGCTAGGGCCCACCAAAATTCCAACAAGAGAAGATAGTCCAATTACATGTTGCCATCATAGGCATTCCCAAAGGAAATTTGGGAATTGACATCTAGTATTCCCACAAGTCATTTGATTTTCCACCTCATCTAACCCATCTAATAGATCATGGGACACTAATTCTTCTCTCGGTTAGAGGAGGGGTAAATGAGTGAGGAAATCTTTCTCATCTAATCTATGACATTTTAAATATCTACCAACCTAAATATTCAATTACCTACCAAAGATTGTAACCATTACCACTAAATTATTAAACATGTTTATGACACCCCAAATATACACAAGCATCGTTCACACAGGAATTAATAAGGGTGAAAGATATCCAAGGATTGTGTGCATCCCCATTAATGGGTAGATATTTTGTAAAGGGAAAGGGGTAAGCCACCTCCTTCCTTCTGATATAAAAGGGGTGGTTATAGTAGGAAAAGTTAGTGATTATTCTTGCAACTAAGCTAAACTACCCTAATGCATAGAAATTCTAAACTTCACTCAAAAGGAATGTCATAATTTGCAATCAATGAAGCTGTTATTCTAGAAATTTTGAATAATTTGTAGTTAATGATATGTATAAATTATCCTCTCTTGATTTGGTTGAGGATGAGGATTGATCTATAGATGTATCAATGATAGGATTGAGGACTAAGATTTGATTAAAATGGATGGCTAAGATTGAATGAGATGAATTAGGGAAAGGTTAGAATTTTTTGGGGCAAGCTAATAGGATAGATGGTTGAGATGAAAGATGAATGGATGGTTGAGATTGAGTGAGAATATTTTAGGGCAAGGTTAGAAGCTTCTAGAGCTATCATTATGTGAATGGCTAGAATTAAAAGATGTGATCTAGGAAATTAGACGGTGGAGATTATTAGTTGTTTGACTTTTGTCTTTTAGTTATTCATGTTAGACTCAGGGCATACAACTAAGAGGGGGGGTGAATCAGCTGTGCAAAACTTTCTCCAATTTACACACTTAAATCTTCTTGGTGATTAGCAGTATATTAAACATGAAACATAATGCATTCAAATCAAAAGCAAAAACTCGTCAACACATAAGACACCAAGATTTTGACGTGGAAAACCTGGTTAAGGGAAAAACCACGAGGTGATTAACCCAAGATTGTATTCTTTGTTAGAAGAATAGAAAGAATAAAATGGCACATGCCAATTAGGGCTCATTGCCTGAGCACATTGCTTACAAGAGGCTCATTGCTACAAGAGACACATTGTCTACAAGATAACAAGTATTACAAAATTGAACTAGAGAATAGCATCTTTACCATGCTTGGATCAGTTCCATTTAGGCCCAAAAACTTTTGCTCTGCCTTTCTCTCTCTTCTTCGCTACCACACTCTCATCCACAAAAGACACACTTTGAAATGACTTCACAATCCCTTATTTATACACAACATCAACTTAGGAACAATCATCTAAGTCGGAAAACACCTACACGAACATCCGCAAGACGTGTAATACATCTGGTCGGCCAGTCTCAGGAAGAACACCAACATCCAGTGGTTATTCTTCAATTGTGAGCTTTAACTTCAAAGCGGACCATCAACATGAACTGGACACGATCCATAGATCACCACAAGCATTTTTGAATCACTAAGAACATCCGCACTTCATCTTCCTACTGGAATACTTCTCTCCTTCATCTAGAACCTCAAGAACACAGTCTATCATCACTATCACAAAGGAATAGGTTCTTCTGGAAATTAAAACCACGAACCAATCGACTTGCCACTTCACGAGGATGTCCTCAACACTTCCTCAAATCCGCAGAATGGGATAATGCATTTCCAGATCTCACCGGACCTATCTGTGACACTCTATCACCTCTGAACTCCTACCGAAACCAGTTCTACTTGAGCTGCCATATCTTCTTCAAATCTTCATGTGAACCTCTGAAAACTTGACTGGAGCATTTCAAGACTTATATCTACAAACCCTTTAAACCACATCCTTTGATCTCAACCTATCTTGGACTTTTATCTTGTTGTCATCACTGTTCTTCACTGTTCCTGATTGAGACTAATTTTCTCAATATCCTCAGCACACAGCTCATCCAATCCTTCTCATTAATGCAACATGAGTATGTTGAAATCAATGACAACACCAGTTAGACCCATACTTGCAACAATCTCCCCCTTTGTCATTGATGGCAACATATGATGTGAAAAACCATCAAGACAAGAACTTCTCCTTACTGTCACAACTCCCCCTATCAGCAACAACTATTCACATGTCTTCTCCTCCTTTACTGCTCCCCCTTTGATCATCAACCACTTATTTTTCACATGTCTTCTCTCCCCCTTTGACATCAATGGCAAAGGGCTTATACTTGCAACTCCAATACTTCATAATCATACCTGCTGTTCCCCCTGAGTAGCAGCTCCCCATCATCAATCCGGATCACAAGATATGACTGTGATATCCACCGGACTGATGCACATCAATGCATCCTAGTTCATCACCGAAGGGGCAATAACCCCTAACTTCTCCCTGAGATACTCAAAAGAGTCCTTGGGAAGAGGTTTAGTAAATATATTTGCAATCTAATCCTTGGAGGGCACAAACTCTAGTCTAACTTCATCCTTGTTCACTTGCTCTCTCAGAAAGTGAAACTTGATAGATATATGCTTAGTCTTAGAATGCAACACCAGATTTTTAGAAATATTTATTGCACTTGAATTATCACAGAAGATTGTGATGGGCTCCTCATACTCTACTTTAATATCTCTTAGCATCTGCTTCATCCACAAAACTTGAGTGCAACTACTTGCTGCTGCAATGTATTCTACTTTAGTTGTAGACAGAGATATTGCCTCTTGTTTCTTGCTTAGCCAAGAAACCAATCTCTTTCCCAAAAAGAATGCTCCACCACTGGTACTCTTCCGGTCATCCACATCTCCTGCCCAATCTGCATCTGTATATGCATGAAGAGAGAAATCATGATCTCTAGGATACCACAAACCATACTCAACTGTTCCTTTTAGATACCTAAAAATCCTTTTGATTGCCATGACATGAGATTCTCTGGGATCAGCCTGGAATCTCGCAACAAGACCAACAGCCTGCATTATATCTGGTCTAGTTTGAGTGAGATACAACAATCCTCCAATCATTGATCTGTACTTTGTCTGGTCTGCCTTAGGAGAGTCATCATCTTTGCTCAACTTACATTCGGTTACCATGGGAGTATTCATTGGCTTTGAATCTTCCATTCCAAATTTTCTCAACAATTCTTTCACATATTTGGTCTGAGAAATAAAGATTCCTTTCTTTGTTTGAGTAATTTGTAGACCCAAGAAGAAATTCATTTCACCAAGCATTGACATCTCAAACTCACTTTTCATTTGATTTGCAAAAGTTTTACACAAACTGTCTCTTCCTCCAAAGATGATATCATCAACAAATACTTCAACAATCAAAATGTTTTCATGATCAATTTTGAAATATAAGTTACTGTCAGCAGTACCTTTGTTGAAACCAATCTTCAAAAGATGTTTGTCTAATCTTTCATACCAAGCTCTTGGGGCTTGCTTTAGTCCATACAGTGCCTTCTTCAACTTGCAGACCATATCACCATGCTCAGATAATTGAAATACATCCGGTTGTTCAATGTACACTTCTTCTTCTAAGTCACCATTCAAGAAAGCAGACTTGACATCCATCTGATACACCTTGAAATCCTTGAAGGCAGCAAATGCAAGAAATAATCTGACTACTTCAATTTTTGCCACTGGAGCAAAAGTTTCTTCAAAATCAATTCCTTCTATTTGAGAGTAGCCCTTGCAGATCAATCTGGCTTTATTTCTAATTACTTCACCAACTTCATTTAGTTTGTTCCGGAAGACCCATTTGGTTCCAATCACATTCTTGTTTCTAGGTCTGGGAACAAGATCCCAAGTGTGATTTTTCTCAATTTGCATCAACTCTTCCTCCATTGCTTTGGTCCAGTTTTCATCAGTGCAGGCTTCATTTATTGTCTTAGGTTCAATCTTTGAAATCAGACAATATTCATCTAAATTTTGAGCAATTTTCCTTCTAGTTTGCACACCTTTGCTTTTGTCACCTATGATCTGATCTTCAGAGTGGTTCAGTCTTACATACCTTGGAACTTTAGGAGTTTCTTGCACTTCTGCTTCTCGATCAGGCTCATTCAGACCTATCTCTTCTTCCTGATTTACCGGATCAGTTTGAATCTGACTTTTAGAAGAGGATTGAACTCCTTGAATCAGAACACCATTCTGATCATCTTCATCATTTTCATAAAACCTTAAAGGTTTCTCTATTTCCTCATCAACCTTCACATTTGTACTTTCTATCATGTTTCTTAGTCTCTTGTTATAACACTGATATGCTTTGCTTTGAGTAGAGTAACCCAAGAATATTCCTTCATCACTTCTAGCATCAAACTTGCCTAGATCTTCATCTCTTTTGATGTAACATTTGCTACCAAAGACTCTAAAATATCTTACAGTAGGAGTAATGCCAAACCAGAGTTCATAAGGGGTCTTACCGGTATTGCTTCTAATTTGAACTCGATTGAGAGTATAGACTGTAGTGCTGACAGCTTCTCTCCAATAGATATGAGGAACATTAGCTTCCATCATCATGGTCCTAGAAGCTTCTTGTATGGTCCGGTTCTTTCTTTCCACTACTCCATTCTGTTGTGGAGTCCTAGGAGCAAACAACTGTTTCTTTATTCCATGTTTCTCACAGAACTCTATGAACTCACCGGATGTGAATTCTCCACCTCTATCAGACATTTCAACTTCAATCTAGTTTCATTCTCTACCATAGCCTTGAATATTTTGAATTTCTCAAAAGCTTCTGATTTCTCTTTCAGAAAAGTTACCCACATCATCCGAGAATAGTCATCAATTAGCAGCATGAAGTATCTATCGCCTTGAATACTCTTGGTTCTTGCCGGACCACAAAGATCAGTGTGAACTAAGTCTAATAATCTGGTAGAAGATAGTTCCTTACTTTTGAATGTGACTCTGCTCAGCTTACCCAACTGACATTCCTTGCACAAGCTGTTAGTAGGTTTCACCAATTTTAGAAGATCTCTTACAGCTTGAGTATTGCTTATCTTGATGATATTATCAAAATTCACATGACACATCCTTCTATGCCATAACCAACTCTGATCAACTTGAACAAATAAGCAACTTTTACTAGTACCAACCAAGTGGAAGATATTAACTTTAGTTTGAGCACCAGATGAAATCTCTATTCCGGAACTTTCAAAGATTTTGCATTTTCCATCCTTGAATCAGAGATCATAGCCTTTGTCCACCAACTGTCCAACACTGAGAAGATTGTGCTTCAAACCTTCAACATACAGTACATTACCAGTTTTGTTTCTTCCATCAAAAGAAATAGTTCCTCTTCCTCTGATTCTACCAGCAGAATTATCACCAAACTTCACCACTCCTCCTTCATACCTTTCCAAATCTATGAACTTATTTTTGTCACATGTCATATGGTGAGAGCAACCACTGTCAATGACCCAATCATCCTTTTCTTCAACTTGGGCAGCTAGAGCCCTTTCTACAACTTTATGATTGACAGATACAGAGGATATTGGTTCTTCTTCCTTGATGGCAATAAATACCCATTCATTTCCTGATTTGTTTCCAGTCTCTGATTCATCATCTGTTACTCCTTCATTATCATCTTCTTTATGAACATAGTAACAATTCTTTTGAAACCTTGATCTGTTAGGATTTGGCTTTGAAAATCTTTCCGGACATCTTGAGGCAAAATGACCAATCTTATTGCAGTTAGAACACTTAAAAGGCAATTTTCCTTTATACTTACTGGATCCTCTTGGCAGTCTTTTTGCAATGAGGGCTTCAAGTTGAGCAGTTTCTACTTCTTCTTCTTCCAGGTCTTTTCTTGCTTTTTCATACCATGATAGTTTCCTTGATGAGTTCTCTCCCAGATCAAATATTTGTTTACCTTTCACAAAGGCACTAGCTTTGAATGTAGATTCAGTCTTGGGGGGATCATCTCCAAACTCGGTCATTTCAAATGCAGCCAATTTGCCAGCCAATTGGTCTCTTGTGACAGTTGTATGGGCTCTGAATTCATCAATGGCAACAACCTTGATTTTGTAAGAGCTAGGAAGGGATCTGAGAATTTTGCCAACAATCTCATTTTCATCCAAGACTCCACCAGCATTTCTAATTCCACAAACCAGCTCATTCACTCTTGGCATAAAAGTGGTAATATTTTCATCATCTCTCATCTTTAGTTTTTCAAATTTCCCTTTTAGACTCTGTAACCTTGCACATTTAACATACTGGTCTCCTTCATGCAAAACTTCCAGTTTATTCCAAATCTCAAAAGTAGTTGGTAGGTCAATAACATTTGAGAGCTCTGAGTCAGATAATGCGCTTAGAAGAGCCTCTTTGGTCCGCAGATTATTTTTAACATCTATGATTTCATTTAGGGTTGTTAGACCACCCTGTGGAGGTACATACGCTTTTGTAACCATGGACCAGTACGCCATTCCCATTCACTACAAGTGACATTTCATGTGACCTTTCCAAAGAGCAAAGTTGGTTCCATCAAACTTCAGACTATCCTTCTTGTAAGACGACATCCTGGACCAACTCAAGCGGTTAAGCTCCTTTTAGAGGAACTTGGCTCTAATACCAATTGTTAGACTTAGGGCATACAACTAAGAGGGGGGGTGAATCAGTTGTGCAAAACTTTCTCCAATTTACACACTTTAATCTTCTTGGTGATTAGCAGTATATTAAATATGAAACATAATGCATTCAAATCAAAAGCAGAAACTCATCAACACATAAGACACCAAGATTTTGACTTGGAAAACCCGGTTAAGGGAAAAACCACGAGGTGATTAACCCAAGATTGTATTCTCTGTTAGAAGAATAGAAAGAACAAAATGGCACATGCCAATTAGGGCTCACTGCCCGAGCACACTGCTCACAAGAGGCTCACTACCTACAAGAGACACACTGTCTACAAGATAACAAGTATTACAAACTTGAACTAGAGAATAGCATCTTTACCATGCTTGGATCAGTTCCATTCAGGCCCAAAAACTTCTGCTCTACCTTTCGCTCTCTTCTTCGCTACCACACTCTCATCCACAAAAGACACACTTTGAAATGACTTCACAATCCCTTATTTATACACGACATCAACTTAGGAACAATCATCTAAGTCGGCAAACACCTACACGAACATTCGCAAGATGTGTAATACATCCGGTCAGCTAGTCTCAGGAAGAACACCAACATCCGGTGGTTATTCTTCAATTGTGAGCTTTAACTTCAAAGCGGACCATCAACATGAACTGGACACGATCCATAGATCACTACAAGCTTTTCTGAATCACTAAGAACATCCACACTTTATCTTCCTACTGGAATCCTTCTCTCCTTCATCCAGAACCTCAAGAACACAGTCTGTCATCATTGTCACAAAGGAATAGGTTCTTCCGGACCTTAAAACCACGAACCAATCGACTTGCCACTTCACGAGGATGTCCTCAACACTTCCTCAAATCCGCAGAATGGGATAATGCATTTCTGGATCTCACCGGACCTATCTGTGACACTCTGTCACCTCTGAACTCCTGTCGGAACCAGTTCTACTTGAGATGCCATATCTTCTTCAGATCTTCATGCGGACCTCTGAAAACTTGACTGGAGCATTTCAAGACTTATATCTACAAACCCTTTGAACTGCATCCTCTGATCCTCAACCTATCTTGGACTTTTATCTTATTGTCATCACTGTTCTTCACTGTTCCTAATTGAGACTAATTTTCTCAATATCCTCAGCACACAGCTCATCCAATCCTTCTCATTAATGCAACATGAGTATGTTGACATCAATGACAACACTGGTTAGACCCATACTTGCAACAAGTCATGTGACTTTTTGAATTTCTAATTTATTTATTTAAGAATAATGGACAGGGGTGGGATTTGATTTATTTTATTGGTGGAGATTAGATTGATTAATCAGATAATAATATTATTTAATGAATTAGAAGGGAAGGATGTAGGAATTTGGTTTAATTAAATAAATATAATTAATTAATAAATTTGATGATGGATGGAATGTTAAAAGGCTAATCCTAATTAATTAAATAAATATAATTTATCTAATCAATTAGTGTCAGGATGATGTAAATGTACTTAGGATTGGATTTGGGAAGGTGTTGACAATGTAAAAAATGGTATTATTCCTGTGATGTTAGATGTGTCATTAGGATGTGGTCAATTTTAGGTGTCTACACTTATTATTGGATTGATAGTAATAATTGCATTCTTAACTCTAGGTCCTCAAGCAATGTTGGGATGTGGTCAATTTTATGAATGGGCGAGGACTAAAAATGTCTAAATCATATGGGAAATGTTTTGCAATGGATTCTAGGGAGGTACATGCCATTGGTGTTGTGAACAATGTGGTGGTTTAGTTACTAGATTATCCTAGTAAATCCCTTCTAATGGCCATCATCATTGTGGATTGCTTTTCTAAGTGGGGTATGTTATTATTAAGAAAGTGGGTTGCTTCTAGGGAGGTACATATGGGAAATCTTTTGCAATGGATTCTAGGGAGGTACATGACATTGGTGTTGTGAACAATGTGGCGGTTTAGTTACTAGCTTATCCTAGTAAATCCCTTCTAATGGCCATCATCATTGTGGATTGCTTTTCTAAGTGGTGTATGTTATTATTAAGAAAATGGGTTGGTTCCATTGGGGGTAGTTGTTGATTGGCTAAATTGCACTTGTCAACCTAAGAAGTCATAAAACTAACTCCTCTCTTTAAAGGAGGCCAAAATCCTCCCTAAGGTCTCAGGTTTACTAGGTCTCGTATTACAAGATAGCTCAATGGTTGTGTGTTTACTGTTTCAACAAGGGGCATGGTAAAGATTCAAGTAGAAATTGGATGCAAGGTGTGATCAAGCTCTAGTGGTCAAGTTGCAAGATTAAATTTGTGGGTTTTTTAATTTTCAAAGGAGTATGCATAATATTTTAATCTATTGTATGTGTCTTCATTATAACTAGGAAATATCCATATTAACCAAATCAAATTTATGTTCCATTTTATGAAGACAATACAATAAAAATGAACTTGCTAAGATAAATTTTCCTTTATATTCACAAGAAAATTCTTGATTTCATTTAAAGAAATGAAACTAAATTTGAAAAGATTAAAATCTAATTGATTGTAAAAAAAAGAGAAAAATATTAAGAGGGGAGAGGAAAGAAAGGCCTATGTTATCATAAAAAATGAATGTGTGTTGTAGGATGAAACAAATAAGTTGTAACCAATCTACTCAATCCATTGTTATACAATTGACACATGAGAAGGTGCTATCTCCAAAGGTTTGGCCAATCATTAGCATCTTAGACTATCATCCATCATTTTCATGCATAAAATAAAGCTCCAAACACCAACAATTGACTTGGAATTCATAAGATTCAGCCTGTATTCTATGAAAAATTGAACTGATACATCCCAAAAATACAAGAAACATGCCAACAAAACAAGTTAAAATACAAATTTTACTTACAAGGATGACAAATTACAACAAAGAAAGAGAGAATTACAACTATCCATAACCTCTTTTCTATGAGTCTCTCCCTTATAGACACTTTCCCCATCAATTAAAAATTTAATTCAAATCTCATCACACCTTCCTTCGTACCATTTTCAAAGACAAATATTTCAAATCCTTGAAATATCCATCCAAATGCCTCCAAAAAAGTGCATATTAGTCCTTTTAAAATTAAAAAATATCTTGATATGATAGGCATCTCCATATCTCCACGAATGTGCAAATTTTTCATTTTCAAATTAAAAAATATCTCCCTTGATTTAATATGCAATCTACATATCAAATAAAAAAATCACTTTATAAAATACACACATCTCCATTTCACATGCTCTTATATCCATGTCAATTTTTTAATTTCTCACCCAAATTATTTCCACAATCTTATCTTTTGGTCAAGGACTTAGATTTATTTTTTGATTTGTGAAACTAGATTGGAAAAGATTAAAATCTAATTGATTGTAAAAAAGAGAAAAGGATTAAGAGGGGAGACGAAAGAAATGCCTATGTTATCCTAGAAAATGAACTCATGTTGTAGGAGGAAACAAACAAGTTGTAACCAATCTCTACTCAATCCATTGTTGCACAATTGACTCATGAGAAGGTGCCATCTCCAAAGGTTTGGCCAATCACTAGCATCTTAGACCATAATCCACCATTTTCATGCACATAATGAAGCTCCAACCACCAACAATTGACTTGGAATTCATAAGATTCACCCTGTATTCTATGAAAACTTGAATTGATACATCCAACAAATACAAGCAACTTTCCAAGAACACAAGTTAAAATGTAAATTTTATTTACAAGGATGATGAATTACAAGAAAGAAAGAGAGAATTACAACAACTATCCACAACCTTTTCTCTATGAATCTCTCCCTTATAGACACTTTCCCCGTCAATTAAAAATTCAATTCAAATCTCGTCACACCTTCCTTGTACCATTTTCAAAGAGAAATCTTTCAAATCTTTGAAATATCCATCCAAATCCCTTCAAAAATGTGCATATCAGTCCTTTCTAAAATTAAAAATCCCTTGATATGATAAGCATCTCCATATCTCCACGGATGTGCAAATTTGTCATTTTCAAATAAAAAAATGTCTCTCTTGATTTGATATGCAATCTAGATATCAAATAAAAAGATCTCTTTATAAAATATGTACTACTCCATTTCACATGTTCTTATATCGTTGACATTTTTTTAATTTCTCACTTACCCAAATTATTTTTGCAATCTTATCTTTTGGTCAAAGACTTAAATTTATTTATGGGTATGCCTCTTTACCACCCAGTCTTTTTATATATATATATATATAATACTATTATCTTTTTAATATTTAAAAGGTAATAAAAAAATTATTCATCACCAAAAAAACATTCATACCACTGCCATGTGGGTCTTGTCCTTTGCCTAGGCTCCCTAACATTATGACTTGCCTTTACTCACATGCCTCTTTACAGTTTTTTGTTTTTTGTATGACATGTTGTAAGTGTACGCATAGGCGCTTAGGATCCCTTTATTCGCACGCCTCTACATGTCTTCTTTTCAAACATATAAAAATTCTTAAAACGTTCCTTTCCCTTTTTTTCAAGGCGCCTATCTTGTAGGCAAAACTTGTCCTATCGCCTTTTGCACATGGCACGTACCCCTTTTTCATATTTCTTCATTTTCTTTATGATATGAATAATTTTGTTTACATGAGCGCCTACTTGTTTCTCTCTTCCTTTTGTTTTTTCTAATAAGGGGCAAGACATATATTTTGTCATTTCTATGCAGGGTCCACTCAACACATATTTATTTATTTTTTAATTATAAATTTTGGGTGGCCCTCTTAACATTACATGCATACGTTTTTTTTCCTCTATGTCATGATCTTGCTTCCAAGGATCAAGGATGTGGGGGTACTCAAAACATTTAATTGTTAAGATATCTTTTCAAAATCATGTAATTTACATTTTGGACATGGGGTTTGGATTAGTTGTAAATTAGATGTCGCAACATTTTTTACAAATACATCATTTGAGAAAAAGATTGATCAAGCCTTCATTAAGTTTCTCACCTACTCCAACACAACTTTCTTGTTTCTTTAACAATATGCATATCATCTATGATTAACATCCTTCACACAACCAAATCGAACACAAATGATCTATAAGCATAAAGAAAATGAAAAGAGTATTACACTAGCAACTTAATTTAGTTTTAAAAAATCATAGAATTTTTAAATTACCTTTCTTATTCATGGTGCATTCTCGTTAATTACAAAGGTATTTGTGATTCAAAACAGTTATCTCAGATTGGCTATCAATTGGGCTCAAATTTAAACCAAGATAGGACAAAAGGAAATGCACATGGTCTAGCAAAAATGTTGCAAGCATGAAGGTTAGAAAAAGAGGGCCCAATGTTTTGATGAAACATTGGGTGTGTAGCACAAGTAGCAATAGTAGTATACAAATGGACCTTTCATGTGCCACTGTCCATTTACATGGAGAAGAAATTTAATTATGTAGAGAGAAAAAGATGATGCATGTACTAGAAGACCCTAAGAAGGTAACTAATGAATTACTCTACATGGATAATGGGTTAGATCATTTCATTCGTTATTGTGATGATAATGTTGTCATCCATGTTGATCGTATATCTTGTCCTCAACCTTCATGTTTTGAACCATTTCATTTGTGGACCAATTCTTTTATGGAGCTTGTTCCAAAGATGGGTATAGTGCAAGTGTTATCCTTGTTTCTCCAAATAATGTTAACTTTGATTTTCATTTAAGTTAGCTTTTGCATGCACTAATAACACTGTAAAGTATGAAGATTTGATTTTAGGGCTAAATATAGCATTGAGACATGGTATCAAATGCTCAAAGGTGTATGGAGATTCTAAGTTGATTGTATCCAAGTAAGAGGAGTGTATGTAGAAAAATACAAAAGGCTTAAATTGTATAAGATGCAATTTGGGATACTCTTCATATGTTTGATGATTTTGGTGTTGATTGGATTGAGAGATCAAATAATATTACAACTAATACACTTCTTGTTTTTGGCATGCAAGTTTGATGTTTGTTGGGTGTCTCCCCATTAGGCTTATAGTGTTGAAATTCGTCCAAGGTCAACCATAGCTATAACATTTACAGTTGGTAGGACTTTGATCATGACTAATATATCTATAAGTTCCTCAATTGGATAGATGAATTTGACAAACAAGTGATAAATTGGGAACCAATGATGGAATCTCATGATGGCAAAGAAATGTTATTTAGGGTAGATGTAATTCAACTCAAGGCAAGTACCTTACTCAGGGGGTTGGTTGCACTTGAAAGGGATTTTGATGGGGTTGAATACTATAAAACTCGGAGTAATTTAATGGATGAGGTTGATGTGTAAGGTGCAAACTTTGGCACTAATTAGTCTCCCAAGATTATCTACATTGGGAAGAGGTTGAAACTATTGGGATTTTCAATCTCAAATCTAATTTTCTCAATTGATGAGATACAAGGCTTTACCTATTACAAAATAGAAATCTAAAAAATTGTATGCAAATCTAAAATTGAATTTACTTAGTCTTTGAAATACCATGAAGAGATTTAATGGATTTAAACCAACAAATAATAAAAACTCAACAAACACAATTATTCATCACATAACATAGAAATTACCATGGATAAATGCTTGCAAGAACAAAATCCACAAAAAAGAGAGGGCAATCTTGTATTAACTTTAAAAATAAGATTACAATACAACCATACTTCATAATCTCCTCATTGCCTCCAATCTAGCAACACATTTGTGTACCTATGAACAATCTCAACACATCTCCTCAATCCTACAGTTGTAACCTCCTCTTTGAGTTTTCTACTCAACATTATTCTTTCTTTTCCATTTCTTGCTCAAATCCCCACACAATATGCTTTTATTTAATATACATTACAAGCATTATTGATGAGTACATGGATAATTATTCCCAACTTTGGAAATCTAATGCCCACCTTTGGGAATCTCTCAAATAGGCCAAAAATAGCATCAAGTAAAACCTCTTACAAGTTGTCATAATTTTCTATCAATAGATGGTCCCAAAATTAATTGATTCCTTACAACATGTAAGAGACTAATAATAGATGCTCTTACACCATGTCATAAGCCAATAATAGACTTGGGAGTCCCACTTTTACCTATTACCTTCCCAAGGTAAAACTCACATTATTATTGTTACTATTTACCATAGATTGTTATTGTTACTATAATAGAATAAATACCATAGTAAATGATACATTGTTACTATTAGCAGTACCAGTAATTAAATAATAACCATTTTCAGTTGAACCTTTATCCCTTATGAATAAATTTACAAAATTAACACCCTATCTCCAAGGATGTTGAAACCCTCTAGGAACATTGGAACTTACAAGAATAGTGGAAACCATATTGTAGAATTTACAAGGTTGATGGCACGTTAAACCCAATATTCTCCCACTTGACATCATATATTGTAAATCCATAAGAATAATTAACAAGGGAAAAACATCCCTTAGTCAACCATGTACCATTGATTCTTCAACATTCTTTTATGCTCCAACAAGATACTTGCAATAGAAACCAAGATAACCACCATCTCAAGCAAGAACTTCTCACACTATGTCACCCATGATAGGACAAGGAACAAGCCAAGGTGAAACATATCAACTTTCACTAAAACTTGCACCAATCTATACATGAACACAAGCATCAAAATCAAATGATAACAAATGAGTTCGAGTGTCTTCCACACTTATACCATCTAGAATAGCAACCACAACAAGTTTCTATCTCATCCAAACTATCCATACCTTAAACCAAGTCAAGCAAACCATTATAGGTAGAAATTCATGCTATCAACCAACCCATATCTGCAAACAAGTCCTTGTATATCCACCATCTTGCTAAAGAAGACTCCAAGGTAACAACACACATAGACATGTGACAAAAAAACTTTGAAGTAACTCACTGTAGTAACATGAAACTAGTTCAAGAGAGTGGTCATTGTCATACAAAACATGTATGCCTTCCACAACTCCCACTGCATGAGTAATGTCAAATCTAAAAACAAGATCAAAGCATTAACAAGTCCTCTTATAACACTTCACATAGAGGATGTGGCTAACTCCTCTATCACATAGTGTCAAAGAAACATACAATCATATGCAAAATACATCTCTCATTACCAATCCAAATAACTCTCCCAAGTCCTCCAAACTAATGAATAAAGAGATCAAGGAGCTACCAAAATTGTTGGGAATTAAGGTGTCTCAACCTTGGTAATTCTTTGCATTTATTATTTGTAATGTATTTATTTATTTAGCCTATGTTGTAATTTTGTTGCACATCTTATTTTGTCATTTAGTATGAAGTGGAACAGTAAGTTATCGCTCCACTTGTAAGATGACTGGGATGGTCAACTCACTCCATGTGGAGATAGGCATCCCCTTTGTTTGGTAGAGGTTTTCTGCCATGTGTCAGCATCTTGACTAGTGTGTAAGGGAATATTGACCAAAACGGTCATGACAGATTCCTATGACAAATCTATGATGCGTAAGAGTCGTAAATGGAAGATCTATGATAGGTAAAGACATGTGTCACAAGGCATATTGGAAGAAGGCATCTTTGGGCACCCCAAGGAGGATTATGACATGTTGTAAGAGAATATGCTATTTATAGCCTATGTATGATAGATTCTCTTACAACTGTAAGAAATGACAGCTCTGACGAATTCTATGACGATTGTAAGTGTCGTAAGAGTATCTGTCATTGCCCAACTTGGGAATAGGCGACCTCTTTGGGATGGGGTGACTTGAAAAGTGTCATAAACATCCTACAGTGTTGGACAAGTGTCCATAGGCGTGGGTTTTGGGCCATGAGGCCATGTTGGATGCCCATCTCAAGATAGAGCCATTTTTACCTTGTATTTTCTATATAAACAGGGGCTTTGGAGAGGAGATGTATTATGTGATTGACAGGTACTGCTATGCTGCTAGTTTGTCTCCAGATACGAGTGCCGAAGACTCCTGAGAGCTTGCATTGCAAGTGTATTGTAAACCATTTCAGTTTTGATAATACATTGTGTAGGTTTTGGAGTGTGGGGTTTTTCACTCGATAAGGGTTTTCCCCACGCATATCCTGTGTCTCTCTCTTCTGTCTCATTTCTGTGTGTATGTGTATTGGTGCAATATCTACATTGTTGTGTTTAACATCTATAATTGTAAGAATTAAAAAAAATTTCCACTCTTCTCTCCTCTTTAGATTAGTGTAGGAAGCGATTTCTACACACCTAGCCTCCTTTCAGTTGGTATCAAAGCCTAGCCAGTTTTGGTTCTAGCTATTGGGTAGGGGTTTTTTGAGCTAATCTTAGGTTGACTGGGAGTCTATGCAGAGTATTATGTATCTTGTTGTAGGAAGGAGATGGAAACCACATTCAGAAGAGTAGAGGTGGAGAAGTTCAATGGCACAAATTTTGAGTTGTGGAAAATCAAGATGGAAGATCTACTTGTTGATCGTGACCTATGGGAAATTGTTGATGGAATAAAACCTATGACAATGTCACAAGCTGATTGGGACCTCAAAGATCAGAAGGCTGAGGGTCTCATAAGACTCTGTCTAGCTGACTCTGTCCTATTGAATGTCCATGAGGAGAAGACCGCAAAAGATCTTTGGAAGAAGCTGGGAGATATTTATCAGGCCAAGTCCTTGGTGAACAAGATTTTTTTGAAAAAGAAGTTGATTTCTCTGAAGATGGAAGACAGAGGATCAGTGCGGACCATATGAATGCTTTCAACATGATTGTTGCACAGTTGACATTCGTGGGTGTGAAAATGAAGGATGAGGATCGGTGTATGACCCTGCTTTGTTCTTTGCCTGATTCGTGGGATCATCTTGTCATGGCCATCGGAAGCACTACTACCACCTTCAAGATGGAAGATGTGGTGTCTTTGCTATTATCTGAAGAAATGTGAAGAAAGACATCTGAGTCAGCCAAAGAAGCTCTTGCAGTTCGTGGAAGACCCAAAGAGAAAGGGAAGAAGAAGGACAAGAAAGGTGAAAAGGGTAAATCCAAATCTCCTAGAAAGTCCAAGGCTCTCTGTTGGAACTGTGGCAAAACTGGGTATTTCCAAAAGGAATGCAAAGAGGAAAAGAAAAAGAAGAAGAAGAATGCCCCAGATTTAGATTCTAACAAGTCATAAGATGATGGTGATGGCTTCATCGCAACCCTGGCTACCCATGCATTTGATGATGTGTGGTTGATAGATTCTGGTGCATCATTCCACATGACCTCGCATCAAAGTTGGTTCACGAAGTATGAAGAGTTTGATGGTGAAAGAGTGTACCTGGGTGATGATTCTCATCTGAAAATTGTTGGTCATGGAAGAGTCTCAATCTGATTCCATGATGGACAAGTGAAGGGGATCACTAGGTTTATGCACATCCTAGGCTTGGCACGGAACCTGCTTTCTGTAAGTATGTTGAATGATGCAGGTGTGTAGGTTGTCTTTTCGAAGGATGGATGCAAGATGACTAGAGGATCTATGGTGCTTGTGAAGGGTACTCGGAGAGGTACTCTGTTTCAGCTGGAGGCATTCACTTCACAGTACAATAGTTCTTCTGACTCGAAGAAAAGAGCTACAGTCACTTCATCCCCACCATCTGAATGAGCAGTGAAGAAATTTGTTGTAACACTTTCTAATGGTAGTGCACATGCTTTGGAAGTTAAAATTCTTGCTGAAAAGACTATGTTATGGCATTTGAGATATGGCCACATTGGTGAGAAGGATCTTAGAACCCTGAAAAATAGAAAACCTCGTTGAGGGGTTAAATGATTGTAATCTCGAGTTCAACTTTTGCGAACATTGTGTATATGGAAAGCAAAACTGTGTTTAGTTTTACTCTAGTTCTCACAAGTATTCTGGTGTGTTGGACCTTATTCATTCTGATGTGTTTGGTCCTGTTAGTGTTCCTTCGATTTCCAAATATGTATACTTTGTATCTTTCATAGACAACTACAGTAGAAGGACATGGATTTATTTTCTCAAAAGAAAATCTGAAGTCTTTAGTCAGTTTAAAGAGTTTAAATCTTTTGCTGAAAATTAGACTAGTAAAAAGATTAAGTGCTTGAGAACTAACAACGGTGGTGAGTTTTGTTTGACAGAGTTTGATAAGTTCTGTAAAGAGCAAGGGATTGAAAGACATAAGATAACTCCATACACCCCGCAACAAAATGGAGTTGCAAAGAGGATGAACATGACATTGATGGAGAAGGCTAGGAGTATGCTTAGTGGAGCAAGCCTCAAACAAAAGTTTTGGGCTGAAGTTGTAGCCACTACTTGCTACCTAGTAAATAGGTCTCCTACATTAGCTCTTGTTGGTAAGACACCTATGGAGGTGTGGTCTAGTAAGAAGCCTTCAGTTAGACATCTTCATGTTTTTGGTTGTGAGGCATATGCACATGTGCCTAGGGAGAAACGGTCTAAATTGGAGAACAAGGCTGTTAAGTGTATTTTCATTGGCTATGGTGTCGGTGTGAAAGGATACAAGCTTTGTGATCCTGTGTTTGAAAAAGTGTTGTATAGCAGAAGTGTTATCTTTAGAGAGCTAACACCTTCTTCCATTGTTCTACAACTAGAACATACAGAAAAGAAAGAAGATGTGGTTCAGTTTCCTTCTACCCCTAAGAAGACTGAACCAACAGACCCTATGAGACTTGATGATGAGGAGAGCTCTAGCAGCTCTAAAAGCTCAGAAGAAGCAGAATCTCAACCTCAGCCATTGAGGAGGTCTACAAGAACAAGAAAGCAACCTGATAGGTTTGGTTATTCATTACTTGATTCTAGTTGTGCTTTTGCCTTACTAACACTGATGAGCCTAGAACTGTGACAGAGGCTATGGGCATGAAAGATGCAGGTTCCTAGAAGGAGGCCATGGAAGATGAGATGGCTTCTTTGGAGAAGAATAAAACATGGGACTTGGTGCCTTTGCCTGAAGGACGGAAACCAGTTGGATGCAAATGGGTGTTCAAGAAGAAATTCAGTGCAGATGGCAGTGTTGAAAAGTACAAGGCTAGATTGGTTGCGAAGGGGTACTCACAAGTGGAGGGAATTGATTATGGTGAAATTTTCTCTCCCGTTGCAAAGCTAACATCCATTCAGTTCTTTTTATCTCTTGCAGTTGCTTATGACTTAGAGGTGGAGCAGATGGATGTGAAGATAACTTTTCTTCATGTGATTTGGAGGAAGAGATTTACATGTCACAGCCAGAGCATTACATAGAGAAAGGTAAAGAAAATTTGGTTTGCAAGTTGAAGAAGTCTTTGTATGGTTTGAAGCAGTCTCCTGGGATGTGGTATATGAAATTTGACACCTTTGTGTTGTTGATTAGATTTCTGAGATCAAAATCAGATCATTGTGTGTATTACAAATTTGACAATGATCACATTCTCATTATTGCATTGTATGTTAACGATACGCTATTGATTGGGAATGGTGAGAATATGATTTCTGATTTGAAGTCTCAGTTGTCAGCACAGTTTGAGATGAAAAATCTAGGGGTAGCTAGGTACATTCTGGGAATATAAATCAGAAGAGACAGAGCTAACAAAAAACTTTGGTTAAGCTAGAGTAAGTGTTAGGTCTCAAAAACGTAGGTCGTTAACCCTAAGAGGTTGCCAGGCTCTCTTGACATTTTTGGCTAATTGACACGGGGTAAATATGGCTAAACCCCCTTCACTTCAGGCTCTGCCAGACCTAGGTGGGTAAACCTCTAATTGATAAAGCAGATAAAGAGATGATCACTACTTTGATCTAAATTAATCTAACTATTGATAATGTCACAAATTATAAAACAAATGAAAAGACAACAAGTTAATTCTAAATGATCTAAATTGTAATGCTAAAACAATAATGCAATCTAATTAAGTAAATCTAAAGTGAATTTGTATAAGTGATAATGAAAATACTAGACTAGTGCCTTATTGAATATAGAGTCAGTATGATCATGAAATAAATGACTATTTGTTTGGTAAAAATTTGAACTATCTGGCATAAAAGAATAGGTATGTAACTTGTACAACCCTGCAAGGACATAGTTAATATTCTATACTTATATATATATCCAATTGATAAAATCAAATTACCTACATTCATGTAAAAGGATTTAATCCCTGCTTGAAGGAACCTATCAGAATAATACTGCAATTGTAACAGATTTATCAAAAATTGGAGACATAATACAAACCCTAACTATATGACTCTTCTTACAGATCCATGACAATGTCTTCACAGTTCCTATGATAGATTTAAAGAATTTAATTCTGAAAGCAGAAACCAGTTAATCTTATCACACTATAACATCAAATGTGTATAGACAACTTGAAGATATACTTGATAACTCAAATTGAATAACAGAGAAAACCTTGAAAGGAGATAGTCATATAATTGAGTAAATTAAATAGATAGTTGATACCAAAATCTGCAGTTACTGCTTCATGTTCACAGACTTGACTTCATCAGAGAATGCTTGCACATGATCTACCTGAAATAAAATATATTAAAAGTGAACCAGCATTGTTGTTCAAATCTAATCTATAGTATCTCCTCTTCTATTCCATGATCTCCCCCTATAATCTAATAATTTTTTCTGGTCTTGGTCATCTCTTATAAAGAGCGGCATACAAGCTTCAGACCAGTTACAATAGTTGTGACGGTTGATAACCGAAATCAGTATTTGTTCTAATAAAATAGATTCAGGAAATTTAACACTTGCCACTAATCATCAAATGGATAACCATTTCAGGGTCAAAAAATCTTTAACTGTAGTTCTGCTTAATATCCTTTGAGGGTTTCTTTATTACTCCTAAAAAGACCAGATAAAACACAAATTAGTCTCTGATCAAATGATCAAAACAAATTTATTTAAACATATATATTTACTCAAATAATTACTTCCCTTATCAATAATTTATCAGTTGATCAAGATCCTTTCATGGGTGTCTATACAACTTAATCCTCGCTGTGTATATCCTGCAAAAAACCAATATTTCAACTGTTAGAAAAATATCTTAACCATTCGGATTTTAATGTCGTTTTAGGGTTTCTATGTCGGCAGGACCTCCTACATCGATGTAAGAACATCATTCTCTCTTGTATATCAAATACATTTCTTTCATATATATAAGCACGGCCCCAAGCTAAAATTCACAATATTTAATATGTCATTCAAATCCGGGCTTATATAAACTTGTATATGCATTGGTGATATACATAAAGTCCCGGTGTGATACATTGTATATACTAGATTTAAATTTCTCTGAATTCCGGCTTGTATGTATCAAATGCAATGTATGTTTGAAACATGCATACAAAGCGCGAAATATACAAGCATTTAACTCTTTTAAATAACCTTTCGGTTCTGCCACTTGTATATAATGCAATGTATATCGACATGTATCTAAGATACATACAAATCACAAACATACAACGAATATTTCAACTTTAATAAACCTTTGGTTCCGCGGCTTGCATGTAATGCATTGTATATTGGCAATGTATGTCAGATACATACAAAGCACAAACATACAACAAATTTTCCTTATTTCACAAATTTTTCGAGTTTGGCTATGCATATCACCTTGTATGTACCGCAATGTATGTATACCACAACATACATGCAAACATACAAAGACTTAATGTTAATTCATAATTGTTTCGGTTCCAGGAAATGCATATCACCTTGTATGTATCACAATGTATGTTGCATTCTGCCAAACATACAAACATAACATACAAGCAACGCACCCGATAGAAAATACATTTCAACTTTTAACCTCATCGGGTCCACCTTGTATGTAACAATAAAATATTAGCCAAATGCATACAAATAAACAATGCATCAACCCGATGACTCCTTTATGGGACCATACCGTGACCCGATATACAAGGGACTTTGCATATGCATCATACAATGATAGAACATACAAACCACTTTGTATATGAGAGACTTTGTATATACAAACGACTTTGTATATACAAACATAAACCCATACCATAATGTATTTTACCAAAAACACACATAACTTGCAAAATACAGGGAATTTTAAGATGGTTCAAAAAGTAACCCCTATTCATTTTCGACAAGGAATTCACCCATATTCAGCTCTGGTACTTAATGCCATTTTTCCTTTATTTATGGTTCATCTTTAATGAGCACTTCAACCATGTTATATTAAGTCTTTAGGAATCAGCATAGATCAAATCCAAATATTTCTATCAAATCAATTGTTAATTTCTACTTGAAAATAACTATGGATCTTTCCATATATGCTCACATACTGAAATCTTTGGATGATTGAAACTTAATATTTGCCAAAAAGTAGCTTGGGAATTTCAGTCCCAACAGTGGCTGTTTCTGGGGATGTATGCCCCTTATGGGCATAGCAAGATCCCAGATTTCTGGAGGAGCAGACCGATGCCTTCTTTATTTGACGACAGGTGAACTATGAATGGTGATGGAGATCCTGGGTTATTTCTTTATGAAAAACTTTTATTTCTTGATAAGAGAGCTCTTTAAGCAAGTTATTTGACTCTTCTAAACTACAGTGCATGGAGAAGACCATTTAGAGAGTTTAACTAGAATTGTCTACGCACTAGCAATTCTTTTCCCTCGAGTTCTTTTTAAGAGAAAAAATGTTTCAAAAACTACCCATGTACTGGCAGTTCTTACTCCTCACCAGACATTTTCTGTACATAATATGAGTCCTCCCCTGCCTTACCATTGACGGCAAAAGTTTCAATCCACAAGGCATCAAATTTTCCATGCTTCCCCTTTTCTTGATTTCTAACATTCCAAATAAAGCACTATGTCACCTACCTCAAATTTTTTGAATGTTGCTTTTTTGTCATATAGGTACTTCATCTGCATTTGCATTTTTTTATTCTACTGTATTGCTTGCTCCCTCATTTCATTTAATTCCATTAGCTGTTCTAGCCTTTCCTCCATCGGTTTTGGGACATCCCAATCCTCTTGGAGGATAAACTTACACACTGGCAGCAGGTTGTGTATCGAGAGTCTGGCATGAGTTCCATATACTAACTCAAATGGTGATTTGCCAATGGCTTTCTTCACTGTAATCCTATCAGCCCATAATGCCAATCTCAACTTAGAATCCCAGGCTTTCTTGTTTTTGTCCAACATTCTTTTTACAATCTTCAAAATACTCTTATTGCTTGACTCAGCCTGCCCATTACCTTGTGGGTGGTAGGGAGAAGAATATGAGATTGTAATGCCATAAGATTTACAAAAAAATTTAAACTCATCCAATCTAAAACACATTCCATTGTCAGTTATAAGCCTCGAAGGCACCCCAAATCTAGTTAAAATGTTTTCCAATATGAAGTTGATCACAACCTTGTTGGTTGCTTGTTTAGTGGGCACTACTTCTACCCATTTTGTGAAATAGTCGGTGGCCACCAATATCCATCTATGGCTGCTACTTGATTTTTCCATAATTTCTCTTATAAAGTCAATTCCCCATTGGTGAAATGGGGCATCAACTTGCATAGGTCTCAAGGGTAATGCCCCTTGATATTTTATCTTTCTTGAGAATCTTTGACATGCCTCACACTTCTTGGTAAAACTATAGGCATCATTGAAAACCTTGGGCCAATAGTATCCAGCCCTTAATATCTTGTGTGTTGTGGTTTTAGCTAAGAAATGGCCACCACAGACTCCCTGATGCATCTTTTTTAAGGCAAATTTTGCTTGCTCTTCATCTAAATAGGATAATAAGATACCATCTTTGTTTTTCCAGTAAAGATCTCCCTCTATAAGCACATATTTTGAAGCATGTAATTTTAGAGTTCTTTTCTTATTATCATCAAATCCATTAGGGCATTTCATGTGCTTGAGGTAATACACTATGTCAGTTCACCAAGGAGTTTTCTCAATACTTGTTATCATGTCCTCTTCATTTTCAATATTACATAATTGGGCAGCCTCAAGGTTTGTTTCAGTCATCAGTTTTGCTAACCCTTGTCCCCTTACTAGTTTTGTGATTTGAATTTCTATATCAAATTCTTGAAGTCGATTTATCCACCTACATCTCTTCCCAGTTACTTCACTCTACATGAACACATCTTTGACTGCTGCATTTGGTACATAAGCTATCACCTTAGCCCCAACCAAGTAAGGTCTAAATGCCTTGACATCTTTCACCAATGCATAAGCTTGTTTTTCTGTGATATCATAGTTAAGTTCTGCATGTTGGAGTGATTTACTGAAAAAAGAAACAGGCTGCTCATAACCCTCGTTATTCTTTTGTAACATAACTGCTACTACTGTATGAAAAGATGCAAAGGAAAAGATCTAGAAAGGTTTACTAAAATTGGGAGACTTTAGCACTAGAGCTTCTTTAATTGCTCTTTTTATGGATGCAAAAGCTTCTATGCATTCATCTATCCAATTGACCTTTGCATTTTTCTTCAACATTCTAGATATAGGGTTAATTATTTCTGCAAAGTTCGGTATAAACCTTCTTACAAAGTTTATTTGTCCAAAGAATGATTGTATAGCCTTGACTGTCTTTGGGATAGGAACTTTGTCTATTGCATCTATTCTCTCAGGATCGATTCTAACTCCATCTTTGGATAATATATGCCCAAGTAATTTCCCCTCTGAAACTGCAAATTTGCATTTTTTGGGGTTCAAGGAAACACCATATTCTAATGCTCTGATAAATATCTTCTCAAGGTGATTTACATGATCCTCAGCCTTTTTCGAGTATGTAGTAAGGTCATCCTGATATACAGCCATGATATCATTTATTAGACCTGAAAAAGCAACATCCATTGCTCATTGGAATGTGGCTCCAGCATTTGTAAGGCCAAATGGCATTCTTACGTATACAGAAGTTCCCCATGGGGTTGTAAAGGCTGTTTTGTATTGTTTAGATTCTTTAACCTTTACTTGGTTGTATCCGGAGAACCCATCCATCATGGATAATAACTCACAACCAGTAACTCTCTGCAGTAAAGTTTCCATATTGGGTAACGGATAATTATCTTTTAAGGAAGAAATATTTAAATTTCTAAAGTCGACACAAAGTCTGATATCTCCAATCTTCTTCCTAACAGGAACTAAATTCGAGACCCAGGATGAATGCCTAATAGGTTTAATTATACCAGCTTCCCTGAGTTTTATAAGTTCCTCGTGCATTTTAGGTTCTAACACAGGGTTGATGGGTCTTTGTTTTTGTCTATAGGGCTTAGCATCAAATTTAAGTGAAATTTCGTGTTGGAACAAATCTTCCCTATATGCTTTAAGATCATCATAAGACCAGACAAACACATGTTTATATTTTCTCAATAATGTAATTAACATGCTTCTGATTGCAGGGGTTATTTTCTTTCCAATGTAGACCTTTTTAGGTGAATATTCAGTTCCCAAATTTATTTCTTCCACATCATCCTCCTTATTGTTACTTCTTTGGTAATGGATCGATCATTTGCATCAAAAACTCTTTCAAACGCTACTAAGCCCTTTGGAATTTTATTTGTTTTAAGCTGGACAATCTCTTTCCCAAATAAAGTCTCTTTACCATCATTCTTCTCAACAAAAGCATTAAGATCAATCTCTTGATTCTCATATTGATCTATACAGTGCAAAAATTTGAGTAAATCAGCATCATTATCAAAAACCTGCCAATTATATATGTTGTCTAGGATAGTTGGTCTAGTTTTGAGCTCAACTTCTGAAATACCTATCAAGGTAATGTCATCCCTCTTCAAAGCTATGTTTGCAAGGAAGTCAGCCATTATATTTTTTGACCTATCTATCCAACTTATTGAAAAAGCATCAAACAATTCTATATCGTCCAGGACTGCATTTTTGTATTGTTTCAGTCTTTTTTTTTTGAGGAATATTTACTTTTGACTTGTGAAATAATCAATTCAGAATCTCCATACACTACTAACAATTTGATTTTGTGCTTTCTAGCAATATTTAGCCCAATTAAAAGTGCTTCATATTCAGCTATGTTATTTGTGCACTCAAAATTTAAAGAAAAAGAATATTTGAATGTTTTTCTTGACGGTGATATAAACAACACCTTGGCTCCATTTCCTGCCTTACTACATGCGCCATCAAAATACATGGTCCATACTTCATTTTCATCAATTTTGGCTTCGTAGTAAATTTGGTCTATATTATGCAATTTAGACTGTTCTTCCACCCTGAATGTACTAAAGTCTGTGTCACAGAAACAAATCATTTGATTTGGATTAATTTTCTCTATAATGTCTTCATACCTTGGCTCCCTATAGAGTTTAACTGCCTGTGTTCCCAATGGGATAGTATTATAAGATAAATCTAATTGCACACTTCCCCCTACCATGGCAGTCCATTGTCTAGATAACAACATTCCATAGTTAGGTGGGATATCTACCACAGTGATGTCAATTTTATAAGAGGCTTCAGGATGAGATGCTAATTTTATCTCAACATCTTTCATGATTCCAACAATAGGGACAGATCTGTTATCCATTGCATAACATTTACCGAATGTAGTATCCACCCACATTCCTAACTCTTTCATAACAACCATGGGCATTTTGTTTACTGCTGCTCCTGAATCAAGCATACAATTCCTGACTAATTTGTTGCTTATCAGCAAGGTAATATAGAATGGATCTATTTGAGATGGATTTTTCATTAATGTTTCACCCAGGTATACCTCAGGTATTTTGATAAATTCTTGTTGCATATTTATTTTAGGACTATCTTGTTCGGGTTTTTTGTCTGATACATTTGATATCATCTTCACCATTATATTTTTATATTTTTCCACCATCATTTCTAGAAATGGCACAGATATTTTCATTTGAGAAACAACTTGAGCAATATCAAATGAGAGATTTATGTTTAGTTCCGACCTATCAACTTTTGTTTGCCCCTTTTCCTCAGTTTTTGTGATGTCCTTCTTTTTGTTCTGTGTGTCAACAGGAGGTATATCATGAGGTGTTTTCTCAACTTTACTTTTATCATTTTTATCAGAAGTCTAATTTTTTATAAATATACTTCTGGGAGTTCCTTGTTCAACATTTATTGTTCTGTTTCTTAGATTATAGCTATTTTTGGCTTGTGCTTCCGCAACTAATGTTAAGGCTCTTTTGTCTTCCTCAGAGGGTTTTCGCCAATTATAACTTTGTGCTGCATTGAGGTCATATCCACAATTTCCTAAGTCTTCTTCATGGTCAGAAAATACTTCTTGTTCTCCTATGTTCACATTGTATTTTTGTGCTCCTATATCATATTCATACCCTACATCCTCGTCGGATGAATAATCTTCTTCAATAGTGAAAGGTGTGACACCCAACATATTTATAGTGTGATGATCCATCTTAGGGTTATATGATATCTTATCTTTTTGTATTGATTGTGCTACCACACAATAATTAGGAGAGTGTGGTAAATTACAGGGTGTACACCATGGATTATTTTCTATCACATGGACTCCACTTTTCTTCAAAGGGTCAGGGGTGTCTTTTCCATAGTTATGTCTCCTATTAGTATCCACGGGCTTTCCATCTTTCCAGTTCTTATGATATGGCATATCATGGAGTCTTGGTCTTTCATTCTTATGTGAGTATTCTTGTTTGTTTGCAGGAGGATTAGGATTTTGAGGAACTCTTATATTGTCTCTTTTTCCGATCATCCCAGCAGCCTTTTTATTGTTTTCAATAGTGAGAGCCATTTTTTGTGCTTCTGCCAAGGTTCTAGGACTTTTGCCCCTAAGTTCATAACCTGTCTTTGGGTCAAATGCTTTCAAGTATATGCTAAGGGCTGCTTGGTTGTTCAATTTGGATTCTTGTGGGACCTTGTTATACAGTTTAGTGAATCTCAAATTAAAATCATACACCTGTTCATTTTGATACTTTTGAATAGTTATTAGTTCATGAAGAGCAAATTCTGGAGCACATTGATTTCCAAATTGTTCTAAAAATTGATCATGGAAGTCTTTCAAGGAATATATTGAAGTGTCTAGTAAGCCATTTACCCAGTCTCTTGCTTCATTAGTAAGAGATATCATAAACAGTTTCATTTTTATATCTTCATATTCATTACCAATGTCCTGTATAAAAGCATTGAATCGTTTGATATGTTCTTCAGCAGTCAATTCAGTGCTTCCTGTAAACTTAGGCACATTGTTCCTCTAACTATTATCCATGGGATAAGGCTATAGCTAATATCCAGTCAAATCAAATTGTTTGGCCATACTCGTAGGATTAGGAGGTGATATATTTGGGTATGGCGGATAATATTGGTATCCAAATGGAGGTTGTGGATACATATTGGGTTGGGCATATTGCTGATGATACATATTCTATTGTGGGGGAGGTCGCGGTTGTTGATTAAGTCTATGCCCTGGCAGTGGGTGCTGTTGGTGAAAATTCCCAGTATTTATAGGTGGAGGTCTTTGCATTTGCCTATTTTGTAGAGGAGGATTATTGTATGTATTATGGGGTGCCCTAATGTTTCCAACAGCGGTAGTACTCTGAGGCATTCCATGCAGATTGATATTGTTATTGTTTCTATGTGGGGGCATAAACTTAGTTGAATTTCGCGCCTGAAGATCGAAAAGGGCCATATGTCTATTGATTTCTTCAACTCTTTATGTCATTTGTTGTCTATTTTTAAGTCTTTGTTCTTGATGTTCTAAATGTATAGCAAGTTCATGGTCAATCATACAGTCATAGTCTATGATAGCTTGATCACTTGTATGTTCATGATTTTCTTCACCCTAATTTTCTATCTCATTGGTCCTTTGTGGCTGTACTTCCTGATTGAAAATATCATTATGATTATCTGTTGGTGTCTTGGGATTATCACCTTCAGCATGGAATGGGGAAGTATATATTGTATAATTTTGGCTGAGAGGACTTGTATTCTCTGGAGGGATTTGGTTATTATTACTATGACACTGACTTGATATCCCAGTCTTCTTAGTAGGAGCCCTTAAAGGTGGGGATGATTGTAGTTTTTTACCATCAGCTTTAGATCTCCTACCATCCATTATGACACTTTTATCAAAAAATTGATTTGAGTTTTGTGTAGAGTCGCCACCTCTATGCAGAGGACTAATCAATTTTCTAGGTTTTTTCTTTCCGCCAGCAGAGTTATGCTTTTTAATTCTCTGACTCTAATAACATGGTCTACCACCAGTTTTCTCTAAGTCTCCCCAGTAGAGTCGCTAATTCTGTTAGGTCTCAAAAACGCAGGTCGTTAACCCTAAGAGGTTGCCAGGCTCTCTTAACATTTTTGGCTAACTAACACGGGGTAAATATGGCTAAACCCCCTTCACTTCAGGCTCTGCCAGACCTAGGCGGGTAAACCTCTAATTAATAAAGCAGATAAAGAGATGATCACTACTTTGATCTGAATTAATCTAACTATTGATAATGGCACAAATTATAAAATAGATGAAAAGATAGCAAGTTAATTCTAAATGATCTAAATTGTAATGCTAAAACAATAATGCAATCTAATTAAGTAAATCTAAAGTGAATTTGTATAAGTGATAATGAAAATACTAGACCAGTGCCTTATTGCATATAGAGTCAGTATGATCATGAAATAAATGATTGTTTGTTTGGTAAAAACTCGAACTATCTGGCATAAAAGAATAGGTATGTAACTTGTACAACCCTGCAAGGAAATATTTAATATTCCATACTTATATATATCCAATTGATAAAATCAAATTACCTACATTCATGTAAAAGGATTTAATCCCTGCTTGAAGGAACCTATCAGAATAATACTGCAATTGTAATAGATTTATCAAAAAACTAGAGATAGAATACAAACACTAACTATATGACTCTTCTTACAGATCCATGACAATGTCTTCACAGTTACTATGATAGATTTAAAGGATTTAATTCTGAAAGAAGAAACCAGTTAATCTTATCACACTATAACAGCAAATGTGTATAGACAACTTGAATATATACTTGATAACTCAAATTGAATAACAGAGAAAACCTTGAAAGGAGATAGTCATATAATTGAATAAATTAAATAGATAGTTGATACCGAAATCTGTAGTTACTGCTTCACGTTCACAGACTTGACTTCATCAGAGAATGCTTGCACATGATCTACCTGAAATAAAATATATTAAAAGTGAACCAGCATTGCTGTTCAAATCTAATCTATAGTATCTCCTCTTCTATTCCATGATCTCCCCCTATAATCTAATAATTTTTTCTGGTCTTGGTCATCTCTTATAAAGAGCGGCATACAAGCTTCAGACTAGTTACAATAGTTGTGATGGTTGATAACCAAAATCAGTATTTGTTCTAATAAAACAGATTCGGGAAATTTAATACTCGCCACTAATCATCAAATGGATAACCATTTCAGGGTCAAAAAATCTTTAACTGTAGTTCTGCTTAGTATCCTTCGAGGGTTTCTTTATTACTCCTAAAAAGACCAGATAAAACACAAATTAGTCTATGATCAAATGATCAAAACAAATTTATTTAAACATATATATTTACTCAAATAATTACTTCCCTTATCGATAATTTATCAGTTGCTCAAGATCCTTTCGTGGGTGTTTATACAACTTAATCCCCACTGTGTATATCCTACAAAAAACTAATATTTCAACTGTTAGAAAAATATCTTAACCATTCAGATTTTAATGTCATTTTAGGGTTTCTATGTCAGCAGACCTCCTACATCGCTGTAAGAACATCATTCTCTCTTGTATATCGAATACATTTCTTTCATATACAAGTGCGGCCACAAGCTAAAATTCACAATATTTAATATGTCATTCAAATCCGGGCTTATATAAACTTGTATATGTATTGGTGATATACATAAAGTCCCAGTGTGATACATTGTATATACTAGATTTAGATTTCTTTGAATTCTGGGTTGTATGTATCAAATGCAATGTATGTTCGAAACATGCATACAAAGCGTGGAATATACAAGAATTTAACTCTTTTAAATAACCTTTCGGTTCCAACACTTGTATATAATGCAATGTATATCGACATGAATCTAAGATACATACAAAGCACAAACATACAACGAATGTTTCAACTTTAATAAACCTTTGGTTCTGTGGCTTGCATGTAATGCATTGTATATTGGCAATGTATGTCAGATACATACAAAGCATAAACATACAATGAATTTTCCTTATTTCACAAATTTTTTGAGTCCCGCTATGCATATCGCCTTGTATGTACTACAATGTATGTATACCACAACATACATGCAAACATACAAAGACTTAACATTAATTCATAATTGTTTCAGTTCCAAGCAATGCATATCGCCTTGTATGTATCGCAATGTATGTTGCGTTCTGCCAAACATACAAACATAACATACAAGCAACGGACCCGACAGAAAATACATTTCAACTTTTAACCTCGTTAGGTCCACCTTGTATGTAACAATAAAACATTATCCAAATGCATACAAATAAACAATGCATCAACCTGATGACTCCTTTATGCGACCATACAGTGACCCGATATACAAGGGACTTTGCATATGCATCATACAATGACAGAACATACAAACCACTTTGTATATGAGAGACTTTGTATATACAAACATACAAACCCATACCACAATGTATTTTACCAAAAACACACATAACTTGCAAAATACAGGGAATTTTAAGATGGTTCAAAAAGTAACCCCTATTCATTTTTGACAAGGAATTCACCCATATTCAACTCTAGTACTTAATGGCATTTTTCCTTTATTTACGGTTCATCTTTAATGAGCACTTCAACCATGTTATATTAAGTCTTTAGGAATCAACATAGATCAAATCCAAATATTTCTATCAACTCAATTGTTAATTTCTGCTTGAAAATAACTGTGGATCTTTCCATATATGCTCACATACTAAAATCTTTGGATGATTGAAACTTAATATTTGCCAAAAAGTAGCTTGGGAATTTCAGTCCCAATAGTGAGTATGTGAAGACCGTGTTGGATATGTTCAGCATGGCAAATTGTAGACCATTGTGTCTTCCTATTTCATTGGGGACAAAGTTGTCTATTAGTGATTGTCCAATATCTTCTAGTGAGGTGGAGGACATGAGCAAGGTACCTTATGCTAGTGTTGTTGGTAGTTTGATGTATGCTATGGTCTGCATAAGACTAGACATTGCCCAAGCAGTGGAAGTCCTTAGTCAATTTATGGCTAAACTTGGACGGGTACATTGGGATGCAGTTAAGCGAGTGTTCAGATATTTGAGGGGTACTTTCGAGTATTCTATATGCTATCATGGTAATGCTACAAGACCTCCGCATTCAGTTTGTATTCATGGATTCATGGATTCTGATTGGGCAGGTGACATTGACAGTAGGAGATCCACTAGTGCCTGTGTTCACTATGTTCAGTGGTGCAATTAGTTGGATCAGTAAGCGACAACCTGTGGTTGTTTTGTCCATGACAGAAGCTGAGTATATGGAAGCAACTCATGCTTGTAAGGAAGCCATTTGGATTAAGAGATTGTGTTCAGATATTGGTGTTGATGCAGGATAGATTATGATTTGTTGTGATCGTCAGAGTGCGATTTGCCTAGCAAAGAATCCAACTTTCCATGCTAGAACAAAGCATATTGATGTACAATTTCACTTCATATGAGACATGATAGAGGATGGGAAGGTGAATTTGGAGAAGATAGATACCTTAAAGAATGTTGCAGATGCATTAATGAAACCAGTGGGCATAGAGAGGTTCAGATGGTGTTCAGAGTCTATCGGCCTCTCGGCCTATAGCAGTTAAATCTTGTTATTTCTATTGGCTCTTACAAGGTGTTCAACAAGTGGGAGAATGTTGAGAATTAAGGTGTCTCAACCTTGGTAATTCCTTGCATTTATTATTTGTAATGTATTTATTTACTTAGCATATGTTGTAATTTTGTTGCACATCCTATTTTGTCATTTAGTGTGAAGTGGCACGATAAGTTGTCACTCCACTTGTAAGATGACTTGGATGGTCAACTCACTCCATGTGGAGATAGGCATCCCCTTTGTGTGGTAGATTTTTTCTACCATGTGTCAGCATCTTGACTAGTGTGTAAGGGAATATTGACCGAAACAATCATGACAGATTCCTATGACAAATCTATGACGCGTAAGAGTCGTAAATGGAAGATTCTATGACAGGTAAAGACATGTGTCACAAGGCATCTTCGAAGAAGGCATCTTTGGGCACCCCAAGGAGGGTTATGACATGTAAGAGAATATGCTATTTATAGCTTGTGTATGACAAATTCTCTTACAGCTATAAGATATGATAGCTATGACATATTCTATGATGGTTGTAAGTGTCGTAAGAGTATCTGTCATTGCCCAACTTGGGAATAGGTGACCTCTTTGGGATGGGGTGACTTGACAAGTGTCATGAACATCCTACAGTGTTGGACAAGTGTCCATAGGCATGGGTTTTGGGCCATGAGGCCATGCTGGATGCCCATCTCAAGATAGAGCTATTTTTACCTTGTATTTTCTATATAAACAGGTACTTTGGAGAGGAGATGTATTATGTGATTGAAAGGTACTGTTATGCTATCAGTTTGTCTCCAGATATGAGTGTCAAAGACTCCTGAGAGCTTGCATTGCAAGTGTATTGTAAACCATTTTAGTTTTGATAATACATTGTGCAGGTTTTGGAGTGTGGGGTTTTTCACCCGATAAGGATTTTCCCCACGTATATCTTGTGTCTCTCTCTTCTCTCTCATTTCTGTGTGTGTGTATTGCTACAATATCTCCATTGTTGTGTTTAACATTCTGTAATTGTAAGGATTAAAACAAATTTGTAGTCTTCTCTCCTCTTTAGATTAGTGTAGGAAGTGATTTTCGCACACCTAGCTTCCTTTCAAAAATGTTGCCAAAAAAAAATAATGAAGTACAAACAACAACACTTGACTCCATATAAAACCTCAACTCCATAAACATAAAAAACTTCAATAAGAAGACAACATACTAGGAAAGAGAAAACCTTCAAATCAAACCATGTCCTTCTACCACACTAACATGTGCCAAACTATGTACAATAAGATCTCCTTCAACACTCCCAAAATGAAAGGATATCAACATCTGACATTCAAATTATGATGAAAACATGGCAGCAATAGATGTAAACCTTTAACAGAAAGTAGATCAAACTAGCCAAACATTCCCACAACATAAGGGAATATGTCCAAATCCACTAACCATTTCCTATACCTCTCCTAACAAATCCATAGAACTAACCCAAGCTCAAGATCACAAGAAGAACAATGGAAATACATAAAACCATGCATCTACTTCTCAACAAACCCTCAAAACTCACCATTCAAGACTAATGCACAAGATGTTGGAATAATGTGCCATTAACCTTGTAAACTCCAATATTGTATTTATCCCATTTATTATTTGTTATTTGTAATTACCCATAAGGGAATGAGGTAGTCTCATTGAGAGTGGTTATTTTAGAGTTACCGGTGGGAGTTATAGAGTGATATTTACTGTTGGCAAATGTAAAACTCATGAGTAAATGAGTGTAGGTGTTCCCCTTGGAAAATCTACTATTTTTGGCATGTATGACAACTTGTCATAATGTGGTGTAAGTGGATTTATGGCAACTGCAAGTTGTCATAAGATTCCATGCATGTATGACGCATGTGATAACCATTATTAGTCGTGGTTGCTATTATTAGACCCAGGTGCCCATATTGAGAAGATTCTTTATTAGTGGTATCTGTGATAGTTATGACATGTCATAAGATGATTTTACATCCTATTCTTGGATCTGGGCACCCAACCTTGCATGGGCAAGTTATTGCCACTTGGTGGATGCATGTATGACACCATTTAATGCTTGCATGTGGGGTTGTTGGAGGAGAGAGAAAGTGGATGCCCAAATTGGAGGGAAAACTCCTCTATAAATATTTTCCATTGTATTTGTTGTTGCATGTGAGATTTTAGATACTCATGTGCTGTCAGAATGCTATCAAGTTGAAGACTGGTGGAGAGAGTTGTTGAGTGATTGTATTGTACAAATCTTTACAGATTAATACAATCTTTTGCCTCTTTCTTGGTGGATTTTTTTACCCGCAAGGGTTTTCTCCATGTAAACACTGTGTTGTGTGTTTAGTTTTCTATTTTGATGTTTCTGGGTTTACTTATTTTCATTTGCATGTTACAATCTCCATTGGTAATACACAATTAAGATTGCAGAAATCATATTTGAATCAGATTTCCATTTGTGTAGTTGTGCCTTTCATTTCTAACATTTGGTATCAGAGCCTGGCTAGATTTGACTCTTGGGTGGTAGTGTGGAAGCTGTAGCTATAGTGGGAGACTTGGTTGTGTTTGTTTTACAGATCTTATGTTGTTATTATGGCTGGATCCACCGTTGCTTCAACCTCTCATTTGGACATTGAGAAGTTTGACAGAATGGGGTATGAGTTGTGGAAGCTGACAATGGATGATTTGTTGGAAGAAAGAAATCAGTGGTTGGTTGTTCAAAAAGAGAAGAAACCTGATGAAGTCTCTCTGGATGAGTGGGATAGACTGGATAAGAAGGCACGAGGAACCATTTGTTTGTGTCTGTCAGATTCTATCCTGCTGAATGTCGCAAAGGAAGAGACTGGAGACAAGTTGTGGAATCGGTTGGGTGAGATCTATCAAGCCAAGAGTATGGTAAATAAACTCTATTTGAAAAGAAAATTGTTTTCCATGAAAATGAGAGAGGGTGATTCAGTTGCAGAGCATTTAAATTCTTTTAATTTGTTGTTGAGTCAGGTTGCTTCAGTAGATGTTGATGTTAGTGAGGAAGATAAATGTATCTTATTTCTTTGTTCTTTACCTAAGTCTTGAGAGAATGTTATCCTTGCTATCACTTCTAACCTCGCGGATCCAAAGTTGGATGCTCTTGTTTCAGTGCTATTGTCACATGAATTGAGGAAGAAGAGTTTGGATAGTTCAGGGGATGCTCTCAGTGTCAAGGGAAGGTCTAGGGAAAGAGGATCGAAAGGAGATCAGAAAGGGGCTAAGGACAAGTCCAAGGGCTGATCTAAGACTCCTGGGAAGAAGAACAGAGTTAAGTGTTGTAATTGCGGTAAAAGGAGACATGTGAAGAAGGAGTGCAGGAACCTAAAGAAATAGTGGGAGAGTGCTTCAGATAAGTCCTTGAATGCAAGTGAAGATGTTTTACTTTCTGCATGTAATGTTGTTTCTAATGAAAACTAGTTGGTTGACTTAGGATGCTCATTTCATATGACCACGCATAAGGAATGGTTCTCCACATATGAAGAATATGATGGAGGTAATATCTACCTTGCAGACAACTCTACATATCCAATAGTTGGGAAAGGCAAGGTTCTATTGTGTTTCAGTGATGGGAGGATTAAAACCCTCCCTGATGTTTATCATGTTCCTGGATTAGCTAGAAATTTGATTTTTGTCTCAAAGCTGAATGATTTGGGAATGCATGTGACTTTCAACAAGCATGGCTGCAGATTGGCGAGAGGAAACTTGGTGGTAGTGAATGGGAAGATTGGGAAACCTATTCAAGCTTGAAGCCACTACAGTTTGCCTCCTATGTATGTAAGGCCAGTACTGAAAATACATGTGAGGATAAGGAAAACAAGTGAAGATAAGAACACAAAATGCATGCATAAAAACACAAATCTTATACCTTCAAATTGATCTCCTCCTCCTAGATAAGGTTGAGAATGTTGCACCCAAGCATTCTTGCTTCACCCATGGTTTTTCTATGTGAAATGATCTCAACTAGACTACAAATCACTAAAACCTAGCTCAAAGAGATGGAGAGAATTTGGCATAATAACTTTGATCAAATTGTGGATGATGAAATGGCTTGGATGAGGGTGTATTTATAGGCTTTTTGGAGGGATATTTGATCCAAGGGTTGAGATTCATTTTGGAGATCAATGGATGAGGATGAATGTGAGGTGGAGGGTTTAGATTAGATCATAGAAAATGGAGGGATGAGAATAAAAGTGAATTTTAAATTCATCTTCGGAAGGGGTATGAATTAAATGAGGGTAGATGAGGTGGATTAGATGTGAATTTTAAATTCACATGGGGAAGAGGTGAGAATTAAAAATAAATTTTTAATTCATTTTGGGAAGAGTGGTATTTAATGAAAGTGGGTGGTGTAAGAGGTCATTTATGGAGTTTATGACAAATGTATATACAAAATTGTTTTATGTGGCATATAAATTATTTTTTACTTAGAGGATGTGGGGAGGAGTGTTAAACAAGGTTTGACCATATTAATTAAGGTGATTAGCCTTATTAATATGGTTATAGTAAATTAGTGGATGAGTTAATTATGGGTTAGGATTAATTAAATGGTGATTAATTTAGTTAATCCTAAGTCTATGGTCATGTAGGTTAGACTAGCTAATTAAATAATAGGTATTTAATTAACTAGGGTAGGGATAGGCTAATTAGTAGGTTGAATTAATTAAATAAACATGATTTATTCAATTAATTAGGTTTAATGAAATGGGTGAATTAATCAAATAAACATTTTCATATTTATTTAATTAATTGGGTTAATGTTAGTAAAGGGGTAACTATTGAATTAATCAAATTAATTCAATTTAAAGGGGGAAATGGTGAATAATCAGTTGTTGGAGGTAATAATTAATTAAATAAAATTTAATTAATTAGTTAGAAGGGGAAATTTGTGATATTAGTGATGTCAGAGATCAGTTAAATGGTGAAGACATTTTTAGGTGTCTACATTTGCCCCTCTTTGACGCGGCATCGTGACCTAGCAGGGATATGGCATCAAGTCAAAGAAAATACCCTAGCTGCCCCAAGAAGACATGGAATGGGTGAGGGATGCCCCCTTGAGAGGTCGGGTGAAAAATAATTTTTTTCAGGTGAGCTCTCGAAAGGAAGAAATGAAGGTGAAAAATGGATAGAAGACGGAAAAATAGGCTGACAGGAAGAACGAGCGAAAAAGGTTATGATCTGCACCCTAGGGAGGAAAAAGTGTGTTTGATGATCACATGGCTTACTATAAATAGAAAAAGTGGGCCTTGAAGTGCCACATTTAAACTCATTGAGCCACTTGGATGAAGGAGAAGAAGAGACACGATGGCAAACCCACTCTTCTCGCGCTTTGAGCACTTGTCCGAGCAAGTCCGGTCTTACAAGAGGTTAGCAGAGGCTAGCGAGCAGGCATGTTGACCAACCCTAGATTTGTCATTTTTTTCATTTATCACATTTATTACCTCAAGAAATGGGTCACTAGGGTTTTGGTGCTATTCACAAAGCATTTAGCACCTTTCTAGGCCAGATTGGCGCCATCCGCCAGGGGGGAAAGAATAGGATTGGCACCAGAATTGAAAGGTTTGGTGCCATCAAGCCGATTAGCACCTTTAGCGCATGGTCTTTAGTTTACGCCAGAATGACGCCCTTTGAGGAAATAGTGGTGCCATTCTCTGGAACGGTGTCATCGGGTAGATTGGCACATTTTTTCAAAGCGCCGGGGTGCCATTCTCTTGAATGGCGCCATACCCTGACAATGTGGCACCATTCTGTGGAATGGCACCTAGGTTATGTGTAAAATGGAGGGGTTTAGGGTTTTCATGCCAAAATGACACAAAAGGAGAGTGGAACAGTGTCATTCTCTTGAATGGCACCATATCTGGCTGAAGTGGCGCTATCCTGTGGATGAGTGCCATTTTCTAGAGGATTGGCGCCAAAAGCAATTTTGGCACTAAAAGTGAAATGATTATTGCTATGACTGAGTCAAGAGGAAAAATGCAAGTTTTTGACTTCCATTTGACAGATGCAGGTCCCAGGAGGGATCATGGGTTCGCCAGAGTGACGTGTTCCCAGTGTGATGCAATTATTTGATGGGTTCGACGTAGCTACCTAGGCCCAACTAGCGAGACTAGGTTTGTTGATAGTAGCAAATATGCCTATCCTATAGGCACATAGGGCAATGATGAAAGCTATAGTTGAGTGGTGGCAACCTGAGACTTGCACCTTCCTCCTACTGATGGGTGAGATCACTATCACGCTAGAGGATGTTTACCAGATCCTAAAGTTGCCTATTCACAGGTCGTGGGTGACTTATGGTAGTACTAGGAGAGGACGAGTAGCCTTAGACAGAGCATTTACCCCAGGCCACCCAGAGTTGACATAGGATAGATGAGAGATGAGCTATGACCAAACTTTGGCAGCAGGTGTAGATCACTTTACCTTGTTTCTTTGTGCATTGATTGGAGGTGTGGTGATACCCGATTGGCATGGGAGAGGCTTTCCTATAGGTTGGGGAGAGGTGATAGAGTAGATGGTAGTGGATGAGACAGTTTGTGCATGGGGACCATGCATGTTGGGGAAGTTCTACCATGAGATGCATACCGTGGTATACCATAACGATTCGACTTTGTCTGCTGGGGTCACACTACTGCATGTGTGGGCCTTTGAGCACATTGCTATTATGAGGCCGGTGAGAGGATATTATCGACGCTAGTTCAAGGCTTATGTTTATTTATATAGCCAACCCCTTCGGTATACTCATGTGGAAAGGTTGCGCTACTAGCGGTGAGTTTTTTATGAGCTATCTCATGTGATATGGCGGCCATACTTCGGCATGGAGTAGTGGCTAGAGGAGCATCTTCATATGCCTTATACATTACAGCCATGTTATTTGATTGGTTGGGGTGATCACACCATTGACATGTATCTTCCTTCTCTAGTGATGTGTCAGTTTGGCTTACGACAGGATCTTCCCTAGAGGATGGCAGTGTTTGCTTGAATAGGGTGGGATGTGAGGTGGCAACCGACCATAGCGTCATAGGTGGCGAGAGCCAATTTTGCATCTTTACAACCCTAACAGTGGGATTGGGGGAGCAGGTTGGCAGACGCAGGGACTATGCCTGCATATGATCAGTGGTGGGCGACATGGAGGCTGATCCATTTGACGGATCTGAACAAGGAGCCTGACATGACTGTGCAGCCATAGGAGGAGGGAGATATAGTGGAGGAGGAGATAGTGATCGAGGAGGTGGAGGAGGATGATCCCATGGGGATGTTGGCCGTAGTGGCCTATGAGCAGGTGATGGTGGCGAGAGGGCGAGGGAGAGGGACAGGTAGATGACGGATGGCACCACCACTACAAGCACAGCAACAAGTACAACAATAGGCACTGGCATAGGCATAGGTTCTTGCATAGTAGGGGCAGGGAGATTAGCAAGTAGTGAGGCCCAAGCAGTAGGCTCCACAGCAACAGTAGCAGATACATGTATAACATGTACAGAAAGGGTAGGTGCAGGGGCCACGAGCACCACGACAATAGGGTCCTAGGTAGGGACCACCTACCCAGTGGGCATAGGGAGAGCATAGAGGATTGATGCCACCCCCATGGGCACCCCTATGACAGCAGGGATCGAGGGTCGCCCCAGCACAACAGACAACTGAGCCGCAAGTGAGGGAGAGGATGCATCAGCAACATATTCTAGAGGCTACCATGACATTTATGGGGATTGGTAGGATAGAGTCAGGTAGCTTAAGGGCAGGGCCAAGGCCAGTTCTGAGAGGGTGCTCATCACGTCAGTGCACCCAAGTAGATGATGAGGAGGAGGTGGGGACTCCCCGAGCTCAGGTGGCGAGCCTAGAGGATACAGTGCGGGGACGGTAGTAGGAGCTGGTGCAACTTTAAGGGGCAACTACATTGTTAGATGGATTAGATGGGCAGGTGAGCATGCTACAGGTACAGTTGGCATAGGCATAGGCACATGTGGCTACCTTGATAGGTGAGTGGGATTCAGAGCAAGCTCTACAATAGATAGCAGAGGTTAGGGCCCAGTAGGCGGAGGCACAGGTGGTGAGTTTGCAGGGGATGCAATTTTTATGCAGTTATAGACTCAAATTACACAGCTACAGGGATAGATATAGCAGGCACAGAGTCAGCTCCTGGAGCAGAGTTGGAGGGCTAAGTATTACTATGAAGCATATTGTTTTGTAGTGCCTGAGGGTCAACATATACCTAGCTATAGTCAGCACAACGGATCTAGGATGTCTGGGTCCCATAGATCCAGGAGGTCTATTTAGTCGGTTTAGTAGCCTACAACACCTTCACCACTGGTACCCTAGCAGCCACAGTAGACACAACAGCAACCATTACAGCGGCCACGGCCAGGGTCACCCACGGAGTCAGGCAGGGGTTCATCAGCCCAAGGTTGACATGCTAACATGCATTGATGTATATTTTGGCCCTTAGAGGTATTTTTTATATCATGACTTGTATATTGATTTTGAGTGATGTATATTTGGTGATGATGATATGATTTATGTATGGTCGTACTTATGGTTTTATGCACTATGTGATGCTATGATGTTTATGTTATGATGTTGGTGATTTTTTATGCTTATGGTAGATGTTTTTATGCGATGTTATGGATTATGATGATGTATGTGTTATCTTTGTGATGCTTATGGATATGTGATGGATCATGTATGTTGATATTGATGCTATGATGTGATGATTTATGCCTTACTTATGATCCTAATGTGTTATGGATTTATGTTTATAATTATGGATGCATATGGTGGTTATGGATACCTATGATGTTGTGTTTATGGATTTATGATGCAATGGAAAATATGCTTAAATTAATAAACATATATTATGCATGATGAAATTGGAATGAAAATGGATTATATGCTTAGATTAATAAACATATATTATGCATGATGAAAATGGAATGGTTGATGCACTAGATGTTCATATTACATTTGTGTGAGAGTTTGATTTGGTAGGCATAGAATCATCATCATTAACTCTTGAAAACACATGCACGTAATGTATAACAAGTTCCCCATGTTTAGTGCTTTAATTGTTTTGTTTTTTAGGAAAGTTTCAATAGAAATTGTTAGGCGATGTGTTATCCAAAAATGCAATGATTAAATGATGTAATGTAATGGTGATTAAATGATTATGATAATGCAAATAATGATTTACTGCAATGATTAATGAAGTGGACAAGTCATGATACATGTTATGTTCTTTTAAACCCTGGGTGATGGGGCTAGGTGGTGAGGAATAGGTTAGGGAGGGGAATGGTTATGGGTTGGGAGGAAAGGGGATTGTGACAATGGTTTAGGAAATGCTAGGTCATTGGACACCACATCATTAGAGGGGAAAATTAGGGTTGGGATGGTTTAGGATAGGTTTGGGAAGATTTGGAAAGGGGATTGGTGGGGGGGGGTATGTTAGATGGGGGAGGTTAGAGTGAATGGATTAGATGGGGGGTATATCAAAGTTCTAAGCCCAAATGATATGGTTGTATGTTGAGATAGATGATGAAGAGATATGAATGAGCTAGGTAAAGTACTTGCATTACACTTATTGAGAGCATTTCTAAGTTTATTATAGCAAAGTAGGATATATTTCACCAAGGTATGAAAGGACCTAGGTGACGATTTATTATCTTGCATTTTGCATGGACTAGACTCATGAGCAATAGGTTGATTTACTGCATGCCCAAGGTAGTAAAACCTTGCCTAGATGAGGGAAGGGGACTCATAACATAAGTTCTCATAGTACATAGAAGGTATGATTAACCTGATATGCAAATGTGAAGCACTATGCTAGAACCGACCTTATCTTCAAGATATGATACTATTCTTCGAGTAATGAAATCAACCCACAAGCACATCATACAGAAATAATGACCATGTCTATTCCAGGTGTTGCCCACCACATACCATGATATAATGAGATCAAGGTAGCTTTGGAAAATGACCTAGAACAAGACAAAAAGATAAAAAAAATCAATAATCAAAAGGCCAACGAAATGACACAAACAACCATTGTATTCTCTTGCCAAGATAGGTGTTGATGGATGATAGACTTTGTCCATTGTAGGAATGATATATCCTAGGATGCGAATCAGTTGGATATTGTTGGATAAATTGCAAAAGGTGGGCAAAAGGATAGTTTGGCCATGTGTGATGATTATAGTTGGTGTGTTGATTGATGATTTTTGTATTAGATGTGATGTTTTGGAAGTATGCTTAGCGTGTGTATTGTTTGGTGAATTTAGTAAGCTCAGAAGATAGGGACCATCCAAATGGGTTGGGTGGGTGCATCTTTTGTACCTGAGTACTGGATACTTCCTTCATATTCCAGACTACCTACATACCCTATGTCCACGGGATTAAGGCACTTTAAGATTCGGGTGAGATGAATATGTAGTTTTGGCAAGACTTGATGATGTTGGAATGGTTCGGGATGGATGTGATGATACGGAATGTGACGATGTAGGATTTTTTGTCTTTTTTTTTTCCTTTTCTAATGTTTTTGGTGTTTTTGGATATTCTATTGTTTTTGGATTTTCTAATGTTTTTGGTGTTTTAGGATTTTATATTGTTTTTGGTGTTTTTTTGATTTTCTAATGTTTTTGTATTTTTTTGGATTTTTTAGATTTTCTAATGTTTTTGGATTTTTTGGATTTTCTAATTGTTGTCAATCAAGATATGCACCCTATGCTAAGCTACAGAAGACTTAGCTATTTGTTGACACATGGGAACACTCCTAGGCCTGTGGGATGCCTAAAAGTTGGAGTGAACCTCTAGAGTGAGCTAGTTCTCCTTATAATTTTTCTAATCTAATTAATTTTTACATAGCGAAAAGGGGAGAGAATGAATTGCAATGAAAACTAACTTTAAACAGAAAAACAACTTCTAAATTCTAACTTATCGAAATGCTTTCACTCACAAACAACTCTTAAAACATGAATCCTCACTTCACTTGAACATACAACTTAGAAACACTATGTATGAAGGTTCAGTTTGGAACACAATCATATAACTTGAATCACATGAACAATTTGCACAACACTTTCACAATAATGAGATCTGACAAAGGATAAATTAGTTATTATCACAATGAGACATAAAATCAATATTGTAATCATGAGGCAAAAGAAGTGAAATAGAAGGATTCTGCTGTATTAATTGGAAGGAGTGCACATAAAATATAAAACTGAGTTAGAAATCTGTCTACAAACTCTCTGCCTGTACTCAAGAGAGAAGAAACAATGATATCTACCACCTAAAACCAAGTCCTCCACCTCTTTTTATAGCCAAAAAGGCTTTCTAAAATGAGAAAGGATGGAACAACTCAACAAAAACTAAAAAAAGCAACCTTCTAAGTCATTCCCGAGTTTCATAAAAAAGCCTCCAAAACAAGGCCAAAAATGCCTCCAAACTGCAAATAACATCTGTCAAACTCTTTTGTCAAGTGGCCCGCACCAATAGGATGCAAAAAAATAGGCCTTATCTGACTGGAGACCAAAATAGAAGGTCTATTTTACCCAGTTTTTCCAATTTTGCCCAGAGAGAAAAATCAAATCTCAAAAAGGAAAGATTCTTGCTAGATTTTCTCTATCTTAACTGCATAAATAACAAATATTTACAAGCAATTTATAGAAACATTGCTTTAAATATTGTTTTACAATGACTTGTAGTTTATCTCCATACTTATCTTGATTTGATTTGATTTTTGCAAAAAATAATGATACATGGCTTATAATTTGGCCAAGTATTTACAATGTATATCAGTTAATTTTTCTATAAAAATCATAAAAATAATAGAGCATTCTATATATTTTTTACAAAAATAAAAGCATTGAAGGCATGTCCTACAAAAAATCCTCTAAGGCATATGTGGACTTGTTTTGTCATCACCTTGCAAAAACACTAAGGCATATGGGGTTTGTATTTATCCCTTAAATGGCATTGCATAAACTCCATTAAGGTATATGGGCTGTCTTTCAAAAAGTGAATGAATGCAGTTCAAAGGTATAACACCTAGGCAAGTATGTGCAAAGGATCCTAAGGTATTTGACATGTAGAGGGGAACCTAAAGCATTTGATGTCTTCTAAGCATTGACACTATGCATGCAATGTGATTAATAGCCCCATGATGGGCATTAGCCAAGGTATGAAGATTAGAAAGATGTGATAAAAATCACCATCCATTTAGGGTTTGAATGCTAACCCTAAAACAAAAGAAAAACCCAAAGTTCTCAGGCTATTCTAACTCACAACCTTTGAGAAACGTGGCTCTGCTTGCTACTCATGGCTGCCATGGGGTTTGGAATTTAAAAAAACTTGATTCCTCTGCTACTTCTCTCCAATTTCCATGCATTTATGGAGGTAAATAACTGGTCTTCAGGCTGATTGCAACTCATTTCTGGTTCATTTTTCATTGCTTCTATAGCTCTATCATTTGTTGTGCCATATATCTCTGATACATGTTTGAGTTTCTTTCTATTTTCTTTGTCTCTGAAAGGTAATATGGCATGGTTGAGGACGCCACTAGAAAAGATTTGAGTCTTCAATATGTATTAATGATGGCTTTCATTCCATTGTATCACATGCCTTGAGAGGTAAAACTCAAAACCCTCTTTTTTCTGTGTGCTTTCTCATTAAGGTTGTGACCTCATGACTTTCTTGAGCATTTTTCTCTTTCGGTTTGGGGTTGAAAGTTTATGAGATTGTATATTTGAGACTTGCCATGAATCCCAAGCCACAGTTTTGATGCATTTTTATTCTTAGCTTTTATCCTGTTTGTAAAACTTTTGCACATTAGATAGAGGTCGTGACTTAAGATACCATAAAATAGTCCCTTTTTACTTTGATTTTCATCATCTCCTTTATTCGTACTCTTTCCTGTGCATTTTGACCACTTAGCTGCAGTCAGGCTATACCATTTGATGATGCATTTCTGTTTAAACGATTTCAAAGAACCCTTTTTTTCTGTCTGCATTATGAGGCTGATCTTGAAACTCTAAATAGGCTGTGAGAGCTGGCCATGACTTGTACATTTATCTTCTTGGTCTTGACATTCTCCCATGTTATTTCTTATTGAAAACCCCAATAATGAGGGTTCTTTTAAACTTAAACTTTTAGCACACAAACTAGTTCTTCTTGTAGATGCTCCTTCTTTCCTGTGACATGGCACTTGGGTTACTGAGATCCCATCATGTTTCTTTGTGACTGTCCTATAGCTTATGATCTTTCTGGCATTTATTCACCTATCATTTTTCATCTTGTTTACTATATCCAATGAAATGTTCAACATATACTACCCCTTCACATCTCCTATATATGAGCACCATTTCCACGAAGTGCATTTATCGATCTTCGTATATACTTGATATGGTTACTGTAGCATGTAATATGCATATTTATGAAGTCCATTGTATCTTATGCCATATTAAATGATGATATTCCTTTTGATTCACTGGTTGGGGCATAGAAAAATGTATATGCATTGTGGTTGCTTCATGGCTGAGAGATATTGCAAGTTCTTACTTACTCCTTCACAACAGTTTGTTGTCCCTTCATTTCTTAAGGCAGTCTTATTGTCTCTATTTGTGATCTCTCTCATATACTAGAAAGTTGACATTTAATTTTGCACTATTCTTCATATACATGCAATAATTGTTTCTCTCATTTGCACCTGTTGTATGACATATCCAACTACTCCTCTGATGAAGATTTGAATTCTGCAACCTATGATGCTTTGATTGCTTTGTATTGATCTTGTTGATTCAATATCTAATGTTGTTTCTGAAGCATCTTGTTGTGTCTTTTTCTAGTTGATGAGACCATAAAGTGTCTCATCTTTAGTCAAATAAAAACATATATTTTCTCTTCATTAAATCAATTTTTGAAGTGGACTTGAGTATGGGTTTGAAGATTTTTAGCTAAATATCAAATAAACTTGTTTAAATGCAATGATCAACGCCATGCATGAGTTTATCTTAATATTACATATTCACCTCAAGATCAGCAATTATTTTATCAATAAAGTGAAGAGAAAGTCTATTTTATGTTAATTTGCAGAGTTTTAGAGTTGTAGAGCTTCAGAGATGCACAGAGCGCCGGAGATGCACAGAGCGCCGGAGACGCATAGAGCTTCGAAGATGGAAAGAGCTCCAGAGATGCATAGAGCACAGGGGATACATAGAGTGTCGGAGATCCACAAAGCTCCAGAGATGCAGAAGTCAAAAACCCAGTCTCAGTAAAACAACAAGATCTCCCTCATTTCTCAATGAAATTTAGAATTTCAAAATGATTTGGAAAGCTAGAAATGAGGTGCACAAAACACAGAAGGCATTTGAGACAAATCATCAAAACATTTCAACAATTTGTGATGGAATTTGACTGTTTTAAAATTCTGGAGATGCAGAACAAAAAATGTCAAGAAAATGTAGTTTCAGTAAAACTACAATATCTCACTCATTTCTTAATGAAAATCAGAATTTCAAAATGATCCAGAAACTTTAAAGAGAGAAGAACAAATAAATGAAGGTATTTTGAAGATATTCATTAAAATAAATAAATGGTTAATGATATAAGTTCACTGTTACAGAGCATGAAGATGCAGAACAAAAAAAGTCAAGAAAACTAGTTTCAGTAAAACTGTGATATCTCTCTCATTTCATAATGAAATTTAGAAATTTAAAATGATCGTGAAAGATGGAAGCCACGGGAACAAAAAATAGAAATCATTTGAGGAGATCTAGTAAAAAAATGAGAAGTTTATGACAGAAGTTGACTGTTCTGCAAGCTTTGGAGATGTTCTAGAAATACTTTATCAAATTGCTGCGGATTCTTCTAATCTACCAACACACACTCTGAAATTTTCTAAAGGATTGATTGACTATAATTACTCCTAAATTAATGGATCTAATTATGAGTAATTATTTCATGCAAAGAATACACACTTAGTGTCATTGCATGTCTTTCTAAAAGACTGCATGTTTTGTGTTGTAATCAGCAATTGTATAATTAGTTAACTAAATGAATAAGTTTAGTTAACTAGATAAATAAGTTTAGTTAGCTACATGAATAAGTTCTCTACTCTAGAGAGACTCTTAATTAGAATTTAATAACCATAGTTATATATAGAGAACTATGGCGTAGAATAGAAAAAAAAAGTTGTAAAAGAATTAATTGAAGGAAAGAAGAACTCTGTTTTTTTTACAGCAGCATGTAATTTGGATCTTGAAGGTTTTTGAATAAAGAAAGTTGTTCTACCCATTTGTTGATTGATGGAATTGATTAGTCTCTCCAGAGGAAGGAGCAAGGGCCCACTCCAACTGAAGGGCAGAGACTACATTTCTTAGTTTGTTTAGTTGCTTTGCTGTTATGCAATTCCTTTATTCAAAATTCCTTTAGTTGTTCTAGTTTTTTTATTCTAGAATTAGATCAACTATTCAAGTTATTGCTTTCCTTAAATTAGGTTGTCCTTTTTAGCAACTTTTAAACCTAGTTTGTTCATGCAATTGTTGTCAATTCCCTTTTGTAGAAAGGATTGCCATGCAATTTATTCCTTCTCCCTTTTGCATATAGCCATGGACACCGCTTTGGATTGATATTTATTAAAATTAAATGATGAGGACTACAACGACCCTCGCCATTTTTGGCGTTGTCGCCTGAGATAGGTGTCATTAGGGAGTTACTATTGATCTAGTGATAGCAGGTCAAAAAGAGGGGAAAATTAGTTTGGTAGTCTTTTTAGGTTTATTATTTTGAAGTTTGGTTTTCAACATAGGTAGATAAAAAAAAAGTTCCCCAAGAGAGATCTGTATGCCAAAAACCCCCAAATAGCAGATCCAAATATTAAGGTTCTTGCATGCAAAGAAGGTGAAAAATTTTGTTGTTTTGTAATTTTAGCTCTTGTGCAGCCTTTTCAACTGGATGACCATGACTCTAATGTCTAGCAAGGAAAAATATATTTTAGAAGGAGACATTGATGCCCTATTGCTTGCAATAGGTAACGAGTATAATGAAGAAATTTTTTTTCCACTGGAGGAGCTTGTATGTTAGAGTATTATTTGGATGCCTTCAAAGTCCAACAAGGGCTACCCGATCAAATATTTGAAGAACAACAAGGAGCTGCCTCTAATCATGCACGTACTAGAATATGAGGAAGGGTTTCAAGATCTCTCCAATTAGCCCATGAACAACAAGGAGCTGCCTCTAATCATGCATGCACCAGAATTTAAGGAAGGGTTGCAAGATCTCTCCAATCAGCCCATGCATGTACTAGAGTCAGAAATTATGGAGGAACCTGTTATTTCAAAGGAAGGTGAAGGATCAAAGTTCAAATTTTCAGTCATCTTCTTCTCATGGTTTTCCTTTTCTTTTAGAAAGTTAAATGCATGGATCCATATTTTGAGAAAAGGAAGTTATTTTCCCCAACCAATTAATGGTTTTGTGTAACCTATCTCTACATCTCTAAGTAGAGTAGGTTAGGGTAGGTTTCTTTGCTGCAAATAAGTGCTTTGTACATTTTTTTTTCTATACAAAGTTGCTGCTTCCAAGAACTCTTGCAGATATTTTAGCATTTGAAGAACTTGAAGACCTCTTTGCATGCATCATGCAAAACATGGACTAAAAAGGATGGAGAACAAACTGGTGCATGATGGTCACATAGAAGACTAAGATGGACTACAAGGTATCAGCTCTGGAGATCAATAGAACAATAGCTTTGGAGATCAACAGAGTATTAGCTCCAGAGATGAACAACAAGTATCAACTCCAAAGATCAGTAGAGTATTAGCTTCAAAGATTAGCAGAACACTAACTCCAGGGATCAACAGGGTATCAGCTTTGTAGATGCACAACAGGGTATGAGCTCTAGAGAACACCAGAACAACAACTATAAGGCATCTCTGAAGCAACTGCAATAAAAGCAAAGAGGTTAGCTCAAAAAGATGATTATGAATTGCAGGAGGACCTGCAACCTCTTAAGTGTGGGGGAGATGATGAGACCATAAAGTGTCTCATCTTTAGTTAAATAAAAACATATATTTTCTTTTCATTAAATCAGTTTTTGAAGTGGACTTGAGTATGGGTTTGAAGATTTTTAGCTAAATATCAAATAAACTTGTTTAAATGCAATGATCAACACCATGCATGAGTTTATCTTGATATTACATGTTCACCTTGAGATCAACAATTATTTTATCAATAAAGTGAAGAGAAAGTCTATTTTATGTCAAGTTGCAGAGTTTCAGAGTTGTAGAGCTCCGAAGATGTGCAAAGAGCTCCGGAGATGCACAGAGCTCCAGAGATACACAGAGTGCTAGAGATGCATAGAGTGCCGGAGCTGCACAGAGTGTCAGAGATCCACAGAGCACCGGAGATGCACAGAGCTTTGGAGATGCAGAAGTAAAAAAATCTAGTCTCAGTAAAATAGCAAGATATCCCTCATTTCTCAATGAAATTTAGAATTTCAAAATGATTTGGAAAGATAGAAATAAGATGCACAAAACCCAGAAGGTGTTTGAGACAAATCATAAAAAAATTTCAATAGTTTGTGACAGAAGTTGACTATTATAAAATTCTAGAGATGCAGAACAAAAAATGTCAAGAAAATGCAGTTTCAGTAAAACTGCAATATCTCACTCATTTCTTAATGAAAATCAAAATTTCAAAATGATCTAGAAATTTTAAAGAGAGAGAAACAAATACATGAAGGAATTTTGAATATATTCATTAAAATTAATAAATGGTTAATGATGTAAGTTTACTGTTACAAAGCATGAAGATGCAGAACAGAAAAAGTCAAGAAAACTAGTTTTTAGTAAAACTATGATATCTCTCTCATTTCATAATAAAATTTAGAAATTCAAAATGATCTGGAAAGATAGAAACTAGGGAAACAAAACCCATAAATCATTTGAGGAGATCTAGTAAAAAAAATGAGAAGTTTATGACAAAAGTTGACTATTCTGCAAGCTTTGGAGATGTTCCAGAAATACTTTATCAAATTGCTGTGGATTCTTCCAATCTACCAACACACACTCCGAGATTTTTTGAAGGATAGATTGACTATAATTACTCCTAAATTAATGGATCTAATTATGATTAATTATTTCATGCAAAGAATACACACTTAGTGTCATTGCATGTCTTTCTAAAAGACTGCATGTTTTGCCTTGTAATCAGCAATTGTATAATTAGTTAACTAAATGAATAAGTTTAGTTAACTAGATAAATAAGTTTAGTTAGCTGCATGAATAAGTTCTCTACTCTAGAGAGACTCTCAATTAGAATTTAATAACCATAGTTATATATAGAGAACTATGGCGTAGAATAGAAAAAAAAGTTGTAAAAGAATTAATTGAAGGAAAGAAGAACTCTATTTTTTTATAGCAACATGTAATTTAGATCATGAAGGTTTTTGAATAAAGAAAGTTGTTCTACCCATTTGCTGATTGCTGGAATTGATTAGTCTCTCCGGAGGAAGGAGCAAGGGCCCACTCCAACCGAAGGGCAGAGACTACATTTCTTAGTTTGTTTAGTTGCTTTGCTATTATGCAATTCCTTTATTCAGAATTCCTTTAGTTGTTCTAGTTTTTTATTTTAGAATTAGATCAGTTGTTCAAGTTATTACTTTTCTTAAATTAGGTTGTCCTTTTTAGCATCTTTTAAACCTAGTTTATTCATGCAATTGTTGTCAATTCCCTTTTGTAGAAAGGATTGCCATGCAAGTTATTCCTTCTCCCTTTTGCATATAGCCATGGACACCGCCTTGGATTGATATTTATTAAAATTAAATGATGAGGACTACAATGACCCTCATCACTAGCTATTCTATGGCTTCTGCTGCAATGTATGACAATGATGCTCATTCCTATAATTGTTGCTTCATATTTAGCTAAAGTATCATGAAGTTATGTTGTTCATTCTATAACTGAGAGTTGGCATTGATTTCTGGATGCACTTGATAACTTTTTACTATATCCATCTTGTAGTTGTCTTGAATGAGTCTAGTTTTCATACTCTGAATGCCCTTTATTACTTGTCTCATGCATTTAATACTTTAAAATAGCAAAAGAATAATGCCTGTCTTATTATGTACTATTGTTCCAGAATGGTTACTTGTACTCAGTTGGACACCTCATTGATCTGCCTTGTAAAGAGCTCGTTGCTTATTGATGATTTTCATTTCAAATCATTTTGGATTGATAATCATAAGTGCGCACCAAGCTTAAAGCTCATACACTGAGTTGATTTAACATTTCTTCAGTTGAAATATCCTATCTGCACAATAAGAACATGAATGTCTATTCAATTCCCCTTGAGACTCAGGGGGAGCATGCTGGGCTCTACCCTCGTGGGAGCCCATTCTGCACCACATGTTGATATGTCCTTAATCAGCTACATGACTTATCCTATACCTACACATGAATCAAACAGATTAGATAAGAACAATGAAGTTCAATGATTGTTTCTCTTTCAGTTCCTCTTGCATGTGAGTGATGTTCATCTAATCTAGTGCATTATAGGCAATGTATTATGCCTCTTCTGAAAGACACATTGAGAAATCATAACTAGAGCTCTAACAGGACCTTTTCAAATTTTTTGTAGGTTCTTATCGAAGATCAGGAGCAGAGACAAAAGGCACCCTCGGAGATTGAAGACATTTAAGGCAATGATGGCTATGACTTTCTCTCCTCTATCTTTAGATGCATAGTATTTTCCTTATATTTGCATTTGTTCAGCTATTCCCACAGCTTGTGTGGGACATTTGATCTATCCTCTTTTCATTCAATGCAATGTTTATTTCTTTTATGTACCTCATTTGTAAAATGGATAAACACTGTAGTGAAATGAAATAACTTATCTCTTCCCATATCTTTTTGCAATTGAATGATGATCTGAAATTTCTTCTTTCGTTGAACAAATGGACTACAATATCACTGAAACATAATCAACTATGCAAATAACATATAACATAAAATGTTAAAACCTTCACTTTTAAAATGAACTTGTTGAACCAGCTCCACCAGTTTGAGCTATAAGTGAAAAATGGTAACACTAATGTTTTTGGATTTTTTTGGATTTTCTAAGGTTTTTGGATTTTTTTGATTTTAGCAGTACAAGGGGAGCATACAAGGATCCTCGTTCCACGGATTAGCTTTGGGTGGGATAAAGTGGGGGTGGGCGATGGGATTTGATGTAGGGTGGGGTGGGTTTTGATGTAGGGTGGGGGTGGGTTTTGATGTTTCATGATTTCAAGCCATGGGAGTATGTGTGATATTGACGTCATGATGGAAAGAGGACTTATTAAATGGTGGAACCAGCCACTACACATGGAGCCTGAAATAGGTTTTCACCATGGTACTTATCCAAGGTGTCACCAAAGTGATTTTCACCATTTGACGACTTTATTGTACTCCAGTTTTTCTTTATTTTTTGATTTTTTTGGATTTTTCTATTTTTTTATTTTTTTTGTATTTTTTCTTTGGGATATTCGATGGGTCATGCGTATAACTTTTTCAAATGTAGAATGTTCATGGGTTCATCTAGAGGCTGCCCCTCATGTGTTGCAAGATGATATGCCCCTAATCCATAGCTGGCTATAATAACATATGGTCCCAACCAATTAGGCTCAAATTTTCCCTTTTTGATGCGCTTCCGCAAATTTTTCTAGTTTTCCATAAGGACAAGGTCACCTACTTCAAACTTACGATTCTTGATTTTCTTATTATAGCTCCTTCACAGGCAATTTTTGTAGGCTTGAAGATGGTTAAGAGCATCCAAGTGTTTCTCATCCAATAGTTCTAACTCATGTAGCCTTGCAACTCAATATTCTTCATCAGTGATCATATTCTATAAGGAAACCCTGAGTGATAGGAGCTCAACCTCGATAGGCAAGATGGCTTCAGAACTGAATACTAGGGAATATGGTGTGGCTCCGGTAGGTGTATAGATTCTCATGTGGTAGGCCCATAGGGCAGGATTGAGTTGGAGGTACCAGTCACGGCCAGCTTCATTAATCGTCTTCTTTAGAATGTGTAGGATGGTTTTATTAGAGGCTTCAGCTTGACCATTACCTTGGGGGTAGTATGAAGTGGAGAAGTGGTGTTGGATATGGAACTTCTCGCACAAGGTGTGCACTTCCTGGTTCTTAAATAGTTTCTTGTTATCTGTGATGATGGAATGAGGGACACCATAGCGGCATATGATGTAGTGGAGAATGAATTTAGCAATCTGTATGCCTATGGTGAAAGTGAGAGGAATGGCTTCAACCCACTTAGTGAAGTATTCAGTGGTAGTGATAATGAACTTATGACCATTGGATGATGGAGGGTGGATCTTACCTACAACGTTGAGTTCCCATTGTGAAAAAGGCCATGGAGTTGTTATTGGCTACAACTCCTAAGATGGTGCATGGATTAAATCTCCATGTTATTGGCATGGCAAACATTTCTTTACGAACTTGTAAGTGTCTCACTCCATGGTCGACCAGTAGTAACCTGTCCTCATAATCTTCTTAGCTAGGGTAGGTCCACTCAAGTGTGCCCCACAAATGTCTTTGAGAATGTCTTGTAAGGCCACTTCAGCTTCCCTAGAGTCAAGACATCGTAAAAGCTTACCATCAAGAATTCTTTTATAAAGGGTGTCTTATATAAGGATAAAGCGGGATGCTCGACAGGTAAAGCTTTTACGTTGTGAAGATGATAGGTTTGGTGGGATGATGTTGTCATGGAGGTACATATTAGTCTCTTGATACTAGCGAGATAAAGGATCAACAATGTTACACACTAATTCTAATTCTGGTACATCATAAGCCAGTATGGGGAGTTCTTCGATCAGGAATTTGCACTTCTTGCTATCCTTTTTTATATCCACCAAGGATCCTATGGTGGCCATGGCATCTGTTGCTTTATTGTTTAGTCTTGGAATCTGTTCAAAATGGATGTCGTGAAAATAATCTTTAAAGTCATCAACAATTCTTTTATAAGGCAAGAGCTTATCATATTTTGTCTTGTACTCATTGTTTACTTGTCAAATGACCAATTGGGAGTCTCCATAGACTATCAACCTCTTAATTTTCCATTGTATTTCCATGCAGAGTCCTGTGATGAGAGCCTCATATTCTACTACATTATTTGTACATGGAAATGTGATCTTATAAGATTTGGGGATGGTGTTTCCTTGAGGGGCAACAAACAAAATGTCTGTCCCCGGGCCTCGATGTGTGTAAGTTCCATCAAAGTACATTTTCCATGATTCTATTGTTGGAGCCACCATCAATATAGATTCATCCGGTGCATCAGCTAATTGATTAGCAATTACCTGTCCTTTAATGGCTTTCCTCTCTATGTATTCGATATCAACCTCAATCAGGATCATTACCCACTTAGCCATTCTTCTTGTAAAGGCTGCTCTAGTTAGCAGATGCTTCAGCAGATCAATCTTGGCAATGAGCTTAATCTTATGATTAAGCATGTAGTGTCTCAACTTTTGTGAGGTGAAGATGACGGCAAGACATGCTCATTCAATTGGGGTATAGTTAAGCTCATAGGTCACCAAGGTGCGACTGATATAATATATGGCTCTTTCTTTTCCCTGGTCATCATGTTGTGTTAACAAGGCTCCTATAGTTGTTTCTATTGTTGAGATATACAAAATAAGGGGTTCTCCTTCTTTTGAGGGAATAAGAAAAGGTGGGTTAGCGAGGTATTCTTTCAGCTGCTCAAAAGCTCCCTGACATTGATTGTCCCACACAAAGGCTATATTTTTGCGGAGAAGATGTTGAAATGGCTGGTACTTATTAGCAAGTTGTGTTATAAACCAATGGATGGATTAGAGCTTTCCTTGTAGACTTCTCATCTTCTTGGTGGAGGCATCTCCATTATAGCTTTGACCTTGGCGGGATCTACTTCAATTCCTCTTCTTGACATGATGTACCCTAGAAGCTTCCTAGAAGTGACCCCAAAGATACATTTCTTTCAATTCAGCCACACATTATACTGTTCTATCCTGTCAAAGATCTTAGCTAGCACGTTTAGGTAGTCCTCTCTAGTTTTTTATTTTCCCAATAGATTGTTTACATAGTCTTCCATTATGCTATGGAAGAGATCATGGAAGATGATCATCATTGCTCATTGATATGTAGCACCTACATTCTTCAAGCTAAAAGGCATTACAACCTAGCAGTATATTCCCCATGGACATATGAAAGATGTTTTATGTTGATCTTCTTCTGCGATCCTGATCTGATTGTACCCTGAGAAATCATCCATCAAAGACATCTCATGGCTAGCGGTGAGATCGACTATGATGTCGATGTTTGGTAGCAAAAAGTCATCCTTAGGGAAAGCTTTATTGAGATCTCTAAAATTGGTGCAACACTGGATGCCCCCTGTGACTTTGGCTATAGGTACATTATTGGATACCCACTCAGGGTAATCTATTGGATGGATAAACCCCACATCTAGGAGTTTCTTAAGCTCCACTTTGACAAGGAGCACTATTTGAGGATTCATCTTTCTTAGCTTTTGTTTCACTGGTTTTGCATTAGGATGTACCGTGAGGTGATGAACAACTAGAGTGGGATCTAATCTTGGCATATCGGCATAGGTCCATGCAAAATTATGGCTTCTTTGCTTAAAAAAGGCTAAGAAATTCTCTTGTTCCTTTGTTGTAAGGGACTCTACTCTGTATGTGATTTTTGGTGCTTCTTCTATTCTAAGATTCATTTCTTGTGATGCTTCCACTATGATCAGTGATCTGTGTGGATATAGTTCATCTACTTTAGGAAGGCCCATGCTCCCATCTCCTAGCACCTCATGGAGGTTTTCACTAGGTGATACATCCTTTATTTTGATTTTTTCTTCACTCGAAAGTGCCACAGAGTGGTTTTCACTAAGGGGTGTTGTCTTTATTTTTATATTTTTGCAACTAAGAGCATGGACAGTCTCTCCGAAGTAGGTAGAAGTTTTGAGTTCCATGATATATCCAGCTTTGTGGTCTCTAAGGGGGAAGTGATCCCTCACCCCCATCATTTCAGCTATGGCTTCATCATTATGCACAACATTAAGGACAGGAGGTCCTTGTTGGTCCCAATCTATAAGTTGGGGCTATGCAAGAGATAGGTCGTTAGGGGTGGATGGTATGGTGGTTAAGGCGTAGATGGTACATATGGAGGATTCAAAGAATTTGGTGAAATTGCTAAAGGAGTCTTGATGGTCTACTTCGTTGATGTTACTGACCGTAGGGAAGGCCTTAACGACCTCACGTAAGATACATTCACCATTTGCAAGGATGGACTCTTGTTTTCCATACCCTAACCCTTGAAAATATGGGTTTCTTGTTGCTTGGATTGGTTCCACAATTCCCTACTCATGAAGGCCTATACCGCCTTGTCCTTTATAGCCCATGTATTTAACAATTTATAGGCCCTTTCCATATATCTCAGCTGGGATAGTGGGGGCTTCTTATTCTATTTCCTTTTCTTCGTACAACCAAGAGGATATATCTTTGAGCACATCTTGTTCTAAGAGATGTTTCTTTTTAAAGGTGGGTGAGGGTTTGCATCTGATAATCACTGTGGAGACTTCTTCTTCTTTTGGCACACCAAATGTCTTAGGGGACGGTAGTAGGCCCACACAAAATGTACCATGTAAGTCGTACTCACTGCATCCCATGTCACTTACCTTGATCTTGATCTCTGGCAGTGTGAAGGTTTGTGAGGTGGTAGCAATATTGGAAGGATCAATGTAGGAAGCAGATGATGTAGGATTTGCAAGGGAAGTGGGTGTTTTGGTGGCATTGTTGTAAGGGTAGAAAGTGCGGTCATGTCCTTCCAAGAAACTGCAATATTGGAAAGGACGAGGGTCGGCATAGATGGTAACTTTTGTGCCATTATGGGGGGACTTCAAGCATTGATGGAATGTGGATGGGACGACTTGCATGGCATGAATCCATGGTCGGCCGAGAAGAATGTTGTAAGGGAGGTCAAGATCAAGGACCTGACATTTTGTTTCCAGAATCTTCTCTCCCACTTGGATAGGGAGCTTGATAGTACCCTTAGATAGTCTCTCGGTGTCATCATATCCCTTTATTGTTATGCATTTGCTAGTGTCCATGACCACATCAGAGTATCCCAAATGTTTTAGCAATTTTAGAGTGCACAAGTTTAGGCCGGAGACACCATCTATTAAGACACATTTTATAATATGCTTATGGATCAAAACCTCGATATGAAAAGCTTTGTTATGGGTGGCATTAGGTGAAGGAAGATCCTTTTCTGAAAATGTGAGGCGATGGGGTGAAGCGATATGGCCTACCATAGCTTGGAATTGGTCAACATTCAAATTGGTAGGGACTTACATTTCCATCAAGGCTTTTCAAGGACTTCTTTGTGGGTGGGACATGTGTGGAGCAACTCAAGGATGGAAATTTGTACTGGGGTCTTGCCGATGTGATCTAAGAGATTATATTTGTAGGTAGATGGTTAGTTGGTGGGTGTGGAAGTAGAAGGTTGATTAGCGGTGGGAACTCTGCATATGGAAACATGGCTGCAGCGGGTTGTGACGGCGCAATCAGGTACTTTTTCTCAAATGGTGATGGTGTTGACATGATTTAAATATTCTTCTATTCATCCCATGACGGAATTGAAAGAAGTAGGCGGTGGTACAACATTATAATCCTGGTTTGATGAAGAGGCTTTTCCTTTGCCATGATCCGGAAGTGGATCCTTGTATGCTCCAAGATTTACATTTGGTGATTGTTTAGGGGCTCATTAATGGTTATGTCACCTCTATCAATAAGATCTTGTATACAGTGTTTTAATCTCATATAGTTAGAGGTTTTATGCCCTTTCACGTAGTGATATTCACAATAAGCATTTTCGTCAAACCAAGAGGGTTTGAACTGATTTTCGTCATAGGGCTTGATAGGAGGTAACGTGATTAGGTCCACTTTCACAAGATTATTCAACACATTTTTTATAGGTTCCCCTAGAGGTGTGAACTTCCTCGTAGGGTTGTTATTTTGTTTTGGTGGTCCTTTGGGGACATTGACGTTATTTGTGGTGGATGTACTTCGTGGTGGTGGGTTTTGTACATGTTGAACGACTTTCACATCGGTGACATCATCGCTAAGAGTGTTCTTGTTTTTATCCCAAAAGCGAGGTTTATCGTTCGATTGCATGTTGTTGTTTGTGTTTGGGGTGTTGTTGGTTTTGTTGTCGTAGAGTTTTATCAAGCCCTTGGCAATAAGGGCTCTCTCGATAGTTGTGCCTTTGTCGATGACCTCTTCAAAGGTGGATGCACACTGAATTTGCAAATGGAAACCCATTTCTTGACTTAGATTAGCCACAAACATGGTGACTAGTTGTTTTTTGGGGATAGGCCAAGGGAGCATGCTTGCCAAGCCTCTCCATCTTTGCAAAAAGGTGGCGAAAGATTCTCCATTCTTTTGTTTGGTATTGAAAAGATTAGTCATTGATATTTCATGTTTGAAATTATAGGAGAAATGGTTTACAAACTTCTCTGTGAGTTCATGGAACGTTTTGACACCCAGAGGAAGGTGAGCAAACCAATCGGTGGCTTGACCACTAATTCTTCAAGGGAAAAGTCTCATTAAATAGATGTCATCATATGAGTCTTCAAGACAAGTGATATAAAACTCCCTAAGGTGCTCCCTAGGGTCCCCCTTTCCTTTGTACTTGTCAAATTTGGGTGTTTCAAAGTTTTTGGGAAAGCGAGGCATGTATAATGTCCTATCAAATGGGTAAGGGAAAATATCCTCGAAAGAATATTGCTTTTGTTTGTTTCTTTGTTGCATGTTATCCACCTTTTGGATTAATGTTTGGATGACGCTAGCTAAATCTTGGTTGAGGTGGTTGTGGGATGTGATTTTGTTGATTTTGCATGAGTTGTTGGAGGAAGGGTGGGATTTGATTTTGAGGTGGAGTTTGGTGTTGTAATGTTTAATTTTGGGCAATTTGATTTTGGAGTGTGACGTGTTATTGGTATGCGATGAGTTGTTGGAGAATGTGTGGTGGAAGTTGTTGGTTTTGGTTAGGATTGTGTTGGGTGGTTTGGACGGATGACACAATGGGTGCTTGCGAGATGGGGTTTTGTACATTTGTGAAATTAGATGATGGGTTGGCACATGGGTTGGTATTGGTTGTGTTAGGGGGTGGTTGTGAAAATAATTGGATTATGAAAGCTATAGTGTTGGTGTCGAGTTGAGGAGCACTTGTGGAAGTGCTAGGGTATGTGGTGTTGTTAGGAATGTTTAAGGTGATTTGGGGTATAGATGAGGTGATGGTAGAGGTCGATATGTTTGATATATTTGGTGTGGCCGATATATTTGTGGGGATTGTGGACGTAGTGCCATTGGAGTTTGTGGGAATTGTAGATGTAGTGACATTTGATGTTTGAGAGGTGTTAGGATTGGTATGTGATGTGGATGGTTGTGACGATGTGGTGACATTGGGTATTGTAGCACCATTTCAGAGAAGAAATTCAAGATATCTATTAGGGTTCGATCTTAGGACTCTATCAAGCATATCCATAGAATCAACATCTTATGTAAAGTCTAAGATATCTTGATCTACTTGGTTGATGTTGGTGGTTTGGGTTGGTTGTGGTTGAAAGGGGAATAGATTTAACATAGAGGTAGCGTCGTATGATGGCACTTGTTGGACTATGGGCACATTATTTTGGTCTGTTTGTGGCATTCCTATGCGAAAGTTGTTTCCAAGGTGGGCCATTTCTTGATTCTTCTTGGCTTGGGATCTTGTTATGGGCATGCAACGGTTTTGGATGGAGGTTTTGAGTGGGTGGATGGAGATCGAGACCTTAGAGAAGGAATTTGATTTTTTTGGACCCAAAGATAAATGAAGGTGTGAATATTTGAGGAATGTAGATGAAAAGGGTGATGAGGTGATTGGGATTTGTTTTAGGAACAAAGATTTAGGTTTAAGAGAATAATACCCTCAAAGTCTAAATCTAAGGATAGTGGTGTGATGTGGGTATATGTTTTAGCATTTAGAGAATAAATCCCAAAAAGAGGCAACCTAAGGATGGTAAATGTAAAATAAATGAGGGTGGAAGGGAACAAACTTAGAGGTTAAGACCTTAAAGGAAGTGGGTGAATTGATTTTCAAAAATTTTGGACCAAAAGGATTGAAAGAGGAAATGGATTGGAATGTAGGTGAAAATGATTCTTGGGATGATTAGGAGGATGTGACTAAGGATAATAATCAACCAAGGAAACCTTAGATGACTAGGGTAAATGATTTTGGATAGTAATCAAGTAAGAAAGCCTTAGGTGATTTGGATGTTTAGATGATGTTGGATGTTGGATAAAATTTTGATGATGTTGGGAGGCTATTCAAATCAAAAGTGAGCTTGAATGGATCTAGATCTTAGGGTTTTGTAATTATGGATATTTCCTTTTACATAAGGTAGACTAATGACCTTAGGACAAAAGGGGATGATTATTTTACTTGAAGGTAGACCAATGACCAACAAGCAAAATGGGATAACAAATGATGACAAGATCTAGGTTTAGCTCAAAGGTTGATTTGTAATATGATTGTGGATTTGATTAAGAGATTGATTTTGGATATTTGGATGGTTTTGATTTTTTTGGATGTTTGGATTTTGAGACTTTAGAAAGTGTTGGGATGAGGATGACAAGTGTGGGATGTGAGATGAAATAAAGTGGAGGTCCAAAGATGAAAATCAAAATGTAAGGCTATGTGGGAATATGTATGGAGATTGAAAGAGGAATTATGGTTGGGCTTAGTGATTTGATTGATAGTGAAGGGTCCAATAATAAAAGTGATTATTCGCTAAGGTCAAAATGGGAATATGGGTGAGAATGATTATGGATGATGGTGAAAGGTAGGCTATGGTTTTAGTAGATTTTGACAAGGTGGTTGTGGATTATGGATGTGCAGAGTTTAAAGGTCCCAAAATAATTTTCTAGGCACCTGTGCAAACTGATTTGAAAATAGCGCCAAAGCCTAAGGATAAGGCACCAAAATAGTGAGTAATGGCACCAGGGATCTGGAAAATGGCGCTAAAGCAGCCACAGTGAATATTCAGGCACCAAACATTAAGCTTTTGGTGCTAAAACAAGGCAGTGAATGGAATTTCTTTTGGTACAATTGGGATTTTGATGTCAACTTTTGGATTTTCAAAGGTCAAACAATTGGTTTTTTGGGAAATGTCAAATGTTTCAATGGTTCAATGATTTAGGAGGTTTCAGATAATGTCAATGATGGTTTCTTGGCAAGCATACAAACACTCCAAACAAGAGAATACAATGGCCAAAGGTTTTTTTTTGAAATGTGGTAATTTTGAACATTCATCAAGCACTTGTACAACCTAAGGTGAGAAAAAGATACTACTTGTTGAGTCCCTACCTAGATTTCTCCATATACTAAAACAAGGTAGACAACTAGAGAAATTGGTGATACTGGCTCCCCCTTAAACAACACACACTTCTCAGGCACACTAATCTCTCTTGCCCTTCAATCTTAGAGATCAAGGAAATTCCTATCTCTACAATGAATAGTACAATATAGGGCGGCTTTAGAGGTCCGACCTCCTGCACCAACAAGTAAAGGGTTTTGGGCCTCTAAAAAAAAGGTGTTTAGTGGGGGAACATTCGGAGGATCAACACATTACGAGCATCCAGTAAACCACTTAAGGTTTTAACTAGTCGTACTAGGAGTATCATATACACAAGGTATGACTTCCTTTTGAACTAGCACCAAACGGTAAGCGCTGATTCTGATTTGGACCTAGCTTTCACCTTATCCTATTTGTATAGAAGACTGAATGAAAGTACTGCTTGGGGTCACCAATGAGTTCTCCTTGCGGATGTGTCACAAGAACAGGCCCCTTCTAAAAAAGGAAAGAAAGAGAGTAGAACCACTTCTCTTCACCCAAGATTCTTTTGAAGGTGAGGGGAGAGGATACTTTGATTCTATCCCTTGGATTTAACACAAGTGTGCAAGTGCACAAGACACGTCAAACAAAACTATGTTATTTTTAAGATCCAAAACGAAGTGTTCCTATGATTGTTTGCAAACAAGGTTAATTTTAATGCACCAAATGTAAATGTTGTCTAAGCTACACAAGTAAAGTTCATTTTAGTGCACCAAATATAAATGTTTCTAAGCTAACAAAATCCTATAAAAGATGTTAGTAGTTTTAATTTCAAGTCTTGGACAAATTTTATTTCACTTGTAGAACACTGTCAAACACCTGCACAGATCCCAAGATTAGTATAGAAAAAGGCACCAAAACAAAATAAAATGGCACCACAAAATAGATAAATAGTGCCACAAAAACCAAAAATGGCACTATAGATTAAAAACAACTATTTCTGACCGTTAACAAAAAATGGCACTACAGAATGTCAAAATGGTGCTAGAGAATAAAAAGGCACTACAAGATTGGGAAATGGCACCAAATAGTGTTTTACCTCAGTTTTCCTCGTCTGCTGAGACTGATAGCACCAAAATAGGTATGTATGGTGCCAAAATGATGCAGAGTTCCAAGAATCTTGCAAAAAAGATGGTTAATGGCAAAAGTTAACTTAAAAAGACATAAAAAACTTCCTATCTTGTTGTTTAAACACCCCACATTAGATTCAAACACCCAAAAGCATTAACAAAAAGAAAATAAGTGAGGGTTAGATAAAAACATATTCTAAGCTTTTCTACGAAAATTTCACCATTATCACCCCTTGTCCCTACGTTTTTCCTATCAAAACAGAGAGCACACTAACCCAAAATCTCACAAAACGTTCAAAAAAACATTAACAAGTCAAGCAATAAGGATAATGTTAGTGAGGATGCCATGTAGAAAAGGCACCAAAATAGTGGTAAATAGTGCCACAAAATGAGTAAATGGTGCCACTATTGCTTTGACAGCCTATCCCGCCAGCATAAGCAGCAACCATCCACCCTTGTTCATCCCTTATAATCCCGCCACCACTAGCCTTGCCATCCGCCTTAGAAGCCCCAACACCCAGGTCTCTAAAGTTAGTGCGAAGAGAAAGAAGAGGAAGATTAGAGAAGTGGAGGAGGATACTGTGGGGGTTTCTGTGGGGACCCCAAAAAATCTTTGCAGTACCCATGCGGGGCAAGGCAACAAATCTAATTTGTCTGCTAAGGATATTAAGGAGGGCTTTTCCTCAGGGGTTAGGTGGTTGGGGAGGATTGCTAGAAAACCTGTGCCCAAAGCTAAACTCATTGATTATTCTAAGAGTGCGTCTGACGAGTCCACTCAGGGTGATGAGGCTAAGGTTATGGAAGTGCAGGAAATCTCTGAGGATGCTGATGGTAAGAATGGGAATAAACTGTTGGAGGCTGTTGGTGGGGCTATTGGAGATTCTGAGGGTAATGTTGACGAAGCGGGAAAGATGTTTGTGGAGGAAGCTGCTGATGAAACGAAGATAGATGCTGGTTATAGGAATGACATTGCTGTCCTGAGGGGCCGAGTTGAGAAGCTGGAGTAGTCTTTTTCCACTATGCTCAGGCGTGCTATTTTACTTAATCTTTTTGTGCTGCAGGATCTGGGGGCTATTGTTGCTGTTGACACTGATGAGAACTCTAAAAAGTTGGATGAATTTATTGAATCCATGGCTAAAAAAGGAGAGAATCTTTCTCCTTAGTTCTAGTTTCTTTTATGCTGTCGCTACTCTGCTACTCCATATATACTGTCTTTAGACTGGTTTTGTTGTCTATGTTGTTTATGCTGGTTAAGCGGGTTATGCTGTAACTGTTTCGAGGCTCTTTTGTGTTGATACCTCTAGGGTTTCTTTTTGCTATTTTGTAAGGGTTCAGCCCCTTGTTTTAGCCACCTTATATTATCAAAAACTAGGGTAGGGATAGGCTAATTAGTAGGTTTAATTAATTAAATAAACATGATTTATTCAATTAATTAGGTTTAATGAAATGGGTGAATTAATCAAATAAACATTTTCATATTTAATTAATTAATTGGGTTAATGTTAGTAAAGGGGTAACTATTGAATTAATCAAATTAATTCAATTTAAAGGGGGAAATGATGAATAATTAGGTGTTGGAAGTAATAATTAATTAAATAAAAATTTAATTAATTAGTTAGAAGGGGAAATTGGTGATATTAGTGATGTCGGAGATCAGTTAAATGGTGAAGACATTTTTAGGTGTCTACATGTCTGTTGTGGCACCTTAGATTGGGCCACACTAGTAATAATGTTTTAAAAACTATTAAGAATAAAGATTTGTTGGACGGTTTCTCTTATTCTGATGAGCACTTTGATTTCTGTGAGCATTGTGTTTGGTAAACAAAACAAAGTCATTTCCTTTAGGAAGTAATAGAGCAAAAGAGAAGTTAGAAATTATTCATACAGATGTGTTTGGACCTGTGGATAATGATTCTATCAGAAAATCTCATTATTTTGCTACCTTCATTGATGATGTGTCCAGATTTACATGGATTTATTTTATGAAAAACAAATCTGAAGTTTTCACTAAGTTTAAGAAGTTCAAAGTCTTAGTAGAGAACCAATCAGGTTTGAAGATAAAAATATTAAGATCTGACAATGGAGGGGAATATTGCTCTAAGGAATTTGATGAGTTTTGCTAGCATGCAGGTATTATTAGACAAAAGACAACTCTGCATACACCACAACAAAATGGTGTTGTAGAAAAGATGAACTAAACAATCATGGAAAGGGCTAGAAGTATGTTGAGTGATGCACAGTTGGACAAATGCTTTTGGGTAGAGGCTATGTGTACTGCTTGCTACTTGATTAACATATCTCCTTGTAAGGCTCTTGAATCGACACCTTATGAAGTGTGGACAAGTAAGAAACCTTTTGTTTCACCTTTAAGGGTTTTTGGCTGTGAGGCTTTTGTTCATGTGCCTAAGGAAAAGTGATCTAAGTTGGATCCAAAAGCTAAAAAGTGTATATCCATTAGATATGGTGATAATGTCAAAGGTTATAAGCTTTGGAATCCACTAACCTGTAAGATTATCTATTCTAGAGATGTTATTTTCAGGAAACTTGGAGCTATTTCTGAACTTGAGCAGCCAAAAGAAAAAGATGAAAAGGTAAAGAGAGTGCACTTTGAGTTATAGCAACATGATGCACCTCAGGAAGAATAGAATGATGGATTGGGGAGTGAAGAAGAAGAAGATTCAAGTAGTCCTTATGAAGATGAATCTATTGTTATAGAAGAAGTTGGTACAAATGATCATGCAGAAGAACAAGTTGAGACTCTTACTCCACCCTTAAGGAGATCCACAAGACAATAGAATCCAGTTGATAGGTATAGCCCACCAGATTTCTATTGTGTATTTGCTTTATTGAGTACTAACAATGAGCCTAGATCCTACAGGGAAGCTATTCTTTCAGATGATAGTGAGTCTTGGCAGTTAGACATGCAGGAGGAGATGATGAATTTAGACTCTTGTAACACCAAGGATCTTGTTCGTTTGCCTAAACGAAGAAATGCCAAAGGTTGTAAGTGGGTCTTCAAGAAGAAGTTTGGAGCAGACGGGTCATTGGAGAAGTACAAGGCTAGACTGGTAGCCAAGGTCTACTCCCAGAGAGAGGGAGTTGATTTTGGTGAAATATTCTCTCCTGTTGCTAAATTGACTTCTATTAGATTTATTTTATCCATTATTGAAGCTTATGATTGGGAGATTGAGAAAATGGATGTTAAGACCGCGTTCTTACATGGAGATCTTGAGGAAGAAATTTATATGCAACAACCTATAGGTTTTGAGGTAAAAGGGAAAGAAAAATGGGTTTGCAGTTTAAAGAGGTCACTTTATGGTTTAAAATAGTCCCCCAGAATGTGGTATCAAAAGTTTGATTCATTTGTGTTGAAATTGGGTTTTGTTAGAAGCGAGGAGGATCACTGTGTTTACATTTATTGTGTTGATGATTCTATAGTGGTTATTGCATTGTATGTTGATGACATGTTATTTTTTAGCAATACTAAGGTACCATGATCAATGAGCTTAAAGCCCAACTTTCAGGTGCATTTGACATGAAGGATCTTCAAGCTGCCATGTATATTCTGAGAATGGAGATCAGAAGGGACAAAGGTAACATAAAGCTTTAGTTGTCACAAAGTAAGTATGTGAATACCATTTTGCAGAGATTTAGTATGCAGGACTGTAACCCAGTTAAAGTTCCTTTACTCGTTGGTACTAAGATTTCATTAGATATGTGTCCAAAGACTAAAGATGATCTTGAGAATATGTCTAATGTGCCATATGCTAGTGTTGTAGGGAGTTTGATGTATGCAATGGTTTGCATTAGGCCAAATATTTCCCAAGCAGTGCGAGTTTTGAGCAGATTTATGTCTAACCCTTGTAGACAACATTGGAATTATGCGAAAAGGGTGCTTAAATATCTTGCAGGTACTCCTGATTATTGTTTGGTTTACTCTAGTACTAATAGTACTGATAAATCTTTGGACATACAGGGTTTTGTTGATGCAGATTAGGCAGGTGACTTGGATAGTCAAAGGTCCACTAGTGGCTATGTGTTTACTCTCTTTGGAGGAGCAGTGAGTTGGATGAGTAAGATACAACCCACAGTTGCTTTGTCCACTACAGAAGCAGAGTATATGACTACTACTCATGTCTCTAAGGAGATAGTTTGGTTGAGAATATTGTGTATAGGTATTGGATTTGATTGTAGGATCATTCAGATTGGTTGTGATAGCCAGAGTGCTATCTGTTTGGCTAAGAATCCCATGTATCATGCTCGAACTAAGCATGTTGATGTTCAGTATCACTTTGTTCAAGAGTTGGTTGCAAATGGACAGATTGAGCTGAAGACGATAGACACTCAGGAGAATGTTGTAGATTTATTGACCAAGTCTGTGAGCACAGAGAAGTTCGTGTGGTGCAAAGAGGCCATGGGCCTTGTTTCTAGTGCCTAATTATATTTCATTTTGTTTTCCTATGGGTTGATTTACAAGGTATAATGTCAAGTGGGAGAATGTTGGAATAAGGTACCATTAACCTTGTAAAATCCAATATTGTATTTATCCCATTTATTATTTGTTATTTGTAATTACCCATAAGGGAATGAGGTAGTCTAATTGATAGTGGTTATTTCAGAGTTATCGACGGGAGTTACGAAGTGATATTTACTATTGGCAAATGTAAAACTCATGAGTAAATGAGTGTAGGCATTCCCCTTGGAGTATCTACTATTTTTTTGGCATGTAGAACAACTTGTCATAATGTGGTGTAGGTAGATTTATGGCAGCTACAAGTTGTCATAAGATTCCATGCATCTATGATGCATGTGATACCCATTATTAGTTGTTGTTGCTATTATTAGACCCAAGTGCCCATACTGGGATGATTCTTTATTAGTGCTATCTATGACAGTTATGATGCATCATAAGATGCTTTTACATACTATTCTTGGACTTGGGCACCCAACCTTGCATGGGCAAGTTATTGCCACTTTGTAATGTCCCCATTTTTGAGTTCTCTTGAAGCACAGTTGGAGCTGACTTTCTGGGTTGGTGACAGCATAATCAGAGGAGTATTTCGATGTCACCAGGGTGTTTGAGTGATCCATTGGAGTTGGTTGACACTTTCCAGAGAGATTTTGGACAAATTGTTTGTACTTACTATTTATAGTAAGTGCTTGCATGTCGTTGATCTTTCTGGGTTTTTCTAGGTTTGTTCCCTTTGTTCCCCAGAGAACAGTGCTATTTTTAGTAAGTGTCAGTTTGGTGCTATTTGGGTAACTTGGTAGTCAGTTGTTGGCTCTCCTAGATGTTGTACTCATCTCAGAGTTATCAGATGGTTTGTGGATCCAGTTGACACCCTCTGTGTTGGCTCAGTTTGCTTATGGCCGTTACTATTTTTAGTAATGTCAGGTTTGGTGCCGGATCAAGATTTTTAGAGTGGGATTGTGTTTGTCTCATCGAGACCTTTTCGACGATCTATTGATCTTGGCATTCTGACATTGTCTTGATGGATATTTTAATGCCCAAAGTTATATTTTGTTATTTCACGACATATTATATGGTTTAACGGTAAAAGTGACTTTATAATGAAAAAACAAATATTGGATTCACTTATGTGTGGGACACCCATCCCTAGGGGATTAAAAGTAATTTAAAAATATAATATTCCCCTCAAAAAAGGCAATGTCCTCTTGGAGTTTATAAAAGGAGGAATAAGGGAGTCTTTTGTTATGCTTGGATTATTATTTCTTCTCTCTTTTGAGATTTTCCTTGCAAGGGTTTCTGGAGCTTGGCTCTCAGGTTTGGTATTGTCTTGCTGAGACAAAAACCTCTGCAAGATTGATTTGATCTTGGCTTCTGGGGATGAAAACCTCCATTAGCAAATATTATATTGGAGGATGCATCCAGTATTAAAGGTTTGAGGATTGATTGTTCATATCATTCACAGTCTAGGTTTTGAAGCAGCTGATAACAATCATACATTGCAGATTGAATGGAGTTGTAGCTGTTGTTTGAGGTTAGAGCAGCCGTACATTTTACAGTGCTGGTCGTACCTTCCCATGAGTAAGCCGTACTATCTTGAAGGTTGTTTAGTGTGGATTTTGTGTAGAAATAATCCTCTGGCTTGGATGTGTTGGGTCTTTAGTATTAAACAGAAAGATTAGAGGTAGTTTTGATACATTTAATATTTCTTTGGGACTAAATTTTTCTTCAGCAAAGCTGTACATCAGCCTAGAGTGGCATTGGAATAGCTGGGAGCTATTTTCACTTGTTTGGCATGCACTATGTACCTCATCCTTGGTGTTTAGGGTCCTTGATATTGCATCATTCATTATTTATCAATATTCTATCATTCTGAGTGATTTGAGGAGAGTTCTACGCACTAGTAGTGCTGGTTTGGGAACAACTATTGTATGAAGTTACAAAACTTAACATGGGTATGTAATGATAATTAATATTTGGTGATTTGATGATCTGGGTCATTGTAGTTTTTCTGGGTTTTCAAAATATGCCATATATTATATGCTTTGGCAACACACATCTGTAGGAAAACTAAAACCCCTTCTACATCTTCTCTCTAGTATGAAAGAAAACAAATAATAAAAATAACACTATTAAGATCTTAAAAAGAACCAACAGGTGCGACACACTACAGTGGTATCAGAGCTAAAGATCTTGCCATCATGTGAGGTTAGGTTTAAACATGCAGATGAAAATATGAGACATGCATATGAAAATATGAAACATGTAGCTTAGCTTCGCATGTGAGTGATCAACACTTGCATGAGTGTTCAAAGTGGGGGCAGTTGATAGGTTTTGAACAAGGAATGTGAGATCATGGCATCTCTCGTGAAGGGTGATCTTTGTTAAAGACTTTTTGATGTAGGATTGAAACTGAAATATTGGCCAGGGACAGATGAGAGACTTTTCAGTACCTTGGGAGAAATTGAGGAACATTTATCTAAAATCCCACAGACACTTTCTGAGTCAATGCAGAGGGCTTTGGTTCCTTCAAAGACATCACTGTGTAAGCTTGAGTTGTTGAGGCATCCAAACAAGAAGGTAAGATTGGTGGTTATCACATGCATCAGTGAGGTTATGAGAATTACAGCTCCTGAAGCACCTTACAAGAATGACTTAATCAGTGAATCGTTGAAAGTTTTCATGGGCTAGGTGATACCAAAAGTTTATCTTTTAAGAAGATTGTTGAGATGTTAGTAATTATGGCTCAGGTCAGGTCATGGATCTTTTTGATTGATCTCAGGTGTGATGATGTACTTCTCACAATAATTCATTGTTTTGTGGACAAGATCAGAACATATCATATGGATGAAGTTAAAGAAGCAATGTAAAATATCTTGTCATTGATTTTAGATGAAGATGATGATATCTCTAAGTTGTTATTATCTAACTTGCTAAGCATTTGGAGAAAAGAACAGTTTGTTTCACTTGTACCATATGAGTTGTCAAAGACCTTGGTTAAGCAAAAAATTGAGAAACTTAAAGACTAGTTGACAGAAGAAGAAGCTATTCCTTGTGGTTTACTGGTTACAAGGATTCCTAAAATGAGAAAGAACCAAATGAGAAGACAAGGCCTATTCTTCTCTTGCAAATAAATTCAAGAGCCTAACCACCAATGCACGGATAAAAAGGACTCACAAAGTGATGATGGTTTGGCTTTCAGCACTCAAGAGGTTATTATCAACCCTGTTAACAATTCTAATTTTTATGACAACAGTCATTCTCCTAAGTGTAGTAGTGATTTAAAAGTTATGGCACAAGAGGAAAAAGTTGTAGAAGATACTTCTACTGTTGGCACACAAAATATGAGTGTCAAATACGAGGAAAACCAGGAGGATACAAGCCATAACAATTCTGATTTTTGTGATAGCAGTTTGATCTCTTTGCATCAGAGTGAGGATATTGCTATTACACATGATGATGATGATTGTGTGGAGTCACCCAATCCAGACACTCTAGTTTCAGGTGATATTGATGCAATAGGTGTTGTGGATTCATGCCACAATGAGTTTGATTTGGTATATTAGACCTTGGAAGATGGGAGTAGAACTGAAGAGCTACCTAATAGAGATGATTACGAGGATTGTTTGATGAATGTGCATACATCTATTTTGCTAGGGGAGGTGTGCATTGATATTGACAATTCAGGAGGCTCTAGCATGTCAGTTGAGCCATCTCAGGAGATTCATAATAGCAGTAGAATTGATGAGGATGTGTGCGAAGTTGATAGCACACATGAGGATGCTTACCAATCGGTGAGTGATGATGATTCAACCTCTTTCCATAGTGTAGATTTCAAATTAGAAAGTTTGTGTGGAGATAATTTGTCAGTGGGGTCTAATCATTTAATAGGGCAATTGAAGGTGAATGAAGGCATGATTGTTGTAGCCATAGAACACTTTGATGTTGCTCAGTAGTTATTGGTAAATTGTTGTTGGAAGACCCCAGAAACACATGAGCACTTTGATAGTGAACTTTCCCTTGCCGAGTTTCAAGCACTCAGAGATGCAGTGGGAGTAATGAAGAATAATTACCTACAATTGTTATCAGATAGAGATCATCTTCTCATGCTCGATGTTATTTATCATGATGCTCTAAGGGGGAAGGAAGAAGAGGTTGATGAGCTCACCTATATGAGCTCACCTATGAGCTCGAGGTCACTATAGACTCTTTGAAGAGCACTCAATCAGCCCTTTGAGAGGCTATGAATAGATGAGCTTACCATGGAGTTGAGTTTAGCATAGTCTTCATCTCCAGTAGTTACAGTTCTGATTTCTATGACAATTACTGGTGATGAGCATAGACCCACAGATAGTGGTAAGGAGTACTTTGTGGTTGTGGTGACATCCATTATAGTTACAGATGCAGGTAACAGAGATGGGATGGGTGTTGTGGTTGAGAGTAGCAAAGAACCAGATGTTGCATCAGGGGTCTCTAAGGTTAGTTCCATGACAGGTATGGCAGAGCAGGTTATTGATAGCTCTTGCGAGGAGTTGGTGGATTTCCTCAAGAGTTGTGGGACAAATCACCACACTACTCCATCTTTTTCATAGAAGATATGCAGGGCATCAGTCAGTGGGGAGACAGATTCTCATGTTGATTTGTTTCCCTCTCTTGGAAGTAAATCAGAGATTGCATCCTATGCAGCTGATAGTGATCGACAGCTTACTAGACCACAGGGTTGGAGAGATCAGCTAAAGGTTACAGGAGAGAAGGTTGATTCAACCTTATCTTGTCTAGATTGTACTTATACGAAAGTTGAGAACCTTCTTTGGACAACAGAGTTGGAGGATAGACAGTATGAGGTCTCAACTGGTACTCACATTCATGATTTGCAGTTCATCAGGAATGCTTTGGAGGAGGTAAAATCAAAATATCTCCCATTGTTTCATGATAGGGATTATGCTATTGGGTACACAGAGAGGGTTTCCAAAGTATCTACCCAATTAGCTATTCAGGATCAGAGACATGAGCCATCATCTGATTCGAGTGATGAGGAATGTGTTCCCCATGACTATGACAATCAACCGTTGACACAAGCAGGTGCTTTTTATTTTGAATGCATAGTGAAGAGTGCTCATCATGTCTCCTTTAGTTCACACACAGATGACTTGATGATGTGTAAGTGTGGATTGGCTTAGGATTTATACCATCCATTATGGGATGAAGGGTTGCCATCTACTGAAGATGGAACTAGGGATTACAGGTGGATGACTAGGATACATTTAGAGGATTATTTGCAGGGTCAGTGCTCATATTACCATCATGGTGATATGTATCAAACAGAGTTTACAACTTCTTTGCCTCAAAAATTTTCATTGGAGACATGGTTTTAGAGAGGTTGTAGTGTTAGTAGGCATGATGGCATATTAGTTTTTACAGCGGTGATGGAGGAAAGTTTTTTCAATCCCTTGATTCGAGAGGAGCAATTTCATATCTTCCGGCACCTATGTTGGATAGTTAGTACATCCATAGGAGATTGGTAGGGGATGATAGGGGATGTTGTGGTTTAGACACTTCAAGATTTACTTACCCCTTCATGATTGTTGGATGTGAGGTTATGATGTGTTGGGATCCAGGTGGTGACAGGTTTGGCATGTCAGTTTAGTTAGATTCTGTTGTGTTGCTTCACCACTCTCTACATGGTGAAGATTATATCAGAGTAGCATAGTGGATATCAATAAGTGATGTGGATGGCAGACGTCCATATTAGCGTTGGGACCCAGGGGTTCCTATGTCTAGTAGTTTGTTCTATACTAGGATAGCTACTTACATTGATGTTGAGCATAGTTTTAAATTTACCTGGCAGATGCAGTGGAGATGTTGTTGGACATTCTTTAGATTGATTTGGGATCTTGGTGTTCAGCTTTGGCATGCAGGTGCAGTTTGCTTGAGGGCAAGCAATCTTTGGGAAGGGCAGACTATAATGTCCCCATTTTCGAGTTCTCTTAAAGCACAGTTGGAGTTAACTTTCTAGGTTGGTGACATCATAATCAGAGGAGTATTTCGATGTTACCAGGGTCTTCAAGTGATCCAGTGGAGCTGGTTGACACTTTCCAGAGAGATTTCGAACAACTTGTCCATACTTACTATTTATAGTAAGTGCTTGCATGTCGTTGATCTTTCTGGGTTTTTCTGGGTTTGTTCCCTTTGGTCCCCAGAGAACACTTCTATTTTTAGTAAGTGTTAGTTTGGCATTATTTTTGTGGCTTGGCAGTTAGCTATTGGCTCTCCTAGACATTATACTAAGCTCAAAGTTATCAGATGGTTTGTGGATCCAGTTGGCATCCTCTATGTTGGCTCAGTTTGCTTATGGCCGTTACTATTTTTATTAATGTCAGGTTTGGTGTTGGATCAAGATTTTTAGAGTGGGATTGTGTTCGTCTTGTCGAGACCTTTCTGATGAGCTATTGATCTTGGCATTCTGACATTGTCTTGATGGATATTTTAATGCCTGAAGCTATATTTGATTATTTCACAACATATTATATGGTTTAATGGCAAAAGTGACTTTATAATGAAAAAACAAATATTGGAGTCACTTATGTGTGGGACACCCATCCCTAGGGGATTAAAAGTAATTTAAAAATATAATATTCCCCTCAAAAAAGGCAACGCCCTCTTGGAGTTTATAAAAGGAGGAATAAGGGAGTCTTTTGTTATGCTTGGATTATTATTTCTTCTCTTTTGAGATTTTCCCTGCGAAGGTTTCTAGAGCTTGGCTCTAGGGTTTGGTATTGTCTTGCTCAGATGAAAACCTCTGCAAGATTGATTTGATCTCAACTTCTGGGAACGAAAACCTCCATTAACAAATATTATATTGGCAGATGCATCCAGTATTCGAATTGGTGCTTCAATAAAGATAGTATTGTTGAAGGATTGAGGATTCATTGTTCATATAATTCATAGTCTAGGTTTTGAAGCAACTGATAACAATCATACATTGTAGATTGAATGGAGTTGTAGTTGTTGTTTGAGGTTAAAGTAGCTGTACATTTTATAGTGCTGGTCGTACCTTCCCATGAGCAGGTCGTCCTATCTTGAAGGCTGTTTAATGTGGATTTTATGTAGAAATAATCCTCTGGCTTGGACATGTTGGGTCTATAGTATTAAACAAAAAGATTAGAGATAGTTTTGATACGTTTAATATTTGTTTGGGACTAAAACTTGCTTCAGCAAAGTCGTACATCAGCCTAGAGTGGCGTTGGAACAGCTGGGAGCTATTGTCACTTGTTTGGCATGCACTATGTACCTCATCCTTGGCATTTAGGGTCCCTGATATTGCATCATTCATTATTTATCAATATTCTATCATTTTGAGTGATTTGAAGAGAGTTTTATGCACTAGTAGTGCTAGTCCGACAACAACAATTGTGCGAAGTTACAAAATTCAACATGGGTATGTAATGATAATTAATATTTGGTGATTTGATGATCTGGGTCATTGTTTGTTTATACAAATTCATTGTACTTTTTGTGGGTTTTCAAAATATGCCATATATTGTATGCTCTGACAACACACATCTGTAGGAAAACTAAAACCCCTTCTGCATCTTCTCTCTAGTCTGAAAGAAAACAAATAATAAAAATAACACTATTAAGATCTTAAAAAGAACCAATAGGTGCGGCACACTACACACTTAGTGGATGCATGTATGACACCATTTAATGCTTACATGTGGGGTTGTTGGAGGAGAGAGAAAGTGGATGTCCAAATTGGAGGGAAAACTCCTCTATAAATATTTTCCATTGTATTTGTTGTTACATGTGAGATTTTAGATACTCAATTGCTGCCGAAATGCTGTCAAGTTGAAGACTAGTGGAGAGAGTTGTTGAGTGATTGTATTGTACAAATCTTTATAGATTAATACAAGCTTGTGCCTCTTTCCTAGTGGAGTTTTTTACTTGCAAGGGTTTTCTCCATGTAAATACTGTGTTGTGTGTTCAATTTTCTATTTTGATGTTTCTGGGTTTGCATATTTTCATTTGCATGTTACAATCTCCATAGGTAATACACAGTTAAGATTGCAGAAATCATATTTGAATCAGATTTCCATTTGTGTAGATGTGCCTTTCATTTCTAACACAAGAGAAGACTAGATATATATAAAAAAATACATCTAATAATTAGGTGGGCAATAGCTCTTAGATCATTCACCTACTGAGTAGACCAAGAGTGGCATACAAGATTATCCCGTGCATACAAAACCAAGCAATATAAGCTTTCAATAAAAGGATAACTTTCTCGTTAGGTCCATGATGGACTCATATCCATTTCCAGGTGTAGGATCATTGGTCTTTCTATTGAGAAACTTTATAACAAGTACAACACATATTTATAAGCACAATAGACATCCATCCTAACCCAAGTCTCTCTAGTATCCTTGAGTGTCTGCTAATCAATCGATGCCAACTTCAAATATAACCTACAAAATCATGAAGCTCCAAGAAAATGATTAATACTCAAAACCAAAAGAGAACTACATCCTCTCTAAAGGAAGAACAATATCACCTTTACCAAAGATTCCAAGAGTCCTTCATGAAACAAGATGCTAACACCTCTTCAAATAGCATGAAGATCATGCATCTTCTATCAATAGAACCAAAGATGCCAATGAACCCTCATTGCAACCTAAGGGTAGAATCTAAGAGCTCCTTATGACACTGACAACCATTGCAAAAGATCATACATCTTCTAATAAAAGATTATCTATAGCTCCCATGTAGTTAAACTACACACTGCAACAATAACAATGTAGAACCAAAATATTGAAACAAAGAAGATAGAACACACTATGTAATTGCACAAAACTCCTACTAAAAGTGATACCAAGCTATACATGGCATCATGACCAACATAATTGCCAAATTTCTACTAAAAGTGAACAAATCCTCTCATGCACCATAAAATACCACTACAAGTCCCACTAAACAACTATATTACTGTAATATCCTAACTAAATTTTTTTAATTAAATTCAATTCTAAAAATTTCTTTAACAAATTTCACCCAAAATCTACACAAATACATCACAAACTAGCATCTATGTTGACACCAGATTTATAACATTTGCACCAAAAACTCATGCAGTTGATATCAATAATATAAATTAGGTTTTTACATCAATATGAATTGATACAATAGTCACACACCCTACATCAACATAAAAAACCAAACTGAAACATTTTTTGCATAAACACCACAACCCCAACATAGTCAATCTCTGCCCAACTAAAAAGATAAATCCTCCAACACCTGAAAATGTTCATGAATAGAAAAATAATAGTAATAACACCTATGCTAATAGAAACAACACCCAACAGCACACAAAATCCATTGCAACAACCCAAACCCTACAAAATTCACACAAACACTGAAACTAGCCAAATTTGTTCAATCTGTGAATCTACAATGCACTCCATAGATGAGAATGCCCTCAAGAATCAAAGGATTTTCATCATATGATCATAGAAACCAATATTTTTTCCTCCATAGATCACAATCTCCCATGGGTTTCCATCCATAGAAGAAATTGGAGAGCACAAGTGTTCATATAGAAGAAATGAAAAGATAAATTGTCAAAAGATCCTGCAATGAGCCAATACTAAAGTATTTATAGATGCTAGAGCCAAAATGGGTGCCCAAAATCCCAACACCTCATTTGGTGAGAAATAGTAATTAAAAATATATCTTGAGATGCCACTCCTCAATGTATGCCAAGAATAGCCTACCCATTACAATTGTTAGCTGCTGTCATTGATCCTATCATAGACCACCTAAAAATAAATCTTGGCTATTACAAATGACCCCTCAGCAATAGCCACACCCCACTTGTGCATTAATATTCAATATTCAATATTTTATTTCTCCCGATAAAGTATAATTTTCTAAATTTATGGGAAATACAATAAAAATATTAAATAAAATATTTTCCCTAGTTTTATTTATTAGTCCACAGAAAAATAGGAATGGACTAATAATTTCACCAAATTTATTTTATTCGAAAGGGAACATTACAAGTCCACCCTTCCCAAAATTGCTTGTCCTCAAGCTATTGGTTCTTTTTCTTGTAATCCCTCAATTCTAAGGTATATGCTTCACTATCAAGACATAAGAACTAAATAACTCTAGATAGAGAAAGAAAACCTATGATTAAACTGAGGTTGAAGAAAAGCCAACTAATAGGAGGGTGAATAACCTCCTTTGCACTTTGAGCCTTGCCAAGCTTGGGAGAGTGTTCCCATAGATCTTTGAAATATGAAGCAAACAAATAGACATCCTGGTTGATCTCTAACTAAGACAATTATGTTAAATGATGTGTCACTAAGATACACTGATTTATAATCCTTGTAAATGCATTCATGGGTGACCTCTTATAACACTATTAACCTAGAGAATGCAATATACATGAGTCCTCTCAAGATGGATCTGAGCTACAAGCTCATATGAGAATTTACAAAATTTAGAATACTGAACCTTGTGCATAATGGTGGGACAAATAACTTACACATAACTTATGAGCATTATGAAAATAATTTTCATTTTAAAGAAGTGTAGGGCTATATTCAACTTGTTGGACCAGTGCCCAATCCTGTAGCAACAGAGTCACATTTGGACGAGTACCCACAATGATATAGAAATCACAACATCCTAATGAATTTAATTAACTTGGTTTTTTCCTTACAGAAACATTAAATCCTCAAATGCCCTCCTATCCTCAAAACTATACCCATTCTTAGTTATCCACAATAGATCTAAAATATCCCACATATATGTCTTGAAAGCATGCTCACTTAATTACTTAAGCAAAACACCTTTAATGCATTCCTTGAATACAAACTCACAAAGACTTAATATAGAAAATAGAAAATGTACAATCCTAGAAACCCCTTGGATTCCCTAAAACATTCATATATTAATGGAGGCAGAATATAAAAATGATAACAGAAGTAATGGTCTTATATAGATTTATTGAAAGACTTGTAGTCTTTATAGAATACTATCATGAATAGCCCTATGCATACATAAACCAAATATCCAATATAATATAGTATGAAATAACATCTGGATTGACTCCCAAACTTTAGACCTTGTTTGAAAAATATGCTTTAGAACTAACCCCTACAAAATGAGAACTCCATCCTTATATAGAAAAGATTACAAAGCAAATCCCTTCTAGATGAGTGACATCTATCACTTTATAACAACTTTACAAATAACCTTTCCACATTTCCAATTTATCCCTTTACCCTGACACCTTGATCGTTGCTTATCATCCCTCATACCGTTGGAATGAAAGGCATGAAGAATACATACCTTTCAGACACTTCATTCAATCATGTGTGTCTTCTTGGGAAAGCTTCCCCGCATCTAGGAGTCTTGAATAATGGGCAAGATGAAGCCAATCTCTTAACTGCTTTTGCTAATGTGGCTCAAACCATCCATCCACATGGCACACTTTAGTAGACTTTCCTCTTTCTACTACTCACATTATGAATGAAGACCATTCCACTAGGATAAGATATGTAGTGGGCCCAGTGGAAGGGGAAATAAATGAGTGAGGAGAGGTTACTACCCACTATCTACAAGACAGATGCATGGGCATCTCTCTTGCTACTAGATTTGTCTAAAGCCAAATCTAGAAGACTTGCTGTGTTAGCCATGGAGGAGGAGAGATAAGCAATTAGTCAAAGAGCAATGTGATGCCCACAACCTTTTCCCCATAGCTTGCATATCCCGAAAAATTAAAAAAACATCTCCCTTGTGAAAGGCCTTCCACAAATGAGGTTCCCACATCTCTTTTCAATGTGAAAGAGATGACTTTTAACCAAGCACTGGCCTTAAGAAATAGGTTTTTACTTTACCAAAACTCCCCATGCCTTTTAACAATAGGGAAGTATGCTTTCATCTTGCAACTACTTGGTCCTTCCAAGTACTCATAACAGCCTAATTGCTTTGCAACTTCATCAGATACCTTCATAAAAAGGACCACATTATAAGCGAATGATTACCAAAATTGGTTAACAATAAGAATGATAATTAAATGCATCCTTTATCCTTTTATAACCTAAGCCTCTCATGATTAGGGTCTTAATTGTGCTCTTAATCCATCTTATCAGGAGTCTAATATCACTATTACTTGCCAAAATCACACCCATCTTGCTATCCTTTAGGAGATAAATATGACATGTTCAATTATATCTCTTAAATGCCAAAGTGTCACTTCACATCAAGCCTAAAATATATCTGAGCACCCAACTTTTGAAGTCCTCATTAGATGGCCAAGGGTGCTCCAAGATATTCACCGACTTATTTATATGGGCCTGATATCTGGCATCCAATAACAACTTGGGACCTTTCACAAAGATGTCAAGTCCTAATTCTATTTTTAAGAGGTTATCTAATTTAGAATTACATAAGACTTGATCAATTTCTCCTTCTCGGATGATCGATGTGACTAAAGCCTGAGTGATAACTTGGAAATCAGATCTCCACACCTCCAATGATTTCACATCCTTATCGGTCTTTATAATTGGTGGCATCTGACATTCTCCCAGAGGCTTGAAGCTTTCCAACTTTTCCTTGATTATTGCATCATATAAGTTTTTAACTATTCAACATAACATGTTCATAGTTGGTTTGTAATTTCAAACTAACCATGACTGTCAAATCAAAATTTCCTTGACAGTTGTAAAGTATGCTATATATATATACAACATACACATATATAAGTATACATGAATGAATATATAGATCAATAAAATGAGATCTGTATGTATATGAACATTTTGTTATGCTAAATAGTTAAACACTTATATGTGTGTATGCTATATATATATATATATAACTTTTTTTTGGCACAACAGAGATATACATAGTGCACAACTGAATAGTTAAACACTTTTATGTGTGTATGATATATATATATATATATATATATATAACTTTTTTTGGCACAACAGAGATATACACAATGCACAATGGAGATATACACAATACACAATAGAGATATATATGCTAAGGCTGCCACCTTCCTCGATAGAGATATACAAAGATAAATGGGGATTTTATGTTACCTGGAGGAAGGTGGCAGACTGTTCACAACAAATTCTCTTGAATGAAACCCTAACAGTTTCCGAGCACGTCGTTGTCTACCAAATGCCTGCCATGAAATATGCCAACATTTCCTTTTTTTTAATTCCTTTTTTTTAGGTGAAACTAACTCGCCTGACAAAGACCCACCCGAAAAGTACAAGTCACGTATGTGGCACGTAGGCGTCATGTAGTTTTGGGAAAAAAGAACTCACCAAAGTTTGACTCAGGTTAAAATGGCTTGATTCATACTACTTTGTTGGCCGAAAATGTGACACATGTTTGTGCTTTCACTCTACTATTAAACTGCTTCTATATCATAACATGGATAGCTCATGGCATCCATCATCTCCATTCTACTGGTGACAACTAGCTAATCCTAAGACACGACATGGATAGAACATGACATTTGTCACTTGCATAGTATTGGTGACAACAGGTTATATGTCCATTATATTGTTGGAGTAGCCAAGATCAGCAAGCATAAATAGCATAACATTCCACAAATGAAAAATGGAGCACAATAAGCATATCTATCATATACAATGAGAGTGTATAAAATACAAAGAGAAGCCTTGCATAAATAGGCAAGGAGAAGGAGGTAGGAAGGTAGGAATCAACTATTGACTACCCCTGCAAGTATGCAACACTTTTCTAACTCACATGACATGTGTGAGGGAAAGTGGCAAGCCAAAATGAAAGAGGTGTCTCATATATATGAGGACACGTGTCTTCACCACATGAGGTGAGACAACTTTCTAAAAAGCTAAGTAAACTTTGTTGCAAGGTGTACACGCTTGGTCTCCTTGTGCTGTGAAGTGCAACACTTGGGTTTGTGACAAGGCTTAACCGCCTCCCATGGATTCATTAAATCTGGCTGTTATATCGAGAATTAAAAGGTCAATCTTTTGGTGCAATGACAACCATATTTGCAACAATTGGTATCAGAGCTTGGGTCACGGGTTTGAACCCCTTGCTTGCATTGGGGGGAATGTTGCAAGGTGTGTGCCCTTGGTCTCCTTGTGTTGTGCAGCACAATGCTTGGGTTCATGACAAGGCTTAACCACCTCCCATGGATTCATTAACTCTAGTGGTTGTATCAGGAATTAAAAGGTTGATCTTTTGGTCAACAACAACCATCTTTGCAATAAACTTAAGCTTATGTGTGAATATGACTTTGACTATGTAGACTAGAAACTAACTAGTTAGATAAAGCCACTATTTACACTAACATATATCAGACTCGATTCAAACATGTGGTCACCTACTAACCATGTACCTTAGATGAGGTCGTAAGACTTCCTCAACCTAGGAGTCACAGTTATGGCATCAACTACCTAGGCAAGTGAGTTAACAACAATAAGTGGCACATGATAATTCTTTGAGCTAGTTAGACCAAGGAGATAATCAGTAAGTTTGAGTGGTTTTAGTCTTTGGATTGGGTTGTACTCAAACTATTTCTCATAATATTATACAACCATCTCAATTAATGGCAGCCCTTCAAAAGTAACACCACCTCTTAAACTAAGCCCAATACATTGTTTTCATAGGAAACATCCTCCTTTTACAGATAAGAAATCAAATATAAATGATCATAAATAGACATAATCTTAGCTTCTTATAAGCATCAAATTTATTGTACTTCAATTAGATGACCTCCCAACCCCATTCTCATCATGAATAATCCTTAAATAGCCCAAACTTTAGTTTCAACCTAACCAAGGGAGGAGTATAAGGGAAATCAAACTTTATGACTAATGACAACCTATTCCACAATTATTTGTATGGTTTTATTTATGTATTCTTACTATGCTCGGAGATCGTATCCTATTTCCAAGAAGAATTATTACCTCAACCATTGATATCATGTAAGCATTATGCTTCCATAAACTCCAAAGTTAAGGATCTTTTCCCAAGTAGACTCTAAGTTGGTTTATAATTGCCTAAGTGAATAAGTATCATAATTACTCACCCATCTCTATCAATCCCTTCTTTAGTTGAGATTTAACCAATTTTATAATGCAGTTGCGATAAACACAAAAGAGGTGGTTTCACAAAATAAAAATGCTCAACACCAATTTTCCCACTCCCTTTCATGGTTTAATAAACTCAAACCATTGTAAATATCATTGGAGATCCCTATATAAAGACTAATGTGCCTAGAATTAATAGATAGGAAAAACATTTAGAAGTACAACATAATACACAAGTCCTTGTATTCATTTCCAATAGTATGATGTTGAGATACTGGGCTTAGATCAAAGTGAATCTTAGTAAAACAACATAATGAAATAGTACATGCTATACTAAAGAAAATTATCATTTTTGAAATTACTCCAAGGAGAATTTGAGCTTAGTTTCATCTTATTAAGTTCTAGAGGGAAGGCTACAGTTGTAAAACACAAATCTTATAGCCTTCTACCTCCTACAAATTGCTAAGGAAAAAGGATCAACAACTGTAATCATATAAGTAAGAATTTTTAACATGACTTCTTCTTTGCCATATTCTATGCTTATGGTTGTGAAGGTTGCAACTCAAGGGAGTGGAATTTGCATAATACTTGTAGCTATATTTTCTAAGGTATTTTGTCAAATTACTTACATGCCTAGTTAGTTTTCCCCCTTTTCACCCTCTTATCACCCTTGAGGAGTCCAAAAGATGAGGTTTTGAGCTTTCAAAGATTGCAATCCACTCTATTACTTTTTACCCTTCTATATAAAGTGGAACAACCTATACCTGGATGTATCGTACAACCCTTTGGGTTGTGCATACCCTAATTATTTAATAGGGAAAATGGAATCTTAGACACACACAGTACAATAATAAAATATACAATCTAGTACCTTTCTAGTCACAAAGTTGCCTATAAATGGCTTCTCTAATGGTAGTGTTATGCTTTTATCACCTCCAAACCTTGACTCACGTGCTCTAGTTCTTCCTCCATTCTCCTTTGTTGCACACACCTCCTCTTTTTTTGCCAAGAATCTCCCTTTTCCCTCGTCATGAGAATGCCTTAACTTCCCCTTTAATGTGCCATTCTAAAAGTCTTTTCTAATGTGGGGTATGAGATAGTAATTGAAACACCATGCTTCATTATTGGAATGAGTGGCATCATTTCTCCTTGGTGCCATGCCCTCACTTCTAATTTGTCTCCCTCGATGGTGAACAACTTCAATCGCATTAAGTTTTCCTACTTACAAAGCCATGATTTTGATAGGTTTCCTTGACCTCTTTTTCTTCTCCTTTATCTTTGTCTCTTTTTTAGATATACACATATTTTTTATTATTTTTATTTAACATTTTCTTTTTATTTCATTTCATTATTATTATCCATTATCATAATAAGAGGTTCAAAAGAGTTGATCAACTTGCAATATGGTAATCAAGACTCACCTAATGAGGCCCAATGAATTAATTAGTATTTTCCAAATGGTTTCCTATAAGACATCTAGGGTGTGAAAGAGAATAATCGACAATCATTGAACTAACCTTAGTAACCAAACATGGTCACTACCAAAAACCCTAGTATTAGCAAGATACCTATAATCAGATAATCCTCGAATTGTAACTTAGCATTTAACGATACAGAAGCAAGGTTGTTTCAACATCATAATCACTCTCATGATATAACTACTGAGTCCACATTGTTTTCACCCTTGTACTTACAAGACCAAACCAATTCCTCACACACATATCACCACAAAAGCATTAGTATATGTTTAGTCTAAAAACATAAACACACCATTACACTATACCATGCCATCCTATAGAATTAATTCCATTTGAATTATAACATTCTTAATTAAACCAAGAGGAACAAGAAGTCATAAAAAATAATTAGTTGTCAAGGCTATTAAACCATAATGTGTACATTATGAATAATCATGAGCATCCCAAGTCATCAACGTATGGATAATGATCCAAAGCATTAAGGTTTCTACCTTGGTCAAAATTAAATTGGGATGTCAGATGTTTAGCAAAGGATGGAGTTTGTGGGATGTGATAGTATGCCCAACAAGGTTCCTCTCTATATACAGTGTCATGTTCATGAATTGTGCCATGTATTTAAATGCTACACCACATCCATACACTTGCACAATCATGAACAAGATACACCATGCTAGGGAGGGTAGGGTCAACATCATATACATACATATATTATGAAGTGTATAATTGTTGGTAGCATGTAGATAATGTATTGAATAGTTTTAATTGCCACATTGGATAAGGTAATGTCAAACAAATATGGTAAAGGAAAAGAAATATATATATGTATGTATGTATGTATGTATGTATGTATGCATGTATATGTATGAGTTTCCAATGCATCATACAAATAATATTATGCTCATCTAATAAATATTAATGTGTTGCACCCCACCTGATAAGGGGCCAGCATGAATAGCAAGAGTCACTTAAGGAAATAAAGTTGGCAAAGTACATGGAGTGGGGTGATGGACTAGTTAAGTGTGTGAGGTGACGTCCCTAATCATTCTAAAAGATGGTGTGTTGATCTCCCTCAACAAGTTTATTACACATGTGGCATGGGTTATGTTCACATTCATTTCCTGGAAAATTATATTGTAGTTTGTCATGGCTTCTTGTGATAGTGTGGTTGGTTTTAAGGAGGGAAAAGGTAGGATTTCTATGGCTAAGGGGAAGAAAGTGGTGGATAGTGTTCCATGAAGATAGACTAGGAGGAGAATAGGTAGCTTAATGGTGGGAGACATGATAATTCTTGGTAAGAATTCTGCTAGAGGGAATGTGGGGAAGAAGCGATGAAAGAAAACCACATGGGAAGAAGTGATGGAAGGTTTCATAAATGGCCTCGAGAAAGAAATCAAGAATTTGATTCTCTAGGACTGGTTGGGAAGGCTTTTAAGGGTGGTGAAGGAAGTAGATGGTAAGGAAGGGGCCAATATGCATTTGGCCTTAACACAGTTCTTGTTGGATCTTGGCACTTCTCATGGGCACTGGAATGTCTTCGGGGAAGATCAATCCCTCACAATGGAAACGATGCTCTCCATTGTTGCCTCCTCCATCTTGTTGCACTAAGACATGATAGAGGTTACAAAGCAGAATGAGGAGAATATGGAGAAGGTCCTAGGACATATGCATGATATAATGACGTGTGTGTTGGAGATTAGGAAGATGGTGGAAGGTGTGGTGGGCAAGCTGGGTGTTCTTGTTCCTGAGCGAGCATGTCCCTCCTTCTCATGTGCTTGTGACTTAGATAACAATAGTGTGGAGATGTTTGATGAGGAGAATATGTAAGGGTTTCAATTTATGCATGTAGTTTTTGTATTTGCAGATGTAAGGCCTATGTAATTTGCCTTATCTATTGGTTAACAAACTATGTTTGGTTTCTGGGGTTTGTAAGTAGGGTTAAGGGTTGGGAGTAGATTGCATACTACTTATAGAAATATATCCTTCGATAGGAGACTGGGGGAAGAGGGTGGGCGTGATAATACTGGTGATACTATTGTTAAACTAAATTTCTGGTGATATTTTTTTGATGGGTTCTTGAACCCTAAAACCAAGTTATATTACCAAAAAAATGTGTTGCACCCAACATGGATTAAATGAAATTAAACAATGGACATATAGTGAGGAAGAAATTTAACTGGTGCAGCATGTGATTATGGCATTTCCCAAAAAACATGTTAATGGTATAACTCTTATTCCTCAGCTTCTAACTACAATAAATATGGTCTAAAATTGTCTATTTTCTTGATATGGATCATCAATTATCCAATTTAACATTAAAGCAATTGCTTGAAGGAGAGTAGTTACATTTTAATAGTTCTATCTCTAGATTTTTTAGCAGATTCAAGCATGAGGTTTGCTCCATCAAAATGACATGATACAAAGAAGGATTATTCTTTTGGTAGAGACAAAACAACAATTATGAAATCAAATTTTGATGCTTGTGAATGCCAAAAGTTGCACAATACATTAGAAAGTCATACAAAAATATGTAACAATCACACATACATGAGAGGATGGAAAATTAACTATGGAGAATGTAGAACATCAAGATAAAAAAGATTGACAATTTACAATGGGAGCTATCTAATGTGGAGATAAATGTTTTTGTAGTAGAGGTGCTTTCTGACTATTTAAAATGGGAGCTATCTAATGTGGAGATAAATGTTTTTGTAGTAGAGGTGCTTTCTAGCAATAGTTGATACATTGTCGTGTGGACTATTTACGGAATTATCGACACTAGTTCATGCTGACTATTCTAGTCAATCTATTAAACCCTTCTCCCTCAACCTATTCGACTTGGTTCTTTTTGTCTCTCGACTTGTTCAACCATTCAGTCGATTGGATTTCAACCAACCAGTTGTTTTACGTGTCAGCTAGTTAAGCTTTACTAGAAAGAAGCATGGGGCAAGGGAGATAAATTCTACTATATGAATATTTTAATGATTCACATTGAGTTTCTTGTGTTATGCTGAGTGGAATTACCTTCCTTCCCCTCACTCAATGCATAGGACAATTATTTTAAAATGCATTTAAAATAATTCTGAGGCCCATGCAGTATGAAATTTTATTACATTAGAATTAAAATATTCAAGATTAAATTTAAAGCCTCATTGGAACATTCTTGTATATATGTTGAGGAATTGTTACTACCTATTGTTTTGTAATAAAATATTCACCCATGACTTTAGAAATGATCCTCATTGATATGTTTTTATGCCTCATATAAACATTGCTAATTAAAGGATGTAAAATAAATTCACTAAAGTTATAATTTATTTGATGTAGGTAAATTCTATGATAATTCCAAAGGTGAATATATGTAGGTACATATTGAAGAAATAAAATATTTTTCCCATGTGTAGATGAAAATATGAAGCAAAAATATTTATATGTAGCGGGATTTTTATAATGGAGGTTATGTTTGTTCTAGGGAAAATGGAAAGTCATATTTGAGTGAATTTTTTAACATGAAGCTATGAGAGATTTGTTGGTTATGGATATATTTCACACCTAGTGATTTTGATACTAGAAGGAGAATTTTAGTTGATACAAGGTATTTTTTGAGCAAGATTTGTAAAGGCGAATTAGGGTAAACCAAAAATTTAGTTTGCAAAGTATGGGCAAAGGGAGAATAAACATATATTAGACATATTCCATATGTCTATGTTTAATTGCACATCTAGGGTTCAAATCAAGCTAGGTGTCAGCATGGTGCCAAATTTAGGAAATTTTGTTTACCATAGCTTGTAATTTTTTTGGTATGTAATGTCAAAAATTGCATACCCTTGCAATTTCATGCTACGATTTCCCCTCACTTTGGTGCCCATTCCTTTCACATATTTTAGGCTCATTTTAGCCCTTGCCTTAGCCTATTTTCCACCCATAAGTAATGTGTTTGTGTTATGTTTTGACCTTTGTACTTGTTTTTTTGTAATTCTATTTAAGTGTATCATTTTTGTTGCTATCCTAAGGTGTTTTGAAGGTCCATGAATTGAAATCAATTGAACATGAGTACAACACATAGATGTCTACATAATGTGCTAGCGTCTCATGATCATCTATCGTCTAGTGATCATTTATGAGTTTTTGTCTCCACCTTCTACTGCATGCATGATTTTGTGTAACACACATGTCACATCCAAATGGCTCATTTTGACTCATCTTTCCTCTTCTTCCCTCCAAATGGGTAATTTTGAAGGAATCTTGCTAATCTTGTGAAGATTTTTAGGCAATTCTATTATTCTCTATTGCACTCTCTCACATTCTTGGACATCCTATAAAACTCTTTGAAATCTTTCTTGCCATTCTACATCATATAGTGATATTGGGTTGTTTCTACATGATCAATAATCAAGTTTTGTCATCTTCATGGAGTTTGTGGAACCGCTATCTTCTATTGGTCTCTTACATGGGCCTTATTTTTAGCTATGTAGCATTCATCTTCATTTCTTGAGGTGATTGAGTTCCATTTTCCTTCTCTTTTGTTATTTTCTCTATGTTAATCTACTTGTGTGTAGAAACACTTTGTGGTTTCCTTTATTTTCTTTCATCTCTTCCATACACACTAGATAACACTCTAAAACTAGTGAAAAATAGGTAATGCAGTATGTAATCTGATGCTTCTTAATATGTGTGAGGAAAACAAACACACTCTACAAGTATTGAAAGGAAATAAATATATTTTTTTAATAATTTAGGGTAATAAATAAAATAAAGAAATAATAGTTAGATTATCCTAAATTAAAGTAGTTTAGTCTTGAAACACTACAAAAATATGTTATGAAATTGATAGAATAAGGATAATATATTTAGCTTTGGATCTAACAAGGTGATTTTTAGTTGTGACTCATGCTTATTGATCCAATTTTGAATTTTGCTATTAAATCTGTGACAATGAAGCTTCATTTGCACTCTATTTTAGTTCTCTCACCCATGGTTTTGGTCTATGCACTTACATATTTGATCCATATTATATGGTTTTGAGCATATGTTGTTGCCTTGATCTTTGCACTTTGGTTCTTCATAAATTATTCTACCTCTGCTATATGAAAGTGTGGTGCTTAAAAGCACTCTAAGGCTTGTGTTAGGAGACAAAAGCAACTAGCTTCCTACCTTTTGTCTTGGTCAAGTCCTTGAATTGATTCAATGATTTTGAACAAACTAGAAGACATATCAAGTAGAAATGTAAATGCCTATAGATGTATGTCATAATAATATAAGATGTTGATACAATTCTCCTAGATGCTCTGATGATTGATTGATGCTCTAATTGTTAAATATTGGATCAAATTATATCAACAAAATGAAATATAGGGGTTTATCCTTTTATACAACAACCTAGTGCCATAATTTATGTATTATATGCTTGAGTCAAGAGGCAATGAATTGTTGGAAGAAAGTTGTCTTCGGACCATCATTAAATTTTATTTTAGGAATTTGGGGTTCAATCTCGCACGTGCAATATTCAACCAGGTTAAGGCTATAGTTGTGGTTTTGAGTTAGTGTGAGAAATGACAAGTAGGAGGGTTGGGTCTAGACCTTGGGGAACAAGATCTCAAAATTAAATAAGATACAATTTGGATGCAAACTCTTGCATAGAAATATGCCACTTAAATACTAGTTTATTGCATTATGATAGAGAGGTCAAAGTGAAATCAAACAAATGGGGAAAAGTGCCAGGGGTGTACTTTTCATCCTTACAGGGTGTATTTTTCATTACATTTTCTCTTCATCTTGACTTGCATGTGAACTACTATGAATAATGCATGTCAAAGAAAACAAGTAGTCAATACATGAAAGTAAGGACATGTGCATATCAAAAGGATATGGATATCTAGATGATGATTCACATGTTCTCCTTGTGAAGATAACTCATCATTAGAATTGCAAGCACAAAATTCTATTAGTATCATATAATTGCAATATGAAATAGGCATAATCAACTACTTTGTATTGTCAACAAATAATGGGTAAAAGTAGAAAGGGAGATTTATGGTGAAAAGGATCCACCAACCAAGTGATATAGGGTTGTAAAAGATCCATCAACCAAAATAAAATGATGTACATCTACAAAGGACCCAGCGATCGAAAAAATGATTTAGTGTTGGGAACTTGAGTCGACAACCAAGTGATATTATATGTCCCCTCTAATTGATTGCATGTAGAGGATGCTTGAAGAATTAGAGGAGAAGAGAACAAGTAATTTGTAAATAGATATGATCATGTAAGCTCAAAAGCATGTTCATCACATCTCATTTTGACCACTTATTTTAAACATTATTTTAATAATTAAATAATTATTCAAGGTGAGCAAAATAAATATTGCATTATGTGTCCCATGATATTATGACAGTTGACATCTCATTTTCCTTAGCAGAATAATTTTGATTTGATATGATGGATTTGGTTGTACAGTTGATATATTATTTGACACAAGAGATTATGATCTAGCTAATGGACTAACTAGCATTTGCATTGATGTGAGATGGATGCAAGATAATATTTTACTCCCTTCCAAGTGTTGTGGGAGAGTATCATTTGGGAGAGGATAGTAGGTGGCGACGAGTTAGCAGTCAAACCAAGCAATCCAAGAATGTCACACACACACTCTTACTAGTTATGATATAATAGAATGAGGTCACATATAGGACTACATCTAAATTGTTGTCAATTTGATTATCACCAAGTCAGTTGTTGTCTAGTTGGTATGTGTTAATTCTATTATATGTGTGTACCTACATAATTTATGCCAAATGGTTAATGTCCTTTGCATTAGTTATTATATTATTATTTATTTATTTTGAATCAACTACTATTACCCCTAAACTAATATCATATTTGATTTCCTATTATATTAAGAATTAAATATATTTTTATCTATATTATTCCATTCTTGTCGATACAATTATTATTATGACTAATATTCAATTTTATGCCTATTATACTATTAGTATGTGTATTATTATCTCCTTCATGAAAAGTTGAGTGGCTTTAAGGGCATTTATGCCAACTAACACTTCACTCTTAATGGAGGTTAAAAACTAGACAAAGATAATAAATATAGAGGAAGTTAGCACATGGAGGTGAGTGGCCATTATGGTGCATTCATGAAGTGGAGGCTAAAAATAGCTAGAGTCATGAAGTGAACTAAAGATGGATGGTGGCATAGAAAGGGGATACTTTAGTCTTCCTTTTGGTGGCTATGGATTAGGGGGAAAAGGGAGATTTTTTAGATGCATTCTCTTCTTTTTGGGGAGGAAAAATATATCTTCCAATCAATGATAAAAGATGGAAGAGGGGGTGTCAAAGAGAGAAGGGGTTTTGACTAATACATCATCTTTGGGAATAGAAGTAGAGGAATAAAGAAAGAGTGATTAATGCATTTTAGAGCAAGAATAACATCTTGAAGACTATTACATGACAACAGGATAGGGAGTTTGTGAGAAGGGAATGACTATTGATTTTTTTTTTGTTTTGGATGAGGAACATAGTGGTTATGATAAAAAGAGCATATAGAGGAGGAAGATATGCCTTGCTAGGTATGAGATATTATATTTGAACCTTGTTTGTATTGAGACTACTTGTATTTATGCATGTTGTAGTGTTGTATGTATGTAGAGTTTATACTTTCTCTTCTACATGTGTGGTTACCACGCAGTTGCAACTATTATAATTGATAAGAATTCCCCTCCCACTACATGCACAACCCTTCTCTATTTTATAGCTTCCAATTAGACACAACATAGGTCATGGAAGTTTTGCCTTATACCTGCCAATTGTATTTGCTTGAAAATATGTTGGAATGACCTCACTTCTACCAATTGCATTGCATGGAGGTTTCTAAAACCTTTCACAAACTTTCATTCTATGCATATTCCAATAATCATTGTACCCCATTGGCTAACTTTTCTTTGAGACAATCTATTAAAAAATTTATGTACCTTTTATGTGCATCCTCGCTTTGTATGCAAGTTTGCCACTACAATGGCATCTGCAATGTTTGACGATGTTACTCAATCCTTATGGGACATCCATACGTGTTTCTAGGTTGTGAGGCCATGGACAAGTTGTGGAGTTTGGCTTTATGCCAACTATAGCATTTGTTGAAGAAATAAAATATTTTTCACAGTGAAAATATGGAGTAAAAATATTTATATGTAGAGAGATTTTTATAATGGAGGTTATGTTTGTTCTAGGGAAAATAGAAATTCATATTGAAGAAATAAAATATTTTTCACACGTGCAAGTGAAAATATGGAGCAAAAATATTTATATGTAGTGGGATTTTAATAATGGATATTATGTTTGTTCCAAGGAAAATAGAAATTAATATTTGAGTGAAGATTTTAACAAAGCTATGAGAGATAAGTTGGTTATGGGTATTTTTTACACCTAGTGATTTTGATACTAGAAGGATAATTTTAGTTGATACAAGCCATTTTTTGAGCAAGGTTTGTAAAGGCAAATTGGGGCAAACCAAAAATTTAGTTTGCAAAATATGGGCAAAGGGAGAATAAACATCTGTTTGGCATATTCCTTATCTCCATGTTCAATTGCAAATCCAGGGTTCAAATCAAGCTAGGTGTCAACATAGTGTCAAATCTAGGAAATTTTGTTTATAATAACTTGTAATTTTTTTGGTATGTAACATCAAAATTGTATGCCCTTGCAAATTTCACTGTATGTTTTTCCCTCACTTTGGTGTCCATTCCTTTAGCATATTTTAGGCTCATTTTTAGCCCTTACCTTAGCCTATTTTCCACCCACAAGTGTTGTGTTTGTGTTATGTTTTGACCTTTGTACTTATTGTTGTGTAATTCTATTTAAGTTCTTGATTTTTGTTACTATCCTAAGGTGTTTTGAAAGTTTAGGAATTGAAATGAGTGCAACGCATAGACATGCATGATGCACTAGCATCTCATGATTATATGTCGTCCAGTGATCGTGTATGAGCGTTTCTTGCCACCTTCTGCTACATGTGTGATTTTGTGTAACATAAATGTCACATCTAAATGGATCATTTTGACTCGTCTTTCCTATTCTTCCCTCCAAATAGGTAATTTTGAAAGAATCTTGCTAATCTTTTGAAGCTTTTTGGGCAAGTATTTTGTCTCTATTGCACTGTCTCACATTCTTGGATATCCTACAACACTCTTTGCAATCTTTCTTGGTATTCTACAACATATAGTGATATTGGGTTGTTTATTCAATCTTTATGTGATCAATCATCAAGTTTTTGTCATCTTCATGGAGTTTGTGAAATTGCTATCTTCTGATGGGCTCTCACATGGGCCTTGTTCTTAGCTATGTAGCATTCATCTTCATTTCTTGAGGTGATTGAGTTCCATTTTCCTTCTCTTTTGTTATTTTCTCTGGGTTAATCTAGTTGTGTGTAAAATCACTTTATGGGTTCCCTTATTTCCTTTCATTTCTTCCATACACACTAGATTGCTTGGCTTGACCTGAAGGCAAGCTCCCAAACAAGACAAACAATTTTTTATTTCCTTGCAACTTATAGATTTCATAAAGATTTCCAACCACATGAGCATTTTGTGAATTTCTTCTTCGTCTTGTTATTTTGTTACTTATTTTCAAACAAATCAATTAGGTTTCCTCATTTTGTTTTCTATTACCATCTAGACATCTTTTTAATATTCTATTATTGATTTCTATACAAGTTGGGCATGATTATCAAAGACAAACTTTGAAATTCTATTTTTTAGCATTGTACATACTACAATGCAACACATGGACATCCACATGATGCACTAGCATCCTAAGAAGTCAGCTCCAAAATTCTGTAATGGGTTCCTCTTAATCTTGGATTTATAGTTTTGTTCATTTTTCATTAAATCTGAAGCTATAAATTCTATAAATTTAGTTTCTTTCAATTTGCATAGTGTTTTGGCTTGATTAGAAAACCTAGTTTTTCTCAAAGGTGAAACACATTAGGCACATCTAGTTAAATATTCTCTTCTATTAAGATAGCAAGGGATTAGAAATGTCCTAAACAAGCTAGTTTTTCTTAGTGTAGTGCTTTGAAATCATTTGGTGAAGAGTACATTTTTCTTTGCTGAATCAAATTTCATACACTACATTTTGGTGAACCTAATGTTCTTTCAAATTTAAACACCTCCTTTTATTGTTGGTTCACCCTACATTTTGCTGAATCCACCATTCTTTCACATTTAAGCATCTTTACTTTTTATTATGGTTCACCCTACATTTTGGTGAACCCGTCGTTCTTTCACATTTAAACATCTTCTTTTTCTATTATGGTTCACCCTACATTTTGGTGAACCTAACACTAAAAACATTTAAACAATAATCTCTCATTGTTCTCATCACTCTTGATTGTGTGTTTTCAAGCCTTCTTTAGTTTATGAGCTTCACAACCCAATCCCTTTAATCTGATAACATTGTTCGAAGAAGTTTGCGAAATGCTAAAATGAATCAATCTTGTACTTCTACCACTTCTATTAGATCAGAACTAGATTTCACAAACTTCTTGCATGACCCTACTACAACAATTTTACCTTCTCTTTCAACTTTTTCAACTCCTTTGATAACAAGTTTCTATGATGCAAAAGTGGCTTTTGACCCTAAGGCCCAATTAGGCAGTGTTTTTCAAACCTAGGTGCATGACTTAGAATACCTAGTAGACTACCAATAATTCTTGAGTAGTGAGAGCATGTCTAATGTCATTGCTCCTATCATCAATGCCCTCAATGCCATGTTAATGAATCACTGAAATGGTCATGAATTCATCCATAACATTCCTCACATCATCCACAATGATGTTCCTCTGTTAGCAAGCTACCATGAGGGTACTCAAGACTCTCATTCTAATATCACATGTCAACAACTTTATATTCCAATAGCTATTTCTAGCGCTCAGACATACACATCTTCTCATATGGTCACTAGTGCTACACGATATAGTCAAGCAAACTCTAGTTCATCTGGAATGACATGGAGCCCCATTAACCAATATGAATTTGTTCCTCCTTCAATACTTTACAATTTATTTTTCCTAGTGGGCACCTTGGAACCTCTTAGCAAAATAGTATTGTCATCAAAAGGGGATGCCTCATAATTGAATAAATTGTTGTTAGTGTACTTAGTTGTTGGGAGTTATTTTCCATAGGTTGTTTAGTGTCTTATTAGTTATGAGGAAAGTTGTATGGGAATGCAATGCTTTATCATCCATGAGAGCAATATGGTTTAATTTTTTATAATATTTTTGTGTGCCAATTTTTCAACACTTTTAAGATAGATTTATTTAAGATATCTATACTATATTTTAAAATGATATAGTTTATGAAAACAAGTTTTTTAAACCTAATTTAATTTATAACCTTAAAGAGAAGGTTTGTTTGTTTTCTATATTTACTGTGTGATAAGGTGGGATTGAAATTCTAATAATTTTTTTCTAAGAGGTTTTTGAGCTTCCGTGTAATGCAGAAAACCCTAATTGCAATCTGTTGCTGAAAACCCTAATAGCGATCCATTGTAGAGCTTCCTTTTCTCCTGTTTAGTGCCAAAACAATCCACTCTAAGTACCCACAAGTTGAGCAATCCTTAGAAACCCTTCGTCTGCTTAATCCCAAGGCGACCCCAATGAAGAAAAAAGTGAGGGAACGCGGAGCAGTAGAAAATGACAAATCCAAGGGTCCCCATCATTCAGATAAGCACTCAGTCCTGGATGATACCGACATCAACGCCACTCAGCCAGACCTCCTTGCAACTCTCGAGGAGCTTCCCCAACAAAGCATGACTACACAACTGAATGACATTTTTTTCTAGCCCTCCATCTCAACCTGATGGCAGACCAGATCAAAATGCCCAAACTTCAAAGTCCTCCAGACCTTCCCGATGGTAATACAGAAGGTAAAGCCATCTCATTCGAACTGCCAGATGATATTATTGACGTTATTTCTTATTGCAAAGCTAAAACAGTCATTCTTTTTTCCTTAAAGGAGTCCCCTTTGAACAGGATTTCTTTAAGTGGATCCATAACACCTGGGAACAAAAGGGTTGGAACATAGAGTCTTTTAGAGGTTTGGGTAGGGGATATGTGGCCTGTACCTTTGTTGACCCAGATCATGCCTGTGCGGTCTTGCAATATAGATCGTGGATAATCTGTGTGCAAACTTGTTATGTTCAAGTGTGGGACCTTGACTTTTATCCTGAGGGTACTTCAATATCAAAATACCCGATGTGGGTTGAGTTCCCATTCTTGAATCTAGCTTTTTGCCCTTTCATGCATGAAATAGCCTCTCAACTAGGCAAGGTTCTCTGGTGCAAGCATAATTCTGATAAGTGGTCTAGCCTGCTTATTCAACCCCGTGCTTGCATTGAAATGGACCTCACTCAACCCCTTCCGGATACTATCAAGCTTGTAGGACTAGGTTTTGAGTTTGATCAGCGTATAACCTACCTCAAAAAACCAAATGCTTGCTTTTATTGCTGTCAGGAAGGTCATCTCATCTGTGACTGCCCTATTCATAAACCACGTCCCGTGTCACCATCCTCTAATGAACCACACCCTGCCAATCCTTCTTCTTTTGTTGCTACCTTAAAACCACTCGCTACCTCTAGCCCCAACTCCTATTCCTTCTCTCTCATCTCCTCCTCACACTACTACCATTCAGTACAATTCCACTCCCTCCTCATCTCTTTAATCTCCCTCACCTTGTAGCCCCTCTTCTTTTAAAGATGTCCTTAATGATAGTTTGAGGGTGAGTAAGAGACCTAAAGAAATCCTTTCCTTTGCTGCCAACAGTTGTCCTGAGCCAGATTCTCCTATGCAAACAACTCTTCCCCTTTGTTCTCACTCCCGATCCCAATCCTGATCACCTTCTTGTGAAAAATCCAAGTAGGGACACTCCTTGGCCCAACAGATAAGTCAATCAAAAAATCAGTTTAATGCCCTTTTGGTGGATGAGGAAACTCTTCCGGACTCCTCCCAATGAATTGTCACATTCAATCCTGGAATATTTAGGGTTTAACAATCCCCTCTCGAAAGTATCATGTCAGACGGTCTATTCAGATTAATCATTCTGATATTATCATGCTGCAAGAAGTGAAAGTCAGTGCTATCCATTTAAAATCCACTCTTGCTTCCATTTGGCAAGATGCACTCTTCTTCTACACCAATCACTCAGAAGGTTGTAGTGGAGCCGTGATTGGCCTTGCATCTTGGCTTGCTAAACATGTGGTTTCTTTTGGAAGTGACCCTAATAACTGTTGCATTTGGGTCACTGTCCTTATCCATGGTACCGTTTACGGTTATGCTCAGTTTATGCTCCCAACACCTCTCCAAAAAGGACTTTTCTTTGGGAATGGATGCGCCTTAACCTCCCTAATGCTGATTGGATTTTGGGGGGTGATTTCAACATGGTTGAGTATCCCATTGATCGCAGCTGGTATTGTCATTCCTACTTGTCTCAATTGGAATTTGATGCCTAGACTCTAGCTCGTAATTCCTTAGGTGTTTATGATCTGATTTTGGGTAAAAAATACCTCCACATGCCTCACTGGTACACCTAGTCCAATTGTCGTGAAGGATTTCTCAGGAAGATTAGCCACCTTGATAGATTCTATATCTGTCCCAATTATTGTATCAGGCCTTCACAGTCAAGTCTTATAGTCCATCTTGACCTCACAACCACCCTTTCCGATCACTTTCCCATCTTCACCACCCTATCTTTCTCCAACTCCCCAACTCTCCCCAATGATATTCCATTCAAACTCAATGTGACTCACGTCCAATAGCAAGACTGTGTTGATGGCTTGTTGGCTACTTGGAATGCTGGACCAAAACCCTAAGAGGACAGGTGGATCAGTTAGTGGGAAAGAACTATTGCTCGTTGTACCTCTTTTCTTTGAGACTATGGACGGAGAGTTGCTGCTAAATGCAGCAGACTTGAAAAGTCTCTCAATGGGTAGCTTATTCATGGCTGTTCTCTCCTTGTTGCCAACCCCAATGACCTTTCACTGCAGCAATCTATTGCCCATACTGAGCATTTGCTTAGAAAATTGGATGTTTACAAAGGAAAAGGTGTCCAGGTCCGTGTTCGTCTCCAATGGATCAAGGATGGTGACCGAGGATCAAAATTCTTCTTTCAATATTTGAAATATAAACACAAAAAATAACATATATCAGTCATTAAATCTGCTGATGGCACTCCTCAAACCAGCCACTCTAGCATCATGCAAATCTTTTTGGTAATACTACAAACAACTATTCACTGATGAGACAATAGGTGACCCCCTTATTCCCATTGTTGAAGAGTGTGTGGCGGAATGTATAACTCAAAAAGTTGATGCTAATTACAGTCATTTTCTTGAAAGACCTCTCTCCATGGAGGAAATTGATGATGCATTTTATAGTCTAATAGCTATCAAGAAGAGCCCTAGAATGGATGACCTTCCTGTGGAATTCTACCAAACATTGTGGTCATACATTCGAGAAGACTTTTACAATGTGTACCTTGAAGGAGTTGAAACTGGAACGTTGGGACCAATTATTAATCAGGGCCTCATTAAGCTCATTCCTAAAGCAAGGATGAAGACACTATGGCTGGTTGGCAACCCATAACCTTGCTTAATACCTCCTATAGGATTATAGCCAAATCCTTGGCACGTAGAATAAAATATATTACCTAAATGATTGTGCGACCAGAGCAAACTGGATTTTTAGGAGGTAGATTTATCTTAGACAACCTTGTGCTGGCATGGGAGACAGTTGAATGGGCCCAGCAAACTGCCAAAGATGCTCTTATTGTCAAACTCGATTTCGATAAAGCCTATGATCACATTCGGTGGCCCTTCATCCTTAACATGATGCAATGGTTGGGGTTTGGCCCTAAAATCCGTGCTCATATCAAAATGTTATTCATGGATGCTAATGCTCGACTATTGTTAATGGCTCCCTTTCCTCCCAATTCCCCCTTCAAAGGTCTATCTGCCAAGGTTGTCCCCTTGCTCCTTTCCTCTATGTCCTTTCAACTGATGCTCTTGGGTATTTATTCCACCATGCGCAGGCCAACAAGCTTATCCATGGGGTATACTTACCAAATAATGCCACCACACTCAATTCCCACTTTGCTGATGATAGTATGCTTTTTATCCAAAACTCAGCTGAGGAGGTGTCTAACACCATTGATACTCTAGATCTATTTTGTACCATTTCAGGTTCCAAATTGGCTATGCACAAGATTGAATTTATTATGACTCACCCCAACCTCCGTCCAACATGGATCCCATCTGAATGGAAAGAAATAAAACATGGCTCAATCACTCGATACATTGGCATTCCCTTCGGTGTTGGAGTTTCTCTCAAAGACATGTGGAAGTGGTTTTTGAATAAAATCAAGGGCAAACTCTTGAACTGGAGTAATAGATTTTTATCCATGGCTAGTCGCATCCAAGTGGCAAACAAAATTCTGCTCTCTAGTCATATTTATATTTCCTCTTGTTGGCTGCCTTCGAAAACATCTTATAACCAGCTAACACAACTTATTAGGAGTTTTTTATGGGCTAAATGGGGGAACAAAAGGGGATTGCCATTTACTTCTTGGCATCATTGCATACAACCAAAGGATAAAGGGGGTCTGGGAATCATTGATCCGTACTCACAAGGTATTTTCCTTACTTCTAAGTGGATAGTCAGAGCCTTGGAGGGAGATACCCCTTGGAAGACATTGGTTAGATATCACATACAGTCCACCTTAGCTGGTCACCCTTGGGACACTGTCAGCTAGAATGACAAACTTTTGTTAGCTCCTTTTTTGAAAACCCATGGGTCTACTCCTTTCAATTCCATTTGGAAAGCTTGGCAGATCACCTCAAAAAGACTCACTTGGTTTGATCAGTCCCTCAGCCATGGCTTAAGCTTTGCTAATTCCTCTATTTGGTGGAATTGGTTGATTCAACTAAATGGCAGATCACTTGGTACTATTGTTGGGTTCAAAGGAAAACACCTCTTTAAAAAAGGCATCCAAGTTTTTCAGGACTTATGGGACCTTACCACCTTTCAATGGAAATCTTGGCCACTCCTCAAAACCTAGTTCCACCTCTTCCCCTTTGACAAGCAACTAGTTCTTGATATTCAATAGCTGGTTTCACCTAAACTTTGCAGCCTACTATCCCTGGACTGTCATGCTAACTTCTTGAATGACTAAAAGTGGCCTAATTCTTGCAACATCCATTTTTTTTCCCTTTGATCCATTTACAAACAACTCCTTCCCTCAATCACCATCTCACCCCGGCTCAATGCTAAATGGAACTGTACCTTCCGTCGGTCCAAATGGAATAAGCTCAGCATTCAAATTTAGAAGTCCAAAGCAGATGCTCAATCGCAACTCTTGGCTTGGAAAGTGCTTCATGTTAAGCTACCCATTGGTAACCACCTCAAATTTATCTCCCCTCTTCCCACATGTCCCTTTTGTCCCAGATTGGAGTCTATCAAGCATGCTTTTTGGTTTTACACTCATGCTCATTAGTTGTGGCACTCCCTTTTCACCTCCCTACCTACTCTCTTCCCTCGAGCATGTTCTTTGAAATCAGCCCTCCTTAGTGCCTTGTCATCATTCGATCTCCTCTCTCACACATGCAGACATGTTATAATCAATTTCATTTGGAAACTGCATTGTTTAGCTGCTTTCTCTAACACTGTTCTTCCTCTTCAAATTGAAACCCAATGGTCTGTGCTAATTTGTCTCTCCATCTTGTGAATCTGCCAGTAGCACAGTTCACCACTTTATTGGATGGGAAGAGGCAAGACATCCTCCTTCAGCTTCACGCTAATGTGGAACGACATCAAGGAGCGAATGCTAAATGAAGTACTTAGGGCAAAGACTTAGCCATGCCTTCTGTTCAGTCATGGTCAGCTTGGTGGCATTCATAAGTATAAATTCTTTTTTTTAGTTATCCCATTGCAAATGGACATTGGTGATCAGTTTTGTCGGAAATGGATGCTGGTATTACTCTTCACACTAATTAAACTTGTGGAAATACCAGCGGTCTTCTTCATTCTCAGCTGCCGCAATGATCATGTGATGTTATTAACAGTCTGTATATTTTGTAGCTGCTGGTCACTGACTTTTAGTCATTTTGTAGGCCTTCATTGGTGTCTTTCTGTTTATGCTGCTACATCTTCATGGGTTTTGATTGCATGATGGATGATGCTGGAGAGTTGGAGTTGAAGTTTTCAGCCTGTATTCAGTGGAATTTTCTGTTGTCTTGTATGGAGTCCTTGTTGATTTTTTTATCTTATGCTTTTCTTCAATATAAAACATTTGACTGTAAGGCAATGGAAGTAGTAAAGAGGCAATGACTGATAGTAATAATCATTTGATGACTCTAAATTTTGATTAATCATTTGTAACTGCTGATCAGCAGCTCGCTGGATTTGTTGAGTTCATGCTTGTTGTCACCGCTGTTCCTTCAGCTGCTATTCTTTTTAAGTTGAGTTCATGCTTGTTGTCACCGCTGTTCCTTCAGCTGCTATTCTTTTTAAGTCCTTTGTAACAGCTGTTCTGCTCAGTCTTTTGTTTTAGCTCTTCACTGTTCTCTGTATAATGCTTATTTCAATATTAAAAAAAAAAAATTCTAACAATTTTTAAAGATTAAATATTATGTAATCTTTAACTAGAGCTAAAAATAAATAAACTCATACAATATGAACATTTATAGAATAAAATAAAAAAATATGTGCTCTAAAAAAACCTAAATATAATATTAAAGTTAGGAAAGATTTTATAAAGTACCCATTAGTTGAAAGACACTCCATAGTGTTGCAGGAACATTTATAGAATAAAATAAAAAATATGTACTCTAAAAAACCTAAATATAATATTAAAGTTAGGAAAGATTTTATAAAGCACCCATTAGTTGAAAGGCACTCCATAGAGTTATTTCCTACAACCCTAATATTTTTTATAATAAATATAAGTTTTTTTAAACGTAATTTAATTTATAACCTTAAAGAGAAGGTTTGTTTATTTTCCATAGTTACTATGTAATAAGGCCGTATTGAAATTCTAACAAGTTTTAAAAATAAATATTTTATTTTGTAATCTTTAACTAGAACTAAAAACAAAAAATAATTCATATAATATGATATCAACATTTATAAAAACATATAAATGTGTGCCCTACGAAAAACATAAATATAATATTAAAGTTAGGAAAGATTTTGTGAATTACCCATTTGTTAAAAGGCACTCTCTAGAGTTATTTCCTATAACATTAATATTTTTATAATAAAATATAATTTCCCAGAAAATGAGTTTTTAAACCTAATTTAATTTATATCTAGAAAAGCACTCTCTAGAGTTATTTCCTATAAAATTAATATTTTTTATAATAAAATATAATTTCCCATCTATTAAAATGATATAGTTTATGAAAACGAGTTTTTAAACCTAATTTAATTTATATCTTTATTTTTTCTAGTTAAGTGTGATAAAGTGGGATTGAAATTCTAACAATTTTCAAAAAGCAAATATTCTAATCTTTAACTCGAGATAAAAATAAATAAACAAAGATTTTTTTTTAATTAATTAATTAATTTATTATTGATCAAAGCAAAATTATTACAATGAATAAGCAGCAAAATGCTGCAATGAAATAGCAATATCCATTTGTTGAAAGGCATCCATAGAGTATTTCTTACAACGCTACTATTTTTTATAATAAATATGATTTCCCATTTATTAATTTGGACAACAGTTCTCACTACCTAAAATAATTTTGGGTACATTTTTTAAAATAGATTTATTTAAGATATCTTTACTATTTTAAAATAATATAGTTTATGAAAAACAAGTTTTTTAAACATAATTTAGTTTATAACTTAAAGAGAAGGTTTATTTATTTTCCATAGTTACCATGTGATAAGGTGGTATTGAAATTCTAACAAGTTTTAAAAATAAATATTTTGAAATCTTTAGCTAGAACTAAAAACACAAAATAATTCATATAATATGATAACATTTATTAAAATATATAAATGTGTGTCCTAAGGGAAACATAAATATAATATTAAAGTTATGAAAGATTCTTCTGAATTGCCTATTTGTTGAAAGACACTCTTAGAGTTATTTTCTATAACATTAGTATTTTATAACAAAATATAATTTCCCATCTATTAACTTGACAAACATTCTTACTGTCTTCTATATAAAATAACTCTTGAATAAATAAAATAACTCAAAACTATATAAGATAGATTTATTTAATATATCTATACTGTTTAAAAATGAGAGTTTATCAAAAAGAAGTTCTAAGATAGATTTATTTAATATATCTATACTATTTAAAAATGAGAGTTTATCAAAAAGAAGTCTTTTAAGCCTAATTTAATTAGGGGCATTATACATTTACAACAAGGTGGAGTCGAAGCGCTGAAAGATTCCAAGATTCCATGTAATTTTATAAAATTCCAATCTAAAAAATTAAAAAAAATTAAAAAGATTTATATGCAATAGATTATTAAGATAGAGGATCATAATGAAACTTCACAATAAATACACCACTAAATGTGCCACCACTCTCAAAGATGTTTTTTTTATTTTAAACCAAAATGCAAATATTCTAAATGTGAGTAATTTATAAGATGCTTGTGCTATTCAAATAATTTATAAATGCTAAGAATTATTAAGATAGAGGATCATAATGAAACTCCACAATAAATACACCACTAAATGTGCCACCACTCTCACAGATGCTTTTTCTATTTTAAACCAAAATGTAAATATTCTAAATGTGAGTAATTTTATAACTTCAAAAAGAAAGTTTGTTTATTTTACATAATTACTATGGGATAAGGTGGGATGGGGGCCCTAAATTTGATGGCCGCCGTATATCACTTGAAAGGAAAATTTTCAAGTAAACTGTAAAAATTTCTATGTAATTATTCTTATATATATTTAATCTATATATATTTAGGCTCTGGTAAGATTGAAATTTTAAGATTTAAAAAAAATATATATTTCCTAATCTTCAAGAGAGCTAAAAATAAATAAATAAATAATTCAGCTCGTAAGGATCTGGTTAATGTTTTTAAAGATTTTCAGTCTTGCTGTTTCGGTGTTCAGGATCTTGTTGTCATTCGCTGCTCCACCTTTCTGGTTTTGTTGAAGGAGGAAGCGGTGATGCAGCGTAGCCGTGCTATTTCACAGGGTGGAGGAAGAGGAGATGTAAAAGCATTTAGAAAAAGGAACGCTCAAGTAATTTGAGAGAAGTCTTTACATGTTTTTCAAGGAAGTGCAGGCCTGTTTTGCTATGCCATGCTGGCTATCATTGGGATAGTGTACTCTTTTTAGTTAAGTTGGAGACTTCAATGTTGCTTTGACTCATAATTTGCTTTGTAATCTATATCTTCTATGTTGTAATTGTTCCGTAGCTGTTTTTTGTTGTGTGAGTAATTTTTTATTTGTAGGAAAATAATAATAAGAATAATTTATATAAGGGAGAGGGGTCAATAGCCGCCCACCCTAACCATATCGGATGTTAGATATATTTGCTAGTGCTCGTCATCACATTTGTGCACTTGTCTTAATTTTATTGGTTATTTTATTGGAGTTGTGAACATGTATTGGTGCATGTGTTAATTTATTAGGCTGGTATTTTATATGTATTGGTTCTTTTTAAAATTTTAATTGGGGGGTCAAATGCACAAAAACATAGCGGTGGGTGGCAACTGCCCCTCTCAAATATAAATGTGTGTCTTAGAAAAAACCTAAATATAATATTAAAGTTCAGAGAGATTTATATGTGAATTACCCATTCATTGAAAGGCAATCTATAGAGTTATTTCTTATAACATCAATATTTTAAAGAATTTCCCATTTATTTACTTGACCATCATTCTTACATTTTGTACATAAAATTAACTCCAATAAATAAAATAACCTCTCAAGATTATATTTGGACATGTTTTTCAAAATAGATTTATTTAAGAATATCTCTACTACTTCAAAATGATATAGTTTATGAAAAATAAGCTTTCTAAACTTAAATTAAATTATAAACTTAAAGAAAAGGTTTGTTTATTTTCCATAATTAATATGTAAAAATGGGATTGAAATTCTAACAATTTTTAAGAATACATATTTCCTAATATTTAATTAAAGTTAAAAATAAATAAATAATTTTTATAATATCATATCAACATTTATAAAAGAAAATATAAATAGAAAAAATTAATTCCTAATGTTTAATTAGAATTAAAAATAAATAAATAATTCTTATAAAAAGAAAATATAAACGTATGCCATAAGAAAAAAATAAATAGAATATTAAAATCAAGAAAGGATTCTGTGAATTACCCATTTGTTGAAAGCCACTCCAGAGGATGTTTTTTTTTTCAAATACCAAACTAAAAGGTGAGTCAATTTACAGAGCATTTGTACAACTGCTGAAACCATATTTGATAAAAACCCAAAAAAACTCATTTTAAAAGCGAAAACAGTAATATCACACCCTACCATGAGAATCGACCCCATGACCTTCCCTTACCTCTACAGGCCGCATGGTCATATTTTACAGGCGGCGCAAACTCAAAAAGTATAGGCATTTCACCTAAATTTTGAAGTTAACCCACCAAAAATAGGACTCCCAGGGGGAAAAGAAAAAAATTGAAGCTCAACCCAAGTTATGTTTTCTTAGCGAAAGCACTTCTCATCATCTCCTTAAACTCGGCGTAATTAACCATCCCATCGCCGTCCATATCAACCTGGCGAATCATATTCCGGCAATCTGCAGCCGTCCGTCCTTCCTGCAAACCAAGCGAACACAGAACAGACTGCAGCTCCTCCGCAGTTATCAGGCCATCGCCATTCCCATCAAAAACAGCAAAAGCCTCTGCCAAATCTGGATCCTCCTCCAAATTAGGAGCCCCCTCTCCAACTTTACTAACCCCCTCGTAAAACATCACAAACTCCTCAAAATCCACGTTTCCGTCGCCGTTAGCATCCACCTTTTTAATGGCGGACAACTCCTCTTCTCCGACTTTGAGCCCCAGCTTCTCCAGCGACTCTGTCATTTCCTGCTGGCTTATCAGGCCGTCGCCATTTTTATCAAAGGTCGAGAAAACCCTCCTTAGCTCGTCTCTTCCCACCGCTAAAATAGCAGCGCCGCTTTGCTCCGCCAAATCCTCGCCGCTTTTAGTAGTAGCCTCCATGGCTTTTCCGCAGAAGAAACCCAAAATCTCTTGGGACAAAGATAGCGCAGAATCGAGAATTAATAATGGTCCTTAGGGTTCAAGAATCAAGGGATAGGGCTCAACCTTCAAGGGTTAGGGTTTAGAGTTTATAGAATAGATTTTCTAGGTTTCAAAGTTTAGGCTTTGAGGTTCTTGGTTGAAGTTTTAGCGTTCATCATTCAATACTTAGGGTTTAGTGTTCAAATTTATGGCTTGAGGTTTAGGCTTCACAATTTTAGGTTTAGCAATCAAGTATACATTGTTTAATGTTTTGCATTCAGATTCAACATTCATTATTGGATGTTTAAGGTTCAATATTTAGCATTAAGCATTTAATGTCACATTTAGGGTTAAGTTTATAAAGTTCATTGTTTAGGGTTAAAGGCTAAATTCCTAAGGTTCATTCAACATTTAAGGTTTAGAGTTCAAGTTTCAAAGCCCAGGGTTCACATTTAAGTTTCATATTTCTTGATATTAAGGGTTCAACATTCAATGTTCAGGATTAATGTTTAGTTATTTGTCTTTAGTTTTCACCATTTAACCTTTAGAATTAGTTACAATCTATACATACTAGCACTTGCACCCATAGGAGGTTCAACGAATACGTCGATAAGAACAATCGAGGAGTTTAAAAAAATTTCTAACGTGAATTTTCACGGCATGAGACAATTCCGAGCACTATAATGCTCACATATAAAAGCCTATTGGCTAATAAGATATGAATGGGGCTAAAGGTTAAAGTTCTATGGTTTAGAATTTAGGGTTTAGCCCAATTTAGAGTTCAAGGTTCATCTAAGGTTTATGTTTCAATGTTTAGGGTTATAGGTTGTTGGTCTACAACATTTAAATAATTCTAACACTTACAATTTAGCAATCAACATTTATTGTCTAACTTGTTCATTGTTTATGGTTTAGCTTGCACAAGACTGACATCAAATAAAAGTGTTACATATACCAATCATGTCTTAGGATTCAAGAATCAAGGCATAGCGTTCAATCTTTAGGGGTTAGGGTTTAGAGTTTAAGGTATAGAGCTTAGGTTTCAAGATTAAGGGTTTAGTGTTCTTTGTTGAAGGTTTAGTGTTCATCATTTAGTATTTAGGTTTTAGTGTTCAAATTTATGTTTAGAGGTTTATGCTTTACAACCCTAGGTTTAGAAATCAACATATAGTGTTTAATGTTTGCCATTTAAGATTCAACATTCACCATTCAATGTTTTAATGTCAACATTTAGGGTGAAGTGCTAAGGTTCACTATTTAGGGTAAGGGGTTGATGCTCAAGGTTCAACATTTAGTGTTTAGGGTTTAAACTTCAAGCTCAAGAGCCTAGGGTTTAGGTTTTAACTTTGGAAGATTTCAAGGGTCAAGGCCTAGTGTGGAACATTTAGCATTTAGGTTTTAGTGTTTAAGATTTAAGATTTATGCTTTAAGGTTTAAGGTTATTAGTATAGTTGTTTGGGTACAAGGTTCTAACACTTATTTAACTTTTATATAGAAAATTTACCATTAAATTTAAATTTATTTATAATGCATAATATAATAAATATAGTTTTAAAGTTTATAGATGAAAATTTATAGCTTTTGGTCCCAAAAACTATAAACACTAATCCCTAAACCTTTAACCCAAATCTATAAGCCTTAATCATAAATATATAATTTTTAACCCTAAAACATTGGAAATTTTTTAAAAGAATTAAGAAATATAGTAAAAAATAGCTACCTACCTTAGATACTCAACCTCATGGAGGGAAAAGGTCTATTATAGTTGGTGTAGAGACTCACAAACTCATATACTTATTTGCCTCTACCTTCTATATGCGTTTTTATTTGGCCCATAAGCCATTATAAACCAAAAATAAGAGACGTCTACACTTTTCCTTTTCAACGATTGAAGAAATGACCATTTATAAATGCTGACAGTTATTGAAGATGCCATTACTCAAGCCGTCAAAGCTAAAATTGGAGAGCGTACATGCCTTAAAAAATAATAAAAATGTGGTAGTTTATTTTACAGCTGTTGTGGGTTATCAATTGCCCATTTCGGGGATGGTGGAATATGCTCCCATTTTAGTTTTATAAGGTCGTGGAGTCTTAATTGGAGTCGTCCGTGTCAGTTACATAAACATAAGAAGTACCATCACTTCATTTTTTTTTCATAGTATACAGGGTTATATAGATATATAAAAATATATTTAAGATAATGCTCAAATCTACAGATCGAGCTTTTCGTTCTCTTCGAGCTTTGTGTTTAACTCCCACCTCTTAGATTTGGCGCTTCAGATTCTTAGCAGTTGTATAACTCACCTGCAATTAATTCTTCTTCTAAATCAAATTTCAAAGAGGTAAATTTTGAGCTCTGTTTCATCTAATCTAGTAAACCATGAAAATGCATAGTTAATTGGCATGTTGTGAGTGGAATTTCAGTGTGTTGGGGAATATTTCTGAAAGCATTGTAGCTATCCCGACCGAAGAGGGTAAGTTGCTTCAGAATGTTTTTTTCTCAATCAAAAACAGAAATAGTACTAGTGACGATCCAGTCTGGCTGAAAGAACAAAAACTAATGGAGATAATGATCATCCAAAGGTGGATTAATGAGTATAAAAACTAATTTGATTTGTTTATCTCATCTAACGTCTTCTCCATTTATTAAAATGATTGAGAAGTGGTGATTGTTAAGCTCTTTCATAACAATGAAACGTTAACTATAATCATCCATTCTGTATTCGTATTCTTATCTATTTGATATTTTGGTACTGTTAGACCATAAAAAGCTTACTGGAGCTTTACATTGTAAGTGACTTTGCAATCTGTGTATAGTTAACATTCGTCATAGAAAGAGGCAAACATATAGACATTAAAAGAGTTTAATTCATTTAGAATAATCGTTTCATAATTCTTTACACTGAATGTAACACTATATTCAGCCTATATAATCCACATTTACAGACTAATTACCCTTTGTTTGTTTAGGTTAGACCACATCTTCACCTGTTTCTTCTAATATACGTTACTAGCATATTTATATTAAATATAATATATCTGAAGTACGAGAAATATCCTATTCGAGGTAGGATTAGTCATTAAAAAATAGGCGCCTCGAAAAAGATATCTCTCGGCATACTTTAGATATATTATATTTAATATAAATATGCTAGTAGCATCCAGAGAGGCAAGCCTAATTCTAACTATATATTATATAGTTATATGAATTATTATAATTAAATAATATAATAATATAATATAGATTAGATATATTATTATAATATCTTATAATATTATATTAAATATAATAATTATAATTATATATTATATTATATAATAATTATAATTATATATTATATTATATAATAATTCTAATTCTTATTATATTATAGCCTACTACTAACTATATTATATGATTATATGAATTATTATAATTATATAATATAAGATTATAATATAAATTAGATATATTATTATAATAATTATTAAATATAATATAATATAATATTATATTTAATAATTATAATCATAATATATAATAATTATAATTATATTATATATTATATTTAGGATTAGAGTTAGCGGTTAGAATTAGGGTTAGGGTTAATGTTTAGTTTAGAATTAGGGTTAGGGTTACTACTTAGTTTATAATTAGGGTTATAATTAGGGTTAGGAATATAATTAGGGTTAGCATTAGGGTTAGTTTTATTATTATAGTTACGACAAAAACTCTAGTTAGAATTATATTAAATAGGGTTAGATTTAGAAATATGTTTAGATTGCTCAGGTTTATAAAACAATGCTAAGTGTAATCTTATGGATGTGGTTAGAATTAGGGTTATATTTCAAATTAGGGTACCTATTTTTAAGCAATATTTTAATCTCAATGTTGAACCCTAACTCTAATAATAATTGTAACCCTAATACTAACCCTAACCCTAATTCTAACAATAACCCAAACCCTAATACTAACCTCGATTAGATATATTATATTTAATATAAATATGCTAGTTCTAACCTTAATTATAATTCTAATCCTAACATGAAGCTTGACCCTAATTCTAACCAAATCATAAGCCTATATACAACCCTAGTTCTAAACCTATCTCTAATTCTAGCCATAATTGTATCCCTAATTCTAAACCTAACACTAACCCTAACTCTAATCCTAATGCTAATCCTAACCATAAAAATGATTTTCTGCTATAATTTTAATTCTAACATTGATTTGAGCCCTGACCCTAACCCTAATTCTAACCATAACCCTAAATCTCAACCTAACCCTAACCCTTATTATAACCCTAATCCTAGTTTTGACCATAATTCTCATTCTAATTGAAACCCTAATTCTAAATGTAATTCTAACCCTAATCCTAACTGCAATTCCAATTGTAACCCTAATCATAACCATTAAACCTAACCCTAATTGTAACCTTAGTTCTAATTGTAACCCTAAATCTCACCCTAACCCTAACCCTAACCCTAACCCTAACCCTAACTCTAACCTTAACCCTAACATTTTTTCTAACCCTAAACATAGCTTTAATTTTAACCCTAAGGCTAATCCTAATTGAAACACTATCCCTAACCTCAATACTAATCTTAACCCTAGTTTTAACTCTAATTCTTACCCTAATTCTAATAGTAACCCACCTTAATTTTAATCTGAATTATAATAGGAACCCTAACCCTAACTCTAACCCTGATCCTAATTCTAATCATAACCCTGATTCTACCCTAAATATAACCCTAATTTTAAATCTAACAATAACCCTAACCCTTACCTTAATCCTAATTCTAACTATGATTTTAACCCTAACCCTAACTATATGAATTATAACCCTAACTCTATCCCTAACCCTAGCCTTAATTGTAACTCTAATGCTTGCCCTAACTCTAATTCTTAGCCTAATTCTAATAGTAACCCACCTTAATTCTAAACTTAATTCTAATAGGAACCCTAATCCCAACTCTAACCCTAATTATACCCCTAATTCTAATCATAACTCTAATTCTACCCTAACTATAATCCTAATTTTAAATATAACAATAACGCTAATTCTAACCCTAATCCTAATTCTAACTATGATTTAACCCTAACCCTAACCTAAATTCTAAACCTAACTCTAGAGCCCTAACCCTAACCCTAACTGTAACTCTAATGCTTACCCTATTTAGTAACCCTAACCTTAATTCCAACCCTAACCCTAGTTATAACCCTAACCTGATTCTTACATTAACACTATTTCTATTTGTAATCCTAACCCTTACTGAATTCTAACTCTAACTCTAGCCCTAACTATAACTCCAATGCTTACCCTAATTTAGTAACCCTAATTCTAACTCTAACCCTAACCTCAATTCCAACCCTAACCCTAATTATAACCCTGACATCAATTCCAACCCTAATCATAATTCTAATTGTCACCCTTTTTCAAACTATAACCCTAATTATAATTATAATTCTAACCCTAAATCTAACACTAACCCTAGAACACTAACATTTATTCTAACCCTAAGGCTGATCCTAATTGAAACACCATTGCTAACCTTAATACTAAACTTAACCCTAATTGTAACTCTAATTCTTACCCTAATTCTAATAGTAACCCACCTTAATTCTAACCCTAATTCTAATAGGAACCCCAACCCTAACTCTAACCCTAACCCTAATTTTAATCATAACCTTGATTCTACCCTAACTATAAGGTCCTAATTTTAAATCTAATAATAACCCTAACCCTTAACGTAATCCTAATTCTAACTATGATTTTAACCCTAACCCTAACCCTAACCTGAATTCTAACCCTAATTATATCCCTAACCCTAAACCTAATTGTAACTCTAATGCTTACCCTATCTCTAATTCTTACCCTAATTCTAATAGTAAGCCACCTTAATTCTAACCCTAATCCTAACTCTAACCCTAACCCTAACCCTAATTCTAATCATAACCCTAATTCTACCCTAACTATAGCCCTAATTTTAAATCTAACAATAACCCTAATTCTAACCCTAATCCTAATTCTAACTATGATTTTAATCCTAACCCTAACCCAAATTCTAACCTAACTCTAACCCTAACCCAAATTTTAAACCTAACTCTAGCCCTAACCCTAACCCTAACCCTAACTGTAACTTTAATGCTTACCCTAATTTAGTAACCCTAAAATTCTAACTCTAACCCTAACCTCAATTCCAACCCTAACCCTAATTATACCCCTAGATCTTGTTAACCCTAATTCTATCCCTAATTTTAAGCCTAACCCCAAATTCTAAACCTAACTCTAGCCCTAACCCTAACCCAAATTTTAAACCTAACTCTAGCCCTTACCCTAACCCTAACTGTAACTTTAATGCTTACCCTAATTTAGTAACCCTAAAATTCTAACTCTAACCCTAACCTCAATTCCAAACCTAACCCTAATTATAACCCTAACCTGACTCTAACATTAACCCTAATTCTAATTCTAACCCTAACCTGAATTCTAACCTTAACTCTAGCCCTAACCCTAACTCTAACTGTAACTCTAATGCTTACCCTAATTTAGTAACCCTATTTCTAACTCTAACCCTTACTCAATTCCAACCCTAAACCTATTATAACCCTAACTTGATTATGAAATTAACCCTATTTCTTATCCTAATTCTAATAGTATTCCACCTTGATTCCAACCCTAATTCTAATAGGAACCCTAATCCTAACTCTAACCCTAACCCTAATTCTAATCATAATTGTGATTCTATCCTAACTCTAGCCCTAACCCTAATTATAACTCTAGTGCTTACCCTAATTCTAATTCTAACCCTAACCTCAATTCCAACCCTAACCCTAATTATAACCTAACCTAATTCTAATATTAACCATAATTCTAACCCTAACCCTAACCCTAATTGTAACATTAACCCTAATTCTATCCCTAACCTTAATTCAAACCCTAACCCTAATTATACCCCTAGATCTAGTTAACCCTAATCCTATCCCTGATTTTAAGCCTAACCCCAACCCTAATTCTAATTATAGTTGGAACCCTAATTCTAGACCTGATTGTAATAATAATTGTAACCCTAATTCTAACCTAAACCTTAACCCCAACCCTAATAATAACTCTAACTCTAATTCTAAACATAACCTTAACCAAAATTATATCCCCAACCCTAACCCTAACTTGAACATGGACCCTAATCATAACCCGAATTGTAGCCCTAATTTCTAATTTGAACCTACTAACTAGGTACCTTAGATGAGGTCCTAAGACTTCCTCAACCTAGGAGTCACGGTTATGGCATCAACTACCTAGGCAAGTGAGTTAACAACAATAAGTGGCACATGGTAATTCTTTGAGCTAGTTAAACCAAGGAGATAATCAATAAGTTTTAGTAGTGTTAGTCTTGGGATTGGGGTGTACTCAAACTACTTCTCATACAATTATACAACCATCTTAATTAATGGCAGCCCTCCAAAAGTAGCACCACCCTTTAAACTAATCCCAATACATTATTTTCATAGGAAACATCCTCCTTTTTTAGATCAGAAATCAAATATAAATTATCATAAATAGACATAATCTTAGCTCCTTATAAGCATCAAATTTATTGTACTTCAATTAGAAGACCTTCCAGCCCCATTCTCATCATGAATAATCCTTAAATAGCCCAAAGTATGGTCACCTGCTGCCATATTACAAATGCTACTTTAGTTTCAACCTAACCAAGGGAGGAGTATAAGGGAAATCAAACTTTATGACTAATGACATCCTATTCCACAATTATTTGTATGGCTTTATTTATGTATTCCTACTATTCTTGGAGTTCTTATCCTATTTCCAAGAAGAATTATTACCTCAACCATTGATATCATGTAAGCATTGTGCTTCCATAAACTCCAAAGTTAAGAATCTTTTCCCAAGTAGACTCTAAGTTGGTTTATAATTTGCTAGGTGATTAATTATCATAATTGCTCACCCATCTCTATCAACCCCTTCTTTAATGAGATTTAACCAATTTTATAATGCAGTTGCGATAAACACAAAAGAGGTGGTTTCACAAAATAAAAATGCTCAATGCCAATTTTCCCACTCTCTTCCATGGTTTAATTGACTCAAACCATATTTCCCTTATGGATTGTACATCAATAGGGCATTAGAGGCTCAGTTTACTAGGTTTGAAATTTGTCCAACAATAGCCAGCTAGTCTATATTGTTGTATCAATTAGGTGTACTATGATTTTAACCAATTGCAATGTAGTTAGGGGAGTAAATATCACTGGAGATCCCTATATAAAGACTAATATGCCTAGCATTAATAGATAGAAAAAACATTCAGAAGTACAACATAATACACAAGTCATTGTATTCATTTCCAATAGTATAATGTTGAGATAATGGGCTTAGATCAAAGTAAATCTTAGTAAAACAACAATAATGACATAGTACATTCTACACTAAAGAAAATTATCATTTTTGAAATTACTCCAAGGAGAATTTAAGCTTAGTTTCATCTTATGAAGTTCTAGAGGGAAGGCTATAGTTGTAAAACACAAATCTTATAGCCTTCTACCTCCTACAAATTGCTAAGGAAAAAGGATCAACAATTGTAATGATATAAGTAAGAATTTTTAACATGACTTCTTCTTTGCTAGATTCTATGCTTATGGTTGTGAAGGTTGCAGCTCAAGGGAGTGGAATTTGCATAATACTTGTAGCTATATTTTCTAAGTCATTTTCCTCCTTTTCACCCTCTTATCACCCTTGAGGAGTGCAAAAGATGAGGTTTTGAGCTTTCAACGATTGCAATCCACCCTATTACTTTTTACCCTTCTACATAAAGTGGAAAAACCTATACCTAGATGTATTGTACAACCCTTTGGGGTGTGCATACCCTAATTATTTAATAGGGAAAATGGGATCTTACACACAATAGAATAATAAAATATACAATCTAGTACCTTTCTAGTCACAAAGTGACCTATAAATAGCTTCCCTAATGGTAGTGTTATGCTTTTATCACCTCCAAACCTTGACTCACATGCTCTAGTTCTTCCTCCATTCTCCTTTGTTGCACACACCTCCTCTTCTTTTGCCAAGAATCTCCCTTTTCCCCCGTCGTGAGAATGTCTTAACTTCCCCTTCAATACACCATCTTGGTAGTCTTTTCTAATGTGGGGTATTGGATAGTAATTGGAACACCATGCTTCATTATTGGCATAGGTGGCCTCATTTCTCCTTGGTGCCATGCCCTCACTTCTAATTTTTCTCCCTCCATGTTGAACAACTTCAATCGCATTAATTTTTCCTGCTTACAAAGCCATGATTTTGATAGGTTTCCGTGACCTCTTTTTCTTTTCCTTTATCTTTGTCTCTTTTTTAGATATACACATTTATTATTATTTTTATTTAACATTTTCTTTTTATTTCATTTCATTATTATTATCCACCTTATTATCCTTTATCATAATAAGAGGTTCAAAAGAGTTGATCAACTTGCAATATGGTAATCAAGACTCACCCAACGAGGCCCAATGGATTAATTAGTATTTTCCAAATGGTTTCCTATAAGACATCTAGGGTGTGAAAGAGAATAATCGACAATCATTTCTAACCTTATTAATCAAACATGGTCACTACCAAAAACCCTAGTATTAGCAAGATACCTACATTAGACAATCCTCGAATTGCAACTTAACATTTAACAATACAGAAGCAAGTTTGGTTCAACATCATAATCACTCTCATGATAGAACTACTGAGTCCACATTATTTACACTCTTCTACTTACAAGACCAAACTAATTCCTCACACACATTTCACCACAAAAGCATTAGTATTTGTTTAGTCTAAAAACATGAACACACCATTACATTATACCATGTCATCATCTAGAATTAAATCCATTTGAATTATAACATTCTTAATTAAACCAAGAGGAACAAGAAGTCATAAAAATAATTAGTTGTCAAGGCTATTAAAACCATAACATTTACATTATGAATCATCATGAGCATCCAATGTCATCAATGTATGGATAATGATCCAAAGCATTAAGGTTTCTACCTTGGTCAAAATTAAATCGTGACGTCATATGTTTAGCAAAACATGGAGTTTGTGGGATGTGATAGTATGCCCAACAAGGTTCCTCTATTTATGTGTCATGTTCATGGATTGTGCCATGTATTTAAATGCTACACCACATCCATACACTTGCACAATCATGAACAAGATACACCATGCTAGGGAGGGTAGGGTCAACATCATATACATACATATAATATGAAATGTATAATAGCTGGCAACATGTAGACAATGTATTGAATAGTTTTAATTTCCACATTGGCTAAGGTAATGCCAAACAAATATGGTAAAGGAAAAGATATGTATATTTATGAGTTTCTAATGCATCATACAAATAATATTATGCTCATCTAATAAATATTAATGTGTTGCACCCTGCCTCATAAGGGGCCAACGTGAATAGAAAGAGTCACTTAAGGAAATAAAGTTGATAGAGTATGTGGACTGGGGTGATAGACTAGTTAAGTGTGTGAGGTGACGTCCCTAATCATTCTAAAATATGGCGTGTTGATCTCCCTCAACAGGTTTAGGGCATGTAGCATGGTTTATGTTCGCATTGATTTCCTGGGAGATTACATTGTGGTTTGTCATGGCTTCTTGTGATGGTGTGGCTGGTTTTAATGAGGGCAAAGGTAGGATTTCTGTGGCTAAGGGAAAGAAAGTGGTGGATAGTGTTCCATGAAGATAGACTAGGAGGAGAATAGGTAGCTCAACGGTTGGAGGCAGGGTAATCCCTGGAAAGGTTTGTTTATTTTCTAGAGATAAAGTGGAATTGATATTCTAACAATTTTTAAGAATAAATATTTCGTAATCTTTAATTAGAATTAAAAATAAATAAATAATTCTTATAATACCATATTGACATTTATAAAAGAAAATATAAACTATACCCTAAAAAAATTAATAGAATATTAAAATTAAGAAAGATTTGTGTGAATTACTCATTTGTTGAAAGCCACTCTAGATTTTTGTTGAAAGCCCATTTCTTTTCAAAGACCAAACTAAAAGGTAAGTCAATTTACAGAGCATTTGTACAACTGTTGAAACCACCAAAAGAGAACTCCCAGGGGAAAAAGAAAGAAAATTGAAGCTCAGCACAGGTTATGTTTTCTTATCGAAAGCACTTCTCATCATCTCCTTCAACTCGGCGTAGTTAACCATCCCATCGCCATCCATATCAACCTGGCGAATCATATTCCGGCAATCTGCAGCCGTCCGTCCTTCCTGAAACCAAGCAAACACAGAACAGACTGCAGCTCCTTCACAGTTATCAGCACATCGCCATTCCCATCAAAAACAACAAAAGCCTCTGCCAAATCTGTATCCTCCTCCAAATTAGCAGTCCCCTCTCCAACTTTACTAACCCCCTCGTAAAACATCACAAACTCCTCAAAATCCATTCCTACTGGCTTATCAGGCCGTCGCCATTTTTATCAAAGGTCAAGAAAACCCTCCTTAGCTTGTCTCTTCCCACCGCTAAAATAGCAGTGCCACTTTGCTCCGCCAAATCCTCGCCGCTTTTAGTAGCAGCCTCCATGGCTTTTCCGCCGAAGAAACCCTAAAATCTCTTGGGACAAATATAGCACAGAATTAATAATGCTCCTTAGGGTTCAAGAATGGAGAATTAATAATGCTCCTTAGGGTTCAAGAATCAAGGCACAGGGTTCAACCTTTAACGGTTAGGGTTTAGAGTTTATAGAATCAATTTTCTAGGTTTCAAAGTTTAGGGTTTGGGGTTCTTGGTTGAAGTTTTAGCCTTCATCATTCAATACTTAGGGTTTAGTGTTCAAATTTATAGCTCGAGGTTTAGACTTCACAACTCTAGGTTTAGCAATCAAGTATATAGTGTCTAATGTTTAGCATTCTGGATTTAACATTCATCATTCAATGTTTAAGGTTTAATATTCAACATTAAGGATTTAATGTCAACATTTAGGGTTTAGTTATAAGGTTCATTGTTTAGGATTAAAGGGTAAATTCCTAAGGTTCAACATTTAGGGTTTAGAGTTCAAGTTTCAAAGCCTAGGGTTCACATCTGAGCTTCATATCTCTTGACATTAAGGGTTCAAAATTCAATATTTAGCATTGATATTTAGTTATTTCCCTTTAGTGTTCACCATTTAGCATTTAGAATTAGTTACAATCTATACATACAAGGTGCAATGCTAAGGTTCATTATGAATAGGGCTAAAGGTTAAAGGCCTATGGTTTAGAATTTAGGGTTTAACCCAATTTAGAGTTCAAGGTTCATCTAAGGTTTATGTTTTAATGTTTAGGGTTATAGGTTGTTGGTCTACAACATTTAAATAATTCAACACTTACAATTTAGCAAGCAACATTTATTGTCTGAATTGTTCATTGTTAATGGTTAAGGGTCAAGACCTAGGGTTCACAAATTAGGGTTTAGGGTTTAGAGTTCAGAATTTAAGATTTAGGGTTCACATTGAAGGTTTATTTTGCACACGATTGACATCAAATAAATGTGTTACATATATACTAATCATGGCTTAGGGTTTAAGAATCAAGACATAGCATTCAACCTTTAGGGGTTAGGGTTTAGAGTTTAAGGTATCGAGCTTAGCTTTCAAGGTTTTGGGTTTTGGGTTCTTTGTTGAAGGTTTAGTGTTCATCATTTAGTATTTAGGTTTTAGTGTTCAAATTTATCTTTTGAGGTTTATGCTTTTCAACGCTGGGTTTGGAATTCAACATATAGTGTCTAATGTTTCCCATTTAAGATTCAACATTCACCATTCAATGTTTAAGGTTCAATGTAGTGTTAAGGGTTTAATGTCAACATTTAGGGTTAAGTTCTAAGGTTCACTATTTAGGGTTAAAGGGTTGATGCTCAAGGTTCAACATCTAGTGTTTAGGGTTTAAAGCTCAAGCTCAACAACCTAGGGTTTAGGTTTCAACTTTGTACAATTTCAAGGGTCAAGGCCTAGTGTGGAACATTTAGCATTTAGGTTTTAGTGTTCAAGGTTTAAGATTTACGCTTTAAGGATTAAGGTTATTAGTTTATTTGTTTGGTTACAAGGCTCGACACTTATTTAACTTTTATATAGAAAATTTACCGTTAAATTTAAATTTATTTATAATGCATAATTGAATAAATATAGTTCAAGGTTTAGGGTTTTTGAGTTTATGGTTTATGGTTTTATGGTTTAGGGTTTATAGCTCTTGGTACCAAAAACTGTAAACCCTAATCCCTAAACCCTAAACCCAAATCTATAAGTCCTAATAATAAAAATATAATTATTAACCTAGAACATTTAAATTTTTTGAAAAGAATTAAGAAATGTAGTAAAAAATAGCTACCTACCTTAGAAACTCATAGCCTATAGTCACAGAGGGAGAAGGTCAAGTATGGGTGGTGTAGAGACTAACAAATTCAGATACTCATTTGTCTCTACCTTCTACATGTGTTTTAATTTGGCCCATAGGCTACTATATGTGGACTTATTCAGTAGTCCTTCATTTGGTAGTCCTCCAATTTTTTTGTTCTCCAATTTTTAAAAAAATTAGAAATAAGCCCAAACAAAAAAATCAAAAACCAAAAATAGGAAACCCTTGACAGTTTTCCTTTTCAGAAATGAATATTTATAAATGCTGATGGTTACTGAAGATGCCATTACTCAGCCGTTGAGCTAAAATTAACCGCACTATTTTAAAAAATAGCAGAGCGTACATGCCTTAAAAATAAAAGTTTACCAAAAAAATGTACTCTCTATTGGTTAAACTTGACTATGATAGGGTGTTTGACAGGATGCAATGGTGCTTTATCCTCAAAATGCTGCAATGGCTTGGTTTTGGGCCAAAAATTTGTGCACACATTCAAATGCTCTTTAAAGATGCTAATGCTCAGGTGGTGGTAAACGAGTCTTTATTTGATCCTTTCCCTTTGCAGCGTTCTATCAGACAAGGCTGCCCTTTATCTCCATTCTTATATGTTCTTAGTGCTGATGCTTTGGGATACATGCTACACAAGGCAAATTATTATGGTATTATTCGAGGCATCTCTATTCCACAAAATGGAGTAGTCATTAACTCTCATTTTGCTGATGACAGTCTCCTTTTTCTGCTCAATTTTGAAAATGAAGTAAATAACACTCTTGAGATTTTGAACCTTTATTGCTCAGTTTCTAGCTTAAAATTGGCCCATCACAAAACATAATTTTTATTGACACAAGCTGGTCCCATCCCACAATGAATTCCTCAAGGCTAGAAGGAAATTAAACATGGTGAAATTACACGTTACTTGGGTATTCCCTTTGGAATGGGTCTGACTTTAACCAATATGTGGAAATGGTATCTTAATAGATTACAAACCAAGTTAAATAATTGGGGTAATAAATTTATATCCTTGGCTGGGAAAATACAAGTTGTCAACAAAATCTTTTTAGCCACACATGTTTATTTCTCCTCATGCTAGATGCCTTAAAAAAAAGGATATGAGAATCTTCAGAAGATTATTTGGCAATTCCTTTGGTCAAAATGGGATGGCAACTCAGGATACATAGCTATTTCTTGGCGTCATTACATTTAGCCCAAACACTTTCACTGACCCTCAGATCCAAGGAACTTGTTTGGTGTCCAAATGGATTATTAGAGCTGTTCAAGGGGACGAACCTCAAAATTTTATTAAGACATAGATTTGCAACTGCCAAAGTGAAAGGGAAATGGCAGAATGTTCACTGGTTAGACAAAATTCTATTTGCTCCTAACTTCCAGATTAAAGCATCTCCTCCTATGATGTCCATTTGGAAGGCTTGGCAGAGGGTATGTCATTTTCTACAATGGAGGGACTCTTTACAACATGGCTTTAGTTTCTCTTCTTCTTCCATTTGGTGGAATAGACATGTCCAATTTCAAGGAAAGCCATTGGCCATTTCTTTTCCTAAACCTGCTCTTTTCCTATTCTGGAAAAATATTAAACAATTTAAGGATTTATGGGATTTTTCTTCTATGCAATGGCTGCCATGGCATGAAGTCAAAGAGCATTTTAGGCTTAATAATAAATATCAGCACTTCATCGCCTTTATCCAATCTCTCGTCCCTCCAAATGTAGTTATTAAACTCTGTACACTGATAGCTTGTAATTTCCTCAAGGACTGGCGTTGGTTTTCCACCCACCATTTCACTTTCTTCCCCCTTAAGAAAGTGTACCTACATCTACTTCCTGCCTTCAGATTTCCCCCCTGACTCAACACTAAATGGCATTGCAGGTTCTCTTGTAAACTTTGGTCAAAGCTCAATGCTCAGATATGGAAATCTAAGGCAGATGCTGATTCTCAAATGCTAGCCTAGAAACTTTTGCACTATAAACTACTTGTCAGAGAAAGAATTTGTTTTTTGTCCATCCAGCCTGTCAAGTGTTACGCCTATCAGGAAAAAGAAAATATTAAGCATATCTTTTGGGATTGTCACATAGCTAAGAATCTTTGGCAAGCAATTTTTAGAAATATTCCTTCTTTGGATAATCATCATTTGAAATGGAAAGAGGCCCTACTTGGAGTTGGATTAACAAAAAATGTAATTGCTGACTCCGTCAGACAAGTCGTCTTGTTTCACATTTGGAAAATCAGATGCTCAGCTGTTCTCTCTAAGAATAGCATTCATCTGGCAACTGAAATGGCAAAACTTTACTCTAATATCTTTTTACAAATTATTGCTATAGGTACTCAGCTGCAGGGATCGTCAGGCAATACTCATCTTCTCACTCTTCAGTTGGAAAGGATCATGTCAGAGATCAAAAAGCTTCAAGTTGCAGGTTAATTTGTTCTTGCTCTTCTTGGAAGGAAGCCTTCAATATCGAGATATAGAAGGAATTGCTGATTAGTATGCTTTCATCCTTCTTTTGCCATAGACAGTCCAACAGTGCTACTGAATTGCAATGTGTTTTTCAACAGTAATCTTTATCAGCATTGTTTATCTTGTTTATGTGTACTGATCTTGTAAGATGCTTTTGTAATTTTGGCTGTTCTGTTTCAGCCATGTTCAGTTGTGACAGCTGTTTATTCTTTGCAGCAGCTTACTGCATTATATCTATGTAATATTTTTTGCTTTATATCAATAAATAAAAAAAAAGGTACTAGTTTCTTAGCGTGGATTTTTATTTTACACTTGTCGGGGTTATCAATTGCCCATTTCCGTGATGGTGGAATATGCGCGTGTTTTACTTTTATAAGGTCGTTGAGTCTTAATTGGAGTCGTCGCTGTCAGTCAGTACTAGCGACTGTCCATTTTGATCTAATAGCCTCACGAAATAGATAGAGGCGAGGACATTAGGCAGGAGGAGGGCACCTCTTAGATTTGGCGCTTCAGATTCTTAGCAGTTGTATCACTCACCTGCAATTTATTCTTCTTCTAAATCAAATTTCAAGAGGTAAGTTTTGAGCTCTGTTTCATCTAATCTAGTAGACCATGCCTTAAAATGTATTCAGAATGTGTTTTTCTCAATCAAAAATAGAAATAGTACTAGTGACGATCCAGTCTGGCTGAAAGAACAAAAACTAATGGAGATAATGATCATCCAAAGATGGAATAATGAGTATAAAAACTAATTTGATTTTTTTATCTCATCTAACAATGTCTTCTTCATTTAATAAAATCATTGAGAAGTGGTGATTATTAAGCTCTTTCATAACAATGAAACGTTAACTATAATCATCCATTCTGTATTAGTATGATGTATCCTTATCTATTTGATATTTTGGTTTAGACCATAAAAAGCTTACTGGAGCTTTACATTGTAATTGATTTTGCATTCTGTGTATAGTTAACATTCGTCATACGAGGCAAACATCGAGACATTAAAAGAGTGTAATTCATTTAGAATATCGTTTCATAATTCTTTACACTGAATGTAACACTATATTCAGCCTATATAATTCACATTTACAGATTGATTACCAATTGCTTAGGTTAGACCACATCTTCACCTGTTTCTTCTAATATACGTTATTAATTGACCTACTCTTTTTTAAAGATAGGTCATGTATACATATTATAATATTACATCTTTATATATATAAATGTATGGAAACCTTTTCAGGTCCGTGTTGTATGCAAAATCAAGTATAGCAATGCAGAGGATAATAACGACTTTACTTTTTTATTATAATATGATATAAATTTAATTAAAATAATTAAGTAATTAATATATAATCATATGTAAATTAAATAAGTTGGGAATGAAAAGTTGAAGAGGGATAAGGAGTGCATGGTTAATTTTGAAGATATGGCAATTTTTAATTTTTTGTAGTGGCATGTGTATATGTCACAAAATATAACTCATAATAAGAAATGTAATATTCATAAGATATCATAAACTTGTGATAGAAAATTACTAAATATTATATTGTTGTAGAAATGGTTGTGCCTCCTAGACTAAATTGTATCATGTGGATTTTTTGCTCTATCATAGCATGCTTTGATGATGATGTAAACTTTATAGATCAATATGCTTGTCTTTTAACATATACCTCAAAATAGGTTGTGTTAGTAAGCATAATGGGTCTTGCTTTTGAGGTGACCAGTGAAGACCTAAGCTTGTCTTAGTTTCTATTTAAGGCCCTTGAAGGTTGTTGTACAATTTCATAGAGACACAAGATAAACAATGAAAAATGATGATACTTGATGATTCTAGGATGATGCTTTGAAATGCTCTAAAATCAAATGTGCTTTCCAAATAATCTTGCAATTTCTAGTTTCTAGATACATTTTACTAATAACCTAATACTATCTATAAATACATGTCCTTGCATATCACTCTAAATTGATAACATTGTAATGTCCCCTTTTAGGATATCCTTGATTTCTTTACTTGCATAGAATCAGATCACCAGAAGGGGACATTAGAAATATGAAAGATCAATAAATTAAGATAATATTTAGTTCATAGAATCATTCATATTAAATTCATCTATCATTCATATTAAACTCATTTATAATAGCATAATTGATAATGAGAACAATACTACATAACATAAATAATGAGATCAAATCATCATAACATAATCCACATTCAGTTCAATTCATAACACAATTCAGTATCGACTATGTTCAAGTCTTAATCCTTACTTCCTTTTTAATCCTCAACCATGGATGGGGATTTCAACTTGTCTAGGGTGCGATGACACCACCTCCATGGCTGGATTTACTCTGCCTTTCCCTAACAACAACTCGCCACTCACTAATAGGTTGGAAGCAATAGAAATAACTAAGTATTAACTTTAACATACTTTGATATACTTCAACATACCAAATGATCACATTTATTCATAACACATTCTATATTGGTTATGTTCAAGTCTCAATCTTTATTTCTCTCTAATCCTCAACCATGAATGGGGATTTACTTGTCTAGAGCGCAATGACACCACCTCCACGGATGGATTTACTCCGCCTCTCCCTAACAACACCTCGCCTCTCACTAATATGTTGGAGGCAACAGAAATAAATAGGCATTGAGTTTGAACATACCACTACTTCAATGTGTTGTGGGTATAATCTATTGATGTTTTCCCTTATATATTTCATAGCAAGTTTCACAATGCTTATATATACATGTGTAATGATACTAATTATAATCTTTCAATTATATACATTTGTCATTATTTACCACATTGCATTCATCATAATAAACATAGGGTTAGATACATCATACCAAGAGGATAATTCTTAACTTTGTATCCTTTCAAACTCTTAAGGATTTTATTCCTTTCTTCTATGCTATCTACAGCCCAATATACTGCTACATATATATTTCAGCTTTGCTTCCAAGTATAATTTCAAACTTATAAATATTTTCTTCTTATATTCAGTCATATATTCCTTCATACCCCTCATCCTCATACCAATCTTATTTTATACCTTATACCTCTTATGAGGAGAGGCGTCCCTTTTGAAAGATTGTGACTCTTCAGACAATCGTAGCCCCCTGTACAAGCAGTGCTCCTTCCTATACCTCATCGCTATTTTCATAATAATAATCTAACTTTTGTTTAACACATGGTAATTGCTGTAATTAATTCAATATGGATCGTTGCCCCTAATGCTACATTGATCCCTTTTGAATTAGTTTGCACAGCGTATTGAATATGTAATGATCACTGACTTTGAACAGTCATTTGTTTCTCACATCGTATCACACTTATAAACCATTGTTTACTATTATATGTTCCCTTATTGATCGGTCCTTTTATGGTGGTCAATCACTAATTTGATTTATAAATAACATTTAACTTATAATATTTATAATAATTAATTTATAATATTTAATATTTATATTTATATATATTTATAATATATGATAATTATAATAATAATATTTAAATTGATAATATAATATATCTTGTTGTAAATATATTATATATTATATTTGAATTATATTAAAATATTTATATAATAATATTATTTATTAAATATTATATATTAATAATATGATTATGCAATTATCTCTATTATTCAACTTGATTAAGCACCGTATTTCACGAATGCAACTTCACCGTCTTTTATCATGATGTTTAAATCTTTAATTTAAACAATGCCTTAATATCAGGACATCACAAACATTTATCTATTAGAGAAATCCTCTTAATTGATATGCCATTATACTTGGAATTTGGCTAATTTAATACTAAAAATGCTCTTTCTTGATGGAATGCCAATTAAGTCATATATGGCTTGAAGATAGAACAATGACCAAAATCTACTCTATTATAAACTCATTTGTTGTTTCTATTGGTTCTTGAAATGGCTACAACCCAAAACTCTAAAACATTCATAAATCACCTAGGCCAGTGATTGTCATCAGGGTGATAAGAAGAGGTTTATCAACAAGTTAAGGGAGATTTTAGCCAACTAATAGGAGTGGGTAGACTCCTCTGCACTTCAAGCTCAGCTTAGACTCTGGAGGGATATTCCAAAGGGGTATACTTAAATAGGTATTAATATCAAAACCTGATGAACAACTAAAAATAACTAGACAACCAAAACTAACTCATCATCTTGACCCAAAGCTGTCACTAAGTCAAGAATGACTGGCTATCACAAAACCCCTATATAGCTAATTCAACTATGTGAATGTACATGCACAGGAAAGATGATTTTTTCCCTTAAACCATAGTTGAATGGTTTGTTTGATTTTAAAGAGTGATTGGTCCCTTACTAATATGGACCGGTGCCTACTCCATTGGGCAATAGGGTCATAAAATGCAAGGAGGAAAGAAAATATATAGCAAAGGATCAATAGAACTAGACATACATTCATATATATGACTCAAATAGATGTTCATGCAATAGACATACTTAATAATCCAAAAGAGAATTGAAATGATTTATATGCAACAAAAGAATGGTAAATACAAAGCCTTGTATTAACTTGGATGTTGTCACACATCTCCAAACATTTGTTACAATCATACCAGCAAATGTGGCAAGGGAAAGCATACAACTACGATTATATATTTACCAAAATCACTACAAACTCCCATGGAGACATACCATTACATTCATATCTATATTACATGACCTTCCTACACTATGCTAAATATATCCCTTCACTAACAAACTAGATAGAATGTGTTTTGGTGACAGAGAATAATCCTTAGGCACTCCTAGACCAGACAATTGGCTCAATAACCAACCCTAAAAATTTCTTTAAAATCTGTATATATATAAATTTAGTTCATACTATGCAGCTTCTGGATGTTTTGAGAAAATCAGTCAACGAGCAACTACGCTGCATTAACTTTAGGCTCACTGCAATGTCAGAAAATCTACACTTTAGAAGCATGCCCATACTCTGACAACTTTGCAAATTGACAGCAGAAGATTGCCTGCACTCTTTATGCAACATCTGACATATCTGCCTTGTCCTCCAAATGTAACCATGCATTGAAGAATTACACTGTTTCAACCACCTGCAAGGTACAACTCTATAAATCATTAAATTCTAAGTATATGTAAGCCTGCACAATCCACCTCTACACATTGGACATCTCCCTTATCTTATTGGCCCCTTTTTCTTTATATTTACCTTATCGATAAACTTTCACTATTTCAAACTGTGGGAAACTTTCCTTTCTTGTTTGGCATTTCATCTTCATTTTCTTCCTCCTTTTTACCTTATCGACAAAATTTTGTTTTCTTGAATCTGGCCCTCTTTTGTTTTCTGTTGACAATTTTCATCTTTTTAGAACTTCATCATTTACCACCTTTACCGACAAATCTTTAATTTGCTAAACTTTGCTTGACTGGTACCTTTCCTGTTCAATTGACCAATTTGTGCTTTTTAGAACATGCCATGCCTTGTCCCTTGCCAACAATTTTAACCTTTTTCAAAATTGGCCTACTTAGCCCTTGGTCAACAAATTTTGCTTTTCATGAACACTGCCTTCTATCCCTATAGTCAGCAAAAGTTACCACTTTCAATCTTCACTTCTGCCACCTCATTTCTTCTTTGTTGGCAAAAGGTCAAATTGGTGAACTTTCTTCATTTTACCCATTGTTGGCAACTTTTACCTTTTCTGAACCAAGCAATCTTTTGCCTTTTTGTCGGCAAATATTTAATTTGCCGAACCGATGGGCACTTTCTCTATCTCTCCTTAGTTGACAAATTTTTAATTTGCTGAACCCCTTTAAATAGAAGCTTTAGACTGAGAAGACCCTGGCATATGTACAACTGGCCATATAACTCAAATGGAATGACATGTCACTCAGGGTAGGAATCACAGGTCTCAACTAGAGGTGGAAGAACAACTAGAGGAACAAGAGGTGCAGACAGATCCAAAGTTGGAGGAAATGGTGCTAAATTTGAAGCATGCATTTGAAGGAATATGACTGCACCACACATCTCCTTGACTTTGGTATCCAATCAATGGGGGAAGTTGAAAGTGATGAACTTGAAGATCTCAGTTCATGGTGTTGGCACAACTAGTTATGAGCCCCCTTTGAGTTGTGAGGTAAACACATGTCATAGCTAGAGAAGCACATATCAATTTGACAGAGAATAGGCCACTAATTATCGTATCACTGAAGAGCATGTCATAGTCATTCATGGCACCCTTGAACCACTTAGTGTTGATTAGATACTCATGAATGAGGTTGAAGCCTATCAATTTAATGAAGTCTAAGTATTGAACCAAGTCCATGATGTTAGAGAGGAAGATATATGCTACATCAAAGAACATCAAAATCTTGGAAGAAGCCTTGAACAGTGAATTGACAATGATCTGATTCTTATGGGGAACTCAACATGAGGGAAATCAATATCAAATATGTTCCTCAACTTCCTAGTGTCATAAGAACTCCACTCCATAGGCTCCAAGCTCAACAATGGAAGAAAGACATGGAGGTTCTTTGTCTAGATGGCCATGCTCACTACCTAAACATAACACCTATAAGAAGAAAGAGGAACGAGGTGAAAGCAAGAGTCTCAAAGCAGTAGATGAAAATAAGCATCACTCAAAATGGTTTTAATGTGAGCAGAACACCCTAAGTGGTAGCAAACAATAAATGTGGCAATAAAATATTTGCTTCTTTGAATTGATTTCACTAGATACTCCATGCTCACTTTACACTATTCCATATAATGATTTATGATGGAGTTGGAAAATGTACTAAGTGTTACTAAAATATGATTTGTTGATATAAGGAAAGATCGGCTCTCATTACGTGCCTTCACAATGACCAAGACAATAAATAGTCAAAAATTCTATTTTTCTTCGAACTAAAATCTCCATGATCATGCCATTGTAAGGAGGAGATTGAGTGGTAGTTGATGTATATAAAAGAGACTGAAGCTCAAGCCCCTTAAATGGTTTAAATAATCCTGATGACTATATCCCTATTAATCTCGAGCTTAATGAGAAATATTTTATGCCACCTTTGGGATAGAAGAAGCCACTAATTTGGAAAACATTTTATGCCACCTTTGGGACTGACAAATTTATTTCTTAAGATTTAACTTTGAGAGTATTATCATCTTATTAGCTACTCCAAATTAACCTACTAAATTAGAATGTAACATAGATTTTTCCAATTCTAATAATTGCTAGAGAGGAGGAGGAAGATTTCTCAACCCTAGATCGAATACAATGTTAAGATTGGTCCTGATCTATGGCCAAATTCGCTAATAAGTCAATTACTTTGTTTGCCTCCCTATAACAGTGAGAACATTGGTATGATTCCAATGTATCAGGTGTTCTCAAAATGGGTTGGAGAATGTATTTGAGTTTCGAATTAGTTGTCTTTCTTGTTTTTAAATTATTGATGATAATCATGGAATCCCCTTCAATCCAAATTTTACTGAGTTTGTATGTTTTAGCTAGTTCTAGGCCATGAAAAAGTGTTAGACCTTCAGCTTCATTGTTTGAACCTTGTGGACATTTGACCATCTTTGCAGGCATTAAATTTCCATTAGAGTCCCTAATTACACACCCTACCCCTGATATGCCCGGATTACCTCGTGAAGCACCATCAAAGTTTAACTTTATGAAGGGAGTGTCAAGAGGAGACCACTTGACTTTTTCCCTATCCACTTTATTTGTGCTATTCATAATTGATCCATGTGAGCAAGGAGGCTAAATTTGTAGCTAGTTCTTTAGCAAATTATTATCCCAATTAGTAAATTTATTGTTTGACTCTAAGCCTTTATATATCTTATCCATAACCACCTCTGAGATTGCTCTTTGTATTTTTTCTATCACCTTCAAGATCGGGGATGGTGATTTTCTAAAAATTCTATAGTTACATTCCCTCCATATGTGCCAAATGACTATTAACGGACTTACCTCCTTGATAAAGGCATATTTAGAATTTGTATATAGAGTAGGCCAACCTTTGAAGTGAACAATAAGAGAATTGAGGAATGGAGCTTCCCAACTCAACTTGCCATATAACCATTTACAAACTCTGTTGATAAAGGAACAACTTAGAAGGAGGTGATCCATGTCTTTTTCTACTTCACCACATAATACACATTTGAAGGAGGAGAGATACCTATCTTTTCCAACCTTTTACCCATCAATATTTTGTTGCGGAGAGCCAACCATGCAAAAGCTCCTACTTTTGGAAGGCAGACATCGCTCCAACTAGCGTGAATGACCAATCAACTCTAACTTCTACTAAAAAGTGTTTATATCCCTGATTCACCATATAATGTCCAGTCTTTGAAGCAACCTAGTTTATCTCATCCTCATTATCTGTAATAAAAATAGCTCTTTGAGATATAATCTTGAACAAAACAACTTTCTATTTCCTAGGGAAATTGCAATCCTTAAAACTCTTCTATTTAATTTTTACACTTGCCTCTTGAGCAGTATTTTCCCAATATTGGTTAAGTTTACTTACCCATGCCTATTTTAGAAATTCCCTTGCCTCTTATAGATCATTTGTTGAAATTAATGGAGGGTGGCCATTCCACGAGTCCTCCCAAACGAGGGCCTCATTACCATTGTGAAATATCCATGTTAATTGTGGAAGAATGAATTCTCTACCCTATATTAAAAAGTTCCACATTTTGGATCCTACAGGTGAGTTTGCCACTATAAAAATTCTCTCTATCCATGATGTCAAGATATTTAGCCTGCATAATTTTTTCCCATTTTGCATTTGGTTTAGAGTACATATTCCAAGCCAATTTTGGCTCCTAGAGATAAATTCTATAGCTCCATGTTCAAGACTACTGCCCCCCCTATTGTTTTGGGTTGACTTATTTTTTCCCAAGAAACTAGTTGGACTCTTTTCTTCTCTGAGCTATCTTGCCATAGAAAACTTCTCAAGAGTTTTTCAATGTCTTCTACCACACCTTTTAGCATCTTGAGGATTGACATATTTTGTGAGAATGGCAGCAAGAACTGCCTTCACCATAATTGATCTTCCATCCACAGTCAACCATCCACGTTTTGATGACAATATTCTATTTTTGATCAAAGAGTAGACGTGCTTCCAAAATTCCTTCTTACCTATACCTACAAATAAGGGAATGCCTAGATATTTTCTTGGCAAAGCCTCCAACTTGTATCCTAAAATTTTAACTATCCACCTTTGCATATATAGAGGAGAAAAAAAGAGACACACCTTTGATTTAGAAGCATTAATGGATTACATAACAACACATAATACAAACCAATTGTATCTAGATTATCGATTTGGCTTCTTCCATAGAATCTTGCCCAAAGAGCATTGCGTCATCTACAAATAATGATTGTGTGAAGGGTTCTTGAATCAATGGTAATTAAATGTCTTTCCATTAATTTCTTTGATTCTCTGCCTTTATTGTCCAACTCAATGCTTCTTCCATGAGAATGAATAGATAAGGGGAGAGGGGGTCTCCTTGGCTCAACCCTTGTGTTGAGTTTCCATTCACTAAAATTGAGAATCTTACACCTGAGATACATGCTTGGATCCATTTACACCATTCTTTAGAAAAAAACAAATCTTGATAGGATCTAAAGATAAAAATCCCAGCTAACCTTATCATAGGCTTTGCTCATGTCCAATTTGGCAACCATTGCTGGTGTTTTGAGAACATGAATGGAATGTATTACTTCATTTGTAACAATTGCTCCTTCTAAATTCTCATGCCTAGGCATGAAAACACCTTGCTCTTTTGAAATTATTGTCAAAATTATAGCTACAAGTCTCATAGTGATTGCTTTAGATATGATCTTGTAATATTTGTGTTACAAAGAGAGATTGGTCTAAATTCATAGAAAGAGGAAGGATTTTTTGTTTTCAGAATAAGAGCTATGAAAGAAGTGTTCAACTCTTTTAGCATATTCTTGTGCTTTCTTGCTTCTTCTACAACTAAGAATACTTCTTTGCCCACAAAGCTTTAACATTTCTGAAACAATAAACTAGTGAACCCATCTGGCCCTCGTGCCTTTTCCCCTGACATAGAAAAGATAGACACATGAATTCCTTCTAGTGTGAACTCCTTCATAAGCCTCTCATTTTGTTCAAATGATACTAACTTAAGGATGTTATGAATTATTAGAAGAGGGTGTCGTTACAAACTATTATGTTGCCCAATTAATATTCATTTGTAATACTAAACTACTTCATTTTGTATCTCTGTTTGATTTGTGAGTACTGCACCTTTTGCATTTCTAATGTTTTGAATTAAATTATATTTTTTTCTGAATTTTTTTGAGATATGAAAGAATTTTGTGTTTCTATCTCTTTCTTTCAACCATATTTCTCTCAATTTTTTCCTCTAATAATTTTTTTCTCTAAGAAGGATCTCTTGAAGTTCTTCTTTGAGGAATTTCTACATGACATAAATTTCTACATTCATCCCATGTTCAATGATATGTGTATCTAGAATGACTAACTATCTTTCAATTCTTTCCTTTTCTTTCAAGATGTTTCCTTTTCTTTCAAGATGTTTTTAAAATGGCTATGGTTCCATTTTTTAATCTGCATTTTTATGAATTTCAACTTTTGAGCCAACTAATACATTCTCAATCCTTTAATGAAGGGAAGATTCCCACCACTTTTGCAACTATGGTATCAAGCCAAGGTCCCTAAACCACATTGCTTCAAATTTGAAGCAACTACCTCCTTTGCTTGTGTCCTCTATAATTTCCCAAAAAAATTGGGGAAATGATCTAAACCTAAAAGAGGGAAAGAGGGAGAATGGTACTTATGTAATTATGATTTTCATCCAACCATTTATTAGATCAGAGGAATCTATCTAGATGATGTTCTATATATGGTTAAAGCCTTTCCTCAGGTTGGTCCATGTATATTTTGTTGGCATAATACTAGTATTACATTGTTAAATAAATATAAGTAAATAATTAGTTGGTTAGGTTTTGGGAAGTTACTTTCCCGTAAGAAGTTATATACGGGAATATCAAGGCTTTAAAAAGCTAATGTACTGCATTGTAAAATGATCTGAAGACAATAATATATAATTTTATGTTTTAATATTACTGTGCAATAATGGTGTAACTATCTGTGTTTGTGCTCACCATATTTCAATATGGTATCAGAGCAAGTATTTGGCTGAGCCTGTGCATTCTAAAATGGAAGGTTGAAAGCTTGTTTGGAGGAGAGCCAATGGAAGTTAAAATCTACATCAAAGGCATCTAAGATTTCAAATGGAGGCGTATATCATTCTCAGTCTCGCTGTCCAAATAAATTTGTTGTTGTCCAAATGAATTTGTTGATGTTGAGAGAGTATTGTTGTTTGATACTTAGGGTTTTCATGGTTTTTCTTTACTGTGAGGAGACGATGGTGTAAAGTTTTTAAAACATTGCTGTGCTGAAATTGCATCCTTTACATTCAATCTACACTAAGTAATCTTTTAGAAGTAATTGATATGGAAATTGTTTGCTGTGAGAAGATGCAAGCTATTTGATATTAAAGTTGCACTCAAAGATGGAAAACCAGGTGTACAACGAATACAACAAGGAAATGTCTTCATGGAAAATCTATTTGAGCACATGAGAATGGTTCCTGGCGCTATTATTGGAGGATAATTGTTTGTTTGATCCATAGAAAGAGTTTCTTGCCCTTCATTTTAGTTGCCGTGGAGACTATGAGTGCTGGAATAAACTTGGTGGTTGCAGAGAGACAAGAAATTCTAAAATCTGCGTAGAAGGTTTGTTTGCTACACATTGTTATTATTTTTTTTGGTCAAACATTTTATGTGAAAATAAAATTTTGGATAACGATATGGAGTAGGTGTTTTTTTTTATTGCATAGAGGCCACAAATTGATGCCTAAGCACAGAAGCTATTTTGGAGAAACTAGAGTAAAACAATTTTGTTTGAAGAAAGTTAAAAAAAAATTTAAGGAAGAAATTTACAATTTATTTTGGAGAAAAGTTTTTAAAAGGGAGACATAAGTATTAAGGAAAAGGTATTTAAAATATTTACTTTTGAGGGATTGGGAGAAATAAGGGGAAGTATTTAAAAAGATTAATTTGGAGGTAAATTTAATTTTTGTGGTAAGATAAGGTTTTAACATTTGAAAATGGACACACATTATGTTTGTGATTCCGATGCCATCCATGCTATCATTGATAGAAATTTGAGAGACTTACATGCTTGTGCTATTAAAGAGTCTAAAGCAAATGGATAGAGTTTAAGGATATCAAATTGGAGGCAGGTGGCGTCGGAGGATGGAGGATTTACCATCATCTCAAGTTAGCTTCTTGCTTTGAGATGATGCTTTGCATGAGAAGCATTTTTGGTTTTGGTTGTTTTTCTTTGTTGATGCTGACAGAGCTGACAGATTTGAAGAATGTATGTTTTATGAAGATTTTGTTTTGGAGACAGGTTTGGGGTTTGGTGTTGAGCTCAATATGGATTGTTGTCCAGCGAGCTTCAAAGAGTATATGATCTTGAATTATACCCTTTCGCGGTCACTAGACAACATGGCAGAGATCTGTCGTATCTCTTAGGGGCCATTGTCGAATAATTCAAGACTTTGTGATTTAAGAGCTTGGGACTAAAGAGCTCAAGAACACAGCTCGAAGCTATGCCTTTCCGAGGGTAGACGAGACAGCATGATGGAGCCTCACTTGGTTCAGGATTTGTTCTTTGGGGAAGATCTTCTATAAATATGTATTCATATTATGTAATCAGCTTTGTTGAGTTTTTTAGCATTCAGGGGGGTCCATTGGTACTATTGCAGGAACAATGTAATAAGGGGGGGAATGTTGGCATAATACTAGTATTACATTGTTAAATAAATATAAGTAAATAATTAGTTGGTCCATTGGTACTATTGCAAGAACAATGTAACAAGGGGGGGAATGTTGGCATAATACTAGTATTACATTGTTAAATAAATATAAGTAAATAATTAGTTGGTTAGGTTTTGGGAAGTTACTTTCCCGTAAGAAGTTATATATGGGAATATCAAGGCTTTAAAAAGCTAATGTACTGCATTGTAAAATGATCTGAAGACAATAATATATAATTTTATGTTTTAATATTACTGTGCAATAATGGTGTAACTATTTGTGTTTGTGCTCACCATATTTCAATATATTTACCATTCTTTGGAATGCAATCAAATAATTTATTAAAGAATATGAACTCCATGAAGTCTTTTAATGATTTGGGAGGGGTATGACCCCTCCATTTTTTCTTCCTCATCGGTAATAGCATTGAATTATGTCCCCAAAGTCACCCTTTCTTCCTTCAGCACTGTTAACATTGAACTGAGAGCCTTCCACAAATTCCTCTTTCGAATTGTTCCTATTGGGCCATATATATAATGATCCAAATATATGAATTTCTATGACACTTGCTAAAGTTTCCCCATATCCAATTTTGTCTAGTAGAAACTATCTCAAATTTGGGAAAATGTTTCTTCCATAGAATCGATGCCAATCCCTAGATACCCCACTAGTAGCCACTGCAGTTACATCCCAATGATTCCATTTTTAAAAAGGTAATTTACCCTACTTCTTAGATAGCTTTGTTTCCTATAGTAAAACAATATCCACTTTTGAATTCTCTATCAATGCCTGATAAGGTGCTTTTTGTTAGGGGCATTGATGCCCTTGACATTCTGTGAGAGGACTCTCATTATACTTGAGGGGAGTTGTCCAATCTCCTCTTCCTTAGTGTTTTCTCAATTGTTGATTGAAATTCAACCGCTATTTCCTCTTCTATTTTATTGGACCTTGTTCTACGCCCCTTTTTATTTTGGGTTGAAGTCATGAACCCTATTTTTTCTTCTATTTTTGTTCAAGAGATTGCTAATCTCTCTATGACCCTTGGTTCCTCGTCTTCTTGAAATGCCCCTTTTGCAATAGCATCACACAACTCATCGCCCACTTTAAGGAGAACTTCATCAATTAGTGAATTAAAAGTATTCCCAATTTTATTTGCTTCTTCTCCTCCCTCTTGTTTAGCCATTTAAGACTGATACTCTTGATTGCCTCCTGGGGATACTATTGGTAAGAGTATGTGATGCCCATCTGACTAAAACAAATCTTGATTTTTTACATTGGGTTGATGTACTAAATCAGGCTCCTCAAGATTACAAATTCTAGTTATTGTCACTATTCGAGCATCTTGTGGTGTTGTTGCCTTTTTCCCCCAAGAGGAATGCATGGGATTTACACCTCTTTCATTTGGGTGACTTTGGTTTTTGCATTTAATATGTCCATAACCTCTGCAATTTAAACACCCAAGTTATGGTCCCTCATAAAAGATTTCTTGTTCCCAAATTCCTTCTGAAGACTGTAGCTTTATAAGCCCCTCTTGACTTCTAAAAGAATACACATTCTTATACTTTCATCTACATTTTCGAGTGAGTTATTGTCATACGATTGTAATGAACCCGATGAGTTGCCTATCATTTATAAAGTATCTTGGTCTCTATATTCTAGGGTAAGATTTTTGAGATGAATTCAGTAAGGGTCAAAAGAAATTTCTGCTTTTGTTTCATTCAAATTAGGTTGCCATGGTTGATAATAAAGTCCTCCTCCATTTAGAAACCAAGAATTTTTTGAAAGACAATATCCCTATCTTCCTGCTTAAAAAAATTTACGACTAAAAAACATTCCTCCAGAATAACTAGTTCTTCAAATGCAGGCCAGTTTTGATGAAACCACTCAATCAAAATAGATTTGGAGATGGGATTTTTCTAGAACTAACCAATTAATGCAGATTTCTTGAGCTCTTCCATTCTTTCTTCAAGTAAAGCTTCTAGAACTTGGACGCAGAGGTCCTTCCCCTGATGAGTGCTTTGAGATTTTCCTGGCAACATTTTGGGACGAAACGTTGGAGCATGCATCTCCTTGAATGGATTTTTCTGTTGCTCTCTGTGATATCCCAAATTATGTCTAGTACCCTCTTTCTAGAGATTCTTGTTTCCTTTTACAAGAATGTGTGCTTAGTATCTTCCCTTGTTCTAACTATATTTGTCTAAAAGTGCCATTTGTCAGTTGTGGCTTGTCCTACTCAAATAATAGACTTGCTATCTATTTTGGTAGCGGTTTCTCACTACACCACTTATTGAATTCGTTGTACCCCCTGTACATCTTTTCTCATCTACCCGTTATATTACCTTCTAGTTTTCTATTTATTCTTCTTCTTATAAATGGAATTTTTTGGGGTTAAAAGACTTCTTTTATTCTGTCAATATGATCTTGGTGTTGAAAGTTCTATATATTTGGCCTCCCCTTTTCTTGTCTCACCCTATAACAAAAAATTTCTGCTTTGAAACAAGGAAAAGTTACCACCCATTTAAAAGCAAACTAATATTGCTCATTTGTTAAAAGCCTTTAAATACACGAACAAAGATTTTTTCAAACAAGAATTTAGAATCTTTAGAGTTGGTCCTTGAGAGAAAAAGAAGCAATAAAAACCTCAAGGGAAATAGGACAATTTGAGGAAACTATTACTCTCCTCAAGAGAGTTTATAGAAGAGAGAATTTTAAAATGAGAGAGTTTTACTGCCCTTGAAGAACCTACGATAATCCAAATAGATCTTGCAAAGCATAAAATATTTGATCTAAACAAGATAATAAGGAGATTTCACCAGTGGGGAAAGGATCACACTTAAATCCCTTATCTACTTTTCTATATAAAATAATGGCCTACAAAACCATCACAACTTCTTTAATGGTTTTATCACAGAAAAATGCCACCATAGAATACCCAAATTGGTTTTTGCTAATCTAAAATTAAATAAGAATAGTATTGTAGTGACTAGCGAAGAAATTGCAATAGCAATTAACAAGAAAATTTAGAATGAGCAATGAAGAGAAAAACATATTTGATTTGTTTTCGAATTGGTGCCAACAAAACAAACCAATAAAAAAACTTGTCAAGGGAAAATGTGAATTAAAGAGACGAAAAAAGTGTCATTCGAAAAACACAAGGGTATTTCATTGGGTGGGTTAAAAATAGTCATGTGGATTAAATTTCGTAAGGGGACACTTCCACAATCTTGGAGACATCTCTAGAATTGTGGTAGAGTCCAACATTGAACAAAAATAATAAAGATGATAGAAATAGTAAAAACATACTAAATAAGCTAAAACACAAGGGAAAATATACATTTAAATAAAAATACAAAAAGAGCACATGATTAGTATTTGGATTGGAGAAAAGGTTAAGGCTAATACTAGAATGAGACCTAAAAAATATTACATGAGTGGACACTAAAATAAGTGTAATTTTGACTCTACGGTTGCCAACACTGGCCTTATTCACTAGCTAAGTACATACATGTTATTGTTGTCTTGGTATTTAAAAACATTTATGTGTGCATTTATCCACATGATGATAAAAGCATATATGAAAAAATAATCATTCTAGGATTATCTTCACTTGGAGTATGAGAAGGAACAATAATTTGTATCAAATTCATTTAAAATGCTTGCATGTTTGAGAGTGTTTCCTTTGATATTCTACTATCAAGTTATTAAGTTGGTCTAATCAAAGGGGTTGATCTAAGAGAACATAACCTTTATGACTTGAAAACTCCTTAAGGTATTTTTAAATATTACTATTCATTATACATCAATGGACATTAAAATTTGATCCAACATAATTATTTAGTAGTCTAGAGTCAACTAGAGTGATCTTGCAAATTACAACTAGTAAAACTCCAAGATAATGAACAAACCGAAAGTATTCATTTATTTCATTGGAAAAACTAGATTCAACCTGATATTATTTATTATTCTTTATCATTGTTCCAAGAGCTAAGTGATCTATTCCTCCCTCATTTAATATTCACTTATTGTGATTATTCAATTTTCTAACTCCTCGATTATGTGATTACTATTGAATTACCCCATATATGTAAAATAAATTTTATTTTTACACTCCAATAAGATAATGGTCATTTATGATATTTATGTATTATCAATATTGTTAAAATATATATTATGCTTATGATTTGGAACTCTTTTGTAGACAATGTTTGTATTATACCACTAGCATACCTATATTTAAAAAATATATCTAAAGTATGCTGAGAGATATCCTTCTCGAGGCGCCTATTTCCACCTATGTGTGGTAAATTGATTAAAAAAATAGGTGCCTCGAGAAGGATATCTCTCGGCATACTTTAAATATATTTTTTAAATATAGGTATGCTAGTAGCATCCGGAGCGACAAGCCTAATTCTAACTATATTATATAATTATAAGAATTATTATAATTAATTATAATATAGATTAGATATATTATTATAATATATTATATAATAATTATATATAATATTTATTAAAATTATTATTATATTATATTAATAATTAAAATTTTATATTATATTATATGTTATATTTAGGATTAGAGTTAGGGGTTAAAATTAAGGTTAGGGTTATGATTAGTATTAGAGTTAGCGTGATAATTAGGGTTAGAATTACGATTAGAAATAGGGTTAGGGTTACGGTTAGTGTTAGCATTAGAATTACGACCAAAATTATGGTTAGAATTATGTTAAATAGGGATAGATTTAGAAATACGGTTAGATTTAGAGTTTTGAGGCTTATAAAATAATGTTGAGTTTAATCTTACAGTTATGGTAAGAATTAGGTCGGATTAATGATTATAATAATAACCCTAACCCTATTATAATCCTAACATGAATCTTGACCCTAATTCTTGACCCTAATTGTATATATGTAGATTTTAAAAATAAATGAACAGTAAATTTTATAAAAACGCAGAAATAAACTATATATGGTACTTGGCGAATAGACCATACAGAATTATGCTTATACCTTTTATTGATGTTATTAGCTATAGTGTGAATTGCATGTACAGAAAGGACGTCTATCATCGTCGAACTGTAGTTTTATTGAGAAAAAGAAGGTAGATCTAGTTTATGGGCGAGCCAAGAAAGCAAGGGATCCAACTAGTGGAGCGTTAATGTAAGTGGTCGGCTCAGAATGTGCGCTCATCCTTGAATTGATCATTTTCATTGGGCCCTCCGACAACTGCTCCAACCAGAATGTTTGGGTTCGGCGAGTTGGCATTCAATCCTAAGTTGAAACCATCGTTGCATGATATGCATTATGCTCTGAGGATGGCGATAAATTGAAGGCAACGACGATCCTCTGTGATGAATATGCTGTGGAAACTTTGCTCCGTATCCCACCATGTATGACATCCCCAGGGGATTTTTTCCCAAAATGTAATCGACCTGAGCCAAAAGATTGTGAGATAATTTCAATCCACCTTTGACTGAAATATAAAGTAGATATTCATTATTTACCTGTCTTTTTGCAGATATTCACCACATCTCGCTACTTGTTTAGAAACGCTCAGGTATTTTGCGTAGGTGAAGAGCAAGAAGGTCGTGCAAGTTACTTTGATCAGTGGGGCCGTTGAAAGAAGACCACCTGCATACATTAAAAAATTGTCATGTAGTCTACGGAATGATATAACGATAATCTTACCCAATATAGATTATAACTCAGTGTGACCTGGTGAGTATCGTGCTGAAGACATTCCAGGCAACAGAGAACAAATAAAGTTGTTAGCAAGGCCTCGATAAACATCAAGAGACTTCACTTTATTTACGAGAACCTCCTGCCAAGAACACGAGTAAGAAGATATGAAAGGGCTCCCAAGATTAAAAAAAGGCCAGGAGTTTATGATTTTAAATGTGCGTAGTGACCTACCCAAGCCAAAAGAATTCGCGTGCCTACATGTTTTTGGTCCCAGCTCAGTACATTGACGTTATCGCGATAGCCCAAAGCCGGGCCATTTGATTGTATGTAGTTAACATATTTTACCGCCCCCAAAACAGTTCATCCTTGAAGAAAAGATTCATTTCTTTACCGCCCGGCGCCTAGTGGTTATTGATGAAGAATTTTATATTTGTAGATAGATATATAGAGAGTGTATGTGTTTTATATACGTACACGGTAACCAGAGTAGGAGCAATGAAATTAAACACCTGATAATCATCATGAGGGAGTCACTGTAAGCTCCTCTATGCTCATCCGCGAAAGCAAACACCTGATAATCATCATGATATTTAAGATTGATAGCATAGCGCAATAAGGAGAAAAATAGTGTAGTCTGTTGGAAGTAACCACACCGGAACCTAGGATGGGCTTGTAGGTTTGCCGTTACAAAAAGCTTGGAGTGTTAGTGGACTTTTCAAACGTAATCTAGTACAGCGGAATCGCCTTAAGGCAATAGTAAAGTTTCTCGATAATTATTAATTATACTTAAAAGAGGTAAACGAGTAACATGAGATGAGTCAATATTTAACCGTTAAACTGATTGATATTTAAGTAAAGCGATCTCACCAGCACTGCAGTTTGGAGGAGAAGCTGAGAATAATGGCGGTCTGTTGATCTGAAAACCATGGAAGCGGCAGCAAGCGCTGCCGCAGTTTCGGAGGCAACATCCGAGCCTGGATTTTGAGCATCTAGTTTGTACACATTGCGAGGAGTGTCCATGTCTTCGGGCCTCTCCCAGCACTTGTGATCCATGTTTGGGTCTCCTACCTTTCAATTTCATCAATATGCAATTGCATTTAATAGACTGTCAACATAAATATCTCTCGCGTTTGCAATTGCAGTGTTAAATAAATGAAGTTGCCCCAATGTTTTTATGGATACCTGCACATACACAATGCCTGGATAAGCGGTGGCTTTGAACAAGTAATCTGCAGCCCAACGAATGGCTTCCCTGGCATGGTTTCCCATTCGTCCGCCAAACTCCAAGACGCTCCATGATAGCATGGTGGTGGTAAATGCCGAATTTCACATTATCTCCTGCGTCGTAATATCCTGCCCTCAAGTCCACCTGAAACAAAATAATAATAAAAAGTAGGTTTAATTATAAATATGTTAGCTCATGTTAATTATCACACGTATTTATAGTATTTGACTGTAAAGACGCATGATGTTTAAGTTGATCTGTACACTCAACTTAATCATCACTGTATTTGCAGTCAAATACTGTAATCCCGCAAGGTGTTTTAAGTTTAAGTTAATTAAATAAGTACAGAATATGTACATTGTAAGCAGCTCCATCAGAAAGACCAGAATTTCCTCTCCATTTCATCCTCTGATTGAAGGGAAGCTAGCCGGATCTCTGTCCTTCAAAGAAAAGAATGGACTTAGTGAGAGCATCTCTATAGTTATGAGCAGCCTCTGCACCAGCCAATGCTAAAACTAAAGCTAACGCTATCAAAGCTATCTCCCCCCTCATTGTCAAAGCCTAACACAAACTTCCTCTCAATTTCTTACAGCTATGAATAAAGCTTACTTCCCTTTTATAGAAGTTTGAGATTTTTATTTTTTTTAAAGCATGTCAATGGTGACTGGTTCAATATCAATGGTAGACTGGTGGTTATGCACTTACCGATAAAATACAATAATAGACAGAGCATTTTATTATGACACACTTCATTCCAAATTCAAACATATAGTTATCCACATTATTGTCGATCCTGATGCACATTCCAAAAATTCAAAAGCATACTAGATTTTGAATCTCAATTAATTAATATTTTACGGTCAAATGTGCATCCAGAATACTGGATAGACATTGCCGTATCCACAACAGAGTACAGGAAATTGGAACATTCTTATATGAAATTGTTTCTTCTAGAAAGATCTTTAATTGTTTTATTACAGTCAACTACAAATCTGAGATTCGAATCCAGAGCACGTGTTACGTTCGCATTTAGTTATGCGAGAAAGAATGTCTGAAATTGGAGTTAAGTGTTTCATAATAAAATGCTTTGCCTATTATTGTATTTTATCGGTAAGTTGCATAGCTACCAGTCTACCATTGACAGTGAACTCTTGAATGTCCAATAACAGTAAATACCTTACACGTGCTTTTAGGGAAAAAAAAAAAATCATAAATTCTATTAAAAAAAAAAAAAAGGCGGATTGCGTAGCTGTAAGAACTTGAGTGGAAGTTTATGGTAGGTTGTATATTTGACCATTAATATTATTAGTAATAATATTCAAAGGTGTTATTAAAATCGTTGATAGGCACGTATATTTATAATTCTGTCAGCCAAACACTATATATGCATTTTTTCAACTGCAATGCTTGGCCAACATGACTATAAATATTTATGTCTATTAACCATTTGATAATACCTTTAGACCTATTTCTAGTTTTCAAGAATTTTATGTGCAATAATTTAAAATAATTTCAATAATTTTATTAAAAAAACACTTTCAAGATATTTTAATTTATTACTATTCATGATGATTTCTAACAATACTCAATAATGATTAAATAAGAAGAGCTAATTTATAATTTTATTTTTAAGACATTTAGAACAAGAAACCTATTTAAATATTATTAAGTAGAAATGTGCAAAACTTGAATCAAGTTAGAACATACTATATAACTACTAAAAATCATATAGAAGGTAGCAATTATATAGTGAAATAGTTATATCAAAACACAAGCTATAAATGTTCTATTGGATCTTGCTTCATTTTTTTTAACAACAATAATAAAGCAATATATTTAGAGAGTTATACTGACCAAGAAAATGAATCACAAGTATGAATATGAAAAATGATATGGGTTTGTACATTGTTCAATTCCATGTGGTCCATCTTCCTTAGCATATATATATACCTTGTTGCCCTATCTTCTTTAGATAAACTATACAATTTTAGTCCTTTACAATCTTGTGCATCAAAGTTCTTTCATCATAAATTTCCTGAGAAGACTTTTGTGCTCCATTTCTCTCTTTCTTAAATTTTTTCTCATGAACCTTCCTTACCTCTCAAGTCTTGAAGTTACATTTGCTTAATGAACCTAATCCCCTCCCCATAATTTTCATGTAGAGGATATCCTATTATCATGGCATTCTATGAAACAACATTCTCGTTAACATTGAATCAAACATTTTATGTGAATCCTCCATCTTCCCACATATGGAATACATGCTAACAAGATAATTACCCAAGGAAATTTTATTCCAATAATGTTTCTATAAGGTGTGCATGAATCTAATTATCATATTCAATATCAAACAAATTGGAGTATACCCTAAGTACACCCAAGTATGTGAAGTGATTTAGTTTCATGACATTGTGGTCTAGCATTTGGAAGAATAGTTAGTTGGCCTCACCAACCCTCCCACCTAGACATGGCGAACATTTATAAAGAAATGAAAAGAAGAAGAAATATGAGAGGATGTATATCTATCAACCTCATAGATAGTCAGGTCTAGAATGTTTTTGATCATTAATAGTAGGTGAATTGTGATATGGTGCTGATTGACAAAGATCTTGTATAGGTGAGGCTAAGATTTCTCATAAATTAGTAGGAAATTTCATTAATTAGATTTGATGAATCCTTGATGCATATATTCTATTCTCTTTGCTATTTTATTGCCATGCATTTCTTACATTACATTCTTTTACTCTTCCAAAAATTATATAGTGTCTATCAATTGCTGTATTTAGAATACCTCATTTTCACTTGAATACAAAAATAATACATCTATGTTAGAATTTCAATTAATTGAGGATTTTAAAAAAATGAAATCTTGATACCTAAATACTATTAACAAGTCTTTTTAGGGCTCTTCATCCTTCTCTTTTTTTGACAACAACAATTTCTTGTTTGATTCAAATCCACCAACAATTGTATATATGCACCTTCTTGGCTAATCTAGCTCCCATAATAATTACATTTTAATACAAGAAATTTATAGAATCCAAAAACTATTCCCAACTCTTATTGAATTTATTTCCTCACTTGACTAGTAAAATTATAATTATAATAATATTTACTTTGACCATTTTAAAGTCATGATTGTAGTAAATAATGTAGTTGATACTAACAAAATTTATAAGTAGCTAATTTAGAACATTAAATTCATGGATATTTTATAAATTTACTTTACCACAGCAAAGGTAGAAAAATGATGAATCTATCACTAAAATTTTGATAGGCAAAGTTGACCCTCTAAATCCTCACATAATATTTACTCTATATCATGGATAATAAATACTTAGGACTCCGAAAGGATTTTTGCAATCGCGAATTTTCCATCTAGGTCACATATGTAGAATTTTCTTATCCATCGTAGAAATGAGATTATCTCACATATCATGTGGGAAATTCAAAACAAAGAGAATTCCCTCTTCTAGTTATATTCCTTGAATGTCCATTCTATGTTGAATGAGAGATCAAATTTTATTAGAGGAAAAGAATTTCGTTTCACAAGATTAGTGACTTAGAGTTTGAGATTATTTTGATGTGTCTATGATCAATAATATCCCTGTTGTGTAGTTGATGGATTTCATGGATTTTCCCTTCTCAACTAAGGAGAAATTATCTTTAAAGGAAGTGTTAGTGAACATAAAAAGTTACAACAGATGATAGGTTTAAGTGGGGTTATATTACTTGTAGACAACTAAATTACATCACCTTCTAACATATTACTTAGACATCGCATCTTAATATTATTCTAATATCACATTAACATGTCTTCATTATTATGCTAACTTACTTTTTCATGTACGACCACTAATTAATTAAATAATTCATATTATTTAGTAAATTAGACTAATATCCACCTATTTATTCCAAAATATATAAATAAATACATTTTATCCTATCATATATCTTTCATGATCCATTTCTATTTCTAACTAATGTGCAACTTGTTCATGGTTTTTGTTGTCTGTACCTAGGAATTGAATCTTCACCATAGGCAACCACCAAACTAATGGGAAATCCTATGACTATGGGACTCATTTTGCGAATCATAGGATAACCTCTAGGATTTTTGAAGCTGACTCTTCTTAAGATTCTAATTAATTCTTTCGAAATTTTGGGGAGGAGGAAAGGGAAAACAAAAACTTAAAAGGAAATCTATTCTAAGGTAATGTGCTATAAAATAAGACTTGGATTGTTGTAACATGTTAGCACCTATAAAAATTAGCTCCCAAAAATGCTTTATTTTGCCCCAAAAAACCTATTAAAATTCACACTTTTGCCTTTGCAGTCAAATACCCCAATTTAGATCCAATCTGAGATAGTTTGTAGGGGTTTTTCTTCCAAAAATTCTAAGTATAAAGTCCCCTCAAGTCAATGTATTTACTTCCCTTAGAAAAATTGGTTCATCTAAGCCTTTAGTTAGTGAATTGGTAAAATCGTGAACTAATGATTTTGCGAACCGAGTTCTCAGGTTCATGTTTTCGTCAGTTTTCTAGTTTGCTGACAAAGAGGCAAAGAAGGGAAGTTTGGAAGAGTGTTTGTTGTTCTTCTTCGGAAAAGTTTCTAAGATTTAAGCCTTTGTTGGTGAATCAACAAAGTCGCGGACTATCAGTTTCGCCGACTATTTTCGCAAGTTTGTATTTTCTCTGATTTGTCGATCAAGTGACAAGGAGATGGAGGATCTTCAAAAGAAGAAGGGAAAAAGGCCTTGGAAGTAAAAAATTTCTAACCTGGCACAAAGGAAAGAAAGATGGCTTGAGTCTTTGATCGGTGAAAGTTTTAGTTCGTGAACTTGAAAGTTTGCTGACTAAAGAGTTAGTCATTGTGAAGATTCGCCGATAGAACAAAGGGAGGAACAAAGGTGGAGGCAAAAGGTATAAATGAAAAAACTAAGTCTTTTGTCAATGAATTGACTGGTTCATGAACTATCTATTTCATGGACAACAATTCACCATTCAAAAGTTTTTTCGACAGGCCAAATTGTTGATTGGGTGAGGTGTTAAGGAGGAGAAAGAAGAAGAAAAAATAAATAAAAGCAAGGTTCGCGCTAGGCCAAATTCATCAATAGGTAGAAAGGGAAAACTAAGGAGATAAAGTTCCAAAAGACAAAGAGAGATAAAGAAAGATAAAGAGAGAAGGTGCAGAGGTTCCTAATGAAGGAGATTTGCCGACGAAGGGCAAAGTGGAGATGAAAAGAAAATATCAAATGAAAATCAAATATTTTGTAAAGCATAAAGTAAATGTAATAGTTTGAAATATTTAAATAGAAAGGTTGTAAATGGCTTTACACAGTGTTTTGGAAGACTATTATTCAAGCGCCTATCTGCCTGAAATCACACCATAATTATGGGGATTGTGTAGGTGGATTAGTACCCATAAATAAATGATTGTAGGTAATTAGTCAGTTGCGGGTGGTTGAAAAGGTAGAGATATTCAATGCAAAAGGACCAGAATTAAATGTAAGGATGAAGTGTCTCAGTAGGCAAATCTTTTGCTGACACTTTCATTCTAAAAGGATGCCAGAGGATGCGCATCTACAAATTTTTAGAGTTGTCAGGGAATGGTCATTTCTTCCAATCTAACAGATTTTTTGACAAGGCCATGGGCTTGATTTTAATGAGGCATGGTTGAACATGATGAATGGGGTGCAATGCTTTGAATTACACAAAGAGAAGAGTCCTATATATGCACATTTTAGTGACATTTGAAAAAGTTGGTTGATTTTTTGTTGGTGGTTGGAGGCTGTGTAGGTCCAACAATGCTTCTAGGGCTCCAAATCATGCCATATCCAGTGACAGAAAAGTAGAGGGATGGTGAAACAAGTGAAAGATAATGTGTAGTATGAGTGTGAATAGAAATTCTCCATGGTAGTTTGTATGTATTGAGGCTCTTTCCTCTTATCACATTTGCTGACAAGTTTGTATTAGACATTTGAAAATGTGACAACATTTTAAATATATTACAAGCCTTGTAATTGTCATTTGTTCTTTACATTTGAATGCATGTAGTTCTATTATGGATTATTAAGTATGTTTGAAGCACAAAACCTGCAATCTAATATAGCATGTGCTTAGATCAACTTTTCTTTGTTTCCCTTCCATTTTTTTTCTTTTTTGTCATCTGAGACTCTGTAGCCCAATTGGATTGGCACTAGTCTTGCCTCCATTTATAACAATCACAGACCTTTTAAAACAAACAAATATCTACCAGTGGTTTAGGGGAAAACCATCCTTCCTATGCATGTATATTTGTACAGATGTATCAACTATATAGGGGTTTTGTGATAGCTAGTTGTTCTTGGTTCAGCGACAGCCTTTGGGGCCAAGACAATGGTTCAAGAGTTTCGTTATCCATTTATTTTTATTTATTCATTTAGTTTGAACTCAATACCTATTAAGGTATACCCCTTGGAATATCCCTCTAGAGTTTAAGCTGAGATCAAAGTGTAGAGGAGCCTACCCATTCTTGTCAGTTGGCCAAAAGCATCCTTAACCTATTGATAAACCTTTTTTAGTCACCTTGATGACACCCCTGGCCTTGGTGATGGTGAATTTTTTAGGGTTTTGGGTTGCAGTTATTTTGGGAAACAACATTCTAGTGCCATTGCTAGGGAATGAATTAAATGGTTAAATTATTCTGAAGACCTCTATAATAGTCATCCAAGTTTGAAATAGTTTGTTGTGTGCATTTTGTTTGGGTAAGTTTGGCCTCCCATCAACTTACGCCAATAGATTGGCACCATTGCCGGGGACGAATTGAAAGGTTGAGAAATTTGAAGGCCTTGGTAATAGTAAGTCTGCAATTTGCATTTCAATATGTTTGGGTAAGTTGACAACTTGTCAACTTACGCCAACAGATTGGTGCCGTTGCTGGGAATGTAATATCTTGGTTCATATTTTGAAAGACCTTTGCAATATAGTCATTGAAGAAGTTTTTACCCATTCCCGGGTGTAGTTTTCTGTGTGTTGAAGTTGGCAGCTCGTCAACTTATGCCAACAGATAGGCGTCGTTACTGGGGACAAATTGTTTCTAGGTTAGAAAAGAATTTGAAGGCTCTGCTAGTTGGAGAACCCAGACTTATTTTGCAGCCTTGAAGATCAGTCACACTCCAAGGGATTTCCTCATTCAGTGAGGTGGCGACTCTACTGTCAAAGAAAACAAAGTGTTGTTGTTGTGTGAATGATTCAAAGAGAATACAACTGGTTAAGATACATGTTTTTCTTGTAGCTTTGTACCATGGTTTCTATCTTAGTAAAGAAACATATTATTTTCTCTCCTCTTTCCCTACACTAGTGATTTGTAATCATCTATGGATGAATGGAATGGACCATTTTACCCTCGGGAATTTTTTTCAAAGGTATCATATGATGAAAGCCCTAGATATTATGATAGAGAGAGTGTCCATGAGTATGATGAGGACGAAGGTCCTTGCTGTTCATACAACCCAAGCCTATATGCACCCTTGCCTAATCAAAGTGGGTCAGCTAGGCTGTAGTATGAAATTGAAAAAGAAAATTAGTTGCTAGAATCTCGGTTGCAATAAGAAAAAGAATTAGAAAATCAAATCAGGCTACATTAGTCCAAGCCGCATTCCATTGCCCTTCTTGTTGTTTCTAGTAGCTCATTGTTTTGGCCTGATCCCATTGCCAATGAAAACACTAACAAACAGTTGGACCTCTCATGGGTCAATTATGAAAGGCAGTCCATGCCCAATAAGATATATTATCAAATGCCTTTACTTGATGGGTGTGAGATTTATGATGGGAAGGCACATGTTCTTGCATTTTCAGACTTCATAGATAAATTTTGTTTTGAAGATGAAGATATGTGGATGAGATTTTTTGTTAGATCTCTATGTGGAGTGGCACAAAAGTGACTTGTTGGTTTCCCTGACCATCACTTTGTCTCTTGGAGTGACTTGGTAGCTATATTTTAAGAGTTTGCAAATGGTTTGGACCTTGTTGTTCTTGTCCAAGAACTTGAAAGAATTAGATTCCATGAAGGAGAGTCTAGCTTGGAGCTCAGCCACAGATTTGATGTTGCCTTATCCCACATCCCAGAGGGGTTTCAGGCTTGATCTTCCTATTTGTATTGACATGTATCTTAGAGCTTATGATGTTACCTTAAGCCCAGATTCTATACAAGAGAAGTTAAATCTAAGGAGCATGCAATAGGTGTACTTGTTCATTAATTATGTTGATAGAATCAAAGGGGCTATGATTGTAAATTCTTTATCCTTATTATCAACTAGGATTGCACCCGTGATGCAAAGCTATAAAGCTCAACAATCTTGTGTAACATTGGAATACCTCCAGGTTGAGGGTACCCTATAACGAAGATAGACCTCCAGATTATAGGTTGGTCCCTTTTGATTTCCTAATGAATTAATGATTTTGAAGGAAAAGGGATAGAAGGATCTAAAATGAATGTGCTAAAAATGAATTTAAATGGATGGTGATGCACCTAAATGATGGTATAAAAATGCAGACTAATTCACAACTATTTTCAGAAAAACTGTTTACACAGTTCAAAATGAGTAATTTGATCACAAAAATGTTTCCAAAGAAGGCCAAACAGTTTGTCTTTTCAAAAGGAAAGTAATTTTTGTAATTTGAAGATCAAAATGAATATAAGCACAACCTAAGACCTGTGATGTGATGTACAATAATGAATGAGACAACACTAGAGCTTTTGATGATTAAAACATAATAATTTCATCAAATCATTCACAAAGACATTTGCATTATTCTGAAGAGGTAAAATTGATAAATTCTAAATGAAAATAGTAGGAAAATACTGCATAAATGAAAAATAACATGTAACCTGTAATCTGCTTCATTGTATAAATCTATAAAAAATGAGTTACAAAACCCCTTCTCTCTACAATGCACAAGAGAGCAAAAAGACAAGAAATGAGAAAAAAACATAAGTTTTTTCTTCTATATACAAAATATATCTCCAATGAGTAAGGTTGAGTGAACTGAAGTCAACTTAGCATCAAAATATCTCCTCCAAAGTGATTCACGAGCAAAATGGAAAATCCCTAAAAAGAAGGTTCGTAACTACTCCAAACAAGCTAAAATAGCTCCAAACTCTGTTTGACCAAGAAGGACTCCAAAATCACCTCAGTTTGACCATAAGTTAAGGAAAATCACTCTCCAGTTCACTGATTATATAAACTCAAGTCACAATTTCCTTTATTCCTTGCATATAGTTGTGGTAATTATTAGTTTATTCTAACAAATATTAAGGTAAATAAGAGATTTATTTAACCTTCATATGTGCTATAATAACTAACAACTATACATTTATTATAAAAAATATCAAGGTAAAATTATAGCTTATTCACCTTAATATATGTTATCATAAAGTCATACTTTTTATGAAAATATGTAAGGAATGAAAGAAAACATTATATGTTTGCACTCCATTATCTCCTGAAGCATCACTGTGTTGACTCTAAAGGCTATTTTGTCCTATCTGAGAAATACCATTTGTAAACATAAGACAAAAAACCCTTATGGCTCCCAAGGCAAAACATGTGTCCTTATGAGGATCCTCTCAAACCACAAAAACAAGAATATTCCCTATGTCTTCCAAGGCCATCATGTCATCCACCACATGCAATCAACCCTCTAGCAATGATAATGATGGAGTTTTGACTTAAGGTTTAAAAACAAACCTTAGCATTTGTGTGAGGACCGCCCTTTTTACTTCTGTTGTTATGACTATTTACATTACTGTTATTGTTACTTTTTATATTTGTGGGATAGCAGTTCCTGGAAATTGTCAAACTATTAAACTTTATTATGATTTCGAAAAAACTAATTGGGTGATGTTTGGATAAGTTTACATTTCAGAAAAGTTAATTAGGTGATGATGGAAAATTGTAATATGATTTCATTTATGTTAATTAGAACTATGTCATGATAATGCATGTTTTTAAGTTGCTTCGGCTATGATGATTATATGTGGATACTGATCTTGTAATTTAGTGTGCAGGGTTTACTAATCGAACCACAGATTTCGGAGATCATTCCGCACCTTGTTATTGTTATTCCCTGTTAAGCCGATCTGGTTCCACGAGGAACCAAGATCTTTCTGTGTTTGATGTGATGTTGTAATGTGGTCTTTCGTATGGTCGAGTGGGTTTGGTTACTCTCTTGTAACAATATTTTATGATTTGTGTGGTAAAAAGTTTGAATTTGAATTTCTTTATTTTATTTAAATCTTTGAGGCCTTTTCATGTGCTTTACCTTGACCATGGGTGTCCTGGATGGGTTAAAGTTGACCCTGGGTTATACCCCATGGGTCCAGGGGCCCATTTGGCATGGGTAACCCTTGAGTAACCTCCATCTAGTCATCTTAACTTCCCCCTGAAGTTAAGTGGCGAAAATTGGGGTATAGGGGGGACATGATGGGATTGTACCAACACCCAACCCATCCCTCTTCAATCCCCAAGGTTAGAGATGACTACAAACCCATCCATTATTGAAGGATTGACTTGAAGTCACCTTCTCCATTAGTGAGATTCCCCCATGTGTTGTGGGGCCATCCATGTGAAGGAGGGAAGAAGAGGCATGGGTCACCTGTCTTTTCCTCCTTTAACTCCTTTTATTTCTCCCATGCGTAAGAGAAATGACATGAGGAGAGGGATAATGAGTACTCTAGGGATGGGTGAGTGACATAAGCCACCAGGACAGAATAGTGGTTTTGGGGGAGAGTGAGGAGGTGACAAGTGTCACCTCCCCATTCCTCTAAACTGGAAAGGAATTTGGGTTATTTGTTTCCAATTTTGGGAGGAGAGGGAGTTAGTTGAATTTTGGGGAGAGTTTTATGAGGATTGCCAAAGAATAGGAAAGTTAGCTTGGAGGAGAGAAAAGAGAGAGAGGAGTTGTTGGCTAAGGTTGGAAGAGAACTCAGTGGAGCTCTGCAACAGTTTCATTCTAGGAGGGCTTTGTAAGGTTGGTTTGATTTTTACCTTTCTTTCGTATATCTGAATGTGTATGTAAAGTGTGTGAAAGATGCTTATTTGTTTGTGTTTTTAGAGTTGTTTTCTGTGGGGTTTGTTGTCGGGTTGTTTTGACAGAGCTTCTCCCACTTGGGAGAAATGCTCATCAAGTTTGGGGTAGGGGAGGAGAGATCCTCCTCGGGTGCATACCTGTTTCCTTCTTTTGGGATGTTGAAAGCCTTGAGGGCATGTATCTGTGACTGTATCTTTGACTTGAGAGTCAAATACAGATTTCTTAAAAAATTTTGTGATCAAACTTGGTTTGAGGCCAAGAGAAATTGTGTTGGTTAAAATATCTATAAGGGTGACACTCTGGAGTCGAGTGTGTCCACTCTCCTGCCCCTTATGAAACTCATTGTAGTTGAGTTTTCGTGTTGTGTAATTTACCCACGGGTGTTTGTGTGCTTTGGGTTTGTTGTTGTCCCTGTTGTGAAGTGGAGTGTTTGAGTTACCCACGTGTGCGTATGGTCTCCCTAGCTCGGGGGTGACCCTCTTGCGGGTCTACGGAAGGGAGGAGAGCTAAATGAGTGGTGTTTTCTTCTTTGTTTGTCTTTGATACGTAGGTTTCCTCTTGGAGCTTATGGTTGGATTTGGAGAAGTTATATTTATGAAGAAACAGTTTATTCTTCTTTGTCATGAGAGTTAGATTATGTTCATTTCATAAGAGTGTAAAAGAGAGCACCTCTCTTGATATTGTTGTAATTTATTGTCACCCTGGGAGTGAAGGAAATAACCTCCCTGATCTTGTATTGGGTGTGACTGTTATTTGGTTTTTACATAACTTCTTTGTATATTGGTTGGGAGAAGGAAGTCCTTATCTTTCATCTTGTTAAGGGTAGTGAAAGAGCTAATCTTCTTGTATTGTATATGATGTAATTATTTACCTTAAATTTCAAATGAAAGTTTGAAGTGAGTTTGCATTGGAAAGAAAATCTTACTGTATTAAATCTGATTTTGTTTATGTACTTAAAAGGATAAATATGCTTATCTAGTTGAAAAGACAGATTTAAAGTTCATTGTTACAATAGATAATACAGTTTTAAATAATTAAGTTTTTTCTTCCTTAATATCTTTACCAGTTAGAGGTAGTCATTTGTGTATTTACTTCTGTTTGTCCAAAGAGTTGAAATGGAAATTTACTTATTGCAGAATTAAAATGAGAAAAATCTACTTCCATTGTTCATTGGTCTAGTAGTTAAATTTTTATATTAAAAAGCTTAGGATGTAAGAAATTGTAATTATTATGAGATAAAGTGAAGTTATGGATTTACATCTACTTGTAAAAATTATTCATTCATTTTATCCTTTTTGAGAAAGTTTTGTTCTCTGTTAAAATTTGAGTAAAGGTGAGCTAAAAGTATATATATATTCTCTGTTAAAAAAATTGAGTAAAGGTGAGATAAATATATATATATATATATATATATATATATTTGATTTGTTTATTTATTTATTAATTTATTTTCACGAAATTTGAGAATACTGAATATATTGTTGAGAAAATTAGTGGTATTATGAAAATGAAATATATATATATATATATATATTCATTGTTATTTATTTATCATTAAATAGTACTAAATTCGAATAAAAAAAAATGATAATCGAAATAAATGAAATAGAGGCGAATTGGAGTCGCTGTAAAAATACACAGCCATCGTGGTGTTTACAGTGGGCGGTGGGGTTGGAAACCCCACCGTGCTGTTATTTATCACAACGGGGCGGAGCCCCACGCACACCCCACTGTATGGGATGTGGGTGGGGCTTCGCCCTCCCCACATCCCCTTGCCTTTGAAACCCCGCAGAGCCCCTCCAAACGCCGCCTCCGCCACTGTGCATTGCTCCCACCGCGCGGCCCTTCCGCCGCCCCATCTCCACTCGCCACTGTGGCGCCTACCTCCACCCGCCACAGTCCCCTACGCCCCTCCATTGCCCTCCACTGCTTGCTTCACCCTCTGCCATCCGCCATGCCCAGCACCACCGTCCCACCTGCAACCACAACAAAAACAAAAAAAATAATAATAAGAATGTTAGGGTTTGAAAACCCTATATTATATGAGAAAGAAAGTATTAAAATAATATATATTTAACTCTTTATATATGATAAATATATATCTCTATATATACATATATTTGTATATATATAGATATCTATTTATTTATATATATAGATATTAATTTTATAAATATATATTTGTATATACATATCTTTGTATATATAGATATCTATTTATATTTTGATTTAAATTTAATATATATATATATACACACACACTTAAAGAGTTCCCTTTTTCCTGGTTCCCTTTGACATTGATTTAAAGTAAAGGTTCCACGGATTTAATTAACGAGGTGTTTCTGTGTCTGGATTCTATTTTATAAAGAGGAGAGACGCTTATCAAGATTAGGAATAGTATAAAAGAGAAATAAATTATTAAGATAACTTTACAATTGCAATAATAGTAATTATAATAAACAATAGTAATAATAACAACAGTAAATATAACATGAGAAATATAATTGAATATATGTGTTTATATATATATATATACATATAAATATATCGTTACATACTTATATTTTTCTTTATGATTGTGACTTTCAGAGAGGCCGTTTTCTCCTAACAATAATAAGAGAAAATAAAATTATAATTTAACGGGAGCATAAAGGAATATACTGTATTACTCCGGAAAGAGTTTCTCGGAAGTTTCAACTATCAACATGATTCAATAACCGGGAAAATGAAGAGGAAAATTACACGTCACCTTGCTTAAAAGATCACTGGAAATAAACTTAAGAAGCCATCACAGACATTCCATGTGAGGCCATTTTAATCTCAACTGTAGTAAACGTCCATATAAGTAAACCTGTAAGAGAGTCAGAAGAAGAAAAAGTAACATTGGAAAACACAGAGGAGAAAATGCGCGGCATTTCCCACATGGGATAAGAGAACTAAGTTGATGGACCCTCCTGCCAAAATTTGCTTAGGAACAAGTTTAATTAATACATACAAGAGGAGAAACCTAAATCGGAGAAGACTAGGAGACCGAGTCCAGCGAAGTAGTAAACCAGCCTATGTGACCTGGACCATCCGGAAGTTAGGTTTAATGTCAACAATAGATACAGTGATAACCCTGATTGATGTCAAATATGAAGAAAGGACCGGATAAACATAAAGAAAGCATAGAAAATGAAAGAGAGAGACCAAAAATAAACAAACTAAATTATCAGAGAAATAGTTAAGGTGAGCGCGATAAAAATACAATCAAAATTAAGACCCAGAGAAAAGGGAAGAGAGAGCAAACGAACCGCCTTGTTGAGAATGCTAAGTCGAAGGAGGAGTATATTTCAAGAAGCAAGAGAGGAGACAGACAACCGTGCCTTGCTGAAAAATGATTCAATAGGGAGATCACGAGTCGGTTTAGTTGGAACAAGGCGTCGTGGGAAGTTGTTAATCTATCAGTGAACCACGTGCGTAAAATAGTGTTGAGTAATTCCCACTTATGCCGTAGGGCGTTATGCTGCCAGAATTTGCTGAGATTTAGATTTAGGAACCTTGATAATATCACTCTTGTAATGATGTTAACGGCAACGTAGAGACCCCCTTGTTGGTCTACTCGCGTCCGGTTGCACGTCATTGTACTTGTACCCCGCTGACAACTGTAGTGTTTTCACCTTGAGCGATCACCACCGAGCATGCTTACGCATGCGAGGGGGTTTTTAGGGAAGCGTGAGAAATTTTTTTGATATCTCGTGTCATAACCACATGACAGATGTGACTATGACACGTGTGATGTGTGTTGTGACCACATGAGAAATGTGGGCATGACAATTTGTAAACAATATCACTACTTCTTCACGGGTTCATGGGCATCATTAGGTTTTATCATTTCAAGTCTTTGACCCCACGACATTTTATCATGGCAATTGTAATGTTTTCTTTAAAAACAAAACAAAACAAAAACCCACGATGTGGGTTAGGGCTTTTGAACAAAAAGGTCTCGAACGCTAAACACTTCTCATTTCATGATTTTGTGTTTGAGCTCTACCGCCGCCATGTTGTGCTCTTTGCAAGGGTTTTGAAGTCTTGGAAGTCAGTTTTTTTGCTGTTTGTACATGGATCTCTTTGACTCCTCTGCTGGTAAGCTTTGTTGTGCACAAAAAATACTGAGGTTCTATTTTATAATGCTCTATTTCTTAAAAAAAACATGATAAAGAATGTAGCCTTCAACTGTATATTTGCTTTATTTTCTTCATGTCTACTATATGTGATTTTTTGCGTTTGAAAATGGCCTCTAAGACCTCTGGTTGTCAAGCAAAAAAATCTTTGTTTGGTCATTTAGAAGGTTTTCATTTCTTTCATACTGCTTCTTCAGTCTTTGACAAGTAACAACATTCCTTTGCTCTGCGACTTTCACATTTTTTTGCAAGGAAAAACTCTTTTGCTTTTTCTATAGAAAAGATAATGGAAACTTTCTTTGTTGTATTTATTTTCTCATTACAAACCCTATCTAGGGTTAGAATTTGTTTATATTCATTGCGTTCATTGTAGTAACAAAGCATAAAACTGTATTTTGTTGATTTCCTTGACATAAGAAAACCCTTGTTTTGCTGCTAGGGTTTTGAAAAAACCCATCTTCAAATGGATAATCTATTGCTAACTTATGATACACTGAGAACATATCTTTTCACTACTCCTTTATCATTTGTTCCTCATGCTTGATAGGACTATCCATATCCTTTGACTATATCCATGCATTCATGTCTACAAATGCTATCATTCTCTCCTTTCTCATGCCATTAATGCCAAATGTCACTGTGTATATTGCATCATTGGTAATGGATAATGTCATGTCTTAGATGTTATGTGCACTCCATATGATTGTCATCCATTTTAATGGTCAGAGCTCACTAGTGATTAGACACCTCATTCACAACAGAGAGTGGTAAGTACTTGTTCTATTCTTGTTGCTCAGAATGAACTTCTGGTTGTAAGTGACTTATAATGGTGACTATGTTTCACAACTTTGACTATCTTGGAAGGTGACTAAGACTTCATTTGTACTTGGTAGTTATGAGTACAGTCATGGAAGAATCTCAATCATGTTTAATGCACTTAGTAGTGTCTTACATGCTCCCTATGTCTGGTCATTGATGCAGCTTTGATTGTCCTGTAGCATACTCCTTGCTAATAATCTTTCTTGTGCAAAAGTGAATGGTTTTTATGACAAGTTAATGACAACACCATCTTCTAGGCATTACATACCTTCACTTCATTGTCATGGATCCAAGACTTCATGGTATTTTCATTGCCATAAATGACAGTCAAGGTAAATGATCTAAAAATCTATTCTTATCTTTTCCCTTGAGGTAAATAACCTGCAACTCCTCTTACTCAATGATGACTAAATAATGATTTCTATGTAAATGAAAACTTATCCTTTGTAATGTGCATAGACTCTTGCATTGTATTTGATTGGCACCTACTTTGTGAGTACTTGACATGATTGTTTCTATCTTTTGAGGTGACAGTACTTATCAATATGCTCATGACTGCCTTCAATAAAAATAATAACTATCTTATTCATGGCTATGCTTGTGATGTTAAGGCATCATTTTGACAAGAGATAGTAGCCTTCAGTATGCTGAGCTCAACCCTTGTGGGAGCCCATTTTCCTCTACATGCTGTGATGTCAAACAAGATAAATTATGTAATGATAAATGAACTTGTACCTGCACAGTGAACAAACGAGTTAGATAAAACAATGAAGCTTGGTGCTCTTCCTGATGATTTGACTTTCATTTGATGATTTGATTTTGACTCTCCTACATACTTCTGATAATTGCTCAACTGATCAAATGTATCATAGATATAGGCTATATTTCTGTTGATAGAACATATGATGAGATTTAAATCCGAAGCTCTAACCCAATCCTTTCATCATCATGTAGGTTCATCTAAAGATCAACAACAAGGAGGAGCTAGGAACAAAGAAGATCAACACAAGACTGTGCCACAGGCAATGATGGATATACTTTCTCCTCATGTTTTTCTACTTTTATATTCAGTTGTATAATCTATGTTTATGTTGCATTAGTTGAGCTACTCCCACAGCTTGTGTGCCCACATTTAAGCATTCTTTTCCTCTCAATGTATAAAACAACAATATTTATGCAATCTTGTATAAATTTTCATTACAAAATGAATGAAAGACAACAATATCATGCAATTTATGTAATTTCCTTCTGTTGTAAAACATTGCATAATAAAAACTTAATTCCATTTGAAATCATTCATATGCAATGGTTAAGGCTTGGTAGAAATTTGTTGGAATACCTTTCACCTTTGATGCAATCAACTATTTTTGCTCTACCAAATTGAGTTGTAAGTGAAATTTGGTAACATTTATGGTGATTTCTGCTGAATGCTTTCCTGCTAAGCATATTGGATCAGTAGCCTAAACAATACATTGGGCATAAGAGTCAATCCTTTCCCTTGTACTTATAAAAATTATGTAACTCAACTATTCAGACATATACAACAGCAAAAACAAAACTTGAAAATAACTATCATGTCACTGTTTAAGACTGGGCCAGCAAATTGTGCATCAACACTTCTTGGAAAAAGAAAAAATAACTGAAATGAATGTGCTGTGGGAACTTATTAACTAAAAACCTCTATTCTACTATAGTACATCTACAAACTTGATCTTTAGTAACACTGTTTGAGGTGAATCTCATTGATAGGGATAAGCAACACCTCTCCATCTAGCCTTGAGAACTGAAATGCATTATGTTGTTTGCATTCTATGATAATGTATGGGCCATCCCACATGGCATCAAACTTGGTATGTTTACCAGGTCTGCTCTTACATTCATCCCATTTAAACACCAAATCTCCTTCTTTGAAAGCTCTTGGGATTGCTTTCTTATCAAATGTTCTTTTCATCTAAGCTTGGTGAATTTCCAGATTTCTTAATGAGTCTTTTCTTATTTCCTCCAGCTCCATTAGCTGTGCAAGTCTAATTTCCATAGGTTCCTCTTCTAGAAAATCTAGTTCCTTGATCATGTTCAAGGTTGGCAATTCAATTGAGATAGGAATTTTGGCCTCTTTGCCATATGTAAGAAGGTAAGGTGAATTTCCTGTAGCTCTTTTAGGTGTAATCCTATCAGCCCAAAGGGCTAGCTTCAGTTTATCAAGCTAGGTCCTCTAGTTTTCTTGGATTGTCTTCTTGATGATCTTGATCAAGTTTTTATTAGTGGACTCTTCCTGTCCATTACCTTGAGGGTAATAATTTGAAGAGGAATTCATATATATGTTGTTCTTAACTGACCAATCTGAAACTTTTAAAGCTATGAATGCTAATGCATTATCAGGTATGGTAGAATTAGGAGTACCAAACCTGGAAATCAAATCTTGGTAGAATTTCAAAATAGAAGTCTCATTTGCCTCCTTTAATGCAACAACTTTTGTCCACTTTGTAAAATAATCTGTTGCTGTTAATATCCTTTTATGCCTTGCACTTAAAGGTGGGTTAATGGGACCAATGAAATAAAGTCCCCATTTGCCAAAGGGTTGCTCCACTTGAATTAGATGTAAGGGCAAGGCTGCAAGCCTTTGCTTTCCTACAAATAATAAACATTTATTACATTTTCTGACCCAAGTATGTGCATCCTTAAATAAATCTGGCCAATAATATCCAGCTCTCATGATCTTTAGAGCTGTGGTTCTTGGTGCAAAATTGCCTCCAGAAGGCCCATTATGAAATTCTTCTGGAATTTTATCAATTTGTTCTGGTTCAATGCATCTAAGTAAAACACCATGAAAGTCCCTTTTATATAAAATTCCATCAATTACAACATAAAGGATGGCTTGAAGCCTATAATATCTTCTCTTTGACTTGTCTAAACCTTCATGACAGTCACCAGTGTGTAAATAATGAATCATTTTCTAGATCCAATTTGCTGATGAAACTAGAACAACAACTTGTTCCTCATTATTGAGCACTGTTGCAGCTTGCTCATCAATTGCCTTGCTGTTTTCTTCATTTCCTACAAGCTGTTCACATAAACCTTTACCTCTAATAAGCTTGGTGACTTTAATATCAATGTCATGCTCCATTACTTTTGTAATCTGGCCTGCTCTTTTATCATTGACATCTTTACTAAGCAAGAAATCCTTGACTATTGGATGGGCAACCATTGGCTATATTCTATTATTGGAGAGCATATGCCTAAATTTCTTTAGGCTTCTTATTACATCTAACACATGTTTTTCTACAAATGAATATTTTACTTCGTAATCATGGAGAACTTGGCTAAAGAAAGCCACAGGCTGTTCTAATTCTTCTTCATTCTATTGACAAAGCATAGCTGAAATTGTGTCAACACTCCCAAATGCATATAATATAAAATCTTTATCAAAATTTGGGTTAATAAGTGTTGGGGCTGCTGCAAGGGCCTCTTTGATCTCTTCAAAACTTCTTTTACCTTCCTTAGTCCAGCTAAAAGGAATGTTCTTTTTAAGCATAGCTGTAAGGGGCTGCAATAATGCTGCAATGTTAGGTATGAAGCTCCTCACGAAATTGATCCTACCTAGAAATCTTTGTAAGCCTTTCTTATGAGCTGGAAAGGGTAATGACATAATAGCTATGATTCTTATTGGATCAATGGATATTCCATGCTTAGAAACAATGTGTCCAAGTAGTTTTCCCTCATGAACAGAAAAAATGAACTTTTTTTGGTTAAGTGAAACCCCATATTCTCTACATCTCTCGAAGATCTATTTCAAGTGAACAATATGATCATCAACATTTTTTGAAAAAATGTAATGTCATCCAAATAAACCATTACAAACTTGTTCATCAAACCATGGAAAGCCATGTCCATAGCTCTTTGAAAAGTGGCTCCTACATTTGGTAATCCAAATGGCATCTTCCTATATGCCATGGTTCCCCTCTTTGTTGTAAATGCAGTCTTGAACTGATCTTCCTCTTTCACCAAGACTTGGTTATAACCTGAAAAACGATCTAAAATAGAGAATCTATCAGATCCAAATACTACTTGCAAAATTTGTTCCATAGATGGCAGTGGGTAATGATCTTTGAGAGAGGCTCTATTAAGGTCTCTGAATTCAAGGTCTTTGCTTCTGTCTTACTGGTTTTTCCTTGGGCTCTATCTCTATAGTATGCTGAGCTAATTCAAGATCAAAACCCTTCAAATCATGGTACTCCCAAGAAAACACATCTACAAATTCTTGACAAAGTAAAACAAATACATGTTTTTCTTCTAAGGTACATACCTTGCCGAGCTTTAACAGCCTCCCTTTAAAAATCTTAATCTGCTCATAATGATCCTATTTGATGGATAAACCCACTTTCTCTTTTCTGACTTGATCATTTGAGTTGAAGATTGACTCAAGGGTTACCAAGCCTTTTGGCAACTTGTTGGTTTTAAGTTGAAGAATCAGATCTTCATACTGCTAAGATAACTTTTGCTGATTAGAAGCTAAAAATTTAGCTTCCTCAATCATGAAACTGATAATTTGTTCGTCACTATCAAACACCTACCAATAAATATTATTATTTGGCACAACAGGTCGAACAACAACTTTCACATAGTTCTAGACAGCAACATTTTTTATTTCAGCTAGAATATCAAACTCTGCTCCCATGGCAACGAGTTTATCAACATGTTTATTCTGAGCTCTTGGTATGGACAACAAATTAAATGCATCAAATTCCTCAAACATGCCCCATACTCTATGTTTATATAGTTTTAATAAGTCATTTTTAGTGGCATGAATATTTATTACTTGATTAACCACTGATTCACTATCCCCAAATACTTGAAGACACTTAACATTTCTCTTTCTAGCCCACTCCAGGCCATGAACAAGGGCTTCATACTTAGCAATGTTATTTGAACAACTAAAAACAAAGCAATAAGCTAAAAATAGCTCTCACCACTTGGAGAAACTAGGATAGCACCTCCCCCAGCACCAACTTTGCTCCTTGATCCATCGAAGTACAAACTCCATAACTCATTGGACTATTATTTTTCCTGAACTTTTGCATCTTTAATCAGATTTGGAATAGAGATACCTTGCTCTTGAATCATGTAAATTCCAAAGTTCACTTGTTCTATATATTCAGTTGTATTAACTTCATGATTCTCAGCTGCCTATTCATCTAAAAATAGGTCTGCAATACCTTCAACAAGGGTGTTAGGATCCTGGACAACAAGTTGATCTTGCTGATCCTGCTTATGAAATGTGAGATTTGCATTAACAACACTGGGGTTATAAGGCTCAATGTGATCTTTAGCTAACAATTTAGATTTTATTGTCACTTTTGTACCATATTTGGTTCTAAAGAACAAATATGACCAGTCAAAGGATAAATATCCTCCTAACTTAGCTGTAAAATTTCTAGAAAGACATAATGCAAAGTGAGCAGGAAGGTCTATTATATACACTTCTTGCAAAATTGTAAAATTTAGACAAGCATGTAATGTAAGTTTTAAGTCTTTGATTATTCCCACTGTATTGATGGCTGATCCATGTAATTGAACAACTCCTTTTGAGAGTGGTTTATAATTTAAACCCAGCTAGTCAACAATCTTCTTTGGCATCACTAAACAACTAGCCCCTAAGTCTATCATATAGTTGTGGACAAGATGATCCCCAATAATCAAAGTGACATAAAAAGGAGGTGGTTTGACCTCTTGGTTTGGCTGTAACTTATTCACTAGTTTTTCTTTTCGCTGATCAGTTACAATATTCACCTTTGGCTGATCTTTACATGGCTCCATTGACATAGTAAGACTTGTTAATGCATTTTGTAATAAATCTCTTTGGCCAGGAAGAGCCAAAGAGTCCCACATTGAAACACTATTATTGGGTTTCTTCATTTGATCTAAAATGTTAAAAGAAGGTGGATTTACCTTCAGCTATACCTTTGGAACAATAGCCTCTCCTTCAACTTGTGGTTGTAGTTTGAGCTTTTTCATGATTCTTGTTTGGTACAACTTGCTGTCTTTGAAAAATTTGAACTTGTTGTAAGGGAATATGTGAAATACCTGACTGTTTACTTGAAGAAGTCTGATTTTGCATCAGATTAGGCTGTTGTCCCAAATCTACAACCCTTTTCTTAGATCTTGTATTTGTTGCTACAGAGTTATAAGACTAATTCTGACCATGTCTTTGAGGCTTATTAACACCACAAAACTCTTCTCCTTTCTAGTTCATCAAAGCCACATTGTTTTGACCATCTTTGTTAGTCACTTGCCCATTATTTTGCTGATAAACAGTGAAATTCTGCACCATAAGTGCCTGATTTAACACTCCATTTGGACAAGATGATTGACTATGAGGCTCGTTACATGGAAAGCACCACTCATGGTCTTGAACTAGATTATTTTGCATTGGAACTATCTCTCTTGATGAACTCACAGTATTTGGATTATATGGTTGAAAAGGCCTTGGATTATAATTCCTCCTTTGAGGTTGAGGGTCAGCGTGATTTGAAGGCCCATTTTCTTGGTATTGAGGTTGGTAGGGTCTAGAATTTTAGCATTGCTATTTTTTTACACTTACCAACACATTACTAAAATTTTGTAATAACCCTTTTATCTCCTGAAGTTCTTGGGAAGAGGCTGAAATATGATTATTTTGAGCTGTAGCTGTGTAACGCAAAGCTGGTACAGTAGCTATAACAACTAAAGGTGGGATTGGTAAAGGAATTGATGGCTATATTTCAGGAAAGATAGGCATTGATAGCCTTGGAGCTATTTTTCCTGCCTGAGTAAGGCTATTTTTAGCTCTAATTGCAATCACATAAGCAACTAGTAATGAAGTTCCATTCCTAGATTGGATCATAACAACAATGTCACTATTTAATGTTGTGAGGAAATACAAAAAAAACATGTTTAGGTGTAGGCCTTACCATTGCCAGGATTCTATCCCATCTTTTGAAATCTAAAATTAAAATTAGCCATATGTCCCTGGGGAGCTCTTTTTATTGTACTTAGCTGCTCCATCAGAGACAAGTTATCTGACTTATCTTCAAATTGTTTGTATAGAGCATCTCCTAGCAAGTCCCATGATGTGATAGAACCAATAGCTAAACCTCTGAACCATTGAAGAGCCTTCCCTTTTAGAGATGCAGCCAACAATCTGACTGTGACATTTTCTTGCATTATGTGATGTACTGCACACAATGTGGCCACATCTTTTATATGCTCAATTGGGGTGGTCTGATCCTCACCCGTAAAGAATGGCAAACCTCTCAAGACTGCTACATGAATATCATCATGTGCTACAAGCAGTAGCAAGCTGCTAGTATTAAATGTAACAAATGGATATCGTCTGGCCATTGGTGCTTGCTGAGGTATCTGAATCTAAAGATCTATCACCAAGTTCCTTTGATCAAATTTTGCAGTCCTTGGAGGAGTAGATCTGGTCCTTAGCATTGGACTGGATACTCTTGCAGTTGTTCTACCTCTTCTCCTTGGAGGTGAAAGTTGTAAATATTCAAAAGAATAACTACTTCCTCTTGTCTGTACTCGTCTCATAAGCTATTTTCACTAGATCTACTAAAAAAATTAGAGATTAGAGTCTCCAGGTATAATATTTAACTCTAAAAGGTAGAAAAATACTACTGCATATACTAGGACAATAGTAAAAAACATTGAACTTTGGACTGAAATGAGTTTTATTGTCCCACTGGGCATGCAAAAAATTGTTATCAACTAGGATTGTACTCGTGATGCAAAGCTATAAAGCTCAGCAATCCTGTGTAACATTGGAATACCTTCAGGTTGAGGGTACCCTATAATGAAGATAGACCTCTAGATTATGGGCTGGTTCCCTTTTGATTTTATAATGAATTAATGATTTTGAAGGAAAAGGGATAGAAAGCTCTAAAATGAATGTGCTAAAACTAAATTTAAATGGATGGTGATGCACCTAAATTATGGTATAACGATGCAGACTGATTCACAACTATTTTTAGAAAAACTATTTACATAGTTCAAAATGAGTAATTTGATCACAAAAATGTTTCCAAAGAAGGCCAAACAGATTGTCTTTTCAAAAGGAAAGTAATTTTCACAATTTGAAGATCAAAATGAATATAAGCACAACCTAAGACCTGTGATGTGATGTACAATAATGAGTGGAACAAAACTAGAGGTTTTGATGATTAAAACACAATAACTTCATCAAATCATTCACAAAGCCATTTACATTATTTTGAAGAAGTAAAATTGATAAATTCTAAATGAAAATAGCAAGAAAATACTGCATAAATGACAAATAACATGTAACCTGTAATCTACTTCACTGTATAAATCTGTAAAAAATGAGTTACAAAACCCCTTCTCTCTGCAATGCACAAGAGAGCAAAAAGCAAGAACTGAGAAAAAACATGTTTTTTCTCCTATATACAAAAGATATCTCCAATGAGTAAGGTTGACTGAACTGAAGTCAACTTAGCATCAAAATATCTCCTCCAAAGTGATTCACGAGCAAAATGAAAAATCCCTAAAAAGAAGGGTCTCAACTGCTCCAAAACGAGCTAAAATAGCTCCAAAATCTCCCTCTTAATCTGTTTGACCAAGAAGAACTCCAAAATCACCTCAGTTTGACCATAAGTTAAGGAAAATCACTCTCCAGTTCATTGATTATAAACTCAAGTCACAAATTCCTTTGTTCCTTGCATATAGTTGTGGCAATTATTAGTTTATTCTAACAAATATTAAGGTAAATAAGAGATTGATTTAACCTTCATATGTTCTATAATAACTAACAACTATGTATTTATTATAACAAATATCAAGGTAAAATTATAGCTTATTCACCTTAATATATGTTATCATAAACTCATACTTTTTATGAAAATATGCAAGGAATAAAAGAAAACATTATATGTTTGCACTCCATTATCACTTGTAGCATCACTGTGTTGACTCTAAAGGCTATTTTGTCCTATCTAAGAAATACCATTTGTAAACATAAGACAAAAAACCCTTATGGCTCCCAAGGCAAAACATGTGTCCTTATGAGGATCCTCTCAAAACACAAAAACAAGAATATTCCCTATGTATTCCAAGGCCATCATGTCGTCCACCACATGCAATCGACCCTCTAGCAATGACAATGATGGAGTTTTGAATTAAGGTTTAAAAACAAACCTTAGCATTTGTAAAGAATATCACTGCTTCTTCACGGGTTCATGGGCATCATTAGGTTTTATCATTTCAGGTCTTTGATCCCACAACATTTTATCATGGCAATGGTAACGTTTTCTTAAAAAAAAAAAAAAACCCACGACGTGGGTTAGGGCTTTTGACCAAAAAGGTCTCAAACCCTAAACACTTCTCATTTCATCATTTTGTGTTTGAGCTCTACCGCCGCCATGCTGTGCTCTCTACAAGGGTTTTGAAGTCTTGGAAGTAAGGTTTTTTGTTGTTTCAACAAGGATCTCTTCGACTCCTCTATTGGTAAGCTTCGTTGTGCACAAAAAATATTGAGGTTCTCTTTTATAATGCTCTGTTTCTTTAGAAAAAAACATGATAAAGAATGTAGCCTTCAATTGTATATTTGCTTTATTTGCTTCATGTCTACTATATGTGATTTTTGGCCTTTGAAAATGGCCTCTGAGACCTCTGGTTATGAAGCAAAAAAATCTTTGTTTGCTCATTTAGAAGGTTTTCATTTCTTTCATACTGCTTCTTCGATCTTTGACAGGTAACAACATTCCTTTGTTCTATGACTTTCGCATTTCTGTGCAAGGAAAAACCCTTTTGCTTTTTCTATAGAAAAGATAATGGAAACTTGCTTTGTTGTATTTGCTTTCTCATTACAAACCCTAGCTGGGGTTAGCCTTTGTGTATATCCATTGCTTTCATTGTAGTAACATAGCATAATACTATATTTTGTTGATTTCCTTGAGATAAGAAAACGCTTATTTTGCTGCTAGGGTTTTGAAAAAACCCATCTTCAAATGGATAAGCTATTGTTAACTTATGATACACTCAGAACATATCTTTTCACTACTCCTTTGTCATTTGTTCCTCATGCCTGATAAGACTATCCATATCCTCTAATTGTATCCATGCATTCATGTCTACAAATGCTATCATTGTCTCTTTTCTCATGCCATTAATGCCAAATGTCACTATGTATATTGCATCATTGGTAATGGATAATGTCATGTATTAGCTATTATGTGCACTCCATATGATTGTCATCCATTTTAATGGTCAGAGCTCATTGGTGATTAGACACCTCATTCACAACAAAGAGTGGTAAGTACTTGTTCTATTCTTATTGCTCAAAATGAGCTTCTGGTTGTAAGTGACTTATAATGGTGACTGTGTTTCACAACTTTGAATATCTTGGAAGGTGACTAAGACTTCATTTGTACTTGGTAGTCATGAATACAGTCATGGAAGAATCTCAATCATGTTGAATGCACTTAGTAGTGTCTTACATGCTCGCTATGTTTGATCATTGATGCAACTTTCACTGTCCTGTAGCATACTCCTTGCTAATAATCTTTCTTGTGAAAAACTAAATGGTTTTTATGACAAGTTAATGACAACACCATCTTCTAGGCATTACATACCTTCACTTCATTATCATGGATCCAAGACTTCATGGTATTTTCATTGCCATAAATGATAGTCAAGGTAAATGATTTGAAAATTTGTTCTTATCTTTTCCCTTGAGGTAAATGACCTGCAACTCCTCTTACTCAATGATGACCAAATAATGATTTCTCTATAAATGGCAACTTATCCTTTGTACTATGCATAGACTCTTGCATTGTATTTGATTGTTAGTTGCTTTGTGAGTACTTGACATGATTATTTCTATCTTTTGAGGTGACTGTACTTATCAACATGCTTATGACTGCCTTCAATATATATAGTAATTGTCTTATCCATGGCTATGCTTGTGATGTTAAGGCATCATTTTGACAAGAGACAGTAGCCTTCAGCATGCTGGGCTTAACCCTTGTGGGAGCCCATTTTCCTCCACATGCTATGATGTCAAACAAGATGAATTATGTAATGATAAATGAACCTGTACCTGTATAGTGAACAAACGAGTTAGATAAAACAATGAAGCTTGGTGCTCTTCCTGATGATTTGACTTTCATTTGATGATTTGATTTTGGCTCTCTTGTATACTTTTGATAATTGTTCAACCGATCAAATGCATCATAGATATAGGCTATATTTCTGTTGATAGAACATACGATGAGATTTGTATCCATAGCTGTAACCCAATGCTTTCATCATCATGCAGGTTCATCTGAAGATCTACAACAAGGAAGAGCTGGGAACAAAGAAGATCAACACTTGAGACTGTGCCATAGGCAATGATGGATATACTTTCTCCTCATGTGTTTTTCTACTTTTATCTTTAGTTGTATAATCTATGTTTATGTTGCATTTCAGTTACTCCCATGGCTTGTGTGGGACATTTAAGAATTCTTTTCCTCTCAATGTATAAAACAACAATATTTCTGTAATCTTGTATACATTTTCATTACGAAATGGATGGAAGACAACAATATCATGCAATTTACGTAATTTCCTTCTGTTGCAAAACATTGCATAAGAAAAATTGAATTCCATTTGAAATCATTCATATGCAACAGTTAAGCCTTAGCAGAAATTTGTTGGAATACCTTTCACATTTGATGCAATCAACTATTTCTACTCTACCAAATTGAGTTGTAAGTGAAATTTGGTAACAATCCTCAAATGCAGAAGTGATTGGTAATGAACAAGTTGTTGTGGGCAACAAGGATATGGATGATTCATGTGATCCAAGTGCAATGGCAAGTGATGATTGTGTGTGCAAGAGGGTAGAAGAAGGTGTTGGTGCAGTATATGACATTGATTCAGATGAAAATAGTAGTAATTACACCTACATTCAATTGGGTCGGTCATCAATAGATGATGAAGATGATAAAATCAATGATGATTCCCAATTTGGCAATGAGAATTATGACCCTATTTCTTGTTGTAGTACTGTGGACCGCCATGAAGGTATGAGTATAAGCCACAATATCCTTTGTGAAGAGCATGCAAATCCATTAGGTAGCATAATTCATGATTATCATTGGTGCATGGATAATCCTCTTTTTGAAAATGACTTAAAGTTCAATGGGTTTGAAGAGAAACAACTCAGAGAGCTATCAGTTTAGAAAGGGGAGAATCTAGTGCCATATTGTCAATATGACCTAGCTGCCTATGGGTACCAAGTGGACAAAGAGGTGTGTGTACACAATGATGAAGAGCTGGATCATTTAGTTTTTAAGGATGGTTATGCTAAGTGTATGCCTGTAAGTGATATTGAGAGTGAACAAAAGGTTGGTCTCTTGTTTGGTGTACTGCCCTCTACTATCCCTAATGATGACATGGAGGCCATAGGTAGTTGTTGCATAAGGATGATGTAGATCTAGTTGTACTGGATGATAGAGCTATAGAGATAAATGATGGTACAACCAGTGAGGTTAATACTAAAGACCTTGCCTCTGAGGGTTGTGAGGATGAGGAGCATGCAGTTGTATGTGAGACCTTGTCTCAACCACTCAAGGGTCATCTTCATTCTCATATAGATTATGCTTCAGATGGACATCATTAAGGCACTACTACAATTTCCAATGATGTCGAGGTAATAATTTCTAGATATGAAGATTCTACCACGAATGCTCTTTTAGAGCTTTGTATGGGGCAGTTATCTATTGTTGATGTGGATCATGTTGAGAGCACATTTTTGGGCTCGTTGGTTGGGCCTGATAACATTGAAGCAATTTGTTCTCGTGTGAGTCAAGTTTTTGATTTGTAGAGTGAAGAGGAGAAAATCATGAATTATTTTCTTTGCAACAATTTTTACACAACAGAGTGTGTCAAGGAGCACAAAACAAAGAGGCAACTTGAAGATTGTGAGTCTTCTCTTTCAAAGTGCCTCAAATTTCTGATCTATATGCTGATTATATAGAATTGGGTTAGAATTAGGTTTGAATTAATCCTTTGATTCAATCATAGAGGAACACATTAGCATTTGTAGTGTAGTTGGGTCACAAGGACTTGAACAATCATATGACATAGCCCAGCTTGAGGCCAAATTAGAAATGGATGCATTTCAGCTTGATATTTTTCTTAATGCTGATATTTATGTAGGTCCAGATATGCATCATGCTAACAAGGATCTTGAAGGTAAGCATTTCTATGTGAGTCAACATGATGATGGGCCCAATTTCTATGGCTGCCATGTCCTGGTGGTAGTCATTTCCATTTTTAGCATGATGGTATGAATATTTATAGTTTGTATGTGCATCCATGCACAATGTTTTTATTGTTGATGTTGGGTGATTAGTGCAGCAAAGAATTGAGGGAGACCAGCTCCTTCAATAGGCTTGTCTTTGATAGGGGCAAGTAGCTTCATCAGTTTATTGCAGGGTTGGCCTGCAATGTTCTAAACTTTTGGATACAGTCAATTTTATTGGGTACCCTAGTGCCTTTGACTGTATGTTTCCCTATAAATACATTTGGTGTATTTTTTCCATTATGTTTTTTATTTTCTGGTTTGCCTAGAGATATTTTAGATCTTCATTGTGACACTGTTTGTCATAGATCCCCAACCAGAGCTAGTGTTAGCACCTGTAAAAATCATCTCCCAAAAATACCTTATTTTGCCCCAAAAAATCCATTAAAATTCCCACTTTTGCCTTTGCAGTTAAAACCCCCAATTTAGATCTGATCTAAGATAGTTTGTAGGGGTTTTTTTTCCAAAAATTCTAAGTATAAAGTCCCCACAAGTCAATGTGTTTATTCCCTTAGAAAAATTGGTTCATCTAAGCCTTTAGTTGGTGAATCGACAAAATCATGAACTGATGATTTTTCCAACCAACTTCACAGTTCATGATTTTGCCATTTTTTCTGGTTTGCTGATAGAGTAGAGAAGGGAAGTTTGAAATAGTGTTTTTGTTCTTATTTGGCAAATTTTCTAAGAAAGCCTTTGTCGGTGAATTGACAAAGTCGCAAACCATCGGTTTCGTCGACTATGTTCGTGAGTTTATATTTTCTTCGATTTGCCGATAAAGTGACAAGGAGATGGGGGATCTTAAAAAGAAGAAGGGAAATAGGTTGTGGAAGTAAAAATTTTCTAAGGAACAAACGAAAGAAAGATGGCTCAAGTCTTTGATCACTGAAAGTTTTAGTTCGCGAACTTGAAAGTTCACCGACTAAAGAGTTAGCCATTGTGAAGATTCACCGATAGAACAAATGGAGGAACAAAGGCAGAGGCAAAAGGTAAAAATAGAAAAAAACTAAGTCTTTTGTTGGTGAATCAGCTGGTTCATGAAACGCTAATTTCTCTAACCCCAGTTCACCATTCCAAAGTTTTGCAGACAGGCCAAATCTTTGATTGGGCAAGGCGCTAAGGAGGAGAAAGAAGAAGAAATAAGAAATAAAAGGAAGGTTCGCACTAGGATGAATTTACTGATAGGCAGAAAGGGCCAACTAGGGAGATAAACTGCCAAAAGACAAAGAGAGATAAAGAAAGATAAACAGAGAAGGTGTAGAGGTTCCTGATGAAGGAAATTCACTGACAAAGGGCAAAGTGGAGATCAAAAGCAAGAAATAAAATGAAAATCAAATGTTTTGTAAAGCATAAAGTAAATGTAATAGTTTAAAATATTTTAAACTTAGAAAAGTTGTAAAGGGCTTTACACAGTGTTTTGGCGGAATGTTCTTCAAGCACCTATCTGCCTAGAATCACGCCATAATTGTGGGGATTGTGCAGGTGGATTAGTGCCCAAAAATAAATGATTGTAGGTGATCAATCAATTACAAGTGGTTGAAAAGGTAAAGATCTTCAATGCAAAAGGACCAGAATTAAATGTAAGGATGAAGTGTCTTAGCAGGCAAATCTTTTGCTGACACTATTATTCTAAAAGGACACTAGAAGATGGGAACCTGCAAATTTTTAGAGTTTTCAAGGAATGTGCATTTCTTCCAATCTGACAGATTTTATGACAGGGGCATGGGCTTGATTTTGATGAGGCATGGCTCAATGTGATGATTGGGGTGTAGTGCTTTGAATTATGCAAAGAACAGAGTGCTATATATGCATGTTTCAGTGACATTTGAAGAGGTTGGTTGGTTTTTTGTTGGTGGATGGAGGCTGTGTAGGTCCAACAATGCTTCTAGGGCTCTAAATCATGCCATATCCAGTGACAAAGAAGTAGTGGGATGGTAAAACAAGTGAAAGATAATGTGTAGTATGAGTGTGCATAGAATGTCTCCATGGTAGTTTGTATGTATTTAGGGTCTCTCCTCTTATCACATTTGTTGATAAATTTGTATTGGACATTTGAAAATGTGACAACATTTTAAATATATTACAAGCCTTGTAATCGTCATTTATTATTTACATTTGAATGCATGCAGTTCTATTCTAGATTATTAAGTATGTTTGAAGCACAAAACCTGCAATCTAATATATCATGTGCTTAGATCAACTTTTCTTTGTTTCCCTTCCATTTTTTTTCTTTTTTGTCATCTAAGAATTTGTAGCCCCCAATTGGATTGGCACCAATCTTGCCTCCATTTAGACCAATCACACACCTTTTAAAACAAACAAATATCTGCCAGTGGTTTAGGGGAAAAACCATCCTTCTTGTGCATGTATATTCACACAGATGTATCAGCTATATAAGGGTTCTGTGACAACTAGTTGTTCTTGGTTCAGTGACAATCTTTGAGGTGAAGACAATGGTTTAGGTTTGGTTGTCCATTTATTTTTATTTGTTCATCTGGTTTGAACTCAATACCTATTACGGTATACCCCTTAGAATATCCCTTCAGAGTTTAAGCTGAGCTGAAAGTGTAGAGGAGCCTACCCACTCCTATCAGTTGGCCAAAATCACCCTTAACCTATTGATAAACCTCTTTCATTCACCTTGACAACACCCCTAGCCTTGCTAATGGTGAAATGTTTTAGGGTTTTGGATTGCAATTATTTTGGAAACCAACATAACAAAAGCACAATGATTTCTTATTTAACAAGGACAAAAATAATTTATGGCTACCAAGAGCTTAAAGGAGCATGAGTTTAGACCACCTATTAACATCATTCATTGAAACTGAAAACAAAGGCGTACATCAATATCTTAAACTCAAAAGAAAGAGTCAATAGGCATAGAAATAAGCACAGGGCATCACTTTTTCATTAGTAAACAAAGAAAAAGTTACAAAAGGTGTGAAGGCACAGTCATAAAACATTCAATTTTCTCTTGAAGAGCATACACAAAGGCTTGAACTTGCTTATTGATTCTCCTTATGTAGTCCAAGATTTGACTCAATTAAAAGACATTGCCTAACTTGTTAAATTTTTCCAAGCCCCTTAATATGATGGCACCCAATGCCTTTTATAGAAATCTAATTGCCCCAAAAATAAAGTCGACAAAAAAATCTACTACAACTACTTGTGTTAGTATGACCTTGAATTTCCTTTGATTCTACCACCCTTCTCTACTAAAACTTGATGGCACGAGATTGTGAACATTGAAATCTTATCGGGAAATGTATAGGTAGTTCAACCATCACATTGATGTTTCCCTATACTTATGAGCCACCTAAGGGAACTTTGGGTAGTGTTATGCCTTTATTGTGAGACTTAAAGGTCTATTGATTCATTTGTCAATCACTAGCACATTGTTCCCTCCCCCGATGTTTGAAAGGTCCTTCATAAAATTACTGGCCGTCAGATTCCTATGTGAGCCATGATCTGTGGCTTGGGAAGGCTCCTTTTCTTTGGATTGACTCTATAAGTTACTGTATTATCAACTTGTGTCTTGACGACACCTAGCATTAATCACGAACTTGCTATTTTACTTGAAAATTTTAATGCATGGCCCCGCCTTAGTGATACTTGAGACACTTGGTGCTTTGGTGCTTCCCGATGATGCCTTCCTTTTCACAACTCTAATGATTTGTGATACCCTTCCACGTGGTAAGAAGTGGTATTTCAACTTGGAGGATCATTTCTATTTGATTCAAAATAGATAGCGGTTCAAAAATGAGGGTGGGCACCTTTCCACCTTGTGTGATCTATTTGATCGTGGATGAATTCAAGAATGATATCAATCCAGTTGACTCAAAAAAAATGTAAAAGCAAAGTGTTCTATAGTTCTTGGTGACTCTCACGGAAGTGCACTCACACATGTTGAATCCCAGACTTTAAAACTTTAGAAACCAAAATTTAAAAAATGAGAAGGGAGTGACCAACCTCATAGAGTCCCAAGGGTGGTCTGAAGGGACACACATTCATTTTCTAAAGGTTGTCCCTTCCTCTTTAGTGTTTTGAAGGCCTTGTTTAGCTCAATTATCTCTCAGTGGGAGATACTCTCCAATCTCTCCACAACATCCTTTGTTTTGTGCTCCAGTTGAGTGAGTGGCTATAAAATCATTTCAATTTTTGTGATACTTGGTGTCTGTACCTAGCCCTCAAAAGATGTCTGGTCCACTGATTTTCTTGCAAGCACCACCTTATATTCTTCTTCTCCTAACACATCTTCATCATTTTGGAAAGGAGAGAGCAGTCCCAAATGGACCAGTGAGTCAATGTGCCCCTTCATTTCCATCACTATTCACTCTAATGCCTCTAGCCGAGTCTTGTACTTCAAAGTGATCTTGTTTTAGATTTTGACTTGATCTATTTTATTTGTTGTTGTGTATCGATTGTTCACCCCTATTGTCATAAGGGCCTCTTCGAGTAGGTTGTGTAGCTTCTCCAAGATGGCCTGGGCTTGAGATACTTTAGGTGTGAGGACTTGAAGGGTTTGATCTACATCGACCTTTACTTTTGCAATGAACTTTTGGGCTATTGATATGAACTTGAGTGCTCCTTTAAGTTGAGTCACGATATCAGTGATTCTAACCCATGAGAGGCATATAGGTCTATGATGATTTGAATTATTTAACCATTAATGGTTGTGCACTAATTATGCTTTGCAAGTACAAGTAATGAATTTTGTGTGCAAGTATGGAGAATTTCATTTTACAGGAACATGAAGAATCATGAGGCATCATGCAATATTGCATCCTCATTCTACTTGTTATTTCATTTATTGCATATTTTATTTTGGCATGCATGATTCATGTAGATTCAAATTCACAACAAAGTGAGCAAATTTTAAGGGATACAATTTCATACCCTACACATTTACGCCTTCATTTTACACCGCCTTGGGCACTATCGTAAGTAGATTGTTGTAGTTCTCAACTTGGATTGTTTGCCATAAAAAATGGTCTCAATCATGAACCCATCACATAGAATTTTCATAACTATTGTATTAATCAGGATTGGTTCATTGATTTGATCTCCCAGGCTTAGCCTAGACTAGACCACATACCAACGCTCTATATGTGGACTAGTTTGTACTTCATTGCTTAGTCCATGATATTTTAATTTCAAATCCCCCACTTATGAAACCAGCTTTTCTATAATTTGTTTGTTTCCCTCTCGGCTCACATGCCAATTATCTTGAGTTGAGTGACTAGGATTATATATTTATAGACAATCCTAGTTCATTGGTTCTCATCATAAAATATAAGAGAATTAAAAGATCATTATAATCACATCTACATAAAGAACACCTATAGCAAATTGTACTACACTACATCGACATCTTAACATTGCATTGATTACTTGGTATGTTTACAAATCCTATACAACACTCCTAAAAGATTTGACTACTAATAAAGAGGTCCATGGCTTTCCCTCTAGCCTACAACAAATCTTAGTTTGCTTATCAACAGAACTCTATATTTAACAACAAACATAGAAAGTAAAAGCAAAATGCTGAAACTCGCATCCACAACTAACAAAGCCACATGATAAAAATCTTGTCCCAAACTAGACTGCATGGAACAAGATCTTACATTAGTTTACAACTAGATAAAACTCTTAAATGTATTTCTTTGTTTAAATAGAGTGTTGATTTTTGGAGATTGCTTACCTTTGACTATTCAGTTATAACTTTGAAGTATTCTATTTTGGAGAGAAAAAGAAGGCAAATAAACCTCTAGGGCATATACAATCTGGAAAAAGAAACTGTAGTTCAAACATATAAATTTATGAAAGCATAAAACAATGACGTGGATGATAATTATCTACTGCATTGTGTATATTGATTTTGAATTTCAATTAGTTAATATTTACAGTGAAATGTGCATCCACTAGATAAAGATTTTCATACTAGAGCCAAGGCTGCTACCAAAGTTATCTTCCCACTCATTCTCAGAGACTACCACAAACTCCATCTCAATTTATTATAGCTATGCAATGCACCTTTCTTTCTTTCTATAGAAGTTTCAGATTTTTTTTTTTCTTTTAAAAATGAAAGTTTAAGGTATCTGCTGTTATTGAATTTTCAACAGTTCAATGTCAATGGTAGACTAGTAGTTATGCAACTTACAGATAAAATACGATAATAGACAAACCATTTTCTTATAAAACACTTCATTCAGCTTTCAAACATTCTTTCTTGCGTACACAACAGGGGCTCTGGATTCGAATCTCACACTTGTAGTTGAGTATAATAAACAATGGCAATAAAACAACTAAAGATCTTTCTAGACGAAACAATATCATATATATGAATGTTACAAGATGAATCCAATTTCATGTACTCTTGTTGTGGATGAAGGCAATGACCATCCAGCATATTGGATGCACATTTGACCGTAAAAATATTAATGAATTGAAATTCAAAATCTAATATGTTTTCGAATTTTAATTGATTAATATTTACGTCCAAATGTGCATCCAGATTGAAATTGGAATGACGTGTCACATAATAAAATGCTCTGTCTATTATTGTATTTTATCGGTAAGTTGCATAACTACCAGTCTACCATTGACATTGAACTCTTGAAAGTTCGATAATAGCAAAAACTTTAAACATGCTTTAAAAAGAAAATTCTCAAACTTCTATAAGAGGGAAGTAAGCTTTATTGCATAGCGGTAAGAAATTGAGTGCAAGTTTGTGTTAGGCTTTGACAATGAGGGGGAAGATAGCTTTGGTAGCGTTAGCTTTAGTTTCAGCATTGGCTGGTGCAGAGGCTGTTCATAACTATAGAGATGCTCTCACGAAGTCCATACTTTTCTTTGAAGGACAGAGATCCGGTAAGCTTCCCTTCAATCAGAGGATGAAATGGAGAGGAAATTCTGGTCTTTCTGATGGAGCTGCTTACAATGTACATATACTGTACTTATTTAATTAAGTTGAACATCAGGCTTGTTCGTATTATTTGACTGTAAACATAAACATCATGCAGGTTTACAGTGTTTAACTGCAAATGCAGTGATATTTAAGTTGAGTGTACACCTCAACTTAAACATCATGTGTGTTTACAGTCAAATACTATAAATACGTGTGATAATTAACACAAGCTAACATATATATAATTAAACCTATTTTTTATTATTATTTTGTTTCAGGTGGACTTGAGGGGAGGATATTACGACGCAGGAGATAATGTGAAATTTGGCTTCCCAATGGCATTTACCACCACCATGTTATCATGGAGCGTCTTGGAGTTTGGCGGACGAATGGGAAACGATCTCCACCATGCCAGGGAAGCCATTCGTTGGGCTGCCGATTACTTGCTCAAAGCCACCACTTATCGAGGCATTGTATATGTGCAGGTATCCATAAAAACATTTGGGCAACTTCATTTATTTAACACTGCAATTGCAAACGCGAGATAGTAAATGAGATGATTGATTACTCTAGAAACGAAATTAAATGCAATTGCATATTGATGAAATTGAAAGGTAGGAGACCCGAACACGGATCACAAGTGCTGGGAGAGGCCCGAAGACATGGACACTCCTCGCAGTGTGTACAAAATAGATGCTCAAAATCCAGGCTCGGATGTTGCCTCTGAAACTGCTGCAGCGCTTGCTGCCGCTTCCATGGTTTTCAGATCAACAGACCGCCCTTATTCTCAGCTTCTCCTCCAAACTGCAGTGCAGGTGAGATCGCTATACTTAAATATTAATCAGTTTAACGGTTAAATAATGAATGATCTCATGTTAGTCATTTACCTCTTTAAGTATGATTATCATGTATTTGTTTTGACTAACTACTACTCTGGGTTTAGGTGAAAGTGTTGGTTTGGAAAATTCAGTAACGCTTGTAAGTTTTGATGTAACCACAAACCTACAAATGGTATCAGAGCCAGGTTCAATTCCCATAAGTTGCATGGAAGCGCCCACCGTAAACAGCCGGCACGTTGTCGTGTCAGCTGTTTACAATTTTTCGACTCCCAAACAATTTCGACTTGTCTGTCCGACAGATTCGGACTGACCATGATTGACAGCTTTAATCCTTCTGTTTTTGCATATAGTCGATTTATATACACCAGTCGATGAAATTTCGTCCAGCCGGTCGTTTTATAACGCACCAGCTGGTTAAGCTTTACCCATGGAAGGGGGGTGTTGGACTAACACCACACCTTTGGAAATTGATCTCGTAGACTAATCACCACTCTAGGTCTAGGTGAAGGTGCTGGTTTGGAAAGTTTACTAACACTTACAAGTTTTGGTGTAAGGACAAACCTACAATATTAGAAGATACACTATTTTCTGCTTATTGCACTCCGTTATTAATCTTAAATATCATGATGATCATCAGGTGTTTGCTTTCGCGGATGAACATAGAGGAGCTTACAGTGACTCCCTCGCCTCTAAAGTCTGCCCATTTTATTGCTCCTACTCTGGTTACCGCGTACGTATATAAAACACACACTCTCTATATATGTCTATCTATAAATATAAAATTCATCTTCAATAACCACCAGGCGGTAAAGAAATTAATCATTTTTTCCAGGACGAACTGTTGTGGGGTGCGGCGTGGTTGGCAAAAGCCACAAGAGATCAAAAATATGTTATCTACATACAATCAAATGGCCCAGCTCTGGGCTATAGCGATAACGTCAACGTTCTGAGCTGGGACCAAAAACATGTGGGCACACGAATTCTTTTGTCTCGGGTAGGTCACTACGCACAATTAAAATCATAAACTCCTGGCCTTTTTTAAATCTTGGGAGCCCTTTCATATCTTCTTACTCGTGTTCTTGGCAGGAGGCTCTCGTAAATAAAGTGAAGTCTCTTGATGTATATCGTGGCCTTGCTGACAACTTTGTTTGTTCCCTGTTGCCTGGAATGTCCTCAGCACGATACTCGCCAGGTCACATTGAGTTATAATCTATATTGGATAAGATTATCGTTATATCATTCCATAGAGTACATGACAATTTTCTAATGTATGCAGGTGGTCTTCTTTTCAATGGCCCTACTGATCAAAGTAACTTGCAATATGTTACTTCCACGACCTTCTTGCTTTTCACCTACGCAAAATACCTGAGCGTTTCTAAACAAGTAGTGAGATGCGGTGATACATTAGTCAAGCCCTCCAGACTACGCACTATTGCAAAAAGACAGGTAAATAATTAATATCTCCTTTACATTTCGCTCAAATGTCGATTGAAATTCTCTCACAATCTTTTTTGGCTCAGGTCGATTACATTCTGGGAGACAATCCCCTGGGGATGTCATACATGGTGGGGTACGGAGCGAAGTTTCCACAGCATATTCATCACAGAGGATCGTCATTGCCTTCAATTTATCGACATCCTCAGAGCATATCATGCAACGATGGTTTCAACTTAGGATTGAATGCCCACTCGCCGAACCCAAACATTCTGGTTGGAGCAGTTGTCGGAGGGCCCGATGAAAATGATGAATTCAAGGATGAGCGCACTGACTATTCACATTCTGAGCCAACTACTTACATTAACGCTCCACTAGTTGGATCCCTTGCTTTCTTGGCTCGCCCATAAACTAGTCCTAGCCTCTCTCTCTCAATAAAACTACAGTTCGATGATGATAAACGTCCTTTCTCTACATGCAATTCACCCTATAGCTAATAACATAAATAAAACAATAAAGGTGTTACTGAATGGTTGATGTACAATTTATTTGTTAAGTTATATATATCACTGTCAAGTTTGCTCTTCATTTTTACAATGTCAACTTTGCTCTTGGTTCGTTTTTACAATCTACCTATATACCGTTATACGAATTTTACATGCAATGGATTCACTGATAGGGTAAAATGTTTAATATGTAAAGGTAATTGTATCATCTGTTTTATTTTCTTTTCAAAGTAATAAATGATAATACAAAGTTGAGGATGAACGAAACACAAACTTCAAAAAACCACCATCAAACCCTCCTTACTAACATCCTTTTTCATACCCACATCATGTGAATGGGTAGATTTGAAAAAGCTATTAGTCTGATGTATGCTTATGGCTGCTATAAGATAGAGAATAATAATGAATTTCCAGAAGGATTCAGGCATGACAACTTGGATACCGTTGAGACAGTGATGGCTTTGGAGGATGAGTTTGCATCAGAAATTTCAACAAGGAGGCCAACAAAATTGATTCCTGCAACCTTGTGTTTGATTGCATTTCTCCCCACTCAATGGCTAAGTGAGATACTTTTTCAGCCCCAGAATGGCATGCTACTTGAGCCTAGTATTTGCAAATAGCTCAGGTAAAACTGTTAAAATTTAAAAATCTATCAACTAAGCAAGTTTTGATCATTATTTGTCTATGTTTAATATAAATTTTGAGTCTCTTAGGTGAAAATTAAGCCCATAGTGATCATTCTATTAAAAGTCTCAAATTGGCAATTTCAACAAGCCAACAATGTTTTAAATGGAGAAAACAACTTTATATTGTTTTTAGCATCTATATGAGGCCCATTTGTGCTTAAATGTTTGAGCAGTTTAGATGCTCAAACAAAGGCATTAACAAATTGAGTCTTGTTCCATAGTAAATAATTGAATTAAATAAGGGCAAAGGAATATTTTAAATTGACAAATAATTGCATTTTAGTGCCCCCCACTATTTCCAAGCAGGCTCCATGCTAGCCTTAAGACTATACATGTTGAATTTTTTAAATGCAAAATGGAGCTATATCTTTATTGGCTAGTGGCCAATTTAAGCCCAATGGGCAATCAAGTTTAAAATATACTCTTTTTAAGCTGTCATCTACTCTTATCCGTAGATATTTTCTTCCTATGCACCCTCTATTGATTGAAGTTTGCATATGGTCAAGTTTTAAGGTGGGGGCAAGCAATAGGCCTGCATATGTTAAATGTTTATGGGCAACTCAAATGTTTCCATCCCTACCATGTTGAGTAAAAGGGAGAAATGTAGTAATATTTTACTATCTAAGAAAAATATTGAAATATGGTGAGCACAAACACAGATAGTTACACCATTATTGCACATCAATATTAAAACATAAAATTATATATTATTGTCTTCAGATCATTTTACAATGCAGTACATTGGCTTTTTAAAGCCTTGATATTCCCGTATATAACTTCTTACGGGAAAGTAACTTCCCAAAACCTAACCAACTAATTATTTACTTATATTTATTTAACAATGTAATACTAGTATTATGCCAACATTCCCCCCTTATTACATTGTTCCTGCAATAGTACCAAGGGACCCCCCCTGAATGCTAAAAAACTCAACAAAGCTGATTACATAATATGAATACATATTTTTTAGAAGATCTTCACCAAAGAACAAATCTTGAACCAAGCGAGGCTCCATCATGCTGTCTCGTCTACCCTCGAAAAGGCGTAGCTTCGAGCTATGTTCTTGATCTCTTTAGTCCCAAGCTCTTAAATCACAGAGTCTTGAATTATTTGACAATGGCCCCTAAGAGATATGACAGATCTCTGCCATGTTGTCTAGTGACCGCGAAAGGGTATATTTCAAGATCATATACTCTTTGAAGCTTGCTGGACAACAATCCATATTGAGCTCAACACCAAACCCCAAACCTGTCTCCAAAACAAAATCTTCATAAAACATACATTCCTCAAATCTGTCAGCTATGTCAGCATCAACAAAGAAAAAACAACCAAAACCAAAAATGCTTCTCATGCAAAGCATCATCTCAAAGCGAGAAGCTAACTTGAGATGATGGTAAATCTTCCATCCTCTAATGCCGCCTGCCTCCAATTTGATATCCTTAAACTCTATCCATTTGCTTTAGACACTTCAATAGCACAAGCATGTAAGTCTCTCAAATTTCTATCAATGATAGCATGAATGGCATCGGAACCACAAACATAATGTGTGTCCATTTTCAAATGTTAAAACCTTATCTTACCACAAAAATTAAATTTACCTCCAAATTAATCTTTTTAAATACTTCCCCTTATTTCTCCCAATCCCTCAAAAGTAAATATTTTAAATACCTTTTCCTTAATACTTATGTCTCCCTTTTAAAAACTTTTCTCCAAAATAAATTGTAAATTTCTTCCTTAAATTTTTTTTTAACTGTCTTTAAACAAAATTATTTTACTCTAGTTTCTCCAAAATAGCTTCTGTGCTTAGGCATCAATTTGTGGCCTCTATGCAATAAAAAAACACCTACTCCATATCATTATCCAAAATTTTATTTTCTCACATAAAATCTTTGACCAAAAAAAAAAAACAATGTAAGATATGCCTTCTCTGAAAACCCTTACATAGTGCAGCAAACCAACCTTCTACATAGATTTTAGAATTTCTTATCTCTCTGCAACCACCAAGTTTATTCCAGCACTCATAGTCTCCACAGCAACTAAAATGAAGGGCAAGAAACTCTCTCTATGGATTAAACAAACAATTATCCTCCAATAATAGCGCCAGCAACCATTCTCATGTGCTCAAATAGATTTTCCATGAAGAGATTTCCTTGTTGTATTCAGTGTACACCTGGTTTTCCATCTTTGAGTGCAACTTTAATATCAAACAGCTTGCATCTCCTCACAACAAACAATTTCCATATCAATTACTTCTAAAAGATTACTTAATGCAGATTGAATGTAAAGGATGCAATTTCAGCACGTCTCCTCACAGTAAAGAAAAAACCATGAAAACCCTAAGTATCAAACAACAATACTCTCTCAACATCAGCAAATTTATTTGGACAACAACAAATTTATTTGGACAGCGAGATTGAGAATGATATACGCCTCCATTTGAAATCTTAGATGCCTTTGATGTAGATTTTAACTTCCATTGGCTCTCCTCCAAACAAGCTTTCAACCTTCCATTTTAGAATGCATAGGCTCAACCAAATAGTTGCTCTAATACCATATTGAAATATGGTGAGCACAAACACAGATAGTTACACCATTATTGCACAGCAATATTAAAACATAAAATTATATATTATTGTCTTCGAATCATTTTACAATGTAGTACATTGGCTTTTTAAAGCCTTGATATTCCCATATATAACTTCTTACGGGAAAGTAACTTCCCAAAACCTAACCAACTAATTATTTACTTATATTTATTTAACAATGTAATACTAGTATTATGCCAACAAAAAATACAAATAAAACAAAGGCATTGGTGTAACATGTTTTTGATTAAGTTAAGCTAGGAAAGGGTCCCAAACCCATACAAAATGCAAATCAATAAGAAAGTATAGAACAACACAAACCCTCCTTGATAATAACCCAATAGGGCCAGGGAGCCATTAGAAAAAAAAGTCTTATAGTTTCATGAATAAGTTCCAAAAAAAACTACCCATAAGAGTATGCAGCACCATCCCTAATAATAACCCTTGGAGGACCAGGGATGCATAACCAAAATACAAAATGAAAGCTACAGCATCTAGTAGCATACAGTCTAAAGATCCTAATAATAACCTTAATGGCTAGGATATAGTTTAACAGAGTAAAACAAACAAAAAATAGCAATAGAACAACTTGAAAATGTAAGCATAAACCATAAGATAAGCTAGAAATTTTAATTACCCCAATCATCCTTCATTTTTTTAGTACCTCCTCCTAGGGAGTATGGTCTCTATTAGCCTTATACCTCTTATCTTTCTCATAGTTCATGTCATGTATGTGTTTTCTCTTTTCAAATTGAGTCTTGATTTTATTGACTTCCTCCATAGTAGAGTTCATTATGCTATTGGTCACCTTTACCAGGTCCTTCATACCTTTCTCCAACTTATCTATCTTGAATTGGAACATGCTACACATGTCATACATGTTTATTCAGCTCTCATGGAAAGTTATATAGTTAACCCTCTTGTTAAAAATTCCCTCCAACTTATCCAACTTGTCAGCTAGTGTTTGAAGTTCCTCATTGCCATGGGTGTTTTTGTTTTGACCAGGACTATTATTTTGTACTGCAAAAGTTCCTATATCATTTCAGAAATCTCCACCATAGGTTTCCTTCATAGCATTTGTATTGAATTTTCCATTCCCATCATGAAATTGCTCTTGGTTGCCAGCCTCAAAATTTGTTGTATCCTCGTGCATCTCTCCCTATTCATCAGCCTCACCCTCCTCCCAATTTGCAGCATTTAACACCTGATAGCCATTATCTTGGTCCTCATCCCCTTCTCTGTTTTCCTTTCTATCAGTTTCCTCTAGATCTTCTTCAGAATCAAAAATAATTTCTTCTACAGAGGTATCCTTAGAAGTATTTTTACCAGTTTTTTCTTGCACTTTGGCAATTCTAGTAGACCTCCTTTCTGGGTCAATACTATCTATGAATTTAGCAAAGAGGTTAACTTTAGCAGCCACATATTTTTTTATTGAGGGTTTTTGTTTTTTTCACAAAACTCTAATGAGGTTTCCCACAGTTACACCTTAAGGACAACAAGATGCTCAGGGGAATCTTTTTCCTTGAGCGTTTTGCCATCATGTTTAATAGGGGTGACAGGGACACATATGCCTTTACCCTTGTAAGAATGAGGCTTTTTCTTCTCCTTATCCTAAGTTTGGATATCATCCTTACCCTCACAGCTAGGGTTTGCTTTATATTTTTCCTGAATCAACCTAGACTTGTTTTTAGCATTGGTGCAACATGTTGAAAATGTATTACAGGTAGAAATAATGGGTAAAAGAGTAGTAAACATTATAAAAATGGCATACAAGTTCCAGTATAACATGTATTTCATTGTGCATTCTAACTGTCTAGATGTGGACTTTGAAATACCCATGATAACGAATGGAGAAATAATTGATTGGTTTATTTTCTATGCATCGTGTGGCCTTATATAGGCATCTTTGCAGGGTGGAAGAAGACAATTTGTTTTGCCAACACAGGTGCAATATTCATGCCTAATTTCATTATCGCTGTAAAATTTCCCGAGAAGTCAGGATGTCGAAGAAAAATGGGATCTTTCTGCCAGGATATTGGATAAAACCGGTGATCAGAAATTTCCAGCCAATTTCAATTCCCATTTAAATAGCCTATGGGTTAATTAATAAAACAAATATTGACTACAAAATAGTTTCAAAACATAATATATATCTAAAATAACACATAAATATCATACATATGTAGGAGAATAAAACTTATTTTACATAAATTTAGGTTAATAAGAAGAATACAACAATAATCATATAATTAATATAGAATTGAATAATTGGAATATGTGAATATTAAATGATGGGGAGTAGGGCACTTAGCATTTGGAGCAATGATGAAGAATAATAACTAATGCTACATAGAACTTAGTTGTCCCAATAAAACAAATAAGTACTCTCACTTTTCTTGTTATCTAAGAGTTGTACTAGTTGTATAATATTATGCAAGTTGAATTTGTGCTCCTCAAGATCAATCTCATGCTCTACAAGAACGTCCTGATGCATAGAACTTTCTTGTAATTTGTAACTCTAATTGACTATGGAAAAAGTTGTGTTGCTTCCAACTCTAATGTTTATTGATGTATAAGGACTCATAATATTTAAAATACCTTAGGGATCTATCGAATCACAAAGGTCATGTTCTCCTAGGTCAACCCCCTAAATTAGACAAACTTTATAGTAATAGGAGAATATTGAAGTCAACACTCTCAAACATGTAGGTGTCCTAAATGATTTTGATGCAAATTATTGTTCCTCTTCATGCTCCAAGTTAAGATAATCCTAGAATGGTTCTTTTTGTAATGCATGGGAAAGTTTTAGATATGCCTTAATCATCATCTATTTAAATTCAAAAATAGATGTATTTAATATCAAGACAATAATATATCATGCAAACATGTACCAAGTTAGCTAGTGAAAAAGGTGAGAACAAGCAACTATAGAGTATAGACTTTGTAATTTTTACTTTATAAATTACACCTACTTTAGTGTTCACTCCTATCTAGACGTTTTAAGTCTCATTTTAGCATTAGTCTCATCATTTTTCCCAATGCAAATGTGAATTTTATTTCTTTCTTTGTGGTTCTATTTAAATTTATGCTTTACCTTGTGTTTAAGCTTATTCTTGATATTTTTCCTATTTTCATCATCTTTATTATTTTTGGAAAATGTTGGACTCTCCCATGGTGCAACTCTAGAGATGTTAACATCCCCTTGCAAAATTAAATCCACACAACTACTTTTAACCCACCAAACTAAATACTCCATGCTTTTCCTATGACCCTTTCACTACATCTATTTTCATGTTTTCCTGTGAAAACTTTTCATTGGTTTCTTTTGTTGGCATCAATTTAGAAACAAATCAAATCTATTTTTATCTCTACCAAACTTTTTTCATCATTACTCACTTTAAGTTTTTCTTTTTGATTCCTCTTGCAATTTCTTTTCACATTCTTCCTACATTTAAAAAAATCTATTCTCTACAATAATGCTATAATCTAATTTTAGATTAGGAAAAACCCATTTGCACATTTATGGTGGCATTTTTTAATGAGACAACTATTAAAATAGTTGTGATACTTTTGCAAGCCATAATTTTGTATAGTAAAGTAAGGGTTTTTAGTGTGGTCTTTTGTTTATTAGTGAAATCTCTTTATCATCTTATTTAGATCAAGTATTTTATGTGTTGCAAGATTCTTTTGGATTATTTTTGGTTCTTCAATGGTAGTAAAACTCTTTCTTTCTTAATCTAAAATTCTCTCTTTCAAAAATCTCTCTTTTGAGATAACCATCCTCTCCTCCCTCTCTTGAGGAGAAGAATTGTTTCCTCAAATTCTTCTATTTCTCTTAAGGGTTTTGTTTCTTCTTTCCATCTCAAAGAGAAACAACTCAAAATTCTATATTCTTATTTCTAAAAATCTTTGTTATATTGTTGGTATATTTAAAGATTTTCAACAAATTGGCAATATTAGATTTTAATTACCTACTTGTATTTCCAATACAATAGCATTAAAAAAATCATTCTTTAAGATTTTATTTTTCATCCTTTCACTCTTTCATTAACCTCTTAGCATTAGGAACACACTAAGATAAGTGCACATACACTACTTAATTAGGCTACTCGTTAATGTCAAAAGATGAAAATTGGGGCTTGACCACTTTGACAAGCTCCTATCTAGTTTGTTGGCTCTAAAAATTGTAGCTTGAATCTTCTAGAAGAGACAATCATCAACAATGGAATGGGGACAATATTACACTACCAAAGAGGTAGAGTTCAACAAAAAGAGGACAAATTTGGGCCAATTAATAGGAGAGGGCACCTCCTCTTTTTCTTTAGGCTCTACTAAACCTAGGAGGGTGATCCTTGAGGCCTTTTATAGGATAATTAAAAAGAAATAAGAAAGATAAAAACTAGGCCTTCACTAACCATGTCCTAATGGTATCCATGAATAGATTTTCTTGACCTCATATTAAATAGATAAGAAACAAGATTACATATGCACCAAAGATGTGAATGAAAGTAATATTTTGTAACATGAACCCCCTTAACATTGCATACTACATATACAACTTGAAACCTCACATGTATAACACTCTTGATTTCTATTAGGTATTTATTCTCTAAAGATATAGTAATGTTGATGCTTGATGGGTTATAAAAGTGAGCATAACTCCTATATGGATAACCTTTTGATACCTGATTCAAGCTTGAGATCCCATAGGATGTGAAAAGAGATAAAACTAGATAATGCATATAGGGAAGCTAAAACTAATAGTAAAACTAAAATAAAAGATGTTTTTACTAATTTGAGGGTGGTATGGTATAAGGGAAAACTATTGTAGATTGATGCCTTGATCACATAATAAACTAAGTTAGAGACATACCCTTAACACTTAAACAATTGCAAATTGTTGCATATGTGTTGTCATTGATGTCAATAGTATGATGTTCAGTGATGGGTAGGATTGATGTCAATAGTGCTGAAGGTTGGAAGTGAAAGTGATAATGTTAGCGGTGGTATGATGTGCTAATCAGTGATGTTTAGAAAAGCAAAATGATGAGTATATGGTGTGGTGATCAGAGAAGAAGACAAAGTAGTGATTATCAAAGATGGATCAGAGAATTTGTGAAGTAAAGGGTAAGTTGATGGAAGTCACATACTATGTATACTAATTGGATCAGTATCATCTATACACAGTTGTACCCTATCTTTTAAAGTTCATAAACAAAGTTTGTGCTAATTTGAATATTCTTATTTTGATGAAAAGAGGTGTAATTTTTGTTGTAAAATGTTGTGAATGAAGTATATAATGTGGTGAACATGGTATTCATTGTTTCTTGAGGAAAAGCATTGCTTCAGTTTTGAAATAAAGTTTCAGGAAGTCCAAGGCACTAAAAGTTGCACTGAAGAAGCTCGGGAGAATGCTTCGCATTCCTCCACATTTGAAGGTATGGCCTTGCAGTCTGCAAGTTAGTCAAAGACAAGTGTGAAGGTTATATGTTCCTGATTTTAGAGCTTGGAAGCTACCATAGAAGATTCTAGGGCTCATAGAGTGAAGATAGTGTTCTAGTGTTGGTGCAGTCAGAAATATCAGAAAAATGCCGACCGTAGTTGAAGTTGTGATCCTGCAGTCTAAAGGATGATCAAATACAGATGAGAAGAATGTTATATACAAGTTTTAGATGATAAGGTGTATCACAAAGGTTCTCTAGAGTCAACAAAACAAAGACATATCATGTTACTGATTAGGGTTGTCTGGAGGAGAAAGTAGAAGCCACTACATTTCACCACATTTCACTGCATTTCATTTTTTGGCTTTGATGTTTGGAGGATGTGTTTAGATGATCTGTATGTTTGTTCATTTCAGGTTTCAGGTGCTGAAGTGCACCGTAAGTTGGTTTTTCAATGGCCAATCTCAAGACTGGTTGTTCAGTGTTTGTAAGTGATGCCAGGTTCAGTATCTACTTGTTTCCTCTAGAAAGAAAACATATATTTCAGAGGAAGGATTGATTGAGAAGGTTTGTACAAATCTTTTGTTGCTTGTGAAGTGATCCACATGATGCTAATTGGTCTCTCTGGTACCACTTTAGGTTTGGAGCAAATTTTTGAAGAATAAGTGTTGTTGGGCCAACTTGAAATGATTTGATGATTGTGCCTGATGTTTGGAAGTGTGTACGAGCATAGAAGAATGTGTTAATGAATAATAGGTCTTGGTTATCACATTTCTTGAACTGCATTAGATTTCTACATTGTTTGGAAGCTGACTTGGTTTGGCCATTGCACGTTTCATGTTTACATGTTTCATCTTAGCCGACATAGGAGAAAGATTTTGTAATTGCGGAAGGTATAAATATAAGATCTTGTTTGGTGTGAAAAGTAAGAGTGTGTGCGAGGGTGTGAGGTTATGTGAGTGAGTAAGTGTGTATGTGAAGATGTGTTGAAGGTATCAGTGTTTGTTGTGTAGAGGAAGTGAATATTTTTGTCAAGGTCAAGTGTGTGGATGTTGCAGAGGTGTCTAATCAGTGAGATCTATTGAGTGTGATGTTCAGAGGTTGTAGCCTCATTCTGTAAGTGTTGTAGTATTGTATTTTAGGGAGCTGTAGCTTCCTTTGGGTGGTAGCCCATAAATAATATTGCAATCTTGTTTTTATTTGTGAGGATGGATTTGGACAATAGATCCAAGCAGCTTGCTCACCATGGTTTTTCCCTTCTAGCATTTTCCATGTAAATCTGGTGTTAAGGTTGTGTGTTCATGTGTTGTGCTTTGATTTGCTTAATTTCCTTTATCACTTGTTTAAGACAGTAAAATGTTTTGTTTGATAGAGTTGAATTGGATTAAGTTTTGGCATATACTGATTTAGCCCCCCCTCAGTATATGAGTGTGTTTTAACAATTGGTATTAGAGCTTTCCTTGATACAGCCTAACAGCTGAAGGTAGATCTTGGAGTAGAACACATGGCTTAGAAAGATTCCTCTTCTAAATCTCTGATATTTGATGGAAGTAACTATGATTTCTAGAGTGTAAGGATGGAAGCCTATTTGACCTCGCTAGGGTATGATGTTTGGAGTGCTACGATGAATGATCATGTTGAACCTAGTCATCCTATTATAGATCCAGATGCAAAGAAGGCTCATGAAAATAATGCTAAAGCCAAGAATGCCATCTTAAATGGTTTGAGAAGTTTAGAGTTAGTCAAGGTTGTGCAGGGCAAGACACCAAAGGAGATATGGAAGGAGCTCAAAGATCTCTATGAAGGGAATGGCACCATAAAGGAAGCAAAGCTATAATCTTACAAAATAGTGTTTAAGAACCTAAGGATGAAAGACGAGGAAAACATTGTTGGCTATTTTCTCTGAGTAGATGAAGAAGTCAATGGAATTAGGAGTATGGGTGAAGATATAACTGACTCATTGGTTGTGAAGAAGGTTCTAAGAACCCTCCCTCATAGATTTGATTCAAAAGTTTCCGCAATTGAAGAAGCCAAAGATCTAAATAAACTCACCATAGAAGAGTTGTTTAGGTCCCTCACTAACTATGAGATGAGAAATGAAGTCATAGGACCATGCCAAAGAGAAGTTACTTTCAGTACTATGAAGAATGAGGAACATCTGATGTATGCAATGAATCTAAGGAAGAAGCAAACATTGTGAGGAAACTGAAAAGGCGATCATGAAAGTATAAAGGTAAGATACCTTTCAAATGTTTTAAATGTGGTAGAGTTGGTCATTTTGCCTCTAAATGTCCTTTTGGAGAAAGTGAAAATAGCAGAAAGGGTTTTAAAAGAAACAATTTCAAGAGGAATCTCCTTTCAAAAGAAGGTCCTATAGTTCGAAGAAGAAGTAGATCACTACTCATCAGATGATGAAAGAAGAGAATCTCTATTCATGGCCAGGGTGATCTCATATGGTTCAGACAAGACTACAGATGAAGAAGGATATGAAGTTGATTTTGAAGGTGAACTTGTTTCTACTCTTGAAGACTTGGATTGTGCAAGGAAAGAGAATCAAGAACAAATTTGGTCATAAGGCTATAGATTTGATTCAAGAGCATCCACGGTCAATGGCAATTTTGCATCACCAAAAATATTGTTATTTTAATTTGGTTTATTTTTAATAAGGTTTATGTGCTTGGGAAATAATATTAATATTTACAACAAATGTATTTTCTTGGGATATATTAATAAATGCAAATTTTTATATAAAATATCAAGATAATTTGTAAATTCCTCCATTAGTGGGGAGAATCTTTCCCAGGCATCCACTTGGAGATATGCATTAATCTGTATTGTGGTGGGGCTAATTTGGTGGGTGAGATGTCATCATAAAGTGGGTCACCAACTCCTAATTTTAGCAAGCACTTATTTTGTAACCGATTTCATGTAAGGAATCTTGTAAGTAGTCTTTATGGCCAGGTTGGTGGACCTAACTTCCAGAATTTTATTTTATTAATTCCAAAATTTGTAACTCCAAGATGGGGGGGTCGTAATTATGAGACCAAGTCTCGTTAAAATGGGCATCTATTTCTCATTTTAAATCAAAATTGAAAAATTTAAAATGTTCTGGAAAGCTAGGAAGGAGAGACTTGAAACCCAGAACTGATTTTAGAAAATCCAAAAAATTGAGGGAGCAATGACAGGTTGGAAGTGACAGGTTTTCTTGTGGATTTGTGGAGGTTGTTTTGAGAAACCAATAATGGTTTTCTTCTCACACAATTGCTACATATTGGGGCTTGCTCAATTGGGAGAGGAGTGCTTTGGATGAAGATATTTGCATAGAGAGATGCTTCTAATGTGAGTCCAGATGATTGAAGACACAAATTTTGTTGCAAGTGTGGATTGTAATCTTCTCAGAAGCTCATAGCTTCATGATTCGTAATAATTTTCAGATACAATGAAAGTGTTGGTGCAAATTTCTCTTCTTGTATTTGCTGTTCCATTTTATTTTCAGCTTGCTTTTAGAGGCTTGTGAACTATTGTGTTGCATATTTTCAAGGGAAAGGATCCCTTTTGTCATCAGTGGCATCAGAGTGTGTGTTTGCAAGTATGGATAAGTTTCTACCTCATTAGTGGTATTAGAGTGTGTGTTTGCAAGTATGGATAAGCTCCCATTTCATCAAGATTGCAAGTGAGAAATGAATAGAAGAAATCTTGTAAGTAGGAATCCTCTTACTTCACTAGTGGATGTCAATGTGGTATATCAAATTTGCAAAAAATTTGGACATTTAGCAAGATATTGCAGGAGTGATTTGGCAAAAACAAAATCTTAGTTGATAGATGTTACTAAGCAAGCAAAGGAAAGTGATTATTCCAAAAGATGGGAAACAATAATGGATTTGAAGATTCAATGATTATCCAAATAATATTTCATGTTTAAGGGAAAACAAATCTCTGGGTGATAGACAGTGCATGCACAAATCATATGATAGGTGATAAGAACAAATTCATCAATCTTGGTAACTAGAATGGTGGACTGGTCAGGTTTGGAGATAACTAATCTATAAAGATCACTAGAAAAGGTACCATAAGTATTGATGGAAAGTCTCAGACACATAATGTTCTTAATGTAGAAGGTCTCAAGCATAATCTCCTCAGTGTAAATCAAATGTGTAGAAAAGGATATAGTCTCACATTTCATGATCAAGGGTGTGAAATTAGAAGAGCAAAGTCTAGAAAATTGGTGGCAGAAGGATCTAAGATAGAATGCAACTTGTATAATCTAAAGGTAATTAATGAAAGGAATTGTCTTCTAGGACAAACAAATGAATGTTGGTTGTGGCACAAAAGGATGGGGAACATAAAATTTGACAATCTAGTGAAGATTAGATCCATGCAAACAGTAAGAGACATGCAAAATATCATCAAACCTGTAAGCACCATATGCAAGGAATGTCATAGTGGGAAGTAGACAAGGATAAGTTTCAAGTCAAAGGAGAATTCTACTACAAGGCCATTAGATTTGGTTCATACTAACTTATGCAGACCTACTAGGACAAAGATTCTACAAGATGAGAGGTATTTCATGTTGCTCATTAATGATTTCTCTAGAATGACATGGGTTACATTTTTGAAAGAAAAATCAAAAGCTTTCAGTAGGTTCAAGATTTTCAATTTTGTGGTAGAAAATAAAGTAAATGCTAGAATCAAGTGCCTAAGGTCTAATAGAAGTGGAGAGTTTACATCAAATCAGTTTGAAGAATTTTGTGAAGAACATGGAATCAAGAGGCACTATGATGCTATAAGAATTGTACAGAAAAATGGTGTTACAGAGAGGAAGAATAGAACTGTTCAAGAGATGGCTAGGACAATGTTAAGTGAATCTAAGATGCCTTCTTTCTATTGGAAAGAAGCAATTAATACTAATGTCTACATTCTCAATAGAGGACAACTAAGAAGGCACAACACCAAGACACCTTATTAACCATGGAATGGAAGACTAGCATTAGTCAAGTATTTTAGAGTATTTGGAAGAAAATTCAAAAGAGATGAAAAAGGTCTAAGAAAGTTTGACTCAAGAGTAGATGAAGGAATTTTCCTTGGATACTCAAGTACTAGGAAAGCTTACAATTGTTACAATAAAAGACTGAGGAAGATAGCTAAGAGTGCAAATGTTAAAGTGGATGAAGAGTCACATAAAATAATAGATGGCCAAGAAGATTGTTGGTTAGATGAACTTGCCTACATAGAAGAAGAAGAAGTTGAAGAAAAGGAAGAAACTCAAGAAAAGATTGTCAAGACTCCTGCCAAGTATGTTCAGAAGAATCATTCAAAAAATCAAAATATTAGAGACAAAAATGAAGGAGTATAAACAAGAAGAAGATTTGTAAGAACAAATGAACAAGTAAGTTTTTCTTTACTGTCAAGAGTAGAACCTAAAAATTTTGATGAGGCTAGCAAGGATGAAGGTTGGATACAAGCCATGGAAGAAGAGCTAACTTAGATAGAGAAGAATCAGATTGGGAATTGGTGCCAAGGCCTACAGACAAGAATGTGATAGGTACAAAATGGGTATTCAGGAACAAATTGAATGAAGATGGAGAAGTGGTCAGAAATAAAGCAAGATTGGTTTGCAAATGTTATTCACAAGTTGAAGGTTTTGACTATGAGGAGACATTTTCTCTAGTGGCAAGAATGGAAGAAATTAGAATGGTTCTTGCATTTGTAGTGCATAAGGGATTCAAGGTATATCAGATGGATGTCACTTAGAAGAAGAAGTCTACATAGAGCAGCCTGATGGATTTCACTTATCAAAAGACCCAAACATGTTATGTAGACTTAAGAAGGCTCTATGGTCTCCAACAAGCCCCTAGGGCTTGGTATACAAGGTTGGATAATTACTTACTTTAGCAAGGTTTCAAGAAATGTACCGTAGATAGTAATCTCTACATCAAAATTGAAGGTGAACAAATTCTAATTGTTACTGTGTATGTTGATGACATAATATTTTACAGATGTGATGAGATGTGTAAGAAGTTTGTAGAAGAGATGTAGAAAGAATTTGAAATGTCTATGTTAGGTGAGCTATCATTCTTTCTTAGACTCCAAATTACTCAATTAGATGGTGGCATCTTTATATCTCAAGAAAAGTATGCCAATGAAATATTGAAGAAGTTTGGTATGGAAGATTACAAACCCGTAAGTACTCCTATGGTAACAAGTTGCCATTTGAGTAAAGATGACAAGTCAACTAAAGTTGATCAGACTCTGTATAGGTCTATGATTGGATGCCTACTATACCTAAAAGCATCAAGGCCTGACAATATGCTATATGTGTGTCTGGTTGTAAGGTTTCAAGCTAATCCTAAAGAAACACATGTGGTGGAAGTCAAATGAATATTCATATATTTGAGGAGCACTTTAAAAAATGGGTTGTCGTATCAAAAGGGTGATGACTTTTCTCTGAGTCCTTATATTGATGCAGATTGGGCTGGTAGTGTTGATGATAGAAGATGTTACATCCCCAACTTGCAATTAGACTTAATCATTAACTTGGAATGATAATCAGGAGGATTAGTAATAGTTAATTGATTTTATATTGTGGAAATATCTAATTAAACTTTTAATTATGAAGTAGATACAGATGTTTTATAATTTTGTATATTAAATGATTTATTTTACGAGATATGATAATGATGCACTAATCATAAACTTGTGTTCCTAAGTGTGACAGGAAAATGAATGTTTTTTGAAGAAGGAAGGAGAGTATCATCCTAGAGGAAGGGTTAGACTTTGTGAAAACATAAGTTGACTAGCCATCTGAGTAATTGACTTATATGTCCTTCTCAATCCTTTTGTAAGTTGTCAGATGTAATGTCTCTTTTCTTTTGTTTCCATGTTCTTGGTTAATCATGGTGTTGTTGAAGTTAGGATGGCAAGTCGTGATGACTAATCGATGTTCTTGGAACATCATCCCAAGTCATTCGACAAATGGGAATAGTCAATTTCAGGGGAGTATCACTCGACCCTGATAATCGACGTTATTAATGTGAATCTTTTTATGATTATAATGTCTTTGTGATAATCCTTAGTCAAGGATGAAGCTTCTTAACAAGTTGTTACCTATAATATTGTTATTATTATTTACTTATCTCAATAATTGTATTCTATGGAATATTACTTTGTTGATATAGTCAATCATGAGGATCGATGGGAGCTTCAAGCTCAACCATCCCATGTTTTGCAAGGTTCGATCCACCTTTTGAGGAGACACTACTGAGTGGAAAGGTAGTTATCATCCATAATCAACATGCCATGGGATCAGTTACCTTGTGTTGGGTTCTCCATTTTGGAGTAGTCACTTCAGTGAGTTCGTGGTTGTTGGGGTTTGGAGGAAAAAAGGTGGCAAAACTGTTCAGGGAGAGTAGTGGTGGAAAGGAGCTGTGAGTAGTTGGATGAGCCACAGACTGGAACTGCATTTTGTCTATTGCCTTGTATAGGTAAAATGGTAAACAAATGCCCCAATTACTTTTGTATGATGAGTTTAAATCTCAGTAAGACTTCTGCCAAAGTCTATGAAACGTGATGTTTCTTGTTAGTGTTAAAAATTGAGGCACGAGGCCTGCAAGGCCGTGCCATGCATATTGTTTATATCCTTCTGTGTTGAGGCTCAAGGCCAAACTAGTTGAGTTGTTCTTGTTTTAAAAACTTATATTTGTAATGGTTTAGAGCCGTATGGCCGAACCCTATCTAGACAACTTTGATTTATGAATACGCTCAAAGCCATGAAAGTTAAGCTTGCTAAACACAATAAACTACTTTCTGACCATGCTCCAAGCAATGAGCCAAGCAGAGATCATAATAAACTTTCTTTGAGACCATGCTCCAAGCCATTGAGCTGAGCTATGAAACTCTGTAAACTATTCTTGAAATTACACTCAGTTGAGTCGTAATACTATGTAATCTTGTTTATGTTTAAGCTCGAGGCTTAAAGAGCCAAATAATCACTGCACTATGTTTTTGGGTAGTAGCTCAACACCTTGAGGTCGAGCTCTGTAAAGATAGACTCTTTCTATGTTTGAGCCTAGGGTCTTTCGACCCAACTGTATTGTATTGTATAATACATTTTTGATAACTAGAGCTTGATGCCATTATGGCAGAGCATGTATTCAATATATTTATTAAGCTCACATCATATGATGACAAGGGCAGAGTCTAAGAGCTCTCGAATGGAGCTATGAATGACTCCAGATGTTTTAGTCAATAATGAATACAATCATTTGACTATAATGATTGCTGAAAAGGTAATATTACTTACAATACCGTCATTCAACTGTAATGATAGCCGAGAAGGCATTAATACTTAGTATGCAGTCCTTCGATTGAATAGCAGCCAAGAAGACATTTAATATTATTAACACAATCCATTGACTGAGATGATTGCCAGGAAGGCAATTATGTTTCAGTGTGTCTATGACACCAAACTACCCAAGTCGAGCTTGTATGAGAAGTCAACTGTGATTTATAAATGGAATTGTTTAAACTGTTATGAATGTTTATGTGAACCTTCGAATATGAAGGGATGAGATCATTTATGATCATGGTCTCATCATGAGATGGTCAGAATAAGTTTATAGAAGAATATAGACTAGTTCTATATGTGACTAAATTATGACTTATTGGTTAATGTTAAGAGATATAATTATTTTTACTTAAATATAAACTATTAGGTTTGGTGATTAACACCTTAAGCTCATTGGGATAATAAGAGCTATTGAACCTGAAGAGACTAATGCACTTTACTAAGGCATGGTATGCCTTGAGTACCATGAAATTGACTTCATCTTATGTGATGATTTGTTGTCAAAAATGTTAACCATGGGAGACCAAGGCAGTCATAATGGTTGAATTTGGTATAAATTGAAATGGAATAAGGTGACAAGAAGTCACTAGTTCCACATTACAAAAGTAACCTATATAGTTGTAACTAACTTGTGATGGGAGTTGATTGACCAAGTATGGTCAGTGATTTGAATTGATCCCACTCATACTAGAGCTAGAAGACAAGGTCGATAATAACTTATTGTAGGACATTACAACTTATAAGTTGAGTTAGGGTGGTGGACATATGATTAAATTCATTGTGCAATGTATATGTATGAAAAACTTTGGCCAAAGTAATGCATCTATCTCTGCATGCATTATCAGTCCATAGTGTTCCAGTGGCCTAGTGTCTCCAATAGTGTCATACAAGTTAGAGTGGATCTATAGTGTGTGATCATGAGACATTAGGAAAGACACAACACTAGATACTCAGATGGCTATCCAATTGGTTTCTAAGGTCTAACCTTTTTGTGAAGCATAGGGCCTCTTCCAGTTAGGAAGATGAGCAGGGGACCGCAGGTCCGTGGTTGGAGGAAATGCACCAGGATGATGCTCTCCTTCCCAAGCATGAGACACGCTGAGGCTTATGAAGATAGATGTCATTATTTCTAGATACAGTGTTTGCATTTTATGACCAGTTGGTCTATTGTAATGTAAAAAATTTGATTAAAATGCCTAAAGCATATATTGTATTTGATTAGTGATGGTTATTCACTAAAGATTGTAATGGTTTACCAAATTCTAAGCTTTGATATATTTTAATGTGATTAACATTCTTAATTGATGGAAAAGAATATGTTTCCTTGATTCAAATTTTGATTATCTCTATCAATTCTTAATCAATGACTTGTTTAAGTTATATAATTAAGTTAAATCTTGAGCATTATGGAAATTGATGTTACATATGGTATCAGAGCTACCATGTTCAACACATGGACCTAATGAGCTCACTATTTGATGATAAAGTATCCAACATTAAGTATGCTAATGATTGGATGTTCTATGGCAGAATGGTAAAAATTAGAACCACACCTTGCAAGAAGGTAATGAAACATGGACATTACGTACACCACCAAAAGATCTTAAAGACACGAGCCTCTATGAAGGAGAAACTTCAACTAATTGGATGCTTGGTAGGTGCATGGTTAGCTGATGAGGAAACTTTTGTTGATGTCGTGAAATACATCAAGCAAGAGTTAAGGAAGGCTAAATAGTTGGCTGCCCCTAACTCTATTGGAGCATCAATGACACCCTCTGCCCCTAAAGAACCATCTGAAGGAAATATCCCTAAGAAATGTAATGTACTTATGGAGGATGTGAAGGAATACCATTGTGTATCCTCACCTCCTGAGACTGAAAAGAAAACATGATTATGGGAAATTATCCCACATTGTAAATGACTTGCAGAAGCAAGGTGTAAACACAATTTTGTAATTTTGTGGATTATATGTAATCCTATGGAAACTGTAATGCAATAGAAAATTTTGACAATCTTTCCTTTCTTGTTAAAGATTACATGAATGTTAATAGATTTGTAAATGAATAAATTGCATAGCATGGAAGACTAATTCATGATTAATCTGCAAACTTTAGGAAGAAGTAGATTGCAGTAAAGGTTTGAGTTGGAACCAGAATGGAGGATAGCCGAGATGAAGGAGTACCTTCAGGGCAATCTGAGTCTAAATTAGACCAAATCTTGACTTTGTGGAAAGAAACAAGGGTGAGAGTGGAAACTCTTAAACACAAAGTGGGAGGCCAGTCAGAAGACATGCGAGATGATTATGATGGGGGTGATGGCAAGGAATGACATAATGACACCACCCAATGCCAGCATGGAGAAAACAACTCCGCAGCTAGATAGGATGGGGATAAGAAGAGCCTTATGGCTATGGAACTGTCGCATGATATAAAAAAGGTCATGCCACATAAATTTGATGGATCCATAGGTGGAGATGCCGTGGAGGCATGGATTACGAAGATGGAGAAGTATTTTGAAAATAGAAATTATAATGATGTTACCAAAGCTATTTGGGGAGCATTTCAGCTATCGGGTGAAGCATCCACATGGTGGATGAACAAAAGGATGGAATTAGGCTTGAGGTATACAAGCCTTACTTGGGACAAGTTTGTAGAAATGTTTAGGCAAAGATGGTTGCCTCAATTGTTCTATGATCAGAAACTTATAGACTTTCAAAACCTGAAACAGGCCGATATGACTATAAATGAGTATAGGGAAAAATTCACCCGACTGTTAAAATATTTTCCACAGTATCAGCATGATGAGAAATTTCATGTCTAGAAGTTTATCATGGGGTTGAATGCCCAGATTGGGGGTGACGTTAATGTTCATGGTCCTACTACCATGGAATAGATCTATGAGAAGGTCATTAGGCAAGAACATAACCTGAAGGCTATGTCGGCCTATAGGGAAAAAAACAAAAAGAGATATAACTGGTCTCAATCTTCTCAACCCTCAAAGAAAAGGGGGAAGAAATAGGATTATACTGAGAAGAATGATAAAGGGGCAAAAAATAAACAAAATGAGTCTAGGGGAGAGAAAAAGGGGAATAACCACTCTAAGAAAAATGGGAATAATTTCTGGAAAACCTCAGCAGAGGCGAGGACCAGTTGGAGGATGTGTCACTTGTGGTGGAGATCACTACACCAATTAGTGTCCCAACAAATCATAGGGAGTGCAACCAGGAGGGAATCCTCTACCTTCCCAACAAGTGGCGTTCCAACAACGTATCCATGCAGTCTTGGACAACCGTCAAGCTGAGTATCAAATAACTCCACTAGAGACAACAAGTATTTTATTTGGAGTTTCAATTTCAGTTTTAATTGATACAGGTGCCATGGAATATTTTATTTCTTCCAAAATTGTAAATAAGATACCTAGAAAAGTAGGATTCATGGAAAATACTTGGTTTGCAGAGTATGGAAATTACACCAAGGTTCAAGTAGAGCAATGCATGTTTGAAGCTCAGGTTGAACCTCCAAACTTTACCACAGAAGTAAATCTATATGTAGCCCAACTTGGCTCGTATGATGTTATCCTAGGGATAAACTGGCTATGGAGACATCGAGTCAAAGTAGACTATTATGCCAAGACAATAGAATGTTTGGATGATCTGGGGAACCAAGTCCTCCAAGGGAAATTAAACTAAGGCAAATTTTTGCCTTACAAATGAAAAGGGCACAGAGAAAAGGATGCCAACTTTTTTCTGTCGAGATGGACACAATAGATGATACAAAGGAAACCTACTTCCAAGATGACTTGATGTTTTATTAATCCCAAAAACTTAATGAAGTTGGGATGAAGGAGTCCATAGGTCAGGAAAGATCAGACATGGACAAGCATCCCCTCCTCAAAGATTTTGAGGATGTATTTTTGAATGAACTACTAGGGTTACCCCCTAAGAGAGATTTTGATTTTTCCATTGATATCATACCTGGGTCAGAACCTATTTCTAAATTCCCCTACAAGATGACCACAATAGAACTAATGGAGTTAAAGGCTCAACTGTAAGAGCTACTGGATAAAGGGTTGATTAGACCCAGTGTGTTGCCATGGGGAGCACTTGTCATTTTTGTGAAAAAGAAAGATGACACTTTGTGGTTGTGCATAGATTACCGCATGCTAAAAAAAGAAACCATTAAGAATAGATACCATCTATGCCGCATTGTTGATCTTTTTGATCAGATGAGGGGTGCAGCAGTATTTTCCAAGATTGATCTTCGATCAGGATATCACCAATTAAGGTTGAAGGATGAAGGCATCCATAAGACAGCCTTTAGAACTAGATATGGACACTATGAATTCATTGTCCTACCTTTTGGGTTGACAAATGTGCTAGCAGCATTTATGAATCTTATGAACAGTGTGTTCAGAGACTGTCTAGACAAGTTTGTCTTATTATTTCTTGATGACATCTTGATCTATTTTAAGAATGAAGAGGAACATATGCAACATTTGAGAATTGTTCGTCAGAGATTAAGATAGCATAAACTATATGGCAAGCTCTCTAAGTGTACCTTCTTTCAGAAAGAAGTACAATATTTGGGTCATATAATTTCAGCTAAGGGAATAGCTATGGACCTAGCTAAGATTAAGGCTATTTCTGAATGGCCCGAACCAAGAAATGTTCATGAGGTCTAAAGTTTTATGGGCTTTACTAGTTATTATAAGAAGTTTGTGAAAAACGTCTCTAAAATTGCACATCCTATAACTTCCTTGCAAAGAAAGGGCAAGAAGTTTGAATGGTCAAAAAAGTGCCAGGAGGCCTTTGACATGCTGAAGGAAAAATTAACTTCAACCCTGATATTAAAAGTGCCTGACCCAGAAGGTTAATTTAAAGTTATTACCGATGCCTCAGGGGAAGGCTTAGGTGGTGTACTAGTCCAAGATGGAGATGCCATTGCATATGAATCACGCAAATTGAAAAACTATGAACAAAACTATGCCCCACATGATTTAGAACTGAAAGCAGTTATTCATGCACTCCAAATGTGGAGACATTATCTGCTTGGAAAATCCTTTGAGTGGAAAACAGATCACTAGGGACTTAAATATCTATTCGCTCAACCCCATCTTAATGCTTGTCAAAGAATATGGTTAGAATTTATCTCCGATTATGACTTTGAGATTAAATACATTTAGGGAAAAGAAAATCGAGTGGCAAATGCCTTGAGTAGGAGAAGGCACATCTCCAATATGATATCTATTCATTCTGATTTCAGAAATCATGTGTTTCAAAAATCTAAGGGAGATGAGTTTTACGAGCAGGTAAAACAGGCCCTTGAGAAAGATCCAAAGAATCCAAAATATGAAGGATTCAATATTGAACCAGATGGGTTATTAAGGTTCAAAGGAAGGATTTATGTACCTAACTTAGTAGAGTTAATGAATATGGTTTGGAAAGAGGTTCATTTTGCACCATATTTTGGGCATCTTGGAGTAACCAAGTTACTCGCTGATGTGAAACCTTTATATTTTTGGAAAAGTATGAAGAGGGATGCTATAAATTTTGTAGCTACTTGTATTGAATGCCAAAGGGTGAAGGCAGAATGCCAACACCCAGTGGGATTATTATACCCTCATGAAATTCCTGAATGGAAATGGTAGATTATAAGCATGGACTTTGTGCAAGGGCTTCCTATGTCAAGGAACAAGCACAATGCTATCTTGGTTGTGGTGGATAGACTCACCAAAGTAGCCCATTTTATACCTGGAAACTTGACGGATGGGGCACCCATCATTGTTCGAAAAATTGTTCAGGAGATTTTAAAACTTCATGGCATTTCCTGAAGTTTGAAATGGATGGACAAACTAAAAGGGTGAACCAAGTGTTGGACAATTTATTAAGGATGTATCACATGGATCAATAATACAAGTGGGAGGATTATCTTCCTCTAGTAGAATTTGCCTACAATAACTCTTATCATTCAGCTATTAAGATGGAACCGTTTAAGGCATTATATGGACGGAAGTGCCGAATTCCTATAAGCTGGGATAAGCTTGAATATAGGTATAGCCTTGGTCCTAAAATGCTATTTGAAATGGAAGAACAAGTCCATCTAATTAAAAAGAGGCTAGCAGAAGCCAATGATAGACAAAAGATTTATGTAGATGCTAAGCGTGTAGAAAGGCACTTCACTGTGGGAGATAAAGTTCTAAGCGTTAAACCTTAGAAAAGCTCCATCAAATTTAGAAATATGTCCAAACTGGCACCAAGATATGTGGGCCCATTTGAAGTTCTAGAAGAAGTCAACCCAGTGGCATACAAAATTGCTCTACCACAAGCACTTACCATGATGCATAATGTGTTTCATGTTTCATATTTGAAAAAGTTTAATTCTTCTGATAATCAAATTCCTATGCTTGATTAGAACCTTTTATAGGTGAAAGACCCAGGAGTGGTGGTGATCGAGCCCATCAAGGTGCTCAAAATGCATAAGCTATGCTTACGTAACAAGGAAATAACATAGTGTAAGGTCCAGTGGGACCAATATTTGGTGGGAAATGCCACGTGGGAAAAATATGATGACTTCTATGCTAGATTTCCTCATCTCTTCTGAGACATTTAAAATTATGCTTTTGAAAACCTTTTCATATTATGTTGGTTTTTTTTTTAAGACAATTAATCATCGGGGACGATGATTCTTATGGGGGGAGATATGTTACATCCCGAACTTACAATTAGACTTAATCATTAACTTGGCATGATAATCAGGAGGATTAGTCATATTTAATTGATTTGATATTGTGGAAATATCTGATTAAACTTTTGATTATGAAGTAGATATAGATGTTTAATAGTTTTGTATATTAATTAATTTATTTTACGAGATATGATAATGATGCACTAATCGTAAACTTGTGGTATTGAGTGTGATAGGAAAATGAACGTCCTTTGAAGAAGGAGAGTATCATCCTAGAGGAAGGGTTAGATGTTGTGAAAACATAAGTTGACTAGCCATCTAAGTAATCGACTTCTATGTCCTTCTCAATCCTTTCGTAAGTTATCATGTGTCATGTCTCTTTTCTTTTGCTTCCATGTTCTTGGTTAATCGTGGTGTTGTTGAAGTTAGCACGACAAGTCGTGATGACCAATTGATGTTCTTGGAACATCATCCCAAGTCATTCGACTAATGGGAATAGTTGATTTCAGGGGAGTATCACTCGACTGTGATAATCGACGTTATTAATGTGAATCTTTTTACGATTATAATCTCTTTGTGATAATCCTTAGTCAAGGATGAAACCTCTTAATAGGTTGTTACCTATAATATTGTTGTTACTACTTATCCCAATAATTGTATTCTATGGAATATTACTTTGTTGATATAGACAATCATGAGGATCAATGGGAGCTTCGAGCTCAACCATCCCATGTTTTGCAAGGTTTGAGCCACCTTTTTAGGAGACACTACCGAGTGGAAAGGTAGTTATCAGCCATAATTAGCATGCCATGGGATCAGTTACCTTGTGTTGGGTTTTCCATTTTGGAGTAGTCACTTTGGTGAGTTCGTGGTTGTTGGAGTTTGGAGGAAAAAGGTGGCGAAATTGATCAGGGAGAGTAGTGGTGGAAAGGAGCTATGAGCAGCTAGATGAGATATAGACTAGAACTACATTTTGTCTATTGCCTGGTATAGGTAAAATGGGAAACAAATGCCCCAATTACTTTTCGTATGATGAGTTTTAATCTCAGTAAGACTTTTGTCTAAGCTTGTGAAACATAATGTTTCTTGTTATTGTTAAAACTTGAGGCACGAGGCCTACAAGTCTATGCCATGCATATTGTTTATATCCTTCTGTTTTGAGGCTCAAGGCCAAATTGGTCAAGTTGTTCTTGTTTTAAAAACTTATATTTGTAGTGGTTCAGAGCCATATGGCCGAACCCTATCAAGACAACTTTGATTTATGAATATGCTCAAAGCCATAAAGGCTGAGCTTGCTAAACATAGTAAACTACTTTGAGACTATGCTCTAGGCCTTGAGCCAAGCATATAGCATAATAAACTTTCTTTGAGACCATGCTCCAGGCCGTTGAGCTGAGATATGAAACTCTGTAAACTATTCTTGAAATTCCAATCAACCAAGTCGTAATACTTTGTAATCGTGTTTATGTTTAATCCTGAGGCTTAAAGAGACAAATAATCCTTGCACTATGTTTAATTTGGATACTAGCTCAAGGACTTGAGGGTGAGCTCTATAAAGATAGACTCTTTCTATGTTTGATCCAAGCGTCTTTTAACCCAGCTGTATTGTATTGTATAATACATTTTTGATAACTGGAGCTCAATGCCATTATGGAAGAGCATGTATTCAATATATTTATTAAGCTCACATCATATGATGACAATGACAAAGTCTAAGATCTAATGAATGGAGCTATGAATGACTCCAGATGTTTTAGTCAATAATGAATACAGTCATTTGATTGTAATGACTGCCAAAAAGGCAATATTACTTACAATACAGTCATTCGACTGTAATGATACCTGAGAAGGCATTAATACTTAGTATGTAGTCGTTCGATTGAATAATAGTTGAGAAGGCATTTAATATTATTAACACAGTCCATTGACTGAGACGATTGCCAAGAAGGCAATTATGTTTCAGTGTGTCTATAACACCAAACTACCCAAGTCAGGCTTGTATGAGAAGTCGACTGTGATTTATAAATTGAATTGTTTAAACTATTATGAATGTTTATATGAACCTTCAAATATGAAGGGATGAGATCATTTATGATCATGGTCTCATCATGAGATAGTTAGAATAAGTTTATATAAGAATATAGACTAGTTCTATATGTGATTGATTTATGACTTATTGGTTAATGTTAAGAGATATAATTCTTTTTACTTAAATGTAAACTATTAGGTTTGGTGATTAACACCTTAAGTTCATTAGGATAATAAGAGCTATTAAACCTAAAGAAAATAATGTATTTTACTAAGGCATGGTATGCCTTGAGTATCATGAAATTGACTTCATCTTATGTGATGATTTGCTGTCAAAAATGTTAACCATGGGAGACCAAGGTAGTCATACTGGTTGAATTTACTATAAATTGAAATAGAATAAGGTGACAAGGAGTCACTAGTTCCATGTTAAAAAATTAACCTATATAGTTGTAACTAACTTGTGATGGGAGTCAAATGACCAACTATGGTTAGTGATTCGAATTGATCCCACTCATACTAGACCTAGAAGGCAAGGTCAATAAGAACTTACTGTAGGACATGACAACTTATAAGTTGAGTTAGGGTGGTGGACATATGACTATGTTCATTGTGCAACATATATGTATGAAAAACTTTGGCCAAAGTAATGCATTCATCTCTGCATGCATTGTCAGTCCATAGTGTTCTAGATGGCCTAGTGTCTCCAGTAGTGTCATACAAGTTAGAGTGGATCTATAGCATGTAACCATGAGACATTAGGAAGGACACAACACTAGATACTTAGATGGCTATCTAATTGGTTTCTAATGTCTAATCTTTCAGTGAAGGGTAGGGTCTCTTCTAGTTAGGAAGATGAGCATGGGACTGCAGGTCTATGGTTGGAGGAAAAGCACCAGGATGATGCTCTCCTTCCCACACATGAGACAAGCCGAGGCTTATGAAGATAGATGTCATTAGTTCCAGATACAGTGTTTGCATTTTATGACTAGTTGGTCTAGTGTAATGTAAAAATTTGATTAATATGCCTAGAGCATATATTGTATTTGATTAGTGATGGTTACTAAATATTGTAATGGTTTACCGAATTGTAAGCTTTGTTATATTTTGATTTGATTAACATGATTAATTGATGTAAAAGAATATGTTTCCTTGATTCAAATTTTGATTATCTCTATCAATTCTTAATCAATGACTTGTTTAAGTTATATAATTAAGTTAAATCTTGAGCATTATGGAAAGTGATGTTACAGAAGAAGTACCAGTGGAGGAGCTTTCTTTTTGGGAGACAGATTGGTCTCATGGATTAGTAAGAAGAAGGATTCAGTGTCCTTATCAACAATAGAAGATGAGTATATAGTTGTAGTAGCCTACTACACTCAAGTGTTGTGGATGAAGCAAATATTGAAGGATGACCACTGGCCCTTTGTCCTTGATGTCAAAGGGGAGAAATTTGCATATCAAGTTGCATGTTGCCGTCAATGCCAAAGGGGGAGATTGTTGCATATGTGTTGTCATTGATGTCAATAGTATGATGTTTAGTGATGGATAGGATTGATGTCAAAAGTGCTGAAGGTTGGAAGTGAAATTGATAATGTTAGCAGTGGTATGATGTGGTGATATGGTGTGCTGATCAGTGATGTTCAGAAAAGCAAAGGGATGAGTATATGGTGTGGTGATCAAAGAAGAAGACAAAGGAGCGATGATCAGATATGGATCAAAGAAGTTGTGAAGTAAAGGGTAAGCTAATGGATATCATGTACTATGTATAGTGATTGGATCAGTATCATCTGTACATACACAATTGTACCCTTGTTGCAAGTATGTGCCTAATCAGTGTTGTCATTGATGTCAACATATTTGTGTTGTCATTTGTGTCAACTATGCTCCTATGTTGTTGTTTGTTTATAATGAGTAAGATGCTTTGTATTTACTTATCTAAGCAATCTTGTTGTTGAGGCTATTGAGAAAATTAGCCTCTCCGGTAGAAATAGTGAGTTGTAGTGGAAACAATGTATTGCATATAGAAAAACAATCCAAAAGAATGCTCCACATTTTCTATATCATGAATATCTTTGTCTACAGATTGGAATATATTTAGAAGTCCATCTAAAGATGTTATGATCTGAGTTTGATTCTCTGGTATGAAGAATTGAGTGAGTTATGTTCACCAGAGTGAAAACAACTTTTTCTATATGTTTAGCATTGACGGGAGAAAGTGTTATTCTCCACATTCCTCTGCATTGAAGTATTTTGATCTGTAGTTATAGAGATAAGTCTGAGATAATGTTAAGTTCCTTCAACTGGTGCAGGAGCACCAAGGGCTCAATGCAGCCTATACATAGCATTTTTTGATTTGTCAATTTTGGGTTTGCAGCATGTGGTTTTATTTTAGGAGCTTTTTAGTTTTCTTAAAATGCATTGGTGGGAGAAGCCTTTACTTTTGATCGGCCTATCGGCCCAAGTGAAATACAGGTCAAAGAATGTATGTTTGAAGGTGTTCGGAATTGGTTCAACCGATATGCATTGGTCACTTTGTTGAAGGGTTGAACCTCGCCATTGAACCTCGCGTCAAGGTTCAATAGTTCAACAGGTTCATCAATATGGAATGGTGAAGTTGGAATCGGCATGACATGTTTAATGATCCAGCAATGGTGTTGTGGAGTTTTAGCAAGATCGACCTATTGGCCTAAGTAGTTTATGGGTTACACTGATGTTGCGATAGAAAGGAAAGCCAAATGGAGTAAATCTTGTGGATCGTCCTATCGGCCCAAGTAACTTTTATGTTGCAATGATACTCCGATGGAAGTTATCGGTCTATAGCACAGTATGGAAATTACATTGCCGACAAGGCAATAATCTCAAACTTCGATGGTTTGCAAAGTGGAAAGACCAAGGAATGAAGGTGAACTGTCACAGTCAGCAAGTTGGTATCGGGCTATCACCCAGACTATAGATTTAATTCCAATGATGGAACGACAACACATAAGGTGAACCGACAGTTGGAATCTGAACTGTCTGAAAACTGAATTGTCCTATAACGGACAATTAGATAGCTATAAGATGTAGGATTTTATTTGTGAAGGAGTTAAGGAGGATTATGTTTTGAATGCATTTTTGATGTCAAAACACTTTTTTGAATACAAATCAAAGCACAACAGTTTGACCTATTTGTATTTCTATTCTGTTTTGCAAGTTTCTATTCTGAATTAATTGGTAGTTTCCATTCCGCAATTTTGTTTCCTTCGGTAAACCATGGCTCTGCATTGAGGTTCTTCAAGCCCCATTTGTACAGTATGGAGGCCATCAAGTAGAGCCATGATTTGTGTTTGTTTTTCTATTTTGGAATGATTGAATGGTCGACCAGTGGAAATGCACACTTGTCCTAGGCGAGTTCTATGAGAAGTTCAGCTAGTTAGACAAGTAGGAGAATAGGACATTGTAGGGTGGAAAACAAGAGATTGCAGACAGTGAGTGCCAAGCAATCAAGACCCTGACCCAGAGAGGAGGGCTGACAACGGACTCTGAAAGGCAAGTATCCTTGATAGCATAAAATTTGGAAGTACTGGAGACAGATAGTGTGTCTCATACCAAGTAGGGTGGTCTGTATTGAAATTGCAGACTAGTTGAGTCTTCCATCTCTGCAAGATGTCTGTTAGCACATTGAATTGGTAGAGAGGCTAGTGTTGTCAAACAGTCTTGTACACCTACAGGATGCAGAGCAGGCAGCCTAGAGTTCTCACTATCATCAACTCCAATGGTTTGTGATTTGGTGGTCTGCAAGCTATCTATTCTTTATGATAGTGGCTGACAGTGTTGTTCTTGTGCTCTGATTTGAAGAATCTGATGGGTAATGTGTTTGGGTTTTGTGTGGATGTTTCTGATGATTATAATGTGCTTGTGGATGTCTCATGATCATGTTCCTACCTTTGGATTGGTCTGTGGAGAGAAATTTGGATCGTGGTTGAAGAATGCTCTTAGAAGACCTAATGTTCTCACTGGTCTTGGCTGACTTGGTTGAATTCATTATCTGTGGAGATGCATCAAAGATTGTAGAAACATGTTGTGGCATGGAGGATTATGTTTGAGTCCCAGCTAATGTGTGATGTGATCCTCATACATCCTTACATCTTTTCCTTAGCTTAATTTGTATTAGGTGCAGACCTATTTCATGTATGATTGTAATGCTGACCTTGGGGATTGTTCCAATGATTGATAAATGAAATGCTGACCTTGATGTACATTCCAAGGTTGATGAATTATATAAAAGCATGTAATGTAGTTGCAAAAAGAGTGAGTGTGTGAATATGAGGAGATAAGTGCAAAGGTGTGAAAGAGCAAAGCAGAGAAGTTTTATTGTGCTTCAAAGGAACTAAAACTAGGCATCCAAAGTAGATGCTACTTAATCAATTCACCATTTTGTTAGTGAGCCAACCCTTGGCAATGAGCCACCCTTTGGCAGTGAGCCATTCTTTGTAGTGAACAATCTGGGCAATGAGCCCCGTAGGTAGTGAGCCTTTGTTTTTCAGTATTGATATAACTTATATATTTCTGTGGGCTAACACCCACCGCGGTTTTTCCCTTTTAGGGTTTTCCACATAAAAATTTGGTGTCTCTTGTGTTGAGCTTCTCATTTTATGCTTTCATGCTTATATCAGAATATAAGTAATTGATGAGTTGATGTTCATAATTGGTTAAAATTTTTAGGATAACTGACTTCCCCCCTCTCATTTGTCCAGTGAAGTCCAACAATTGGTATCAGAGGAAGGTTCCTCAGAAGAAGGCCTAACAGCTTGAGGAAGATCTAGGATGTCTTATAAAAGGGAAGCTCCACAATTTGATGGGACAAATTATGCTCTTTGGAAGGTATGAATGAAAGCCATCTCCTCTGTCTTGGTTATAAAGTATGGCTAACTACACAGTCACAATTTGTCATGCCTGAAGATGGTTTGACAACTAAAAATGATATCAAAGAATATGAGTTGGATGTCAAAGCTAAAGATGCCCTGTTAAGTTCCTTAAGTGACACAGTGTTGACAAAAGTTGTGGATCTTGAATTTGCAAATGAGGTATGGGAGAAGCTAAAAATTTTATATGAAGGAGATGATTCTGTAAGAGAAGCCAAGCTACAAAGCCTAAAAGTGAAATATGAGGGTTTGAAGATGAGTGAAGATGAAAACATAACAACCTTTATGCAAAGAGTTGATGAACTTGTCACTGGAATAAAAGGTATAGGAGGAACTCTCACTGATAAGGAAGTTGTGATGAAAATTCTCATATCACTACCAAAGTGCTATAGTCACAAGGTAGCTGCAATTGAAGAAGTAATGACTGTAAAAGCTATTGACAGAGATCAATTACTTGGAAAGCTTACATCATTTGAGATGAGAGAGTTTGGTGATGCATTGCCAAAAGTTGAGACTGCCTTCAAAGCCATTACTTCAGAAAAGATCTCCAAACCTGAGAAATATAAGGTGGAACCTGATGATTTTGATGAATTTGATGCTAACTTTGTTGACAAATTGCAAAGAGGTTTTGGTAATTTTAAAGGCAAATTACCTTTCAAATGTTTTTCTTGTGGTAAAGTAGGTCATTATGCTTCCAAATGTCCTAAAAGAATTGAAAGAAATAGAAAAAGATTTGAGAACAGACCTAGAGCTCCAAAGAAATGCTATTATGTTAGAGATTTTGATGATGAAGGTGTGATTGATGATGAATCTGATGATGCTAGTACTAGTACAAATGAATGTTTGTTTATTGCCATCAAATAAGAACCTATGTCTACTAATCCTGCTAGCTATGTGAAGGAAGAGAAACTAGTGGAAGAAAGTGCTTTGGTAGTTCAAGTTGAGAAAGATAAGGATGAATGGATTATTGATAGTGGATGCTCACATCATATGACCGGTGACAAAAGTAAGTTTGTGAGTTTGGAAAAGTATGATAGATGACTGGTTAGGTTTGGAGACAATGTGGCTAGTAAGATTGATGGAAAAGGATCTATCTCATTTGATGGTAAGCATAATACTGATAATGTCCTGTATGTGAAGGTTTGAAGCATAATCTTTTGAGTGTTGGTCAGATGTGTGACAAAGGTTATGATTTGAGATTTAAAGATAATGGGTGCAAGATCATGGAAAGCTTCAGAACTGTGATTGCTATCGGTAAGAAGACCAGATGTAACATTTATCAATTAAGAGGAACTAGTGATTACTGTTTATTAGCCCAGGTAGATGAGAGTTGGCTATGGTACAGAAGGATGTGTCATATAAACTTTGACAATTTGGTAAAGATAAGTTCATGTCACACTATGAGAGATCTACCAAATCTTGTGAAACCCATCAATACCATCTGAAAAGAATGTCAGTTTGGGAAGTAGACTAGGACAAGTTTCAAGAGAAAAGAACAATTTTCTTCTGGTCTGCTAGATCTAGTGCATATAGATCTATGTGATCCTACAAGAGTAAGAAGTTTGCAAGGTGACATGTACTTCATGTTGCTTATTGATGTTTATTCTAGAATGACTTGGGTTACTTTCTTAAGAGACAAATCTAAAGCCCTAGAAAAGTTCAAATCCTTCAAGGCAATGGTTGAGAATGAGTTAGAACAGAAAATCAAGTGTTTGAGGTCTGACAGAGGAGGTGAGTTCACTTCAAATAAGTTTAACATTTTCTATGAAAAGCAAGGGATTAAGAGGCAATTGTCTGCACCTAGAACTCCCCAGCAGAATGGAGTTGTGGAAAGAAAGAACAAGATAATTCAAGAGGCTGCTAGGACAATGATGAAGGAAGGAGGTCTACCAGAAGTCTTTTGGAAAGAAGCTATACACACTACTGTCTACATTCAGAATAGGGTTCAAGTGAAAGGTAATGGTACTAAAACTCCCTATGAACTATGGTATGGAAGAATTCCTATAGTAAGATATTTCAAAGTCTTTGGAAGCAAATGCTATATCAAAAGAGATGATCTAGGGAAATTTGATGTAAGATGTGATGAAGGAATCTTCCTTGGGTACACTACCAAGAGTAAGGCTTACCAGTGTTACAATAAAAGACTGAAAAAAAATTGTTGAAAGTGCAAATGTGAAGGTGAATTAAGATAGAGGAATAACATCAGATCAGAATGGCTATGAATTAAATGAACCTACTGCTACAACTCATGAAGATAAAGTTGAACACGAAGATAGTCAAGATGAAGAAGAAAAGGCTCCGAAAAGTGTTGCTAAAACCCTCAGGTATGTAAGAATCAATCACTCTGAAGATCAAATTATTGGAGATAAAAGCAAAGGTATACTAACAAGAAGAAAAGCTACTGAAGAACAAGTAAACTATTGTTTTCTCTCCACAGTTGAACCAAAAATTATGAATGAAGCCTAAAATGATAAAAATTAGGTAAAGGCAATGGAGGAAGCACTACTGCAGATAGAGAAGAATGAAACTTGGGAACTAGTTCCTAGACCTGCTGACAAAAATGTTTTTAGAACCAAATGGGTCTTCAAGAACAAGCTGAATGAAAATAGAGAAGTTGTAAGGAATAAAGCAAGACTTGTGTGCAAAGGATATTCTCAAACTGAAGGGATAGATTTTGAAGAAACTTCTACCCCAGTAGCTCAAACTGAAGCAATTAGAATGTTTCTAGCATTTGCAGCTCACAAAAAATTTAAGGTGTATCAGATGGATGTGAAGTCTGCATTCCTAAATGGTGAGTTAGAAGAGGAAGTATACATTAAGCAATCGAAGGGATTCCAACTATCAAATCAAGGTGATATGGTATGCAAGTTGAAGAAAGCATTGTATGGACTCAAACAAGCTCCTAGAGCATGGTATGCAAGGTTAGATAGGTATTTGTTGCAATTGGATTTAGTAAAGGTACTACAGATAGCAATCTACATTTCAAAATCAATGATAATCAGATCTTGATTGTTGAAGTCTTTGTTGATGACATTATCTTTGGAGGAAATGAATGTATGTGCATAAAATTTGTCGGTGAGATGAAAAGTGAATTTTAAATGTTCATGTTTGGTGAAATGAATTTCTTTTTGGGTTTGTAAATTAATCAATCAAATAAAGGAATCTTTATATCATAGTCTAAGTATTTGAGAGAAATGTTGAAGAAGTTTGGGATGGAGGACTCTAAACCGGTATGTACTCCTATGGTGATTGGATGTAAGTTGAGAAAAACTAATGATTCACCCAAGACTGACTAGAAAAGGTACAGATCCATGATTGGAGGATTGCTTTATCTAGCTCAAACCATACCTAATATTATGCATGGAGTTTGTCTTGGTGCAAGATTTCAAGTTGATCTAAGAGAATCACATGTGATGGTAGTTAAGATAATCTTAAGGTATTTAAAAAGCACACCAGATCATGGACTATGGTATCCAAAAGATAATGATTTCACTCTCAGTTCTTATACAGATGCTGATTGGGTAGGAGATATTGATGACATAAAAAGTACAAGTGGAGGTGCTTTCTTTTTGGGAAATAGATTGGTTGCATGGCTAAGCAAGAAGCAAGATTCAATCTCTTTATTAACAGAAAAAGTAGAGTATATTATAGTAGCATGTTGTTGCACTCAAGTATTATGGATGAAGCAAACATTGAAGGGCATAAGAGTTGTGTATGAAAATCCAATTGCAATCTGCTATGATAATACAAGTGTTGTAAACATCTCAAAGAATCCAGTGATGCACTCAAGAACAAAGCATATATCTATAAGGTATCAATTTTTGAGAGAAAAGGTGAATGAAAATGAACTAAAGATGGTGTATGTATCCACAAAGGATCAGATTGCAGACATTTTTACTAAGCCTCTGCCCAAAGATACTTTTGAGTATCTTAGAAAAAAGACAGGGTTCATTACCCCTCCTACCTTAAATCAAGATGCATGAGAATGCATCAATCCAGTCATTTCTAAAGTCTCACTTTTTTATTTGGATTGATGTTTTGAGGGCTACCTCTTAGGGAGAGTAGTTAGATGTGTTGATAACAATTCAGTTGAGTTGTAGAGTGTAAGTATGTGCCCTTTGCCATTGATGTCAAAGGCAGAGATAAATCATGTGAAAAACTTAGAAGTAGAAAAATAGTGCAGATGTGTAAAGAGAAAGGGGGAGAATCATGTCATGATGGTCTTTACAGTTTTTCACATCATATGTTGCCATCAACGACAAAGAGGAGATTGTTGCAAATATGTGCCTAGTTAGTGTTGTCATTGATGTCAACATATGTGTGTTGTCATTGGTATCAACTATGCTCCTATCTTGTTGTCTATTTGTAATGACTAAGATGCTTTATATTTACTTATCTAAGAAATCTTCATGTTGAGGATATTGAGAAAATTAGCCTTTTCGGTAGAAATAGTGAGTTGTAGTGGAAATAGTGTATTACATATAGAAAAACAATCCAAAAGAATGCTCCACATTTTCTATATCATGAATATCTTTCTCTATGGATTGGAAGTTATTTAGAAGTCCATTTGAAGATGCTATGTTTCGAGTTTGAGCCTCCGATATGAAGAATTGAGTGAGTTATGTTCACTAGAGTGAAAACAGTTTTTTCTGTATGTTTGGCAATGACAGGGAGAAAGTGTTATGCTCCACATTCCTCTGCATTGAAGTATTTTGATCTACGTTTCTAGAGATAAGTATGAGATAATGTTAAGTGCCTTCAAGACCAATGGTTCATGATTTGGTGGTCTGCAAGCTATCTATTCTTTATGACAGTGGCCGATAGTGTTGTTCTTGTGCTCTGGTTTGAAGAATCTAATTGGTAAAGTGTTTGGGTTTTGTGTGGATGTTTCTTACTATTATAATGTGCTTGTGGATATATCTTGATCATGTTTCTACCTTTGGATTGGTTTGTGGAGAGAAATTTGGATCGTGGTTGAAGAATGCTCTTAGAAGACCTAATGTTCTCACTCGTCTTGGCCAACCTGGTTGAATTCATTATTTGCGGAGATGCATCGAAGATTTTAGAAACATGTTGTGGCATGGAGGATTGTGTTTGATTCCTAGCTAAGGCATGGTGTGATCCACATACATCCTTACATATTTTCTTTAACTTAAGTTGTATTAGGTCTAGACCTATTTTATGTATGATTGTAATGCCGACCTTGGAGATTGTTCCAATGGCTGATAAATGTAATGCCAACCTTGATGTGCATTCCAAGGTTGATGAATTGTATAAAAGCATGCAATGTATTTGCAAAAAGAGTGTGAGTGTGTGAATATGAGGAGATAAGTGTGAAGGTGTGAAAGAGCAGAGCAAAGAAGTTTTATTGTGCTTCAAAGGAACTGAACCTAGGCATGGAGTAGATGCTACTTAATTAGTTCATTTTGGCAGTGAGCCACCCTTTGGCAGTGAGTCATTCTTTGTAGTGAGCAATCTAGGTAGTGAGCCCCATAGATAGTGAGCCTCTATTTTTTGGTATCGATATAACCTATATATTTATGTGGGCTAACACCCATAGTGGTTTTTCGCTTTTGGGGTTTTCCATGTAAAAATCTGGTGTCTCCTATGTTGATTATGTTATTGTGTTGAGCTTCTCATTTTATGCTTTCATGGTTATATCAAAATATAAATAATTGATAAGTTGATGTTCATAATTGGTTAAAAGTTTTAGGACAACTTATTCACCCCCCCCTCAGTTGTCCGATGAAGTCCAACTACCCTATCTTTTGAAGTTCATAAACAAAGTTTGTGCTAACTTGAAGATTCTTGTTTCGATGAAAAGAGGTGTTATTGTTGTTGTAAAATGTTGTGAATGAAGTCTTTGATGTGGTGAACATGGTATTCATTTTTTCTAATGAAAAGCATTGCTTCAATTTTGAAAGAAAGTTTTAGGAAGTCCAACGCATTGAAAGTTACACTAAAGAAGCTCGAGATAATGCTTTTCATTCCTCCACATTTGAAGGTATGGGGTTGCAGTTTGGAAGTTATTCAAACAAAAGTTTGAAGGTTGTATGTTCCTAATTTCAAAGGTTGGAAGTTATCATAGAAGATTCTAGGGCTCAGAAAGTGATGACAGTGTTCTTGTGTTGGTGCAGTCAGAAAGATCAGAGAAATGCTTCGCATTTTTCCACAGTTGAATTTGTGATCCTGTAGTCTAAAGGATGATCAAATATAGATGAGAAGAATGTTATATCCAAGTTTCAGATGATAAGGTGTACCATAGAGGTTCTTTGAAGTCAGTAGAACAAAGACATATAATGTTGCTGATTAGGGTTGTCTGGAGGAGAATGTAGAAGCCACCACATTTCACCACATTTCAACTTTTGGATTTGATGTTTGGAGGATGTGTTCAGATGGTTTGTATGTTTGTTTATTTCAAGTTTCAGGTGTTGTAGTGCACCGCAAGTTGGTTTTTCAATGCTTAATCTCAAGACTGGTTGTTCAGTGTTTGTAAGTGATGCCAAGTTTAGTATCTGCTTGTTTGCGCTAGAAACAAAACATATATTTCATAGGAAGGATTGATTGAGAAGGTTTGTGCAAGTCTTATGTTGCTTATGAAGTGATCCAGATGATGCTAATTGGTGTCTCCACTACCGTTGTAGGTTTGGAGCAAATTTGTGGAAGAATAAGTGCTACTAGGTTGACTTGAAGTGATTTGATCATTGCGCCTTATGTTTGGAAGTGTGTGCCAACATAGAAGAATTTGTTAATGAAGAATAGGTACTAGCTATCACTTGGCTTTAACCACATTGGATTTCTACATCATTTGGAAGCTAACATGGTGTGGTTGTTGCACGTTTCATGTTTACATGTTTCATCTTAGCTGACATAGGAGAAAGATTTTGTAATTTGCGGAAGGTATAAATAAAAGATCTTATTTGGTGTGAAGAGTAAGAGTCAGTGAGAGGGTGGTAGGTTATGTGAGTGAGTGAGTGTGTATGTGAAGATGTTTTGAAGGTAGCATTGTCTATTGTGTAGACAAAGTGAAGATTTAAGTTAGAGTGAAGTGTGTGGATGTTGTGGAGGTGTCTAATCAGTTAGATCTATTGAGTGTGATGTTCACAGGTTGTAGCCTCATTCTATAAGTGTTGTAGTATTGCATTTCGGGGATTTGTAGCTTCCTTTGGGTGGTAGCCCATAAATAATATTGTAATCTTGTTTTTATTTGTGAGGTTGGATTTGGATAGTAGATCCAAGCAACTTTCTCACCATATATTTTCCCTTCTAGGATTTTCCACGTAAATTTGGTGTTATGGTTGTGTGCTCGTGTGTTGTGCTTTGATTTGCATAATTTAATTTATCACTTGTTTAAGATAGTAAAAGGTTTTGATTGATACAGCTGAATTGGATTAAGTTTTGGCATATACTGATGCACCCCCCTCTCAGTGTATTAGTGTGTTCTAATAATTCAATCTTAAAACCATGTGCAACTACAAGCATAATCTAGACTCTATTATCAACAAGTGCAAACCTATTAGTAACCAAAACTATTTGTGCATGAAAAATGATTTAATAATTCATGACCAAGAAAGTTAAATCCACATGACATATTGAAAAGAGAAACTCAAATACACTGAGTAATTTTATGATTCCTATGTGGACCAACTAATCTACATATCATAAAGTTACCAAGTATAACTTTAAAGATGCACATAGTATGCCATCTGATGAGTGTCAAATTGCACTCATAAAATACACTCTTTTTACCTCTCTTTTCCTCTATTCAGTTCATCTTCCTTGTGTCTGCACTCAAATTATTTAAGCAAGATTGTTCTAATTAGTGATTAATTAAGATAGATTACTTGAGATTAGAATTTCTGATTAAGTGGCTAATATGCGTGGGATTAATGGAAAAATGCAGAATTTCTCTTTCTTTTTGAATCAGCAGGTGTACATATCAGAAACAACAGTTTTGTGTGTCTCCGGAGATCGCCTTCAATGATCTCCGGAAACCATAACAAAGAACAGTGACACCTAGGTTTTGAAGAATTGGGGAATATCTCTGGAGCTCTACGAGTGTCTGGAATATCTCCGGAGCTCTACGATATCTCTGGAGTTGCAGACAGGAATAGCTATCCTCAGAACCTCCTGAGAACAGGGCATGTTCCAGTCAGAGCCGCTAATCAGACACTTTAGCAGCAATCCTAACACCCCCTTACTTCACTCAAATCATCACCTGAGTGATGAAGGGTCAACTATCAGTTAAACTGCTGAAGTTTTATCTTTCCAAAGATTTTGCATAAGTTACGAATTGAACTAAATCCAATATTCTTATTTTCAGGGCTTTGATGCCCAAATGTATTAAGATCTAAACTTAGACCTCTGAGTGGACTTCTGTTCCACTCAAGTCTACCCCTTTGCATGATGATCTTTCATAAGTTAGACAATTAAGTACAAATAAGAGATGGTGTCATCTCCTAGAAAGACTGATAGATAAGTTCAGTGATATATCATCACTCTTTTTATATATACTTTCAGAAATAGTAATGAAACAAGATGAAAAGATGATAAGATTATTCTAATTTTCAGAGATTTCAGTTCTGTTATAGCCATACATTTCTCATGAACATAAAAATGAATGAATTGGAATGAATTTGGTTAGATCATCTTTAGTGCTGATTTCCTGCAATAGCCTTCAGCCTCAAAGGTGCGGAGCAAGGGCCCACTCTCACCAATTAGGCAGGAGGCTAGTATCTCTATTTTACTGTTTCAAGTTTCTTTTATAAAAGTATTTCCTGTTTTAGTAGATAGATGCAGGTTATCATTCTTTGCTTTGAGTACATTTCCTGTTTTATTCTATTTTACAGCATTCATTACATTTATTCAACAAGCAGGTAGATTAGTCATTCTTTTAAGCTTTAGGATTAGCTATAAACTGGTCACTTAGAATCCCTAGTTGCAGACAGCCATGGACACAGCCCTGGTTCTTTGACATCTGAAAATAGATTAAATGATGAGGTACAGCGACAACCCGTCATTTTTGGCACCGTTGCCGGGGATTTAGTTTGTGTTAATTAGGGACACTGAGTTAAAAATAGTTTTTAGAATAGATCTGTATGGTTAGAGCTAGAGATCTTAAAGGAAGATATATTAAGTAGACACCCCAACAACACACCATAGGGGAAAGCAGTGAGGTGGTACAAAATCCTGTTGAAGAAGGAAACCTAGATTTTAATTTGGAACCTGCACTTCAAAACAACAATCCCTTAGATCCTACAGATATTCCACTTGCCAATTATATCCAGGAATTACAACAAAAAGTTGAGGCAGATCCTTTGGTAGAACCTAATTTCCTAGAACCTCAGGAAGAAGAACTAGTATTAAACATGGAGAATGACAATCATGAGGAAGAGGAAAATCAGGCCCCAAGAACCTTCTCATATCCTATTGTTCTGGCTACTGGAGACAATGCTCCCATGAAAAATATCTCACCAGCACATCTGCCAAATTTTAGAGGACTTTCCTTTGAGGATCCAGATCAGTTCTTGTTTGAATTCAAAGTAGTCTGCCAAACTTATGATTATGGATCAGATAACCAGAAACTCAAACTGTTCCCTTCCACCCTGAAAGATTCTGCGATGAGATGGTTTATGGGTTTACCCCAGGGTTCTATCCGTTCTTGGGATCAAATGGAAACAGAGTTTTTGGAAAAATACCAAGATTATTGTAGATCCAGTAATAAAAATGAAGAACTGTTTAAAATTAGGTAGGGGGAGGAAGAATCCTTAGAAGACTATGTGGATAGGTTTAATTTTGCCTTGAGAAGGTATGGCAATCCGGTAAACCACTCCTTGGCCAGAACCCTATTTATAAAAGGATTGGATAAAGAATCAAAACAGGCACTGGACCTAATGGGAAAAGGGAATATTAACAAAATGGAAATACCTGACATAGAGGAACTCTGCAGGAATTATTCCAGAACTCAAGATGGAGTAAGGTCATCCAAAACTTTTAAGGGGAAGAATGAGATAGGACAGTTGATGGAGGAAATTGCAAATCTAAAAACAGATATTCTGGTCCAACTAAATACCACATTGGATGGGATCCAAGCAAAAACCAGGACAACTGATCAAAACAGAGCAACTGAACCGCTTTCCATTTATTGTCCTAGGTGTAGAAACAAACACCTGTTGAGAGAATGTCCCTTGGACAAGTTAGAGATTTGTCAAATCTGTGATAGGGAGCATCCTACCAGTCAGTGTAGTCAGCTTCCAGCCTTGAAAAGATTGAGTAAAAAGAATGCTGTGATAGAGGAGGAGTTGAACTATGTGGGACAAAAACAACCTAGAAATTTCCCTTATAATCAGTACCCAAGCCAGTCTTCTTATAGGGGTCCTACTAATTGGGGAAATAATTAGTGGAACCCAGCTTGGTATGGCCCTCAAAATAATCCTCCTTGGGGACAGCAGGATTGGCAAAACCAAAACTGGCAAAATCAGCCTTGGGGAAATCAACAATGGCCACCACAGTTTGGGTCACAAGGCATGCAACCACAGTGGGGTCCTCAACAGGGATATCATCAACAATACCAAGGACAACCTAGACGTTTCCAACCTCAACAGCAGGCTTTACTAACTGGATCCTCCAACACACAGGGTCAAACTCAGAATGAACCAGTTAGTCAACCACCTTTACTAGCTCAACTTATACCAAACCCATGGAATAAACAGGGAGCAGCTGTCTATATGACAGAGCAAGAAAATCTGGCTGGAATTAATGCTATATATTCAAATAATCTCCAGCTGCGTTCTGGGAAAGCATTCCCAAGACCTTCTCCTCCAACTATAGTTGAAATAACTAATGATGAGGAACCTAAAAATCCATCCAATCAACCCCCAGAGGAGATTACTAATGAAAAGGTGCTAGAAAAATCAACCATAGACAACTCCGGAGTTACTCCTAAAAAGCTAGCTCTGAAGAACAGTCTAGAACATAATTCTGATAAGAGCTCCGGAGATGCTCCGGAGATGGAAAAACTAGCACCCTACCTAGAACGACTTAAACAAAATACTCCCCAGAGAAAGGTTTTACAAAAACAAATCCAACCCAATCAGGAATCAGAACTTTTACAAGAACTCAAGCAGCTAAACATTGAAATTTCTCTCCTCCAGGCCATTAGAGATGTACCAAAACTAAACCAATTCATCAAACAGTATTGCATCAAAATACAAGGCAGAAAGAAAAGTTTTCCCTCCACAATATAGGTGGAAGGAAAGGTAATGGATCTATTGATGGGAGAAATTCTCCTCCCAAAATATGGAGACCCCAGGAACCCTGTCATAACTGTTTTCATCTCAAGGGTAGAAATTTCAAATGTTCTGATTGACTTAGGGGCAGCAATTAATGTGATGACAGTTCATACAATGGACAAGTTAGCTCTGTCAGGTATTCAATCCATGACTACAATTCTTCAACTTGCTGATCAGTCAGTAGCTATTCCAAAGGGAGTGATCACTGATGTACCGGTTGTAATAGATTCATGGGAATTTCCAGTGGATTTCTTAATACTGGAACCTAGAAACCAAAGGAATGCTTATCCGCTGATTTTAGGAAGGCCATGGCTGGCTACTGTAGCAGCATTTATTGATTTTCGAACTGGAGATATGGTCATTTCTAATGGGATAGATTTAAAGAAAATATCTCTGTATCCTCCAGCTAAACCATCGGTGCATTACATAGGAAGAGTATGGGTGGATGAACCAGATAACATGAACAACAGTGCCTCATTAGCTATGGTAACCATTAGGGAACATCTGGGAGAATTAGGAGAAGAAGTATACTATGATACAATGGAAGACTTCACTCACATCCTAATCAACAAAGATGTGATGAAACTCGCCCAAGACCCTCAGACAAAACTTCTCATTTCTTCTCATTGTACCCTTGCCAACATTATTCCTTGTAGGGAAACCTTTTACAGGGACTTAGCCACTTTCCACATGTTACTCCCACATTCTTGTCCTCTCAATGCCATGACACCAATGTATGGACCCACCACATCTATGGATCAAATTACAAAATAGGTCATGATTCTGCCAGGGAAGACACTTAATATAAATACTCAGTTAACAGCAAGTCAGGAAGAAAAGCTTATTCAGCTTTTGGTTTCCCACTCAGCATCTTTTGCCTGGGAATACCAAGATATGAAAGGCATACCTCCTGAAATCTGTACCCATCATATCTACACTGAGGATACTAAACCTATCAGACAACCACAAAGAAGATTGAATCCTGCCTTAAAGGACATTATCAAAACTGAAATAGAAAAATTACTCCAGGCAGGGTTCATATATCCAATCTCAGACAGTCAATGGGTCTCACCCCTTGTCATTGTGCCTAAAAAGAATGGGAAATGGAGGGTGTATATTGATTATAGAGAACTCAACAAGGCCACAAAAAAGGACTACTTTCCCTTACCATTTATTGACCAAGTTCCGGACAACCTTGCTGGGAGAAAGTATTTTTCTTTTTTAGATGGATTCAGTGGGTATAATCAAATTCAAATAGCACCTGAGGACTAAGACAAAACAACCTTCACATGCTCTTGGGGAACCTTTGCTGACAAAGTTCTTCCTTTTGGGTTGTGCAATGCCCCAGCTACATTTCAGAGATTGGTTCTAGCTATTTTTGCTGAACTGGCTAATGAATGCATGGAAGTCTACATGGATGACTTTACTGTGTATGGGAATAACTTCGAGGAAGCTCTCACAAACCTTGGAAAAGTACTAAAATGTTGTAATAAAAATCGACTGTCCCTTAGCCATGAGAAATATTTTATGATGGTGGAGGAAGGAATTGTTTTGGGACACCATATTTTAGAAAAAGGGATTAGAGTGGATCAGAACAAGATAGAAGTAATCACATAGTTGCCTTCACCCAAAAATCAGACTGATGTCAGAAGTTTTCTAGGTCATGCAGGCTACTATAGGAGGTTCATAGAAAACTTTAGCAGAATAGCTGCCCCCCTGTTTACCCTGCTTAACAAGGAAATATAATTTCTCTGGACAGCAGACTGTCAATCAACATTTGAAACTTTAAAAGAGAAGCTTACTATGACACCAGTTTTAAGGGGACCTAATTGGACTTTACCATTCCACATACAAACTGATGCTTCAAATGAATCCATTGGGGCTGTTTTAGGACAGAAAGAGGAAGGAGAAAGTATGCATGCCATTTATTACATCAGCGAGAACCTTACCTCTGCAGAAAGAAATTATACAACAACTGAGAAGGAATTCTTGGTAGTTATCTATGCTATAAACAAATTCAGACATTATATTACCGGATATAAAATATTTGTGTACACTAATCATGCAGCCATCAAGTACCTAATGAATAAACCAGTAGTAGGTGCAAGGATCATCAGGTGGTTATTGCTCTTACAAGAATTTGATATTACCATAGTTGATAATCCAGGAAAGTTTAATTTGGTTGCTGATTTTCTGTCAAGATTGCATACAGGAGGAGAAGATCAACCAGTGGAGGACAAATTTCCAGATGAACATCTTTTTGCCATGTCCACTACTGCACCTTGGTTTGCTGACATAGCTAATCTGTTAGCTACAGGCTTGTATCCATCCCATTTTACTTCAAAACAAAGAAAACATTTGCTTAAAGAAAGCTTATCCTACAAATGGTTGAATGGTTTACTATTTAAATGTGGTCCTGATTTCATTCTACGCAGGTGCTTGAAGGCTGATGAGACTTTTGATGTGCTGAGAGCATGTCATGATGAGCCATCTGGTGGCCACTACTCTTTTCATAGGACAGTCCACAAGATCCTTGAATCTGGTTACTACTGGCCTTCTCTTCATAAAGACACAAAAAAGTATGTGCAGCACTGTGACCAGTGCCAAAGGATGGGGCAGCCCACCTTTACCCAGGAAATGCTGCTACATCCTCAAGTCATGATGGAACCCTTTGAGCAATGGGGTCTAGACTTTGTAGGACCAATATCACCACCATCATCAGGCAAGGAGTATATTCTAGTATGCACAGACTATGTTACTAAGTGGGCTGAGGTTCAAACATTACAGTTTGCAAGAGAAGAAAAAGTTGCTGATTTCCTTTACAATAGAATTTTCTTGAGGTTTGGCGCCCCAAAATCAATAGTTTTAGACAGAGGACCTCAATTTACTTCACAGGCAATCAAGGCATTCATAGATTTGTACCAAGTCAAGCACAGAAAAGCTTCACCTTACCATCCTCAAGTAAATGGGCAGGTAGAAGTAACCAACAGAGAACTTGAGAATATCCTAACAAGGACAGTGGCAATGAACAGGAAGGATTGGGCTAATAGACTACCTGAAGCAGTTTGGGCTTACAACGCAACTTGGAAGTCCACAATAAAGTTTTCACCATATGAACTGGTTTATGGGAAAAAGCCTATACTATCTATAAAATTTGAACTCCAGACACTTAAAACTGTATTGGATGTTGGTCTAACGCTGTCTACAATTTAGCAAAACAGAATTCTTCAGCTCAATGAGTTGGATGAGATTCAGACAGAAGCCATTCAGCAAACAGAACTAGTTCAGTACCAAAGGAAACAATGGCATGACCAACATATCAAGAGGAGGACATTTCAACAAGGAGATTGGGTTCTTCTCTATGATTCTAAGTTCAAAGAATTCAAAGGGAAATTACAGACTCACTGGCTGGGTCCTTATCAAATAAAAGAAGTGTTTGAAAATGGAACTGTATTATTGCAACCAATTGATGGGAGCACAAACACATTTCTAGTAAATGGTCACCGGATCAAGCTCTACAAAAGACTGTCTACTAAAGAAGAGTTTCTTGATAATCTGAGTTTTGATACAGGGGATACCACCTCTGTCACGATGTTGGAATAATAAAAAAATAAATTAAAAAAAAAAGAGAAGGTTGAAAACCAGTAATGGCTGCCTTCTGAAAAAAAAAATAAAAGAAAGTTGAAAACCAGCAATGGCTGCCTTCTAAAAAAAAAATTAGAGAAAGATGGAAAACCAGCAAATGGCTGTCTTCTCGACCAAGGGAGTTGAAAACCAGTAAAATGGCGGTTCCCTTATCCAGGACAGTTGTAATAATTGAGCTCCGGATATGATCAGTTGCCAAAAATTGGCCCAATGCATCTCCGACGCTTTCCAATGCATCTTCGGTGCTTCCAATGCATCTCCGGCGCTTTCCCATGCATCTTCGGTGCTTCAAATTAGGAGCACCTCTGGCACTCTATTAATAATGCCGGCAGTGTCCATAATAAAGGCGGGACCTACCTCGCCAGGTGGTAAAGTAGACAACTCACATGCTAAGGTCATCAAGACTCATCTTCTACTTTATCGCACAGCATAAATAAATTAAGATACTAATAATTACAGGAGTGACCCCAAGCCAGCGCTGACATCACTATGGGCGTGGATCTTAGTGCCACTCAATGCAATGATTGCAGGTCGCGTGCAAGTAGGAAGCGGATGTCATTTCAGCCACCGTTTAAATGCCATGATGCGTGCAGTTTCTAAAACGACGCAACATTTCTCCCGCGTACGTTGCCTCATCATTAAAACTGATCTAGGTAAATCTATTTTTCATTAATCATTAATTAGTAACTATCCTATCTTTCTATTTTGAGTGCTGCTGTGATGACATGTCCCTTCGCCGTCATTTCCTTTTTCACATCCAAGCATGCCGCCATCTGTGCCTTAATGCCACCTTACCTCCGGAGCGCCCTGTCAGTCCATTACAATTATGACTGCTTTGATCCCTTAACCCATCTGCATAAACCCAGCTTGAAAACAATAGCATCCCTCATTCAAACCTCTGGAATAGACTGAAGCATAAGATAAATAACTCTCCAGAGCCTACAGAGTAATTTGAACAGCACTCCAGAGCCCATAGAGATCAGAGGGACAGATAGACTGCAGATCGCAAAAGAAAAGAATGAAACATAGAAACTGCCATCAATTCAAGTATGGGGGTCAAGAAAAAGTCTGAGCCAGAAAGTACTGCGGGTCTTCTAAAGGATGCAGCTGCAGCAAATATTTTAAGGACTACTGGATGGCTTGATTTCCTAGACAAGTTTGAGGGGTTTCAGGAGGACATTGTGGATGAATTCCTTAGGAATTTAAGAGACAACTAGACCACTATAAGAGGGAACCAAATTAGTCTCTCCTCCACAATTATCAGCCACATCTCTAGACTCCCCGAACAAGGTGAGAGGTTCCACCACCTGAAAACCTTGTATACAGAGTTAATTAAAAAAAATTCTGTTCGTGGTGAGCCTGCCATTCAATTGCATATGAATAAAAATGAGGTCAAAGGAATTTTAAGATCCACTCTCCCAAACCCTTGGGCAACTGTTACCACTTGGTTAATGAAATATTTTACCTGTGATGGTCAATTCTCCATAGTCTTAGGGCCCATAATGAAAATGCTCATTTTTCTCAGACATGGAAATAGGCACCCTGAATATAACATAAATATCCCAAATTTCCTCTATTCTGCCATCAGGGCAACTGCAAAAAAATACCAGCAGGGTAAGGGACCCATGAAGCATCATGGCCTCATCTTCCTGATAGTCAAGCACCATTTCTTATCTCAAGCCAATGGGGACGAACTATTACAGAACTTTCTTGAGCATAACCCTCAGGTTAGAGCACCAGAGATAACACAAACAGAGGATGAGAGTTCTCCCTCTCACCATGGTGAAGAAACCAAGTCTACAGCCTCCTCCACAGCTTCTCACAAAAGAACATCACCCTCACAGGTGGCTACATCATCTGCAGCCCCTGTTCCTAACAAGAAAAGAAAAGGCAAACAAATTGCAGAGCCTGCTCCTACACGGCCTCTATATATGACTCAGTCAGTTAGGCGACAAATGACTTCACCTGAGGGATCTAGGCCTAGGGAATTAACAGAAGAAAAAGTAGGGCAGGGAATTGAAGGGAGATGGTGGGTTGAAGAACCATCCCATGACTCCGATGAGGTACCTCTGGTCTGAAAGAGGAAACAAAGTGAAAATTCTCCAGCACCCTCTGTTCAGTTGGAGTCAAGTCCAGTCTCAACACCACAATGTGCTCTGAAGACATGAAGCTTACCAACTGTTACTATCTCCTCAGATTCTGAGGAAGGAAATCCTGCTCCGGAGGCACTAGTTCCACCTGTGCTCCAGAGAAGCAAAAGAAAGAGACAGCTCTCACAGGCTGAGAAGGATACTGCCCTACTCGCTGAGGCACTCCTAGAATTGAGCACATATGAGGACAAGGCAAGACCTTCAGTTGTGCCAGCAGCAGCGGAGGATCCTCAGAACGAGGGCATAACAGAAGAAGAAACATGGCACACAGATACATTGGGAGAAGTAGAGCAAGTGGCCATGGATAATCTTGATAATCAGCCACCAGCCACAGAAACAGAGGCAAAAACTCTATCACATCCCTCTGACCAAGAAGATATAGAGATCTCAACAGAGCAACAATTAATGGAAGAAATTAAAAATTTAAAAAGGATGCTCTGGGGCAAGAATTTAATTATTACTGACCTTAAGAAGGTCAGGGTAGAAATAGAGATGGAACTGAAGCAAACTATTGCAGAAATCAAAACAGACCTCCAAAACAAGGACAAAATCATCCAGGAGAAGGAGGCAGAGTTAGAAACACAGAAGAATGAAGCAACCAAAGTGGTGGAAGAAAAAGAAAAAGAAGCAGCACAAAAGGTTTCTGAGCTCACTATGGCTAGAGACAATGGCCTCACAGTAATGGCAGCACTGATTGAGAAAGTACAGAACCAAGATAAGCAATTAATTTGAGCCAACAACAGACTAGATGACCAAGAAGAATACATTCAAGAACTGTCTGGCCGAAGGGCAACCAATGAACAAGAGATTCAAATAGATGCTTATGTGGGACCAATCCCCATTGACATTCCTAAAGCCCTGTTTCATTGGGAGGAAAGGTGTAGAGCATTTGAAGCCTCCAAGCCAATGTTGCAACTACAAAGGGCAGTCACTGCCAGAGCAGAAAGAATAGCAACTTTGGAGAGCAAAATTATTCAAATGGCCTCCCTCTCCTCAAAAATTCTATCTTGCAGACCTCCCAGTGCCAGCTATTCAATGTTCCTACAAGAAAGGATACTGCAAAGGAAGTTTTCCTTAGTCTTATCTGACATGAATGAGGATACAGAAACAACAGAAGGTTTCATGACAGCTTACACCAGAAGCAATGATGAAGACAAAAACTTCCTCTATGAATTGTACTTACATGGGTTCTGCATTAATGATATAGCTTTCATGATTAATCACTTTGTGGGAGAATGCCAGCTTAAGGCATTCATGTCCCTCATGAGAAACCACTAGATTTGGGACGAGAGGATGGAAGATCATCTTCAAAATGATGCAAAAATAGATCTCCTCCTCAGAAAAGAATGTCCCAATCCTTTTGCCTTTCAGACCCAATTCAGGTCCATCATCTATCATCCTGCAAGTGCAACCAGCATCTTGTCATTATATTTGAAAAATTTGCAGGAGTGCTCCATTGATTTTGGTCTCTTTATGATTAATTCAGCAAATCCTGTCCTTGCTGTAGCAAAGAAGAGATGGAGTATTTTAACACCAGAGCAAAAACTTAGAGAGGTGGTCACCCCTGCAAACCTGAGACTATTCATGAGGAAGGCAAAGATGATATCCAAATTGATAGAAAAACATAAATAGGAATGGATAGGAGGGCAGTTCAGACCTCCTCTGATAATTGAACCACTCCCTATATGGACAGAGCAGTTGGAAGATGAGAAATTGCAAGATTGGATGAAGCAAGTTGACAAGTATAGGGGGAATGGTAACACTAATAAAACTACTTGGACAACCTATCTCTAGGAGTATAGTCTGACTGACAGATTGCTTCGTCAAAACAAATCCAGAATGTGAAAAGTAGACCAAGCCTTAGGTATGGGGGGGATGATGAGTGTCAAATTGCACTCATAAAATACACTCTTTTTGCCTCTCTTTTCCTCTATTAAGTTCATCTTCCTTGTGTCTGCACTCAAATTATTTAAGTAAGATTGTTCTAATTAGTGATTAATTAAGATAGATTACTTGAGATTAGAATTTCTGATTAAGTGGCTAATATGCGTGGGATTAATGGAAAAATGTAGAATTTCTCTTTCTTTTTGAATCAACAAGTGTACATATCAGAAACAACGGTTTTGTGCATCTCCAGAGATCGCCTTCAATGATCTCCGGAGACCATAACAAAGAACAGTGACACCTGGGTTTTGAAGAATTGGGGAATATCTCCGGAGCTCTGCGAGTGTCTGGAATATCTCCGGAGCTGCAGACAGGAACAGCTATCCTCGGAACCTCCTGAGAACAGGGCATGTTCCAGTCAGAGCCGCCAATCAGACACTTCAGCAGCAATCCTAACACCCCCCTTACTTCACTCAAATCATCACCTGAGTGATGAAGGGTCAACTATCAGTTAAACTGCTGAAGTTTTATCTTTCCAAAGATTTTGCATAAGTTACGAATTGAACTAAATCCAATATTCTTATTTTTAGGGCTTTGATGCCCAAATGTATTAAGATCTAAACTTAGACCTCTGAGTGGACTTCTGTTCCACTCAAGTCTACCCCTTTTGCATGATGATCTTTTATAAGTTAGACAGTTAAGTACAAATAAGAGATGGTGTCATCTCCTAGAAAGACTGATAGATAAGTTCAGTGATATATCATCACTCTTTTTATATATACTTTCAGAATTAGTAATGAAATGAGATGAAAAGATGATAAGATTATTCTGATTTTTGGAGATTTCAGTTCTGTTATAGCCATACATTTCTCATGAACATAAAAATGAATGAATTGGATTGAATTTGGTTAGATCATCTTTAGTGCTGATTTCCTGCAATAGCCTTCAGCCTCAAAGGTGCGGAGCAAGGTCCCACTCTCACCAATTAGGCAGGAGGCTAGTATCTCTGTTTTACTGTTTCAAGTTTCTTTTATAAAAGTATTTCCTGTTTTAGTAGATAGATGCAGGTTATCATTCTTTGCTTTGAGTACATTTCCTGTTTTATTCTATTTTACAGCATTCATTACATTTATTCAACAAGCAGGTAGATTAGTCATTCTTTTAAGCTTTAGGATTAGCTATAAACTGGTCACTTAGAATCCCTAGTTGCAGACAGCCATGGACACAGCCCTAGTTCTTTGACATCTGAAAACAGATTAAATGATGAGGTACAGTGACAACCCGTCACCATCTCCTAAAAGTGCCCAATCAACCATGGAGACACTCATAACACAAAGGGATTTTAGCATTCAATTCCTTTTCTAAACACCTACAACAAGTGAAGATATGAATGATAGTGTAATCTATATAATAATTATTGCCTTAGAACCAACTAATCAAATTATTGAGGATTTACAATAGGGCCAAGCCCCTAGAAGTAATTGACCACATTACATATAATAGTCGTCTATATTTCTATTACAATTCAATATTTAGCCTCCTAGACATGAGAAATAAGTGACACATCAAACTATAAGATCACTAGCATTTGTCACTATCAACATGCGTCTGTAATTAGAAAAATCAATGCTTGTACCAATGAAGAAATATATCTTGGATCATAATTTGGTATACTACAAATATCCCTATTCATGTAAGTGATTATTTTAGTGCATCAACATATCACCAAATAAACAACCTCATACTAGACTTGATCCACACCCTCCCCACACCTAAGTAATAAGTGTAGCAATAACCAACATCAACCTTAGTTTAGTTTGAAATCATTTGTTTCATCTCTACACATAACTTAATGGTACCTATAGCATTGTTTATAGCCTTATAGGTCACCATTAGGTATAATCATACTACCAAGGAGTGGAGAAGGGCACTAGAAATCAGTGTCTTTCTAACATTGGTGTGAATAGTGAGAAAACCCTAAAACTAGGGTACATAGGGCACAATCAAAATGACACCAACAAAGCCAACATTTATAATTAAAAATACCAATAGAATTAGAAGATATTGTAGAGTGTAAATGTGACAAATATGGGATCAACTACCTATGTGTACTACTACATCAAAATAGGAGCATTAAATGCCAAGCAAGTTCTCCATGGAGGTGGGTGAAGTACAACCTTCAAATGGTAAAGTCCTAAGGTGAAGAAGTAATTCAAGTTTACAAATTACACAGAGAGAAAAAAAGTCCATAGGATAAGTGCATAGATGAGTGGTGGAAGTAGAATGCAATTGAGAAATTTTACAAAGGGGTAGGGGAAGTCTTTCACAAAGCATTGGAAAAACATGGGGATTCAAATGTAAATTTCAATTTGTGCATGCAAGAGAGAAGTCTATTGACAATACCAGGAGTAGAAACTATAAGTTGAGAAGCAAATGACAATTTATATATAGTAATTTGAAAAGCTCTCTAGGATTAAGATAAAGCAGGAAGTAGAACTCAAGAAGAAATTTTTAGGGTATACATGATTGCATAGAAACTCTAAAATTTCACAGTATAAACTTGGTGAGAGGTAGAGATAGGGGGGAAACACGTAATTTTGCAAGATTATGTAGATATCATGAAACATTATTGTGTAAAGCTAATGGAAATTGAAGGTGATCATGCAATCTATACAAATTGCACAACTAGTTGGAGGGTCCAAACTTCCTCAATAGAAAGGAGTATGAAAGTGGAGGTTGGCTTAGAATTTGCAAGAATTGCACAATTGTGCTAAAACTCTAATTTATAAACTTCACCTTGATGTTAAAGCCCCCTAGACATAGAAATTTTTGACACTTAGGCACAAATGTGAAGATTTAGAGGGGCAAGAGGCACAACAGAAAACATAAAATTACCAATATGGCCTAGTGAGTGAAATCTCAGAATAGTTATCAATTATGGGCCAAAGTAGGAAGTAGGGAAATAAAGGGCACATAATACAATTTTGGGTGCATGAAAGATTGGGTGCTAACATAGGCTATAGTTGGAGATGTGTGTCTCTTGTATTCACAACAAGAATCTAGGAAATATCTAGAGTACAAACCAAAAGACAACAAGACCAAAAGGCAACAATGACAACAAGAGGTGAAATGTAAAACCCTATGATAACAATAGAAATATGAACAACTTGTAGTCCTTGAAATGTAAGGATAAAAGATGACTACATTTTTTTTACAAGTAAACTTAGGAGCATGTTGTAGGTCAATCCCTACATAGAGGTTCTATGGCATAAGGTCATAGATAATCCAAAACATGTCTTCTTACTTTATTAGAAACAACCTTCATGAATGAGATATCCTTTCTTAAACTAATAACGTATTTCACATTTAGTTGCAACATAAAATGTATCGCATGTCCATACATGAGTAGGCCTCAAACACATAATAAATAAAATTCAAACCACCCATGCTTGAGCTAGGAAAGCAATCTAACCACAAGTAGTATGAGCATGATCCATCTCATTTCACATTGCCATATGTATCTTGGACACCTAGGGTAGTTTGATGCAAATTGTGAACATCAAATTAAGAAACCCAATCCAAACATATAATAATAAGAAAATTTTGATATCCCATGTCAATCACGTCCACTTGGTTGCTAACTTTGTTAAGTGAGTCAAAATTGAAATAAAATGTTACACGTTTAGTTGACAAAAAAAATGTAGTTTATTTAAATTTTAATCTATAGATTAAAGAACCTCTTGATGTACCTCAAACTAAAATACTTCAAGATATGGTATACATCCAAAATGTTAGGGTTAGCTGACATAATATATAAATTAAATGCAAATAACGATTAAATAGAAAAATGAAAATACACAGAATTAATAACAGCAAGAGACAAGTTTTAACGTGGTTCACCCAAACTCGGGCTACATCCACCAAATAGAGAGTCCAATATTATTATCTAGTAAATCAAACTGATTACAACCAGCAATCCCTGCAACTCAATACCGTTGCAAATGCGACAATACAATATATCAAAACCCTAACCCTTAGCCACTTTTTAACAAGCCTTTTTGTCGGTTACAAAAATAGGGTTTTCTTATGTCGGTCACAAAAAATAAGATTTTTTTATGTACAGTACTTTCCTGATTAGTCACCACCTACCAACAATCTCCCACTTGGAGACTGATTAGGCTCCACACCAAACAATCTCCCACTTGGAGACTGATCTTGGACGACACCGCTGCACGTGTAGCTCCCACTGGAAATAAGCACCATGGACCCTACTGTTCTATTTTTATGGTTTTCAGTCTAGAAGACCAACCGAATCTGAAGAGGAGCTCAGCTTCTCCCTTGTCACTACCTTTGTAAACATATCTGCTAGATTTTCATCTGTATGTATCTTTTCCATCTTTAACTATCCATTACCCAACACCAACTGAATGAAGTGATACCTCAAATGTATGTGTTTGGTCTTTGAATGCAAGGCAAAATTCTTTGCAAGATGTATGCCACTCTGGCTATCCATAAACAAATAATTGTTAACCTGTTGTTTGCTCAATTCTTTCATGAAAGATTGCAACCATATCATCTCCTTGCTTGCCTCTGTTGCAGCTACATATTCTGCCTCGGTAGTGGATAAAGCAACCACCTTTTGCAACCTAGAAATCCAACTCACCGCTGTTCCACCTATAGTAAAGACATAACCTATAGCACTCCACCTGGTATCAATATCCCCTGCCAAATCAGAGTCTACATAACCTGCTAAATCAGTATTAGAGCCCCCAATACATAAGTGTTTATTGGATGTACCTCTCAAATATCTGAGAATCCATTTTATCGCATTCCAATGCTCTAATCCAGGATGACTCATATACCTGCTAACGACTCCTACAGCATGGGCAATATCCGGTCTCGTGCATACCATGGCATACATTAAACTTCCTACAGTTAAAGCATATGGTATCTTAGACATTTTTTCTTCCTCCTCTTGTGTCTTAGGACACATCTCCTTAGTCAATTTCAAATGACTAGGCAAAGGTGTGCTGATAGCTTTTGCATTCTCCATGTGAAATCTCTGCAACACCTTTTCAACATAAGCAGCCTGAGATAGAGTCAATTTTGTGTTCATCCTGTCTCTGTAAATTTTCATACCAAGGATTTATTTTGTTGCCCCCAAATCCTTCATATCAAATGATTGTGCTAATTGTTGTTTTAACTCTCTTATGTGATCCATGTTAGACCCAGCTACAAGCATGTCATCAACATATAAACATAAAATAATGTAGCTGTCATTATCCAACCTCTTAAAATAAACACAATGGTTAGAATTACACCTGTTGTAGCCTCGCTTAGCCATAAAACTATCAAATTTTAAATACCATTGCCGAGGTGCTTATTTCAGGCCATACAAACTCTTCTTCAATCTGCACACCTGTTTCTCCTTACCTTTGACCTCAAATCCTTGGGGCTGTTCCATATATATCTCCTCCAAATCACCATGGAGAAAGGTAGTTTTCACATCTAGCTATTCCAAATGCAAATCTTCAGCAGCCACAATACTTAAAACAGTACGAATAGAAGTCATCTTGACAACCGGAGAAAATATCTCATCAAAATCAATGCCTTTTTTCTGTGCAAATCCTTTTACAACTAACCTAGCCTTAAATGTTTTCTTATCTCCATCTTCCTCTTTCAGCCGGTAAACCCATTTGTTTGGTAAAGCCTTTTTACCTGCAGGTAACTTACATAATTCCTAAGTCTAATTTTTCAGCAAGGAGTCCATTTCTTCTTTCATAGCAAGCTCCCACTGAACCTGTGTATCCACCTACATAGCTTCATTATACCCTTCTAGTTCACCAGCATTTGTTAACAAAATAGAATACAAAAAGGGAGAAAACCTTTCAGGAGGTCTACTTAACCGTGTTGACCATCTAACATTCACTAGAGTTTGTGGTATTTCTAGTTGCTGTTGCGGAGCATGAGGAACCACTGGAACATCACTATTTAGAGTATCATTCAGTACCACAATCTTTTTCTTTCTTCTCATGTTGCTGCAACTGATCTTTGTACAACACCTTCTCATTGAATATAACATCCCTGCTTCTCACAATTTTCTGATTTTCAAAATCCCAAAGCCTATAACCAAATTCATCAATGTCATATCCAACAAAGGTACACCTTTTTGATTTTGCATCCAGCTTGGTTCTATTTTTAGAATCTACATGTGCAAATGCTTCACATCCGAAGGTTTTGAGAAAATAATAACTCACCTTCTTACCTGTCCATGCTTCCTCTGGAATACCACAACCCAAAGGAACTGAAGGACCTCTATTAATTAAATATATAGTAGTGTTGACAACCTCTGCCCACATGTTTAAAGGGAGCCCAGCATGCAATCTCATGGTCCTTGCACGCTCCATTATTGTCCTATTCATGCGTTCAGCCACTCCATTTTCCTGTGGAGTCCTTGGAACCATTTTCTGCCTAAGAATTCCATTAAAGGAACAATAATCTTCAAATTCTTTGCTGCAATACTCACCGTCATTATCAGATCTGAGACATTTTAATCTTTTACCTGTCTCATTCTCAACCAAGCTTATCCATTTCTTAAATGTTTCAAATACATCAGATTTCTGCCTAAGGAAATAAATCCATACCTTCCTAGTTACATCATCTATGAATGTAACATAATATCGAGAGCCACCAAGAGAAGATACCTGAGCCGGTCCCCATACATCGGTATGTACAAGCTCCAACTTTTTATTTTTCTTTTGCTTCCCATCCTTGAGAAAATTGTCTCTCTTTTGTTTTCCATACACACAACTTTCATAGAAATCCATATTAATACATTTCAGACCTGGTAAAACTTTCTTAGAATGAAGTACCTTCATACCTTTTTCACTCATATGCCCAAGTCTGTTATGTCACAGTGTTGTCTCAGAACCTACGACAACTTTTCTAGTCTCTTCCTGCAAACCTGTAGCAACTGATCTTGAACCTGTTTGTTTTTTCTCTGTAACAGCTAAAGTAGGAGGAACAGTATGACCTGTACAAAGATATAAGGTGCCTACTTTCACACTTTTTACTACTACTAAGGCACCTTTTGAAACCTTCCAATTTTTATCAGTAAATGTAATAGTGCAACCTTGTTCAGTTAGCTGCCCTGCTGAAATTAAATTCCTACTAAGCCTTGGAACATGCCTTACCTCTTGTAGTAGCCAATGATTCCCATTCTGCAACTTAATCTTGATTCTTCCCTTTCCAACAATCTGACAGGGTTCGTTATCTCTCAAATAAACCAGCCCAAAATCCCCTTGGACATAATCAAGAAAATAACTTCTATAGGGTGTAGCATGAAATGAGGCCCCTGAATCTAAAACCCATGAATCATCAACATTATCTAGGGAAAGAATCAAAGCATCATCTTCAAATTTATTGCTTACCACATTTGCTTCCTTATTGCCTTCTTGTTTGTCTCCTTCTTTATTTTTCTGAGACCAACAATCTTTCTTCAAATGACCTAGTTTCTCACAATACCAGCAATCCTTTTGTCCTCTAGTTTGGGATATTTTGTCCTTTGATTTTCCTCATGACTTCCCATGACCTCCAAAACCTTTTCCTCTCTCCTTTGATCTGCCCCTACTTTTTGCATTCAAAACACTACCTGATGTGGATCAACTTGAGCTTTTCTTACAAATTTCCTCACTCAGAATAACACCAACAACATCATCAAATTTCAGGGTATTTGAACTAGAAACAAAGTTACTAACCGCCATTACCAAACTATCCCAGCTTTTAGGTAATGAACATAATATCAAGAGAGCTCTAACTTCTTCATCAAATTTTACATTTAAAGAAGTCAATTGACTGAGAATCATATTAAATTCATTTAAATGACCTGTCACAGATCCACCTTCAACCATTTTCAAATTAAACAAACGCTTCATGAGAAATACCTTATTTGAGGCTGAGGGTTTTTCATACAATTTAGCCAAAGCTTTCATTAGACCATCTATTGTCTTCGCTTCCGTTATATTGAATGCCACCAATGGTGCTAGGCACAACTGAATGGTTCCCAATGCCTTTCTATCAAGAAGATTCCAATTCTCATCAGACATTGTTGCCGGTTTCTTGGATACTCCTTCCAACGGCATCCATAAATCCTTTTGATAGAGGTAATCCTCCATCTACATCTTCCATAACTGATAGTTCCGCCTATTGAATTTATCAACCTTTAATTTACCCTCATCCACCATTGCTCCCACTCAACCATGAGACTTTCCTACAGATGATAATCGAACACAACCCGCTCTGATACCACTTGTTAGGGTTAGCCGACAGAAGATATCAATTAAATGCAAATAAAGTTTAAATAGAGAAATGGAAATACACAGAATTAATAACAGCGAGAGACAAGTTTTAACATGGTTCACCCAAACTCAGGCTACATCCACCAAATAGAGAGTCCAATATTATTATCCAGTAAATCAAACTGATTACAACTAGTAATCCCTGCAACTTAATACCATTGCAAATGCTACAATACAACATATCAAAACCCTAACCCTTAGCCGCTTTTTAACAAGCCTTTTTGTCGGTTACAAAAATAGGGTTTTCTTATGTTGGTCACAAAAAATAGGATTTTTTTATGTCGGCTCTAAAAAAAATTCTTGGGGGCTGCGCCCCCGAACCCCCGCTGGGGGCCCGGCTCGGCCCGAACCCCGGCAAGGATACATGGCTAGTGTATAGTACTTTTCTGATCAGTCGCCACCTACCAACACAAAATGGGCTACATATTCTTAACCTTCAAGTTCATCCAAATATTGTAACCTAGTTATTCCTTTCCATGCATCTAAGTCCCAAAAAAGAGACTCAATCTCACACATAGTAAGGATCTCCTTGACAATTGAATCATAAACCTCAACAAACAAGAAGGCTTCATATTCAATTGTATACTCACTAGGCTCATTATCATTTGGAAACTAGGATGCATGTCAACCACAAATGTTGATATACTCTTCCATACTTGAATCATAGTTCATATCTAAACCTTCAACACAGACAATGTCAAGATTAGGCACCTCATGTAAGGGTAGGATCAAAACTATATGCATATTGCTCACTAAAGGCTACAACAATATTTTATCAAGAAGAAAATGGGAATCAAGAAAATTATTCAACCACTCTCTTGCACCCCAACACAAGAACCTAAAAAGAATATTTATCCACATGTCTTCATGTGCTATCTTAAATTCTTCCATTAGATCAACAAATATGCATCCCCTTGTGTATCATCTTTCCCGTGAAAATTAGGAAGTTAATTGTAAATCTCTATTGGTATGTAATTTAGGTTATTGGTTATCCAAGATAAAAACTAGCTACTTATACTCATTAGGAGGTTGCACCTTTTGAGTCAATGGGGAAGCAAGCTACAATCTATATTGTAGTAAAGTGTGCTCAAGCATTTCAATATCGCCTGATAAATTAGCAATCTCTTACATCTAGACATATTCAACTATTATTGAGGAATTGAGGTTGATACATAACTAGTTCCATATCTTGATGATGTTTCATTATAACCATATTCAAATTCATATTCATCATGGTATCTAAGTCTAGGAGTATAAGAGGAAACACATGAAGCAAAAAGCATAAGATAATCCTTGTACTATGGATCCATGTTTACCAATCCATAAATTTCCTAAAATAAACCTTGCTCAATTAAAAACATGAACTATGTATGAAGAAACTTTATTTCTAAAGAGGCAGAAGAGAATATTCATGTACCTTAAGATCTCCTACAGCACCTTCAATCTATCTTAAATCAACTCAACAAGTTTAACTATAACAACATTAACTTTAGTTTCAAAATAGTAGAGTCACCACCTCTTGAAAGGGGAAAAGCTTGATGCACAAGATACCACCAAGGGAAACATATATCTAGGTCTTCTCCACTAGTCAATTATTGAATCTCTAGTATCCCATGGAAGGAAGGAACAAACATTGAGTCCTTGATGGAATCACCATTTGTTGGCTCTTGATATTATAGCTTCAATCTTACAGAAGAGATACTCATCATCAATGTAAGGGGAACAAGAATACATTGGTAAAGAGGCAAATATACTCAATGATGAGTGGATATCTTTGGGCTAATTTACAAGAGAGGGCACCTACTCTTCTTCTTTAGGATTTATTAAACATAGGAGGGTGATCTTTAAGGCATCTTACATGAAAATTAAAGAGAAATAAAAATAATTCAAACTAGGACATGACTAACCATGCCCTTGAAACCATGAGTAGACCTTCTTGACCTCATGTTAAGAAAATAAAAAATAAGGATGCATATTCATTGAAGATATGAAACAATGTAATATTCTATAAAATAAACCCCCTTAATGTTTCTTACTTCATATATAACTTGAAACCTAACATGTATTTAACCCTTTAGTTTTCTATTAGATGTTTAGTTGACTTAGAAAATTTTAGTTTATTTAAATTTTAATCTACACAATGAAGAACCTCTTCATGCACCTCAAACTAAAATACTTCAAGATTAGATATACATAAAAAAATAGGCTACATATTCTTGACCTTCAAGTTCATCCAAATATTGTTCCATGCATCTAATCCCAACTAAGAGATTCAATCTCACACATAGTAAGAATCTCCTTGATAATTGAACAATAAACTTCAACAAACTAGAAGGATTCATATTCACTTGTATACTTACTAGGCTCATTATCATTTGGCAACTAGGATGCATGTCAACCAAAAATGTTGGTATACTTATCCATACTTGAATCATAGTTCAAATTTAAACCTTCAACACAAACAATGTCAAGATTAGTCACCTCATGTTAAGAACCATGGTCTTCAAATTACATCTTTGTTTTGAGTTGTTTGTTGCAACTAGTCGAGTTAAAAATACTATTATAATTAGACTTGTAACTAATTTATTTTTCTTTCTCACTCACTTAGAAAACCTCTCCTTTCAATATCTTTGTATCTCAATTAGCATGGGGAAGATGACATGTCTCATAGAAAAAAATATATACTCTCATATTCATCCACATGATCACCAACATCACTATCTTCAAGGGAAAGTTTATCAAATTTAAAATATATGCCTACGCCATCACCTTCATCAACATACTTATCTTTAAGTGAAAGATATTTTGTCTCATTCCCATGTGAACAAACATACATAATAGATCCATCATTATTAGCATCATCCTCAAAGAAAACAAATCTTAGAATCACAGCAAATAGAGAGCTACATTATTATTCCTCAAGTTGAACATTTGTATGAACACTAGTAACACTATTATTCCTAGGAATTCATTCATCAAATTGTAAACATGTTCATATAGATTCTTATTCATCCACATAGTTGTTACATGATGTAATCTCACACACCTCATACTCCTCTAAGCTTACACTTTCTATATACTTTCCATGAGAATCATCATTACAAGAACCATCCTCAAGCTGGTTATTCAAAGTCGCTAACTCATCTGTATCAACACTTGAGGATATTAAACTCATTGTATTTGAGACTCTCTTTATTTCTTCAATAACAATTTCCCATGAATAGGTCTGATCCAAACTTGTAGGCTTAAGCTCCTTTGGAAGAAAGATTTCACTAAGATCAAGAGCCTGATAAAACAAGTCAATACAAACATTTTCTTTAGGCCTATCTTCCTAAAGGATACTTGAAAAGGCAGCTATATATCTTTGATATAAATTTGAAACCAACTACCTTATTCCCTTATGATGTTTGCTAGTTCTTTTACAAGAAGGGTAGGCTTAAAACTATATGCATATTGCTCACTAAAAGCTACAACAAGATTGTCTCAAGAAGAAAATGGGAATCAAAAAAATTATTCAACCACTCTCTTGGACCCCAATACAAGGACCTAAGTAGAATATTTATCCACACATCTTCATGTTTTATCTTAAATTCTTCCATTAGATCAACAAATATGCATCCACTTGTGTATCATCTCGCTCATAAAAATTAGGAAGTTGTCATAACCCTTATTTTTCCTAATATTTAATTTGAATTTTCAATAATATGATTGGGATTAATTAATTGACTTGATGTGGAAATGGTAGGAATGACAATTTTCAATGGAGAGAGAGTATCATCGAGGAGGGGGCGTCTAGCTGACTGCAGGTGAATTGTGTTGAAGGAAAATTGGGTGGGCTTATTTGTGATTGATTCCTCATCATGGGAATCCCACTTATGTGATTGAAACTTGTCATGTTGAATAATGAGGGCAATGGAGGCATCAATACTTCACTACTTGTGTCATGGGAATGGAAGCTTAGATGGGGGGGGGGGGGTGGAATTTTGGGTTTCCCCTAGCTTGATTTGATTTTGTAAACAAAAGTATTTCCTTGTACCCTAGGTCTTTCATCAATTTTTTTTGGTACTTATTGTTTAGCACTTCTAGCCTCAAGGGTCCTCATCCATTGGACTAAGGTCACTATAAGGTTTATGAGTGATACTTCCTATGTTCTTTGTATTTTTCCACCTTGCAATAGATTATTTTATTTTGGGGTTTGAGTGGCCCTATTTCTTATTTCTAGTGACACTTGACATGTCATGGATATTTTATCTTGATGTGCTACATGGAGGCGATTTTGTGCCTCTTGAGCATTCTGTGAGCTCTACTCTTGATGGCTCACCTCATTTTCTATTTGGGTGGCCATTTTCCTATGGCTTGTTATGAGTTGGTCTTGTTGATGGATCTCAGACTAAACATTCACTTGGCATGTTTTGATTTGGTAAAATTTGTTGGGCTCTTTCTAGATGCCCTTTGAATTTAAGTCTTTAGAGTCTAATTTCAAATTGAGATTGAAGCTATTGAATCTAAAGGTGTGCTAGTTTCATTGGAGGGGAAATTCCCTTAATCTTTGTGTGACTTTATCTTAGATTGAGGGTGGATGAAACATCATAAAATGAATGAGATGAAGATGGAAATGAAAGATGAAATTGGAATGGAAGAAGCACATGAAAATACAAAAGAGCCCATCAGAAGTTTTTCTTGTTTCTTGTTGGGTTCACCAAAATATGTGTTGTTTAAAATGTACCCCATATAGTTTGTGGGTGACTCACTTTCCAACACAACACATGAACCATCTTCCTTGCTAAGGGTAGCCTCATAGTCACTCCCACTCACGTGGCAAGAGCTAATTGAGTGGAGGTAGGACCGAGGGGTTATTCTTCTCTCATTTTTAAGGGAGTAGAATGTCACAGATGAAAGTTGGGTTGTGTACTTGATATGTTTTTTGACAAATGTTCCTATGGAGATGTTTGATTTCAATTGATGTAATGATAATAGTATGACCCAAAGGGTCACTAGTCGTAAGTCTCCTAAGCCTAGCATGAAGGTTGTTCTCTTCATTGATGATTTAGAGATGCTCTTATCTCCTTTCTTCATTTTGAATTGCTTGTTGTATCAAGTCTTGTTGGTCTATGATGCATTGTTGATGTTTTTTTTCTTCTCTTATTAGTTGGATGTTTTATTGATGATGAATTTGATTGGGGAAGTTCTCCCCAATCTCATCAAGGATGGATCATATCCAATCTTCCCTAATGCATGGACACATTGAATGCCTAGCATGAGGGGGAAGTGTTGTGCTTCATGATGTTCTTGTCGAATGTGTTGAATTGAGTTGATTTTGAACTCATGATGAAATTGAGGGTTTCTCCTTGTCTAAATGTTTGATTTCAACTTTATGTCTAATTCATTGACCTCAAGATGAAATTGAGGGTTTGTTCACTTGTTTTGTTCTAAGTTTTCATAATGTTTTTTGATTTTTTATGAATGCAAGCTATATGAAATGCAGAACAATTTTGGTTCCTTTTTCCAACTTTGAAATGTTATCTAATTATCTAGGAATCAAAAAGTGAATGCAATCTATATGAGTTTTTCAACTGCAAGCTAATTTTATGTTTTTGGTGTTTTCATAGTTCAGTTTTTGAATAGTAATATAAGAAATGAAATTGCAAGTATAACTAATCTAATGAATAATGAAAGTAAATTTAATATAGTGAATGAAAACAAAGCTAATCAAATCAAATCAAATGCTATACTACTCTAGGAATGCAAATAAACAAGCTATCAAGAAAAAAAATGATTTACTTTCCAAGAGCAATATGTGATCTAATTACTACTTTAAAGCATAAAGAACATGGTATGAAGAAGATGTTAGTGCTAGGCTTAAGCCTTTAGAAGTCCTTGTGGCAACCCTTTCTTCCTCTACAATTGTAGGATCATCCTCTTGGCATTGGAATGAAGATGGGAGAAAATGAAATCAAATGAAGCTTTGAAGATTACATGATGAGAGCAATTGAGCATAAGAATGTTAATGATGCACTAAGGCTTGAGCTATTGAAGCTATTGAAGCTACGATGAAAGAAATTGAGCAGAAGATGGCTAATGAACCACTAAGGGTTGAGCTATTGAAGATACAATGAAATCAAAAGGCACACAAGGTCCTACACAAGCATGGAAATGCTATGGAGATAACTATGTGCAAAGCAAAGAAAGAAAAAAGATGCAATACTGAATTTACCTCCCAAAATGCATTGACAAGGGGGTTATTTATAGGTAGAAAATCAACACCAAAATTGGTTGTGATTGAGGAGTTAATATAAATAGATTGGGGAGTGATTTGACTCTAATTGAGATGAATTGTACTAGTTGCAGAGATCACAAAAGAAGAAATAAAGTTAACATTTGATAGATTGGAAGATAACAAAGATTGATTCAGAGATGAGATTGAGGTGATTGTGAGTGGTGAATCAGTTAGGGGGTTGGAAATCAGTTAGACAAGAAGAATCATAGAATTAGGAGTTAATTTGGTGTAAATGTGGGCCAGAACTAGAAGAAAATATTCATGTCAAAAGATAGCAAGGTCCCTTTTGGGAAGTAGAACACCCCTTTTAAAAAGAAAAGTCCCCCCTAGAGATCCTACTTAACATGTTGGGGTACCCAGGGAGATCTTGAAGGCATAGGGAGCGACCCATAGAGGATGTTTTGCATAAGTCATTTCTAAGATGCAGAATGTTCTAAAAGGGATAAAGATGGTTTTAGGGCCTTAAAATTGACCATAGGACATTTGGAGGGCAGGTCATCCCTTTCACTAGGACAAGTCACCCCTGGAGATCCTATTTCAACTATAAACTGACCTAGGGAGATATTAAAGTCACAGGGGGTGACCTAGAAAGAAAAGGTTGGACAGGTAATTTGAGGTTACAAAAGGTACAAGGGGCGGGGTCAATAGGATGATTCTAAGAGGATGAAATGATGCAAATGCCCCTAGGGAACATGAATTTCCCCTCTTGTGAAATGGATTAATTAGGTTATTGGGGCTAGAAAGTGACAAGGAATATTCATTGAACATTGCTCAGTTGGCTAGCAAGAAGGTGTGTAGGACCTTAGAAGGTTACCTTGGAGGTTAGAAAAGCACAAACAAAGTGAAAAATAAATGAATACATGTCACCAAGAGGAATATTGGTGAGATGTATGTATATATTTCATGCTTACATGTATGTGATTAGGGCTATAGATCATCCTTGGGCTTCTATGAAGGCCTTGCATCTTTTTCATACTTAAAAGAACAAAATAAATCTATCGAATCAATGTCAAATTTGCATTTCTAAATGGTTTACTAGAAGAAGAAATCTATGTGCAGTAGCCACTAAGATATAAATATTTGGGTCAAGAAGACAAAGTTTATATAACATCCACGTTCTAAAAACATAGTAAAAAAAAAAATTTCACCATAAAGTAAATTTACAAGGTAAAAATGAGATAGAGAAAAATTTTCTTTTATTCAACATATAGTCGAGTAACTACAATTACAAGATATCTCATTACAAATACAATCAACCTTATTGTCTTTCTCAAGTACAATGTTTACAAAACTAAATCAATTATAAATACGTGAATCAGCTAATGTTTTACTTAATCTCAATCAACACAAGTCTCAAAGATATACTGCATCTGGAAATCTGACATCTTTATCACAAGCCTCGGCATGTCTTCTGCGAGAGAGAGAGAGTATCTTTCTAGTGATTAACTTCCAACCACAGATTGTCGGTCTCCCGCACTCCTTCCTAACCAGAAGTGGCCCTACCCTTCATGAGAAGTATAGACCAAGGTGACCAGTGGTAATTTGCCTTTCTGAGTACATAGTGTTGTATCCTACACAACTCTATCTATCATACAACCCTAGATACCCTCTAGCTAAGTATGATTCCCGATAGGATGTGCAATCCAGATATAGTGAACTGACAATGCATGCAGAGACATATGAATTACTATGGCCATAGTTTCAATATAAATTAACGTTCACAATGAACGTTGTCGTAATGTTCACCCACTCCAACTCGACTTGGATACTATCATATTCCTACAGTTCGACTTGGTCAACTATGTTTAACTTATGAAATCATGATGATTTCATCAATCTAGTCTTCCTGATCCAAAACATGTTTTCTTTCATTGTCTATAATCCATATACCTAATCAATTTTCTTTCATTATGAGGACTCTCATTGCATCATTACAATGCCCGAGGTCCATGACTTATTGTCTCATAATAGATATAGATAGATTAAATACGACTAAGATGATAACCTTACCTAGGTTAAGCAATTTAGTCTAGGAATCTAATTCCCTTCTTGTAAGTAAGAGTAATTACACATAGTCAAGGCACATGACCCTTCAATCATGATCTAAATAATGGTCTCAATGTCTTAATATAATAATTACCATATGTAGGTTAAGTCACGGTTTAACTAAAGTGTTTTGACTAACTCCAACCTAGTCTTTTTGACTTAGGTAAATTCACAAGACACTGTCGTTGCTCTTAAAAATGTTATGGAAAGACTGTCCATTCTTAGGTATCTCTCTTCGCATCTATGCAACATTAGAGATTCATCCCCTTGCCGACAAGTAATAGCTTAAGAGAAGTTATGATAAAAGGTGTAATGATTTTAATGTTTGACTAACCATTTAATGGTACCTCTTGCATACTTGCAATACCTGAGGCTTAAGACTTATCTCTCAAATCGATTGGTAACCAACAAATAGCTTCCTCTACCTAAGGTTAAACATTGTCGACTAATAGCAAATCTCTTTTCAAAAGGATAGTTATGAACATTTATTAAATTAGGGTTCACGACCCTTAATGTCTACTCACATGTATTGACTAAAATAGGTTATAACCATAAGAGCATCATCAATAATCTTTAACCCGTCTAGATTGAAACTAGGGTTAAACCTCTATAGCCCAAATCATAACATAAACTTATTGTTTTCCATTAAGGTCACAAAATTAAGATAATAAAGGCTTATAGACTTCCTAGACCTTTTGATATGGTTCAATAACACTTAGGAACATAAAAGATACTTTTTCATATCAATAACCGTACCTTTGTCATAACAAGGTATTACGTTAATAGACATAGGCTCTTATCTTAACCATATCCCCATTATCATAATAATAGAAAGTTTACATTTGAAACTAAAGATCAAACCCATTCAATATGTGCGAACAATGGGGTGCTAGTTTGATGAGTAAAATAGATAAGGCCCCCTTGGGTAGTATTCAAAGTCAATATTTTTCTATTGCTCTTAATGAGAGGATTTCTATCACAAGCTTAATGATCACAATAAACAGTAACTCTGAGATAAAAATAATCTCTTTCTAGACTCATAGATCTTCGACTGCTAACACAAGGCAGTAATAATTCAATGTCTACTGGTCATATTCTAAATTGATCAGAGTATAAAGGTATTAGGATTTATACCCTCCTTGGATACCTAAAAACCTTTCGATCTCATACATATTTGCTTACTCAAAGGCAAAAAAACTAATTGTTTTCATATTTTCACTATATGTTAGAGGCTTTTTGGCCTCTTAAACCTCCATAGAGGCCGCAAAGTCTATGTACATGGAGATCTGTCAAGTCTTTTGGCCAAAAAGTTCATAGACTAGCCTTCATTTAATCGATCATAATATGCATTATGATTGTTAACAAAATAGAGATCAAATCATAGACTCTAAACTCTGCCCAAAATAAAGGTTATAAATAACATCCTAAAACAGTAAGTTGAGCAGTATGGACTAAGAGTTTTTAGTAGTAAGTAAAGCTTCTGATTTACTCAACTTACGGTCTAAAAGGCTCATAAATCTTCAAACATTTATAATGATAAAACTACGTTCTCAAAAAGAACTTCTATTATGGAATAGTTCTAACAACATGCTTTTGCTAAAAGAAATAATACAAGGAATATGCTCGGATCATACCTAAGCAGTCCTCTCCAATACAAACTGGTGATGTTTTAGACTTCGTCGACCTGCACTTCAACTCTATGAACTAATTCTTCTTCTCAGAAACAAATAGTTCTTTGATATCAACTCTATAAGGATCATTACTCTATTACCCTCTTCCAAAATCGTTCTCTATTGAAAATGCTATGTTATCCTCCCTTAGTGATAACCATGTTATCTGCTCCCGGATCACAATGTTATTCTCCTTTTTTCTCCTAGCTATCCTACCCAATAACTATCATATTCTCCTCTGCACGGTGGAGTTGTGGATCCCTCTATCTCCATGACTCCTCTTTTTCTGCCGTTCCTGCCCATGAACATCTGATATAACTCCCCACTCTGAAGGAAGTTCATGGCATTTAACCCTTGGTTTCCCATTTCTTCTTAACAGAAAACTCATGCCCAAAAGCACCCACGCCAGCAAAGAAGAAGAATGGCATTCTTAACTCTCGGTTTCACTTTCTTAACAAAAATAACCACCTCTCCAAAGACTGCCCGCGGTGAAAAGATTCATGGCATTTAACTCTCAATTCCATTCCTAAATAGAAGGAGGTCGGTCAAACTGCAATGCTACCTGACTTCCTGAATCACAGCGACCACTAACAAGATGGAGACTCTTAAATGTTGACGTGGCACAACAACCTCGTCCACTTACTCACACAAGAAGGCTTCTTAACCTTCGAACAATGCAACCTAACATCGCTAGAAGAGTGAAACTCTCACAAGGTGATAACTAATAAATGCACAAGGTGGCTCCAAGGTCGAAAAAGAGGTAAGGAATCAAAACCAACTAAAGAAAGAAAGAAAGTGTGGGTTTGATTTAAGATAACTCAAGTCGTAAACTTGAAAGAAAAAGACGTATTCGCAAAGGATGATGTACGAAACGATAGAGCTTGGGCGTAAACCAACTTGACTCGATGAGAAAACTGACATCAAGCAAACTGACAAAAATACCCCCGTTAACCAAGTTTAGACTAAAGCGATTTTGGAATATCCTTCCAAATGATGACCAAAACAGTTATAGCATAAATCGACTTCACATTTGATTTCCATCGATTTACAAAAGGAAAATAAATTCACAACACATGATTAACATGTTTTGATGGCGATCACGATGGATTGGGCGTAATGCAACACAAGTTTTCTAAATCATTTGACGCACAAAATGACTCCTCGCATCTTTCGACTATGAGACATGATCCATAATCCGCCACAAATAGATTCATCTGTTGACGTTAAACGTCGACAATATTAGCGTCATCTAACTTGATGGGAACGTCTTGACATTTAAGAGGTGACAATAAAACCTCAAGTGACTCAAGAAGCATAACACAACCGTTTTACGGCTATGACATTGTTTACTTCGCAAACAACTATGTCGACTCATCATCAACTTGATTAGATGATAATCAAGATATCGACTACCTGTTGATTAGGTTCGAAAGTAACTAGCAAGACAAGACTTACCTCATACGACTCATTGGTTCACATTATTGTTTAACACTAGACTCGTTTGGCAAATAGACCACTCGTATTCCAAGATCTATATCTCTCTTCTCGAAAGATACTCTCTCTCTTCTCTAAGAGTCGATAACTTGTAATCCTGTTTCACTTGTCATCAAACAATAAGAGATCAGTGCATCATTATTCAAAATAAATTAAATCTCATCATATAGATATAAAATTGACAATAACATAATCATTTCCATGATTTCCTAAATGATATTCAATATAATTCCATGTCATATCTTCTCAAAAATCTATAACATCTCAATAAATTTACTTATGCCCAAGTAAAAGGTAAAAGTATAGCAAGTCAGAACTAGGGATGTAACATATCCTTCCCCTAAAGATTCATCGTCCTCGATGATATAAAGCATCAAAACGTAACTTAAAAGCATATTCATTGTTTAATTACTATCAGCATAAAGTAAATGAGGAAATTTCTGCTAGAATTCATGGTAATTTCTCCCCATGCAAAACTATTCTATGCATACTAGTCCCACTAGACCTTACACTTCATAACCTCTACATTACACAAGCATTGCTTGCGATCTTCAAGCATTTCAGAAGCTTGATCATAACCTTTCCTAGGTTCTTGTACTTTTAAATCATTCATAGATTATAACATTTATATATTACATGAATATATTTCTCATATATAATTCACCAAAAAGCATGATGCATCCTGGCAATACTGGTAATAAATTGATCCTTGAATTCAATAAAATTTCTAACCTTAAAAATTTTGAAGGGTCCTTTATACTTAGGAACTGGTTTAGAATACATTCCATTCTTTAGGAAACATTTTTAGGGGTTTAACCCTTAAAAGAATTTTCCTTCTCTAACCGAGAATTGTCTTGGTGTATGCTTAATCATTAACGTAGCTTTTCTATTCATTATCCATTTCCTCTGATCTTTCCTGATCAGTTAAATGTTTTCATTCATTTCTAATAACATTTTCGGACTAATGCTACTCCTACCTTCTAGCTTACCCAGCTTATAGGAGTTTGGCATCTTTCTGTCCAATGTTTCAATTCAAGCCATCTTAATAGGAAAAGTTAGGTATTGTCAAAAATTTCACGTGATAAGTAGTCTCCCTACTTGTATTGCTAATCTATGCAACATGTTTGGAACAATCTTCTAAAACATGGTTAACTTCCTTAGTTTAACCATCTGTTTACAGGATAATAAAATATACTCATTTAAATTTCAGTCCTTAACATAGAGGACAATTTTGCCAAAACCTTGACTTTACACACGTATTTCTATCTGAGATAACCTTCTCAGAAAACCATGCAGTTTAAACACCTCTTGCACAACTTGTGTGCTAACACTGATGCTCCATCAGTCCAATCCCCTGGTAAATAATGCGCTACCTTCAAGAGTTTATCATCTCAAAATGGTATCGTGTTTATTCCCAGACATGGGAAGTTTTTGCACAAAGTCTATACTAATAACTTGCCATTTCCACTATGGCACGTCATGTGGATACATCAATCCTACAGGAGTTGATGTTCTACTTTTTTCCCCTTTGGCACTCCAAACAATATGCTACAAATCTCGCAACATCATTCTTTATTCCTTCCAAAAATTAAAGAGGTTTTATATTTGTTAGTACTTGGTTAACCCTAGATGTCCCGGGTATGGTGGAATATGAACTTCCTTCTACACCAGTTTTCTTATTTCAGAAGAATTAGAAACACACATTCTTTCTCTAAAACTCAATAGTCTGTGAGACTCAAAATGAAAAACCTTTCATACCTTGAATCTTTTAAATTTTACCACAAGAGCTTGCTTAAGTACTCATCATGTAAAGGTACACCCTTAAACCATCTCCTGAGGCATCAATCTTCCCTCAAACTATCCTTCGGAATAGGAATTCATAGCATTGGTGCTGTTGTAATTTCTCTTAATCATTATAGAATCACTTGCACATAAGGATAAAGTTTCCCCTTCATGCTAAAAATAAATAAATATATCTTCCTAAAGACTTGAAACAAACAAGTCTAAACAACCTTAAACACATTGTTCATGTGTTTCATGAATGCGACAAGGCATTTGTATGTTCAAAGGACAACACTTGCTAACTCACAGTGCCCATTCTTGTCCAAAAGTTGTTTCAAGAGTATCCTCATCCTTCAATCTAGATTGATGATATATATCAATCTTAAATCAATCTTTGATAACATAACAACTCAACCCATCTAATCAAAGAGGTCATTGATACGTGTGAAAGATATTAGCTCCTTATCATGGTTTTAACGAGCATATGATACTCAATACACAATTGTAGAGTTATGTCCTTGACAAAAACAATATCTAGTGCACCCCATGGTAACATACTAGATCAAATCAAACCTTTTAGCCAATAATTCTTATAAAGGGGCTTTTGATTCCCTTAATCTTATAGTTGTCATAAGTTAAGGTGCTTTTCTAGGTAATTCATCCCAGAATTCTAAGAGGAACAAGATTTTCTGTTGATTCAATCACTGTTCCATCAACTTTGGCGGTATGACTTTCTTTTCCAAAACATACTAGGTATCTCCTTAGTTTTAAACATGGTTAGGATTGCTCCAATTCGATCAAGAGATTAACTAGTGGTTTATTCTCTTTTAGACTTTCACCCTGGTTTGGTTCTAGAATAAACATGCTCTCATTTTCTTGATGCCAGATAATAAGTTATCTAATAGTTTTTCTAAACCTAAAACATCTCAAAACATCAAACATATTTATCTTATAATAATCCAAAGATTGGTATAAAACATTGTCATCTTTATTATAAAGTATTTCGGAGTAATCACATCCTTATTAATATAGTTGATACGACAAGACTATATGTCACTGTAGTTTTACAATTTTCCAGTTTAACAAACATAGAGGGTGGATGTACACACAAGTACTCCAACACTTTTTTCCTAAAACAAAAACATCACATCAACGTTCAAGTGACATGTCGTAATTGGCTACAACTTACTGGGTTTTACTACACCAGTAGAATTAGTAGGATTCTTGGCCAGTTCATAACATTGTTTCCTTTCTAGTCGAATACGCTTAAGCGCATCAGCAAAAGTCTTTGAATCCTCCAGCCATGCACCTTCAGAGTAAACAACATGCTATTTAAGTTCAACCTCCTCGATAGGTTTCTTCTTAACCACTAATCTAGGCAAATGCTGGGGAACAGACTTCCTAGCTATTTTCTTTGTTCTTCTCCATGTCATTCTGGCACAAGAAAATTTGAACATCAACTAACCGCATAATATTGACTATAGGTTAGCACAGTGGACTCATAAGCCCTAGTGTCGAACCCGATAGCTCTGATACCATATGTAACATCCACGTTCTAAAAACATAGTAAAAATCAAAATTTTCACCATAAAGTAAATTTACAAGGTAAAAATGAGACAGAGAAAATTTTTCTTTTATTCAACATATAGTCGAGTAACTACAATTACAAGATATCTCATTACAAATACAATCAACCTTATTGTCTTTCTCAAGTACAATGTTTACAAAACTAAATCAATTATAAATACCTGAATCAGATAATGTTTTACTTAATCTCAATCAACACAAGTCTCAAAGATATACTGCATCCAGAAATCTGACATCTTTATCGCAAGCCTCGGCATGTCTTCTGCGAGAGAGAGAGAGTATCTTTCTAGTGATTAACCTCCAACCAAAGATCGTCGGTCTCCCGCACTCCTTCCTAACTGGAAGTGGCCCTACCCTTCACGAGAAGTATAGACCAAGGTGACTAGTGGTAATTTGCCTTTCTGAGTACATAGTGTTGTATCCTACACAACTCTATCTATCATACAACCCTAGATACCCTCTAGCTAAGTATGATTCCTGATAGGATGTGCAATCTAGATATAGTGAACCGACAATGCATGCAAAGACATATCCATTACTATGGCCATAGTTTCAATATAAATTGATGTTCACAATGAACGTTGTCGTAATGTTCACCCACTCCAACTCGACTTGTATACTATCATATTCCTACAGTTCGACTTGGTCAACTATGTTTAACTTATGAAATCATGATGATTTCATCAATCTAGTCTTCCCGATCCAAAACATGTTTTCTTTCATTGTCTATAATCCATAGACCTAATCAACTTTCTTTCATTATGAGGACTCTCATTGCATCATTACAATACCCGAGGTCCATGACTTATTGTCTCATAATAGATATAGATAGATTAATTACAACTAAGATGATAACCTTACCCAGGTTAAGCAATTTAGTCTAGGAATCTAATTCCCTTCTTGTAAGTAAGAGTAATTACACATAGTCAGGGCACATGACCCTTCAATCACGATCTAAATAATGGTCTCAATGTCTTAATATAATAATTACCATATCTAGGTTAAGTCATGGTCTAACTAAAGAGTTTTGACTAACTCCAACCTAGTCTTTCTGACTTAGGTAAATTCACAAGACACTGTTGTTGCTCTTAAAAGTGTTATGGAAAGACTATCCATTCTTAGGTATCTCTCTTCGCATCTATGCAACATTAGAGATTCATCCCCTTGCCGACAAGTAATAGCTTAAGAGAAGTTATGATAAAAGGTGTAATGATTTTAATGTTTGACTAACCATTTAATGGTACCTCTTGCATACTTGCAATACCCAAGGCTTAAGACTTATCTCTCAAATCGATTGGTAACCAACAAATAGCTTCCTCTACCTGAGGTTAAACATTGTCGACTAATAGCAAATCTCTTTTCAAAAGGATAGTTATGAACATTTATTAAATTAGGGTTTGCGACCCTTAATGTCTACTCACGTGTATTGACTAAAATAGGTTATAACCATAAGAGCGTCATCAGTAATCTTTAACCCCTCTAGATTGAAACTAGGGTTAAACTTCTATAACCCAAATCATAACATAAACTTATTGTTTTCCATTAAGGTCACAAAATTAAGATAATAAAGGATTATAGACTTCCTAGACCTTTTGATATGGTTCAATAACACTTAGGAACATAAAAGATACTTTCTCATATCAATAACCTTACCTTTGTCATAACAAGGTATTACGTTAATAAACATAGGCTCTTATCTTAACCATATCCCCATTATCATAATAATAGAAAGTTTACATTTGAAACTAAAGATCAAACCCATTCAATATGTGTGAACAATGGGGTGCTAGTTTGATGAGTAAAATAGATAAGACCCCCTTGGGTAGTATTAAAAGTCAATATCTTTCTATTGCTCTTAATGAGAGCATTTCTATCACAAGCTTAATGATCACAATAAACAGTAAATCTGAGATAAAAATAATCTCTTTCTAGACTCATAAATCTTCAACTGCTAACACAAGGTAGTAATAATTCAATTTCTACTAGTCATATTCTAAATTGCTTAGAGTATAAAGGTATTAGGATTTATACCCTTCTTGGATACCTAAAAACCTTTTGGTCTCATACATATTTGCTTACTCAAAGGCAACAAAACTAATTGTTTTCATATTTACACTATATGTTAGAGGCTTTTTGGCCTCTTAAACCTCCAAAGAGGCCGCAAAGTCTATGTACATGGAGATCTATCAAGTCTCTTGGCCATAAAGTTCATAGACTAGCCTTCATTTAATTGATCATAATATGCATTATGATTGTTAACAAAACAGAGATCAAATCATAGACTCTAAACTCTGCCCAAAATAAAGGTTATAAATAACATCCTAAAACAGTAAGTTGAGCAGCATTGACTAAGAGTTTTTAGTAGTAAGTAAAGCTTCTAATTTACTCAACTTACTGTCTAAAAGGCTCATAAATCTTCAAACATTTATAATGGGAAAACTACGTTCTCAAAAAGAACTTCTATTATGGAATAGTTTCTAACAACATGCTTTTGCTAAAAGAAATAATACAAGGAATATGCTCGGAACATACCTGAGCAGTCCTCTCCAATACAAACTGGTGATGTTTTAGACTTCGTCGACCTGCACTTCAACTCTATGAACTAATTTTTCTTCTCAGAAACAAATAGTTCTTTGATATCGACTCTCTAAGGATCATTACTCTATTACCCTCTTCCAAAATCATTCTCTATTGAAAACGCTATGTTATCCTCCCTTAGCGATAACCATGTTATCTGCTCCTGGATCACAATGTTATTCTCCTTTTTTCTCCCAGCTATCCTACCCGATAACTATCATATTCTCCTTTGCATGGTGGAGTTGAGGATCCCTCTATCTCCATGACTCCTCTTTTTCTGTCGTTCCTGCCCATGAACATCTGATATAACTCCCCACTCCGAAGGAAGTTAATTGCATTTAACCCTTGGTTTCCCATTTCTTCTTAACAGAAAACTCATGCCCAAAAGTGCCCACGCCAGCAAAGAAGAAGAATGGCATTCTTAACTCTTGGTTTCACTTTCTTCACTAAAATAACCACCTCTCCAAAGACTACCCGCGGTGAAAGAGATTCATGGCATTTAACTCTCAGTTCCATGCCTAAATAGAAGGAGGTCAGTCAAACTACAATGCTACCTGACTTCCTGAATCACAGCGACCACTAACAAGATGGAGACACTTAAATGTCGACGTGGCACAACAACCTCGTCCACTTACTCACACAAGAAGGCTTTTTAACCTTCAAACAATGCAACCTAACATCGCTAGAGGAGTGAAACTCTCACAAGGTGATAACTAATAAATGCACAAGGTGGCTCCAAGGTCAAAAAAGAGGTAAGGAATCAAAACTGACTAAAGAAAGAAAGAAATTGTGGGTTTGATTTAAGATAACTCAAGTTGTAAACTCAAAAGAAAAAGATGTATTCGCAAAGGATGACGTCTGGAATGACAGAGCTTGGGCGTAAACCAACTTGACTCGACAAGAAAACTGACATCAAGCAAACTGACGAAAATACCCCCCGTTAACCAAGTTTAGACTAAAGCAATTTTGGAATATCCTTCCAAATGACGACCAAAATAGTTATAGCATAAATCGACTTCACATTCAATTTCTGTTGATTTACAAAAGGAAAATAAATTCACAACACATGATTAATTTGTTTTGACGGCGATCACAACGGATTGGGCATAACGTAACACAAGTTTTCTAAATCGTTTGACGCACAAAATGACTTCTCGCATCTTTCGACTACAAGACGTGATCCACAATCCACCACAAATAGATTCATCTGTTGACATTAAACGTCGACAATATTAGCGTCATCTAACTTGATGGGAACGTCTTGACGTTTAAGAGGCGACAATAAAACCTCAAGTGACTCAAGAAGAATAATGAAACTGTTTTACGGCTATGACATTGTTTACTTCGCAAACAACTATGTTGACTCATCATCGACTTGACTAGATGATAATCAAGATATCGACTACCTGTCGATTAGATTTGAAAGTAACTAGCAAGACAAGACTTATCTCATACGACTCATTGGTTCACATTATCGTTTAACACTAGACTCGTTTGGCAAATAGACCACTCTTATTCCAAGATTTATATCTCTCTTCTCGAAAGATACTCTCTCTCTCTCTTCTCCGAGAGTCGATAACTTGTAATCATGTTTCACTTGTCATCAAACAATAAGAGATCAGTGCATCATTATTCAAAATAAATTAAATCTCATCATATAGATATAAAATTGACAATAACATAATCATTTCCATGATTTCCTAAATGATATTCAATATAATTCCATGTCATATCTTCTCAAAAATCTATAACATCTCAATAAATTTACTTATGCCCAAGTAAAAGGTAAAAGTATAGCAAGTCAGAAATAGAGATGTAACAGTTTATATATTAAGGAAAGCCCTATATACAATAAAACAAGCTCCAAGAGTTTGGTACAATAGGATTGACTCTTATTTTCTAAAAATTGGCTTTAGTAAGTAGTGAGTTGATAGTATACATCAAAATGAATAATCAAGGTTGGAGTTTGAATGTGTGCTTATATGTGGATGGTTCTAAATTTATGGGAAATTTGTCACTTAACTTTTGCAAATTAGTAATGAATAAAGAATTTGAAATGACTAACTTGGGTTAAATGAATTTTTCTCTCAGAACAGAAGTAAGTCAATCAGATGATGATATTTAATTATCTAGCAATCAAAACATGTTTATGATATTTTTAAGATATTTAGGATGATGAATTATAATCCTACAATGACACCAGTCTCCATAGGATTGAAATTGAGCAAGGAATATAAGGGCTCCAATATAGATCTATCTTTGTACAAACTACTTATCAATAGTTTGATGTACCTGATGGTCACAAGCCATGATATAATGTATGGATTAACCCCAATTTGAAGGTTTATGGACTCAACGAAAGATTCTCATTGGAAATCTACGTAAAAAATATTGAGATATGTTAGTTCAATGAAAGGTTATGGCATTTCATATACAACACTAGATGATTTTAGGTTGATTGGTTACATAGATGGTGACTATGCAAGAAGCATTGATAAAATAAATAGCACATATGGTTAAATTTTTCATTTTGGATCAAGTGTAGTCTCATGGGTTTCTAGGAAGCAACCCATTGTCACACTTTCATATAAAAAAGAAAAATATGTTGCTACCATTTTAGTAGCATGTCAAGTAGTGTCAATGAAGTGTGTTATTAGACTTGAAGACAGAGCATGACAAAGCTACAAATATCTTTAGTAATAACAATTCAACTAAAGCATTGTCAAAGAATCATGTTTTTCACAAAAGAAGCAAGCATATTCATACACGATATCATGTCATCTGGGAACTAGTCAACAATGATGAATTATACTTGGAATTTTGTATCTTAAAAGCTTACTATGTTGATATCTTCATGAAGCCATTACTAAAGTAGACTTTTGAGTATATTAGAGAAAATCGAGTATTAGTGATATATCACTAACAATGATAGTCAAGATTAAAGGCAGGAGTTGGAATATCTAATTTTATCTACTGCATTTAATTCAAACAACTTTTAATTTCAACTCAAGATTTTGAAAAATACTCTTTTCTTAATTGTAAATCTCCTCTCTTCCCCTAAAAGGTCAATACATTTATGTAATTCCTATCTGCATTCCTTTAGCTTGTTGAAGAAGCCAAGAAGTCTCTAGAATTTGTAATTGTTTTAATATTTGTTTTATGAATTATTAAAAAAGAGAAAATGTGATGGAATACACTCTCTCTATATATATGGATTTGCCTCATTTCTAGAGTGTGAAAGAGTTGCGAAGGGAGTGTCATTATCCTTCAACCTTTTCATAAATAAAGTGCTTGTTTTGGGTGCATCTTCTCTTGTCACGTGTATTTTATTATGTTTATATAACATAATTTCAGTTTAGTTTGTTGTTACACACTCACTCTAATGTTTCTATTTATTCCATGAAAGGTCACAAAAGAAGCAGTGCACTAGATTGTTGATTTAATATTTGAAGATCCTGGTGTTAAGATTGGCTTTCAAAGTTCTAACAAAAGGACTGATACGAAGGATTCGTAACTGAATATTTAGTTGCCACCCTTAGAGACTAGTTTATAGATGTGAAATTGTATATAGAAGATTGGATTCTTTTACCCCTGTCTACTCAAATACTCTCCAGATTCACCCTAAAGCTCGTGCTCTGATGCTTAAGAGGCTTGCATTGTTTAAAGCCTGTGTAGCATTTAGAGGATGCAACATGGCATTAGGGCGCCAGCATGGATAGTAAGAATACAGTGGCCAGCGTGGTCTTTTCAGGTGCCTACGTGACAAGTGAAAAGCCTGCCCAGCACAGAGATTTAAAATGCTTGCGTGGTCATTGGAGGTGCCCACAGGTAGAAGCGATATGACAGTTATATGGAAACTAAAGACATGGCGCAGGAATTGGCACACGGAGAAGACGCTTGCATAGCAGATCTGAATCCTATATTTGGGAAGGAAAGGCCCCACTATTCACAATTAGAGCTTTATGCTATAGCTAAACTTTTAATGTGAAATTCACGAGCCTTGCCCTAAAAGGTCAAATATTTTAAGCTAATATTTTATGGAAGAAGGCTCAAGATAAAATATTAACACGTGCTTTAATGTTAAAAGCTTGGAAAGCTTGTGTGTAATTTTATTCACTCATTAGTGAATAAAGATGTCAAACGGTGAATTTAATGCATTGGTTAAGTTTGCCCGTGTATAAGGAGGAAAAAGTTTATATTATTTCAAAGGTTTCTTTAAACGTATGAAATAAAAGGTATATGAAAATAAAACTAAAAAGGGTGTAGTTAGTAGATTAATTAAAATTGAGTGTTTGCGAGTTAGGGGTTGACGGTTCAAATCTTACATCTCTGGGATCTCCCTCACTCCATCTGAACTTTGCCAAGAAGATGTAGGTTTATACTGGCTATTAACTAGAATCATAAACCTAGTATGATGCAATGTTGTTGGATGAAACAAAGATGGTGCTAGGTTCTAGAGTCAAACTCCTCACCTAGGTGGAGATAATGAAGGATTGTAACCGATTTCCATGTGTAACAAAATTTAAAAGAAAAACTAAAAAGAGGCAGCAAATAAAATTTTAAGGTTTTTGCTAGTTGAAAATGATTGAAGGATGTGTATATGCAACTATTTTAATAAAAATGTCAAGTATTTTTTAAGATATTATGTTTGCAACATATTAGATTTCTTTTTAGGTAGAGATTTTTGTAGATAGTGATGGGTAGCCCTACTTTCATTTATTTTTGTAGGCAATAAATACCATTGGCAAAAATATTGGGCAATATTTTCTATAGGAGATTTTTGTAGATAGTTATGGATAGCTCTACTTTCATTTATTTTTGTAGGCAATAGATACCATTGGCAAAAATATTGGGCATGATTTTATGTACATATTATTGACTGAGAACATTTAATATTCTTAGTTTTTCTTGCTACCTATCTCTTATCTTTTTCTATTATTCTTTTGGGCTATAAGTTCTATGAGATAAAGACTTTTGGAGGACTATTTTTTACCAGGGAAAACTCTACCCATTTTATAATAAACATATGTAGATTCAAACCTATAACAGGCCTTTTATGTAATCTTTAGATCTCTGATGGCTTATGTAACTATGTATCTTCTCTTACTAATTATATTGTTTTCTTGATAGGCTATCATTCTTGATGAATTAAATTCTTTTTTGGGTACATTTATTTACTTTATTGGAAAATCTTTTCTTTGCTTTCCATCTACACTCAAGTAGCCTTAGCTTCTTTATCTAGGACATGTTGATCTCTTTAAGCAACTCCTAACCTTCTATAGATTAATGACTATGTAAATAACCATTTCTTTCCTTTATTTCTCTATCTATGTGTCTCATGTCTTGATTGAATTTTAGGGCATGTGTATGTAATCCGTATGCCACGCAAGGCCTTTCTTAGTACATCATTCGTATATTAGGATTTATTTTCATGTATTTCTCTCTTTTCCTATTTTCTTTGTGAGTGGATAGTTAAAGCTTCATTGAAAAACCTACAAAGAGTTGGTCTTTCAATCTCAAAGGTTGTCTTAAGTCTTGATGAGAACCATTCATAGGGTTTCCTATTATTGTGTTCTTTGTGTGATGTGGGTATAGAATGCACTTGGTACTTTAGTAGGCAGTTGCAATATGAGAGTAACAACACATAGTTCTTTTAATTTTTGGTTCATGATTGGCCATTTTTATTATACTACATGTTTTTGCCCCTACTTTTGTTTTTCAGGGTATTAGTCTTACTAGTGTAGCATACATTTCGTGGCTATTTTTTGATAATTAAATGAAGGTTCTATTAGGGTCCCCACCCTTGTTAAACATCATATATAGAGTATGTAATATAAAAAGGACCAATGCCAAAGTATAGAAAAAAAAATGAAATTGAGAACTACTACATACAACCAAGGTTTAGAACAAATAAAAAAGGAGCCACCATTCTCTTGCAAACAAAATATAGAATCAAAGACAATTTATAGAACTCTCATATATCCACACTTCCACCCTTAGTATCAAGAGAATCACTTCTCACACATTCCTTCATAGCCATAGCATCTTTAATAAAAAAAATTAATGAAGCCACAATCCCTGAAATTAGAAATTAAACACCATGCATAAATTATTTTTGCTTGAAAGCTCTATGACACACACTAACTTCCATATAAGGAGTATACAAATATGATACCTCTAGTAAAACATTCATGTGGAATACCAATTTATTCTTAACCACTATATTCATATTAGTAGAAATTTTATTTTTCTCCTAAAGCCCATCAATTGTCTTCTTGAGTTCTTGTATTAGAACCCTAATCTCATATTTAGTATCCCACCTAGTATCCATTGAACACTGAGCCACACTAGTAACCTTCACATCATCTTTTGAAAACCCATTAGCTCCTCGCTTATGAATGAAATTTTTGAACAACCAAGCCCTAAAAACCCAATTCAGGTGCATTAGTCTTCAAACCATGCTAAAAGAATTCAAATATTAACTCTTGTGAACAAGTAGCACCTATATCATCCACACCTTTAAACATAAGATATATCTTATCAATATAATAGAACCAATAATGGAACAGTCCTATTCTTTGACATGGTATGGATCTATATGGCCTTGGTATGACCTACATGTGGCAAGGTTGGAAAGATATTTGAGTTAACTTTCTAATGTTTTATGTTTGGTTGATTTTTGTCATGTTTTGTGAAAGTTATGATCAAATTAGTGATTATCATTTCTAGATTTTTACTGTTTTTCAGCAAGAAATTTGTTTGGTACAGATTTGTATGACCTTTGATGGAAAAGGGAGGCATGTGGATGATAGATATATGAAATAAAAAACTTTTCTTTTTCATTTGAATTCATTTCATCAAATTTTACAAAAGTTAGAGCATTTTTGGTGATAACAGTCCTAAATCTTACCTAGGGTTCCCAGTTTGGAACAGCCTTGTTTTGCCCTATCTTGTACAAAATAACCCATCTGATTTTGATATATGTTGTATAAAGCCCTAATAGGTATCTAGAACTGTGTTTACATTTTTGGTATCATGTCTGTACTGAAAGTTATGACCAAAATACTCAATTTGCTGCCCCCATGTTTTATGCCTTAGAGATTGAAGGCTTGTGAGGAAAAAGCCACCATTCGATGTTTGAAAGATTGAAATATTAGTTGTTTGTGATTGTTTTGGAGTTGTCCAACCATTCTCTGCATTAAACAATCACAGTAAAGTAGTCCTATAAGGGGAAATATTGATCATTATTGTCACAAAAGAATCATGTCATCAATGGAGACCTCTAATCCATGAGCCACCATTCAAAGACCACCCCAATAAAAATCACAAATATTTCAAAATTAAGTCTCATCACCTTTGATTAAAGCTTCCAAACCTTTTCAAGACACCAACCTATCACTAAGCAATGTTGAGAAAGTGGATTGATCTATTCATTAATTAGCTAAAAACTAAGCCACCTTATTTATTTCTCTAAATCCATATGTCAAAAAAATTCTTCAAAAGGCGGGCATAAGGCATTAGTTTCTTCCACCAAACTATTACTTCTCCAACTAGGATTAGCTTTCTTAAGTAAACCCAAGATAACAATAATAGAGCCACCTTCCACAATTAATCTTATATGTATCCAAAATAAGTTGGGCCAAGGATAAACATTCAAATTCCAGCATCCACTCTTCCTCATTATTAAAATACACTCCCAAAAATAAAGAATCACAATGTACAGAAGTTCCCAAGGAGTCTAAAAGAATAATTCTAATTCCAACCATACCTAAGTTTCCATAGAAGGCCCCATCGAATTTAAACTTCCAAAAAATATGTGGGGGTCTAAACCATATGGCCATTTCTCACTTCTTTTTGTCTCTTATCCCATTGAAGGGACACCCTTTTTTATTATGTTAATTTTGTTTTGTTCCTCCATTCTTATTTATAACTAATCAAGTTACTACCTCAATGGTATCTTTTATATGCCTCTATCAACACCACTTATTCCTTGTTTATATCAATGTTTATCATCATATTAGGGGAAACTACTTGCTAATGATTACATGCTATATAATGATCACATCATACAATTCACATCTATGACCATTACGTTTCCAAATTTTCCTATTACATGTTTCTCCTTCCATGAAAACAAATTCACAATGATGTTATGCACTCAATTTAAGGTGGCCATATAATTTCTATCTTTATCTTAGTTTATGTGGTTTCATGTAAGTATATGTGTCATGGGGCTAATTCAATAAAAACTCCATGATTGAATTGTACATATTTTTATTCACATTTTGTTTTGCCTAGTTGTATTCTTGCATACATTATAGGAGCTAACTTAGTCACAACTCCATGATTGGCCTTTGTGTCATAATCTTATTATGCCTTAGGTTTACATGGATTCAATTGTGGAATTCTAATTGATTTGCCTCTCAATGTATGCAAGCATGATCACATTGTAAAATTGGGACATGAAATTGAATCATGATATGTAATGTAACCATGGACTTGTGACCAAGTTGCGCCCTATTTTTCTTTGGCATGCCTGATTTGAATGTCTATTCTAATGCACACCAAAGTGGGGGAAAATTTAAGGGATAAAAGTGCACATCTTACACTATTACACCACTCTGGGCATTGTCATAAGTAGATTGTTGTAGTGCTCAACTTGAATTATTTGGCACATAGAATGACCCCAATCATGAATTCATCACTTAGAATCTTCATATCCACTACCTTATTTAGGACTCGTTTGATCTCCTATGGCCTTTTCCAACCTAGACTAGAACACATATCATAGCTCTATCTAGATGTTTGTTTATATTGCACCACCTAGTCTACAAAATTCAAGTCCCAAATCTCCCACTCCTAAAATTGAACCTTTTTTTGTAATTTGATTGTCATCATGTCAACTCATGTGCAAAATACCTTGAGTTGAGAGACTAGGATCATGTATTTATATATAGTCCTAGTTCATTTGTTCTCATAAAAAAATATATGAATAAATTAACAGATCATAGTAATCACATCTACACATAGAGAATCTAAAGCATTTTTATTACATTATGTCAACATTATTAGCATTGCATTGATCGCTTGACATGTCTTCAAATCCTATACAACATTCGTAAAAGATTTTACTATTAACAAGGAAGTCCAAGACTTTCCCTCTAAACCACACAGTAAGAATCCCCTCCCAAACCAAACCATATGGCACAACCCAATGTTATATTAATTTAAAAATAGACAAAACTACGAATATATTTCTGTGTAAATAAAATGTTCTGCCTTCTAAAAATTGCTTACCTTTAATTATTAAAGTAAAACCTCGTAGTAATATCTTCGTTATTTTCCCTTGTTTAAAATTCAAGTAATATGATTTGATACTAAATCTTCATATGCTTTATACTTTATACTTGAAATCAAAGCCCACCTTAATTCAGATACTTGTTTTCTTCACGTCCTAATAAATTACAAGGTCAAAGTGTGGTCAATTTTGAAAGCAATGGGGGGGGGGGGGGGGTTTGTTTCGTGTGTGGAGTATAATGTGAATATTATCTTAAACTTTCAGTTCATGTGCTCTATCAACTATACAAATTAAAACTTCCAACAGATTTATCAAAGCATACAATGAATGTTGTGGTTGATGGTTATCCACGACATTAATTGGGAAGCGTGAAAAGAGTACATGAATTTGGTTTGGTCTTTTAACATTCAGGTATGATATTTTTTTATCTAGAAAGATTTGTAATTGTCTTAGTACATTTGTTTATTAGAATCAGCTCCACGTCTGAGATTCGAAGCCATAGCACATGTTGTGTACGCATTTAGTTACGCAGAAAAAATGTTTGAAATTTGGAGTGACGTGTTGCTTAATAAAATGCCTTATCTATTACTGTATTTTATTAATAAGTTACGTAACAACCATTAACATTGCACTCTTGAAAGTTCAGTAACAGTGAATATCTTAAACTTGCTTTAAAATCTTAAACATCTATAAAAAGGACATGAAGGTGCATTGCATAGCTGTAAGAAATTCAGTGGGAGTTTGTTGTAGGCTCTGAAAATGAGTGGGAAGATAGCTTTGGTAGCTTTAGCTTTAGTTTTAGTATTGGCCGGGGCAAAGGCTGCTCATAACTACAGAGATGCTCTCACTAAATCCATTCTTTTCTTTGAAGGGCAGAGATCCGGCAAGCTTCCTTTCAATCAGAGGATGAAATGGAGAGGAGATTCTGGCCTTTCTGATGGAGCTGATTGCCATGTATATATTCTGTAGTTATTTAACTAGGTTAAACATCAGGCTTGTTTGTACTCTTTAAACATCATGCAAGTTTGTAATGTTTGACTGCAAATGCAATAATATTTAAGCTAACTGCACATCTCAAATTAAACATCATTTGCATTCACAGTCATACACTACAAACACACGTTCGAACATAAATATATACTAAGAATGTTTTTTGGTTTCAGGTAAACATGATGGGAGGATATTATGACGCAGGAGATAATGTGAAATTCGGCTTCCCAATGGCATTTACCACCACCATGTTATCATGGAGCGTCTTGGAGTTTGGCAAACGGATGGGAAACGATCTCCAGCATGCCAAGGAAGCCATTCGTTGGGCTACAGATTACTTGCTCAAAGCCACCGCTTATCCAGGCATTGTATACGTGCAGGTATCCATACAAAAATTGGGGTATTCTGATTTATTTATTTAACATTACAAACGTGCGTGATATTTAAATTAAACGGTCAGATTGATTACTCGAGCAACAAATTAAATACAATTGTATATTAATGAAACTGAAAGGTGGGAGAACCCAACGTGGATCACAAGTGCTGGGAGAGACCTGAAGACATGGACACTCCTCGCAGCGTATACAAAATAGATTCTCAAAATCCAGGCTCGGATGTTGCTTCTGAAACAGCTGCGGCGCTTGCTGCGGCCTCCATGGTTTTCAGATCAACAGACCGCCCTTATTCTCGGCTTCTCCTCCAAACTGCAGTGCGGGTGAGGTCGCTTTATTTCAGTGAATGATAATTGTATACCTCATCCAACTCTAAAAGTGGTTAATAGTTACCTCATTTTGATTTTTTTCCTTTGCATTAGGATTTATATTGTATTGGTTCCATTAACCGTCACACCTCTGGGAATTCATCTTATGGACTAATTACTGTTCTGGGTTGGCTATTATTATCAGCCTAATTGTGCTGATTTTTTACCAAATCTTCGATGTCCTTTCGGCCACCCAGTGTTGACCTGTTCAATGTATCTCAGTCGACCATTTCAACCACACTGTTTGCTAATACTGTCGACATAAATTGACGAGTCAAAAAGATTTCGACTAGCTGGCTGTTTTACAACGTGCCGGTTGGTTAAGCTCTTCCATTCTTAAACATCATCCACTTCAATAGTCAAATGTGAATTTTGGTCAATACAAATAGAACAAATATTTACCACTTTTTGGTGTGGATGAGATGCAAAATTGCTATTGACTCTTTGACCATTGAAGTGGATGATGCTTAAGTAGAGTGCTCTTGGTCTAGGTGAAGGTGCCGGTTTGAAAAATTCACGAACACTAACAAGTTTTGGTGTAAACACAAACCTACAAATGGTATCAGAGCCAAGTTCAATCCCTATGAGTTGCATGGGAGGAGGTGTTGGACTAACCACCACTCTAAGTCTAGATGAAGGTGCTGGTTTAGAAAGTTAACTAACACTTACAAGTTTTGGTGTAACAGCAAACCTACAATATTATACTACACTAATTTTCTGTTTATTGCACTCCACTATTAATCTTAAACATCATGATGACCATCAGGTGTTTGCTTTCGCGGACGAGCATAGAGGAGCTTACAGTGACTCCCTCGCCTCTGAAGTCTGCCCATTTTATTGCTCCTACTCTGGTTACCGCGTAAGTATAACTATAAATAAAATTCAATTTCAATCACAACCAAACAGTAATAGAAATGGATTTTTTCTTCCAGGATGAACTGTTGTGGGGTGCGGCGTGGTTGGCAAGAGCCACAAGAGATCAAAAATATTTTAACTACATACAATCAAATGGCCCGGCTCTGGGCTATCGTGATAACGTCGGTGAACTGAGCTGGGACCAAAAACATGTGGGCACGCGAATTCTTTTGGCTCGGGTAGGTCACTACGCAAATTTAAAATCATAAACTCCTGGCCTTTTCTAACATTGGGAGCCATTTCATATCTTCTTACGCCTGTTCTTCGCAGGAAGTTCTCATAAACAAAGTGAAGTCTCTTGACGAATATCAAGGCCTTGCTAACAACTTTGTTTGTTCCCTGTTGCCTGGAATGTCTTCAGCGCGATACACACCAGGTCACACTGAGTTATAATCTGTATTGGGTAAAATTATCGTTATACTATTCCATAGACTAAAAGACATGTTTTCCATGTATGCAGGCGGCCTTCTGTTCGGCCCGACTGATCAAAGTAATTTGCAATATGTTACTTCCACGACCTTCTTGCTATTCACCTACGCAAAATACTTGAGCGTTTCCAAACAAGTAGCGAGATGTGCTAATACCATAATCACTCCCTCCGGACTACGCACCATTGCAAAAAGACAGGTAAACAATTAATATGTCTGCTTTATATTCTATTAAAATCTCCAATGAAATTATTTCATTTTTTATTTATTTTTGTTGGGCTCAGGTCGATTACATTCTGGGAGACAATCCCCTGGGGATGTCATACATGGTGGGGTACGGAGCAAAGTTTCCACAGCATATTCATCACAGAGGATCGTCGTTGCCTTCAATTTATAGCCATCCTCAGACCATATCATGCAACGATGGTTTCAACTTGGGGTTTTATGGCAACTCGCCAAACCCAAACGTTCTAGTTGGAGCAGTTGTCGGAGGGCCCGATGAGAATGACCAATTCAAGGATGAGCGCCCTGACTATTCGCATTCTGAGCCAGCTACTTACATTAACGCTCCACTAGTTGGATCCCTTGCCTGTTTGGCTAGCTCCTAAACTAGTTCTAGTTTCTTTGTCACAATAAATCTACACTACCACGATGACAAACGTCGTTCTCTGTACATGCAATCCCCACTATAATTAATGACAATTAACTGCTTTGGCCACTTTGGCATAAAGAGGTACATTATTGTTAAATTTCATATTAGATCTACGTTAATTTTATGAGTTTACATTAGAACTTAGATCTCTATCATATCATTTTCTCCTTAGGGATTGGACTTTCATTGTTTAATATTTATTCGACTTTTGATTGGTTCTGGCATAAAGTTGCGTAAAAATTAATAATCAACATCGAATCTGCATCCTGTTATTTTCAAACACTAAAGTGTTAACTAACTGCTCTGCACACACGCATATGAATGTGATTGATTTTTTGTTGGTCTTATTTTGACTAGAGTCATAAATACAACTCACCAATTAGTTCAGCTCTTCCTTTTGATTGTGTATTATTGTTATATATAATTTATCATGGATTTTTATGTACTTTTCTCTTCATATAAGGTGTTCTCATGTTTCATTGATTCATATCTTAATCATTTATGAAATGGCAGCCTTCTTTCATATTGATGATGCTTCATGTTTCGCATGAATGAGTTTATGTCATGCCTATCTAACTTCCCCTCTTTCATGGAACTTGTTGGTGATTTTTTATCCATGTTAGACGACCTTATTTCACTTGTACGCTTGATTCATGATGATTATACTTCATGTGATGGAAGGTAATGTTATATCCCTACCTTCTAATGATACATCTAGGGATGATGTTTTATGTGATGAGGTTGCACATTCTTCAACCATTCATGATGTTGTTAAGCCTTGTGATGTTATTCTTTCTACATGTCATGATAGCCCTATCTCTATATCCTTAGTTTTATACCCCTTTGATGATGATTTAATTTATAAAAATAATTCTTATGCATCTCATGTTGACTCTATGGATATTCTTGATGATCCTTTACCTTCTAATTAGCATGCATTATGATGGTTCATTAACTTTTCACATAGATATTGATGATAATTCACCACCTTACACTACATTAAATGATGATATTATAGCTTTTAGTGAGGAGTTATTACATGATGGTTTTGGTGGTTCTAGTGATGTAGCTTTACATGTTAAGACATTTCTACTTGCTAATTATGATTACTTAGAGAATGATACTTTATTGGCAAGTCTTGTGATTTGAATCTCCTACTTCAAAATCTATTTCACTTTGATGTTGTTCATCTAATTATTTCATTTGATTTAGTGTCATGGTGAGATTTACCTAAATACAAGAAAGTACTTTTGTGCAGTCATGATTAGGAGGGTCCATGGGGTGAATAGTCTAGACCGTGTAGCAAGAGTAAATAGAATGGAGGCAACTCAATTATAGAATACAAATGGGTAAGTGCAAGAAGATGAGTTCACTTTTTGGCCAAAACGTAGAAGTATTTTTCCTATTTTTCAAAATTTTTCGTACTTGGAGTGACAATTTGAAGCACTTGCACATAAAATATTAAGATGATGTAAAAATAAGAAATGTAGGATTTTGTTTCTTGTTTTCAAATATGTAATTTTTTCTAATACCCAGATGATGCAAGTTGGTTTTTATTGGATGTACAAAAAGTGGCTTTTTAAAAGTCCCATGTTTTTTGCAAAAGCATGCATGTGTACGGCCAACATAATTTGACCTAAATTAATGTATTTTTCTAATTCCTTTTGTGGAAAGATTCTCAGGATGTTGAATTTTGGTCAAGATATTTTTTTGTAATTTTTTTATAAATATTTTTTATTAATTTTTTAATGGTCATAATTAGTGTTTTTTAAAACCGCTCATGTACGGCCAACAGAATTTGAGCTAAACTAATCAATTCACTAATTTTTTTTTCATCATATAGAGAATGATGCCTAGTTTGGTCAGACATAGTTTTTTTTTTCAAGAAACCTTAAAAATTAAAAGTTATTAAAAAAATAGTAACCTATGTTATTTCAAGTTTATGAGTTAGTTTGTTTGGAAAATAAATAATAAATAGAAAATTATATTCAATAGTAGAAAAAACTATATATTTGAAAACTAGACTTTCAGATCTATAATGGGTTTTAATTTCATTAAAATATTCTGAAAAAAAAGTCGTCAGCCATAGTGGTGAAACTAGTTTTTTCTCTTGTTGTTTTCATGGTCTCCTAGCTATAGGTCCAAAGCTAAGGCTTGGGTTTCCAAGCCTAAAACCAATGCAAATTGGCGGGTTTGAAATTTTAAAATTTTAGAAATGGGTACTCGTTATAAATGGGTGCTTGTTCATAACGGGTGCCCATTATAAATGGGTACCTATTTTAAAAATAATGAGTACCCATTTCAAAAAAATAAAAAAATTAGCCATAGGCATGTAAAAAAATTTTTTTGAAAATGGGTACCCATTTTGAAATGGGTACCTATTTTGCTTCGGGAGCCCGATCCTAAACAGGTACCCATTTTTTTCAAAATGGGTACCCGTTCCAAGTGACATTTTTCATCCACGGGAGACTTTTGCAAAATGTATACTCAACTTCTTGCTTTAACTGAAATATAGATTCAGTCCTTTAGTGTATCATAGATTCAAAATACAAACATGCTGGCAGTATGTCGACTTACAATTAGGGCTTGCAGGTTTGATTCTCCAGTTACAATGTATGCACAAGATATAGCTTTGAAGCACCTTCTCCAAGAATTCAAACTATCAACTATCTCTATTGTGATTCACTACTTTCCTATGCATCTATTACATGAATATATATCATCTCTGGATCATAAGAATCCTCCAAGTTGGCTAGGATGATTCACAAACTCCAATGAAAGAGATGTAATGTGTGTACATAGATAAGTCAGACCTAATCATATAGAAATCCTCTGCAAGTGAGTGAAGCAACATGCGGATCTCAGGGAATGTCAGCCAAGACCCAAACTATCTTGTATGACGTGTCATTTCACTCTACAGATCATGGAAGTGCTTCGCAAGTCTTCTCCTTTAGTTGTTTGTCTGAGACTGTTAGGATGCTCTATTCTATGAAAACAATCGATCTTCTGATAGCGATATCTTTCCAGTAACTGATCCAATAATCTAAATTTTGGATATGATGTGCATGAATGTGTCTAGATGCTAAGTCCAGCTTTGTAAGGTCTGAAATGAAACTGCGGCAGAATGCGGACCAAAATACAAAAATTGGTACTGACTGAACTAATTGTACTAAACTGGGAAAAATGAAAGAAAAAAATGAATGCAAATATTTTTGGTTGATTCAAGATTGCTCTTGAACCAGGGATGCTCCTGCATCAGACATTTGAGGTTATTGAAAAAAGTGAGTCCCTCACTTTGTTGGGGCTAGAGGAAAACTAAGACGGTGCACCTCAGCCTAAGAAATCCAAGATGAGTCTTCTTCCGGTCTGCCTTTCCACTTTACCATATATTCCTTGTATTTCTTGCCTTTGGTGCTGCATCCAATTCTGTTGTCCAAGATGTCTTCAATCTGCTTTGGTGCTTGTTGTGGTAATTGCTTCTTCAAGTCTTCTTCAATGTTGTCATTGAACTTTCCTTCATGATACTGATATAGGTCTGCAATGTTGAAAATAGGTGATATACCCAACGTCTCTGCTAACTCCACTTCATATGGATTTCCTGAATCAAACTTTCTGAGTATCCTACATGGTCCAAACTTCTTCATCTTCAGAGCTTGTTATATGTCCCAACTGGAAATCTTTCTTTTCTTAAATATACCATCCCTTCTTCTCTAACTTTGAATTCTGTGTGTCTTCTCTTCTCATTTGCTTTCTCTTTATACTTACTATTCATTTCCTCTAAATGCTTCTTAACCTGATTATGTACTGTCTCCATGTGTCTAACAAATTCTTCTGCTTTTGCACTCCTCTTGTTCTGCATACTAATATCTCTCAACTCTGCCACTCCTCTAGGGTTAGTTCTTGTCACAATCTCAAATGGTGTCTTTTCGGTTTTCATATTTATTGAATTATTGTATGCAAACTCTGCTTGTGATAGAATCGAATCCTAATTTCCTGCCTTTTCTCCAACCAAACATCTCAACAAGTTTCTCAAACTCCTATTTACTACATTCATCTATCCATCAGTCTATGGATGAAATGTTGAACTAAACTTCAAATCTGTCTTCATCTTCTTCCAAAGTGTCCTCCAAAAGTATCCAAGAAATATTGTGTCTTTTTCTGAAACTATGCTTTTAGGTAATCCATGCAATCTCATAATCTCCTTGAAAAATAGGTCAGCCACATGCACTGCATCAATTATCTTCTTACAAGGTATGAAATGTGCCATCTTTTAAAATCTATCCACCACTACAAATATAGAATCATGTCCTCTCTGTGTCTTCAGCAATCCCAATATGAAATCCCTGCTTATGTCTTCCCAAGGTCTCTCTAGTATTGTCAAAGATTTGTATAACCCAGTATTCTGACTACTTCCTTTTGCAACTTGACATACTCTACAACTTTGCACAAACATCCTAACATCCTTATATATCTGGGGCCAAAAGTAATTTTCACTTACCAAAGCCACTATCTTATCAATGCCAAAATGTCCTGCCAATTCACCACTCTGCTTCTCTTTGATCAAATAATCTTTCATTGAACTCCTAGGTATGCATAACTGATTTCCTTTGAACAACACATCCTCCTAAATGAAATGATCCAACCACTTACTCCTATCTATCACAACAGGTTTTACATGCTTTCCATGGTTCTGCAAAATCAAAATCTTCTTCATACATGTTCTTCAGCTCCTCAAAACCTAATACTTCAACTCTCATCTTTGTTAACAAGTTCCTTCTCTCAAAGCATCTGCAACTTTGTTTGATTTTCCACTCATATGCTTCAGTACAAAAGTATAACTCTGTATGAACTCTACCCATCTCATTTGTTTCTGATTTAACTTTCCTTTACTGTTCAAATATTGCAAAGCTCGGTGATCTGTATACAAGACAAACTCCTTAGGCAACAAATAATGTCTCCACTTCTTCAAGGCTTGAATTATGGCATAGAACTCCTAATCATAAACTGAATATCTTCTCCTTGCATCATTCAACTTCTCACTGAAATATGCTACAAGTCTACCTTCTTGACTTAATACTGCTCCTATTGCATTTCCACTTGCATCACAATCTACTTGAAATACCTCATTGAAATATGGTAATGCCAACACTGGTTGCTCTATTACTTTCTACTTCAACAATTCAAAACTTTTATCTTCTCCTGATCCCCACTTAAAGTCCTTTCTGTCACCTCTCATTGTCTTTGTCATAGGGTTACATATTGAACTAAAATTTCTGATGAACTTCTGGTAGAAACTAGCTAATCCATGAAATGATTTGACTTCTCCAATGCTCTTAGGTGTAGGCCATTCAACAATTGCTCTTACTTTCTTAGGGTCCATCTTCAATCCTTCCGTAGAAATCACAAATCCCAAGTATACCAATTCTTCCTTCATGAAACTACACTTTTTAATGTTTATCAGTAGTTTCTCTTCTCTCAACCTCTACAATATTTGTCTCAGGTGCCACAAATGTTCTTCTTAAATGTCTGACTAAAAATCAAAATATCATCCAAATATACAATAACAAACTTACCCAAGAATTTAATCAAGACTTCATTCATCAATCTCATGAAAGTATTCGGTGCATTTGTCAATCTAAAAAGCATCACTAACCACTCATACAATCCTTCATTTGTCTTAAAAGTAATTTTTCATTCATCTCCTTCTCTAATTTTGATATGATGGTATCCACTCTTCAAGTCTATCTTTGTAAAATACTTTGCTCCACTCAAATAATCCATAATATCATATCACGAGCAATGGAAATCTATACTTAATTGTGATTTTGTTGATTGCTCTAGAGTTTGTACACATTCTCCATTCTCCATCCTTCTTCGGTACTAACATTGTAGGTACTACACAAGGACTCTAGCTCTCTCTGATCAAACCTTTCCTCAACAACTCTTGTATCTATCTATTCAATTCTTCATTCTCTATCAGTGTCATTCTGTGTGCTTATTTGTTAGGCAAACTAGCTCTAGGTATAAGATCCATGTGATGACTGATACTCATGCTTTGTGGCAATCCTTCAGGTACATTGCCTGATATGATGTCTTCATATTCTATCAGTAACTCAGTTATCTCCTCCGGTTGTGATTCTTCAATCTTTGTCTTCAAGGCTTTAGGCTTCTTAGGAATCAAAGCATAACACATGTCCTCATGTCTCAAACCATCCAGAAATTTCCTTCTATCTACCAAACATATTCTAGCATTCCCACATACTTCACTCTTAGGATCATCTTCCAAAGGAATCAAAGTAATTCTCTTTCCATTTGATGTTATAGTGTATGTATTCTTTCTTCCATCATGTATATCTTTTCTATCATACTGCCATGGTCTACCCAATAATATATGACATACATCCATAGGCATTATATCACACAATACTTCATCATGATAAGATCCAATATAAAATTTTACCCAACATTGTTCACTCACCAGTACCTTATGATCATCATGAATCCATGCTATCTAATAGGGCTTAGGGTGTTTCAATCTTTCCAACTTTAACTTAGTCACCATCTCCTCTGAAACCAAATTATCTGAATTACCACTATCAATTACAACCTTACAACATTTACCTCCAGATTTGCATCTGGTCTGGAACAAGCTTTTCCTTTGTGGTGGCTCCTCATTTGCCTCTACTTAAAATAGTGCTCTCCTCATGACAAGTGATTCCCCTTTCTCAGGTTTACCAATAGAACTAGGCAATCCAACAGGTTCTTCTTCAACATAGGTTGCTCTTCCATTGTTCTCTATCTTCTTACTTGTACTTCCTTGATTACATTCAAATGTTCTATGTCCTTCACCTCCACACTTAAAACAGGTTCCTCTAAATGTTCTCCTATTAGGTCCTCTTCCATCTATTATGTATCCTTCACTCTAGTATGAATTAGGTTTTCTCTGTGGTAGCAAGTTTTGTCATCTCTCTAGTATGCATTATGATCTCTGTCTTCCTTCTTGAATGTGTTTTCTTGTTTGTTTTTCTCTGCATATGATCTTTCTCCTCCAGAAAATGGTCTACCTCTCTAAAATTTACCTCCTCTTGCTCTCTATCTCTACTCATGTTTCTTGTTTGACTTTTCTTTAACTTTCAAGACAAATTGATATGCTTCTTCCAAGGATGTAATTCTTACCAAACTTAGTTCTTCTTGAATATTCAATCTCAGCCCATTGATGTATCTTGCCACTTTCTCTTTGCTTGCTTCACTATTTCTTGTCCTTATGATCATTTTATGAAATTCTTAAGTGTATTCCTTCACAAATTTCTCCTTTTGTCTCAGGTTTTGCAGTCTCTTCAATAGTTCTAGCTCATAATCAGCAGGTATAAATTGATTCTTCAACTTTGTCACCATTCTATCCCATTTTGTAATCTTTTCTTTTCCCCTTTTGTTTCTATCCAACTAAACTTCTTTCCACCAAATAGCAGCATGTCCTTTTAACTTTGTCTTTGCAAATTTCACCTTCTCTAGATCTTCAATTTCTTCATACTCAAAGTATTCTTCTAGGTCATTTATCCAATCAATTAGCTCCTTCAGATTCAAATTGCTAATGTAGTTCAGTACTTCCACCCTAGGTCTTTTTCCAATCTTTGAAATAGCTCACAACATCTTGACTTGATCTGATTCTTCTTCTTCTTCTAGGGTTACTTCATTCTAATCAGCAGATTGAAATTCTTCATCATCATCACTTTCAACATTAGGTCGATGTGTTAGTCCTCTTCTACAATCTTCCTCAACAACATCTAATCAAACTCACATTATTTTCATCATCTCCATCATCTCATCCATTCTTCCATCCATAGTACCAATAGTAGGTACTCTCCTTGGTGGCATCTCTTCCTAGGATCAAGTGTAACTACCTCAAATTTGATGATCAGGATACAAGGTGACAACTACCTCACAATCGGCGATCGGTTGACAACACATGTAGTTTGCCTTGGATTTAGTGATTTGTTCACAACAAGATCTTATGGAATGCTTTCCCAAAGGATTCTAACTTCACTCCCAAAGGATTCAAACTTCACTCTGATACCACTTGGTGTAGTCATGGTTAAGAGGGTCCATGGGGTGAATAGTCCACATTGTGCAGCAAGAGTCAACACAATGGAAGAAACTCAATTATAGAATGCAAATACATATTTATTCCTTTAGTATATCATAGATTCAAAATACAAACACATTGGTAGCATGTGGGCTTATAATTAGGGCTCGCAGGCCTAATTCTCCAATTACAATGTATGCATAAGATATAGCTTTGAAGTGCCTTCTCCAAGAATTCAAACTATTAACTATCTCTATTATGATTCACTACTTTCCTATGCATCTATTAAATGAATATATATGATCTCCAGATCATAAGAATCCTCCACATTGACCAAGATGATTCACAAACTTCAATGAAATAGATGTAACATGTGTACACGGATAGGTCATACCTAATCATATGGAAATCCTCTACAAGTGAATGAAACAATGTTTGGATTGTAGGGAAGGTCATCCAAGGCCCAAACTATCTTGAATGATGTGTCATTTCAATCCGCAAGTCATGGAAGTGCTCCGCAAGTCTTCTCCTTTAGCTATTTGTCTGAGACTGTTAGGATGCTCTGTTTTGAGAAAACTATCAATCTTCTCATAGCGATATATTTCTGGTAACTAATCTAATTATTTGAATTTTGGATATGATTTGCATGAAGGTGTTTAGATGCTAAGTCTGGCTCCACAAGGTCTGAAATGAAACTGCAGCAGAATGCGGACCAAAATACAGAAACTGCTATTGACTGGATTGACTATACTGAACTAGGAAAAATGAAAGAAAACAAAATGAATGCAAATATTTTTGGTTGATGCAAGATTTCTCTTGAACTAGGGATGCTCATGCATCATACTTACTTTTAATGTAGAATGTGATCTTCCATTATGTGAAATCTTGGTGGTGATGGTGGAGTCTCTAGAGAAAATAAATTTTCCTCAAAACTTGAGGAAAATTTCTTAAACAACTTTAGCATTAAATCTAACATGGAAGCTATCATTAAAAAATTTCTCCTTAAAATTAGTGGTTGTTTCATTCAAATTAGCCTCAAAATATAGAAAAAACATCACTTCTATTACTAGTTCCTCTCTATCCAAATGTTTCCCTAGTGTGACATGATTCCTTTCCTTGGTTCTTGTTGAAGTCCCTACCATGATGTCACAAACTAATTTTATAATAAATTATTTAAAACAAATCTAAATTTGATAAAAAAAAAATTTATTATAACTTACTTGACTCCAATACTCACTTTGGTGAAAAGATTTCCTAAAATATTAATGATTTGTAGCCTTGGAAGTGAATATGATGAAAACCCTAGTTTTGCAATAAATCCTTTGAAAGGATTCAAATTTCCTCAAATTTGGAATGTAACTTATTTAATGTCTCCTTGATTACCTCTCAAGATTTCTGAAAAAAATCCATGTATAAGAGATGTGCACTTAACAACACTACCTTCTAAATTTAGAAGAAAAATACCTTCAAGGTGCTAAAAACATGCATCGATACCACTTGTAATGAAATTACTTAACATAAGAAAAGAATATAAGAGAAGATAAGATGCAAATAGTTGATTAAAATAAGATAAGTTTCGAGGGGGAAACTTCCAAAAGTGTTACAATAAGAACAAGGGTGAGTGTGAGATCATTGTAGGCAAAACAAGACCCTTAAGTGGCAATGAAAATGCTAAAAATCAAACTTAACTTCACATAGAAAGTTGAATGAGTTTTTAAAACAATCTCAAAAATAGTATTAATAAAAGTTTTTGGAAGTTGAATGAAATTTATGTATTAGTATTCTTTTGAAAAATTTCAAATTAATTTGGTAAAAATTACATATTTAAATTAGATACTCTAATTTTATTTTAATTTGAAAAAAGTAGGTGTCATTCTAGCAAACCTAACTATAGACAAATAGTATCAGTTTTATTGAAACTTTTTTGATAAGGAAAGGACGTGATTAAATGTGACGCATATTTTTGTGAATTGCTTTTGTAAATAAATTATTTCTAAATTTTTTAGTTTAACTTTTTAAAAATGTTAAGAAAATTTGGCCAACCTAATAGTCAAAAATATGAAATTCATTTTTTCTAAGACATGTAGTCAATGAACCTTGGAGTGTGATGCATCTTTTAGATTTGAAAAAGAATGCATGGTTTGAATTTATTGACATTTTTTAATATGTATATGTATCAAGAATCCAAACAATGTGTAAAATAAATAATATTTATGTATTAAAATTATAATGCGACATATATTATATTTTTAGAATTTTGAGAGTTTTTCATATATACCATGAGTTAAAAAAATCCATAGAAGGGTAGAGTCAAAAATAGTCTCTGAAAGTCACTCAACTCATGATTTGCATGGAAATGGTAAGTTTGTGACTCCCAAGCCTAATTCCAATGCACTTTTGAGGTAATTTTTTGGTAGAAAAGAAATTTAAACATGGAACAAATATTTAATTATTTTACAAAATACATATCTATTTTGGAAACATATATTTTTATCTTTAAAAAACTCCATTTCCAAAACCTAAACATATATTTATTTTTAAAAATAAATATATGTTTTGGTTTGACTTCCTAAACCAAAGTTGAGTTGAAGATCTGAGTATAAAAAGTGTTTCATGATTTTGGCTAACACTTTTATGTACTTTTTTTTCCATTACCAAATTTTGGCCCATTATTATATTGCACTCACCCACATAACTTCAATACAATGCTCAACTACTAACTAACTCTTATCGATACTTGCCTTGCAAGTATACTATTGCAACTAGGATTTCTTAATTGGTTATTATTCCCTATACATGTGACAAATCATATGTTTTTGGTTAAGTTTAGCTGGGAAAAGGGTCCCAGTCCCATACAAAGTAGCAAGTATAATTAGTTAACAACATTAAAGCCTGATAATAACCCATATAGGGCCAAGGAACCATGAGCACACCCACAACACAAACAGTCACGGAACTAGTCTCAAGCAAACCAAAGATCAGTCCACAAAAATAATCCCCCAAAAACATAACCTTCCCTTATAATAACCTATAAAGGACTAGGGAACCAAGTCCAACAGTAACTCGGCTATTCTTAAATATCATCCACTTCAACAGTCAAACCAAAGGTTAATTGGACCAATAAAAATAGAACAAATATTTATTTACCACTTTTTATTGTGAATGAGGTGTAAAATTGTTATTGAATGTTTGACCATTGAAATGGATGATATTTAAGTAGAGTACAGTAACCCATAGCTATATAGGTATTAAGTAACATCAAAACAAACCACCCTAATAATAATCTGAACAGGCTAGGGGAACATGTAGAACACAACAAGAGAACAACAATATTTAAAAGGTCATACATAACAAAGACTCAAGACTAAATACCAGAAGTGCTCCAGTCCTTACGCATCTTGATCATCATCTCCTCCCAGGAAGAAGTTTCTTTGTCATTCTTTGTCTTTTCTAGACTCAGTCTCTTTAACCTGCATAGACTTATGTTTCTCCATCTGGTACATGATTTTCTTAACCTCAGAAGCAGTCTTTATCATAATTTCACTAGAGAAATTTGCCAAATCTTTCAATCCTTTTTCAGGCCTCACAATCCTGTCCAGATACATTTGTAACATGTCAAACATAGTTGTCCAGTTGTTCTAGCAAGTTGAACAATCTATTCTTCTATTAAAGACTTCCTCAATTTTCTCCAGTCTAGCTGACAGATCCTGAATGTCTAAATAGGTACGTGCTCTTTAGTGTTCCTATCAGCAACATTAAGGTCTTTTTCAAAGGTCCCTAAATCCGTATAGATATCCTCAAAATAATTTTCTTCAAAGGAATTACCCCCCAATTCATCATATTGGTCATATTGGTGACAAATCATATGTTAATATCTCTTTTACCGACAAATATTTATTTTTGTAAAGTTAAAATGCAAACTTTTTAATTAATTTAAAAAAAAAAAATTTGACCTCTTATTTTTCCTTACATCAATTAAAAAAAATATATCCACATGTACAAGTAATGGTAGAACTATAATAAACTTTTAATGACATTCATAAATTTAGTGCAAGAAAAATCTTTTTACTGATCACGAAAACTAATAAAGTTTTTGGTGATTTGGAAGCCGCTCAAAAATAACATTCTCATCTGCTTGTCACACTTACTGTTGTTATATGGAGCCTAATCAGACTCAGAGGTTAAATTTACCCCACTTTTATCGACGCGGTTACCTCCCAAATCAATTAATGGGGTCAAGATGCAGTGCCCCTTGCGGGGTCTAGGGGCAGTACCCCTGGCACGCTCCCTGTCGCTATACATGGCGAGTTTGAGGGGCAGTACCCCCATGGGGGCTCAAGGGTAACGGAACGTCTTAACCAGCCGGTACGTTGTAAGCAACCAGATGGTCGACGTATTGTATGGTAGTCGAAAACAATTATATAGAAGTCAAGGAATAGTATGGCACAAACAGTCGAAAGGAGATGAACCGTTTTAGTCCTTAGATACAGTCAACAACTGCACTCGTCAATGCATCCATACAGCCGGTGAGTTACAACTCACTGGCTATTTACATGAGGCAGGGGGCAACGCCCCTGAAACCTCAAACAGTTTTTTATTATTTTATAAAGGTGTTAGGAGTTATTTTCTATTGGCTGACATAAAAACCCTATTTTGTAACTGACATAAGGCTTGATAAAAGTGGCTAAGGGTTAGGGTTTTTTATGATGTATTGTAGCATTTGCAGTGGTGCTGAGTTATAGGAATTGCTGGTTGTAATCAGTTTTGATTTACTAGATAATAATATTGGACTCTCTGTTGGTGGATGTAGCCCGAGTTTGGGTGAACCATGTTAAAATTCTCTCACTGTTATTATTTATGTATATTTTTCATTCCTCTATTTAATCTTTATTTGCATTTAATTGATATCTTCTGCCAGCTAACCCTAACAAGTGGTATTAGAGCGGGTTGTGTTCGATTATCGTCTGTATGAAGGTCCCATAGTTGAGTGAGAGCAATGGCGGACGAGGGTAAATTGAAGGTAGATAAATTCAATGGGCAGAACTATCAGTTATGGAAGATGCAGATGGAGGATTATCTCTATCAGAAGGATTTATGGAGGTCGTTGGAAGGAGTAGCCAAAAAATTGGCAATAATGAGTGATAAGGATTGGGAACTTCTAGACATAAAGGCACTAGGAACCATTTGGTTATGTCTGGCACCATCAGTGGCATTCAATATAACAAAAGTGATGACAAAAAGTGAACTAATGAAAGCTTTGGCTAAATTGTATGAAAAAATCTCAGCCTCAAATAAGGTATTTCTCATGAAGCGTTTGTTCAATCTGAAAATGATTGAAGCTGGATCTATGACAGATCATTTAAATGAGTTTAATATGATTACCAGTCAGTTAACTTCTATAAAAGTGAAATTTGATGAAGAGGTGAGGGCTCTCTTAATATTATGTTCTTTTCCAGAAAGATGGAATAGCTTGGTAATGGTTGTAAGTAACTCTGTCTCTGGTTCAAATACTTTAAAATTTGATGATGTTGTTGATATTATCCTTAGCGAGGAAATGCAATGGAAAAACTCAGGAGGGTCCACATCAGGTAGTGTTTTGAATGCAGAAAGTAGGGGCAGATCAAAAGAGAGAGAAAAAAGTTTTGGAGGTCATGGGAAGTCATGAGGAAAATCAAAGGACAAGAGGTCTCAATCTAGAGGAAAGAAGAATAGCTGGTACTGTGGGAAACCAGGTCATTTGAAGAAAGATTGCTAGTCTCAGAAGAAAAAAGGAGACAAACAAGGCAATAAGGAGGCAAATGTGGTAAGTAATAAATCTGAAGATGATGCTTTATTCTTTCCCTAGATAATGCTAATGATTCATGGATTTTAGATTCAGGGGCCTCATTTCATGCTACGCCCCATAGAAGTTATTTTCTTGATTATGTCCAAGGGGATTTTGGGTTGGTTTATTTGGGAGATAATGAACCCTGTCAGATTGTTGGAAAGGGAAGAATCAAGATTAAGTTGTAGAATGGGAATCATTGGCTACTACAAGAGGTAAGGCATGTTCCAAGGCTGAGTAGAAATTTAATTTCAGCAGGGCAGCTAGCTAATGAAGGTTGCATTGCTACATTTACTGATAAAAATTAGAAGGTTTCAAAAGGTGCCTTAATAGTAGAAAAATGTGTGAAAGTAGGCAACTTATATCTTTGTATAGGTCATACTATTCCTTCTACTTTAGCTGTTGCAGAGAAAAAATAAATAGGTTCAGGAACAGTTGCTGCAGGTTTGCAAGAATAGACCAAAATAGTTACTGCAGGTTCTGAGACAACACTGTGGCATAACAGACTTAGGCATATAAGTGAAAAAGGTATGAAGGTACTTCATTCTAAGAAAGTTTTACTAGGTCTGAGATGTATTAATATGAATTTTTGTGAAAGTTGTGTGTATGGCAAACAAAAGAAAGTTAGTTTTCTCAAAGATGGGAAGCAAAAGAAAGATGAAAAGTTGGAGCTTGTGCATACAGATGTATGGGGACCAGCTCAGGTATCTTCTCTTAGTGGCTCTTGGTATTATATTACATTCATAGATGATGCAACTAGGAACATTTGGATTTATTTCCTCATGTAGAAATCTGATGTATTTGAAACATTTAAGAAATGGAGAAGCTTGGTTGAGAATGAGACGATAAAAGATTAAAATGTCTCATATCTGATAATGGTGGTGACTATTGCAACAAAGAATTTAAGGATTATTATTCTTTTAATGGAATCCATAGGCAAAAAATGGTTCTAGGGACTCCACAAGAGAATGGAGTGGCTAAACGCATGAATAGGACAATAATGGAGCATGCAAGGACCATGAGATTGCATGTTGGTCTACCTTTTAACATGTGGGTAGAGGCTATCAACACTGCTGTATATTTAATTAATATATGTCCTTCAGTTCCTTTGGGTTGTGGTATTCTAGAGGAAGCATGGGCAGGTAAGAAGGTGAGTTATTCTTTTCTCAAAACCTTCAGATGTTAAGCATTTGCACATGTAGATTCTAAAAATAGAACCAAGATGGATGTAAAATTAAAAAAGTGTACCTTCATTGTATATGGCATTGATGAATTTGGTTATAGGCATTGGGATTTTAAAAATTAGAAAATTGTGAGAAGCAGAGATGTTGTATTCATTGAGAAGGTGTTGTACAAAGATCAGTTGCAGTAGCATGAGAAGAAAGAAAAGGATTATGTGGTGCTGGATGATACTCTAAATAGTGATGTTCCAGCGGTTCCTCCTACTCTGCAATAGTAACAAGAAATATCACAAACTCTAGTGAATGTTAGATGGTCAATAAGGCTAAGCAGTCCTCCTGAAAGGTTTTCTCCCTCTTTGTATTCTATTTTGTTAACAAATGCTGGTGAACCAAAAGGGTATGATGAAGCTATACAGGTGGATATAAAGGTTCAGTGGGAGCTTGCAATGAAAGAGGAAATGGACTCCTTACTGAAAAATTAGACTTGGGAATTATGTAAGTTACTTGCATGTAAAAAGGCCTTACCAAGCAAATAGGTTTATAGGCTGAAAGAGGAAGCTAGAGGTAGGAAAATATTTAAAACCAGGTTAGTTGTAAAAGGATTTGCACAAAAAAAAGGTATTGATTTTGATGAGATTTTTTTCTCTGATTGTTAAGATGACTTCTATTTGTACTGTTTCAAGTATTGTGGCTGCTAAAAATTTGCATTTGGAATAGCTAAATGTGAAAACTACCTTTCTCCATGGTGATTTAGAGGAGGAGATACATATGAAATAGCCCCAAGGATTTGAGGTCAAGGGTAAGGAGAAACTGGTGTGCAGATTGAAGAAGAGTTTGTATGGCCTAAAATAAGCACCTCGGCAATGGTATTTAAAATTTGATAGTTTTATGGTTGAGCAAGGTTACAACCAGTGTAATTCTAACCATTGTGTTTATTTTAAGAGGTTGGATAATGACAACTACATTATTTTATGTTTATATGTTGATGACATCCTTGTAGCGGGGTCTAACATGGATCACATAAGAGAGTTAAAACAACAGTTAGCACAATTATTTTCTATGAAGGATTTGGGGGCAGCAAAAGAAATCCTTGGTATGAAAATTTACAGAAATAGAAATAACTAAAAATTGACTCTATTCTAGGTTGATTATGTTGACAAGGTGTTGCAGAGATTTGATATGGAGAATGTAAAAGCTATCAGCACACCTTTGCCTTGTCATTTGAAACTAAGGAGATGTGTCCTAAGACACAAGAGGAGGAAGAAAAATGTCCAAGGCACCATATGCTTCAACTATAGGAAGTTTAATGTACGAGCCCTGGTATGCACGAGACCAGATATTGCACATGTTGTAGGAGTCGTAAACAGGTATATGAGTCATCCCGGATTGGAGCATTGGAATGTGGTAAAATAGATTCTCAGATATTTGAGAGGTACATCCAATAAACACTTATATTTTTTGGGCTCTAATACTAATTTAGTAGGTTATGTAGACTCAAATTTGGCAGGGGATATTGATACCAGGTGGAGTATTATAGGTTATGTCTTTACTGTAGGTGGGACAGCAGTAAGTTGGATCTCATGGTTGCAAAAGGTGGTTGCTTTATCCACCGCAGAGGTAGAGTATGTACCTGCAATAGAGGCAAGCAAGGAAATGACATGGCTACAATCTTTCATGAAAGAATTGGGCAAACAACAGGCTAACAGTTATTTGTTTATGGACATGCAAATTGCCATACATCTTGCAAAGAATTCTACCTTGAATTCAAAGACCAAACACATACAGTTGAGGTATCACTTCATTTGGTCGGTGTTGGATGATGGATAGTTAAGGCTGGAAAAAATACATACAGATGAAAATCTAGCAAATATGTTTATGAAGCCAGTAACAAGGGAGAAGCTAAGCTCCTCTTCATCTTCAATTGGTCTTCAAGATTGAAAACAAATAGTTAGAACAGTAGAGTCCATGGTGCTTATTTCCAATGGGAGCTACAGGGTCAACAGTGTTATGATCAGTCTGCAAGTGGGAGATGATATGGTGTGGAGTCTGATCAGTCTCCAAGTGGAAGATTATTGTTATATGGAGCCTAATCAGACTTGGAGGTTAAATTTACCCTACTTTTATCAGTGCAGTTTCCCCCCAAATCATTTAATGGGGTCAAGGGGCAGCACCCCTTGTGGGGTCTAGGGGTAGTGCCCCTGGCGCCCTCGCTGTAGCGATACAGGGTAGGGTCGAGGAGCAACGTCCCCGTGGGGGCTTAGGTGCAACAAAATGTCTTAACCAGCTAGTGTGCTGTAAGCGACTGGCTGGACGATGTGTTGTACGATAGTCAAAGATAGTTATACATCAATCGATGAATAGTACAACATGAATAGTCGAAAGGAGATGAACTGTTTCAGTCCTTACATGCAGTTGACTGCTGCACTTGTTGACACATCCGTACAGCCAGTGAGTTACAACTCACCGGCTATTTATGTGAGACCGGGGGCAATGCCCCTGAAACCTCAAACAATTTTTTATTATTTTATAAAGGTGTCAGGAGTTATTTTTCTATTGGCCGACATGAAAACCCTATTTTGTAACTGACATAAGGCTTGATAAAAGTGGCTAAGGGTTAGGGTTTCTTATGATGTATTGTAACATTTACAGCGGTATTGAGTTGTAGGGATTGCTGGTTGTAATCGGTTTTGATTTACTAGATAATAATATTGGACTCTCTGTTGGTGGATGTAGCCCGAGTTTTGGTGAACCACGTTAAAATTGTCCCTTGCTATTATTATTTCTGTGTATTTTTCATTCCCTTATTTAATCTATATTTGCATTTAATTGATATCTTCTACCAGTTAACCCTAACAAGTGGTATCAGAGTGAGTTGTGTTCAATTATTATCTACAGGAAGGTCTCACGGTTGAGTGGGAGTCTCAAGGTTGAGTGGGAGCAATGGCGGATGAGGGTAAATTGAAGGTAGATAAATTCAATGGGCATAACTATCAGTTATGGAAGATGCAGATGGAGGATTATCTCTATCAGAAGGATTTATGGAGGCTGTTGGAAGGAGTAGCCAAGAAACTGACAACAATGACTGATGAGGATTAGAAACTTGTGGACAGAAAGGCACTAGGAACCATTCAGTTGTGCCTGGCACCATCGGTGGCGTTCAATATAACAAAAGTGATGATAACAAGTGAACTGATGAAAGATTTGTTTAAATTGTATGAAAAATCCTCAGCCTCAAATAAGGTATTTCTCATGAAGCGTTTGTTTAATCTGAAAATGATTGAAGGTGGAACTGTGATAAATCATTTAAATGAGTTTAATACAATTACTAGTTAGTTAACTTCTGTAAAAGTGAAATTTGATGAAGAGGTAAGGGCTCTCTTGATATTATGTTCTTTGCTAGAAAGCTAGAATAGCTTGGTAATGGTTGTAAGTAACTCTTTCTCTAGTTCAAACACTTTAAATTTTGATGATGTTGTTGGTGTTATTCTTAATGAGCAAATGTGATAGAAAAGCTTAGGAGGGTCCACATCAGGTAGTGTTTTGAATACAGAAAGTATGGCCAGATCAAAAGAGAGAGGAAAAGGTTCTGGAGGTCATGGGAAGTCACGAGAAAAGTCAAAGGACAGAATGAATGCTGGTACTGTGGGAAACTAAGTGATCTGAAGAAATATTGCTGGTCTTGGAAGAATAAAGGAGACAAATAAGAAGGCAATAACCTTGTCAAATTGTTTAAGGGTATTTTGGGATGGTTTATTTGGGAGATAATGAACCCTGTCAGATTGTTGGAAAGAGAAAAATCAAGATTAAGTTGTAGAATGGGAATCATTAGCTACTATAATAGGTAAGGCACGTTCCAAGGCTGAGTAGGAATTTAATTTTAGTAGGGCAGCTAGCTGATGAAGGTTGCATTGTTACATTTACTGATAAAAATTGGAAGGTTTCAAGAGGTGCCTTAATAGTAGCAAAAGGTGTGAAAGTAGGCACCTTATAGCTTTGTATAGGTCATACTGTTCCTTCTACTTTAGATGTTTTAGAGAAAAAACAAACAGGTTCAAGAACAATTGATGCAGGTTTGTAGGAAGAGATTGAAACAGTTGATGCAGGTTCTGAGATAACACTGTGGCATAACAGACTTGGGCATATAAGTGAAAAAGGTATGAAGGTACTTCACTCTAAGAAAGTTTAACTAGGTCTAAAATGTATTAATATGGATTTTTGTGAAAGTTGTCTGTATGACAAACAAAAGAGAGTTAGTTTTCTCAAGGATGGGAAGCAAAAGAAAGATAAAAAGTTGGAGCTTGTGCATACAAATATATGGGGACTGGGTTAAATATCTTCTTTTCGTGGCTTTCAGTATTATGTTACATTCATAGATGATGCAACTAGGAAGGTTTGGATTTATTTCCTCAGGTAGAAATCTGATATATTTGAAACATTTCAGAAATGGAGAACCTTGGTTGAGAATGAGATAAGTAAAAGATTAAAATATCTCAGATCTGATAATGGTGGTGAGTATTGCAGCAAAGAATTTGAGGATTATTGTTCCTATAATGGAATCCATCGGTAGAAAATAGTTCCAGGGATTCCACAAAAGAATGAATTGGCTGAGACAATAATGGACCGTGCAAGGACCATGAGATTGCATGTTGTGCTTCCTTTAAACATGTGGGTAGAGGTTGTCAACATCACTGTTAATTTAATTAATAGAGGTCCTTCAGTTCCTTTGGGTTGTGGTATTCCAGAGGAAGCATGGAGAGGTAAGAAGGTGAGTTATTCTTTTCCCAAAACCTTCAGATGTGAAGCATTTGCACATGTAGATTCTAAAAATAGAACCAAGATGGATGCAAAATCAAAAAAGTGTACCTTTGTTGGATATGGCATTGATGAATTTGGTTATAGGCTTTAGGATTTTGAAAATTACAAAATTGTGAGAAGTAGGGATGTTGTATTCAATGAGAAGGTGTTGTACAAAGATCAGTTGCAGTAGCATGAGAAGAAATTTTTTTTTTATGTGGTGCTAGATGATACTCCAAATAGTGATGTTCTAGTGGTTCATCATGCTTCACAACAGCAACAAGAAATACTACAAACTCTAGTGAATGTTAGATGGTCAAAAAGGATAAGTAGACCTCTTGAAAGGTTTTCTCCTTGTATTCTATTTTGTTAATAGATGCTAGTGAACCAGAAGGGTATGATGAAGCTATGCAAGTGGATACAAAGGTTTAGTGGGAGCTTGCAATGAAAGAAGAAATAGACTCGTTGCTGAAAAATCAAACTTGGGAATTATGTAAGTTGCCTGGAGGTAAAAAGGTTTTACCAAACAAATAGGTTTATAGGCTGAAAGAGGAAGTTGGAGGTAAAAAAAGATTTAAAGTCGGGATAGTTTTAAAAGGATTTGTATAAAAAATAGATGTTGATTTTGATAAGATTTTTTCCCCGGTTGTTAAGATGACTTCTATTTGTACTGTTTTAAGTATTGTGGCTACTGGAGATTTACATTTGGAACAACTAGATGTGAAAATTGCCTTTCTCCATGGTGATTTGGAGGAGGAGATATATATGGAACAATCCCAAGGATTTGAGGTTAAAGGTAAGGAGAAATTGGTGTGCAGATTGAAAAAGAGTTTATATGGCCTTAAACAAGCACCTCGGCAATGGTATTTGAAATTTGATAGTTTTATGGTTGAGCAAGGCTACAGCCGATGTAATTCTAACCATTATGTTTATTTTAAGAGGTTGGATAATGATAGCTACATTATTTTATGTTTATATGTTGATGACATGCTTGTAGCGGGGTCTAACATAGATCACATAAGAGAGTTAAAACAACAGTTAGCACAATCATTTGCTATGAAGTATTTGGGGGCAGGAGAACAAATCTTTGGTATAAAAATTTGTAGACATAGGAAGAACATAAAATTGACTCTATCCCAGGCTGATTATGTTGACAAGGTGTTGCAGAGATTCCATATGGAGAATGTAAAAGCTGTCAGCACACCTTTGCTTAGTCATTTGAAACTGACTAAGGAGATGTGTCCTAAGAAACAAGAGGAGGAAGAAAACATGTCCAAGGTACCATATGCTTCAGCTGTAGGAAGTTTAATGTACGTCAAGCTAGTATGCATGAGATTAGATATTGCACATGTTGTAGGAGTCATAAGCAGGTATATGAGTCATCCCAGATTGGAGAATTGGAATGCGGTAAAATAGATTCTCTGATATTTGAGAGGTACATTCAATAAACACTTATGTTTTGGAGGCTCTAATACTGATTTAGTAGGTTATGTAGACCCATATTTGACAGGGGATATTGTTACCAGGCGGGGTACTATAGGTGGGACAGTAGTGAGTTGGATCTCACGATTGTAAAAGGTGGTTTCTTTATCCACCATAGAGGCAGAGTATGTAGCTGCAACAAAGGTAAGCAAGGAGATTATATGGCTACAATCTTTCATGGAAGAATTGGGCAAACAATAGGCTAACAGTTATTTCTTTACGGATAGCTAAAGTGACATACATCTTGCAAAGAATTATGCCTTACATTCAAAGACCAAACACATAGTTGAGGTATCACTTCTGTTGCAAATATATGCCTAAGTGGTGTTGTCATTGATGTCAACATATTCTTGTTGCCATTGGTGACAACTGTATCCTATTTTGCTATCTGTATAGAAGACCAGATTGTTGAGGATATTGAGAAAATTAAAGATAATCAATGCATGCAGACCATATGACTATGTAGAGGATTGTCAGAGGTTGCTCCAGTTAAGAATTGAGAAGTCTGCATGAAGATTTGAATAAGTTATGGCCATTAGAGCAGAACCAGATTTTACAGTATTCATAAGAGACAGTGTGAGAACAAGTTGGTATGGATTGCTCTGCAGTGAAATATCTTGGTCTGCAGATCTGAAGGCATGTTTGGGAAGTCAGTGTGTATCATCAACTCCAGTGGTTCATGGTTTAGAGGTCCACAAGCTATCTTTCTAGTTTGGCCGTCATGGCAGATAGTGTTCTTGAGATTTTGGAGGAAGATTCAAATGTTCCTGGTAATATGGTTGAGAGTGATTGTTATTGGTGATTTCAATGTGTTTGTGAAGGTCTCTAGATCGTGTGGATACTATGTTTGAGGTCCGCATTGAAGCTTGAGCTTGTTGATTGAAGATTTCTTCTTTGAGGTTGATGTTCTTCCCAGTCTTGGCCGACTGGATGTTCCTAGCATGTTGTGGTTGCTTTAAGAGAATTTTTATGAAGCGTGGAGTGGTTGTAGAAGCAGATTCAAGTCTTAGTTATGTTTGGCCGACAGTGTGATAATCCGCATCAAGTTTAACCGACCTTGTTGATCATTCCAAGGTTGATGAAGCATATAAATACTTGATGAAGAGTTGTTGAAATGTATCATTGTGCAAATCAGATAAAATTTGAATAAAGGATCAAGAGCAGAGTAGAGAAGAAAAGGAGTGAGAGTAGTATAGAGTGTGAAGAAGAATTTGGGGCAAAGCAGAAGTTCTTGAGCATTCATTGAAACTGAATCAAGCATGAAGTAGATGCTATTTCTTAGTTATATCTTTCTGTTCTAAATAAATTTTGTAGGTAGTGAGCCTCTCTTTTGAGCAGTGAGCTCTAGGTAGTGCGCCCGAAGGCATGTGCCTTATATTTTTCTAAAGTACTTTTAATAGGGTACAAATCTTGTGGGTTAACCCCCACCATGGTTTTTCCCTTAACCGGGTTTCCACATCAAAATCTTGATGTTAAGTGTATTGATTATATTTCTACTCTTATGTTGTTGATCTATGCTTTAATGTTTACATCATTAATCTGGTAGTAAGATAATAAAGAAGGTTAAAAGAAGAAAAAGTTATTGTTATGGGACAACTGATTCACCCCCCCTCTCAGTTGTCTGGTCTAATTCCAACAATTGGTATCAGAGCTAGATCCTCTTGTAAAAGATTGACCACTTGAGGAGATCTAAGATGTCGACCTACAAGAAGGATAGTCCAAGATTTGATGGAACAAATTATTTTGTTTGGAAGAATTGCATGGAGTACCATTTGCAATGCATGGGTGATGCCTATTGGGTGATAACCAGTGTTTAGTATAAACCTCCAGAGAAAGGTCCTTCAACTCCAGATCAAGTCAAAGATGCTAAAAATAACCTTCGAGCTAAAGAAGCCTTGTTGAGTGCCCTGATTGATTCAAAAATGACAAATGTCTTTGGTCTAAAAATTGCTTATGAAATCTGGAAAAAGTTGGAATATCTATATGAAGGTGATAAATATGTCAAATGTGCCAAGCTGCAAAGTTTGAGAGGAAAATTTGAAACTATGAGGATGAGCGAAGATGAAAACATCACAATCTACATGCAAAAAAAAAATGAACTTGTGTGTGGTATCAAGTGTGCTAGTGAAACTTTGGAAGAATTAGAGATTGTATCAAAAGTGCTCAGATCTTTACCAGATTCATACAAACATAAGGTTGCAGCTATAGAGGAAATCAGGACTGTCTTAGATGTTACAAGAGATCATTTGGTTGGTAAAATTTCAGCGTATGAATTAAGTGAGTTTGGTGACTCTCTTCCCAAGTCTGAATCTACATTTAAGGCCAATGTATATGGAAAACAAATATATGATCCAGGTGAAAGCTCTTCTGCAAGATCAAATAGATTTGTAAAGACAAGGAAGGATCTTGAAGATGTTGAAATTGAAATTGTAGATCTTGAAGTTCTTCTTGCCAAAAGATTCCCAAGAGGATCCAGTAAGTATGAAGGAAAATTGCCACTCAAATGTTTTATTTGTAATAAGATTGGTCATTTTGCCTCAAGATGTCAAGAGAGGTTTTCAAAACTAATCCCTAACAGATACAGAAATAAGAACAAATACTACTATGTCCAAGAAACTGGAGAAGGAGTCATAGATGATGAATCTGATCATGGAGGTTCCCCTAAAAATGATTGGGTGTTCATTGCCATCAAAGAAGAAGATCCGGTGTCCACTGAATCTGTTAGCTATGTAAATATGGAAAGTGCCTTGGCTGCTCAGGTTATTGAGAAAAATGAATGGGTGATTGATAGTGGATGTTCTCATCATATGACTGGAGACAAGAGTAAGTTTGTGAATTTTGAAAATTATGAAGGTGGGCTTGTGAAATTTGGAGATAACTCAGCTGGTAGAATCCATGGCAGAGGATCCATCTCTTTTAATGGTAAGAATAGCACCAATGATGTTCTATATGTCGAAGGACTGAAACATAATCTTCTCGGTGTTGGACAGTTGGTTGATAAAGGTTATGATCTTTGATTCAAGGATGGAAAGTGCAAAATCTTGGAGAGTTCTGGAACTGAAATTACATCTGGTACTCAAAGTAGAGGTAATATTTTTTATTTAAGTAGCTTTGGCAAAAGTTGTTTGATTTCTTAGATAGATCAAAGTTGGTTATGGCATAGAAGGATGTGTCATGTGAATTTTGATAACATTGTCAAAATAAGTACCACTCAGGTTGTAAGAGATCTTCCAAAACATGTGAAACCTAATAGCATGTGTAGAGAATGTCAATTGGGGAAATAGAGAAAAATTTCATTCAAAAGTAAAGAACAAGTTTCAAATGGATTATTGGAACCGGTACATACTGATCTCTGTGGTCCTGCTAGAATTAGGAGTGTGCAAGGAGATAGATATTTTATGTTGCTGATTGATGACTACTCCAGGATGATGTGGGTAACCTTCCTAAAAGAAAAATCATAAGCTCTTGATAAATGTAAGGTGTTCAAAGTGATGGTGGAAAATGAAATTGGTGAAAATTTGAAATGTCTAAGATCCGGCAGAGGTGGAGAATTTACTTCTCATGAGTTTAATACTTTTTGTGAAAAGCATGGCATAAAAAGACAGTTGTTAGCTCCTAGGACTCCCCAACAAAATGGAGTTATGGAAAGAAAGAACTGGACCATTCAAGAAGCTACCAGGGCCATAATGATGGAAACAAATGTTCCTCAAATTTATTGGAGAGAAGCTATAAGTACTGATGTCTACACTCTTAACCGGGTGCAGATCAAAGGTAATTCTGGTAAAACCCCTTTTGAACTATGGTTTGGTCATCCTCCTATGGTGAGATATTTCAAAGTTTTTGGTAGTAAATGCTATATCAAAAGAGATGAGGATTTAGGCAAGTTTGATACAAGAAGTGATGAGGGAATATTTTTGGGATACTCTACTCAAAGTAAGGCTTACCAGTGCTTTAACAAGAGGTTGAAAAAGATTGTTGAAAGTGCTAATGTTAGAGTTGATGACAACAAGGAAGGACATTCGAGGTTCTGCGGATATGATTCAGATGATCAAAATGAAAGTCAAAGTCAAGGAAGGTTAGTTCAAACTCTTACTTAGATGCAGATTGATCCAGGAGCTCCAGAGACTCAAGGAATTAGTACAAATGTTGAGGAACAAGCTTAAGAAACAGAAGCCCAAGCAATTCCCAAAACCCCCAAGTATGTAAGAATGAATCATCCTGAAGATCAAATCATAGGAGATAAAAATAGAGGTGTTCAAACTAGGAGAAGAGTTGCTGAAGATCTAGAAGAGATTTGTTTGATTCCAAATATTGAACCTAAATCAGTAAGTGAAGCTTGCAATGATGAAAAATGGGTTAAGGCAATGGAAGAAGAATTGATGCATATTGAAAAGAATTACACTTGGGATCTTGTTCCTAGACCTAAGGACAAAAATGTGATTGGAACCAAATAGGTTTTTCAAAATAAACTGAATGAAGATGGTGCAGTTGCAAGAAACAAGGTAAGGTTGGTATGTAAAGGTTATTCTCAAGTGGAAGGAATTGATTTTGAAGAAACTTTTGCTCCAGTGGCAAGGATAGAGGCAGTCAGATTATTTCATTGCTTTTGCTACTTTCAAAGATTTTAAAGTTTATCAGATGGATGTTAAATCAACATTTCTAAATGGAGATTTGGAGGAAGAAGTATAGATTGAACAACTGGAAGGATTTCAGTTGTCTGATCAGGGAGATATGGTTTGTAGACTAAGAAAAGCCTTGTATAGACTTAAGCAAGCTCCAAGAGCTTGGTATGCTAGATTAGATAAGCATTTGCTTAAGCTAGGATTTAGCAAAGGTACTGCTGATAGTAATATGTACTTCAAGATAAATCATAAGGACATTCTAATTGTTGAGGTCTTTATTGATGATATCATTTTTGGTGGAAATGAATGCATGTGCAAAGCATTTGTTGATCAGATGAAAAGTGAGTTTGAGATGTCAATGTTTGGTGAGATGAATTTCTTCCTAGGTCTACAAATTGTTTAGTTAGATAAAGGTATCTTCATATCTCAGTCCAAGTATGTGAAAGAATTGTTGAAGAAGTTTGGAATGGAAGATTCAAAGCCAGTAAGTACTCCTATGGTAACTGGATGTAAGCTAAGCAAAGATGACTCCCCAAAAGTAAATCAGAAAAGGTATAGATCAATGATTGGAGGATTTCTCTATCTGACTCAGACCAGACCTGACATCATGAATGCAGTTCGACTTGTTGCCAGATTTCAAGCTGATCGAAAAGAATCCCATGTTGTGGCAGTCAAAAGAAGTTTTAGATATCTCAAGGGGACAATTGATTATGGACTGTGGTATCCAAAGGATAATGATTTTACTCTTCATGCATATACAAATACTGATTGGGCAGGAGATGTGGATGATAGAAAAAGTACTAGTAGTGGTGCATTCTTCTTTGGAAGAAGATTGGTCTCTTGGATGAGCAAGAAGCAAGAAGCAATTTCTCTATCTACTACAAAGGCGGAGTATATAGTGGCAGCAAACAATTATTCTCAAAGTCTATAGATGAAGCAAATGTTGAAGGACATCAGTGTTGTGTTTGAGGAGCCAGTTATAATCTTTTGTGATAATTCAAGTGCTATAAGCATTTCCAAGAATCTGGTACTGCATTCAAAGACAAAGCATATATCTATTAAGTTTCACTTCTTGAGAGAGAAAGTTAATGAGAATGAAGTCAAGATGGAATTTGTGTCTTCCAAAGATTAGATTGTGGACACCTTCACTAAGACTCTTCCCAAAGATACTTTTGAGTATCTCAGAGAAAAGTTAGGGGTAATTACCCCTCCTGATCAGAACTAAGATGCACTAAGGTACATCAGCCTAGTGGAATTTATAGTCAAAGGGGGAGTAGTCAATATGCAAATTTTGGAATCAATATGAAGCAAAAAGGGAGAAAAGATAGCAAATATGTGCCCTTTGCCACTGATGTCAAAGGGGGAGAGAAGTCATGTGAGAAACTAGTTGCAGATGTAAGGGGGAGCAATAAAGGAAGTAGTTGCAGAAGTGAGAAGAGAAAGGGAGAGAAGTTCTTATCTTGATGGTTAAATTCAATTTTTCACATCATATGTTGCTAGCAATGACAAAGGGGGAGATTGTTGCAAATATGTGCCTAACTGGTGTTGTCATTGATGTCAACATATTCTTGTTGCCATTGGTGTCAACTGTATCCTATTTTACTATCTGTATAGAAGACCAGATTGTTGAGGATATTGAGAAAATTAAAGATAATCAATGCATGAGGACCATATGACTATGTAGAGGATTGTCAGAGGTTGCTCCAGTTAAGAATTGAGAAGTCCGCATGAATATTTGAAGAAGTTATGGCCATCAGAGTAGAACTAGATTTTGTAGTATTCAAAAGAGACTGTGTGACAGCAAGATGGTCTCAATTGCTTTGTAGTGAAATATCTTGGTCTACGGATCTGAAGGCATGTTTGGGAAGTCAGTGTCCATCATCAACTCCAATGGTTTGTGATTTGGAGGTCCGCAAGCAATCTTTCTAGTTTGTCAGTCATGGAAGATAGTGTTCTTGAGGTTCCAGAGGAAGATTCAAATGTTTCTGGTAATATGGTTTAGAGTGAATGTTATTGGTGATTTCAATATGCTTGTGAAGGTGTCTGGATCATGTGGCTACTATGTTGGAGGTCCGCATTGAAGTTTGAGCTTGTTGATTGAAGATTTCTTCTTTGAGGTTGATGTTCTTCCCAGTCTTGGCCGACCGGATGTTCCTAGCATGTTGCAGATGCTTTAAGAGCATTTTTATGAAGCGTGGAGTGGTTGTAGAAGCAGATTCAAGTCTCAGTTATGTTTGGCCAATAGTGTGATGATCTGTGTCAAGCTTAACCAACCTTATTGATCATTCCAAGGTTAATGAAGCATATAAATACTTGTTAAAGAGTTGTTGAAATGTATCCTTGTACAAATCAGATAAAATCTGAATAAAGGATCAGGAGCAGAGCACATAAGAAAAAGAGCGAGAGCAATATAGTGTGGAGAAGAATTTGGGGCAAAGCAAAAGTTCTTTAGCATTCATTGAAACTGAATCAGGCATGAAGTAGATGTTATTTCTCAATTATATATTTCTATTCTAAATGAATTTTGTAGGTAGTGAGCCTCTCTTTTGAGCAGTGAGCTCTGGGCAGTGCGCTCAAAGGCATGTGCCTTCTATTTTTCTAAAGTACTTTTAACAGGGTACAAATCTTGTGGGTTAACCCCCACTGTGGTTTTTCCCTTAACCAGGTTTCCACGTCAAAATCTTGGTGTCAATTGTGTTGATTATGTTTCTACTCTTATGTTGTTGATCTATGCTTTAATGTTTACATCATTAATCTAGTAGTAAGATAATAAAGAAGGTTAAAAGCAGAAAAAGTTATTATTATGGGACAACTAATTCACCCCCCCTCTCAGTTGTCTGATCTAATTCCAACAACTTCATTCGGTCGGTGTTGGATGATGGACAGTTAAGGCTAGAAAAGATACATACAGATGAAAATCTAGTGGATATGTTTATGAAGGCAGTAACAAGGGAGACGCTGAACTCCTCTTCAGCTTTGGTTGATCTTCAAGACTAAAAAAAATAGAACAGTAGAGTCCATGGTGCTTATTTCCAGTGGGAGCTATAGGGTCTGCGGTGCTATGATCAGTCTCCAAGTGGGAGATGATATGGTGTGGAGTCTGATCAGTCCCCAAGTGGGAGATTGTTGTTATATGGAGCCTAATCAGACTTAGAGGTTAAATTTATCCCACTTTTATCGGCACAATTTCCCCCCAAATCATTTAACGGGGTCAAGGGGCAGTGCCCCTTACGGAGTCCAGGGGAAGCGCCCCTGGCATGCTCCTTGTTGTGATATAGGGTGGGGTTGACGAGTAGCATCCCCGTGGGGGATTAGGGGAAATAAAACGTCTTAACGAGTCGGTGCGTTGTAAGCGACCGTCTAGTCGACGTGTTGTACGGCAGTCGAAGATAGTTATACATCAGTCGATGAATAGTATGACATGAACAGTCAAAAGGAGATGAACCATTTTAGTCTTTAGATGCAGTCAACTACTGCACTTGTCGACGCATTCATACAGTCGGCGAGTTACAACTCACCGGCTGATTACGTGAGGCGGGGGGCAATGACCCCAAAACCTCAAATAGTTTTTCATTATTTTATAAAGGTGTCGGGAGTTATTTTTCTATTGGCTGACATAAATAACTTATTTTGTAACTAACATAAGGCTTGATAAAAGTGGCTAAGGGTTAGGGTTTCTTATGATGTATTGTAGCATTTGCAATGGTATTGAGTTGCAGGGATTGCTGGTTGTAATCGGTTTTGATTTACTAGATAATAATATTGGACTCTCTATTGGTGGATGTAGCCCGAGTTTGGATGAACCATGTTAAAATTTTCTCTCACTGTTATTATTTCTGTGTATTTTTTATTCCTCTATTTAATCTTTATTTGCATTTAATTGATATCTTCTACCAGCTAACCCTAACAAGTGGTATCAGAGTGGGTTGTATTTGATTATCATCTGCAGGAAGGTCTCATAGTTGAGTGGGAGCAATGGTGGATGAGGGTAAATTGAAGGTAGCTAAATTCAATAGGTAGAACTATCAGTTATGGAAGATGTAGATAGAGGACTATCTCTATCAGAAGGACTTATGGAGGCTATTGGAAAGAGTAGCCAAGAAACTGGCAACAATGACTAATGAGGATTGGGAACTTTTGGACAAAAAGGCACTGGAAACCATTCAGTTGTGCTTGACACCATCGGTGCGTTTTAATATAACAGAAGTGACGACAATAAGTGAACTGATGAAAGCTTTGGCTAAATTGTATAAAAAACACTCAGCCTCAAATAAGGTATTTCTCATGAAGTGTTTGTTTAATCTGAAAATGATTGAAGGTGGATCTATGACAGATCATTTAAATGAGTTTAATAAGATTACCAGTTAATTAACTTCTGTAAAAGTGAAATTTGATGAAGAGGTGAGGGCTCTCTTGATATTATGTTCTTTGCCAGAAAGATGGAATAGTTTGGTAATGATTGTAAGTAACTCTATCTCTCATTTAAACACTTTAAAATTTGATGATGCTGGTGTTATCCTTAGTGAGGAAATGCGACAAAAAATCTCAGGAGGGTCCACATCAGGTAGTGTTTTGAATGCAGAAAGCAGGGGCAGATCAAAGGAGAGAGGAAAAGGTTCTGGAGGTCATGGGAAGTAAAGAGGAAAATCAAAGGACAAGAGGTCCCAATCTAAAGGACAAAATGATTGTTGATATTGTGGGAAACCAAGTCATCTGAAGAAAGATTGCTGGTCTTGGAAGAATAAAGAAGGAGACAAACAAGAAGGCAATAAGGAAGCAAATGTGGTAAGTAATAAATCTAAAGATGGTGCTTTGATTCTTTCCCTAGATAATGCTGATAATTCATGAGTTTTAGATTTAGGGGCCTCATTTTATGCTACACCCCATAGAAGTTATTTTCTTGATTATGTCCAAGGGGATTTTGGGCTAGTTTATTTGGGAGATAATGAAACTTGTCAGATTGTTGGAAAGGGAAGAATCAAGATTAAGTTGTAGAATGAGAATCACTGGCTACTACAAGAGGTAAGGCACGTTCCAAGGCTGAGTAGGAATTTAATTTTAGTAGGGTAGCTAGCTAATGAAAGTTGCACTGTTACATTTACTAATAAAAATTGAAAGGTTTCAAGAGGTACCTTAATAGTAGCAAAAGGTGTGAAAGTAGGCACCTTATGTCTTTTATAGGTCATATTTTTCCTTCTACTTTAGCTGTTGCAGAGAAAAAACAAACGAGTTCAGGAACGGTTACTGCAGGTTTGTAGGAAGAGACTGAAACAATATCTGCAGGTTCTAAGACAACACTGTGGCATAATAGACTTGGGCATATGAGTGAAAAAATTATGAAGGTACTTCACTCTAAGAAAGTTTTACTAGGTCTAAAATATATTAATATGGATTTCTGTGAAAGTTGTGTGTATGACAAACAAAAGAAAGTTAGTTTTCTCAAGGATGGGAAGCAAAAGAAAGATGAAAAGTTGGAGCTTATGCATATAGATGTATGGGGACCGGCTCAAGTATCTTCTCTTGGTGGCTCTCGGTATTATATTACATTCATAGATGATGTAACTAGGAAGGTTTGGATTTATTTTCTCAAGTAGAAATCTGATGTATTTGAAACATTTAAGAAATGGAGAAGCTTGGTTGAGAATGAGATGGGTAAAAGATTAAAATGTCTTAGATCTGATAATGGTGGTGAGTATTGCAACAAAGAATTTGAGGATTATTGTTCCTTTAATGGAATCCGTAGGCAGAAAACAGTTCTAGGGACTCCACATGAGAATGGAGTGGCTGAATGCATGAATAGGACAATAATGGAGCATACAAGGACCATGAGATTGCATGTTGGGATGCCTTTAAACATGTGGGCAGAGGCTGTCAACACCGCTGTATATTTAATTAATAGAGGTCCTTCAATTCCTTTGGGCTATGGTATTCCAGAGGAAGCATGGATAGGTAAGAAGGTGAGTTATTATTTTCTCAAAACCTTCAGATGTGAAGCATTTACACATGTAGATTCTAAAAATAGAACCAAGAAGGATGCAAAATCAAAAAAGTGTACCTTGGTTGGATATGGCATTGATGAATTTGGTTATAGGCTTTGAGATTTTAAAAATCAAAAAATTGTGAGAAGCAGGGATGTTGTAATCAATGAGAAGGTGTTGTACAAAGATCAGTTGCAGTAACATAAGAGGAAAGAAAATGATTATGTGGTGTTGGATGATACTCCAAATAGTGATGTTCTAGTGGTTCCTCCTACTCCGCAATAGCAACAAGAAATACCACAGACTCTAGTGAATGTTAGATGGTCAACAAGGCTAAGTAGACCTCTTGAAAGGTTTTCTCCCTCTTTGTATTATATTTTGTTAACATTTATTGGTGAACCAGAAGGGTATGATGAAGCTATGTAGGTGGATACAAAGGTTCAGTGGGTGCTTGCAATGAAAGAAGAAATGGACTCCTTGCTGAAAAATTAGACTTTGTAATTATGTAAGTTGCATGTAGGTAAAAAGGCCCTACCAAACAAATGGGTTTATAGGCTGAAAGAGGAACCTGGAGGTAAGAAAATATTTAAAGCTAGGTTAGTTGTAAAAGGATTTGCACAGAAAAATGTATTGATTTTGATGAGATTTTTTCTCCGGTTGTCAAGATGACTTCTATTCGTAATGTTTTAAGTATTGTGGCTACTGAAGATTTGCATTTAGAACAGCTAGATGTGAAAACTGCCTTTCTCCATGGTGATTTGGAGGAGATAAATATGGAACAACCCTAAGGATTTGAGGTCAAAGGTAAGGAGAAATTGGTGTGTAGATTGAAGAAGAGTTTGTATGGCCTGAAACAAGCATCTCGGCAATGGTATTTGAAATTTGATAGTTTTATGGATGAGCAAGGCTACAGGCGGTGTAATTCTAACCATTATGTTTATTTTAAGAGGTTGGATAATAACAGCTACATTATTTTATGTTTATATGTTGATGACATGCTTGTAGCAGGGTCTAACATGGATCACATAAGAGATTTAAAACAACAATTAGCACAATCATTTTCTATAAAGGATTTGATGGTAGCAAAACAAATCCTTGGTATAAAAATTTGCAAAGATAGGAAGAATAGAAAATTGACTCTATCTCACACTGATTATATTGATAAGGTGTTACAGAGATTCCATATGGAGAATGTAAAAGCTGTTAGCACACCTTTGCCTAGTCATTTGAAACTAAGGAGATGTGTCCTAAGACACAAGAGGAGGAAGAATAAATGTCTAAGGTATCATATGCTTCAGTTGTAGGAAGTTTAATGTACACCCTGGTATGCACAAGACTAGATATTGCACATGTTGTAGGAGTTGTAAGTAGGTATATGAGTCATCCCGGATTGAAGCATTGGAATCCAGTAAAATGAATTCTCAGAAATTTGAGAGCTACATCCAATAAACACTTATGTTTTGGGGGCTCTAATACTGATTTAGCACGTTATGTAGACTCAGATTTTGTAGGGGATATTGTTACCAGGTAGAGTACTATAGGTTATGTCTTTACTGTAGGTGGGATAGCAGTGAGTTAGATCTCACGGTTGCAAAAGGTGGTTGCTTTATCCACCACGGAGCTAGAGTATGTAGCTGCAATAGAGGCAAGCAAGGATATGATATGGCTACAATCTTTCATTGAAGAATTGGGTAAACAATAGGCTAACGGTTATTTGTTTATGAATAGCCAAAGTGCCATACATCTTTTAAAGAATTCTGCCTTGCATTCAAAGACCAAACACATACAGTTGAGGTATCAATTCATTAAGTTGGTGTTGTATGATGAATAGTTAAGGCTGGAAAAAATACATACAGATGAAAATCTAGTGGATATGTTTACAAAGGCAGTAACAAGGGAGACGTTGAGCTTCATCTTCGGTTGGTCTTCAAAATTAAAAATAAAAAATCAGAATAGCAGAGTCCATGGTGCTTATTTCTAGTGGGAGCTACAGGGTCAGCGATGTTATGATCAGTCTCCAAGTGGGAGATGATATGGTGTTTAGTTTGATCAGTCTCCAAGTGAGAGATTGTTGTTATATGGAGCCTAATTAGTCTTGGAGATTAAATTTACCCCACTTTTATCAGCACGATTTTCTCCCAAATCATTTAATGGGGTCAAGGGGCAGTGCCCCTTGAAAGGTCCAAGGGCAGCACTTATTGTGCACTCCCTGTCATGATACAGGGCGGGGTGGAGAGGCAGCACCCTTGTGGGGGCTCAGGGGCAATGAAACATCTTAACTAGCCACTGCGTAGTAAGCAACCGACTGGTCGACGTGTTGTACAATAGTCAAAGACAGTTATATAGCAGTTGACAAATAGTACGACACAAACAGTCGAAAGGAGATGAACCATTTTAGTCCTTAGATGCAGTCGACTGCTGCACTCGTCGACGCATTGGTATAGTCGATAAGTTACAACTCACCGACTGTTTATGTGAGGCAGGGGGCAATGCCCCGAAACCTCAAATGGTTTTATATTATTTTATAAAGGCGTAGGGAGTTATTTTTCTATTGGCCGACATAAAAACCCTATTTTGTAACTGACATAAGGCTTGATAAAAGTGGCTAAGGGTTAGGGTTTCTTATGATGTATTGTAGCATTTGCAGTGGTATTGAGTTGCAGGGATTGCTAGTTCTACTCAATTTTGATTTACTAGATAATAATATTTGACTCTCTGTTGGTGGATGTAGCCCGAGTTTAGGTGAACCACGTTAAAATTTTCTCTCACTGTTATTATTTCTGTATGTTTTTCATTCATTTGGTTAATCTTTATTTGCATTTAATTGATATCTTCTACCGGCTAACCCTAACAAGTGGTATCAGAGTGGGTTGTGTTTGATTATCATCTACAGGAAGGTCTCACAGTTGAGTGGGATTCTCATGGTTGAGTGGGAGCAATGGCAGACGAGGGTAAATTGAAGGTAGATAAATTTAATGGGTAGAACTATCAGTTATGGAAGATGTAGATGGAGGATTATCTCTACCAGAAGGATTTATGGAGGCCATTGGAAGGAGTAGCCAAGAAACTGGAAATAATAACTGATGAGGATTGGGAACTTCTGGATAGAAAGGCACTGGAAACCATTCGGTTGTGCCTGACACCATCAGTGGCATTCAATATAACAGAAGTGATGACAACAAGTGAATTGATGAAAGCTTTGGCTAAATTGTATGAAAAAACCTCAGCCTCAAATAAGGTATTTCTCATGAAGTGTTTGTTTAATCTGAAAATGATTGAAGTTGGATCTGTAACAGATCATTTAAATAAGTTTAATATGATTCCTAGTCAGTTAACTTCTGTAAAAATGAAATTTAATGAAGAGGTGAGGGCTCTCTTGATATTATGTTCTTTTCCATAAAGCTCGAATAGCTTCGTAATGGCTATAAGTAACTCTATCTCTAGTTCAAACACTTTAAAATTTGATAATGTTGTTGGTGTTATCCTTAGCAAGGAAATGCGATGGAAAAGCTCAGGAAAGTCCACATCAGGTAGTGTTTTGAATGCAGAAAGCAGGGACAGATCAAAGGAGAGAAGAAAAGGTTCTGGAGGTCATGGGAAGTCATGAGAAAAATCAAAGGACAATAGGTCCCAATCTAGAGGACAGAAGGATTGCTAGTATTGTCAGAAACCAGGTCATTTGAAGAAAGATTGTTGGTCTCAGAAGAATAAAGAAGGAGACAAACAAGAAGACAATAAGGAGGCAAACGTGGTAAGTAATAAATTTGAAAATGATGCTTTGATTCTTTCCCTAAATAATACTGATGATTCATGGGTTTTAGATTTAGGGGCCTCATTTCATGCTACTTCCCATAGAAGTTATTTTCTTGATTATGTCCAATGGGATTTTGGGTTAGTTTATTTGGGAGATAATGAACCCTGTCAGATTGTTGGAAAGGGAAGAATCAAGATTAAGTTACAGAATGGGAATCATTGGCTACTACAAGAGGTAAGACATTTTCCAAGGCTGAGTAGGAATTTAATTTTAGCAGGGTAACTAGCTGATGAAGGTTGGATTGTTACATTTACTGATAAAAATTGGAACATTTGAAGAGGTGTCTTAATAGTAGGAAAAGGTGTGAAAATAGGCACCTTATATGTTTTTACAGGTCATATTGATCCTTTTACTTTAGCTGTTGCAGAGAAAAAATAAACAGGTTCAGGAAAAGTTGCTACAGGTTTGCAGGAAGAGACTGATATAGTTGTTGCAGGTTCTGAGACAATACTAAGGCATAACAGACTTGAGCATATGAGTGAAAAAAGTATGAAGGTACTTCATTCTAAGAAAGTTTTACCAGGTCTAAACTGTATTAATATATATTTCTATGAAATTTGTGTATGGAAAACAAAAGAAATTTAGTTTTCTCAAGGATAGGAAGCAAAAGAAAGATGAAAAGTTGGAGCTTGTGCATACAGATATATGGGGACCAGCTCAAGTATCTTCTCTTGGTGGCTTTCGGTATTATGTTATATACATAGATAATGTAACTAGGAAGGTTTAGATTTATGATGTAAATGGAGAAGCTTGGTTGAGAATGAGACAGGTAAAAGATTAAAATGTCTCAGATCTAATAATGGTGGTGAGTATTGCAACAAAGAATTTGAGGATTATTGTTCCTTTAATAGAATCCGTAGGCATAAAACGGTTCCAGGGACTCCACAAGAGAATCGAGTGGTTGAGCGCATGAATAGGACAATAATGGAGCATGCAAGGACCATGAGATTACATGTTGGGATGCCTTTAAACATGTGGACAGAGGTTGTCAACGCCGTTGTATATTTAATTAATAGAGGACCCTCAGTTCCTTTAGGTTGTGGTATTCTAGAGGAAGCATGGACAGGTAAGAAGGTGAGTTATTCTTTTCTCAAAACATTTGGATCTGAAGCATTTGCCCATGTAGATTCTGAAAATAGAACCAAGATGGATGCAAAATCAAAAAAATCTACCTTGGTTGGATATGGCATTGATGAATTTGGTTATAGACTTTGGGATTTTGAAAATCAGAAAATTATGAAAAATAGGGATGTTGTATTCAATGAGAAGGTGTTGTACAAAGATCAGTTGCAGCAGCATGAGAAGAAAGAAAATGATTATGTGGTGCTAGATGATACTCCAAATAGTGATGTTCTAGTGGTTCCTCATGCTCCATAACAGCAACAAGAAATACCACAAACTCTAGTTAATGTGAGACGGTCAACAAGACTAAGTAGACCTCCTAAAAGGTTTTCTCTCTCTTTGTATTCTATTTTGTTAACAGATGCTGGTGAAACAGAAGGCTATGATGAAGCTATGCAGGTGGATACAAAGGTTTAGTGGGAACTTGCAATGAAAGAAGAAATGGACTCCTTGCTGAAAAATTAGAATTGAGAATTATGTAAGTTGCCTGCAAGTAAAAAGGCTTTACCAAACAAATGGGTTTATAGGGTGAAAAAGGAAGCTAGAGGTAAGAAAAGATTTAAAGCCAGGTTAGTTGTAAAAGGATTTGTCTAGAAAAAAAATTTATTGATTTTCATGAGATTATTTTCTCCAGTTGTTAAGATGACTTCTATTCATATTATTTGAAGTATTATGGCTTCTGAAGATTTGCATTTGGAATACTAGATTTGAAAACTATCTTTCTCCATGGTGATTTGGAGGAGGAGATATATATGGAACAGGCCCAAGGATTTGAGGTCAAAGGTAAGGAGAAATTGGTGTGCAAATTGAAGAAGAGTTTGTATGGCTTGAAACAAGCACCTCAACAATGGTATTTGAAATTTGATAGTTTTATGGATGAGCCTTGGGTGTAATTTTGACCATTGTATTTATTTTAAGAGGTTGGATAATGATAGCTACATTATTTTATGTTTATATGTTGATGACATTCTTGTAGCGGGGTCTAACATGGATCACATAAGAGAGTTAAAACAACAGTTAGAACAATCATTTGCTATGAAGGATTTGGGAGTAGCAAAATAAATCCTTCATCTGAAAATTTGCAAAGATAGGGAGAACATAAAATTGACTCTATTTCAGGCTGATTATGTTGACAAGGTGTTGTAGAGATTCCATATGGAGAATGTAAAAGCTGTCAGCACACCTTTGCCTAGTCATTTGAAATTAACTAAGGAGATGTGTCCTAAAACACAAGAGGAGGAAGAAAAAATGTTCAAGGTACCATATGCTTCATCTGTAGGAAGTTTAATGTACGCCCTGGTATGCACGAGACCGGATATTGCACATGTTGTAGGAGTCATAAGCAGGTATACGATTCATCCCAGATTGGAGCATTGGAATGTGGTAAAGTAGATTCTCAAATATTTGAGAGGTACATCTAATAAACACTTATATTTTGGGGGCTCTAATATTGATTTAGTAGGTTATGTAGACTTAGATTTGGCAGGGGATATTAATACCAGGCGGAGTACTATAGGTTATGTCTTTACTGTAGGTGGGACAGCAGTGAGTTGGATCTCACAATTGCAAAAGGTGGTTTCTTTATCCACCACGGAGGCAGAGTATGTAGCTGCAACAAAGGCAAGTAAGGAGATGATATGGATACAATCTTTCATGGAAGAATTGGGCAAACAACAAGCTAACAGTTATTTGTTTACGGACAGCCAAAGTGCCATACAGCTTGCAAAGAATTATGCCTTTCATTCAAAAACCAAACACATACAGTTGAGGTATCACTTCATTCGATCAGTGTTGGATGATGGATAGTTAAGGTTGGAAAAGATACATACAGATGAAAATCTAGCAGATATGTTTATGAAGGCACTAATAAGGGAGAAGCTAAGTTCTTCTTCAGCTTCAGTTGGTCTTCAAAACTGAAAATAAAAAATTAGAACAACAGAGTCCAGGGTGCTTACTTCCAGTGGGAGCTAGCTACAGGGTCAATGGTGTTATGATCAATCTCCAAGTAGGAGATTATATGGTGTGGAGTCCGATTAGTCTCCAAGTGGGAGGTTAAATTTATCCCACTTTTATTGGCGCGGTTTCCCCCCAAATCATTTAACAAGGTCAAGGGGCAACGCCCATGGCACGCTCCTTGTTGTGATACAGGGCGGGGTCGAGGGGCATCGCCCCCGTGGGGGCTCAGGGGCAACGAAACGTCTTAACCAGCTAGTGCGTTGTAAGCAACTAGTTGGTCGATGTGTTGTACAGTAATCGAAGACAGTTGTACAGTAGTCAATGAATAGTACGGCACGAACAGTCGAAAGGAGATGAACCATTTCAGTCCTTAGATGCAGTCGACTGTTGCACTCGTCGACGTGTTCGTACAGCCGATGAGTTACAACTCATTGGCTATTTACGTGAGGCAGGGGGCAACACCCCCAAAACCTCAAACAATTTTTTATTATTTTATAAAGGTGTCAGGAATTATTTTTCTATTGGCCAACATAAAAATCCTATTTTGTAACTGACATAAGGCTTGATAAAAGTAGCTAAGGGTTAGGGTTTCTTATGATGTATTGTAGAATTTGCAGTGGTATTGAGTTGCAAGGATTGCTGGTTGTAATCGGTTTTGATTTACTAGATAATAATATTTGACTCTCTATTGGTGGATGTAGCCCAAGTTTGGGTAAACCACATTAAAATTGTCTCTTGTTGTTATTATTTCTATGTATTTTTTATTCCTCTGTTTAATCTTTATTTGCATTTAATTGATATCTTCTGTTGGCTAACCCTAACACTTACCACCTATTCAACACCCATCACTAAAAAATTTTTACTATCGCCACGTTGTAAATTTTTCAATTATCATTTTACTACTTACTATTAATGTAACCAAAAGCACATATATTAATGACTAGTTTCTCTTTAAATTTTTAAGGTCATTATTTTATTTCATTTGTAAATCAAATATAGTATTTATAGCAAGATTTTATTTCTCAAATTGTGATCTTGCCCATGCTTACAATATTTTATTTTATTTTTATTGTTTTCTTTATTTTTATGTAAAGAACTGTTTTTTAATTTATTTAAAAGTTATTTTATAATTATTTTATTTATTTAATAGTTATTTTATTTAATTAAATAAAAATATCTCTACATAAATAATTTAGATAAAATAAAATCATTCTTACATAATTGTAAAGTAAACTAAATAAATAGAATAATTCAAGATTGATATTTTTTATTAACATATTAATTGATATAATAAAAAATTATAACAATGAAAAGTTGAAATTATTACAACATTACAACACAAAACAAATTTTATTATTATAATACTTAAAAAGTATGTACTATGCCACAACTTACACTTATTTATAATCTACCATTGCACAATAATAATCCTCTAATTTTAATGAAACCAACTTAATTAACAATAATAAATATAATTAAAAACTAATAAATACCTGACATAAAAGATTATATGGATAATAGCTAGTCATTATCCTCATACATCCAATGATTTATAAGGCGTAGAACAACTACAAGATAAATTGGAAAGCAACCAATTAAAAATGCTTTTATGCTCATATTTTTTCTCAAATTCTCTTGAAAGATGGCACTTTACAAAGGTCATATTTCCTATTAGAAAACCAAATCAAACAATAATTCATAAACAACAACACCCATAATAATATATATATAAATTCTAGAAATTATAGAGGATTTGTTTGTTGGGCACATGGCTGATGAAGCCCATTTCGTAACGGCAATCTTCTCCTCTGTTTATTCTTTGTAACTGATATATTGTGACTGCCTTTTCTTGGCATGTAACAGCTACTGTTCAAAGTAGTTGCTTCCAGATGTAATTCAGTTGGTACGAGGTTGGAGAAGAGAATCCTTAGGATGAAAGGTTCAACGCTGTTGTTTGACAGTGATATACTGTATGCAAAAACCACTGAGAGAGATGTATTGAGATATGAATAATATTGCCCTTCGTTGTGGATGTAGCCTGATATGGTGAACCATGTTAAAATCTTCTTGTTCCTCTGTGTGCGCTGTTTTGCATTATCTTCTTTCTGAGCATTCATTTTGTTCTCGCTGTTCTTTTTCTGGTTCTGTTATTCTATTTTAGAATTTACAATTGGTAGTAGAGCTCTGTGTGTAGCTCGGTCCAGGTGATAGCCTGTGAAGTCTTTTTTTTTGGGAACCTGCATAGCAATCAAAATGGATGACTCAGAGAAATAGAAAATAGAGAAATTTACAGGCCAAAACTTTGTTCTTTGGAAAGTGCATATGGAGTCTCTTCTTATCAAACAGGACTTGTCTCTCACCTTATAGGGGAAAGCCAAAGGACAAGGTACTGTGAAGGATGAAGACTAGGAAAAACTCGATATGAAAGCAAAGGCAACTATTTTTCTCTCATTGTCTAGCAATGTATTATTTAATGTCTCAAATGAGAGTACTACGAAAGCGCTTTGGGAAAAGCTCTTCAGTATATATGCAATTGCTTCTACTTCAAACAAGGTATTTATTATGAATAAATTATATAACTTGAAAATGAGAGAAGGTGGGGTTATGTCCAATCATCTGAATGAATTTAACACCTTAGTCTCTCAATTAGCTTCAGTGGGTATCAAGTTAGATCCTGAGATTAAAGCAATTTGGCTATTGTGTTCCTTACCAAATAGCTGGGAAGGTGTTGTCATAGCTGTGAGCACTTCTGTGGCAGCCAAGAGTACATTGGTTTTTGACGAAGTTGCAGCTACTCTTCTCAGTGAAAACATGAGAAGGAAACATTAGGAACCCTCATCCAGTGATGCTCTAATAGCTGTAACGATAAACAATAGGGGAAGAAACCATGACAGAGGTAGATACAACAACCGGTGAAGGTCACAATCTAGTCTGCGATCGAAGTCTAGGGGCAGAACTGGTTCGTGTTGGTTTTGTGGAAAACTCAGACACAATAAGAAGAACTACTGGAACTATAAGAAATCTCAAGGCAACATGAGCACAAATAATCAAGCAAACACTGCTAGTGATGGTGTTTTGGTCCTATGAGCAAGTGATACAAATACAGATTCATGAGTCCTTGATTCCGGCGCCTCTTTTCATGCCACTTCATGCCGTCAAGCTTTCACAAATTTTCATGAAGCCACATTCGGTAAGGTGTTTCTTGGTGACAATAAAGAATGTGACATCTTAGGTAAAGGTGATATAATATTGAATCAAAAAAATGGAGACAAACTAGCTTTGACGGATGTTAGATATGTACCCATGTTAAAAAGAAATTTAATTTCTGTCAGTCAGCTTATAGGCAATGGATGTAATGTTAAATTTTCTCTTGATTCATGGAAAATTACAAAGGGGCTTTTAGTAATGGCAAGAGGAAAGAAGCAAGGTAATCTCTATATTCTGGATTGTTTTGGTGAAGTGGGAGGCTGCCTTGCCGGCTATGGACAGTGGGTCTGAAATATGGCACAAAAGGCTCGGTCATATGAGCCAAAAAGGGTCTTCAAGTTATGCTTCAGCGCAATCAGCTTCTAGGCCTCAACTCCATCGATTTAGAATTCTGTGAACATTGCCTTTATGGTAAACAGTGTCAGACCAGTTTCGTGAGAACGGGGCATGACAAGAAAACTACTCTGTTGGAACTTGTTCATTCCGATGTATTCGGTCCAACTCAGGTAACTTCTTTTGGTGGAGTAAATTATTTTGTAACCTTTCTAGATGATTGCACTCGAAAAATCTAGATTTATATGTTGAACAAAAAATCTGAGGTATTTTCAAAATTTAAGATTTTTAAAGCTTCTGTTGAAAACCAGATTGGGCATAAAATTAAATGCCTACTAACAGACAATGGTGGAGAATATTGCTCTTCAAAGTTTGATTCTTTCTATGTAGACCATGGTATTCAACGGATCAAGACCGTCCCTTATACACCACAGGAGAACGGTGCAGTTAAGAGGCTAAATTGCATGATACTTGAGAGAGCTAGATGCATGCTCTCCAATGCCGGATTGGGCAAAGAGTTTTGGGCAGAGGCATGTAATACTGCTGTGTATTTAATCAATCAAGCTCCATCATCCAGGCTAGATTTTGACATACCTGAGGAGACATGGCTTGGAAAGTGAATTTCCTATCAACATTTGTGGGTGTTTGGTTGTGCTGCTTTTGTTCACATTCTGAAAGAACAGAGAACTAAGTTAGACTTCAAGTCAAAATGGTGTGTTTTTCTCAGCTATGGTGAAGATCAATTCAGCTTTCATCTTTGGGATCCCGCTGCAAAGACTATAATCTGTAGTTGTGATGTTGTGTTTAATGAGAAGGATTTTCCAAGTTTGCAACCTTCAAATTTACCTCTGATAGAGTATATTGATGTGGATTTATTCAATAATGGTAAGGTGAGGCAACCCACCATTACATTTTCTCAGCCTCTTGTTACATCTATACACTCTAACATTACAGGAGCTCCTATTTCCTTTACTACCATGCCTTCACTTGGATGCACAATTCCCACCTAGTCCCCAATTAGTATGCCCTGTATTGTTACTACACAGCCTTTGTTAACTACCTAGTAGCCTTCTAATATCCATTCGCTACCTTGTGCTTCAAGACATGAATTGCTGCCATCTACAAATCCAACGTAGCCATCCTCATGTCAAATGTAGTCTCTATTTGCAACTATGCTGCCTTTTAACTGCTCAACGCAGCCACTCCCTTCATCTAGTCCAACATAGCATTTGCAATCCACACTGCCTCTTACAAAGTCACCACAGCCTTCTAATATTATAATGCTGCCTCTCACTAAGTCAACGCAGCCTTTATTAGATATAACACTGTCACTCCCTAGTGCCCCGTAGTCTACTATTCCCTTTACGCACTCTCTTGTGCATATAACCCAGCCATCAATTGGTCTTTCTCTGCCACTAAATACACAGTGTCTCAAAAATGAATAGTCTTCTATTCAACAGATACAAGGTTTATTGCCTGAATAGGGCAGTGTGACTCTATCAAGCACTCTAGGTGCACAAATACAGAGACATGGGAGTTTTCCTTAGGGGCCTCTACAATCAGAGGTTGATGTTGTTCAAAATTTATTACAGAGACTCAATCTAGACTCCAATATCCAGCCAGAGCAAGCTCCACAACTGAGGAGGTCTACCCGTGAGAAGAGGAGGCCTACAAAATTTGATGACTACGAGTTATTACTCTTTGATTATGCAGAGCCAATAACTTATAAGCAAGCCTGCAAGCATGAAAATGCACACAACTAGATGGCAGCCATGAATGAAGAAATGGAGTCGTTGAGAGTTAATCACACCTGGGATTTGGTTAATCTTCCGCCAAATCAAAAGCCTCTCAAGAACAAATAGATTTATCGTTTGAAAGACGAAGGAGGAACTAAAAGATATAGGGCCAGATTAGTCGTCAAGGGATTTGATCAACAAAAAGGTATTGATTTTTCTAAAAAAAATTCTCTAGTTGTCAGAATGGACACAATCTGTGCTGTCTTGGGTTTGGTAGCCATTTGGGATTTAGAACTTGAGCAACTTGATGTGAAAATAGCATTTTTACATGGAGACATTGATGAGGACTTATACATGGAGCAGCCTGAAGGCTTTGCTCAACCAGGTAAGGAGCATTTATTTTGCAAGTTGAAGCGGAGTTTGTATGGGCTGAAGCAAGCTCCAAGACAATGGTACTTAAAATTTGACCGCTTCATTACTGATAACAACTTTATTCGATGCGAATCAAACCCTTGTGTTTACCACAAGAGGCTCAATACTGGTGAGTTTGTCATACTATTGCTCTATGCTGATGATATGTTAGTAGCTAGTACTAGTGTTCAGATTATTGCTCTGCTGAAGCAACAGTTGGCTCTTCGTTTTGCCATGAAAGATCTAGGACCAACCAAAAGAATACTTGGGATGTACATATTCAGAAACAGAAATAAAAGAGAACTTAGGTTGTCCCAAGCAAGCTACATTGCCAAAGTGTTGGACAGATTTAATATGTCTCATGCTAAACCGGTATCTACTCCTTTGGCTGATCACTTCCGCCTATCTTCAGCTATGTGTCTGAAAAATCAGGAAGAAGAAGAGCATATGAGGTCAGTTCCATATACATCTACAGTTGGCAGTATCATGTATGCAATGGTGTGTACTCATCCGGACATAACACAAGTAGTTGCTGTTGTGAGCAAATTCATGAGTAATCTAGGCAAACTACACTAGCAGGCAGTTTAGTGGATTCTACGGTACTTGAAAGGTACTTCACATTTCTGTTTATGTTTTGGAGGTACTGACATTCAGCTCTGTGGTTATGTTGATTCAGATATGGCCGGAGACTTAGACAAATGCCAGTCTACCACTGGTTATGTCTTTACATTTGCTGGGGCAGCCATTAGTTGGGTCTCTCGGTTGCAATAAACTGTAGCTCTGTCATCAACAGAGGCTGAATACATAGCGCTCTCGAAAGGAGCCAAAGAAATGATATGGCTTAAGTGTTTGTTGACCGAACTGGGCTGTCTGAAATCATTATTTCCATTATTTTGTGATAGCCAAAGTGCTATACACTTGTCAAGAAATCCAGCTTTCCACAGTCGAACAAAGCATATTGATCTTTGATATCATTTTATCCGCCATCTTATTGACGAAGGCAAGTTGCAGGTGACAAAAATTGACACAAAGGTTAATCCGGCGGATGCATTAACAAAGATTGTTCCTCCAGAGAAGTTCAAATTCTGTAGATCTTCTCTCAGTCTTGTTCCTCTGTGACACTGAATTTCACGAAGGGGATCTCTCTCAAAGCAACTTCATTGCCGATCCCATTGGTCTTCAAGTGGGAGATTGTTGGGCACGTGGCTGATGAAGCCCATTTGGTAATGGCAATCTTCTCCTCTGTTTATTCTTTGTAACCGATATACTGTGACTGCCTTTTCTTGGCATGTAACAACTACTGTTCAAAGTGGTTGCTTCCAGATGTAATTCGGTTGGTACAAGGTTGGAGAAGAGAATCCTTAGGATGAAAGGTTAAACGCTACTATTTGACAGTGATATGTTGTATGCAAAAACCACTAAGAGAGATGTATTGAGATATGAATAATATTGCCCTTCGTTGTGGATGTAGCCTAATATGGTGAACCACGTTAAAATCTTCTTGTTCCTCTGTGTGCGCTATTTTGCATTATCTTCTTTCTAAGCATTCATTTTGTTCTCGCTATTCTTTTTCTGGTTCTGTTATTCTGTTTTAGAATTTACATTGTTTACCAGTGGCTCCGTAACCAACGATGACAAGCTGAGAGCTCATTCCACATGCTGGCTACGAAGAATTTGCAAATGCAAGTTCAATCCCCCCAAAACTAGTAGATTTTGAGAATTGGATCAATATGTGTTTTTTACCATGACATTTCTGCTGTCAAAAATGCTAAAAGCAAAGTTTAAGAGTTTTATGGTTGTGACGAATTCAAATGTTTGTAAGGTCTAAACATTGCAAATATCTTCATAGTTACAACACAGAAGAAACAAAACTCTGAATATTTTATTATATTAATCATACTAGAGAAAATGTTTGCATAGAAGGATATAATCAGGGAGGTAATTCACAGAAATAATGAAATGTGAATGGAAAAGAAGTTGGAATAAATGTGACTTAAGTGGAGCTGTAGCAGTTTGAGCTAGAATTCTGCATGGAGTGCTAGATATTTGAATGGTGGAAGGAGACTCGATATAATTGTAAGTACCTCCTTCAGTGTAAGGTAAGGTTAGGTTTTATTAAGTAGGTGATGTCTTGTATTTTTATAATATGTAGGAGGCATTTAATATGTAGAAGGTGTATATACTCTACTTCATTCTTCAGAAGATTTAAATTTGTTTTTCTAAAATAGTTTTTGTTGTTTCTTGATGTTTTGGCTTGCTCCCATTTAGATTTTGTTTTCATTTTTGGGGGTTTGGATCCCACTTGAACTTCTATATGGCCTTGAATAGTATATTATTCTCTTTTTAGTTTTAAAAATGTAATAAAGCCATTATTCATTAAAAAATAAATAAACACAAGTTATTCACTTAAAGGTCACCATTAATTCAAAGAAAGTTATTTTTTCTTGATGTGCTTTTTGAATTTGTATTATAAAACATATTTTATAGTAAATAGAAGTCTAAACAATTAAATGTGACCATATTTCCCCAACTATTATTGATATAATATTATTTGAAATATTGGAAGCTTAAGTATGTTAGTAATATTGTTACATTAACTTTCCTATAACTGAACACTTATTTATATTGTTATGGTCTCACCTTCAAACAATAGATTGAAGTTTTCTTTTTAATTTTTTTAACAAATAAAACAACACTTTTATTAATGTTAAAAAAAAAATTTGAGATTAAATTTTAAATGTTACAATGTTCACTTTTCTTATCTAAGAATTTTGTTAAAGTTTGGGTGGATGTATAGCAAGGCCCACTAGAGATCGGTTTCTATCTCCATAAAAATAATAATACCAATAACTTCATATTCAATTAAGAAAACAATAGCTATTTGCAATAATATTGTTAGTTTTGCAAGAAAAAGGGTAACTATCGTATAGAAAAAATGCCCTATCACCATTATGCATGCATCCGTACATGATAACCAAGAACGAATATTCTTAAATTTGAATGAAGAATAATAACACATAACCAAGAACGAATCTTTCTGTAACAGATAACTAACAACGAATATAAGGGAAAAAATTTAAAAAATTGTTGTAGCATGGCAATAGCCAATCGAACTCCCTTAGAAACACAAAATCAATACTTTATCTTGATACATTGAAAGAGTGGGCAGATGGGATTACGTAAACAGATTCATAGCGTTCGCTAAAATTTCCGACCAGCCCATATGACTGAAATTACTATGCTACAGTTTCCATCCCTTCTCCTCTTGACATTATGATTCTCACTAAATCAAGCCTTCATTGAAAGAAATTCCGGTGGAGGGCAACCATGCAGATCCAGAAATGAAGCTATCGACTGTGAAATTGTTGGCCTCCTCTGCTGTTGTAATAACTCTATAACCGTCCCATCTCACTCGACTGCTGACATTTCCACCGGGTCCAGTGTTCATATATTCTCTATAATACAAGCTTTTCAGCGCATAATCTCCAGACCATTCCAGCCAGCCAGCAGGGTGAATTAGATCATCTAAAAAGGTTTTCATGAAAACTGTCCGCGAGTATATTTTCCACGGCCTGCCCAGGTAAGTCGGGAAGAGGGTCTTGACAGGAATAAGATCTCTTGAAGCCACAACTCTGCAGTTTTGAATGGAAATCCCCGTGTTCTGGTTGGGATCTTTCCTGCCCTGAGCAGTAATGGTATTCTTCTGATTGCGCATTGGCCTTCTCACAACAATCATGCAGTTCTGGAAAACAACGGCTGCGTTGCCGAAGATGAAATCTACAGTGCCGTAGATATTACATTCTCTGAAAAACTGGCGAAGGGAGTGGACATATAAGGTGTCCTGGTAACCAAAAATGTTGCAGCGGTAAATGGCAGAGAAATCAGCCCCCACTCGTAGAGCAACGGCCTGACCCTTTCCCGGCCCTGCAGTGTTGGCGAAGGCCATATCTCGTGCTATAAACCCTTTGCCGGATGCAGCTGCGTTCATCAACGGATTACCACTTGTTATTATTCATTTTCACAAGAAATAAGTTAAATTTAACTACCCAAAATGCACAAGAAAAGAATCTGTGCAAATTTTACAGTTCTGAAAACTTTCTCATGTAAAAACGTGTTTTTGGAAGCAACAGAAGAGTAAAGCTACATTGAAAAATGGTAAAGCTTAAACAGCGGTAATCCTGCCCACTGATTGGTAGAATGAATTTTAATGGACAAACAGGAGAGTCGAATGAATGGAAAATTATTGATTCCTTGTGTTGGTTAAAAAAGTCAAAATCATAGCAGGTCGAAATTGCAGAAAAACTGTAGGCACACAATGTGTCGGCTGTTTATGTGAGCATTGTAAAACAGCCGTCTTAACAGACTGGTCGCTCACCATTGACTTTATAAAAAAACAACATGGTCAAACAGGTCGATCAAAATGCATTTAAAAGGTTGATGTTAAAGATCGTAATTGAACAGGGTCGAAAATTTCGTAAACAGCCAGCATGACAAATATGCCAACTGTTTACGGTGGGCAGAAAGGGGTGTGTATGATGAAGAGCAAAGTTGATTAGGTCTATTTCTGTAACTACAAGGGCCACAATTCAGACTCACATCAAATATGGAAATTTATGTAGGAGAGAAGATATCTCCATTGGAAACAAGAAAGACGAGGGAATGAGTCTAGTTGAAGAGAATGAGTTGTCATTTCATTTTTTCTGGTTGCACCAGATCGTCCACACTCTACTTAAATATCATCCACTTCAATGGTCAAACAATCAATAGTAATTTTACACCTCATTCACAATAAAAATTGTTAAATATTTATCCTATTTTTATTAGCCAAAATTGACGTTTGAAACAGAAAACTGTGATATTTTTTATGGATTTCATAGGATTTCAATACAGAACATAACAAAAATATTAGGGTGCTCAACCTGAACTACCAATCTTTTTTATAACAACAATTTGTTGGTAAGCTTCTTGATTCTATCAGGTGTGGATAATTTCTCCAACAGACTGAAACTGCCAGGAGAAACGAGTGTACTGGGAAGGTTGCCCTGGCAGCAGAGGCAGCAAAGATTGCTAAAGAAATTAAACTATGTGCATGGAAAAGCTGGGAGCTTCTACCAGCAGAGATGAAGAGAAATCTCCTCCCTGTAGACATGGAAATGGTCGTATGCTAATACTAACATATAATTATGAACAGAACATCTTTTTCCTAAAGGGCATAATTAATTTGAATGGACAATTAAGGAGAAGTTGGAAAAGACAGGACTATACCAAAAGTTGCAGAGCGGAAGGTAGTTGAGCCATCCCTGACATTTCTGTGTGATACAACAATGGTCTTCGTCCTCCCCTCTCCAATCAACATCATATTCGTCATCTTCTTGGACAGAACCACATTTTCATTGTAAACCCCCTTCTTGACATAGATAACATATCGTTCCCTGCTATAAGTCGGCGCATTCTTGACAGCCTCTGCAATGGTCTTGTACTGCCCATTGCCGTCTTGGGCAACAGTCACATTTGCTAGCAAAACAGCAGCATTAGACACTCTTAACAGCTTCCGATCCGCCGCCGACATCCACTCAGGAAACGCTTCATGAAATTGCTCAGACATTTCTTTACCCTCTGCCATATGTGGACGGCGCCGGAACTGCAGGGGATGCGAGACATGAAACCAATTGGTTTCCAGGCTGTTTTCGGGGAAGGAGATCTTGATCATGGCTAGAGCATTGCTCATTAACATTGACAAATCTTGAGATTTTTCCTGTAGCGGAGCTTTTATGTTACTGTTCGACTCCTGGAGGCCGTCGAGGCAGGTCTCCTGATTTGTGAGAGCCGCGCTGAGCCATGTCTGGATATTTGCAATCTGGGTCATTAAGGGTTCGACGCCCATTCTGGCTATCTCCGCCAGAGATCTGTTGAGATGATCCATGGAATCTTGTAAAAGTTCCATACAATCTTCCAACGCCATTTTTTCTGTGGACTCCATACCCTGGGGGGCTACTCTCAGAGCTACACTATAGGCTTCTTGGACCAGACCCATTGTAATATTCACGGTAATATGGGCAAAATTCTTGGGGTTTTCTCGTCCGACATTGGGATATGACAGCAGTGTAGAAATGCAGAGCGCCGGGTATAATGTTTCATTACAGGCTGAATCGATTTGCGTGGAACTCGAAACCCACCCTGTTCCGCCATTGTTGAAGCTTTTCTTGCGAGAAATTCTGATACCGAGGGACAAACCCGCGAATGCAGCAGAGAGAAACAGGGCTAAGAATGCCACAACGAATGCAATTCTTTTCCTACCCCATTTCTTGGGGTGGGACGGTAAACAACTGCAGGGCCTCATTGTGGAACGGAAACAATTGAACCAAGAGAAGCAGGAATTTTTTCTGAGACAAAATTGGTGCAAGATGCAGACATCACTGCCAAGAACGCTCGAGAGGAGAAGCTCAATAGAGCCAGAATCTTGCGCCATTGGCTATCAACTATTTGAATCAAGCAAGTTAACATTTATACTTGAAAGGGTGCAAGATTCCAGACTACTTAAAGTGAGGGATAACTGCTCATATATGAATATCGGTCGACGGCAAAGAATTATTTTTATAATGAATTGCTCGCATGCCCGGCGGTCATGCTATATGCTTATTACTGGGCTTAAACAGCACACACTAAGCTTTGACTTGCTTATGTGGCTGGTGGGCCCAGTAAGAGAAAGGGCCCACCAGCCACCTATGCAAGTCAAAGCTTATTGTGTTGTTTAAGCGCAGCTGCTTATTAGGTCGTCAGAGCGTCACTTGCACTTGAGCCTCGGTTATGAGGTATGTGCCCACAAATAAAAGTCATCCTACAAAATTGAAAGGATATGAATTGGGATGCTAATTATTGTTAAATCTCAAATTAATTTAATAGTTACACGATTGTGGGATAGACAAATAGAAATGTCGGATGAAAGTGAGAGGGATAAAGTATTAGTTGGAAATGTAGACGAAAGAGAGAGGGATAAAGTAATAGTTGGAATTGTATTGATGTGGACTTTCACCATTAAGATGTTGCAACAAAGAACTAACAATATATAGAACTACATTTTGAATTAGAGATCCAAAATGACTTAAATTTGATAATCTTAGGACTTGAAGTAGAGTTCCACCTTTGATATTGTACAAGTGGCATAATTTTGTCCAATCATCCAAAGTTATGTTTGTCCTTTGCTAATTGTAAAAAAGTTTGGTATGGGTGTTTATATGTATCTTGAAAACAAGGTGGTGTTAAGACACACCTTTTGTGAAAGTGAGAGGGATAAAGTATTAGTTGGAATTGCAAATGAAAGTGAGAAGGATAAAGTATCAATTGGAATTGTATTGATGTGGATTTTGACTATTAAGATGTTGCGACAAAGAACTAACAATTAATAAATGGAATTATATTTTGAATTAGAGATAAAAAAAATGACTTAAATTTGATAATCTTAGGATTTGAAGTAGAGTTGCACCTTTGATATTGTCCAAGTGGCATAATTATGTCCAATCATCCAAAGTTATGTTTGTCCTTTACTAGTTGCAAAAAAGTTTTGTATGGGTGTTTATATGTATCTTGAAAACAAGGTGGTGTTAAGACACACATTTGTGAGCCTAAATTGTGTATAAAGGGAAATATTATGCTTCCTTGATGACAATCAAGCCCCTAAGATTGACTCAAGCCCCTAAGATTGACTCAATGAGTTTGAAACAAAGAAACAAAGAATTTTTTATGTTGATGTCATGATGTAATTGTGCCCAAGTTAATTAAGATCAAAATCGTTGAAATTGAGATGTGTGTGATCAAACATGTGAATGTAAGATGGCACGAATTGATATCCTATAATGAAAGTTTCCTCACACAATGCCCTTAAATAAAAAACCCTATATGTGTAACTCAAGAACTTTTATGACCCTAAAACACTTAAGAGAGTTGGTTTTTAGAAGGGAGTTATAAGTGCCTAAATCTGCACAAGCATACATTTCTATTCAATGACAATTCTTCACCAAGAAAACACCTTTATAGCACACGGTTATACAAGTGTCCATTTTTCTTAGTTATTTCCACTATTTTGACCCCTTCTAGCCTCCCTTACCATGCTTCAAAAACTTCCCAATTATCATGATTCCCTCCTCTAGATTTTAGAGTGCTAGATTTCATGGTTTTACATAATTTGGTGAAACTAATGCTTGTCTATAGTTGGAAATTATAAAACTATTGTAGCAATTTCTAAATCGTATGACCAAGGCATCTAAGTGTAACTCCCAAGTACTCAAACTTGAGGAAATAATTATACTTACACACCTCTTACAGATGACTATAAATATGGTAGTCATAGTCCACCTAGTAATCCCCCTATTACATGCTCTTACATGCAACATAGATTCTCTTACACATCTTACATGTCATAAATGCTTATATTACACACATGACATGAAATAGATGCTCTTATACATGTCATACAATACTTTACAAGCGAGAGACAATGCCACTTATGGAATTCGAAATTCCATCCAAAATGTTATTTTCATGTGGGAACATTATTTACAATATTATAAATATTAAATAATTTAGACTAGACCTAGGAATTGCAAGGTACATGTTACAAGGAAAGCCCCCAGACCTAACATTTGATCTCCCACTTGTTGTATGCATTGCAAGAATCATAAGGGTAAGATCAACATAATGAACAAAATGCTAGGGGTTGGCCCCATTACCCATCCTACACCATCTAAACTTCTTTAGTCTCATGAGCTTCATTATAACATTTGTAATATTCATTGATGTATCTACTTTCTCAACCATAACATTCTTACCCTTCACCATGTCATGAACAAGTTGATATTGCACATCAATGTGCTCTTTCCACTCATGAAAGATGGGGTTCTTTACCAATATGATGGCACTATGATTGTCACTTTAAATTACAACTATATCATTCTTCAAGTTGGTGTTTGAACATAATCTGTAAAGCCAAACTACTTCCTTATAGGCATGAGTCAATGCTATTTACTCAACCACAATGGTGAAAAAGAAACCAAAATCTTTCATTTATTCATCCAACTAATCACACCATTAAATAGGGTAAACACATACAGTGACATTAGTCGACCTCTAACTATCCACATTGCTAACCAGTTTAGAATTGATAAATCCTTGTGTAACCATTGTCCTGATCAAAGTTTATCCTCCATAGTAGAAAACAACATGCTCTTATGTGTCTCTAAGATAATTGAATTCCCTCTTCACTATGGTTTAATCCTTTTTGCCTAAATTGGATATATACCTACTTAGGACTTCCACTTTTTGGTCTTGATGTCTAGACTTGTGTGGACCATACCATATATTATAAGATTTCCAAATGCATTCACATAGGGTACGTGACTCATGTCCTTTATCTTATTTAGAGTCAAAGTCCACTCCACTCTATTATAAACCTTTTTCATACAAGAAAGAGAACACTCACCAATTTGTAAGATTTCATACTAAACCACTACAACATGGAGTTAACTTACTTCTTTTGGCTAACCCAAAGTTCTCTATTAGTTTTGTGCTTCCTAATTTCCATGTCTAAGAAAAAATTATTTACCCCGAGCTCTTAATATCAAGTATAAGCCTAAGATTTAAGAACCCAAATCATGTCAGGTTATCATTACTAATAAATAATAACTAAAATAATAGTAAATGATCACTAAAATGATTGAAATAAATATAATGATCTCACTTAGATTTAACACAAAACTCAACTCCAATAACATATAAATCAAATTTTTGATACATTGGTGAAACTCAAACCATAGGGAGATATCCTACAAACCATATCCTTACACAATACCATAAATTTCTATGGTTGTGTAAGATAGATATCCTACTCCAAATTCCTATATGAAAAGTTTGTATCTGCATCTAACTATTCAACCCCAAGGTTAAATGTAGTAGCAATAGATCAAAAAATCTGAAATATGTAACCTTGGCAGTAGGAGAGAAGATCTCACCAACATCCATTCCCTCACCCTAGAAATTATTGCTTAACCAATAAACTTGTTGTCATAACCCATCTTTGAGTGACTAAAAGAAAAGACAGAGAAATTACTAAGTGCTATTCTATTTTATCTTATGCTTTGGAAAAATATATTATATATGTTATTTTATTATTTATATTTGATAGGACAATGTCTTCTTATGGGGAAGGCATCACATACATTTTGATCTATAATGTATCCTTTAATTTTAGTAATTATAATTTATATTTTGAAAATTAATTGATTGTGGATTTCATCATCTTTCTATGACCTTGAATGTTGATGATATTGGACCTTCTTTTTTATTTTAGGACCACAATCTCATCTCAAAACTTATTAAGTGTGTGGGAGTGTGTTATTATTGGTTTAACATTAAATTTTTAGTTGGAAGAAAATAAATCAATTTTATGAAAGAGAATACTAGGATTCATGTGTTATGTGTTTTTTGTGTTTGTGTTTTATTCATGTTTTCTCTTTTGTTGTGGTTTTGGCATCACCTCCATTGAAAGATAGAAGGAGAGTCAAATACATTATTGTTATCATGTGGTTAGTGTAAATGTTAGTTTCCTTGTTGTATCTTATAGATTTTGGAGGGGTCTTTCTTTCATTATTTCTCTTTTTATCTCATATGTCCTAAGGTTATGATATTTAAATTAAAACATATGTTTATAGTTCCTTCCTAAGTTTTGAATTTTTCGGTTTGGCATTTTATTTTGGGGGGGAATGGTCCCATACATTTGTGGTGGATGACTTGGGTAGAGGGTATGTTCCTCACCTACAAGCATTCAATGTAGGAGTTAACTATGAATGATCTTGAAGGAAGGAAACTTTAGGGGAAGTTTGGTAATATTTTTGGCATTTTAAAAATATCGTTCTTTAGTAAGTTTGAAGGGTTTCTTTTTTGTAGATCTAGCTATTGAGGAGCATAGCAAGAAATGGTCAAGAAGAGGCTAGTTGCAAGCATTATAAGCACATTATGCAAAGTTAGAAGAATAGAGGATGAAGGGAAGGGGATAGAGAAGGATAGGAGAAAAGAAAAGAAAGAGGAAGTGTGAATTTCTCTAGAAAGAGAGTAGAAAATTAGTAAGTGATTAGATTTTAGTTTTTGAAATATTTCTTACTCTAATGATTTTATCCATTATGTAATAGTAATGTTCCCTTTGAGTATTTTTGTGGAATTGATTTCCTTTGAGGTTTGGTTGATTCATGAATAATGGTTAAGTTTATCCTATGGTTTAACTTAATTGTGAAGTATTAGAAAGGTATACTATAGTATTTGTCTCATAGGCTTAATTTATTGTTTGTCCTTTATATGGAAATGACTTCCCAACCCAATATAAGGGTAAAGAGTATAAACCTTTGTTGTGGTAATAAGTATCCCTTCATGAACAAAAGTATGGATGGTTTAGTCCTTTTATTTGAATGTAAAATAAGTTTTAGTCTTTGGGTTTATCATAATTGTCAGGATTGAATTTTTTGGCTCATATGACATGGTTGCACCCAATTTACTTGGTTATCATAAAGTATTAAGGGTTAAATTAGTATTATTTGAGATAGGACCTTCAACCCTACTAGTTGTGTTTAAATTGCATGTTTCATGTAATGTGATATTCTCTCTCAACTATGCTATGCCTTTTCAACTAAAGTTGGAGATTGTCATTCCTAGGAGGGGGTTCATGAGTGGAAAGGAAAAGATTTTGATTGGGATCATATTGCACCTCTAGTCTCTTAACAAGATAATAGATGCATGATTTAATAATTGTGGAGAAGGAAAATAGTTGTGCTCAAGGGCATCTTATGGTCTATGTGTATGAATACCAATAGGTCTTGTATATTAAATTTGTTTTGTTTATTTGAAAAAGAATTATCATTTATTCCATATGTTTCTCCATCTACAATAAGAGAAACTCCTAAAGAAAATTTGTAAATATGATTTGTAATTTGGCATTGAATGCTTTGTATACATTCATAAATAACATAGATTTAAAGTTATTATAGAATGTACATATTTCTATATACAATGTTCTTGTTCTATTAAACTCTTAGAAAGGTTTAATGACTACCTATTGAATATGGATTTACATGTGTAAACTTGGAAAGGACAATATCTATCACGTGGCAAACATTCTATTTGATAGTTTCAATTTGTCTCTAAAGCACCATGCACTAGGGATGTTTTGTTGGAAGTTATAGAGTCTCTTGGGAAACATGTGCCAAGGTTGTGGTTTATCTTTAATGATTTTTTGTGTGAACAATGAAATCTTGAAGTAAAATTAGGTTTCTTTCCATACATTGTACAAGTTATATCTATGGATTCTTATAAAATCTAGTTAAGTTGTGATCTTTGTTAGGATAGTAGGATATTTAATTACAATCCTAATGTATAATGTTGCATCTCTAAAAAATCTTGGAATGGGTACTTTGATAAACTTATAGTTGGTTGAGTGATATTATTATTTTATTATTCTCTTTCTAACTCACAATATTAGTTGTAGTGGCATTAATAAGGGGGTGGAGCATGATGGTGGTAGTTACAATTTGACTTGACTTCATTTACACCACATTCCCATTCCTAGGTGGTAAGAGAGAGAGGGGAATCTTTCCATGTTGAGTGAGGTCTATAATGTGTAGTGGATTGAATGATGAAGTGCTACTTTTGGGGATGTGTTCTCACTCTTCACATTGGTCAGAGATTATTGAGTTATGTTTTTAATCATAGATGCATTGGTTAGTCACATGGGGGCATGGATTTTTACCATACCATGGTTTTAAGGTGTTATGGTTTCAAGAATCTACTTTTGGTTTTCTCTCAACTCTTCTCTATAAATTATATGCACTGGATAGAGGTTTCATGTGTTACTTATAGGTACATAGGTGCTACCATAATATTATCTAATTGAAGGGAAAAGTTTGTTGATTATGCACTCTTGTTTCAAAGATTAATGTAAACTTGTGCTCTATATGGTGGTAAATTTTTTCTTGAAAAGGTTTCTCAACATACATCCAATATCATGTGCTCAAATATTAGGGTTTGTTGATTTATTATTTTTTGATTTATACTTCCTCACATTCTTTTAATGGTTAATCAAATGAGTGTATAATTAGATTTTATATTTGCATACTCTTTTGGGAAGCTTACATCTGTAGTAGTTTGCCATGCTTAACATAATTTGGTATTAGAAACTTGGTTGTGATGAGAAGGGGACACTTTACTTGAACTATTGAGGGTTTTTCAATTATAGTAGGAGATTTTGACTTTAGTGGTTTTGCAGATTTGCGAGTAATTTAAACCATGGCCTCTACCTCACATTATAAGATTGACAAGTTCAATTGAAATGGGTATGAGTTATGGAAACTGAAGATGAAAGATTTCTTGGGAGAGATGGATTAATGTAAATTTGTTGCAAAAGAAGGAAATCCCAATGAAACATCTAATGAAGATTGGAAGACGTTGGAAAAGAAGATACAAGGAACCATTCGATTATGTTTTTGTAGATAGTGTCCTCTTGAATGTCTCAAAGGAGACCACCACATTTGCACTATGGAAGAGGATATATGATATTTACCAAACCAAAATTCCAAATAATAAACTATAGCTCAAAACATGGTTGTATTCTTTGAAAATGAAGGATGGTGATTTTGTTATAGAATATTTAAATGCTTTTAACTTGATTTTGATTCAACTAGCTTCAATAGATTTTAATCAAGAGGAAAAAGATAAATACATATATTGTTACTTTGTTCTTTACCTAAATCTTGGGAAATTTTATTGGTTCTAAATTATTGATAGTGCAATAGAGCCAAAGATGGATGGAATTATTGCTAACTTTCTTTAAGAGGAAATGATAAGGAAATCCATAAATGAGGGCTCAAAGGATGCCTTGTATGTTTGAGGAAGAAAAAACTAGAGGATATCTTCCCATCAAATAATAAAACATAACAAACAATAAAGAAGGATGTTATACCAAGTGATATGCATGAATTGCATTCTGACTTTCTGAAGGACGATGATCAATCTTTTAATTGTGTCATTTTGATATAGCACCATGATCAGTCATATTAGGCTATTTCATAGAAGTCTCGAGCTGATTCAAATGGAGAAAAGTAGTGTGATACATTATTACAGGATGAAATTGACATCATAGATCTAGTTACACAAGTGGAAGGAAGTTCTTGTTGCTGCCATGGACAATGTGATAATAGTCCAACATCAGCCACCTCTGGAAATAGAGAAATTTCTAAGTGGTTTAGATGTTGTTTTTATAGAGCAAGTGATTGATTTTGATGGATCGGATTTGAGTATATGATGTTTTGACTATTCTAATTGTGCCCATACTTTCAATGAAGAAGATTCCAACCTAGTTAACACTAACATACTGGTGAAAAATAAGAACATAAGTTCACAATGCGAGAATATAAATCAAATGATCCTGCAATGTGATGGCTTGGAAAGTTTCTCATGTCACTCACTAGATACCATAATTACACTAGTGTCAAAAATAAGCAAGGACATGTTACTTCATGGGAACTCAACGTACATATCAAATTTAACTTTGGTTAACTCATGCAAAATTCATCTTGTTGATTAACATCCTAAAGTGAGCTATCTAGACTTCTTGCTTTCTTGGGAGATTGCTTTTGCATTCGATCATGAGGAGGTACCTTATGCATAGGGTATGATCCACCATGAGTTAATCCCTCCTTAAAATAGTAAAGCACATGATATGATGCAACGATAAGGTGATCTTATGTTTCTGACTAATGGTTCTGCAAATTAGGATATATCTTCCCTCTTCTCACTCCAATTTGACACATATCAATTTTATTATGGGGAATTGGGTAAGAAAACTTGCATCTAGATTGATCATGGCCCTAATGAGTTTCCTCAATTGTTGATTTTATGTAACCGGTGTCCTGAACATGAACTTAGTTTGCTCGAACTGTACTTTTCAGAGTACAAGGATGAGTTTTCCAGACTTAGGATGTTGACATGTGCCTTATTACTCCTATATATCTTGAAAAATAAGTAAAGAGAAAGTGTAGATACTTGTTGTCCAAATCCTTTGTTCATAATTTTGTTTGTTTCTAGTTAGTTCTGGTTAGTTGTTTGTTGTTTTAGTCTAATTTCCTTTTCATAATCTTCTTTCTATTTGTTTAGTAAGTTCCTTCTTTTGTTTTTTTGTTAGTTTGCATTGGGTTTGGTTCCTAGTTTTCTTGTGGTCTTGGGGTTCCTCATTTTCTTAATTAAAGGGCTTGTCTATGGTGCATGTAATGCCACTTTCTAGATTATGTTTTATGTGCCTTTCTTGGGGAAACTTTGGTCATATATTAAGAGTCTGTGGTGGGCCCCATTGTCAGTATAGAATGACATGATGCCAATTCTCAAGAGATGGATTCATTGTTTGGATTGATTTGAAATAATCTAAGATCCCATACTTTTCGCACTTTAATGATCGTGAAGTTATTGGATGAGTCTAGGTGATCTTATATTAAGTAAAAAATCTAAAGATCTCACCTTTACTACCATTGTGATTCCCAGCACAACAAAGTTGAATGATGCATAGCTCATGTGGAAAAAACATGTTTTATGGCAAAATCAAGAAATGAAAAGAAATAAAAATTGAAAGAAAAGTGAAAAGGAAAATGCAAGGCCGTACTCCTTAGTACTCCTATCCTCTAATCCAACTATCTAGGGGTTCCAAGTATCTCTATCAGGTTATGGACGCCTAGATGGTAGTGGAGATATGCTTTGAGAGGAATCACAAGACAACCTTGATAAGGATATAGATACTTGACTGGAAGCGAAACAATGTCTAGGTAGTTCATGAGGTGAGAATCATTCACGTATCTTAATGCAAAGGAACTTAGATGATCTTGATAGCCAAGGGATAGGAATGAACGCATTTGCACGCAATAAGATCATTGGAACATGGATGGTGTTGGGACAGGAAAAATTTAAAATTTTCCTATATTTTCACTTCTCCATATCTGACCAAATCATAAAACATCCCACCCAAAATCATAATTAAAATTGATACATCCCACAAAAGGTCCATGAAAAAATGGTTTAAAGGGCTTAAAATTCATACTATCGGCAAGACTCTATGTTACTTATGCCGATCTGTAAGAAACTAGTTGAAATGACTATCGGTGTGAAAACAAGGATCGGAGAGAAGATTACAAAAGTCACCGATGGAGGAAATAATACTGATGACGTTTTGTTAGGAAGAAAATCTATCAGTCACACCAATTGGTATGACTAAAGGCTATCGGGTAACACTTCGAAGATCATCCTGATGGTATACATCATACTGATAGAGTATTTCGGTGAAACTCTCACCGAGCGTCCCATGGAATTAAAAGGAATAGTGGTCATTAGCAAGAGATGAACATTGGAATGAAAGATTTATCAGTTCTCAATACCCCGATGTCTCAGCGAATAACAAAAGGTATTTCAGCATAGCTCACACCGATGCATGTGATAGACAAGAACCATTAGCAAAGCTAAACAGGTCAGAATGAAATTTATATGTCTTACCGACCTACAAGTCATAGCGATAAAAGTGTCGGTGATACTTTGTGAAGTTCTCTCCGATAAAGAATATAGAATGGCCATCGGGGAGATAACCATGATCGGGTGACTTAAAAAAGATTACCTCGATGACATATCTCACTCCGATAGAAATGAGGATTATGCTCACTGATAAGAAGTATTACTAATAGTCATATTGGTAACACATTATTGAAAGTTTTTCTGATCAAGGATATAAAGGGCTATCAGGAAGACGATAACGCTCAGGTAAACATAAATATGTTATCCCGATGGCATAGATCACCCCGATAATAATGATAGTCACATACATCGATGAGACTCTCACCGATAGTCATATCGGTAACACTTAACATGTGGCAAGAAATATCAATCACACAGCAATGAAAGAGGTCATGCCGATGGCAATTGTGCCCACTTTCACGTCAGACAACGTATAGACATCTCCTGCCAATATGACTTAATGTAGTGTCGAAGAGACAATTAAAGGGTTATAGCGATTGATTGTTCGTGCCATAAGGAGATATTAAAATCACCCAGACATTATGAAAATCATGCCGATGAAAGGAGTTATGACGATGTGAAATTTCACAATGATGAAGGATATTGAACTGCTCGAACAATTAAATGCAAATGGTGATGAAATCCTCCAAGATCATTATAATTAAAATCAATAGAGTTGTTTGAGAAGAAACTACAAGGGAAACTTGAAGCGCAAATAGGGGAATTCGATCACAGCCACCAACGATAGGTACATACATACGAACCTTTGTGTTGTAGCCTGTATTTTGATTTTTTGTTAATGATTGAAAATGGAGACTCTGGGAAAAGGAAACAGCAGAAAATCACAAGGGGATACAAGTAAACCTAAGAAACAGAAAATTGATAAAACCCCTAAATAGAAAATAAAGGACAAAAAGCTCAATCAAGATTTGATTGATCAATTGCCAGGGTCAACTCCCAAAGATAGAAGATCTGCTCAACTTAGGGCAAAAGTAGAAAAATTGGAGGACAGATGTAAACACCTAGGGAAAATTTAGACCCCAATCAAAGGGTATGAACTTTTCAAATTCCACCACAATAGAAGATTTAGGAATTCTCCAGTATCAAACCCATGGCATTTGAATTTGGGTAAATTAGTTGTGCCTGATGTGTTCCTGAATGTTGAACTCCTCCAACTTCTTGCTAAATAATATAACCCAAATCTGAAGGCTATATGCAACCCACAAGGGGAGCCTGTTATACACATGTCAAAAAATGCCATCTGTGAAGTATTCGACTTGGATGATTTATGCACTATCCCCATTATTTATGAGGATTTAGAAAAGGAATACTAGAGAATGGATACAACTTACAATGGAGGTTGCCTATTCATAGGCCCAGAGCTGAGGGAAAATTGGTGCCCCTCAATGAGGATGATGGTCGTCCTTTTCATGTATCAATATTTGAACCCTACATACAACATACCTATTATTCTGTGGGCCAGGTCCTAGGATTAGAGGTCCCTGAATTTATGACAATCCCTTTGATGGTCATAGCTACTGACATCCAATGCCACAATGCAAGGCAGTTTGATTATGCTGCTTATATTGTTAATAGAATGGACTCTGGTCTGATTACAATAAAAAACAATGCCCCGGCTAGTTCTTTTGAGCATTACTCACTTCTTATGCACATGGTGCTCTATTATGGCCAGGAAGTGGGGTTGTGGCCAAGTGAATTTAAAGTTGTTCCTACAGACCAGAAGGGACATAAGTTACCAATACAGATATGGACCAGGATATGGGATAGCAGATATGCCCATTCTAGCTATGTGCAATTTGAAGAATATTGTGTAAAAGTGATGTATAGATATTTCAGTCACCCTTGTGAGTATTCAATCTCAACTAAGATAAAGAGTTTCCTTAGACCTAAATATTTTGGTGGTCCTCCTACTGTCATTCATAATTGGAGAGATTGGTATTGTTTTGAAGATGCCACCATGGTTAGAGTGTATGGTTTTGAGGACACTCCGTTCATCTTAACTAAAACTGTCCCTGAAAAAATTGCTTACCTAGAAATAGTTAGGCAAATGCACTGTTCAAATGTAATGCATCTGAGCTCCCATGACAAACAATCTTTTATGCCCAGCACTTTGTGTTTTGGAGATTTCATTGTGGTTTCCAAAGAAGGCTATAATCTCATCCTAGATAAATTGATGCACTACAATATGAGGTGTGCTGAGGTGAGAAAAGGATTTGATCCTGAAGGCTTTATGGACTCTGCTCGAAGGAAGAAAAACCTCAGTGGATACACACACATCCCTTATCCACATGATGATGTCATCAGAAACCTGGAAGAGGCTGAGGTGGAATTGGTGGTGGAACAATATAACAGGGATCTAGATGAGAAAAGAAAATAGTTGACAAAGATTGAGGTATTATCCTCTGGAGATGAAGAACTGGCAGGGTGAGAGGAACCACAAGACAAAACAATAAAAATGTCCAAGAGAAAGTTGCAACAATATCAGCCTCCTATCATAATACATGATGAGGAGGGGTCTGCTGATGAAGACCCACGTCAAATGGCTTATGATTCTTTTATTTCTGATGACAAATTCATTCATTCAAAAGAGTTTAAATAATTTTTGTATAAATACAAAGGAAAGGAATTTAGAGAGTCAGTGGATGATGTCTATGCTAACAATGAGAGACAATTACTTGATATGCTGAAAACAACAATGGATAATGAGCTACAGGATATGACCCCTAGCAGGGGTAGACAATTGCTCAAAGATGCAGGAGTAATGATCTTTCCTAGCCTTCATTTGAATTCTGTTCTAGTCTTTGATAGTTTTTTGAATAATACAGATGATAAATATAAGCTCACTTGAGAAGGTGTTAATAAAGTATACATGGGCACCAAATATAATAATGACAAAAATTCATTAATGATATGGGCCTTGTACCCTCCCCATAAAAAGACATCTATTATAGACACTGAAAATTTTTTTGGCCATGTCATGACTTTAAAAGCAGGGGAGACTGACCCTTTGATCACTGCAGACATTGGCATCAATGTTGCAAAGCTAAATAAAGCACAGGCTCAAATGTTGATTAAGGAAAGAGATGCGTATAAATTGAGCTGTGAAAGGTTGACAAAAGAAAATGATTATTTAAAAGATGCTGTTAAGAGTACCTTCGGAGGACCAACAAAGAGGTTAACCCAAGGTGAATGTTCACAAAGTACTCAAGCATTATCCATAGATCAAGTAGCACAAAATCAGATGGATACACTTGTCACAGTGCTACAGAGCAGGCATGCCAACATGGTGCATTGGTTAAACCAATTTTGGGATAATTACTCTCAAAATTATAAAGCAATTCAAGAACATGAAAGGCTCAAAAAAAGATTGCAGGAGAAATTGAATGAAATACAAGATAAAGATACTTCCGACACTGCAGGTGCCACCAATGCACAAGAGTTGATCGAGCAACATTAGAAGTACTATGATCAACTTAAAACTGATGCCAAAGAATGTGTTGAAGCTTCAAAAGCAGGAGTGCCCGCATTATTCAAAAGTGATAAAGAACTAAAAAGCAAAGAAGAGTGGAGCAATGACTATCAAGCCATATTACATGAAGCTTTGGGAGCTCTTAAGGACAAAGATTATGCATCTGGGGAAGCCTACAAACATTTGGAGATGGTCACGATGGATGTGATTACAAGGAATGCCATTGAATTTACTGATTCCCATCATAGCCAGAAGTACCTAGACCATGTGGCTAAAATTTACTTATGGTTGAATAGACCCTAATCATGGTTATGTTATGATTGTTAATCTTGTTAATTTTTTAAAAAGACTTATTGAAGATTTATGTCTCTTCACAAGAATATCTATATAAGTTCAAACATTTGATTCTGAAAGATCATCAGCAGTAGAATATATACATATAATTTACAATGTTTCTTAAAGACCATGTTGCATATTATTATTGAAGAAGTAGATGGAAGTTCTCTGATTTAGTGGTTTTATTTTGGTATCGATTGTTTGTTAAGATTATTCAATTGTGTGGTTGTCTCCAGTTCTGTATTTCCTTGTTATTCAAATTAATATATCAAGTATATAGTTAATTTGTCAGTGCACATTTGCTATATCTGTGTGATTGAGTAAATTAGTTTCCATTTCGAGGAATTAAAATCCTTCTGATCAGTCACAGTAACCTGGAAGTGTTAGTTTGGATTACTAAGAAGAGCCATATAATTTGGATTGTCATTCTATCCCCAAGTTAATATTATCAGTTAATCTTGCATATTCCATTCAATTGGTTCCTTCAAGAAAGGATTAAAATACCTTCTGGTGAATTACAAGATATCTGATTATATTGGTTGGATTATCAAGAAGAGTTTGTTAGTCATCTCCTTGCACGTTTATACAAGTTATAAACTAAAATTGTGCCAAACAATTAGAATTATTATCCACTATAAGCCACTAGTCTTAGTCCTTCATTTGACTCTGTTTACCCAATGAGGCACTGGTCTTATTTCAACTCATCATTTAAATCCTTTCATTTACCTTGATATTGCTTATACAATTTCTACCAACCATTCATTAGATATTAGATATAGAATTAGTTAGCAAGCTTTCATCTATCTGACACCAGTTGCCATTGTAGGAAGATTCATTTACTTAGTCAAGACATTTACATTCATTCTGCTTTAATTTATATGGTTCACCCACCTAGGTGTAGTAGGACCTAAAGTGCAGGAAATCATCAAACCTTGAAGGTTGATTTCATCAAGTTAGTTCAAAAACATTGCAAATCTAAGCATAGAGCCCGGCATCCTCTTAGGATTAGCAACCTGCATTTTTGAGACCTAACAAATTGGTGACTCTATTGGGGATCCTAAATAAAAGACCTTAGAAATAAATCATTCCTTTCATAGTGTCATTTCAGAAACTTTAATTTGGTAACTCTACTGGTAACAAGAACCCTAAAGAAAATTACAAACTTTTTCCTATTTACAAAATAGGTGGTGACTCTAGTTACAGTTATAACAAAAATTTAATACCAAATGGATGGTAGGAGATCCAAGATGGAAGGTAAGAAATTGTAGTCATCTCCACCACTTAGAAACATTTCCAAAAGAAATGGAACTTCAAATTATTCTCACTAGGATAATAATCAAGGTGCTCAAGAGGATAATGCAGATCAAACTATTTCAATTCACAACAAGTTCACACCTTTGCATGATTCAAACGAAAATCTCAATGGAGTAACTGATGATATTTTGGCTAGATACAAACTGGATCCTTAGGAACAGCTCGAGTATGAAGCACAGGTCAAGAAGGATATTGACCAAAACCAAGCTAAATATGATTTTAAGATGTCATTACATCAGGGAGAAGGGGTAAATCATGGATTCTCAAGTCAAGAAATAAATGACAATCCAGAGAATCTAGGAAGTATGAGTGAAGAACAGCAGGAGGTGCTCAGGCTCTAGAAAGAACTCAAAATGTTCAAGATATAGGAGGATAAAAGGTTGTTGCAGCAAGAGATTCAACAGATGAAAAGTAAAGCTAAAACAGCCCCCCCAAAATATATACCTCCGCATAGAGGAAACACTTCAAGAAATCCACAACAAAATACAAATGGTGTTCAAAATTCACATACATCTGGAAGTCATCAAAAAATTATTCCCCAAAACCCTAGACCACCTCCCATACATAATGCATCTCAACATATGGCAAATCCTTACCCACCCCCTAGCCAATAATATTACAAACCATCAAATCCTTACATGAATCCCCACATAAACCCGCAGCAGCAATATGCCTATCATCAGCCCCCAGGCGGGTATAATTACTATCCTAATCCACCACCCATGAACTTTCCACCTCAAAACCTTGAAAACATATGTAGCCAATTCAATTTAATTGGATATCAGTTGTATCCATATCCTATGGATAGTAATTGGAGAAATATAGTTTCCAAGTTTACTGGGAACAATGCAATATCAGCTGAAGATCACATCAGAAGTTTCAATGCTTTCGTGCAGGATATTGGTATGGATTGGGAAGATATTAGAATGAGGTTATTCTCGATGTCCCTCACTGAAGATGCAAGAGATTGGTTCAACAGCTTACCTGATACCTCAATCAGTTATATAACTAATTTCCATAATCAATTTAAGGAGCAGTATGGCAACCAGTATGCCCCTGAGTTTGCATTACATGAACTGATAAGTATACAGAAGTACCAAAATGAATCAGTATATGATTTCAATCTAAAATTTTCCAAATTACACAACAAGGTACCACATGGATCCAAGTTGTCTGATCCAGCAACACTGAGTGTTTATATGAAAGCATTTGACCCCAAGACAAGGTACGAGCTTAGAAATTGGTGTCCTATAACCTTGGCTAAAGCACAGAAAGTAGCCTTAATTATTGAAAACAATAGGAAAGCTGTGGGTATGATTAGCAAGAGAGATAGCCCTAGAAATCCTCAAAACCCAAATGTTCAACAGACTAAACCAGAAGGTTAGCATAGGCATGAAAGACCCAGATTGCATGATATGTTGTACAATACAAATTGGAAAGATGGGAGACCCATCGACAATAGCAGAAAGCAACATTATGGCAAGGATACCCCTGATCCCCTGAAAAGAAACATGACACATATGGTAGAAAATAAACCTTGGTGTTTGGTGTGCAATCTACCACATTTACCTGAGTACTGTGAGGTGGCTAAATCAGTACAATAAGAAGAGATGTTATACAGTTATAATAGAGACAACCATACTATAAATATGATGCAGGATACACCATGTGTGGTGACTAAAGATTACTCTTCTTCAGAGGAAGAGGGATATGAGTATGATGTAGGAAACCAGAGGCATCATATCAACATGGGAGAACAAGTGTTCTTAGATCAGGAAGATGGTTATGAGGAACCTACTTACTATAACAATCAGCCATATGGTCAATGGAGAAAGCCTACTAAGGATGAAAGAGAAGCTCTTATAGTAGCTACAATAGCTCAAGCTAAAAATGCTTAGAACTTGAGGAATAGGACAATGAATGTTGAACAAGGAACATCTGGGAGTGTATTCATAAAAGATCATAATAACAAAAAGAATAATACAAAGTCATCATTTAAAGAACTAGAAAAGGGTGGTAAGGATAAAATGAAAGAAAAATTACAAAATCAAGAAAAAGAAAATATAAAGACAGAAAAGAGTGATCAAACTATGGCCCATTCTTTTGACATTGCTCATGCAGTATCTCAGGTCAAAATATCAGTTCCACTTTTAGAAATGATGAAGATAGATAAATATAGGAGCACAGTCGTTGAGTTGATTTCTGATACACCAAGTCAAAAACATAGAGGACATGAAAATAGAACGAACAATGTTCATCAAGAAACATTCCAAATCCCTGAGGTATACCTTGGTGATACACTAACAAAGAATCCCTCACAGGTAGACCCTTTCTACACTACATTATTGATCAAGAATAGGATAGTTAGGAATTGCATGATTGATTCAAGTGCTGCCATGAACATCATGCCAAAAGTAGTTATGAAAGAATTGGGAATGTGGGTTGATACTACATTTGGCAAGTGTTATGCAATGGATAATAGATCTATCCCAGTCATTGGTATTATGAGAGATGTGGAGATAAAACTTGCCTCACACCCTGAAGCAACTTATAACATTGATATTACTGTGGTTGACATCCCAACATATTATGGAATGCTTCTATCAAGACAATGGGCTGCAATGGTAGGAGGGAATGTCCAATTGGACTTATCATATGCCACCATACCAGTGGGAGGCAAAGAAATCAAGCTATGCAGAGAGCCAAGGTATGAAAATATTATAGAATGTTTGGATCAACATCAAATAAATTTCTTTTGTGACACAGATTTGGGAGCTTTTAAAGTGGGAGAAAGTATGCCAAAAGTGCATAATACTGATCCAATACATACTGAATCTATGAAAGAAGAAAATCATGTATGGAAGATGTATTTCGATGGTGCATGCAGCAAAATAGGAAACGGGGCTGGAGTAGTGTTTATTTCACCAGGAGGTAAACCTTTCAAATACTCTTTTCTATTAACATTTGAATGCACAAACAATGTAGTAGAGTACTAAGCTTTGCTCATTAGTTTGAACATACCCACTAAGCATAAAATAAAAAGGTTAGCTATATATGGTGATTCTGAATTAGTCACTTCCCAAGTGAGAAAAATACCTATCAAAAAATAAGAGGTTGAGACAGTACAGAAATGCAGTCTGGGATAATATAGAATTATTTGATGCCTTTTCAATCAACTGGATTGATAGGTCTAAAAACATTATGGTAGATTTTCTAGCAAATATCGCATTGAAAAGGGATGCTATCACATTAGGAGAAATTATAGAGGTTGAATTCAAAACTAGACCCACCATCCCAAATAATATACATAACTGGCAAATGTTTGATAATGATGCTGATATAATCAACTTCTTACATTGTGCTGATTATTATGAAAATCAAGAGATTGATTTCAATGCATTTGTAGAAGAACATGGTGGGAAGGAAACCTTTTTTGGTCAAGAGATAGTTTAGTTGAAAATGAATAAAATACCTAAGGGACTTATAGCATTGGAAAAGGCATTCGATGGACATGATAGATTTAAAATGAAAGCCACACCAGTGGTACCTGATGACTTTGAAGAAATCAATTTGGGGACACAAGCAGCCCCAAAGAATGTGTACATTGGAAGAAATCTTAACCCAAAAATCAGGAGCAAAATTATCAAATTACTTAGGAAGTATAGGCATGTATTTGCCTGGTCATATGATGATTTAAAGGCATATAGAGAGGATCTGTTTCAGCATGAAATACCACTAAAACCAGATGCTAAACCATTCAGGAAAAAATAGAGGCCTATCAATCCTATATTAGCTCCTAAGATGCTAGAGGAACTTACAAAATTAAGGGACGGGGCTATCATTAAACCCATCAGACATTCCTCCTGGGTTTCTAATTTAGTGCCTGTTAGAAAAAAAGAATGCTGATATCAGACCATGTGTGGATTTCAAGAATTTAAACAAGCCTTCTCTTAAAGATAACTATCCCCTCCCCAATATGGAAGCAATATTACAAAAGGTTACTGGATGTGAATTGTTGTCAATGATGGATGGCTTCTCAGGTTACAATCAGGTGAAAGTCAAAGAATCAGAGCAATTTAAGACTGCATTCACCACTCCATGGGGAACATATGTATATTTGAGAATGCCATTCGGACTCACTAATGTTGGAGCAACATTCCAAAGAGCAATGGATGTGGCTTTTGTTGAGTTAATTAATAAGATCATGATAGTAAATCAGGATGATTTGATAGCATTTTCTAAAAGGGTTGAGGATCATTACACACATTTAGAGCAAATATTTATCAAAACCCTAGAATATGGGATCTCATTGAATCCTAAGAAGTGCCATTTTGTAGTGACAGAGGGGAAATTGCTAGGCCACATAGTTTCGAAAGATGGAGTGAAAATAGATCCTAAAAGAGTAAAAGCAATTGACCAAGCTATTCCAAAAAATGTGAAAGCTATACAGTCATTTTTTGGCTAGATTAACTTTGTCAAAAGGTTTATATCAAATTTTGCAGAAATTGTTTGTCATATATCAAAGATGCTAAAAAAGAACTCAGAAGTGAAATGGACAACAGAAACAATAGAAGCATTTGCTAATATTAAGAAGGTGATCAAAGAAGCCCCAGTCTTGATATCCCCTAATTTTAGTAAACCATTCCAACTATTTTCATTTGCTTCTTATCATACAGTTGCGGTAGTGCTATTGTAGAAAAATAGTAATGGATATGAACAGCCTATATCATTTTTTAGTAAATCTCTTCAACATGCAGAACTAAAGTATGACATTGTTGAAAAATAGGCATATGCACTAGTAAAGGCAGTTAAAACCTTTAGGCCATACTTGGTGAGAGCCACAATCATAGCATATGTACCTAATGCTGTAGTAAAGGATGTATTGGTCCAGACTGAAGTCATTGGTAGAAGATGCAGATGGATCAATAGAATTCAGGAGTTCAATATCGAAATCCAAATCACTAAACTAGTGAGAGGACAAGGTCTTGCTAGGTTGATGGCTGAACGTAATTTTGAAGCTTCCCAGATATGTAGTATAAATGATGTTGATAATACAAGTTCTAGCATTGAGCACACCCCATGGTATACAGATATCATATATTATCTAAAGCATATGAAATACCCTGAAGGGTATGATGATAACAAAAGGAGGACACTTAAATTGCAAGCTTCAAAATATGTATTTATTGATGGGGATCTTTACTAGAAAAATAGAGATGGAATTCTAATATTATGCCTAGATGAGCATCAATCAAAATATATCAAGAAAGAGTTACATGAAGGCATGTGTGGAGGTCATATTTCAGCAAAGACTACAACCCACAAGATCTTGAGGGCTAGATACTATTGGCCTAAAGTTTTTAATGATTCATATCATTACACTAGGAAGTGTGAAGCATGTCAAAAATTTTTAGGGAAGTTGAAATATCAGGGAGCATTACCCTTAAAACCCATGCAAGTCAAGGCTCCATTCTATCAATGGGGTATTGATTTCATAGGTGAAATTGTGGAGAAATCAAGTGGTGGACACAAATGGATTTTAGTGGCAACTGATTACTTTACAAAATGGGTGGAGGCAATTCCAACCAAACATACAACAAGTAGGGTGGTGATTAACTTTCCGATGGAAAATATTATATTCAGATTCGGCACTCTAGTAAGGTTAGTTACAGATAATGGAATGTGTTTCAGATCTGATGAATTCAAAAAAATTTGTGTTACACATGGCATCACTGTGTCCTATGATGCCCCCTATCATCCACAAGCAAATGGACAAGCATAATCAAGTAACAAAAGCCTCCTAAAAATCATAAAGAGAATGTTGGATAGAAACAAGAAAGCATGGGATTCAAAATTAAGAATGGCAGTATGGGCTGATAGGATTATTGTAAAAAGGGGAATTGGGAGATCTCCTTTTGAGCTGGTGTATGGAACACAAACAAGAATACCGTTAGAAAACCTCATACTAGTATACAAATTCATTCTCCAAGAAGATTTAAACATTCCTGAACCAATGGAGGAGAGGTTGGAACATCTTACAAAACTTGATGAAACAAGAAGAATAGCTCAAAAGTAGAATATTAAGTTATAATCACAAGTAAAATACCTCTTTGACAAAAAGGCCAAAGATAGAAAGTTTGAAATAAATGATCTAGTACTAATGTGGAATGCAAGGTGTCAAGACAAAGGAAAGCATGGAAAATTTGAAGCTCTATGGTTAGGTCCTTTTGTTAGCACTAGCAAAGGAGGTGATGACTCTTACTATTTGTAGAATATGTCTGGAGAAGAGCAAGAATTGCCTGTGCATGGGCAATATTTGAAGCCATTCTTTTCATAATCATGCACAAGGAGGATTGACCATTGCCAGTGCATGGACAACCCTCAAACAATTCTCAAAATATCTTGTTCCATGCACAGTAGTTTAGGAAAACCAAAAGAGATTAGGATCTGCCAATACATGGACAATCCTATCAATCTCTATATATAAAAAAATAAAAAATAAAAAGATTTTCCATAGGATCATTCCCATTCCCCATTATTATCACTCTCATTTCCCATTTTCATACAATTATCATCCCGAACAAATAAAACGTGTGGTCTACTCCCCTAAGAGATCTGAATCCTTGTTATACTCACAAAGAGTATACATCCCAGATAGAGCCACTGTTGGGACAGGAAATATTTAAAATTTTCCTGTATTTTCACTTCTCCATATCTGACCAAATCATAAAACATCCTACCCAAAATCTTAATTAAAATTGATACATCCCACAAAAGGTCCATGATAAAATAGTTTAAAGGGCTTAAAATTCATACTATCGGCAAGACTCTGTGTTACTTATGCTGATCTATAAGAAACTAGTTGAAATGACTATCGGTGTGAAACAAGGATCGGAGAGAAGATTGCAAAAGTCACTGATGGAGGAAATAATACCGATGACCTTTTGTTGGAAAGAAAATCTATCAGTCACACCGATCGGTATGACTAAAGGCTATTGGGTAACACTTCGAAGATCATCCCGACGGTATACATCATACCGATAGAGTATTTCAGTGAAACTCTCATCGAGCATCCTATGGAATTAAAAGGAATAGTGGTCATCGGCAAGAGATGAACATCAGAATGAAAGATTTATGAGTTCCCAATACCTTGATGTCTCAACGAATAACAAAAGGTATTTCGGCATAGCTCACACCGATGCATGTGATAGACAAGAACCATCGGCAAAGCTAAACAGGTCGGAACAAAATTTATATGTCTTACTGACCCACAAGTCACAGCGATAAAAGTGTCGATGACACTTCATGAAGTTCTCTCCGATAGAGAATATAGAATGGCCATCGGAGAGATAACCATGATCGGGTGACTTAAAAAAGATTACCCCGATGACATATCTCACTCTGATAGTAATGAGGATTACTCTCACTGATAAGAAGTCTTACTAATAGTCATATCAGTAACACATTATTGAAAGTCTTTCCGATCAAGGATATAAAGGGCTATTAGGAAGATGATAACACTTCGGTAAACATGAATATGTTATCCTGATGGCATAGATCACCCCAATAACAATGATAGTCACATACATCGACGAGACTCTCACTGATAGTCATATTGGTAACACTTAACATGTCAGAAAGAAATATCCATCACACAACGATGAAAGAGGTCATGCCGATGGCAATTGTGCCCACTTTCACGTCAGACAAGCTATAGACATCTCCTGCCAATATGACTTAATGTAGCATCGAAGAGACAATTGAAGGGTTACAGTGATTGATTGTTCGTGCCATAAGGAGATATTAAAATCACCCAGACATTATGAAAATCATGCCAATGAAAGGAGTTATGATGATGTGACATTTCACAATGATGAAGGATATTGAACTACTCGAACAATTAAATGCAAACGGCGATGAAATCCTCCAAGATCATTATAATTAAAATCAACAGAGTTGTTTGAGAAGAAACTACAGGGGAAACTTGAAGTACAAATAGGGGAATTCGATCACAGCCACCAACGACAGGTACATACATACGAACCTTTGTGTTGTAGCCTACATTTTGATTTTTGGTCAACAATTGAAAATGGAGACTCCGAGAAAAGGAAAGAGCAGAAAATCACAAGGGGATACAACTAAACCTAAGAAATAGAAAATTGATAAAACCCCTGAAAAGAAAATAAAGGACAGAAAGCTCAATCAAGATTTGATTGATCAATTGCCAGGGTCAACTCCTAAAGCTAGAAGATCTACTCAACTTAGGGCAGAAGTAGAAAAATTAGAGGACAAATGTAAACACCTAGGGAACATTTGGACCCCAATCAGAGGGTATGAACTTTTCAAATTCTACCACAACAGAAGATTTAGGAATTCTCCAGTATCAAACCCATGGCATTTGAATTTGGGTAAATTAGTTGTGCCTGATGTATTCCTGAATGTTGAACTCCTCCAACTTCTTGCTAAACAATATAACCCAAGTCTGAAGGCTATATGCAAGCCACAAGGGGAGCCTGTTATACACTTGTCAAAAAATGCCATCTGTGAAGTATTTGACTTGGATGATTTATGCATTGTCCCCATTATTTATGAGGATTTAGAAAAGGAATACTAGAGAATGGATACAATTTACAATGGATGGATGTTGCCTATTCATAGGCCCAGAGCTGAGGGAGAATTGGTGCCCCTCAATGAGGATGATGGTCCTCATTTTCATGTATCAATATTTGAACCCTACGTACAACATACCTATTATTCTGTGGGCCAGGTCCTAGGATCAGATGTCCCTAAATTTATGGCAATCCCTTTGATGGTCATAGCTACATACATCCAATGCCACAATGCAAGGTAGTTTGATTATGCTACTTATATTGTTAATAGAATGGACTCTGGTCTGGCTGCAAAAAAAATAATGCCCTGGCTAGTTCTTTTGAGCATTACTCACTTCTTATGCACATGGTGCTCTATTATGGCCAGGAAGTGGGGTTGCGGCCAAGTGAATTTAAAGTTGTTCCAGCAGACCAGAAGGGACATAAGTTACCAATACAGATATAGGACAGTAGATATCCCCATTCTAGCTATGTGCAATTTGAAGAATATTGTGTAAAAGTGTTGTATATATATTTCAGTCACCCTTGTGAGTATTCAACCTCAACTGAGATAAAGAGGTTCCTTAGACCTAAAGATTTTGGTGGTTCTCATACTGTCATTCATAATTTGGGAGATTGGTATTGTTTTGAAGATGCCACCATGGTTAGAGTGTATGGTTTTGAGGACACTCCGTTCATCTTACCTAAAACTGTCCCTGACAAAATTGCTTACCTGGAAATAGTTAGGCAAATGCACTGTTCAAATGTAATGCATCTAAGCTCCCATGAAAAACAATCTTTTATGCCCAGCACTTTCTATTTTGGAAATTTCACTGTGGTTTCCAAAGAAGGCTATAATCTCATCCTGGATAAATTGATGCACTACAATATGAGGTGTGTTGAGAAAAGGATTTGATCCTGAAGGCTTTATTGACTCTGCTCGGAGGAAGCAAAACCTCAGTGGATACACACACATCCCTGATCCACACGATGATGTCATCAGAAACTTGGAAGAGGCTTAGGTGGAATTGGTGGTGGAACAATATAACAGGGATCTAGATGAGAAAAGAAAATAGCTAGCAGAGATTGAGGTATTATCCTCTGGAGATAAAGAACCAGCAAGGTGAGAGGAACCACGCGACAAAACAATAAAAATGTCCAAGAGAAAGTTGCAACAATATCAACCTCCTGTCATAATACATGATGAGGAGGGGTCTGTTGATGAAGACCCACATCAAATGGCTTATGATTCTTTTATTTCTGATGACAAATCCATTCATTCAAAAGAGTTTAAATCATTTTTGTATAAATGCAAAGGAAAGGAAATTAGAGAGTTAGTGGATGATGTCTCTGCTAACAATGAGAGACAATTACTTGATATGCTAAAAACAACAGTGGATAATGAGCTGCAGGATATGACCCCTAGCAGGGGCAGACAATTGCTCAAAGATGCAGGAGTAATGATCTTTCCTGGCCTTCATTTGAATTCTGCTCTAGTCTTTGACATTTTTTTGAATAATACAAATGATAAATATAAGCTCACTCCAGATGGTGTCAATGAAGTATACATGGGCACCAAATATAATAATGACAAAAATTCATCAATGATATGGGCCCTGTACCCTCCCCATAAAAAGATAGCTATTATAGACACTGAAAAAACTTTTGGCCATGTCATGACTTTAAAAGCAGGGGAGACTGACCCTTTGATCACTGTAGACATTGGCATCAATGTTGCAAAGCTAAATAAAGTGTAGGCTCAAATGTTGATTAAGGAAAGAGATGCGTATAATTTGAGCTGTGAAAGGTTGACAAAAGAAAATGATTATTTAAAAGATGTTGTTAAGAGTACCTTTGGAGGATCAACAAAGAGGTTAACCCAGGGTAAAAGTTCACAAAGTACTCAAGCATATCCATAGATCAAGCTGCACAAATTCAAATGGATACACTTGTCACAGTACTACAGAGTAGGCATACCAACATGGTGTTAGATCTAGGGCACACAACTGAGAGGGGGGGTGAATCAGTTGTATAAAAACTTGCTTCTACTTCAAACACTTGATTCTTCTTTGTTAGATAACAGCATATCAATTAACCATCCATGAAACCACAAAGCATAAACACAGGAGCAGATAAACATCAACACATTTGACACCAATATTTTTGATGTGGAAAACCCAGTTAAGGGAAAAACCACGGGGTGATTAACCCAAGGATTATTCTCTGTTAGAAGAATAAGAAAAATGAATGGCACATGTCAGTCAGGGCTCACTGCCCGAGCACACTGCTCACAAAGAGGCACACTGCCTACAAGAGACACACTGTCTACAAGATCATAAGTATCACAACCTTGAACTGGAGAATGACATCTTCACCATGTCTAGATCAGTTCCATTTAAGCTCGAGACACACTTGCTCTACCTTTCGCTCTTTCGCTATACCACACTCATCCGCTCCACAACACACTTTGAGATGAATCCACAAACCTTTATTTATATGAGACATTGACTTAGGAACAATGATCTAAGTCGGCAATCAACCATAAGAACATTTGCAAGATGAATAACACATCCGGTCAGCCACCACAAGAACATTTGCAAGATGAACAATTCATCCGGTCAACTAGTCTGAACAAGAACTTCATTCAGAAGAATATCTTCAATTTCAGGCTCTACCACCAATGCGGATCAACAACACAACCTCAACATGATCCAAGAACCTTCACAAGCTTGCCTGAATGACTAGGGACATTCACACTTCCTCTACTCACTGGAATCTCTTCTCTTCCTCACCCAAAACTTTAAGAACATAGTCTACCGCCACTGTCATACTACAAGAGGTGCTTTCGGACCTCCAAACCATGAACAAATTGAGATGACACATCACAAGGACATCCCAAACACTCCATCTAGTCCGCAAGATAAGAAAATGCACTTCCGGATCTCACCGGACCTCTTTGTAACACTCTGTCACTCTAGAGCATCTCTCGAAACCGGTTCTACTTGATCAATCACAACTTCTTCAAATCTTCATGCGGACCTCTAAAAATTTAACTGGATCATCTCAAGACTCATATCTACAAACCCTTTAATCCGCATCCTTTGATCATCAAATTATTGAGGACTTTTGCCTTCTTCTCATCACTATTATTCACTATTCCTGATTGAGACTAATTTTCTCAATATCCTCAGCACACAGCTCATCCAATCCTTCTTGTCAATGCAATATGAGTATGTTGACATCAATGACAACACTGGCTAACCTCATACTTGTAACAATCTCCCCCTTTGTCATTGATGGCAACATATGATGTGAAAAACCATCAAGACAAGATCTTCTCCTTTCTGTCACAGCTCCCCCTATCAGCAACAACTCTTCACATGTCTTCTCTTCTTTTACTACTCCCCCTTTGATCATCAACCACTTGTTTTTCACATGTCTTCTCTCCCCCTTTAACATCAATGGCAAAGGGTTCATACTTGCAATTCTAACACATCAGAATCATACCAGCTGCTCCCCCTTAGTAGCAGCTCCCCATCATCAATTTGGATCACAAGATATGACTGTGATATCCACCGGACTGATGCACATCAGTGCATCCTAGTTCATCACCAGAGGGGCCATGACCCCTAACTTCTCCTAGAGATACTCAAAAGAGTCCTTGGGAAGAGGTTTAGTAAAAATATCTGCAATCTGATCCTTGGAGGGTACATACTCCAATCTGACTTCATCCTTGTTCACTTGCTCTCTCAAAAAGTGAAACTTGATAGATATGTGCTTGGTCTTAGAATGCAACACTGGATTCTTAGAAATATTGATTGCACTTGAGTTATCACAGAAAATTATGATAGGTTCCTCATATTCAACTTTAATGTCTCTTAGCATCTACTTCATCCATAAGATTTGAGTGCAACTACCTGCTGCTGCAATGTATTTCGCTTCAGTTGTAGACAGAGATATTGCCTCTTGTTTCTTGCTTAGCCAAGAAACCAATCTTTTTCCTAAAAAGAAAGCTCCTCCACTTGTACTCTTCCTATCATCCACATCTCCTGCCTAATCTGCATCTGTGTATGCATGAAGAGAGGAATCCTGATCTCTAGGATACCATAGACCATACTCAACTGTTCCTTTCAAGTACCTAAAAAATTTTTTGATTGCCATGACATGAGATTCTCTGGGATCAGGCTGAAATCTTGCCACAAGACCAATAGCCTGCATTATATCTGGTCTAGTCTGAGTGAGATACAATAGTCCTCCAATCATTAATCTGTATTTGGTCTGATCTGTCTTAGGAGAGTCATCATCTTTGCTCAACTTGCATCCGGTTGCCATAGGGGTGTTCATTGGCTTTGAATCTTCCATTCTGAATTTCCTCAACAATTCTTTTGCATATTTGGTCTGACAAATAAAGATGCCTTTCTTTGTCTGAGTAATTTTTAAACCCAAGAATAAATTCATTTCACCAAGCATTGACATTTCAAACTCACTTTTTATTTGATTTGCAAAAGTTTTACACATACTATCTTTTCCTCCAAAGATGATGTCATCAACAAATACTTCAACAATCAAGATGTTTTCCTTATCTATTTGGAAATATAGACTGCTATCAGCAGTACCTTTGTTGAATCCAATCTGCACAAGATGCTTATCCAACCTTTCATACCATGCCCTTGGAGCTTGCTTCAAACCATACAGTGCTTTCTTCAACTTGCAGACCATGTTATCATGATCAGACAATTGAAATCCATCCGGTTGTTCAATGTAAACTTCTTCTTCCAAATCACCATTTAGGAAGGCAGACTTGACATCCATCTGATATACCTTGAAGTCTTTGAAGGCAACAAATGCAAGAAATAATATGACTGCTTCAATTCTTGCCACCGGAGCAAAGGTTTCTTCAAAATCAATTCCTTCTATTTGAGAGTAGTCTTTGCAGACCAATCTAGCTTTGTTTCTAATTACTTCACCAACTCCATTTAGTTTGTTCCAGAAGACCCATTTGGTTCCAATCACATTCTTGTTTCTAGGTATGGGAACAAGATCCCAAGTATGATTTTTCTCAATTTGCATCAATTCTTCCTCCATTGCTTTGGTCCAGTTTTCATCATTGCAGGCTTCATTAACTATCCTAGGTTCAATCTTTGAAATCAGACAGTATTCATTTGAATCTTGAGCAATTCTTCTTCTTGTTTATACCCCTTTACTTTTGTCACCTATGATCTGATCTTCAGAATGATTTAGAGTTACATACCTTGGAACTTTGGGAGTTTCTTGCACTACTAATTCTTGATCAAGCTCATTCAGGCAAACTTCTTCTTCCTGATTTATCGGATTAGTCTGTATTTAAATTTCAGAGGAGGATTGAGCTCCTTGCATTAGAGAATCATTCTGATCATCTTCATCACATTCATAGAATCTTGAGGGCTTCTCAATTCCTTCATCAACCTTCACATTTGTACTTTCTATCATCTTTTTCAATCTCTTATTGTAACACCGGTATGCTTTGCTTTGAGTGGAGTAACCCAAGAAAATTCCTTCATCACTTCTAGCATCAAATTTTCCTAGATCTTCATCTCTTTTGATGTAACACTTGCTACCAAATACTCTAAAATATCTCACAGTGGGAGTTATACCAAACCATAGTCCATAAGGAGTCTTACCGGTATTACTTTTGATTTGAACTCGATTAAGAGTGTAGACTGCAGTGCTGACACTTCTCTCCAAAACATTTGAGGAACATTTGCTTCCATCATCATTGTCCTAGCTACTTCTTGGATGGTTCGGTTCTTCCTCTCAACTACTCCATTCTGCTGTGGAGTCCTAGGAGCAGACAACTGTCTCCTTATGCCATGCTTCTCATAAAAGTCTATGAATTCACCAGATGTGAATTCACCACCTCTATCAGACCTTAGACATTTCATTTTCAATCCGGTTTGATTCTCTACCATAGCCTTGAAGATTTTGAACTTCTCAAGGGCTTCTGATTTCTCTTTTAGGAAGGTAACCCACATCATTCGGGAATGGTCATCAATTAGCAACATGAAATATCTGTCACCTTGCATACTCTTTATTCTTGTCGGACCACAAATATCAGTATGAACTAATTCCAACAATCTGGTAGAGGACAGATCCTTGCTTTTGAAAGAGACTCTGCTCTGTTTACCTAGCTGACATTCTTTGCACAAACTATTTGTAGGTTTCACCAATTTTGGAAGTTCTCTTACAGCCTGAGTATTGCTTATCTTGATGATGTTATCAAAATTCACATGACACATTCTTCTATGCCATAACCAACTCTGATCAACTTGAACAAATAGACAACTTTTATTAGAACCAACTAGATGGAAGATATTACCTTTTGTTTGAGTACCAGATGTAATCTCAGTTCCGGAGCTTTCAAAGATCCTGCATCTTCCATTCTTGAACCAGAGATCATAGCCTTTGTCCACCAACTGACCAACACTGAAAAGATTGTGCTTCAATCCTTCAACATATAGTACATTACCATTTTGCTCTTTCCATGAAAAGAAATAGTTCCCCTACCTCTGATTCTACCAGCAGAATTGTCACCAAACTTTACCATTCCTCCTTCATACCTTTCCAAATCTAAGAACTTGTTCTTGTCACCTGTCATGTGGTGAGAACATCCACTGTCAATAACCCAATCATCTTTTTCTTCAACTTGGGCAGCCAAAGCTCTTTCCACAACCTTATGATTGACAGATTCAGAGGATATTGAATCTTCTTCCTTGATGGACCCATTCATTTCTGGATTTGCTTCCCATTTCTGATTCATCATCTGTTACTCCTTCATTATCATCTTCTTCATGAACATAATAACAGTTCTTTTGGAACCTTTGTTTGTTAGCATTTGACCTTGCAGATCTTTCCAGACATCTTGAGGCAAAATGACCAATCTTATTGCAATTGAAGCACTTAAAGGGTAATTTTCCTTCATACTTATCAGATCCTCTTGGCAGTCTTTTTGCAATGAGGGCTTCAAGATGAGCTGTTTCTACTTCTTCCTCTTCCATGTCTTTCCTTGCTTGATCATACCATGATAGCTTCCTTGAGGAGTTCTCTCCTAGATCAAATCTTTGTTTGCCTTTCACATAGGCACTGGCTTTGAATACAGATTCAGTCTTGGGGTGATCATCTCCAAACTCAGTCATTTTGAATGTAGCTAGTTTGCCAGCCAATTGCTCTCTTGTGATAGTTGTATGGGCTCTGAATTCATCAATGGCAGCAACCTTGATTTTGTAGGCAGCAGGAAGGGATCTAAGGATTTTGTAAACAATTTCATTTTCATCTAGAACTCCACCAGCATTCCTGATTCCACATACCAGCTCATTCACTCTTGGCATAAAGGTAGTGATGTTTCCATCATCTCTCATTTTCAATCTTTCAAATTTCCCTTTCAGACTCTGCAACCTTGCACTCTTAACAAACTCATCTCATTCATGCAGAAGTTCTAGTTTGACCCAAATTTCATATGTAGTTGGTAGGTCAATAACATTTGAGAGATCTGAATCATTCAATGCGCTTAGAAGAGCTTCTTTGGTCCATAGATTGTTTTCAGCATCTGTTATTTCATTCAGAGTTCTCGGACCACCCTGTGGAGGTACATAAGCCTTTGTGATCATGGACAAGTATGCTTTTCCCGTACATTCCAAGTGACATCTCATGCGACCTTTCCAGAGCGAAAAATTGGTTCCATCAAACTTCAAACTATCCTTCTTGTATGACAACATCCTGGATCTCCTCAAGTGGTTAAGCTCCTTTCAGAGGAACTTGGCTCTGATACCAATTGTTAGATCTAGGGCACACAACTGAGAGGGGGGGTGAATCAGTTGTATAAAAACTTGCTTCTACTTCAAACACTTGATTCTTCTTTGTTAGATAATAGCATATCAATTAACCATCCATGAAACCACAAAGCATAAACACGGGAGCAGATAAACATCAACACATTTGACACCAATATTTTTCATGTGGAAAACCTGGTTAAGGGAAAAACCATGGGGTGATTAACCCAAGGATTATTCTCTGTTAGAAGAATAAGAAAAATGAATGGCACATGCCAGTCAGGGCTCACTGCCCGAGCACACTGCTCACAAAGAGGCACACTGCCTACAAGAGACACACTATCTACAAGATCATAAGTATCACAACCTTGAACTAGAGAATGACATCTTCACCATGTTTGGATCAATTCCATTTAAGCTCGAGACACACCTGCTCTGCCTTTCGCTCTTTCGCTATACCACACTCATCCGCTCCACAACACACTTTGAAATGAATCAACAAACCTTTATTTATATGAGACATCGACTTAGGAACAATCATCTAAGTTAGCAATCAACCATAAGAACATTCGCAAGATGAATAACACATCCGGTCGGCCACCACAAGAACATTTGCAAGATGAACAACTCATCCGGTCAGCTAGTCTGAACAAGAACTTCATCCGGAAGAATATCTTCAATTTCGGGCTCTACCACCAATGCGGATCAATAACACAACCTCAACATGATCCAAGAACCTTCACAAGCTTGCCTAAATGACCAAGTACATCCACACTTCCTCTACTCACTGGAATCTCTTCTCTTCCTCACCTGGAACTTCAAGAACACAGTCTACTGCCACTGTCATACTGCAAGAGGTGCTTCCGTACCTCCAAACCATGAACAAATCAAGATGACACATCACAAGGACATCCCAAACACTCCATCCAATCTGCAAGATAAGAAAATGCACTTCCAGATCTCACCGGACCTCTTTGTAACACTCTGTCACTCCAGAGCATCTCCTAGAACTGGTTCTACTTGATCAATCACAACTTCTTCAAATCTTCATGCGGACCTCTGAAAACTTAACTGGATCATCTCAAGACTCATATCTACAAACCCTTTAATCTGCATTCTTTGATCATCAACTTATTGAGTACTTTTGCCTTCTTCTCATCACTGTTATTCACTGTTCCTGATTGAGACTAATTTTCTCAATATCCTCAGCACACAGCTCATCCAATCCTTCTTGTCAATGCAATATGAGTATGTTGACATCAATGACAACACTAGCTAACCTCATACTTGCAACACATGGTGCATTGGTTAAACCAATTTTGGGATAATTACTCTTAAAATTATAAATCAATTCAAGAACATGAAAGGCTTGAAAAAAGATTGTAGGAGAAATTGAATGAAATACAAGATAAAGATACTTCTGACATTGCAGGTGCCAACAATGCACAAGAGTTGATCGAGCAACATCAGAAGTACTATGATCAACTTAAAACTGATGCAAAAGAATGTGCTGAAGCTTCAAACGCAGGAGTGCCCGCATTATTCAAAAGTGATAAAGAACTAAAAAGCAAAGAAGAGTGGAGTAATGACTATCAAGCTATATTACATGAAGCTTTGGGAGCTCTTAAGGACAAAGATTTTGCATCCGAGGAAGCCTATAAACATTTGGAGAAGATGGTCACAATGGATGTGATTTCAAGGAATGCCATTGAATTTACTGATTCCCATCGTAGCTAGGAGTACCTAGACCATGTCGCTAAAATTCACTTGTGGTTGAATAGAGCCTAATTGTGGTTATGTTATGATTGTTAATCTTGTTAATTTCCCAAAAACACTTATTGAAGAGTTATGTCTCTTCACAAGAATATCTATATAAGTTCAAACATTTGATGCTGAAAGATCATCAGCAGTAGAATATATACATATAATTTACAATGTTTCTTAAAGACCATGTTGCATATTATTATTGAAGAAGTAGATGGAAGTTCTCTAATTCAATGGTTTTATTTTGGTATCAGTTGTTTGTTAAGATTATTCAATTGTGTGGTTGTCTCCAGTTCTGTATTTCCTTGTTATTCAAATTAATATATCAAGTATATAGTTAATTTGTCAATGCACATTTGCTGTATCTATGTGATTGAGTAAATTGGTTTCCATTTCAAGGAATTAAAATCCTTCTAATCAGTCACAGTAACTTGGAAGTGTTAGTTTGGATTACTAAGAAGAGCCATATAATTAGGATTGTCATTCTGTCCCTGAGTTAATATTATCTATTAATCTTGCATATTCCATTCAATTGGTTCCTTCAAGAAAGGATTAAAATACCTTCTGGTGAATTACAAGATATCTGATTATATTGTTTGGATTATCAAGAAGAGTTTGTCAGTCATCTCCTTGCACGTTCATACAAGTTATAAACTAAAATTGTGCCAAATAATTAGAATTATTATCCACTATAAGCCACTAGTCTTAGTCCTTCATTTGACTCTGTTTACCCAACGAGGCACTGGTCTTATTTCAACTCATCATTTAAATCCTTTCATTTACCTTGATATTGCTTATACAATTTCTACCAACCATTCATTAGATATTAGATATAGAATTAGTTAGCAAGCTTTCATCTATCCTACACCAGTTGCCATTGTAGGAAGATTCATTTACTTAGTCAAGACATTTACATTCATTTTTCTTTAATTTATACAGTTCACCCACCTAGGTGTAGCAAGACCTAAAGTGCAGGAAATCATCAAACCTTGAAGGTTGTTTTCATCAAGTTAGTTCAAAAACATTGCAAATCTAAGCATAGAGCCCGGCATTCTCTTAGGATTAGCAACCTACATTTTTGAGACCTAACAGATGGTTATGTTAAAACTTTGATTCTGATTCTATGATCTAGATGTTCATGGTTATTCAACCTAGTATGTGGGTGCAAAACTAGAGATTCTAGGTTCTTGACTATTGTTTATCCTTACAATGCTCAAGAGCATTTTCCTAGTAGAGTCACCATTTATTGTGTCGTGCACACACAACCCACATTTGTGCCAGCAAAATGGGGACCCCCTCTTTTCTTTTCAACATGAGCTCCTAGTGATTTCCTCACTTCTTTCAAGTCCTATAGCTTGTTTTGAGAGCTCTGGGCCCCTCTGATACATCTTGATGATTTAAAGGTTTTGGATTGCCCATCTTGGTTATGAGGTACATTTGGTCCACCATGTTTTTGGTTATGAGGTACATTTGGTTAAGAGTCGTCATATATGGGATTATGTGAGGATTTTAGACCACCATGTTTTTTAGTAGTCAACTATTGAATTTATATCCCTAATGTTAATTGGAAATAGAAATAAGTGTTCTCTTCCGCTTTAAGTACTTTTTGTTCTATAATTAGGAATGGGTCTTCACATAATGATAAACGATATCAAGTGGATGGAAAATGCCATTATCTAATAGTGGGGGTTGAAGTCGCACCTGAGTGAGTCCATGAGATATGACACTCCTACTTGAATAGTTTCTAGGCCTGTTTAAGAGTGTTTGGTGTGTTTTCTTGTGATCTACCAATATTTTCCATTTGTTATCTAGTGATGAAATTTTCACACCATTCAAAAACTTCTGATTACAAGGATGTCCTAGTTTCAAATTGTTTCAGAAGTTTTAGAGAAGATACAAAGGTATGATACCTATAGATAAAAACTCAGCCTCATTTTAGAGGGAACACATTCAAATATCAAAGCTTGACAACACATGAAAATTATGCATCGATAGCAAATACAAGCCACCGGTGGTAGCAATGTGAGGCACTTCAATTCAAGATCAAGGCATTGCAAGTGACAAGGAGGCTCTAGCAAATAAAGAGTTTCAGTCCATCATATAAGAAGTGTAGTATTTCAGGGTAGTTGTATCAGGAATATGAGGATGGGCAACCAACTTTCAAAACATCAAACTCAAAATGAAGGCATTAAGCTAGGAAATACAAGCAGAGTTAAAGACAAGCTTTAGATAAAAACATGGCATGGGATACTTAAAATCAGCATTGCCATCAATCCAAGCCTCACCTAGATCAAATGAAGAGGCTTAGTTAGTTATGGCATCTAAGACCAAAGATCACAGCCATTAATAGTAGCATAGCAATGAGGCACAAACCTTATACTACAAATGTGAAGTCTCGTTTAGCTAAAACATTCAAGCACAAGCTCGGCTTATCAAGTGAGAGGTGGTATAATTCTCAGATTTGAAAACTCCACCTATTAAAGGATAAATAGTATATATGAAATGGCGTGCTACCTATAAGAGGATATGGCGTATGTGTTCCAAAGAAGGTAATCATATAGGAATGTGAGGCACTTCAATTCAATAGTCAATGCTCAGGAAAGATTATTGTGTGGTGCAACTTGTACAAAGAAAGCCCTAAAGCAATCGTCAAATGCATGATGAAGATCACAATGCTATCAAATCACTGCTGCAATTAAAAGCACTGTCTAATGAGAGGCACCATATAAATGAAGTGTTTAACAAATGAAGGATCTGCTGCCAATATAAAAAGAAAGACTCGACCATCCAATAGAAATAATGAAGGCATTGCATAAAGGAAATGACACTATTTTAAAAGAGACTCGTGCCTAAAGTTCAGCTGGATTCAATGTAGTTCATTTTGAAACATGGTCTGTAACAAGTGGCACTAGGAATCATGGCATCCTTAGTCATTGATGGAGCCAGTGGAGAAACTCACCACTTCAAGTTTGACACCAACTATACACTCTAACCACGATGCTATAAGATGATGGCACAACATGTGGATCATGGTGATGAAGGTGCAGAGTAAATAAATGGTGCAAAGCAATACATAGAAGGTACGTTTCAAAGAAATGGCATTGGTAAATCTGAGGTGCGGCCCTAAGGGTGCGACCATATGAAAAATCTCTGTCAATGATGATGAAGACACAGAGAAAATAAATGGTGCATCGCACTAAAATGTGAAAAATGCAGAGTAACGGTTCGTGATGCATAAAGACACAGCCACCATTGGATCTAAGAACACATCAATGGTTCGGATGGAAACGCAAAGAAATAAGTAGAGGCAACCACATGGGAATAACAGAGTTAAAGAGGTGGCTCAAAGAGACTCCTGGAGAGCACCATGTGGAAGCAACATTGAAGAGGAGCAAAAGAAATAAGTGGAGGTCACCATGTGGTTGAACTCATGCATAGATAAATAAAATATCTTGTTTATGCATAAAATGATGTGACGAGAGTCAAATAAAGGCTGAGTAAATATAATGAAGAGTCTCATTTTATTAAAAATGGTGGGCCCATTATATAAAGCTAAATGCTTTATTTAATCAAAGGGGAAGAGTCTCAGTTTTTAAAATGCCACAGGAAGTGAAAAACAAAAACCAATTTTAAACTAAGATTAAAATATTTATTAAAGTTGAAACATATAAATTTGTAGGTCCCTCTAGCTAAGGAAGTTTATGAGGCAAGTCACGACAAATAATAAAGTGATAGCTTTATTAATTTAATAATATATTCATTTGACTCTTCACCATGAATAAAAGAGATGAAACCCTAAATGAATGTGCAACCTTTTTATTTTTCATGAGCAAGTTACAGGATAGTAAGAGAAAGGAAGCAGCTGGAGATTTTGTTTTCTCACACAGGCTAAAATGGAAGAAATATTTTCTAGCCAGTTTCAGTTGCATTTTCTAGATTTAGTGCCAAATTTTACGGACAGTTAGAGATATTTTGACAGTTGGAAAAGATTTCCAGTTACAGAGATCTTTGGGCTTTGGTTTTGTGGGTTATAAAAGGCAGGTCCAAGTACATAGATGACAGTTCCATAGTTCTATAGAGTTCCACATATTTTTTAGATCAGAGAGTTTTTAGAGCAGCATATAGATGTTTTATTCTTTGCCTTAGCAGTTCATTTCTTTCATGAGAATGTAAAAGTTATTTTGTGCAGCAAATCTTTAGCCTCTGTAACTTGTTACCATTAGAATAATGAGAATGTTGTTTTGTGCATATCTAAATGCCTCTATTTTCTTGTTTCTAATTTCTCTGTTTCTTTTACATTTGTTAAAATCTGTTTACAAACTGGGTTTAATCATGCATATGTGCTCTTTATCTTCTAGTTAAATCTTTCAAGGTTTGACACTGTGCTATGTTAAGTTTTAAATCTGGCATATCACCTTAGATCTAGGCATTTATTTCTGCAAGATCTTGTTTTCCTTCTAACCATTTCCCAAAACCCCACTGAAAGAACAAAAGAGCCAGCTTCCCTAAAATTTAGAGGTTGTTTCTAGGGTCAATCCCACATCTCAGAAACTTCCCATGTTATTGTTGGATTAAACCCACAGATTTATGCATCAACATTATCCATAGAGGTTCATAGCCTTACACACCCATTTTTAATAGAGTTTATAGCCATTGTGTCTTATTGTTTGATTCTCTTGCCAAAGAACTTAAAACCATCTTACACACAAACAAACAGTCACAAAATTTATGCTTTTGGGCAACAAAAATTTGCTTCTAAGCAGTATTGTTGTGTTTCTGGAACACAGAATTGTGCTTCTAGTACACAGAGTTGTTCTTCTAGCACACAGAGTTGTGCTTCTAGCACACAAATTTGTGCTTCTAATTGATAGAATTGTATTTTTTGTCCACAAAATTGTGCTTTTGGCAGAAAGAGTTGCACCTTTGGTTTTTTCTTTACCTACTGTCATCTACAGAGTTGCACTTTTAAGCTATAGTGTTGTCACTTATGGTCTACAAGATTACACTTTTGGTCTATAGAATTATTCTTCTAGTTGACAGAGCTATGCTTCTGGTCTATCTTGGTACCGCTTTTGCATTATCCTACTACCGCTTTTGGCAAATAATCTTGCACTTCTGGGTTACATACTTTCTAGTCAGAACATCCACCCAAAATTAGAGACCTTTCACATTTATTGGAGTTTGTTATCAGACCTGAGACCATTCAGACCATTCACCATCAGTCCTTTAGTCATCCAGTCATCTTCATCCATCTTCATCATTTGGACTTTATAATTTTATCCCCTTGAGACTATAGGATATCATTGTCATTGTCTATCACACATATCCATAACATCAGTTTGATTATTAGCCAAAATCTATATAACATCTACTATCTTACCTTTGATTTGAGAAGTTACCTCTCTTAGATTAGTATATAAGTTAGCATCTATCAACTAGCGAAATAGCTAAGCTAAGGATTGTGGCTCCTCTTGAGTTGGGTAACCTCACTACCCCATCTTGTCTCTCCTTGAGTTCATTAGTCCATCTCTTTGAGGATAATCTCAATCCAAAGGATATCAACATTGATCTAGACTTATCTTATCCCAAAGCATCCAAACAACGATCATCTTAGAGTCTCAATTTTTTCATAAAAAGTTTAAACATAACTACATCCATCCATTCATCCTCACCATTCACAAGGTCTAAAAAATCATCTACCTCTTAATAGGTCTTAATCTAGGAAAGCTATGGAAACTAATCAAATAAATCCTCAACATAACCTCAACACACTCATTGATGTGACACAATTGACCATGGGTATGAACCCTCATGTCTTACTTCCAAGTGGGTACACAATAGGTCCTTCATCTTCTAATGACTTGGGACAACATCCACATAACATATCCCAAGACTCCATTGAAGAATTACAAAACCCCAATTTCCTAGAAACCATAGATATGCTCTTAGCTTCAGACCCCAATAGATTCTTTCTTGTACTTGCTACATAAGGAGCTAAGCTGCGTAGTGCTTTTGACACATCTACTATTAAGGAGCAAGAACCCATCAACATCGCTATATCTGCTATGGGATGTTCACATCCTATTCAAACCATGTCTCCTATAGTTCCTACCATACCAACTACACCTACACATAGCATTCCTCCATCACCATTCACCAATCAATTTATCAATGAACTTTACCTACCCCCTACATCAATTGGTCATGTTTCTTCTAGCATTCTCCTAGTCATTCCATCTATATCCTCTATTACTCAACCCAATCAGGTCATCACTTCACATGCACCCCAAACATCACAACCCCAATCTTCCAATCCAAACATATCATATATCAATCCACTACAAACATCACAACCCTAATCTTCCAATCCAAACATATCATATATCAATCCACCACAAACATCACAACCCCAATCTTCCAATCCAAAGATATCATATGTCAATCCACCATAAACATCACAACCCCAATCTTCCAATCCAAACATATCATATATCAATCCACCACAAACATCACAACCCCAATCTTCCAATCCAAACATCTCATATATCAATCCACCACAAACATCAAAACCCCAATCTTCTAATACATACACAATACCCAAGAACCCACATCACATCTACTCATACATATCACACACAAATCCCCCTCAAACGTAACAAACACCATCATCTAATTACCAGGGTCTTGCTCCAAATCAACATACCACATCTAAAATTGATCTTAAATTCTCACATCTCTGAAAACAAATTTCAGATCTCACCCTAGGACATACCAAGAAAACATTCTCTTTAGAAGAAGTTTGTGCTTACCCTTTTGATAGGTCACTTCCTATGATACATTTTCCTCCAAATTTCAATATGCCAAAATTTGACAAGTACAAAGGAAAAGGTGATCCTAAAGAACATCTTAGGGAATTCTATATCGCTTGTCTAGAGGTTGTACACAATGATACATATCTTTTACATCTATTCCCTTGTAATATTGAAGGGCAAGTTATAGAATGGTTTTCTCATTTACCTCTAGGTATCAAGACCTTTAATGAATTGGTTGAAAAGTTTGTAACTCACTTTTCATTGAACATCAAACATGAGATTTCCATGACTGACCTATGTAACAATAAATAAAGAAATAGGGAAACCTTTATATCATTCTTATAATGATGGAGAAATATGGCTAGTAAATTTTCATGGCCTATTCTTGAAAAATAATTGGTAAGCATATTTGTTCAAAATTTGAATCCTGAGTTAGGTTTTCATCTATAATTCCAATGTGTAAATTCTTTTAATGAGATTATCTCTAAGGGAACAAACATAGAAAAGGCCCTAATTGCAAAAGGACTAGTCAAAGTCTTCAAAGAAAACAAAGGCAATCCTCAACAATCAAATGGAAAACCCTGTTTCTGGTCCAAAAATAAAAACATTGTCAGTGATGGTGTTGTGGATACTAAACACATTCAAAATGTCCAAGCACATGTCAATCTTCAACCAACTAAAAATGTCACATCTACTACTAGGGAGCAACCCAGACAAGACTCTATGCCTACACATAAATGTACTCCATTGGGAGAACCTATTGAGTGAACATCTTTAGAAAACTTGTCCAAACTAGCCTCATCACACTACCCACAGCATGTCAATATGATGAACCTATATTCAAACCCTCTTGGTATAAAGACAACGAATACTATGAATACCATAGCATCAAAGGACATAAAACTCCTGGATGCATGAAATTGAAAAACCTCATCCACAATCTTAGTTGTTGGTCATATAAAAGAAAGTCATGTGTCTACTTACTCCATTAAGGGAAAAGCCCCTGACTGTGCTATTACAACTCATCATGGTCATGTTAACCTTCATGGAGTAGCATGGTAAATATCCACCCAAATTCTAAGTACAACATTCTAGAGCATCTAGGGAAAACACTAGCTCAAATATCCATCTTGGATCTCCTTCGAGCATCACCCGCACATAAAACTATACTTGAGAAAGCTTACAAATGCTTTAAGTAGATGTGTTTTAATATTGATAACAATGGAAAACGAGGTGATTGGTTTTGATACCAACAAAGGGGTAAGTGCAAGAAGATGGGGGGCCAAAAAGGGTCTTAAGTGGCCACTTTTTTTTCTGAAATCAGGAAATATTGGTCTTGGATGAGAAATTGAGCATAGTTACACTCAAAATTTGGAGATGCAACCAAAACAATGTTCGTAGTGCTCCGAGTCTACTTTCTAAACTACTAATTTTTTTAAAAAAATGGGATAGATTAAGGGGTTCAAAAGAGAAAGCCATAGAAATTGGTGTTGTTTCTATCAAAAAAACATAACATAGCATGTTTTGTGGCTCCCTCAAAAGGTCAACTTTTTTTTAGTATTTTTAAAATCGCTTTGGTGAGAAATTAGCTAATAGCATGTAGTTTATGCCCAATTTTTCTGATAATTTTTTGATGAATATTTGATTTTTTACTAATTTGCAAAGTGGACACATCCTAAAAAATAGAATTTTGGCAGTGCTACCCCTATAAATTTTGAAAACTAATTGAAAATTATTTTTTTCTTTTTTTAATATTTGTAGAATGGAGTCTAGTTTCTAAATATGTAATTTTTTTGAAATTTCAATGAATAGTTAATTTACAATGAAAAAAAGACCAAACAGTGGTTTTTTCCCTAAAATGGACACACAAACAAAAGAAATTAAAGATGAAAGGCTTAACATTGTTAAAATGTGAAAAAAATCACATCGTCAAATAGCTAAGGGAAAGTCTAACATTACCCAGGTGTTCGATTTGTTTGACCTTGAAACACGTGCAAATCTGAGGGTTAGCATGAACAAAATTATGTGAAATCTTGAAGAATATGGAAAAACACGTCTGTGATTGTTCAAAAGGCACTCCAAGCCTTTGGGTTGGAAATCCAAAGCAAATCCCAAGCCCAAGGCTTGGGATTCCCAAAGCAAAACATAACGTGAGCGCATTATAACGCAAGCACGTTATAACGTGCTCGCGTTATGTTTTGCTTTGCATTTTTCCTTTTCCGCAAAACTCTGTGTTGTTTGTCATGTTTGACATAACGTGCTCGCGTTATGTTTCCCTCAAAAAATTTTAAGTTCAAGGCTATTAATCATGTATGTATGTATGTATGCCTATATGTATGTATATATCTATGTATGCCTATATGTATGTATATATCTATGTATGCCTATATGTATGTATGTATAGTGTCGAGGGCAGAGGAGGGTAGAGATGGGAGTGAGCCAGATAGGGGAGGAGAGGGGTGGATAAGGATTGAGTGATTAAGGTTTAGGGTTGAGGGTTGAGTGTTTAGGGATAGGATTTAGAGTTTAGGGATTAGGGTTTAGGGTTGAGGCTTTAGGGATAGCGTTTAGGGTTAAGGGTCGAGGGATTAGGTTTAAGGTAGAGTGTTGAGGGTAGTGGGATTAGGGATAGGGTTTAGGGTTGAGGGATTAGGGTTTAAGGTATAGTTTAGTAGTTCTTGTGGATAGAGCCAGTAAATAATGGGATATTATTTGCCTATTTCATAACAATATACCTTCCTTAAGTGCGGGGTGGACAGTAAGAAACATAGATGTACCCCACTGCAAATCTTTTCTCAAAATGATCCTCCTTCTGATTTCAACTGTTAATTACTCACTGTGGATGTACCATACGCAAATCCTTTCTCATAGGGTTTAAGGTATAGTGTCGAGGGTTGAGGGTTTATTGATAGTGTTTAGGGTTGAGGGTTGAGGGATTAGGTTTTAGGGTTGATGGATTAGGGTTTAAGGTATAGTGTTGAGGGTTGAGGGTTTAGGGATAAGGTTTAGGGTTGATGTATTAGGCTTTAGGGTTGGCATATAAGCGTTTAATGTCAAGGTTAGGGTTAGAGTGTCAAGGGTAGAGGGATTAGGGATAGGGTTTAGGGTTTAGGGTTTAAGGTTTAAGGATTGAGGGTTGAGGCTTTAGGGATGAGGGTTTAAGGCTTAAGATATAGTGTCAAGTGTTGAGGGTGTAGGGATAGGGTTTAAGTTTTAAAGGTTAAGGGTTGAGGGATAGGGATTAGGGTTTAAGGTATAGTGTTGAGGGTTGATGGTTTAGGGATAGGGTTTAGGTTTGAGGGATTAGGGTTTAGGGTTGATGAATTAGGGTTTAATGTTGAGAGTTGAGGGTTGAGGGTTGAGGGTTGAGGTTGAGGGATAGGGTTAATGGTCAAGGGATTAGGGTTAAAAAAGAGTGTCAAGGGTAGAGGGATTAGGGATAGGGTTTAGGGTTGAAGGTTTAATGATTTAGGGTTGAGGCTTTAGGGATGAGGGTTAAGGGATTAGGGTTTAAGATATAGTGTCGAGTGTCGAGCGTGTAGGTATAGGTTTTAGGGTTCAAGTTTTAAGGGTTAAGGGTCGAGGGATCAGAGTTAAGGGTTGAGGGATTAGGGTTTGACGTTGAGGGTTGAGTACATTGAGGTTTGAGGGTTAAGGGTTTCAGGATAGGGTTGAGGGTCGAGGGATTAGAGTTAAGGGATAGGGTTGGAGGGTTTAGAGATAAGGGATTAGGGTTTAAGGTATAGTATCAAGCCCATTGAGGGTCTAGGAATAGGGATAGCATTTAAGGTTTAGGAATGAGGGATTAGAGTTGACGGATGACGGATTAGGGTTAAGGGTTGAGGGATTAGGGCTTAGGGATAAGGTTTAGGGTTGAGATTTGAGGGATTAGGGTTTAAGGTATAGTGTTGAGGGTTTAGGGATAGGGTTTAGGGTTGAGGGATTAGAGTGAAGGGTTAAGGGATTAGGATTTAACGTTGAGGGTTGAGGCTTTAGGGTTTAGGGTTTAGGGATAGGGTTGAGGGTCAAGGGATCAGAGTTAAGAGTTGAGGGATTAGGGTTTGACGTTGAGGGTTGAGGGTTGAGGTTTGAGGGTCAAGGGTTTAGGGATAGGGTTGAGGGTCGAGGGATTAGGGTTAAAGTAGAGTGTGGAGGGTATAAGGATTAGGGATAGAGTTGGAGGGTTTAGGGATAAGGGATTAGGGTTTAAGGTATAGTATCGAGTATGTTGAGGGTTTAGGAATAGGGATAGCATTTAGGGTTTAGGGATGAGGGATTAGAGTTGAGGGATGACGGATTAGGGTTGAGGGTTGAGGGATTAGGGTTGAGGGATAAGGTTTAGGGTTAAGGGTTGAGGGATTAGGGTTTAAGGTATAGTGTTGAGGGTTTAGGGATAGGGTTTAGGGTTGAGGGATTAGCGTGAAGGGTTGAGGGATTAGGATTTGACGTTGAGGGTTGAGGCTTTAGGGATTAGGGTTTAGGGATAGGGTTGAGGGTCGAGGGATCAGAGTTAAGGGTTGAGGGATTAGGCTTTGACGTTGAGGGTTGAGGGTTGAGGTTCGAGGGTCAAGGGTTTAGGGATAGGGTTGAGGGTCAAGGGATTAGGTTTAAAGTAGAGTGTGGAGGTTATAAGGATTAGGGATAGGGTTGGAGGGTTTAGGGATAAGGGATTAAGGTTTAAGGTATAGTATCGAGTCTGTTGAGGGTTTAGCAATAAGGATACCATTTAGGGTTTAGGGATGAGGGATTAGAGTTGAGGGATGATGGATTAGGGTTGAGGGTTGAGGGATTAGGGTTTAGGGATAAGGTTTAGGGTTGAGGGTTGAGGGATTAGGATTTGATGTTGAGGGTTAAGGCTTTAGGGTTTAGGGTTTAGGGATAGGGTTGAGGGTCAAGGGATCAACATTAAGGGTTGAGGGTCGAGGGATTAGGGTTAAAGTAGACTGTGGAGGGTATAAGGATTAGAGATAGGGTTGGAGGGTTTAGGGATAAGGGATTAGGCTTTAAGGTATAGTATTGAGTCTGTTGAAGGTTTAGGAATAGGGATAGCATTTAGGGTTTAGGGATGAGGGATTAGAGTTGATGGATGATGGATTAGGGTTGAGGGTTGAGGGATTAGGGTTGAGGGATAAGGTTTAGGGTTGAGGGTTGAGGGATGAGGGTTTAAGGTATAGTGTTGAGGGTTTAGAGATAGGGTTTAGGGTTGAGGGATTAGAGCGAAGGGTTGAGGGATTAGGATTTGATGTTGAGGGTTAAGGGTTTAGAGTTTAGGGATAGGGGTGAGGGTCGAGGGATCATTGTTAAGGGTTCAGGGATTAGGGTTTGACGTTGAGGGTTGAGGGTTGAGGTTTGAGGGTCAAGGGTTTAGGGATAGGGTTGAGGGTCGAGGGATTAGGGTTAAAGTAGAGTGTGGAGGGTATAAGGATTAGGGATATGGTTGGAGGGTTTAGGGATAAGAGATTAGGGTTTAAGGTATAGTATCGAGTCTGTTGAGGGTTTTAGGAATAGGGATAGCATTTAGGGTTTAGGGATGAGGGATTAGAGTTGAGGGATGACAAATTAGGGTTGAGGGTTGAGGGATTAGGGTTTAGGGATAAGGTTTAGGGTTGAGGGTTGAGGGATTAGGGTTTAAGGTATAGTGTTGAGGGTTTAGGGATAGGGTTGAGGGTTGAGGGATTAGAGTGAAGGGTCAAGGGATTAAGATTTGACGTTGAGGGTTGAGGCTTTAGGGTTTAGGGTTTAGGGTTTAGGGATAGGGTTGAGGGTCGAGGGATCATAGTTAAGGGTTGAGGGATTAGGGTTTGACGTTGAGGGTTGAGGGTAGAGGTTCAAGGGTTAATGGTTTAGGGATAGGGTTGAGGGTCGAAGGATTAGGGTTAAAGTAGAGTGTGGAAGGTATAAGGATTAGGGATAGGGTTGGAGGGTTTAGGGATAAGGGATTAGGGTTTAAGGTATAGTATTGAGTCTATTGAGGGTTTAGGAATAGGGATAGCATTTAGGGTTTAGGGATGAGGGATTAGAGTTGAGGGATGATGGATTAGGGTTGAGGGTTGAGGGATTAGGGTTTAGGGATAAGGTTTAGTGTTGAGGGTTGAGGGATTAGGATTTAAGGTATAGTGTTGAGGGTTTAAGGATAGGGTTTAGGGATAGGGTTTAGGGTTGAGGGATTAGAGTGAAGGGTCGAGGGATTAGGATTTGACGTTGAGGGTTAAGGGTTGAGGCTTTAGGGTTTAGGGTTTAGGAATAGGGTTGAGGGTCGAGGGATCATAGTTAAGGGTTGAGGGATTAGGGTTTGACATTGAGGGTTGAGGTTCAAGGGTCAAGGGTTTAGGGATAGGGTTAAAGGTCGCGTGATTAGGGTTAAATTAGAGTGTGGAGGGTATAAGGATTAGGGATAGGGTTGGAGGGTTTAGGGATAAGGGATTAGGGTTTAAGGTATAGTATCGAGTCTGTTGAGGGTTTAGGAATAGGGATAGCATTTAGGGTTTAGGGATGAGGGATTAGAGTTGAGGGATGACGGATTAGGGTTGAGGGTTGAGGGATTAGGGTTTAGGGTTGAGGGTTGAGGGATTAGGATTTAAGGTATAGTGTTGAGGGTTTAGGGATAGGGTTAAGGGTTGAGGGATTAGAGTGAAGGGTCAAGGGATTAGGATTTGATGTTTAGGGTTGAGGGTTGAGGCATTAGGGTTTAGGGTTTAGGGTTTAGGGATAGGGTTGAGGGTTGAGGGATCATAGTTAAGGGTTGAAGGATTAGGGTTTGATGTTGAGGGTTGAGGGTTGAGGTTCGAGGATCAAGGGTTTAGGGATAGGGTTGAGGGTCGAGGAATTAGGGTTAAAGTAGAGTGTGGAGGGTATAAGGATTAGGGATAGGGTTGGAGGGTTTAGGGATAAGGGATTAGGGTTTAAGGTATAGTATTGAGTCTGTTGAGGGTTTAGGAATAAGGATAGCATTTAGGGTTTAGGGATGATGGATTAGAGTTGAGGGATGACGAATTAGGGTTGAGGGTTGAGGGATTAGGGTTTAGGGATAAGGTTTAGGGTTGAGGGTTGAGGGATTAGCATTTAAGGTATAGTGTTGAGGGTTTAGGGATAGGGTTTAGGGTTGAGTGATCAGAGTGAAGGGTCGAGGGATTAAAATTTTACATTGAGGGTTGAGGGTTGAGGCTTTAGGGTTTAGGGTTTAGGGATAGGGTTGAGGGTTGAGGGATCATAGTTAAGGGTTGAGGGATTAGGGTTTGACGTTGAGGGTTGAGGTTCGAGGGTTAAGGGTTTAGGGATAGGGTTGAGGGTCAAGGGATTAGGGTTAAAGTAGAGTGTGGAGGGTATAAGGATTAGGGATAGGGTTGTAGGGTTTAGGGATAAAGGATTAGGGTTTAAGGTATAGTATCGAGTCTATTGAGGGTTTAGGAATAGGGATAGCATTTAGGGTTTAGGGATGAGGAATTAGAGTTGAGGGATGATGGATTAGGGTTGAGGGTTGAGGGTTGAGGGATTAGGGTTGAGGGATAAGGTTTAGGGTTGAGGGTTGAGGGATTAGGGTTTAAGGTATAGTGTTGAGGGTTTTTGTTGTCAAATGTAGATTTATGGGTTCAATTATATTGATTGCCTCTCCAGTTTTGGGGTGTGGATGTTTTTGTAATCAATTAGGAAGTCTTCAGGAGACTTTGTGGAAGTGTATTGGCAATCGCTTGATAGAACCCCTGCTATTTATGCTTGAATAAGGATTTTTCACAAACTAGAACTTTTGCTTCCAAAGAAGATGTGTCTTTCTTCCTTGATGGGCATTTTCTTTCAAGAACTTGATTATGAGGGCTTGCCCCTTCATTGTTATGCCTATCATATGGCGGAGCATCTGGCAAGCTCTTGCAGGAAACAGGAAAAGTTCTCCAGGGAAGGTTTGGAAAGAGAAATGCACAGGATGTGATCAATCTATAGCAGGACAAAATGTGAGCGCATTTTGTCTTGCTATAGAAATGGTAAAAAAGTGTTGACCCTCGTGATCCAGGCCCACATGCTCTATTCTCATACTGATTTTACGCGTGCTCTGACAAAAAAGAAGTGCTTTCATGTTGTTGGGAAGTTCACATGCACATTTGACATATTGTACCACCTTTGCGAGTGCGGTTTGTCTTGCTATAGAAATGGTAAAAAAGTGTTGACCCCTGTGATCTAGGCCCACATGCTCTGTTCTCATACTAATTTTGCGCATGCTTTGACAAAAAAGAAGTGCTTTCATGTTGTTGGGAAGTTCACATGCACATTTGAAACATTGTACCACCTTTGCATGATCTTTCCACCACCTTTTCTCTTTGCCAACTTGAGAAGGAGGAAATAACATAGTTTTCACACCAAGTTTGATATATATCTATTCAAGTTTTAATTTTTGTAGTGTTGCAATGTTAATTGTGATTCAATTTTAGGAATTTAACATTATAGATTGGTTAATAGTATTGTTGTTAGTAATTATATTTGAGTGTTATTCAATTGAACATTGAAAAGGAAGCAAGTGGTGAAAAACTCAAATTGTTGAGGAGTTTGATGCAAGAAGAAAAAAATACTACATAATTGGCTACTCTCTTGATGAAGGGGGTAAATCATAAAACACACAATAATAGAAATTAAACATAGAGAATAGAACTTTCTTTTATTGATCTAGACAACTCATTACATCACAGAAGCTTAATTACAATCAGAGGAATCAGTCCTCTACAGGCTGCAACACACTACAGCTACCATCACCAGGCTCTGGAATCTTCCGCCTTCTGTAACCCCCAAATCAGCTAGGGTTTCTGTTTTCCCACCTATTCTTGACTCTACATTTGCCCCCTTAACTCTCCTACTTCCCAGGGTTCCCAAAAAAATGGTTATTAATAGCCTTTTTGGTGGCCAACAACCTAATTTCGAATTTTGCATCTCCCTCCAAAAATAGGTCAACTTCCGGGAGCCATAACTTTTGATCCAGGACTCTGATTGACGAACCATTTTATGTGTCAGAAAGCTCACGAAGTGCTCTACGTGCTAAGAACTAGCTCTGCCAGTTTTGGCCATTTTTGGGCTCGTACGGGGCCATTTAGTGCCTCAAACCTGAGTTTGAATAATTTTCAAGCATTTTTCAGGAAACAGAAACTTTAATATCTTTCAGCTCGCAAATGATCTTCATGTGATTCATTCGCCAAAGGTCTTATATTCCTGCTATGTAACTTCCTGTAAATTTTGACTTCATTCCATGCCCAAATGCAAACTTTCTAAAAATAGCAGTTTACTATTTTTAGCAGTTTGGGAAAATTGAAAGTTCTACATTATTATTCAGGTGATTATGGGACCAGAACCACAGATTTTGAGAAGAAATGGGTAGAACATCAACAATTTTGAAACATTTTTTTTTTTTTTAGTGATGCAAGATTGCCCTTCACCACTGGATGCTCCTATATCAGACACCCAGGGTAATTTGAGAAGTGACCCTGTCACGTCTCAGGCGTTTGTGTCAGGAAAACCCAAACGGTCAACCTCTACCTTAGACAACCAAGAAGAATCTTCAACAGGCCTTCCTTTCCATTTCACTAGATATTCTTCATATTGCCTGTTTCGAGTACTCCTTCCCACATGGCTATCCAAGATCTCTTCTATCTCCTCTATTGAAGTAGATGCCGGATTACTCCACTGCACTTCTGTTGGTCCATCCTCTATTCCACCTTCATGATATTCTATTAAATCAACGATGTTGAAAATAGGGGAAATGGTGATCCCACTCGGTAGCTCTACCTCATATGCATTTCTGGAATCATGCTTCTTCAAGATTCTACATGGTCCAAATTTCTTCATTTTTAATTTATGGTATGTTCCAATAGGGAACCTTTCTTTTCTCAAGTGAACCATGACTTCATCTCCCACTTGGAACTCCTTATACCTCCTCTTCTAATCTGCCTTAGCCTTGTATTGAGTAGTCATCTTATTAATGTGCTTTCTCACCTCTTCATGCAAATTCTTCATATGTTCTGCAAAGTCTTCAGCCTCAACACTTGTCTTTTCTCCCGTATCCAGATTCCTTAACTTTGAAGCATTTCTTGGACCATTGCCATATACAATCTGGAATGGTGATTTACCAGTACTCATATTGACAGAATTGTTGTAAGCAAATTCTGCCTATGGTAAAATCAAATCCCATCCCTTGGGCTTATCTCCTACCAAGCATCGTAGTAGGTTACCCAAACTCCTATTCACCACTTCAATTTGTCCATCAGTCTGTGGATGGTATGCAGAACTGAACTTCAAGTCTGTCTTCAACTTCTTCCACAATGTCCTCCAGAAATAACCAACAAACTTGGTATCTTAGTCTGAAACTATGCTTTTGGTAGACCATGTAGTCTCACCACTTCCCAAAAAAATAACTCTGCAATATGAACAGCATCATTAGTCTTCTTACAAGGAATAAAATGTACCATTTTTGAGAATCTATCCACCACCACAAAAATAGAATCATGTCCTCTCTGTGTCCTTGGTAAACCAAGAACAAAATCCATACTGATATCATCCCAGGGCTTCTCTAGTATAGGTAATGGGTGATACAACCCTGTATTTTGACTTGTTCCTTTTGCCATCTAACATACTCTACAACTTTGCACAAACTTCCTCACATCCTACTGCAACTGTGGCCAATAATAATTTTCACCAACAATTGAAATGGTCTTATCTTGACCAAAGTGTCCAGCCAATCCTCCACTATGCTTCTCTTTAATCAGGTTCTCTCTCATGGAACTCCTTAGAATGCACAACTGGCTTCCTCTAAACAACATGCCATCTTGGATTATGAAATCCAACCATCTTGTCATGTCTAAAGTAACAGGCTCCAGACAAGCTTTCCAAGCCTCTGCAAAATCTAGATCTTTAGGATACAAACTTTTGAGGTCATCGAACCCAACAACCTCTATCTTCATTTCTGTCAACAAATTTTGCCTTCTGCTCAAGGCATCTGCAACTCGATTGGACTTCCCACTCCTATGCTTCAAAACAAAGGTATAACTCTATAAAAACTCAACCCATTTTAAGTGCCTTTGGTTCAACTTTCCTTGACTATTAAGATACTGCAAAGCTTGATGATCAGTATATAAAACAAACTCTTTTGGTAACAAATAATGTCTCCATTTCTTCAAAGCCTGAACTATTGCATAAAATTCCTGATCATAAACAGAATACTTTTTTTTGGCATCATTAAGCTTCTCACTAAATAGGCAATGGGCTTACCTTCTTTGCTCAAAACAGCTCCTATACCACTACCACTGGCATCACAATCTACCTGAAATACCTTATTGAAATCTAGAAGTGCCAAAACAGGTTGTTCTACAACTTTCTGCTTCAATGTATCAAAGCTCTTGTCTGCCCCTTTAGTCCATCTAAACTCTTTTCTATCCCCTCTCATTGTCTTAGTGAGGGGTACACAAATGCTATTAAAATTCCTGATAAACTTCCTGTAAAAACTTACCAAACCATGAAAAGATCTTACCTCCGTTGCACTCCTTGGTGTAGGCCATTCAATGATAGCCCTTACTTTTTCTGGGTCCATCTTAAGACCTTCCTCTGAGACAACAAATTCCAGGTATACCAACTCTTTTTTTGTAAAACTACATTTCTTTAGATTAATCAGCAACTTCTCCTCCCTTAGTTTCTCTAGAACTCTTCTGATATGCATCAGATGCTCATCCCAAGTCTTACTAAAAATTAAAATATCATCTAAATAAACAATAACAAAACTTCCCAAAAATTCTTTCAGTACCTCATTTATGAGTCGCATGAATGTGCTTGGTGCATTGGTTAGCCCAAATGGCATGACTAACCACTCATACAAACCTTCCTTTGTCTTGAATGCTATCTTCCATTCATCTCCTTCTCTGATTTGGATCTGGTGATACCCACTCTTCAGATCAATCTTCATGAAGTACTTGGCTCCACTCAAACAATCCATTATGTCATCCATTCTGGGCAATGGAAACCTATACTTGATTGTGATCTTGTTGATAGCTTAGGAATCTGTACACATCCTCCACTCTCCACCTTTCTTCAGTGCTAGTACTGCAGGTACCACACATGGACTTAGGCTTTCTCTTATCAATCCCTTCCTCAACAACTCCTGAGCTTGTCTGTTCAACTCTTCACTCTCTGCAGGAGTCATTCTATGGGCTGCCTTGTTTGGCAAACTAGCTCCTGGTATCAAATCCATTTGATGACTTATCTTCCTTACTGGTGGTAAACCTTCTGGTACATTATCAGAGATAATGTCCTGGAACTCTTCCAACATATCTAAAACTTATGTTGGTACATCTTCACAGTTCTCTTGACTAATCTTAGGAATCAATGCAAAGCAATGACGCTCATGCTTCATACCCTCCAAAATTTTTTGACCTTCTACCAGACAAATTCTGGTAGTACTACATACCTTTTCTTCCACCTCCTTTAAGGGCTTCAACTTATGATGAACTCCATCCTTTGTTAGGGAATATGTGTTTGCATGGCCATCATGGACAGCGCTCCTATCATACTGCCACGGCCTCCCCAATAGCATATGACATGCATCCATCGGTATGATATCACACAACACCTCATCATGGTAGTCACCAATCTTGAACTTCACTAAACACTGCTCATTGACCAAAGCTCTATGGTCCTTCTACAACCATGCAATCTGATATGGATGTGGATGCTTTCTTCTTGTCAACCATCTCCTCTGAAACAAGATTATCAGTACTTCCACTGTCAATAATAATATCACAACACTTACCTTCACATTTGCACCTTGTGCAGAATAAACTCTTCCTCTGATTGGGTTCTTTCTCTTCATTCAGAAAGGTTCTTCTAACAACTAGGGTTTCTCCCCTTTTAGCATTTTCAGAATGCTTAGAATGTGCATCTTCATCTACATGTGCAACTCGTGCATTGCCTTTAGGTCTTTTATTTGTCCTTCCTTGATGTTGCAGACACTCATATGCTCGATGCCCTTCTTCCCCACATTGGAAACAAGTTCCTCTAAAACCTCCTCTTCCAGGTCCTTGCCCAGGTCTACCTCTTCCTCTTCCTCTTTGCTCACCATTGTTCTGGTCACGAGGGTGGTAGGCGTTATCCCCTCTCTGATTTTGACTGGTGCCAGCTTCTTCACTTTTCTTCTGATCTTCATTATGGCCTCCATAGGGCCTTCCACCAGTCCTTCCACCTTGACCTCTTCCCCTTTGCTTGCTGCCAAATCTTTTATTCAGCTTCTCTTCCACCTTCAGGGAAAACTGGTACGCATCTTCTATGGTGGTCATTCTGACTAGACTCAGCTCCTCTTGAATACTTGGCCTCAACCCATTAATGTAATGGGCTACCTTCTCCTTGTTGGGCTCTGCATGGCCTGTCCTGATAGTAATTTTATAAAACTCTTCTATATACTCTTTAACAGACTTGTTACCTTGCTTCAATCCTTGTAGCTTCTTTAGCAACTCCATCTCATAGTCCATAGGAATGAACTACTTCTTCAATTTCTCCACCATCTGATCCCATCTGGTAATCTTTTCTTTTTCTCTTCTATTTCTCTCTAACTAGACCTCCTTCCACCAAATACTAGCATGGCCCTTCAACTTTGTCTTTGCAAACTTGACCCATTCAGGGTCCTCCAATCTTCATACTCAAAATACTCCTCCATATCATTGATCCAATCAATAAGTTGTTTCGGATTCAAATCTCCAGAATAGGTAGAAACTTTGATCTTAGGCCTCTTTCCAATATTTAAAATGGCCTTCAACAATCTAACTTCTGCAGGATCTCCTGCAGCTTCTTGTTCTTCCTCAGATAGCTCTTCTTTAGCTTCATCTTCGCTTTCCTCTCTCCTTCTCGGCTTGAAACCTCTTCGCAACTCCTCTTGCAATGCATCAATTTGTCTTTGCAGGGCTCTAAAACCCTCTTCTATCAAAGCATTCCTCCCACCATGGTTTCTTCATGGAGGCATTTTGATCTATGCAGCAAACCCACAACCTCAGGTCCTAGTGCAAATTGCCTCACGGTCGACGATCTGTCTACACACTCAGAAAACCTTGCTCTGATACCACTTGATGAAGGGGGTAAATCATAAAACACACAATAATAGAAATTGAACACAGAGAATAGAACTTTCTTTTATTGATCTAGACAACTCATTACATCACATAATCTTAATTACAATCAGAGGAATCAGTCCTCTACAGGCTGCAACACACTACAGCTACCATCACCAGGCTTTGGAATCTTCTGCCTTCTGTAACCCCCAAATCAGCTAAGGTTTCTATTTTCCTACCTATTCTTGACTCTACACTTGCCCCCTTAACTCTCCTACTTCCCAGTGTTCCCAAAAAAATAGTTATTAATAGCCTTTTTGGTGGCCAACAACCTAATTTTGAATTTTGCATCTCCCTCCAAAAATAGGTCAACTTTCGGGAGCCATAACTTTTGATCCGGGACTCTGATTGATGAACTGTTTTATGCGTCGGAAAGCTCGCAGAGTGCTCTACGTGCTAAGAACTAGCTCTGTTGGTTTTGGCTATTTTTGGGCCCGTACGGGGCCATTTAGTGCCTCAACCCTGAGTTTGAATAATTTTCAAGCATTTTTCAGGAAACAGAAACTTTAATATCTTTCAGCTCGCAAATGATCTTCGTGTGATTCCTTCGCCAAAGGTCTTATATTCCCATTATGTAACTTCCTGTAAATTTTGACTTCATTCTGTGCCCAAATGCAAACTTTCTAAAAATAGCAATTTACTATTTTTAGCAGTTTGGGAAAATTGAAAGTTCTACATTATTATTCAGGTGATTATGGGACTAGAACCACAGATTTTGAGAAGAAATGGATAGAACATCAACAATTTTGAAACACATTTTTTTTTTTTTGGAGTGATGCAAGATTGCCCTTCACCACTGGATGCTCTTGCATCATCTCTCCATTCGAATCTTAATTTTTTAGATATGTCAAGTCTTTACATGCATGTTCTTTACATTTTCCTTAATTTGGATTGAATTACTTTATCATGCTTTATCATACATGTTTAAAATAGACACATTCCCAATCAAGAAAGCAACCTACAATCTCACATCTATATTTTCTACACTTGGGCTCTTTAATAATTATGTGTAATAAACAGACCTTAACATATCATGATGTCAAACTATACAAGAATAAATCCTTACAACATAATAAAAATACAATCCCACTATTATCTTGTATTCATTTCTTAGGAAGTAATATTGGTCTCTTTATCATGCTACAGACAAATTCTTCATCATGTCAAGGAAACGATCAAGAATTAAACTAACACAGGAAGAGATAGAAGCTAAGAATGCAAAGAAAGGAGTGGCAATGAGGGAACTTCATGAGAAGAGGAAATTGGACACGATAAATGAAGACATAACAATTGAAGAGGAACCACAACCATCACAAAGAGATATGGTATTGGCGGCACAAAGAGAACGAATGCAAAAACTTCGTGCTACGAGAGATGTGAATACCATAGTTGGAGACACGTCCTCTACCGCAAGTCAATATGTAGGGACACCATCTACCACATCTCAAGTTGAGAGTACATCATCACTCACATGTGATGAAGGAGGTATGCCATCATTCCCACCTCAACCTCAAGGTATGTCATCTATTCCATCTTCAATCGAAGGTATGCCATCTAGCCCGTATCATTTAAATATTGATGAAATTCCTAATGTTGAGATGAATTTACCTAACTTAACACCACCTAGAATTTTGCATAGAAAGCCAAAGTATTTGATTGAAATTGATGAGAATATTTTGTATCCAATGGAAGGTAAGATTCTAAAATGCACTTGTAGAAGATATGCTCATAAGATTTGGAGATTGTTCTTTGAAAAGTTAAATGAGACTGCAAGATGTCAACTATTCATTGAAATGATGCGAAGTATAAAGTATAGGTCCATCATGATGATTCTTGGGTTGAGAACATCAGAAGCTTCAAGTGAAAAATCTATTGTCAAGAATCTAATGAGTACATATGAGAGTGTGGGTAACACCTCACGTACAAAAGATAGTAATGCAACACGGTGTGTGATTACATCGACTATAGTAAGTAGTCAAACGAGGAAAGCTCGTCTCATTAGAAATATGAGTCAAGAATTAAGAATTAATAGGAAAACTTTATCAAGAGCCGTTGGAAGACGCCAAAGAATTAAGGACACTAATGCTAATGAATTATGGGCATTCTCAGGGAGATTACCACGAAAAGATAAACTAATTATTGAAGCATTAAGATCAATAATTGAATACTTTTGGAAGAATTACACAAGGGTATCTCTAAGTCAAAGGGATTGGTAAGAAGGAGAATCGGTAGTCAGAACTGTGAGCCATATCCAAAGCATTTTTTGGATGATACTCAAACATAGTTTTATGGTAAATTTCTAGAGAAGTATCCTCAAATTAAAATTTGTCAAAGATATTTTGAAATGCTAAAACCTTTCTATGTCAAGATAAATCACACACGCACTACTTGTTGTTGTAGATTACATATTAAATTTTCTAACCATTTTGATGCTTATAGGTCTATATGTTTATATATGCATACTAACAATGTTTTACAGAGTTGTGCCATATGTGCCCCACCAACATCTTCAAGAGACTTCATATCAAGAATTTTATGTGAAAGAGAGGAAGGTCAAATATTCTACAAGAAATTATGCTTGGATGGCACATGTCATCATTGCGGTGGCTTGCAACATTTGCCAATATGTGAACATATGGAAAGAACACATGCAGTTGGAAACGAACTAGTAAAGTTTGGCAAGTATAAAATAGTGGCATACAATACAAAAGATGGTAAAGAAGCAAAGAGGTGTGAATTAGTTATTGAAAAGATTCCAGTGTATTAGTTTATGCCTATATTTTGTGACAGCATAGTGTATGAGTATGCAAGACATGCCCATAGAGCTCGATGGTTGGACTTGCAATTCAAGTTATGCAAGGACACATTTCCAGTTGGTAGCATTGTTTCAGTCATTGACTTTGCAGAGAACTACAGTCTACAGCCACAGCGTGAGGTGCAATCACAATATTACAACTCCACACAGGTTTCTATATTGTACACATCACATTCATTCATGCGAATGATAGTATAGAGGATGACAGAAAGATAATAAGGGAGTATAATTTCTATATTATTAATGATCGCACGCATTCTATGGAGTTCGTACAAGGTTGCTTTTAGGTGTTTTACAATGATTTGGCTAGAAGGGGCATATCATTTAGTCAGCATATCATATGGTCGGATAACTGTGCGTCACAATTTAAGAACTCACATAATTTCTATTGGCTGAGTAGGAGGCATAATTTTACAGGTATTTAGCATATGTGGAACTTTTATGAGGCTGGGCATGGAAAGGGGGAGCATGATGGAGCAAGATCATGTATCAAAAGTGCCATAGCATGAGAAGAGTTAAAGTATAAAGACAATGCAAAGTTAACAAATGCAAAACCGATTGTCGAGTGGTGTAATGCTTCCATGGGTCCAGGTAATGAAGGTAAGTCTTCAGTTCATAGATTTTTTGGTTGATAGATGATACTAACATTGCACCATATGAGGACTATTGTACACTGACAGGAACAATTGAGATGCACTCTTTCAGAAGCTCAATTGCAAGTTCATGGAGTATCCATATGCGAAAGATGTGATGCTTTTGTTCTTTCTGTACAATTCAAGTCTGGGATGAGTACGAGTCAAAGGAGTGGGTTAACGAATGACAGTTAAGTTATCTTAGCCCACTTGACACGTATCAACCCCCGACGACACTGGAACTAACATAGATGGAATCATCAGTTGACTTTGACCACATATCAAATTTAGTTTAATCAGGTAATATAGGGTACGTATATGCATCTAATTTCATCTAGTTCAACCAGGTAATGTCATCTTACTTTGTAGTATTTTTATAATGTTGACTAATTTCATCTAATTTGCTACACATATCAATGTAGGGCATGTATATGCAGTTATTGCAGATGAAGATAATGAAGAGGGAATAGATTATTACTTATGTCATTGTGTTGAGGCCAAAAATAAATCGGAGGCCCTTGTTACAGATAGAGAAAACATCAAATACCCTACAGGCTCAGTGGTTATTACTAGAACATGGCTTAGAAGGTACCCACATAAGAGTGTTAATGATTGGCTGTTTTAGAATTTTGACATGCATCAGAATATTCTTTATTACTCGAACCTTGTCATGGCATCCAATGTTCATTTGATAAAGTATCGGGGTAGACCTTTGAACAAAATCTTGTGGAAGGTGTGTGAGTCTGACCATGAAGCAATACTTGACACAATAAAGAGTAGAGCAGAACTAGACAGTTCATTGGATTAATTTGTAAGTATTCACATTGATTTTGTAAAGTCATGTTACATTGAGTTGTAAGTATGCACATTAATTTGTAAGGTTTGTCTTTTTTTAATTTTTTGTTGCATTTTTACACATATACACATTTTTACATCATCATGTTATGCATTTTTGGTGTCCTGCTCCTGATGCGACCAAACTGACTATTCCAATACATCCGGATGGGTCCCTTTATGCTAGGAATGGTCCTATTTTTCACCCAAACATGTCGAAACAGTCTGAGCTACATTGTACCGATGATATCCCTAAAGAGTCCAAAGTGCAAAAAGGTAGCAATCTTTGACGAGATGTTACTCGAAAACTATGTCACTTAGAAACATTTCATCTAAGGAAACATGATCATGTAGAGTGCCTCTACAATAACCTCTCTCAGTTTTTTATATCTCTAAGGCATTTGCCCATGGTGAAAGGTTTTCTGCTGCCCCAAAAATCGTCAGAAGGAGGCAGTGTAAAGTTACAAAGGGGTGTAACTTTCATCATGCTCCTGATGTGACCAAACTGACTATTCCAATGCATCTAGATGGGTACATTTACACTAGGCATAGTCCTATTTTTCACTCAAACATGTCGAAACAGTCCGAGCTACATTGTACCGACGATATCCCTGAAGAGTCCAAAGTGCAAAAAGGAAGCAATCTTTGACAAGATGTTACTTGAAAATTGTGTCACTTAGAAACATTATGTCTGAAGAAATGTGATCATGTAGAGTGCCTCTATAATAACCTCTCTCAGTTTTTTATATCTCTGAGGTATTTGCCTATGGTGAAAGATTTTCTGTTGCCCCAAAAAATTGTCAAAAGGAGGTAGTGTAAAGTTGCAAAGGGGTGTAACTTTTGTCTTGCTCCTGATGCAACCAAGTTGACTATTCCAATGTGTCTAAATGGGTACATTTATGTTAGGCATGGTCCTGTTTTTCACCCAAACATGTCGAAACAGTCTGAGCTACATTGTACCGATGATATCCCTAAAGAGTCCAAAGTGCAAAAAGACATAAATCTTTGATGAGATGTTACTGGAAAACTGTGTCACTTAGAAACATTCTGTCTAAGGCAACGTGATCATGTAGAGTGCCTCTACAATAACCTCTATCAATTTTTTATATCTCTGAGGCATTTGCCCGTGGTGAAAGGTTTTCTGCTGCCCCAAAAATCTTTAGAAGGAGGTAGTGTAAAGTTGCAAAAGGGTGTAACTTTCGTCCTGCTTCTTATGCGACCAAACTGACTATTCCAACGCATCTGGATGGGTACATTTACGCTGGGCATAGTCTTGTTTTTAACCCAAACATGTCGAAACAGTCTGAGCTACATTGTACCGACGATATCCCTGAAGAGTCTAAAGTGCAAAAAGGTAGCAATCTTTGACAAGATGTTACTCAAAAACTATGTCACTTAGAAACATTCTGTCTAAGGTAACGTGATCACGTAGAGTGCCTCTACAATAACCTCTCTCAGTTTTTTATATCTCTGAGGCATTTGCCCGTGGTGAAAGGTTTTTTGCTGCCCCAAAAATCATCAGGAGGCAGTGTAAAGTTGCAAAGGGGTGTAATTTTTGTCCTTCTCTTGATGCGACCAAACTGACTATTCCAACGTGTCTGTATGGGTACATTTACGCTAGGCATGGTCCTATTTTTCACCCAAACATGTCGAAATAGTCCGAGCTACATTGTACCGATGATATCCCTGAAGAGTCTAAAGTGCAAACAGATAGCAATATTTGACGAGATGGTACTTGAAAATCGTGTCACTTAGAAACATTCTGTCTGAGGCAACGCGATTCTATAGAGTGCCTCTACAATAACCTCTCTTATTTTTTATATCTCTGAGACATTTGCTCGTGGTGAAAGGTTTTCTATTGCCCCAAAAATCTTCAGAAGGAGGTAGTGTAAAGTTGCAAAGCATTGCTAAGAAATCCTCAAAACTCAAACACTCCAATGAACTGAAGCAAATTCTTCTTAGGTGCAAATGTAAGGGTACACAAGGGGAAAATGGTGCCTAGATGACTTAGTGCATTTCTATGACTTCATTCACATGTTTAAATGTTTGAGAAACTCTCCTTTATTAAGCACTTGTCCTCATGTCAATGTTAAGATTTATACCTCCTAGGCGCTCAATTAGGTGATGTCATTAGATACAACTTACCCTTAGGCACCAATGTAGCTTCTTTAATCCATCACACTTCTAGGTGCTCAAATTTGAGGTCTTGGACCTGTATCTTATTCCTAGGTGCAATTGGATGATCTTTCTAGATCTAGGCACTCATGATGGTGGGAAATTATATGAAGGGGCACCTAAGTCCAATTTGACTTTGTATTTGATATTTTATGACTCCAATTGACTAGGAATGGCTCAATTTCTAAAGTGCTGACTCAATAATGTAAGTTTAAGGTCTTTTCCTCCTAGGCACCAATTAATGAGTTCACTAGATGTAATTTCTCCTAGACTTGAAGATTGTGAAAGAACTTGAAGCTTGGATGGATGTCTTTGAATGTTTGATGAAGAAGTGTTCCAAATTGAAAGGTCCTTTGAAGTGTAGATATTGATGATAACACTTTCCCTTATATGTGAAGTAGATGACTTCTCAAGGAGGCTTGAATGTATCAGAGGGACTTGAAATTGAATGGATGTCTTTGGAATGCTTGATGATGATGAGGAGTTCTTTTGGAGTGGCTACATGCTGATCCTGAAGTGATGATTGATGAAGAATCTAGTTGATACTTGAAGATGAATGGAAGTTGAAGTGATAGATGGAAGTCTTCGAACATGATGCAATAGGTGATGTCGTTGATGAAGAAGACTCTAGGCGACTCCAAGCTCTTGCTCCTACCTTTTCCTTTAACCTTCCTACAATACAAATCAAGAAACACATCAATCCTCATGATAAACATTTTATAACACAAAGGAATTCTCTTTAAACATGGAATAATCTTACTACAAATCTAGGTGCATATATAAGTAAAAAGAAGAGCAAAGGGCGCCTAACACAAGTTGGTCCATATTTATCACTTTAAATGATTTCAAACAATTGTAATGGCTTAAAGAGGTCAATCTCCCTTAAGAGATTCATTCAAAAGGTGTCTTTCAATGTAATTTCTCCCTTAGGTGCCAGAATGGGTTTGTACTGATGGAGAGTGCGCCTAGATTTAAATTGCAATTTTGCAATTCTAAATGATGAGACATGTCTTAGAATGAATTCTATCTTTCAAGCGCTCACTCCAAAAGGTCATCTCATGCAATTTCACCCAAGGCGCTCATTTAGGTTTCCTTAGAGGCTAAAGTGTGCCTAACTCAATTGCCTTTATCCTTATCATTTTTGTGATTTCAACAATTGAAAATGACCTAGAGTGATCCTTTCTCTCAAGGCACTCACCTATTGATATGAAATCAAGTTATTTCCCTTAGGCACAATTTTAGGCTTGTATGGGTAAAAAGTGCACCTTACATCCTTAGGTGGTTCTTTCTAATTCTCAATGATTTCAATCAAATGCCAAGTGTCTAAGGAAGCTTTTGTCTTGAGATGATTAAATTTTGAGGTTCAAATCCCTTCCTCAATCAAGGCACAATCTAAGGGTTGTATAGATGAAAGTTGACTTCAACTTGAGCGCTCATTTGAGTTAGGAGGAGCTAGAATTTGCACCTAGATTGGAGATAGATATTTTGGCTTATTTGATGATGGTCTCAAGTCTCTCTACCAAGGTGAATTTTGATGATGTTCTTATTTAAACTCTTATGAAGACTATCTCATCCCTAAGCACTCATCCTCATGATTTTCATGCACTTAGACTTCAAGGTGCCAAAACTAGTAGGAAAATTCACAATGAGCATCTTTGCTTTGGAAGAATTTCTTATTGATCATTAGGCACACTTTGGAGTTGATATGTACTTCCTTTACTTCCATGTATTCAATTCATCATAATTATTGTCAAAGACTTCTCCAAGTTGATTGATAACATGCTTCTTGATGTTAAGATCCTTCATTCACTCCTTCTTAGATCTAGGTGCTCATGATGGTGGGAAATTACATGAAGGATGCCTAAGGTTTAAGATAGGTTCTTTCCACTCATCTTAACTTTCAATTATTATAGTTAATCTCAAAAGACATCATCCAAAATGAGAAACCTCCAAGACTTGTCATTGTAAGTTGATTTCCTCCAAGGCACCAATACAAGGTTCTTTTGAAGGCAAAGGGTGCCTAGGCTTATGGGGCTCAATTTGATGTATTTATTGAAAGCTCAAGGTGAATTGATTCTTATTGAAAATGCCATTTAGTCCTTCATTTGCATTCTAGGCTCCATTTCTTATTGACTTATATACTCCTCCTCATGCTAGGGCACCATAATGAAGTGGTTTAGACAATAGGTGCACTTCACTTACTAGAGGCTTGTTCTCCTTCCACCTTAGGTGCACTTTTATGGTGGAACAGGTGTCAATGGGTGCCTTGTCTTAAATGAATGCTCTCTCTAAGTTGGGCACCCTTTTGAGGCTTTATGAGTTGCAAATTGTGCCTTAACCCTTCATGCTTGTTGTTCAATGTTTGAATGTTTAAGAAAGTCTCCTTTAGGCACTCATCTTAATGACTTTTTCTCAAGGCGCAATCATCCTAATGACTTGGATATTCATCCTAGTGTTTCAAGATATCAAGCTACCAGACTTAGTCATTTTTAGGATCTCAAACATAAAGAATAACATGATGATTCATTTTTTTGTATTGCATATAGTTGACATTCTATGCTACTCATAAAGAATATTAATATTTTCTATTCAACATGATGATTCATTTTTTTTTAAAATATAACTTTTATCTTTTAGTTCCAAAATGAGGTTTAGGTGATACTTGAATAACAATAGCTAGCTTATTGGATCAACAAACATCCTATGTAATACAATTGGACTTTAAATATTTGAAGTAGCCATCTACAAATATCCATTCAAACGTGGATTTATAATGCAAGTATGGATGCTATCAATAAAAAAGATTTGTATTAACCAAATATCCATATAGGCATACATCAATATCTGTCAATATAAGTATAACATATATACAAAATAGCCATATAAGCTTACAAGAATGCCATATAGGCACATAATGTCAACTATTACAATACAAAATATATGTCCACAAATGCCATATAAGCATACAACAAAGGAACACAATAAAAAGTCATTCCCCTCTGGCTGGTGAAGAGAATAGATCATGAGCAGCCTTTGATCTCCTAGGGTATGGAGACGTGCATGTGGGTGGTCTACAACAAACCCGAGGGCTACTCCTCCTATTTAGTTCTTCCTGCATCTTTAGTTGTTACAATAAAAAGTATAGACATTAATATATAGAAATTACATGTTATAAAAATGAAACATTTAACAAAATAATCACTTACCGCTAACATATAATCTGTCTCCTCACTTGCCTCAGTAGCAGAAATAGGCCCTGGTGATGTCATGTCCTATAGAAACCATCCAGATAGAAATTAAACTTCAAATCAATAATCTTTTAATTTTTTAAAAATAGATAAATATAACAATGAATGTAAATTGAAATTTACTAATCTACCTCATACCCCTGTCAATGCCATGGAGCTATGAATCGTAGAGGCCACACCATGCTCCATTGCCCTCTGAACATGGGGAGGTGTCTCCGTAGCCTGCATCATCTGGAAAAAAACAACATTATTCAATTACGAAAACTATAATAGTGATGCAAATCATCGCTCCTAACATACACACATGTTCATCTAAACATGGAAGTACACACAATAAAGCACAAAAGTCACATGAAAATCTAGTAAGTACAATTCATTCATTAAACTATTTATTTTATTACATTCATAAAGCTTTAAAGTCCACCACTGCTGGCAGGTGTTGCCATAAAATCTACAATATTAACCTATTCAACATCCAAAATCAGATATTAGAATACCATTCATATAATGATGTTATTCACATGTAATATTTATAATTGTTTACTAGTTACATACCCCGACAGTAGATGATCTAGTGTAAAATGCAGGTGGAGAACTAGTGAAAACTGTATCGATGCTATGACCCTGAAATTTCATTAAAATCATCAATTTAAATTAGTTAATCTTGCATTTCAAAAATGAAATTTAATAAATTAAATTCAATAAACTTTCTAATATTTACCTGAGTATCAAGGCTGAAAGTCTCACTCAGGAGGGTATCTGTCATCACCATCTGCTCAGCTTCAAATGTAGCCTATGCACTTACGTCCTAACTATACATGGGGTCATAACCACAGGTTGACCTATAAGTTTGACAAGTATGGGGTGGGACCCTACTCCTCGCACTATCTCCCAACCCACTCTGTGCTACAGGACTGGCATGCGCTATGATGCTCTAGGTCAAGGCACTAATGGACTGAAGTGTATCAACCTCAACACTCTCCTTCACAATGGAAGGGATAGAAACATGCTCGTGGGCTAGTCTACTGATTACTCATCTCATTGCCTACTGTGGGTCAACACGTGCCCCTAGTCTATCTTGTGCTAACCCCCCACCTCTACCCTGGAAGTCCCACATATCAAAATAGTTTGGCACTTTATTGAGGACAAACTCGCGGTAGAGTTTCCTCAAAAAGTATTGCAGGACCTCATTATTATTGTATGGAGGATGGTCAAAAACCATCCACCACATCTGCCCAAAATTGTCCCTTATCGCTTGTTTGTTGCACCAATGGATAGGGAGCCTCGTGCATATAATGGGTGGAGGTTGATTTGTTTGTGGGTTTGTGAAAATCAAACACAAGTCTAATTTTGTAATTTGTAATTTTTTCACATCTTGATATGACAGCTTGTCTGCATAATAGTCTCTAAACTCTCTCCTCTTATCCATCCAACTAGTTATTTGTTTACTAATTGAATCTACATTTGATAACATAGACTCAAGAGATTCAACAAGCGTGGACCTATGTAAGGTTGAAGTGGAAGGATCTTTCAACCTTGCAATTATATCTTCAATTTCTTTTTTGTTGTTTTCAATTTGCCCCATTATATTTTCTTGTGTGCTAGGGGCATGTTAAGGAATGGATGGAGGAGGTTGTTGTTCTGCAGGTATTTCCTTCTCAGGATTTTGTGGATTTTGAGGAGAAGGAGGAGGAGGACGAGGTGCATTAACATTTACTGACAATTAATGAAATATACATGGGCATGTGCAGGATCATGATGGGCCAAACTATACCTCTAAGTGGCAATGAAAATACAAAAAATTAGACTTTATCAAGTTCATGTGAAAATTTGAATGGATTATCTACACAATTTGAAAAAGATGTAAGAACAAAATTTGTAGAGAATTGAATCTAGTTTATAGGCTACTATTTAAAAAAAAAAAACACTAAATTTACTTAGTGAAAATTGAATATTTCAATGAACAGCTTTTAAATTTTTCAGAAAAAATAAAAAGTGGGTGTCTGTCTAGCCAACCTAACTATGAGTAAAATTATATATATATATATATATATATTGAAACTTTCAAAATAAGTAGAGGACTCATGTCCGGATGTGACGCATATTTATTTAAAATTTTTTTCCAATAAAATAATTAGTTATGATTTTTTTACTATGACTTTTTTCAAAAACTAAAAAGTAATTTTCCAGCCAACCTAACTCAATAAAAAAATTTGAAATTCAATTTTTTTTTAACCTATAGCCAGAAAAGCATAGAGTGTGACGTAGGTTTCGAATCTCAAAAAAGTGAAATGGTTTGAAAGTTATGGATGTTTTTCGATCAGTGTGTCCATTAGAATTTCAGAGACACGGTATATAGAAAATTATTAATAATTATTTAATAAAATGATAACCAAACAAATCTTATATTTTTAGAAAGCTAACAATTTTTCTATAAACCCTTTTCGTTTTATCAATTTTGCATAAAAAAAGTCATCAGCACAAAGGGTGAATTTCGAAGAAAAGACTGAAACATGAAAACACGTTAGAATCCATGAAAAGTCAACAACCAAAACGGATATCCATCTGGCTTTGTACCAAAGCAAGATAGATACAAAGCAAGATAGATATCTGTTTTGCTTTAGTAAAAGCAACTCAAAACAGATATCCATTTCCTTGATCTATGAAAAAAATTTTACCATTGGTTTTGGATGAAGAGAAGCAACATATTTGAAACATCGAGCCAATAATACAAGAAGTTAAAGTTAGTTGGTCATTTATAGGTGTATCTATTGTTTCATATCACATTACACATAGAATTCTAATTAACAATCTAGTTTCCTCATTTGGGGGAACATTTTTTTATCCATTTCTAATAGAAATATTTAGTTAAAAATTGGTGGCTCCTTGTGAAAAGTATGGGCTCTTATCAAGCACGCATAACCAAGAAGGTTGATATCCATTTTTGTTACATGTTTGTTGATCACATCTTATGAATAGGATGTTGCTTGGTGATAGTTCTAGGTTTAGTGAACAATATTCTCAAGCTTATTGCAATTTTTACACTTGTGACCAAATTTGGTACCAAACCCTTTCACCTTTTCAATTAATCCTGATAGTGTCATCTCACTCCATGCAAATCAAACCAACATTAGGAACATGTGAATGAGATTAAGGATAGCCTTGAAATATGAATCTTTGTATTGTTGATTATCCTTTTAGCATGACAATCCTTTAGGATCATTGTACCCAGGTGCAACAATCCTTCAATCTTCTTTTATTTATATTTCTTTCCTCTTCATACACAAGATGCTCGTGCCTTGTAGTCATGACAATCCACAAATCACCTAACTATCCTTAGTGAGACTATATCTTATTTTGACAGTGATAGTCATCGTCCATTCACAAGTTTCCTCTTTAACATAGATACCCTTTGCACATGTTTTGACTCATGATTTTCCTTTTGTATGTCATATTATGCTATGAAAATACTATGGACCCTTCTTCATCCTCTTGTATAATGAAATTGAAGGTTGACACTTATGGTTACTCTTCTTTATTACTTGGTGATAATGAATCCCTAATTTTTTATTGTCTTGAAGCCAAATTTACCACTGTTGAGATAGTTAGAGTTGATTCTTGATCATGAATATTGCGAATTACTTCAAATATCGATGGACAATTTCAATTGTGTTTCTTAAGACACCCATGCCTTGACTATCCCTTGATGTTGGTCATGATTGTGCTTGGATGGCACAATAGTTCATAGTTAGATTTTTGCCACTAAAGTTTTCCTTTGACAAAGTCGTATTTGTAGTCCACCTTTTGATGATGTTCAAACAATATGAATACTTATTCTTAACATAAGCAATACATTTCTCACAAATACCAATGCATTCTACTCATAAGGTTCATGGCACCATGCCTAAAGGTATGATAGTCAGCAATGTACTATTATGGTAGCCTATGGTTGGTTTGATAATCTATAATAGTGATAGCATTCATGCCTAATAGTCCTTATCGTTATTGTCATAATATATTTTACATTTGAGGCCTTGTCTACAACATACAAAGTTTGCCTTTCTTACCCATACCTTCAGTATATAAAGGACATTGATTGGGAATTTTTAATTTCCACTCAGTTAGTGTAATCTAGGAGAGGATAGATTGTCTAAAGTTGTAATCTATTTCCATTTACACTTGCCATAACTACAAATGCTTAGTGTTTATTCTCAACCCCAGTATATGAATAAAATGTGACCTATTGTTCTAATAGGCCTATAGGGACAAAAAGGTGATAAAGCCTTTAATTTTAAACATGACATGGTTTTTATAACTTCCCATATTGGTAAGGTCCTGGATGACAATCCTTTGATGCACCTAATTGTAATAGGTGTTATGATAGTCCTTGGTATCTTTTCATTTCTTTCTTGAATGGCCTACAAATAAGACATAAGACCTATTAGATCCTTCATAAATAAGAATTCTCATGCATTACATTTAAACTTAAACTCCCTAAACATCCATCAATCCATCCATTAATATCAAAATGCCATGAATATCCTATGATCAACCATTCTAATTCCTAGGATAGTCATATATTGCAATTTTGCTTCTCTATACTAAAATAGCCCAAGGAATATCTACCCTTGAATTTGTATTTTAACAATCTAATGTCTTTACAAATAACATTGAGCCTTCTTTTGGGGCAACATTTTTGCCTTTAGAAGCTCCTCATTTGATGATAGCCTAAAATAGAATAAGTGGATAGTCATAACATTTTAGCATATAATGGGAAAACCCTAAAGTGAGATAAATTCTATACGTTATCTATTCCCATCCATGTCACGAAGCAACTATTCAAATTCTAGGCCAACATGATTTAAACAATCATAAGGGCCAACAATCCACTCCAAATGCATGGGAAAAGGACAACTCTTAGATCCCATATTAATCATGTTCACATGGCTGCTAGCATCTTCAAGTGAGTCAATACAAAAATTGAAAGCCTCAAACTCATACACTTCAGAAAAATATACCTAATTATAAATTTGATATGCATGAATAAGGAAGTCCTCATGCAATACAAACTAAAATGTGTCATATTTAGACATGTCATCAAGTTGAACTACATCATGTTGAGACTTGTGTTTACTTAAGCATTACAAGTCACTTGCCTCTTTGCATGCTTCAAAGTTCCAAACAAAGGACTCAACTTTAGGTGTAGCAGAGTCCTCATCAATGACTGATTTACATGGCCTTCAACAAACTAAAATTATATACGATCTTTATGCTTATATGGAGGCTATATCATCTTTACAATTGTATGTCTAGGCTCTTTAGGAGTCGTCACAAATGTGTCCAAAGTAAGATTACTCAAATCAAATAATGGCTTATATCCAGATATTTATTAAGTTGATACCTAGGTGGATTAGTGTGTAAACATTCATATTAGATGGTAATTCACAAGTTTATAGAATAATAAAATGAATCCCTAGTCTAGAATCCAAATGTACATAATAAAACAGATATCTATTTGTAGTAGCAATATGGACATTGCAGAGTGTCCGTTGGCAAAGAATTAGGATTTAAGAAATGGATATCCATTTTGAAAATGGATATCCGTTTTGTAAATGCAGAAAAAAGACAAAAGGAATATTGTTGGGCCCGACATCCGCAACTAGAGACCCTCTACTATCGAAATACTCGTGATTTCTAGCTATGACAGTGAAAGCAATATTTTTATGCACTTTTGGAGACAATTTTCTTGTTACAATCATAAGGGTGATATTTTTGTTCCCCTAATGGGGAGCAACAGTCGTCGTAAAGCAAAAAGGAGGAGGAAAGTTACATTGGAGGAAATTGAAGCAATTAGGGAAAAAGATAGGGAAAGGAAGAGGATTGGAAGAGTGGGTTTGGCAGATGCTCATCAAGGTGAATCTTCTTCTTTACCATCTAATGACATGAAAATTGAAGATGTTAATTTTGATTATAATGAAATGTTAGATAAGAATGAAATTCACCATGATATTGCAAATAAAAATATTGAAAAATGTTATGAAACACCTATTCATAATAGCAATATCATGGACAAAGAAGAAGAAAAAAAATGAAGATGTGCACTTGAAGAAAGTGGATATGAACATCAAGATGTTGAAATTGCACTCCATAATCCATTTGTTGATAAAATTGATGAGGTTGATAACATGGATGAAACAAGAACAATCAATGTATCTCCAAATTTCATAAGAAGAGAGGACATTTGTCAAGAAGAGAATAACCGTGATGAAATTGGAAAACACCCAAGAACCCCAAAATGGTTACTTGAAATTGATGAGAACATAATGGAAAAACTTGAAGGCAAGAGGTCATCATGAACAATTTGGTTGTGGGCTACAAAACTCTTCAATGAATACTTTGAGAAGATAACATTAACGGAACAATGCCAACTTTTTGTGCAATTATTAAAGATGTACAAAATGAGACCTTTACTAAAGAAATTAAAGATTCAGTTAAACAAAGTGTCCAATCGGAATAAAATTATTGTTAGAAGCCTTTTCAATGCACTCAATTCTATTGGAAAGACTAGAAAGGAGAAAGATAAAAGAGTTTCCCGTAGAGTAATAACAACCTCAATAGTAAGAAAACAATTAAGAAATACTTGATTAATGAGGCAAACTTGTGTTGACTTAAGACTAAATCGTAAAACATTGTCAAAAGCACTAGCATTAAGATTAAGGCTAGATAGTCCTCTTGCCAATGATACTTGAGCTTTCAGTGGTAGGCTTCCAGGAGTTGACAAGAAGCTAATTGATAGCACAAAGGAAGAAATTGAACAATTTTGGTACACTAACTCTAGGGTATCACCAAATGCAAAAGATTGTTTAAATGAAAAGTGTTTACAATGTGGTGGGTTATCAAAGTTTGTATCATGTTTTCATGAGGGCAACGGGCATGATTTTGGAAAGAGAATGGTTGAGAAAAAGAGATATGAGACAGTGAAATACAATTTGAAAAGTGGAGGTGAAGGCTCTAGATGTGAGTTGGTTGTAAGAGAGGTAAGTATTGCTGATTTTATTGATGATTTTAAGAAAAATCTTTTCTACAAGTATGTTAGACATAGCCATAGGTCTCGATGGTTAGATCAACAGTTCAGGATGTGTAAAGACTCTTTTCCGATTGGAACTATTGTCTCTATAGTTGATTTTGCAGAAAACTATACATTGCAACCCCAAAATGAAGTTCAATCCCAGTACTACAATTCTATTCAGATTGCTATTTTTGTTCACATCACATACAGACATGCCCCCGAGAGTACAGAAGAGAACAAGAAGATTGTCAGAGAATACCATTTTTACATGAGTGATGATCGATCTCATTCAGCAGAGTTTGTGCAATATTGTTTTCAACAACTTTATGGGTTCTTGCAAGAAAAAGATATTAGAATGGATCAACATCTCATTTGGTCAGATAATTGCACTGGTCAATTCAAGAATGCTCATAATTTCTATTGGTTGAGAAAAATGCATGTAGAGAAGGGTATACCTCATATTTGGAATCTTTTTGAAGCCGGGCACGGAAAAGGTGAACATGATGGAGCAGGTGCATGCGTGAAGAGAGCTCTTTTTAAAGAACAACTAAAGATTAGAGGTGGCGCTACATTCAATGATGTAGATTCCATTGTTAAGTGGTGTAACTATGTGTTGTCACGAGGAGTGGCTCTTGATTCTGAAGTGCGCAGGTTATTTTGGTTGGTTGATGATGGGATAGCGATAGAGAAATTGGAATGTCAGAGAATCAATGAATCATCAAAGATGCATTCATTTCAAAGCTCAGATGCAAGTACATGGACTATTTCGACATGAGAATTAGCTTGTTTTTGTCAGATTTGTGTTAAATGTGATTGGAACAATTGTGAGTCAAGTGAGTGGGTAGATGCATGGATTTCACAATATTTAATCCCTTTATATGAAGGTCAATCATCTTCTGTCAATGACATGGAGAGCTCATTTGACTATGAACATCTTTCAGACCTTGTACAGCTAGGTCATGTTTATGCAGTTGTTGCACCGCATGGAAATGAAGAGAGGTCAGACTATTGGTTGGCATGATGTGTACAGGGAAAATAAAAGCTAACACAACCTATGACAGATGATGATGGGTTCACATATCCTACAGGATCAGTTGTTATTGTTGGGACTTGGTTATGAACATATATGATTAAAAAGAATGGCATCCCGGCCTTTGAAGACTTTGAGAAGCATAAAAACATATTGATGTATTCTCACCTAGTTGTAGCAACAAATGTCAAGTTACTAAAGCATCATGGAAAACTAAAATTAAAAGAACTATGGACAATTAGTAATGATGATCATGAAGCAATATTGGATACTTTGAAGGTAAGAAATGACCCCTCAGGTACGCTTGACTAGCATTTAAACTTCCAGATGGACAGGTATGACATTTTTTATCTTAACTTGTTCTTGTTTTTTCTATTTTTTAGAATTGTTTTATTAAAAATCTTGTTACTTTAACTATAATGCATATTTTTGACTATACAGGACTGTGAATAAAGTTATTTTACATGGCATCGTAGATTATTTTGCATGGCATCATAAATTATTTTGTATGGCATCGTAGGTTATTTTGACTATACTCGAGGTATGATTTTTAGTTCTCATTTGTATTTCTTAATATTGCACATTTGTACCTTTTTCTACATAAGGCATTCCATGAGATGACATGTATTTGATGTCTTTTGCCAAATAGTTCATGTGCCTTGTTTATGCTTTCACATATTACATACATGTGTCACATGGCAATTGCAACTACAACATCTGACAAAATTCTCATTTCTTTGAGGTATTCCACCAAACAGTTCATGTGCCTTGCCTATGCTTCCTTACTTTGCATTCTTATAAAAGTCCTATAATAGTCATAATTAATCTTCATACTAATCTTGATAGTAATCTTGCCATCATTGTATTCCATGAGATGACAATCCTATAACATTCCTATACATGTCTACTAGGATAGTTTTAACTACAACAGTCCAAAAATAGTCCTAAAATAGTCCTATAATAAGCGCAACATTTAATGTACATATTTATGATATTCATGTTTACTTAAATTTGCTTGTTGATGCTTCTCACAGGATGTCACCTCCCCTACCCATCCAACTCTATAGAAAAAGAGAGAAAATAAATGATCAAGAGGGATCACCAATTGGTGGTAAGTGATTGATTACTTATGTCATGTTATATATTTTGAATATTAAATTCTATATTAATGTGCACATTGTTTGATTGTATTAATAGGTGGAAATTCAAAAATCTTTATCGAGGAGGTCTAGTCGATGAGCGATAGAGGATGAGTCATTGACTGGTTCACCATCTTCATGGCCTAGCAAGAGCCATAGATTATTTGATAGCAATCTAGATAGGAGATTTGATTTTGGGACATTTTGTTACATATGCCTATTTGGCTTTGTAAACATGCTTTTGTATGTTATCGATGTATATCGTTGTATATACCCATATGGTTTTATTTGTACATGCCTATATGGCTTGATATATACACTATACATTATTTTCATGACATTATGCATATATGTATATATAAGATCCTAATTTGGCACAAGTAGGGAGAATGCTTGCAAAGGTTATGGAATTTGGTTTTAAACATTCCAATTGTATTTGCTTCAAAGTTTCTAAAGCCTTTTCAAAAAATCCATTTTGTGCATATCTTGCAATCATTGCATTCCATGAGATAGCATCTCTTTGAGGTGTCATGCCAAACTATTCCAATGCCTTGTCTATGCTTCCACTTTAGATTTACACCCGCCAATTGCATTTTCTTAACATTTCCTTTCAATCCTTATCAAAAATTATGTTTTGTGCTCATATTGCAATCATTGCATTCCTTCATTACAACACATGATTAAATAAGAAGATGCATATTTACAACACTTAAGAATATGTAGTAGTGTTGCTCATGTCACCAATACTATGTTTACATCTTCACATACATGGCTTACAACATGTGACAATATGAATGATTGAGAATCTTTGCATCAACATGATGGGACAACATGAACAAATTGCATGTTTGCATCAATTTCATTGGTTCAATGATTGAGAATGTGTCAACTTGACCTTCATGAAATGATACATTGGTTTCTTGATATTCAATCATGCATTGGAGATCTTTAAAGTGTTAAAGATGTTTGACGTGATGAAGAAACTTGTTATTTTGATGTATTTCAACTCCAAACTTCTGCCTAGAAGTGAAGGCGCTAATCCTTGATCAAACTAACCCAAAAGTGCGCCTTGGTACTTAGGGCGCTAGATTATGATTGATCAACCTAAAATGTGCGCCTAAGGCTAGATAGTGAATTGGAAGGATAAAATGCATCATCAAAGGAGTTTATAGTTATTGAAGGTATCAAATGATGACTTGGGTGCACATCTACCTCTCTACACCATCAAATGTGCACCTAGATTAGTGAGGTGCCAGTTCATATCTCTATGACTTTGGATATGCGCCTTGATAATGAATACAAGGCGCCAATTATTGAATAAACAACCTAGAATGAGTGCCTTACTATTTGAGGTGCTAGTTCATGCTTCTAGAACACCAAAAGTGCGCCTAGATATTGAGGCGCTAGCTCTTGCTCAAGCAACCTTGAAAGTGCGCTTTCACAAGGAGGTTAAAATGTATTATCAAAGGATTAAGTTGAATCAAGGAATCATCATTGAAGACAAGTAGAACATGATTGTGAATGACGCACACTTTTCATCATCTCTAACCTCACAATTGCGTCTTCCATTGGAAACTCATATTGTGCCTAAAGGAATGGTACTGAGATAACATCTATGTCAATGATTGAGAATGTGTCAACTGGAACAATATTTTTTGTTTTATTCATCATGGGGAACGAACTGTGCCAACATGTCGAGGTGGGTAGGTAAATGCCAGGGGAGGTCTCGTTTTATGCGCCAAGCATCCCAGTGATTCTGGACAAGAGGCTACCGGCAAAGTCCCTTAAGATCCCTGAGACCAAAAAATTGCCAAACTTTGACGGAGTAGTTCTTAGAATTCATGATAGCTAGGAATGTTTTGTTTGGACCTACAGGTGCACATTGGGTCCATCCACAATAACATCTCTCATTTTTTGTCAACTCCATTCCGTTTGCCTGTGCCGAAATCAAACGCATTGTTTCAAAATGCTTCAATTTGATGTAGTGGAAAGGTGCTAGGTGTGACATTTTTCATTCCATAGCTCGTGGGGTCGAACAGACTACGACAATGCATCGAGGTGGGCGGGTAAATGCCATTGGAGGTCTCATTTGGTGCGCCAAGCATCCCAGTGATTCTAGGCAAGAGGCTACCGGCAAAGTCCCTTAAGATCCCTGAGACCAAAAAACTGCCAAACTTTGATGGAGCAATTCTCAGAATTTGTGACAGCTGGGAATGTTCTGTTTGGACCTACAGGTGCACGTGGGGTCCATCCACAATAACCTCTCTCATTTTTGGTCAACTCCATTCCATTTGACCGTGCCGAAATCGAACGCATTGTTTCAAAATGCTTCAATTTGATGTAGTGGAAAGGTGCTAGGTATGACATTTTTCATTCCATAGCTCGTGGGGTTGAACGGACTGTGCCAACGTGTTGGGGTAGGTGGGTAAATGCCATTAGAGGTCTCATTTAGTGCGCCAAGTGTCCCAGTGATTCTGCGCAAGAGGCTACCGGCAAAGTCCCTTAAGATCCCTGAGACCAAAAAATTGCCAAACTTTGACGGAGCAGTTCTCAGAATTCGTGATAGCTAGGAATATTCTGTTTGGACCTACAGGTGCATGTGGAGTCCATCCACAATAATCTCTCTCATTTTTGGTCAACTCCATTCCGTTTGCCCGTGCTGAAATCAAACACATTGTTTCAAAATGCTTCAATTTGATGCAGTGGAAAGGTGCTAGGTGTGACATTTTTCATTCCATAGCTCGTGGGGTCGAAGGGACTATGCCAACACATCGAGGTGGGCAGGTAAATGTCATTGGAGGTCTTGTTTGGTGCGCCAAGTGTCCCAGTGATTCTGGGCAAGAGGCTATCGGCAAAGTCCCTTAAGATCCCTGAGACCAAAAAACTACCAAACTTTGACAAAGTAGTTCTCTGAATTCGTGATAGCTAGGAATGTTCTATTTGGACCTACAGGTGCACGTGGAGTCCGTCCACAATAATGTCTCTCATTTTTGGTCAACTCCATTCCATTTGACCGTACCGAAATCAAACGCATTGTTGCAAAATGCTTCAATTTGATGCAGTGGAAAGGTGCTAGGTGTGACATTTTTCATTCCATAGCTCGTGGGGTCAAACGGACTGCATCAACGCATTGGGGTGGGTGGGTAAATGCCATTAGAGGTCTCGTTTGGTGCGCCAATCATCCCAGTCGTTCCGAGCTGTTAGCTACCGACAAAGTCAAAAGTTGCTAGGATTGAAATTTTGCATTCTATAGGTCCTGAGGTCAAACAGATTGTGCCAACACATCGGGGTGGGTGAGTAAATGCTAGGGGAGGTCTCGTTTTGTGTGAAAAGCATCCTAGTCCTTCCGAGCTGTAAGCTACCCGCAAAGTCACTTTGTCGGTAGCTTACAGTTTGAAAGGACTCAGATGCTTTGCACATAAAACAAGACCTCCCCTAGCATTTACTCACCCACCCCAATGTATTCACACAATCTGTTCAGCCCCAGGACCTGTAGAATGCAAAATTTCAATCCTAGCAACTTTTGACTTTATCGGTAGCTTACAGCTCGAAACGATTGGGATGCTTGGTGCATGAAACGAGACCTCCAATGGTATTTACCTATCCACCCCGATGTGTTGGTGCAGTCCATTCGACCCCACGAGCTATGGAATGAAAAATGTCACACCTAGCACCTTTCCACTGCATCAAATTGAAGCATTTTGCAACAATGTGTTTGATTTCCGCACGGTCAAACGGAATGGAGTTGACCAAAAATGAGAGAGGTTATTGTGGATAGACTCCACGTACACCTGCAAGTCTAAACAAAACATTTCCAGCTGTCACAAATTCTGAGAACTGCTCCGTCAAAGTTTGGCAGTTTTTTGTTCTCAGGGATCTTAAGGGACTTTGCCGGTAGCCTCTTGCCTGGAATCACTGGGATGCTTGGTGCACCAAACGAGACCTCTAATCGCATTTACCTACCCACCTCGACGTGTTGGCATAGTCCGTTCAACCCCACGATCTATGGAATGAAAAATGTCACACCTAGAACCTTTCCACTACATCAAATTGAAGCATTTTGCAACAATGTGTTTGATTTCGGCACAGTCAAACGGAATAGAGTTGACCAAAAATGAGAGAGGTTATTGTGGACGGACTCCACATGCACCTGTAGGTCCAAACAGAACATTCCCAGCTATCACAAATTCTGAGAACTGCTCCGTCAAAGTTTGGCAATTTTTTGGTCTCAGGGATCTTAAGGGACTTTGCCGGTAGCCTTTTGCCCAGAATCACTGGGACGCTTGGCGCACCAAATGAGACCTCCAATGGCATTTACCCACCCACCTCGACATGTTGGCACAGTCCATTCGACCCCATGAGCTATGGAATGAAAAATGTCATACCTAGTACCTTTCCACTGCATCAAATTGAAGCATTTTGAAACAATGTGTTTGATTTCGGCACGGTCAAATGGAATGGATTTGACCAAAAATGAGAGAGGTTACGGACCCCACGTGCACCTGTAGGTCCAAATAGAACATTCCCAGCTATCACGAATTCCAAGAACTACTCCGTCAAAGTTTGATAGTTTTTTGGTCTTAGGGATCTTAAGGGACTTTACCGGTAGCCTCTTACCCAGAATCACTGGGATGCTTGGCACACAAAATGAGACTTCCTCTGGCATTTACCTGCCCACTCTGATGTGTTGGCATAGTTCGTTCGGCCCCATGATGAGCAGAACAAAAAATATTGTCCCAGTTGACACATTCTCAATCATTGCCATGGATGATATCTCAGTACACCATTCCTTTAGGTACAATATGAGCTTCCAATGGAAGGTGCAATTGTGAGGTTAGAGATGATGAAAAGTGTGTGTCATTCACAATCATGTTTTACTTGTCTTCAATGATGATTCCTTGATTCAACTTAATCCTTTGATAATACATTTTAACCTCCTTGTGAAAGCGCACTTTCGAGGTTGCTTGAGCAAGAGCTAGCGCCTCAACATCTAGGTGCACTTTTGGTGTTCTAGAAGCATGAACTAGCACCTCAAATAGTAAGGCACTCATTCTAGGTTGTTTATTCAATAATTGGCGCCTTGTATTCATTATCAAGGCGAATATCCAAAGTCATAGAGATATGAAGTGGCACCTCACTAATCTAGGTGCACATTTGATGCAAGAAAATAGTAAAATCTACAAAAATAGAGTTTCTTGACATTAATTTCATTCAAATTTGTCTTCAATTCATCTTCAAAATGTTTTCAATACATCTCCAATGCCTTTTCCATGAAGGTTTATGCATATTTATACATGATTTGAGGGAAACCAATAGTCTCCAACTAACTTTTGAGTACTTGACTGTTCATCTTCCATACTTTTGCATTTTTTTTACATTTTTCATATGACAACTTTGACATATTTACAAAATTTGACAAGATGAAGACTAAATACATGATGAAATGGTTTATCATGACCTTATTAGATTTCAAGCTACTATGCTTGATTAGGGCATATAAGGAATTTTGTCATATTGATTCTATTGATCTAAAACCATTCTCAATGCTAAACATATCATCAATGGACTAAAGAACTATCATCATAATGTATGGCATCATGGGAAGTATCATGACATGAACATAAGGAATTTAAATTATATTGTATATCAAGGTCTATATATATTAAAATCTAGTCCATAATGGTAGACATATACAAAAATTTGGCAAATATGCCAACTCAAAACATTTTTTACAAAATGTGGCATATGCCATGTCTCAAAATCTATATACAATCTATATGCCAAATAGCTACATCAAATACTACAAGTCCACTTGACCCTAAATCTGTGATGGATCCTCAATCTGTGATGGATCCTCAATTTGTGATGGATCCTGAAAAAGTGTCCTCTTTGTACCAAAATGTCTAGTAATTGATGGAGGCAAAGTTTCCTGCATTAACAAGTCAAAACACAATTTGATTAATCTCTTCAATGGTAAATAAAAATAAGTTAAAGTTAGTAAATAGATTCTTATCTACTACAATTAAGAACTTTCATTTATTAACATACATCTAAATCACTACAATCAACTATAAGACCACTAGATAAACTATCAATTATTTAGAAAAGTTCAATTCAATTACCTCGACTATATGTTGTTGTTCAGACAATCGTTCTGCAAATGATTTTCTCTTAAGACGATTAGGTGTCCTAGTGAAGCATGATGGCAAAGGTGGCACATCACTCACATTCTCAAGAGACTACATAAAAGCAAAGTAACATTGAAATAAATTAATATATAATTATTAAACAAAATAGGAAATGCATACATTTAAAAAGGTTAGATGTGTTACACACAAACAATCTAGAGTGCACTACACAAAAACTTATCTACTAGAAAACAAGCACATACCACCATCGAGGCCTCCTGCATCAATTGAGAAGGACTCTGAATTATCAAAATGACAAGAATGTAAGACGCTAAATGACTATAATCAAATATTTAAGTTTTCTAAATTATCAATTAAAGTACAATTCAATCAAATTACCTCCACCCTTTGTTGGCATTAAGAAAGTCATTCTGCAAATGATAGTCCCTTGGCTCGATCAGGAGTTTGAGAAAAGACTATTGGTAGAGATGCCACATCACTCACATTTTTGATTGACTATAAAATAAAATTAACATCAAGATATAAATTAATACATAATTACTCACAAAGAAATAAATGCATAAAAAAAAAGTTGATGTGTAGAACAAATTATACCAGCAAGTCCAAGCCAAATTGGATGGTAGACAAAGTTCTATGATGAACTTCTGTCGACTCCTCCTCTGTCATCAACTGTTATCCCACTTAGATACATTAGTACTAATAAATTTGTTTATATATTCAAATGGAATAGACCATAAAATTTAACTTTAAATTTTACCTGCATAAAAGATTACTCATGCATTTCTACCTCTCTATGGTTCACTAATTCAGTAGCTTCTACTCTTGTCCCTAATCCCTCAGCTTGAGTTTTGGACCCCATTGCCTCATCTCGTGAATGGAGATCGTACTCTAATGTATTCAACGGTGGCTCACTACTCTCCATAATAGGACCTAAGCATAAATGATTACAAAAAATGCAATGATGGGGCACACATACATGTGTGGACGATGACAGTCTAGTAGAACTAGGTGATCTAATATCATCACCTTCATCATGTGCTTGTGAAAATTGAGATGTCTATATAATGAAATGCTCAGTCAAAGAGTGTATGGCACTAAGGCCCTGTTGTGTTGCATTTGCAACAACATCTGGGTTTTACATTGGGGGTGGAGAAGGGATAGCAGGAGGGGGAATATAGGGACCTTGTACTTGTCTAATTGCCCCAGGTGTATCTTGAGGCATTCCTTTGCCCACTCCTTGAAACTCTCTAAAATCAAAATAATTAACATGTTCACCCATGATGAACTCTGCATAGAGTTTGCAAAGGAAATACAAAGGTACATCTAAATTGTTGTTGGGTGGCTTATCAAAAACTATCCACCAATGATCCAAAAGTTCTGACTAATGCCCTCATGAGTACACCATTTGATTGAAAACTTGGGCTTACGGACATCAACATGCAATCCAGTTTTAGGATTGACAAAGTGTTGGGCTAAGATAGTTTTTGTAATCTCTAATTCTTTGACTTCATCATATGACAAACCGTTAGCAAATTCAGCCTTCTTGGCTTCTCGCCATTGCCTAAATGATTTATGTTGGGTTGACAAGGTTTGAACATGATTAATGATTCCCTCTAAATTTGATGTCATTGTAGACAATCAAGGGTGGCGGCGATACATTTCTATGATCCTACTTATATGATCAATATTCCTTTGAATATTCTCTTCTATTGTTGGAGGGGGAGGGTTTGGTGGTGGAGGGTTTGGGTTTTTATTTTGTGCATCCATTTTACCTAATTAAAAAAGGAAAACATACCCACTTAGCATAAAAAACCAAAAAATTTACTTGAATATACAAAACAAACAAAAAAAATGCTAAAGATCTTACCTTTTTGGATCGGATATCCATTCACCTCTGATATCCATTCTTCAAAGATGCCACTACATTTTGCAAGCCGCGGGTTTGCAAAAATGCAGTGTCTTTTTTGCTTTTTATTTTTTTCAAAATGGATATCTGTTTTCTTTTTCTCAATTATTTTCATTGCTTTTTATTTTAGTGTTTTAGTATTTAGGCATTTTAGCTATAAAATACAATCCAAATTTTAGAAAGGTTGTATCATATGAAAGGAGAGATTTTGGACAAACTATCAAAATTTATATAGGATTATGATGATATATATATTTGATTTTGATATGATTTACTTATACTAAGGGATCTCATAGTATTTCAAAGGCACTTTTGAATAGATAATTGTCATAAAAAAATTGTAAACACTAAACCGTAAACCTCTAAACCTTAATCCCTAAACCATAAACCCTAAACCCTAAATAATGCCCCTAAACCTTAACCCCTAACGCCTAAACCCTAAACCCTAAACGCGAGCAACCCTAAACCCTATCTCCTATCTCTCCCTTATCTCCCTATCTCTATCATCAGGCTCTACCTCTCAATCCTTCTCCCTATTTCTCTAGACATCTTGCTCACTCTCTATCTCCCTATCTCTGCCCTTTGTCACCTCTATCTCTCCCTATCTGTCTCCTCTCTCTTTTTATCTAGCTATCTCCAAAACTAAGAAACCCTAAACCCAGGTATACCCTAAATCCAATCAACTCTAAACCTATATCTCCTTATCTCTCCCTTATCTCCCTATCTCTATCATCCCTCTACCTCTCTTGATCTCTCTCCCTATGTCCCTAGCCATGTGCCTCACTCTCTATCTTCTTATCTCTCTCCTCGGTCTCCTCTCTCTATCTCCCTATCATTCCTCTCTCTCTATAAACCCTCAATCCAAAACCCTAAACCTCTAAACCTAACCCCTAACCCCTAAACAATTTAAATCCTAAACCCTATATAATGCCCCTAAACCCTAACCCCTAACCCCTAAACCTAAGAAACCCTAAACCCCTAAACCCTAAACCCAAGTAACCCTAAACCACTATCTCCCTATCTCTCCCCTATTTCCCTACCACCTTTGTCCGTCTACCTCTCAATCTCTCTCCCTATGTCTTTGACCATGTCCCTCACTCTTTATCTCCCTATCTCCCATCGGCCCAACTTTAAACTAGTCTTCCAATCTCCCATCTCACGTTGAAATGCATAACTACAACTTTGCATATACATGACTTGTTGTGCTAGTTCTTTCTACCATTTCTGCTGGTCACTCCTTGTATCATTCGAAATGCACATTTTCAATGTATCTTCACAACATACATTTGCAACATACAAACCTGACATACAATTGCAGTATACACATGAAATATACTCACATACAATTGTGATATACACATGAAATGTTCTTGACATACAAATGCAGTATACACATAAAATGCATATTCACATACATTTTTGATATACACAGGAAATGGTCTTCAACATACATAAGCTATATATACATGAATTTTATACCCAATATATACGTTAGCGATATACACATGAGATGTATCTTCTCATACATTTGTAGTATACACATGAAATGCATATTCAGTGACAAAACATGAGTATGCATATTCAGTGACAGAACACGAGTATAGATGGAACATGTGGCTGAATATGCATTTCATGTGTATACTGCAAATGTATGAGAAGATACATCTCGTGTGTATATCGCTAACACATATCAGGTATACAATTCATGTATATATCGCTTATGTGTGTTGAAGAATATTTCTTGTGTATATCATAAATGTATGCGAATATGCATTTTATGTGTATACTGCATTTGTATGTTGAGAACATGAAATAGAGAGTGAGTGAGATGTCTAGAGAGATAGGGATAGAGATTGAGACCTGTGGAGGGATGATAGAGAGAGGGAGATAAGGGAGAGATAGGGAGATAGAGGTGGAGGGATATTAATTTTAATGAGCTCCACATTTTCCATAAATTCTTCTCCACTAAACCCTAGACCATCACCCAAATCCTTACTTTCCTAATAAAAGCCCTTCCCCAAACATCATTTGATCATGTGACTCCTTCCATCACTAGACAGGTGCCCAGGTACTTTCCATTATTCATCTAATACTGTAATACCAATGTCATAGCTCACATTCCCACACCTACATTCATAGACTCCATTCCCCCTATTGACACCATCATTGATAATCATTATATAAGGACACTCCCTTGAATAATAATTAAACCATGGATTATCCTATATCCCCATCTTACACTTTCCTCACCTTTGAACCCTTAGAAGATGACATTTAGTTATCCCCACCATTACCAATCACACTTTCTAGCAATCCCACATAAGACATCTTACCCATCACTTCACCTAGGTCATCACCAATTAAATCACCTCATTACTCCATTCAACCATACCCATACCACCCATTTCTCACTCCACAACCTGTATTAACACATGATTAAACCTAACCACTAAACCCTAACCCATAACCCATAACCCTTATTTCCTAACCCCTAAACCCTAAACTTGAGAAACCATAAACCCTTAAATCCTAAACACTAAACCCAAGAAACCCTAAACCTCTATCTCTCTATCTCACTATCTCACTATCTCCCAATCACTATCATTCATCTACCTCTCAATCTCTCTCCCTATGCTTTGGCCATGTCCCTCACTCTATATCTCCCTATTAGTTCTCTCTCTCTAAACACTAAACCCTAAACCTCTAAACCTTAACCCCTAAACCATAAACCCTAAACCCTGAATAATGCCCCTAAACCTTAATCCCTAACCCCTAAACCCTAAACCCTAAACACGAGCAACCCTAAACCCTGTCTCCTATCTCTCCCTTATCTCCCTATCTCTATCATCCCTCTACCTCTCAATCCTTTTCCCTATTTCTCTGGACATCTCGCTCACTCTCTATCTCCCTATCTTTCCCCTTTGTCACCTCTATCTCTCCCTATCTGTCTCCTCTCTCTTTCTATCTAGCTATCTCCAAAACTGAGAAACCCCAAACCCAGGTACACCCTAAATCCAATCAACTCTAAACCTATCTCTCCCCTATCTCCCTATCTCTATCATCCCTCTACCTCTCTTGATCTCTCTCCCTATGTCTCTAGCCATGCACCTCACTCTCTATCTCCTTATCTCTCTCCTCGATCTCTTCTCTCTATCTCCCTATCATTCCTCTCTCTCTATAAACCCTAAATCCAAAACCCTAAACCTCTAAACCTAACCCCTAACCCCTAAACAATTTAAATCCTAAACCCTAAATAATGCCCCTAAACCCTAACCCCTAACCCCTAAACCTAAGAAACCCTAAACCCCTAAACCCTAAACCCAAGTAACCGTAAACCACTATCTCCCTATCTCTCCCCTATTTCCCTACCACCTTTGTCCCTCTACCTCTCAATCTCTCTCCCTATGTCTCTGGCCCTGTCCCTCACTCTTTATCTCCCTATCTCTCCCCTCAAACTCCTTTATATCTCCCTATAATTCCTCTCTCTATAAACCCTAAATCCAAAACCCTAAACCTCTAAACCTAACCCCTAACCCCTAAACAATAAATCCTAAACCCTAAATTATAATGCCCCTAAACTCTAACCCCTAACCCCTAAACCTGAGAAACCGTAAACCCCAAACCCCTAAACCCTAAACCCAAGTAACCATAAACCACTATCTCCCTATCTCTCCCCTATCTCCCTATCACCTTTGTCCCTCTACCTCTCAATCTCTCTCGCTATGTCTCTTGCCATGTCCCTCACTCTTTATCTCCCTATCTCTCCCCTCGGACTCCTCTATATCTCCCTATTGGTCCTTTATTTCTCTCTAAACCCTAAACCCTAAACCTCTAAACCTTAACCCCTAACCCCAAAACCCTAAACCCTAAATAATGCCCCCAAACCCAAGCAACCCTAAACCTCTATCTCCCTATCTCTATCATCCCTCTATCTCTCTATCTCTCTCTCTATGTCTCTGGACATGTCTCTCACTCTCTATCTCCCTATCTCTCTCCTCTGACTCCTCTATCTCTCCCAAACTCTATCAGTCCCCTCTCTCTATCTCTCTTTAAATTGTAAACCCTAAACCCCTAAACCCGAGCAACCCTAAACCTCTAAACTCTAAATAATTCCCCTAACCAACCTCTAAACCACTTCTCTATATAGGTGCAACTAATACCACTTTTTCATTGTTTTCCACATTTAATTATATTCTTTTCCATTTTCCAAGTCCTACATGTGTCCAAGTTGTATTGTTTGTCAAGTTTTTAGTCTAATTGTTAGTCTCAACTCTCATGGTTATTAAAATGTTAGTATATAGTTAGATTTATCCTTCGGTAACATTAATTTACACATTGTTGCACAAACAACCACACTGAAACATAACCTTACCTAATTAAGGTTAACCTTTAAGGTTCTTTCATAAATGGCAAGCTTAACAGATCTGACTAGTTTAATGTTCTTATAGTCCATGCTTACCCTTCCAAGAGAGTTCATGCCATGTTAACTTTGCATTATGTCCTAACATATCACATGAAGGACATCATCATCACAAGGAATAAAAATGTCATGAAGGATTAACGAAGGTGTAGCTTCACCACATAAAGTATCATTCATAATTTTATCACTAGAGGGTAAGGGTATATCATGTGTATCCTTCTCAAACCATGTATCATGAATCAAATCATATGAAGGATTGGGTAAAGCAATTTAGGGCATGAAATCCAAAACGCCCCAAAACACATCCCCTGCTGCCCCACCATTCCTATCCCTGAAATATTGGAACATAGTCTAAAAGTGATTATTTCACATGATGAACAAAACTGAATATTTTATTATTGATTATTTGAGTAATTCATTAGTGATGATTCTTAGTGTTTAACAAATCCTTATGGATCAATGTGTGAAGAAGCTACCAATGTTAATTTCCCCTCCTCCTTCACTAGAAACAATCTTTAAGGAGGTTCATATATTGATGGGAGATCCAAGATTTAAGAGGTATATTTTCAAAAAGAGTAAAAAATGTTTTTCCCAAAAAAATTTAGAAAACAGATATCCGTTTTGAGAACAAATATCTATTTTGAAAACGGATATCCGTTTTGGTTTGGTATCCAAACCAAAACAGATATCCGTTTCAAAGTCAAACTTTGCCAAGTCGTGAATTTGGCTAAGTAAAAATGTGATTTTTTTCCTATTGCCATTGTTTGGCCCACGATGATCCTGCACATACCCACATCAAAAATCAACTCAAACCTACCTATTTAAAAACAAATTTAAACAAAAAAACAAACATAACTCACTCCTTTGGTGTGCTCGACGTCGTGGTGGCATTTTGGTGACGAATCGATAAGGTTTTTGTGTTGAATTGAGTTTTGCAAAATGCGAGCACGCTTCCTAGGGTTTGTAGGCTGCGGGCATAGAAGAGAAGAAAGAGATGAAATGAGATAGAAACCTTTTTTTAATTTATAGCAAGTCAAAACACGCTCGCGTTATAACACGAGTGCGTTATGGCTTGGTTTTGACGAGCCTTAGGCTCGTCATTACCAAGCCATAACATGAGCGCATTATAACGCGCTTGCGTTTTGTATTATTTTTTAAAAAATAATTTGGCCACTTTTTGGCCCCCCATCTTTTTGCACTTACCCAAATATCTATATGAATATATAACAATGATTTTTGGGAGATTGTGGAAAAATTGAAAACCCTAGTAGCGGGAAGCATGGAGCACATCCAAGGTGAATATCTTATGCAGGATGGATATCTCTTTAAAGGAAAGAAATTATGTATTCCAGCTGGGTCTATGTGAGAAATATTATAAGACAGCTCCATAGCAGTGGGTTGGCTGGACATTTTGGAAAGGATAAGACTATAGCTTTGGTAGAAGACAAATACTACTGGACAAAGATGAAAAGAGGCATAACAAGATATGTGACAAGGTGTAGGATTTTTTAGATGGCTAAAGGACATTCACATAATACATGGTTGTATATGCTATTACCAGTACCTACTGGACCATGGAAAGATTTAAGTATGGACTTTATGTTGGGGTTACCAAACACACAACAAGGTAATGATTCCATTTTTGTGGTTGTTGATAGGTTCTCTAAGATGGCTCATTTTATCACCTGCAAGAAAACTAGTGATGCAACTAGGGTGACATAATTATTTTTTAAAGAAGCTATTAGATTACATGGTGTTCCAAGAACTATCACATCTGATAGGAATACCAAGTTTGTGAGTCATTTTTGGAGGACCCTATGGAAGAATATGGGAACTAAGCTCCAATTCAATAGTGCTTATCACCCCCAAAATGATGGACATATAGAGGTCGTAAATCAGAGTTTGGGAAACTTGTTAAGATCCATCATTGGAGAGAAACCCATTCAATGGGACTTGGCCTTACCACAAGTTGAATTTGCCTATAACAGTTTAGTAAATCGATCAATGGGTAAATCACCATTTCATATTGTTTATGGCAGGAATCCTAAGGGTATTTTAGATTTGGTGTAGCTACCAACTGGAGATAGGATTAGAGATGATGGAGAACTATACACTCCATAAATTGAAACTAATCACTTTAGATTAATGGTCAATACCCTTAGTGGATCAAATCCAGGGTTAATGCTAAAAAAGAAACATGAAATTTTGAACTTTTGTAAAAAAAAATATAAAAAACTTAAACTTACCCTAATCCAACTTTGTCTGCAATAGTAGCTACCATTGCTATCTGTCACAAGAGAATCCACCAACATCAAAAACAAATCAATCTGCACGTTTGATGAAATTGCAACACTCACCAAGAACTCCAGCCCCTCCATGATCAGGGTAGTAAATGAAAATATGATAATTAGAACAACTATCAACAACCTTTCCACTTCCATCCTTTACCAAACTTTTATCCCCAATAAGAACAACAAATAGATTTTGTACGGTGACACACTCACCTGTAGTCCTACAAATCACATGCAAGTCCAACTTGACGTGAAGAAACAATCAATAGTTAATCATACACACATAAACACCATACTATATTCTTCTATGGTCTCTATCTTATCATACATAAACAAGCACAATATATTCTTCTTTAAACCCTCCTCTTCTCAGCACTTGATAGGCATGGCATACATTAGCTTGCAAAACCCAATTATGGTATAATCAATAAACATGCTATACACATACAACAACAAAATGAGTTGAGTAAACAATGAAATGATGGTGGTGGTTGGAGATGAAACACAAATTCAGAAATACATCAAACACATAGAAACACAAACATGTAATCCTCAATGTGTTAATGCACAAGATACTTTATTACTTCATAACATGATTACAAATCCATATATCGAATTCTACAACATTCTCATGATCACTCGATCATGCTACACCTTTGATTACACACACTTGATTGAGTTGTTACATCATGCCTCTTTTATAGAGGTCTTTAGACTTAAATTTGCCTTTCTGGACTCTTCTAATCCTTCTACAACAACCCATTTCCTTTTGAAAACTTCCACTAGAACTTTCTAACCTAGAAATCTCTAATCATTCCCACTTTCTAGACTTTTCCTTTTTTGGCTTTCTATATTTTTCATTTAATTAATTAATTTTCATTGGTGGGAGAAATATTCAGCCAAGTGTTTGAGCGGCCTAGTTGGAGAAATGAAAAATAACTTAAAGATGGAAAATGGACAAGTTGGAGGGTGAAAGATAAAATATTATATTTTATTATTATTATTTCCTCATGAAAATTGCCACCCAAAAAGGAGAAGGAAATTTTTTTTTTTAAAAAAAGAAAATAATAAAATATTATTTTCTCTCTCCTAGTCACTACCCAAGGAGAAATAAGGGGAAAATATTAAATAAAATCAATAAAAAAATATTTGATTATGATGGTGGACTTGAAAATTCATAAAATTATGGATAATTGGGTCACCCAACTTGAGGAGGATAAAAGGACATGAATTGATATCATTTTTCATATATTTGATGATTTGGCTTTGGCATTTTAGAGTGATTCTCTTGGCTATAACTTACTTTCAGTGGTATTCAAGGATGAAAACCCTTGGATAAGAGTGAATTGGATGAAAACCCAATCACTATGTGAGATGGATTCACATGGAATTCATCATTGAGATTATTTGTAGGTATTTGAAGGAAGAATGGCTTCATTTCAACTAGGGTTTGGATGGAAATTCATTACAACAGCTAGGGTTTGAAGCATTGTGCATATTGAAGGCATTGTTATTCAGATTTGAAGACATATTTGACATATTTTAATCAATAAATCATTGGAGAAGGTTTCTATGTGGATCGCTTGGCATAAGGAGGTATTTTTAGGTGATTTTCATCACTTATATGAATTCTACTTTTTATAACAACATGCTGGAACTTCATATCAGAGGTAGATTGAATGATATTTTGACATGATTTGAGGTTATAAGGGTTTAGATTGCATGTTGAGATAAATCACTCCATTCCTACACACAGGCGCTACCCTTGGGAAGCATATTTTGGCACCATTTCACAAGTTTGGGTTTATATCAAAAGCTATAGGTGTTATATTTTATAAATTAAAATGACTCATTGATTTAACATCAAGACTTGCTTTCCCCCATCAGTCAAGAGGTAGGAAATTAGAATAACATAAAGTCCTACCAAACCACCACTCATCAACACTCAACAAAATAAAACACAATACTAAATAACTAGAACACCAAACTAGAATTGAAAATGCAACAACACTACTCCTACCAAAATTGTCTCTCAAGCAGTATGCCAAATCTTTGAGAGAGAAGCTAATTGGAGACACGATTTCTCCTCTAGCTTCCCAGTGGGTCTTCCAACCTCCTTTTTTACTCCTAAGCTCTAGTATCTAGATGTAACATTACAAAGTTTCTCAATGATTCCAAAAGCACAAGCATAGTATGTGGCCACACTCATATGGGAAAAATGAATTCAATTTAAACCAATAATGTACACTTACAATAAAATAAAAAAATAAATCTTTAACCTTTTCACTCCAAAGTGCATGCTTATGTCCTCTTAGAATAAAATAGATTAATTCATAAAAGATGTGTATCTTATAAGACTAATCTTCTTTTCAAGAGATGGGGTAAAACCAAAAAAATATTAAACCTAGAAACACATAACTCTCCATACAAACCATTCATTACATAATAACTTTCCCATTCTCATTGACTTTATGTGGTAAAGTGAATAATGAAGAACCATGAAACTTTAGATTTCATCTAGATCCAAGGTCTTCCATTTTAATTAGATTGAATAGGTTCCACAATAGCAAATAGTGAATGATGAATCACATGTTGGTGGATTCAACAAACACAATCCATGTTCTTTGATCACTATTGTTCAAGCATACAAAGTGTATAAATGCTACTAGTGATTAAAAATAACTACCAATGCTAGTGGTAAAGTATGTTAAGCACCTACAATCTCCACTCGTGGGGCACCAATAATGACAAAATATAAATCCTTTCTCCCAAAGAAACCCACCCAATGTTATAATATATATTATAAACTTGGTGGTTCTATATTTGACTAAATATGGCCTTTCTTTCCAAAAGATCTTATCACACTTCAAACAAATGTAAATAGGAAAACAAATAGATATGGCACCTCTTTATCAGCTTGCAATTTTAAAATTGTGCATGCTAACATATATACCTTGCTTTCTTAAAGACCAAGAGTCACTTCACCTAATATCACTATACTTCACTCATCTTCCATGGTTTTAGCCATGAATTTATAATACCACTATAAGTTCCAAGATCAAATACACATAAAATAATAATAGAAATTTATATTTTCATTTGACAAAAACGAACCACATAAATATAGTATATCCAAGTCAATTTTACAATGCCAAATATGACTTATAAAGCCATCTATTTTCAACCACTTGGGTAACTTTCAAATACTTGTAAATCAACTATCTAAAAACTAGCCAATAACATTAAGCAGTTAGTCAACAATTAATTTTATTACATATTAAACATATATTAGATTTTGGATCATAACATCTAATTTCCTAGACAACTCATTGAAAGACATACCAATGTCTTCAAGGCTCTTAAGTTGCTTTGTTGATATTGGCACCATTCCCTCCAATTTGTTTTTGACATGTTTAGGTATTACAATCCTAAGAAACTATTGATATCACCAAGGATAACTTTTAAGAGTTTATTAGTTGAGATATCCACGGCTTGAATCTATATTTTTTCATTTTATTTCTCATTTTCTTTAAATTTTCCAAAATTTCCACTAATTAGAACTTTCTAATGCATTAATCCAACTCTTATAAAAACTAGTCACCTAAAACATCATCCAATGAAAATGATGAACTCATGAAAAGAATATTTAAATAAATAATAAAATCCTAAAGACTATCTAACATATAATGCTAAGCATAAATATAGTTCAAATAACTCTACCCAACAAAGGCAATCTCCCATCACATTTTAATACAATTTATTGACAAGATTTTAGACGTCTGTACTTAACTGCTCTCACTTTCATCTGTGCTGCTATTTGGATGACCTGTTCCATTGCCTGCGCTCAACAGATTCTGGATGGTTGAATGCTCTTTTAAGTTGCCATATGCCCTGCCGTACACAATCTTTTCGAGCATACTCTCCACCTCTCTCATTGTTGGTCTATCCCCTGGATTTTGCCGTGTGCATTGCAGTCCTAACAGTTAACAGTTAATGTCTCTGTCCACCACTTCCTCCACTGCCTCAGGGAATGCTCTTCTCACCCATCTGGGCAAAGTAACATCTCCACAAAACATACCGTCAGTAGGCCTCTTTTTAGTCACCATTTCAAGGATGAGAATCCCAAAGCTGTAAACATCTCCTTTGGTACTCACTTGTCCGCCCAATCCATATTCTTGCATCAGTTAAAAGTGATTTCATTGTTGAGAAGAAAACTAATATACGAGGCCAAGAAAGCCAAAACAAACACATAAAATGGAAAAAATGTCGGACTTGGGTTTTTACCTAGAGCAAGGTAGCCTACTGTTCCCTTCAGTTTGGATGTGCTGCTACTTGCAGAAACAGGGGATGTCAATAAACAGGAAATTCCAAAATCAGCCACATGGGCTGTCATGGTTTCGTCCATTAACACATTTGAGGGCTTCAAGTCGCAATGAACAATATGGGGAGAACAATCATGGTGCAAATATGCCATCCCGTGTGCCACATCAAATGCAATGTTCACTCTCATCTTCAAACTCAAGCTACACTGTGTTTCATCCGTGTGGAGGTTTTGTTCCAGATTTTCCTTTGACATAAATTCCAGTACCAGAGCCCTGAAATCTGCAGTGGAACAAGATGACAAGACTTTGACAAGATTGCGGTGCCTGATTTTTCTCAGTATTCTGCATTCCCTGACGAAGTGCTTGTATGAATTTTGAGGGTCCTGATCGAATAGCTTAACAGCCACTAAGGTGTTATCGGACAAGAGCCCTTTGTAAACTGATCCAAAGCTACCCTTCCCTAGTAAATTAGAGGCACTAAATCCATGGGTTGCTGTGTGAAGTTCCTGGCTAGAAATTTGCATGAAACCTTGCCTCAACAAACTATTTGTAAATGGTACCCTTTTAATTCTTCTGTAGAAAATGTAAAATGCCCCCAAGATGCAACACAATGCGAAGAATGTGCCAATTGAAGCAACCAAGGCAACATTCCTATTCAACGCATCATGATTTTCGGCAGAGTTTGTGCAATTTGGTAAATTCAACCAGCATGAGGCTGCACATAATCCCGGATTTGCCAAAAATGATGTTGCACTTAGGTTTCTGAAAGCTCCTTGATTTGGGACCGATCCATTCAAGTTGTTGTATGAGAAATTTAAATGCTGGAGCATGGTGAGATTTCCAAGAGAGCGTGGCACTGGCCCAGACAACTCATTGAAAGACATGTCAATGCTTGCAAGGCTCTTAAGCTACCCTATTGATATTGGCAATATTCCCTCCAATTTGTTTTTGGCAAGGTTCAGGTACTGCAATCCCCAGCAACTGCCAATGTCGCTAGGGATAGGTCCTGAGAGTTTATTAGCTGAGATATCTATGGCTTGAATCTGTTGCATTCCTCCCAGCGAAGGGAATTTTCCTGTCAATAAATTGTATGAAAATTTGAGATAAAACGCCAACGAATGGAGGCTCGATATCTCCATAGGGATATTTCCTGTGAGGCTGTTGTATGAGAGGTCAATCATCTCCAGGCGGAAACATTGCCCAATGGCATTTGGTATCCTTCCTGTGAGCTCGTTATGACTGAAGTCAAGTTTCCTCAGCTGTTGCAGACTGCCCAAATATGAAGGGATGTCTCCAGAAATACGATTTAACTGAAGCAATAGATATTCCAGGTTTACCAACATCTTCAACTCTGATGGAATGCTGTCTTGCAATTTGTTGGAGCTCAAATCCAACAATTGTAGATTCTTCAGACGGCCTAATGCCCTCGAAACCTGCCCAATTACCCTGTTAGAATTGAGAGTGAAAATGGTCAACGCAGTAAGGTTGCCAATCTCTTCTGGTATATTGCCAGTGATGTTGTTGCTATCCAAGACAGGTTTGATACCCTATGAGACAGGTTTCCTCTAGATCCAGGACTTCAAGAATGGAGCATTTAGAAAGTACATCTAATACACACATTGTAGCATAGTGTCCGTTTGACAGGCTGCTAAACCCAGGATTTAGTACCCGCAGAGCAGTTAGCATTCCCAATTCTTGAGGCACACTACTTAGCAGATTCCTGAAGAGACCAAGCACCGAGAGCTGAGAACAATTTCCCAGAGACTTTGGGATACACCCACCAAATTGATTATGTCCCACATATAATAATTGTAAGTTGGGGAGCTTCAGGCCAATATCTGTAGGAATGGAGCCCACAAACCCATTTTCTGCCAGGTCAAGATTCTGCAATTGTGTACAGTTTAACAGATGAGGAAAAATATTTCCCTTGAAGCTGTTACCACCAAGACCAAGAAACTGTAGACGAGTCAGCATCCCCAATTCTCGGGGTATTGCTCCGCTCAACTTGTTACATATTACTGAAATAACAGAGAGTGCCGAACAATTTCCTAGAGATTTTGGGATGCTGCTGTTTAACTGATTTCTCTGCAATTCCATCTTTTGTAATTTGGGAAGGTTATAGTCTATAACCTCTGGAATTGTACCTTCAAAATTGTTACCCCCAAGGGAAAATATCTTCAATTCAGTATAGTTCATGAAAAAATTAATTGATCCTCCAAGGCTATTATTAGTGAACCACAGTTCCTGCAGTTTGGTAAGTGAAGACAACTCTGCTGGAACGGTGCCATACAAGGAATTGGAAGACAAAAACAGTTTCTCCAGAGACGAACAGTTCGCCAGGGCCATGGGAATCGTACCTGTAAGACTATTGGTATGAAAGAAAAACTTCCTCAGTCTCCATAATTTGCCAATGTCCATGGAGACACAACCGTTGAGTTTGTTCGAATAAAGAGACAGATATTGTTAAGGACCATCGGTTAAAGACCACATGAGGCGAACAGAGGATAAGGTCTTGCTGTTGGGCCTAGGGTTGAGGATCTAGGATACCCTATTGTAGCCTCTCGAACTATCCTCACTTGAATCAATTGTTGAATTAAATAAGAGGATCTTCAATCATAAGAGGAAATGATGGTGTGATGGAGGGGAACGGCGTAAAGCCCTCACTAGGCACGCCACCTCATGATGATGGTTAAGGACCACATGAGGCCAACGGAGGATAATGTCTTGCTGCTGGGCCTAGCGTAGAGGAAACTTGGGACACCTCATCACGTTCCACTCCCCCACTCTTTATGGTTGAACTCACGTAGTCCTTGAGACTTGTTACATTGCTATATATGATCTTTTTTTGTTGTTTATACTTTAGTATTTCGTGTATTCATGTGTATACTTGGTGACCTTGGGATGGTGGACAGGCCCACGGTGTAGTATGGGATGCACAGAATCCCCTTTCCAATTGTCCGACGGTATACTTACATGTATTAATCCAACTTACACGTATTCATTCCTTGTGATTTATGTGTATTTAGTGCATTCAAGTGTATACCTTGTGGATTATGTGTATTGGAGTATATACTCTATGTATTCAAGTGTATGCTTGATAAGGCTAATGTAATATTGTAAGTGTTTTATAACTTGTTTGCAGGAATTAAATCAAACCAAGGTACTCTCTAAACCTTTATTTGCTTGGAGATTGATAATTTATGGTAAAATTAGTATTGTTCCTAAAAGGGCCATTACAAGGGAATTTATGGATAATTTATCGGCTGGGTTTATCCAACACACTCTAAGCGTTGACTGTTGGACGTGGCAATGTGGGCCATCTAACTTCCGTTTATTCCTACGCTCCCGTTCCGTTTCCCATCGCATACAGTAAAGTTTAAATTTTTTAAAACTGCTTCTCCCGCCCAGTTAACTACCAACAGCCCGCGCATAACTTAAACTCACTGTCATAGTTCCCACGCTGCAGAACTTCTCGGGATGCTTGTAAGGTTTTTAATGGCATAAAAAATGTCACACTGTTTCACCAGATGCAACAAACAGGTTTGCAACCCGATCAGTTTATGTTTGCCAGCGTACTTCCAGCCTGTGCCAAAATAAGAGCTTTGGAACAGGGTATGGACATCCATCAAATGCTTTGAAAGAGGAATTTTTGTCAGATATTGTAGTTGGAAATCCTCTGGCAGACATGTATGCAAAATGTGGAAGCATAGACAAGGCATGTGAACTGTTTAACCGAACCTCTAAGAAAATGGAATGCTATGATTGCAGGATATGCACAAAATGGGTTTATTGAAAAGGCTTTAGAAACTTTCGAGCAAATGCAATTGGCAGATGTAAAGCCAGATCCCTCAACCTTTGTCGACATCCTCCCTGCCTGTGGGAAAATGGGAACTTTGGAATAGCTATGCACTTCCATTACAAGATAAACGGTAGAGGAATTTCGTCAGATGTTGTAGTTGCAAATGCCCTGGTAGACATGTATGCAAAATGTGGAAGCATAGATAATGCACGCGAACAGTTTGACAGAATGCCTCAAAGAGATGTCATCTCATGGAATGTCACGATTGCAGGATATGAAAATGTGGAATCATAGACAAGGCATGTGAACTGTTTGACAGAATGCCTCAAAGAAAATGTGTTTTCAACTTCTCATGGAATGCCCTGATTGCAAGATATTCACAAAATCGATTTGTTGAAAAGGCTTTAGAAACTTCAAGCAAATGCAATTGGCAGGTCTAAAGCCAGACTCGACAACCTTTGCCAGCATCCTCCTAGACTATGCCAAATGGGAGTTTTGAAATAGGGTATGGACATCCATCAAAGCATAAAGGATAGAGGACTTTTGTCAGATGTTGTTGTAACTGCTCTGGTAGACATGTATGCAAAATGTGGAAGCATAGACAAGGTATGCCAACCGTTTGACAAAATTTCTCAAAGAAATGTGGTCTCATGGAATGCCATGATTGCAGGATATGAACAAATGGATTTGCTGACAAAGCTTTAGAGACTTTCAAGCAAATGAAATTGGTAGTTGTAAATCCAGCATCCTCACTACATGTGCCAAAATGGGAGCTTTGGAACAGGTATGGACATCCATCAAAGCATAATGGAAAGGGGATTCTTGTCAAATATTATATTTGGAAATGCTTTGGTAGACATGTATGGAAAATTAGATTTATAAGAGTGCTTCTGGATTCAGCTGTGAGTATTTTTGAATCGACATTTCAAATCACACTCAGTGATCCATCATAAATGAACTCCCCCATTCTTGATGATGGATCACTAAGAGGGATTTGAAACGTTGATTCAAAAATACACACAGTTGAATCCAAAAGCACTCTTACAAATATAATGTTATGGATTGTGGAAAACTCATTCCTACTATGTATGGAAAATATGGAAGCATAGACAAGGCACATAAATGCTTGACAAAATGCCTCAAAGAAATATGGTCTCATGGAATGAGACTATTATAGGATATGAACAAAATGGATTTTACAAAGATGCTCTTAAAATGTTTAAATTAATGAAGCACTTTAGAACATATCCTAACATTATAAACTTTTCTTGTGTTCTATGTGCATGCAACCATTTAGGTTTACTGGATGAGAGTTGTACATACTTTAATCACACGAGTAACCCTTATTACATTACACCTACAATTGATCATTATGTGTGCATGGTTGACCTTCTTGCTCATGCTGGGTATCTTGAGGACACCCTAAACTTTATCATTAAGATGACAATTAAAATTGTGGTGGTTGTATGGATGTGTTTTCTTGGTGCTTGCATATCACATATTGATATAGGCCTAGGAGTATTACAACGATGTTGCTTTTTTATTTGGATCCTAAAAATGTTGACTTATTTTCTTCTCTCAAACATCTATGCAGAAGTGGGTAGGTGGTGTGAGGTTTAAATGAATAGGAGATTGATAAAAGATAAAAAGGAATTAAAAAGATCCTTGGATGTAGTTGGATTGAAGGCTATAAATTGGCCCAATTTTTGTGTAGGTGATAGATCACATCCAAAAACACAGGAGATCTATGCAAAGTTCGAGAAGTTGGCTTGGGATGTACATCAAGGTCGGCATTACATTCATCAACCATTGGAGGAATCTCCAAGGTTGGCATTACAAACATACATAGAAATAGGTCTGGACCTAAACAAGATTAGCTAAGGGAAAGATGTATGCGGATCATGTTACACCTTAGCTAGGACTCAAAAGCAATCTTCTACGTCACAACACGCTTCCATAATCTTCAATCCATCTCCGCAAGTAGTGAAAAAAAAAAGGTCGGCTAAGACTGGTGTTAACATTAAGTCTTCTAAGAACAGTCTTCTTCTACGATCCAAATTTCTCTTTGCAGACCAATCCAAATGTAGGAACACAATCAGGAGACATCCACAAGAACATTGTAATCACCATGAACAACCGCATAATCTCTAACAACTCTACCAATAAGATTCTTCAAATCGGAACACATAAACAACACTACCAACTACTGTCATAAGGAAAATATCACTTGCGGACCACCAAATCATGAACCATTGGAGTTGAAGGCACTTAATATCATTACCAACTTGATTCTAGAACTGCAGACTATGAAACGTTAATGCGGAGGAATGAGAAGTAGAATACAATCTCTCTATCACCAGTGAATACCCATAAAAAGTAGCTTTTACTTTGGTGATCATAACTCACTCAAATCTTTATACCAGAGGCTCAAACTTGGAACATAGCATCTTCAAACATGCCTCTAAATAAATTCCAATCCATAGAAAAAGATATTCATTCTACACGAAATACAGAACAAACTGTTGGACTGTTCTTCTCTAAACAAAGACACTCTGCAATACACTATTTCCATTGTAACTCACTATTTCCACCGAAGGAACTAATTTTTTCAATATCCTCAGCATCAGCATCACTTATTATTTTCAACACTTACATAGGCAAATACAAAGCATCTAACTCATTACAAGCAAGCAACAAAATAAGAGTACAGTTGACACCAATGACAACACAAATATGTTGACATCAATGACAACACTGATTAGGCACATACTTGCAACAAAATCGATATGACAACTTTCCACCATATCCAATGATTGATGTGAGAATAATATTCAGATTTAACCAATTTTCAATAACGAAAAGAATTAACTTTCAAAGCCACTAAACCACATCATATCCATGGTCTCAATATAGTAAGCAACCACCAAATTACCATACTCAAATTTTATACAAAATTTCACTCAAGGTAACAAACACAACTAATTAGTTTCCATTTTGAGATCACTAGCCAACTAACTGCACAAGCATAGTCTCAACTTAATTTCATACAGGTTATCTCATTAAACATCACCACATTATGCATCACTTTTCACTTATTTTTGCATCACTAAAAAAATTATACACTATGAGGGTTACTTCTAATTAGGGTTACATTTATAAGATTGCCATAGTAATATATAACTCAACTATTTATAAAAGCATCACAATTAAATTTCCTAGGATTACCTCACTAACTCAACATTATCTTAATCCACACAAAATTTATAATTCAATCATAACACATTTTTCCACCCCAATTGAGTTTCACATCACAATGGTGAAGCAAGAATTTATTCAAAACTTTAGTATCGATAACAATACATGATGCTAATTTCTCTAATTTAGAACATTATTTTAAGGGTCTATCCAAGGTTTTTATTAATAATGATATGTTACAACATTGGTGATATGGTTCTCAAGTATTCAACTAGCCAACAATATTACTGCTAATTGGTAACAAGAGGTGTGTCAAGATGGTTATGGGATTATGGATAGGATCAATTTTCTCATGTATAGGCTCTTCATCATAGATAATATCGTGATCATAAAGAAGATAGGTTATGGATAAATAGAACTTGGATTGCTTGCTCATGGTTAGGAACTTGTTCATGGATAATATCTTGATCATAGAAAATATATAGGTTATGGATGGGTTGAATGGAGATGTTTTGATCTTGATTTGGATGAGGGGTTGATGTTTCCATGTGCTTTGGATTATACTCTTGACATAGATCTTGATTTTCTTGAGTAGGAGTAGAAGACTCTTGGATAGTCTTGATAGGCTCTTGATAATCAACAACATGGCTATATGATAAATTGTGACTTGGACTTGTGGTAGGGGGATCTTCAAGAGGCTTGATGGGTTGTGGACTACATGATGGGATTAGAGGAATAGGCATAGTATTTGAAGGCTCTTTGACTGGCTCAAGAGCAGGTGTTTGAGGACATGGAGATGGTCGATTCCATGCTAATAGTTCTTCGATAACATCTGAAAAGGATAAGTTCCACTGGGTGGATTAGCAATCTCAATCTTACCACAATTGATGAGCTCTTGGATCATATTCTTAAGTCTCACACATTTGGATGTTCTATGGCCTTTTCTCTATGGTATTGACAATATTCATGATCCTTAAACTAGAAGGACTTGACTTGGTTTTTGTCATATGGCATTGTCAGTGGTAACTCAATGAAGTTTGCTTGGACCAATTTTTGTAAGGCTACTTCAATGGGCTCCTGTGATGGAGGGTTGGAGGAATGGGTGATGAAGGGGTTGATGAGTTAGGAAGTATATGTCCTAATGGATTAGGATTAATGTGATTGGAGGGGGATTGTGATGGAAGGATTGAAGAGATTGATGGGTTGGAATTGGATATAGTTTCTTAAGGTGACATGGGTAAAGGTGTAGCAGATGTGTATGAGGTTATGGGATTGACTTGGTAAGTGGGTTGGGGTGAGATATATGGATAGGTGAAGGTTGGATAAATTTGAGGTGTGGATAAATTGGATTGGTATGATGACATGGTAAAATGGGAGGACAAAGGTTGATATGATAGTGATGTTGGTTGAATTGGAGATATGGTTTGAGATCCATACCTACGTCTAAGTTCTTGTATTTCTGCCTCAAGATGGGTGATATCATGTGTTTGAGGAATGGGGTTTGACATAGATGTTTTAACTTCAATTAGCATTTTGTCAAACTAGCTCATGATGTTTATAGGTGTTGGATTAGGACTAGGTGATGTCTTGGATTGGATGTGGATTTTTGAAATGGATGATTTTGGATTGGATGATGTCTTTAGATGAAGGATTCTAATGATTGATTTGGATGGATTGTGATTAGGATTTGGATGGTAGTAGATGGGTTTGGAGGAGGCTAAGTCCTTAACCAAAATTTGATTTTCAAAGGATTGATTTTGATTAAGGATTGGATATTTGATAAAAATGGATAATGGATGATTGGCTTGGGATGAGGGATCAATGGATCAGATTAGGATGTGGTTGAAAGGGGATTAGGTGGATAGAATGGATTAGGGTTAGGACCTTGATGGGATTTGGATGACTTGATTAGGATTAGGGTCTTAGGAGATGGATTAGGGATAGGTTAGGATGGTGTGATTGGATGATTAAGATGATTGGGATAAGGTGATAAGATAATTAGGATGATTGATTAGGATGAAAGGGATGGAGTGGATTGGATTATTAGGGATGATTAGGGATATGAGATAGATAAGAGGGATGCTTAAGTTAATTAGGGTGGATAATTAAGATGGTATGATGTGATTGGATGAGATATGGTACTACTAAAATAATAGCTCTTTTTTTCTTCCAATTAAGGTTCTTTCTTCCAAGACTTCATATGGATTCTCCATTTGGGATCAGTCAAGTTGGCCTTGACGAACAATCATTTTGATGCCAATGCAACGATAATCTCAACTAATTGGAGAGGGCAAACAACAATCAATCTACTTTCTCTTGTTTTTATCTCCCTCTAGCAAAGAACCTAGCCTTGCAATCCCAAATGACCAATCATGTATGGTGGAGCATGCACTTAAATAATAATTGGGAGCAATCCATAGCTTATTGGTCTACTAGGAAAGTAGCTAGATCTTTTGGTCCATGGCTTATTATTGAAAGGGGATTAGGAAATTCCATATATAGTACGACATCAAATCCATTATTTTCTATTCAATTAGGAATTGGTATCTCTATTTCATGTTAAAGGTTCTATTGCCACCATTTAATTAGTCATCTTCTTAGTGGCATTATTGGATGGTTAGTTCATACTTGTATATTTCCCCTCTTATTTTTCTTGATATAGAGACCAAACATTTGTGTGGTTAGAAAATGGGCTTAGAGGAAATAGAAATTGAGTGGCCAAGTTCAGACCTTAGCTATGATAAATGGTTTCTTTTTATCCCCTTCGCAAATCGTGAGAACTATGCTAGGACCCTCTTGGATGGTCTTTGTTTTCTTGGTAAATATGGGCTCTTCCTATGAAATTAGAAATTGGGTTTTGATTCAAAGGAGTGCATTAACAAGGTCCCTATTTGGGTTAGACTTTCAGGGCTTCTATTGAAATTTTGGGAGGATGAGATTACAATGGGTATTGCTAATTCTTTCGGTTAGCTCATTTCTTTTGGTGTGGTGACCAAATCTAAAAAAATTGCTATTTGTTAGATTATGTGTGAATGCTAATATGGATAAGGAGCTTCCAACTTCAATCACCTTGTCCTCAAAATATGGAGATTGGGTGCAACAGATTGAGTATGAGGATGCCTTGATTGTTTTCCAAAAATACCATTGAGCACACAGGCGGTCACCTGATGGCGCTGCTATGAGAGCATGTTAGCTCCTTGTCTATCATAGAGAGAGAGCACTTACAGGTAGTGGGTCTATGGTGGGTATTTGATATGCCCACAATCAGATTCCACTACACTATGTTGATGGCACGGATGGAGAGGTGGGATGTAGATATCTCTATGTTCCACTTACCTACATGAGAGATGATCATTATGCTGGAGGATGTATACAGGATCCTTTGACTGCCCATCCGAAGAGAGACAATGAGGATAGTGGGACATCACTTAGCGAGGTACACCCGCAAGAGTCAGCTATACTTCTTGGGTCACACTATTTCTCAAGAAGAGCGAGGACACATTCAACTCCATCTTCTAGAACAGGGATGCAATAACATTCCCTTGTTGCAGAGGATTATGATAGTCACAATCGCATTGGCCATTGCGCCTGATGGACAAGGCGCTCACCTACATAGGGGACTTGTTCATACCACTAGGGAGATGGAGGAGCATCAGCTGGTCTATGCATGGGGGCACAGTATGCTTGCGCACCCTTACCATAACCTGGGGTGATATGCCCATTATGAGATGCATAGTCTGATGATTTGCACATTACTACAGGCTTGGGCCTTTGAGCACATCAGGTGCACATGACTAGTGGGTTATCCTATAGAGGCAACATTCACCCATTCACATGTTCACGCCTATCCACTGGTCAGGTGTTGGAGGAACGGGGATCTGCTATACTACAGAGTTATTTTTGATAGATTATAACTCGATGACATCATCTGGAGACCATATCATGGCTACATCACATGGCCTAGCTAGCAAAGGCAGTTAGTGAGGATATAGAGGGATCAATTGATGGCCGGTCACCTCGATCATGTCGTGGCTTAGTTCTATTTTGACAGGGTGGCACAAATTTTTGAACAGATACATGATGTTCCTATAGTTCATCCGAGCTACGCGCATACTATACATAGCGCAGTCAGGGTGGATACCATCTGATGGCCGACAGTAGCAAATGTACCACTTAGTGATGATGACAGTCCTGAGGATGCAGAGCTACTGTCAGACGTAGACGATGTCGATTATACCCGAGCATATCAGACATGGTGGCATATAGCACGACCTGCTCCTATCTTTCCTCCTAGTCACCCTATAGGCGATGCTCGACCTTGGGACGGTCATGCTAGTGACACAGGGGTAGAGGATGATGTGAGTGATTTTGTGGGATACTACAATCTCAAGGAGGATGTGGAGGATGATGGGGATGAGTGAGAGGAGGTCCCATCGTAGTACATACTCAGAGCAAGACCACGATAGGGCCAACAGGAGGTAGACACTGATGAGGAGACTGAGTTGAGACCACGGTCTAGGGCTCATCGTCCTATTGCTACAGGTGATGCAAGGCCTAGTTAGAGAGAGTGAGGGGACTATAGTAGGTCTATGCCCCCAACTACCGATCAGATTGCAAAGCACATCACACTTTTGACAATCCAAGATCCATCCTGGCAAGATGGAGATCTAGGTTAGGTTTGATTTATTGTTTTGATGCTTTGTATATTTATTATTTGTGATATTTATATGAGATTCTAATATCTATCTTATCCTCTATTTTGCAGTTGGGACAGATGCTTGATGAGAATTTGTGAGTTAGGTCATAGCAGACATAGTACCTATAGATGTCTCAGAGTAGTGAATGTGCGCAGGTTATTCACCACGGTCATGGGTATGTGCAGGATCATCGTGGGCCAAATAGTGGTAATAGGAAAAAAATCATGTTTTTACTTAGCCAAATTCGCGACTTGGCAAAGTTTGACTTTGAAATGGATATCTGTTTTGGTTTGGATACCAAACCAAAACGGATATCCATTTCTATAAATACAAAACGGATATCCATTTTGAAAACGGATATCCATTTTCTAAAAAAATTTGGGAAAAAGGCTTTTTACTCTTTTTGAAAATATACCTCTTAAATCTTGGATCTCCCATCAATATATGAACCTCCTTAAAGACTGTTTCTAGTGAAGGAGGAGGGCAAATTAACATTGGTAGCTTCTTTACACATTGATCCATAAGGATTTGTTAAACACTAAGAATCATCACTAATGAATTACTCAAATAATCAATAATAAAATATTCAGTTTTGTTCATCAGGTGAAATAATCACTTTTAGACTATGTTCCAATGTTTCAGGAATAGGAATGGTGGGGCAGCAGGGGATGTGTTTTGGGGCATTTTGGATTTCATGCTCTAAATTGCTTTACCCAATCCTTCATATGATTTGATTCATGATACATGGTTTGAGAAGGATACACATGATATACCCTTACCCTCTAGTGATAAAATTATGAATGATACTTTATGTGGTGAAGCTACACCTTTGTTAATCCTTCATGACATTGTTATTCCTTGTGATGATAATGTCCTTCATGTGATATGTTAAGACATAATTCAAAGTTAACATGGCATGAACCCTCTTGGAAGGGTAAGCATGGACTATAAGAACATTGAACTAGTTGGATCTGTTAAGCTCGCCATTTATGAAAGAACCTTAAAGGTTAACCTTAATTAGGTAAGGTTATGTTACAGTGTGGTTGTTTGTGCAACAATGTGTAAATTAATGTTACCGAAGGATAAATGTAACTATACTAACATTTTAATAACCATGAGAGATGGGACTAACAATTAGATTAAAAAATTGACAAACAATACAATTTGGACACATGTACGACTTGGAAAATGGAAAAGAATATAATTAAATGTGGAAAACAATGCAAAAGTGGTATTACGTGCACCTATATAGAGAAGTGGTTTAGAGGTTGGTTAGGGGAATTATTTAGGGTTTAGAGGTTTAGTGTTGCTCGGGTTTAAGGGTTTAGGGTTTACAGTTTAAAGAGAGATAGAGAGAGGGGACTGATAGAGTTTGGGAGAGATAGAGGAGACAGAGGGGAGAGATAGGGAGATAGAGAGTGAGAGACATGTCCAGAGACATAGAGAGAGAGAGGTAGAGGGATGATAGAGATAGGGAGATATAGGTTTAGGGTTGCTTGGGTTTAGGGGCATTATTTAGGGTTTAGGGTTTATGGTTTTGGGGTTAGGGGTTAAGGTTTAGAGGTTTAGGGTTTAGGGTTTAGAGAGAGATAAAGGACCAATAGGGAGATATAGAGGAGTCCGAGGGGAGAGATAGGGAGATAAAGAGTGAGGGACATGGCAAGAGACATAGCGAGAGAGATTGAGAGGTAGAGGGACAAAGGTGATAGGGAGATAGGGGAGAGATAGGGAGATAGTGGTTTATGGTTACTTGGGTTTAGGGTTTAGGGGTTTGGGGTTTAGGGTTTCTTAGGTTTAGGGGTTAGGGGTTATGGTTTAGGGGCATTATAATTTAGGGTTTAGGATTTATTGTTTAGGGGTTAGGTTTAGAGGTTTAGGGTTTTGAATTTAGGGTTTATAGAGAGAGAGAAATGATAGGGAGATATAGAGGAGTATGAGGGGAGAGATAGGGAGATAAAGAGTGAGGGACATGGACAGAGACATAGGGAGAGAGATTGAGAGGTAGAGGGACAAAGGTGGTAGGCAGATAGGGGAGCGATAGGGAGATATTGGTTTAGGGTTACTTGGGTTTAGGGTTTCTCAGGTTTAGGGGTTAGGGGTTAGGCTTTAGGGGCATTATTTAGGGTTTAGGATTTAAATTATTTAGGGGTTAGGGGTTAGGTTTAGAGGTTTAGTGTTTTTGATTTAGGGTTTATAGAGAGAGATGAATGATAGGGAGATAGAGAGAGGAGATCGAGGAGAGAGATAAAGAGATAAGTGAGGCACATGGCTAGGGACATAGGGAGAGAGATCAAGAGAGGTAGAGGGATGATAGAGATAGGGAGATAGGGGAGAGATAGGGAGATATAAGTTTAGAGTTGATTGGATTTAGGGTGTACCTAGGTTTAGGGTTTCTCAATTTTGGAGATAGCTAGATAGAAAGAGAGGAGATAGATAGGGAGAGATAGAGGTGACAAAGGGGAGAGATAGGGAGATAGAGAGTGAGCGAGATGTGTAGAGAAATAGGGAGAAGGATTGAGAGGTAGAGGGATGATAGAGATAGGGAGATAAGGGAGAGATAGGAGATAGGGTTTAGGGTTGCTCGCGTTTAGGGTTTAGGGTTTAGGGGTTAGGGGTTAAGGTTTAGGGGCATTATTTAGGGTTTAGGGTTTATGGTTTAGGGGTTTAGGGTTTAGTGTTTAGAGAGAGAGGACCAATAGGGAGATATAGAGTGAGGGACATGGCCAAAGCATAGGGAGAGAGATTGAGAGGTAGAGGAATGATAGTGATGGGGAGATAGTGAGATAGGGAGATAGAGAGATAGAGGTTTAGGGTTTCTTGGGTTTAGTGTTTAGGATTTAGGGGTTTATGGTTTCCCAAGTTTAGGGTTTAGGGGTTAGGGGTTAGGTTTAATCATGCGTTAATACAAGTTGTGGAGTGAGAAATGGGTGGTATGGGTATGGTTGAATGGAGTAATGAGGTGATTTAATTGGTGATGACCTAGGTGAAGTGATGGGTAAGGTGTCTTATGTGGGATTGCTAGAAAGTGTGATTGGTAATGGTGGGGATAGCTAAATGTCATCTTCTAAGGGTTCAAAGGTGAGGACAGTGTAAGATGGGGATATGGGATAGTCCATGGTTTAATTATTATTCAAGGGAGTGTCCTTATATAATGATTATTGACAATGGTGTCAATAGGGGGAATGGAGTCTATGAATGTAGGTGTGGGAATGTGAGCTATGACATTGGGATTAAGGTATTAGATGAATAATGGAAAGTACCTGGGCACCTGTCTAGTGATGGAAGGAGTCACATGATCAAATGATGTTTGGGGAAGGGCTTTTATTAGGAAAGTAAGGATTTGGGTGATGGTCTAGGGTTTAGTGGAGAAGAATTTATGGAAAATGTGGAGGTCATTAAAATTAATATCCCTCCACCTCTATCTCCCTATCTCCCCCTTATCTCCCTCTCTCTATCATCCCTCCACAGGTCTCAATCTCTATCCCTATTTCTTTAGACATCTCACTCACTCTCTATCTCCCTATCTCTCCCTTTGTCTCCTCTATCTCTCCCAATCTATCTCCTCTCTCTCTCTACCTATATCTATCTCTCCCTATCTCTTGCCTCTCTCTCCCCTATCATTCCTCTATCTCCCCGTCTCTCTGGACATCTCTGTAACTGTCAATCTCCCTATCTCTCCCCTTCGTCTCCTCTATCTCTTCCTATCTGTCTCAGGGCTCTATCTCTCCGTACCTAGTCATCTCTCCCAATCTCTCTATCTCTTGCCTCTCTCCCCCTATCATTCCTATATATCCTATCTCTCCCCTCTATCTTTCCCTCTCCCTTATCGATGAAGGAAATGGAAACAAGAAAACTAGGATTCCCTTTCTTAGGTTTAGGGTTTAGGGCTTAGGGGAATTATTTAGGGTTTATGGTTTATCTATTCAAAAGTACCTTTGAAATACTATGAGATATCTTATTATAAGTAAATCATATAAAAATCAAATATATATATCATCATAATCATATATAAATTTTGATAGTTTGTCCAAAATCTCTCCTTTCATATGATACTATATTTCTAAAATTTGGATTGTATTTTATAGCTAAAATGCCTAGATACTAAACAAAAAAACAATGAAAACAAGTGTGAAAAAGAAAATGGATATCCGTTTTGATAATGAATATCCGTTTTGAAAAAACATAAAAAGTGAAAAAGGCTCGCATTTTTGCAAACCCGCGGCTTGCAAAAATGCAGTGTCATCTCTAAAGAACGGATATCAAAGGTGAAGAACGGATATACAATCCGAAAAGGTAATATCTTTCACATTTTTTTTGTTTGTTTTGTATATTCAAGCAATTGTTTTGGTTTTTTATGCTAAGTGGGTATGTTTTATATTTTAATTAGGTAAAATGGATGCACAAAATGAAAACCCAAACCTTCCACCACCAAACCCTCCCCCTCCAACAATAGAAGAGAATATCCAAAGAAATATTGATCAAATAAGTAGGATCATAGAAATGTATCGCCGCCACCCTCGATTGTCTACAATGACATCAAATTTAGAGGGAATCATTAATCATGTTCAAACCAGATTGTATGTTGATGTCCATAAGCCCAAGTTTTCAATCAAATGGTGTAATCATGAGGGAATTAGTCAGAATTTTTGGGATTGTTGGTGGATGGTTTTTGATAAACCACCCAACAACAATTTAGATGTACCTTTGTATTTCCTTCGTAAACTCTATGCAGAGTTTGTCATGGGTCAACATGTTAATTATTTTGATTTTAGAGAGTTTCAAAGAGTGGGTAAGGGAATGCCTCAAGATAGACCTGGGCAGTGAGACAAGTACAAGGACCCTATATTCCCCCTCCTGCTATCCCTTCTCCAACCCCAATGCAGCACCTAGACATTATTGCAAATGCAACACAACAGGGCCTTAGTGCCATACACTCTTTGACCGAGCATTTGATTATACAGACATCTTAGTTTGCACAAGCACATGATGAAGGCGATGATATTGGATCACCTAGTTCTACTAGACCGTCGTCGTCCACACATGTATGTGTGCCCCATCATTGCATTTCTTGCAATAATTTATGCTTAGGTCCTATTATGGAGAGTAGTGAGCCACCGTTGAACACATCAGAGTACGATCTCCATTCACGAGATGAGGCAATGGGGTCTAGAACTCAAGTTGAGGGGTCAGGGACAAGAGTAGAAGCTACCGGATCAATGAACCATAGAGAAAGAGAAATGCATGAGCAATCTTTTATGCATGTAAAATTTAAAGTTAAATTTTATGGTCTATTCCATTTGAATATATAAACAAATTTATTAGTACTAATGTATCTAAGTGGGATAACAGTTGATGACAGAGGAGGAGTTGATAGAAGTTCATCATGGAACTTTGTCTGCCATCCAATTTGGCTTGGACTTGCCGGTATAATTTGTTCTACACATCAACTTTTTTTTATGCATTTATTTCTTTGTGAGTAATTATATATTAATTTATATCTTGATGTTAATTTTATTTTATAGTCAATCAAAAATGTGAATGATATGGCATCTTTGCCAATAGTCTTTTCTTGAACTCCTGATCGACCCAAGAGACTATCATTTGCAGAACGGCTTTCTCAATGCCAGCAAAGGGTGGAGGTAATTTGATTGAATTGTACTTTAATTGATTGTTTGTGTGTAGCACATCTAACCTTTTTAAATGTATGTATTTCCTATTTTTTTAATAATTATATATTAATTTATTTCAATGTTACTTTGCTTTTATGTAGTCTCTTGAGAATGTGAGTGATGTGCCACCTTTGCCATCATGCTTCAGTAGGACACCTGATCATCTTAAGAGAAAATCATTTGTAGAACGATTGTCCGAACAACAACATAGAGTCGAGGTAATTGAATGGATTTTTTCTAAATAATTGATAGTTTATCTAGCGGTCTTATAGTTGATTGTAGTGATTTAGATGTATGTTAATAAATGAAAGTTCTTAATTGTAGTAGATAAGAATCTATTTACTAACTTTAACTTATCTTTATTTACCATTGAAGAGATTAATCAAATTTGTGTTTTGACTTGTTAATGCAGGAAACTTCGCCTCCATCAATTACTAGACATTTTGGTACAAAGAGGACACTTTTTCAGGATCCATCACAGATTGAGGGTCAAGTGGACTTGTAGTATTTGATGTAGCTATTAGGCATGTAGATTGTATATAGATTTTGAGACATGGCATATGCCACATTTTGTAAAAAATATTTTGAGTTGGCATATTTGCCAAATTTTTGTATATGTCTACCATTATGGACTAGATTTTAATATATATACACCTTGATATACAATATAATTTAAATTCCTTATGTGCATGTCATGATACTTCCCATGATGCCATACATTATGATGATAGTTCTTTAGTCCATTGATGATATGTTTAGCATTGAGAATGGTTTTAGATCAATAGAATCAATAGAATCAATATGACAAAATTCCTTATATGCCCTAATCAAGCATAGTAGCTTGAAATCTAATAAGGTCATGATAGACCATTATATCATGTATTTAGTCTTCACCTTGTCAAATTTTGTAAATATGTCAAAGTTGTCATATGAAAAATGTAAAAAAATGTAAAAGTATGGAAGATGAATAGTCAAGTACTCAAAAGTCAGTTGGAGACTATTGGTTTCCCTCAAATCATGTATAAATATGCATAAACCTTCATGGAAAAGGCATTGGAGATGTATTGAAAACATTTTGAAGATGAATTGAAGACAAGTTTGAATGAAATTAATGTCAAGAAACTCTATTTTTGTAGATTTTACTATTTTCCTGCTATTTCTTTGTTTAGTACAGCCCTGTATGGATGTGTTAGGGTCTGAGAACAATTGTAATTGAAAGCTGGTGGAATCTATTTTCTTGTGTTTTAGGTGCCAATAAGGCTAATAAGGACACTGGGGACACATCATAAACATAAAAAACTTACATCTTGGGGAGAGGTGCCAATAAGGCCAATAAGGACACTATTTCAGTTGGGTGTGTGTGTGTATGCAAATCCCATTTATGGCCGAGAAGCTCTCTATTTACTATTATTCAACTCTCGTTGATAGGAGGTTGGCTCTACAACTATTGCAATTTGTGTATGAAACCTAGATGCCTACGAGATCATATATATATATATATATATATGTATGTAAATCCTATTTATGGTCAAGTAGCTATCTATTTACTATCATTGAACTATCATTGATAGTAGGTTGGCTCTCTGACTATTGCAATTCAATCCATTTGTAATGATGCCTCTATCATGTTGAGTTGGATCCTATCTCTGCATCAATTTAAAATCATGAAGACCACAACACCGTACAATCCTCATTGGGCTGTTAAAATGCACAAAACAATCATACAAGATAGGCATTCATGAAATTACTATGCAAAGAGGGTTTATAAGTTGCATTAGGGTTTGTATAAATGATCTAATGGATTTATAAGGTTGTCAAACACCAAAATGGATGATTTATATGAGTTTTGGGACTGTCACAGTCCATGTACAACTTGCCCTTTATGATTGTTAAAAAGATACACATGGTTGTCCAAAACTACCCTTTATGGCTATTGAACAGACTGCGCCAACGTGTCAGGAAGGGCAGGTAAATGCTAGTGGAGGTCTTGTTTCATGCGCCAAGCGTCCCAGTCCTTCCGGGCAAGAGGCTACCGGCAAAGTCCCTTAAGATCCTTGAGACCAAAAATGCGCCAAACTTTGACGGAGTAGTTCTCAAAATTCATGATAGCTAGAAATGTTGTGTTTGGACCTACAGGTGCACGTGGGGTCCATTGACAATAATCTCTCATTTTTGGTCAACTCCATTCTGTTTGACCGTGCCGAAATCAAACGCATTGTTGCAAAATGCTTCAATTTGATGCAGTGGAAAGGTGCTAGGTGTGACATTTTTCATTCCATAGTCCGTGGGGTCAAACAGACTGCACCAATGTGTTGGGTAAATGCCAGTGGAGGTCTCGTTTCGTGCGCCAAGTGTCCTAGTTGTTCCAGGCAAGAGGCTAACAGCAAAGTCCCTTAAGATCCCTGAGACCAAAAATGCGCCAAACTTTGACGGAGCAGTTCTCAGAATTCGTGATAGCTGGGAATGTTGTGTTTGGACCTACAGGTGTACGCGGGGTCCATCGACAATAACCTCTCTCATTTTTGGTCAACTCCATTCCGTTTGACCGTGCCAAAATCAAACGCATTGTTGCAAAATGCTTCAATTTGATGTAGTGGAAAGGTGCTAGGTGTGACATTTTTCATTCCATAGCTCGTGGGGTCGAACGGACTATGCCAACAGGTCGGGGTGGGTGGGTAAATGCCAATAGAAGTCTCATTTCGTGCGCCAAGCGTCCCAGTCCTTATGGGCAAGAGGCTATCGGCAAAGTCCCTTAAGATCCCTGAGACCAAAAATGCGCCAAACTTTGACGGAGTAGTTCTTAGAATTTGTGACAGCTGGGAATTTTGTGTTTGGACCTACAGGTATACGTGGGGTCCATCGACAATAACCTTACTCATTTTTGGTCAACTCCCTTCCATTTGACCGTGCCGAAATCAAACGCATTGTTGCAAAATGCTTCAATTTGATGCAGTGGAAAGGTGCTAGGTGTGACATTTTTCATTCCATAGCTTGTGGGGTCAAACGGACTGCGCCAATGCATTGGGGTGGGTGGGTAAATTCTAGTGGAGGTTTCGTTTCGTGCGCCAAGTGTCCCAGTCGTTCCGGGCAAGAGGCTACTTGCAAAGTCCCTTAAGCTCCGTAGGACCAAAAATGCACCAAACTTTGATGGAACAGTTCTCGAAATTCATGACAGCTAGAAATATTGTGTTTGGACTTACAGGTGCATGTGGGGTGCATCAAAATTAACCTCTCTCATTTTTGGTCAACTCCATTTCGTTTGACCGTGCCGAAATCAAAAGCATTATTGCAAAATGCTTCAATTTGATGTAGTGGAAAGGTGCTAGGTGTGACATTTTTCATTCCATAGCTCGTGGGGTTGAACGGACTGCACCAATGGGTCAAGGTGGGTGGGTAAATTCCAGTGGAGGTCTCGTTTCGTGCCCCAATCATCCCAGTCCTTCTGGGCAAGAGGCTACCGACAAAGTCAAAAGTTGCTAGGATTGAAATTTTGCATTCCACAGGTCTTGGGGCCGAACGGATTACACCAACACGTCGGGGTGGGTAGGTAAATGCTAGGGGAGGTCTTGTTTTGTGTGCAAAGCATCGCAGTCATTCCAAGCTATAAGCTACCGGTAAAGTGACTTTGCCGGTAGCTTACAGCTCAGAAGGACTGGGAGCCTTGGCACATAAAACAAGACCTCACCTAGCATTTACTTGCCCACCCCGATATGTTGGCACAATCTCTTCAGCCCTAGGACCTGTAGGATGCAAAATTTCAATCCTAGCAACTTTTGACTTTGTCGGTAGCTTACAGCTCAGAACAATTAGGACACTTGGCACACAAAACTAGACCTCCACTGGCATTTACCTGCCCACCCCGATGCGTTGGCGTAGTCCGTTCAACCCCATGAGCTATGGAATGAAAAATGTCACACCTAGCACCTTTCCACTACATCAAATTGAAGCATTTTGCAACAATGCATTTGATTTCGGCACGGTCAAATGGAATGGAGTTGACCAAAAATAAGAGATTATTGTCGACAGAACCCACATGCACCTGTAGGTCCAAACACAACATTCCCAGCTATCATGAATTCTGAGAACTGCTCCGTCAAAGTTTGGCGCATTTTTGGTCTCAGGGATCTTAAGGGACTTTGCCGGTAGCCTCTTGCCTGAAATGACTGGGATGCTTGGTGCACGAAACGAGACCTCCAATGGCCTTTACCCACCCACCCCAATGCATTGGCACAGTCCATTCGACCCCACGAGCTATGGAATGAAAAATGTCACACCTAGCACCTTTCCACTGCATCAAATTGAAGCATTTTGCAACAATGCGTTTGATTTCAGCACGGTCAAATGGAAAGAAGTTGACCAAAAATGAGAGAGGTTATTGTCGAAGGACCCCACATGCACCTATAGCTCTAAACACAACATTCCTAGCTGTCATGAATTCTGAGAACTGCTCCATCAAAGTTTGGCGCATTTTTTATCTCAGGGATCTTAAGGGACTTTACCGGTAGCCTCTTGCCCGGAAGGACTGAGACGCTTGGCGCACGAAACGAGACCTCCACTAGCATTTACCCGCCCTTCCCAATGTGTCAGCGTAGTCCGTTCGACCCCACGAGCTATGGAATGAAAAATGTCACACCCAGCACCTTTCCACTTCATCAATTTGAAGCATTTTGCAACAATACATTTGATTTCGGCACAGTCAAATGGAATGGAGTTGACCAAAAATGAGAGAGGTTATTGTTGACGGACCCCACGTGCACCTGTAGGTCCAAACACAACATTCCCACCTATAATGAATTATGAGAACTGCTCCGTCAAAGTTTGGCACATTTTTGGTCTCAGGGATCTTAAGGGACTTTGCTGGTAGCCTCTTGCCCGGAATGACTGGGACGCTTGGCACATGAAACGAGACCTCCACTAGCATTTACTCACCCACCCCAACACGTTGGCGCAGTCCGTTCGACCCCACGAGCTATGGAATGAAAAATGTCACACCTACCACCTTTCCACTGCATCAAATTGAAGCATTTTTCAACAATGCGTTTGATTTCGGCACAGTCAAACAGAATGGAGTTGACCAAAAAGGAGAGAGGTTATTATCGACAGACCCCATGTGCACCTGTAGGTCTAAACACAACATTTCTAGCTATCATGAATTCTGAGAACTGCTCCATCAAAGTTTGGCGCATTTTTGGTCTCAGGGATCTTAAGGGACTTTGCCGGTAGCCTCTTGCCTGAAAGGATTGGGATGTTTGGTGCACAAAATGAGACCTCCACTGGCATTTACTTGCCCACCCCAACGCGTTGGCGCAGTCCGTTCGACCCCATGAGCTATGGAATGAAAAATATCACACCTAGCACCTTTCCACTACATCAAATTGAAGCATTTTGCAACAATGCGTTTGAATTCGGCACGAGCAAATGGAATGGAGTTGACAAAAAATGAGAGAGGTTATTGTCAACGGACCCCGCGTGCACCTATAGGTCCAAACACAACATTACCAGCTATCACGAATTCTAAGAACTACTCCGTCAAAGTTTGGCGCATTTTTGGTCTCAGGGATCTTAAGGGACTTTGCCTGTAGCCTCTTGCCTGGAACGACTAGGACGCTTGGTGCACGAATCGAGAGCTCCACTGGAATTTACCTGCCCACCCTGATGCATTGGCACAGTCTGTTCCACCCCATGATCTATGGAATGAAAAATGTCACACCTAGCACCTTTCCACTGCATGAAATTGAAGCATTTTACAACAATGTGTTTGATTTCAGCACGGTCAAACGGAATGGAGTTGACCAAAAATGAGAGAGGTTATTGTCGATGGACCCCACATGCACCTGTAGGTCCAAACACAACATTCGCAGTTGTCACAAATTTTGAGAACTGCTCCGTCAAAGTTTGGCGCATTTTTGGTCTCAGGGATCTTAAGGAACTTTGCCGGTAGCCTCTTGCCCGAAACATCTGGGACACTTGGTGCACGAAACAAGACCTCCACTGGCATTTACCTGCCCACCCCGACGTATTGGCGCAGTCCGTTTGACCCCATGAGCTATGGAATGAAAAATGTGACACCTACCACCTTTCCACTGCGTCAAATTGAAGCATTTTGCAACAATGCGTTTGATTTCGACACGGTCAAACATAATGGACTTGACCAAAAATAAGAGGTTATTGTCGATGGACCCCACGTACACCTATACGTCCAAACACAACATTCCCAACTGTCATGAATTCTGAGAACTGCTCTGTCAAAGTTTAGCACATTTTTGGTCTCATGGATCTTAAGGGACTTTGTCGGTAGCCTCTTGCTCGGAAGGACTGGGAGGCTTGGCGCACGAAACAAGACCTCCAATACTATTTACCCGCCCACCCCGACGCGTTGGCACAGTTTGCTCGACCCCACGAGCTATGGAATGAAAAATATCACACGTAGCACCTTTCCACTGCATCAAATTGAAGCATTTTGCAACAATGTGTTTGATTTCGGCATGGTCAAACATAATGGAGTTGACCAAAAATGAGAGAGGTTATTGTCAACGGACCCCACGTGCACCTGTAGCTCCAAACACAACATTCCCAGCTATCATGAATTTTGAGAACTGCTCCATCAAAGTTTGGCGCATTTTTTGTCTCAGGGATCTTAAGGGACTTTGTCGGTAGCCTCTTGCCCAGAAGGACTGGGAAGCTTGGCACATGAAACGAGACCTCTAGTAGCATTTACCTGACCACCCTGACGTGTTGGAGTAATCCGCTCGACCCTACGAGCTATGGAATGAAAAATGTCACACCTAGCACCTTTCCACTGCATCAAATTGAAGCTTTTTGCAACAATGCGTTTGATTTCGGCACGGTCAAATGAAATAGAGTTGACCAAAAAGGAGAGAAGTTATTGTCGACGGACCCCACGTGCACTTGTAGGTCCAAACACAACATTTCTAGTTGTCACAAATTTTGAGAACTGCTTCATCAAAGTTTGGCGCATTTTTGGTTTTAGGGATCTTAAGGGACTTTGCCGGTAGCCTCTTGCCCGGAAGGACTGGGACGCTTGGCGCACAAAATGATACCTCCACTAGCATTTACCGGCCCACCCCGACATGTTGGTTTAGTCCGTTCAACCCCACAAGCTATGGAATGAAAAATGTCACACCTAGAACCTTTCCACTGCATCAAATTGAACTATTTTGCAACAATGCATTTGATTTCAGCACGGTCAAATGGAATGGAGTTGACCAAAAATGAGAGAAGTTATTGTCGACGGACCCCACGTGCACCTGTAGGTCCAAACACAACATTCACAGCTATCACTAATTCCAAGAACTGCTCCATGAAAGTTTGGCTCATTTTTGGTCTAAGGGATATTAAGGGACTTTGCAGGTAGCCTCTTGCCTAGAAGGACTGGGACACTTGGCGCACAAAACGAGACCTCCACTGGTATTTACCAACCCACCCCGCCGCGTTGGCGTAGTCCATTCGACACCACAAGCTATGGAATGAAAAATGTCACACTTAGCACCTTTCCACTGCATCAAATTGAAGCATTTTGCAACAATGCGTTTGATTTCGGCACGGTCAAATGGAATGGAGTTGACCAAAAATGAGAGAGGTTATTGTCGACGGACCACACGTGCATCTGTAGGTCCAAACACAACATTCCCAGCTATCACAAATTTTGAGAACTGCTCCATCAAAGTTTGGCACATTTTTGGTGTCAGGGATCTTAAGGGACTTTGCTGGTAGCCTCTTGCCTGGAAGGACTGGGACGCTTGGCACACGAAACGAGACCTCCACTAGCATTTACCTGCCCTTCCCGACGTATTGGCGTATTTTTTTTGACCCCACGAGCTATGGAATGAAAAATGTCAGACCTAGCACCTTTCCACTGCATCAAATTGAAGCATTTTGCAACAATGCGTTTGATTTCGGCACGGTCAAATAGAATGGAGTTGACCAAAAATGAGAGAGGTTATTGTCAACGGACCCTACATGCACCTGTAGCTCCAAAGACAACATTCTCAGCTGTCACAAATTCTGAGAACTGCTCCGTCAAAGTTTGGCGCATTTTTGGTCTCAGGGATCTTAAGGGAGTTTGCTAGTAGCCTCTTGCCCAGAACGACTAGGACGCTTGGCACATGAAACGAGACCTCCATTTGCATTTACTTGCCCACCCTGATGCGTTGGCATAGTCTGTTCGACCCCATGAGCTATGGAATGAAAAATGTCACACCTAGCACCTTTCCACTGCATCAAATTGAAGCATTTTGCAACAATGCGTTTGATTTTGGCACGGTCAAACGGAATGGAGTTGACCAAAAATGAGAGAGGTTATTGTCGATGGACCCCACGTGCACTCGTAGGTCCAAACACAACATTCCTAGATATCACAAATTCTAAGAACTGCTCCATCAAAATTTGGCGCATTTTTGGTCTTAGGTATCCTAAGGGACTTTGCCGGTAGCCTCTTGCCCTTCCCGAATGGGATGCTTGGCGCATGAAACGAGACCTCCATTGGTATTTACCTGCCCACCCCGATGTGTTGGCCCAGTCCTTTCGACCCCATGAGCTATGGAATGAAAAATGTCACACCTAAGACCTTTCCACTGCATCAAATTGAAGCATTTTGCAACAATGCATTTGATTTTGGCATGGTCAAACAGAATGGAGTTGACCAAAAATGAGAGAGGTTATTGTCGACGGACCCCACGTGCACCTGTAGGTCCAAACACAACATTATCATCTGTCACAAATTCTGAGAACTGCTCCATCAAAGTTTGGCACATTTTTGGTCTTAGGGATCTTAAGGGAGTTTGCTGGTAGCCTCTTGCCCAAAACGACTGGGACACTTGGCACACAAAATGAGACCTCCAATGGCATTTACCCACCCACCCCGATGCATTGGCACAGTCCGTTCGACCCCACGATGAGCAAAACAAAAAATATTGTTCTAGTTGACACATTCTCAATCATTGACATGGATGATATCTCAGTACCATTCCTTTAGGCACAATATGAGCTTCTAAGGGAAGGCACAATTGTGAGGTTGGAGATGATGAAAAGTGCGCCTCATTCACAATCATGTTTTACTTGTCTTCAATGATGATTCCTTGATTCAAATTAATCCTTTGATAATACATTTTAACGTCCTTATCAAAGCACACTTTCAAGGTTGCTTGAGCAAGAGCTAGCACCTCAACATCTAGGCACACTTTTGATGTTCTAGAAGCATGAACTAGCACCTCAAATAGTAAGGCACTCATTCTAGGTTGTTTGTTCAATAATTGGCGCCTTGTATTCTTTGGACATTCTTTCAACTTGTGGAGACAACCTCAACTTGCAAGATCAATTCATTATCAAGGCACATATCCAAAGTCATAGAGATATGAAGTGGTGCCTCACTAATCTAGGTGCACATTTGATGGTGTAGAGAGGTAGATGTGCGTCCAAGTCATCATTTGATGCCTTCAATAACTATAAACTCCTTTGATAATGCATTTTATCCTTCCAATTGAATATCTAGCCTTAGGCGCACATTTTAGGTTGATCAATCATAATCTAGCGCCCTAAGTACCAAGGCACACTTTTAGGTTAGTTTGATCAAGGATTAGCGCCTTCACTTCTAGGCACAAGTTTGGAGTTGAAATACATCAAAATAACAAGTTTCTTCATCACTTCATATTGTCACATGTTGTAATTCATGTATGTGAAGATGTAAACATAGTATTGGTGACATGAGCAACACTACTACATATTCTTAAGTGTTGTAAATATGCTTCTTCTTATTTAAGCATGTGTTGTAAATGAAGGAATGCAATGATTGCAATATGTGCACAAAATGGAATTTTTGATAAGGATTAAAAGGAAATGTTAAGAAAATGCAATTGGCGGGTGTAAATCCAAAGTGTGGAAGCATAGACAAGGCATGTGAACAGTTTGGCATGGCACCTCAAAGAGATGCTATCTCATGGAATGCAATGATTGCAAGATATGCACAAAATAGATTTTTTGAAAAGGCTTTAGAAACTCTGAAGCAAATACAATTGGAATGTTTAAAACCAAATTCCATAACCTTTGTAAGCATTCTCCCTACTTGTGCCAAATTAGGATCTTATATATACATATATGCATAATGTCATGAAAATAATGTATAGTGTATATATCAAGCCATATAGGCATGTACAAATAAAACCATATGGGTATATACAACGATATACATTGATAACATACAAAAGTATGTTTACAAAGCCAAATAGGCATATGTAACAAAATGTCCCAAAATCAAATCTCCTATGGATTGCTATCAAATAATCTATGGCTCTTGGTAGGCCATGAAGATGGTGAACCAGTCAATGACTCATCCTCTATCGCTCATCAACTAGACCTCCTCGATAGAGATTTTTGAATTTCCACCTATTAATACAATCAAACAACGTGCACATTAATATAGAATTTAAATTCAAAATATATAACATGACATAATTAATCAATCACTTACCACCAATTGGTGATCCCTCTTGATCATTTGTTGTCTCTCTTCTTCTGTAGAGCTGGATGGGTAGGGGAGGTGACGTCCTGTGAGAAGCATGAACAAGCAAATTTAAGTAAATCCCAATTCTTTGCCAACGGACACTCTGCAACATCCATATCTCTACTACAAGACAGATATCTATTTTACTATGTACATTTGGATTCTAGACTAGGGATTAATTTTATTATTCTATAAACTTGTGAATTACCATCTAATTTGAATGTTTACACACTAATCCACCTAGGTATCAACTTAATAAATCTCTAGATATAAGTCATTATTTGATTTGAGTAATCTTACTTTGGACACATTTGTGAAGACTCCTAAAGAGCCTGGACATACAATTGTAAATATGATATAGCCTCCATATAAGCATAAAGATGATATATAATTTTAGTTTGTTGAAGGCCATGTAAATCAGTCATTGATGAGGACTCTGCTACACCTAAAGTTGAGTCCTTTGTTTGGAACTTTGAAGCATGCAAAGAGGCAAGTGACTTGTAATGCTTAAGTACACACGAGTCTCAACATGATGTAGTTCAACTTGATGACATGTCTAAATATGACACATTGTAGTTTGTATTGCATGAGGACTTCCTTATTCATGCATATCAAATTTATAATTAGGTATATTTTTCTAAAGTGTATGAGTTTGAGGCTTTCAATTTTTGTATTGACTCACTTGAAGATGCTAGCAACCATGTGAACATGATTAATATGGGATCCAAGAGTTGTCCTTTTCCCATGCATTTGGAGTCGATTGTTGGCCCTTATGATTGTTTAAATCATGTTGGCCTAGCATTTGAATAGTTGCTTTGTGACATGGATGGGAATAGATAATGTATAGACTTTAACACACTTTAGGGTTTTCCTATTATGCTAAAATGTTATGACTATCCACTTATTCTATTTTAGGCTATCATCAAATGAGGAGCTTCTAAAGGCAAAAATGTTGTCCCAAAAGAAGGCTCAATGTTATTCGTAAAGACATTAGATTGTTAAAATACAAATTCAAGGGTAGATATCCCTTGGGCTATTTTAGTATAGAGAAGCAAAATTGCAATATATGACTATCCTAGGAATTAGAATGGTTGATCATAGGATATTCATGGCATTTTGATATTAATGGATGGATTGATGGATGTTTAGGGAGTTTAAGTTTAAATGTAATGTATGAGAATTCTTATTTATGAAGGATCTAATAGGTCTTATGTCTTATTTGTAGGCCATTCAAGTAATAAATGAAAAGATACCAAGGACTATCATAACACCTATTACAATTAGGTGCATCAAAGGATTGTCATCCAGGACCTTACCAATATGGGAAGTTATCAAAACCATGTCATGTTTAAAATTAAAGGCTTTATCACCTCTTTGTCCCTATAGGCCTATTAGAACAATAGGTCACATTTTATTCATATACCGGGGTTGAGAATAAACACTAAGCATTTGTAGTTATGGCAAGTGTAAATGGAAATAAATTACAACTTTAGACAATCTTTTCTCTCCTAGATTGCATTGACTGAGTGGAAATTAAAAATTCCCTATCAATGTCCTTTATATACTGAAGGTATGGGGGAGAAAGGTAAACTTTGTATGCTGTAGACAAGGCCTCAAATGTAAAATATATTATGACAATAATGATAAGGACTATTAGGCATGAATGCTATCACTATTATAGATTGCCAAACCAACAATAGGCTACCATAATAGTACACTGCTAACTATCGTACCTTTAGGCATGGTGCCATGAACCTTATGAGTAGAATGCATTGGTATTTGTGAGAAATGTATTGCTTATGTTAAGAATAAGTATTTATATTGTTTGAACATCATCAAAAGGTGGACTACAAATACAACTTTGTCAAAGGAAAACTTTAGTGGCAAAAATCTAACTATGAACTATTGTGCCATCCAAGCACAATCATGACCAACATCAAGGAATAGTCAAGGCATGGGTGTCTTAAGAAACACAATTGAAATTGTCCATGGATATTTGAAGTAATTCGCAACATTCATGGTCAAGAATCAACTCTAATTGTCTCAACATTGGTAAATTTGGCTTCAAGACAATAAAAAATGATCTTAGGGATTCATTATCACCAAGTAATAAAGAAGAGTAACTGTAAGTGTCGACCTTCAATTTCATTATACAAAAGGATGAAGAAGGGGCCATAGTATTTTCATACCATAATACAACATACAAAAGGAAAATCATGAAGTCAAAACATGTGCAAAGGGTATCTATGTTAAATAGGAGAGTTGTGAATGGACGATGACTATCACTGTCAAAATAAGATATAGTCTCACTAAGGACAATTAGGTGATTTGTGGATTGTCATGACTACAAGGCACAAGAATCTTGTGTATGAAGAGGAAATAAATATAAATAAAATAAGATTGAAGGATTGTTGCACCTGGGTACAATGATCCTAAAGGATTGTCATGCTAAAAGGATAGTCAACAGTACAAAGATTCATATTTCAAGGCTATCCTTAATCTCATTCACATGGTCCTAATGTTGGTTTGATTTGCATGGAGTGAGATGACACTATCAGGATTAATTGAAAAGTTGAAAGGGTTTGGTACCAAATTTGGTCACAAGTATAAAAATTGCAATAAGCTTGAGAATATTGTTCACTAAACCTAGAACTATCACCAAGTAACATCCGTTTCATAAGATGTGATCAACAAACATGTAAGAAAAATGGATATCAACCTTCTTGGTTATGCGTACTTGATAAGAGCCCATACTTTTCACAAGGAGCCACCAGTTTTTAACTAAATATTTCTATTAGAAACAGATAAAAAAATGTTCCCCCAAATGAGGAAACTAGATTGTTAATTAGAATTCTATGTGTAATGTGATATGAAACAATAGATACACCTATAAATGACCAACTAACTTTAACTTCTTGTATTATTGCCTCGATGTTTCAAACATGTTACTTCTCTTCATCCAAAACCAATGGTACAAAATTTTTCATAGATCAAGGAAACAAATATCCATTTTGAGTTGCTTTTACCGAAGCAAAACAAATATCTGTCTTGCTTTGGTACAAAGCAAGACGGATATCCATTTTGGTTGTTGACTTTTCATGGATTCTAATGTGTTTTCATGTTTCAGCCTATTCTTCGAACTTCACCCTTCGTGGTGACGACTTTTTTTAAATGCAAAATTGATAAAACGAAAAGGGTTTATAGAAAAAATTGTTAGCTTTCTAAAAATATAAGATTTGTTTGGTTATCATTTTATTAAATAATTATTAATAATTTCTATATACCATGTCTCTGAAATCCTGATGGACACTCTGATTGAAAAACATCCATAACTTTCAAACCATTTCACCTTTTTGAGATCCGAATCCTGTGTCACACTCTATGCTTTTCTGGCTATAGGTTAAAAAAAATATTTTGAATTTTAATTTTTTTTATCAAGTTAGGTTGGCTGGAAAATTACTTTTTATTTTTTAAAAAATGTCACAGTAAAAAAATCATAACTAATTATTTTATTGGAAAAAAATTTCAAATAAATATGCGTCACATCCGGACATGAGTCCTCTACTTATTTTGAAAGTTTCAAAAAAAAAAAAAATTTACTCATAGTTAGGTTGGCTGGACAGACACCCACTTTTTATTTTTTTCTGAAAAATTTAATAGCTGTTCATTGAAATATTCAATTTTCACTAAGTAAATTTAGTTTTTCTAAAAAATAAAATAGTAGCTTATAAACTAGATTCAATTCTCTACAAATTTCGTTCTTACATCTTTTTCAAATTGTGTAGATAATCCATTCAAATTTTCATATGAACTTGAGAAAGTCTAATTTTTTGTATTTTCATTGCCACTTAGAGGTATAGTTTGGCCCATCATGATCCTGCACATACCCTCATCCGCTGGGTGACATGCAGAGATATTTATGCCTTTTGTCCGGTACAGGATAGTTATAGAGGCTATGCTAGAGTAGTCGGCACAAGAGAGAGAGGAGTTACGACAGAGAGTTGAGCGCTTTGAAGCTGAGCTTAAGGCACAATGAGAGCATATAGTAACGATGCCTACATCAGAGGGAGAGCTACTTGTCAGTGAGATCTTACTACGTGAGGTTCATCAGGCAAGTGTTGATAGAGATAGGATTTAGGCTGATAGGAACTAGTACCAGAGGATGTACCAGGAGGCACACGAGTAGATGATAGAGATGAGGGGTGAGATCAGGGGGTTATGATCAGGAAGCATTTCTAGGAGTCATTCGCGATCTGTAGCCAGACATGGTCAGGCCTCTATCACTCACACACCACAAGGGCCTGAGGGTACGGGTGACTGAGGTTCAGCTATATGATGTATAGATTTTATGCACTACAATATCCCATTTTGTCCTAAGGGATAGTCGACTCGAATGTATATTTAAAATAGAGGATATATATATATAATATTTGTTTCTTTTCATCTATGTGTAATGGTTTTTGATCTATCACATGTGATTTTTATAAAAATGCAACTAGTGATGATTTTAAATGCTCTAATTAATGCTATTGTGATATACTAACAATTCTTAAAAGAACATATAGTAATAAGCACAATGATTAAGCATTTCACACATAATCATAATTTTAATTCTATATTCAGTTAATACCAAAGTGATCTAAGCAAAGAATACTTAAGTAGGATACACCAATGATCAATTGAACAAAGATGTAATGTTAAATGGATTAAGACAAAACAATAATATCTTGTCAAAATTGAAGCTAATTGTAATAAATTGGCTTAGGAACATTTAACATTAAATCTTTAAGCATAGAATCTTTTGAGGTCTGCTACATTAATAGGTTCCTTAAGCGGCGTACCTTGCTCATTAGCTAGTTTATATGCTCTGGAGCCAAAGGCTTTAGTGATGATATACAGTCCAAGCCAATTAGGGTTGAACTTACCTTTTTCTCCAAGCAGTACATTTATATTGCATTAATTTTTGTACAAAACCAAATCCCCAATGTTGTATGACATGTGCATTGTAGGATCATTGTATACTTTTTTGATAAGCATTGAGTTGCTCAAGAGCGTTAATTCACCTTTTGTCAAGCATCTCAAGTTCTTGTAATCTCTTTTCGTATTCCATGTCATTGTCCATGATGTCTCTTAGGGAAATTCTTAGGGAAGAAATTTCTAACTCCAAGGGCATTATTACATATGTGCCATAAACAAGATTATACAGTGTATTACCAGTAGGTGTTCGAATGCTTGTTCTATAAGCCCATAATGCATAGGATAATTGAGTATGCCAATCTTTTTGATGTTTGTTAATAGTTTTTCATAAAATCTATCCAATAACCTTGTTTGAGGCTTCTGCTTGGCCATTTGATTAAGGATAATAAGGCGTAGAGAAGCGATGTTGTATATGGTTTTTTTCGAGGAACTTTTTGACATCTTTGTTCTTAAATGGTGTACCACTGTCTAAAACGAGGGAGGAAGGTATTCCAAATTGAGAAATACTATTGTCTTGTATAAATTAACAGATTACATCGGCAGTCATGGATCACAAGGGGACCGCTTCGACCCACTTTGTAAAATAATCAGTGGCAGTAATGATAAACGTAAGCCCTTGAGAGGAGGGTGGGGAAATTTTACCAATTAGATCCAAGCCTCAAATAGAGAATGGCCATGGTGACACTTGGACATGAAGCTCTTGAGCAGGAGCATGGATTACCTATTTATGTTGTTGAGATTGCGGGCATCTCTTGACATAAGCAAAGGAATCTTGTTCCATGTGCTGCCAATAATAGCCCATTCGTAACAATTTTTGTACCAATGATTTTCCCCCAAAATGCCCTCCACAGGCACTAGAGTGAGCTTCTTCTAAAGCTATCGGAATCTCTGAATTACTTAAACATCAAAGTAAAACACTATTGTAACTTCATCTATATAAGACATTTGATAATATAATGTATCGTGTTTCTAGTTTGTGTAAATGGATTCAAGCATTTTTAGATGTTGAATTAGGAATAGTTCCATCGTGTAAATAATTGAATATATAGAAGAACCATTCATCAGTGTATGTATTACCACTAAGTTTCACATTCACAATTATACGATCTTCAATCATCGATGTTTTAATATTCTGAACATTGAAAATAAATTCCTCAGGAGAATCATCAAGAGATATAAGGGAAGCTACTCTTACCATTGCATTTGCATGCCGATTGTCTTTCCTGGGAATAGTGTTGATTAAATATGATGTGAATTATTTTTAGAGGGATAATGTAAACTCATGGTACTGAGATAGTTTATCATGCTTAGCTTGATATAATCCAATTATTTGTTTCACAATTAGCTAAGAATCACCATATATTGTAATGTGTTTGATATTAAGAGCCAGGGAAGCACAAAGACCTACGATAAGAGATTTGTATATAACTATGTTTTTTGTGCATGAGAAGTCTAAGCAGTAAGAGAGAGGAATCAACTTACATATGGGGGTATCAATATAACACCAGTCCTAGAGCCAGTTTGACATCTTGATTTGTCAAAGTGTAATTCCCATTTTTCATCTTTAGAGATTGTTAAGATTTGGTCTTCAGGAAATACATCCTAATGTTGTCTAGAAAAAGGTGAAGGAGCTGTTGGCAAGAGACACTATATGGATTCATGGTTGTTGTCATTGATGGCAACAAAGGTCATCCCACATATCCGCAAGTCATGGTGTGCCTCTACCGGAAGTCAGGATGAAGAACTGTTGTGGTCCGGTGAACAAGAACAGAGCATGTGGCAAGGTCCGACAGATTGGTCGGGACCTCTCAGAGGAAGTGTCTTGGTGCAGTGCGGATTTGGGGAAGTCAAGAGGACTACCTTGAGTAGTATATTCCAAGGATTTAGCCTCTGGTGATGGACAAAGAAAAAGATATGAATAGCTGAGTACCGGATTCCTGAAAGACAATGAGAACAGAAGGAAGAACTGACTGACAGAGCATCAGAATCTTTTCCGGATATGTTACTGTTGATTGTAAAGGTTGTGAAGGCATGAATCATGTTTGGCCAACATGACTAATGATATCTACAAGTATATGCTTGATCCGCATTGCTTGGTGAGCAAGGATTCAGCCGACAGAACAGAGCTTGTAAGAAACCAGACTGTTCCGGATGCCGACTAGAAAGGTGATGAAATTACTTGTGCGGATATATATAGAGGATGGATTTAGTTGTGAAAGCGGTGATTGTGTGATAGTGTATGCGAAGAAGTACAGATCAGAGCAGAAGTAGTAAGAAAGATCCGGTATGTGAAAAGATAGCAGAATAAAGAACAGAGGAAAGATGAAGTGCTGCAGATCAGTGTACTGAGCCTAAACTGGAATTGAACCCTAGCATATGTAGGTGCTTCCAATCAGTTCAAGTATTGTATAACATTCTTTGTAGACAGTGTGTCTCCTTGTAGGCAGTGGGCCTCTTTGTGAGCAGTGTGCTCGGGCAGTGAGCCCTAATTGGCAAGTGCCATTTTTGTAACTCCTTATTCTTCTAACAGAGAATAATCTTTGGGTTAATCACCTCGTGGTTTTCTCCCTTAACCGGGTTTCCACGTCAAAAATACTGTGTCATGTGTTTCTCATTTCATGATAATGTTTGTCTGTTTAATTCAATGCTGCTTTGATTAATAAGAAAGTTCAAAAGAAGAAACAATTAGGATAACTGATTCACCCCCCCCCCCCCCTCAGTTATCAACAGGAGCTTTATCTATTTGATTAGCTAATTCTTGTCCTTTAATCACTTCTTGGGAAATGAACTTAAGATCAAATTCTATTAATAACATAACCCATTTAGCAAGACTACCTGATAAATTTGTTTTTGCAAAGAGATGTTTCAGAGGGTCAAATTTTACCATCACATGTATTTCAGCATTTAAGAGGTAATGTCTAAGCTTTTGATTTGCAAACACTACAGCTAAGCAATGCTTCTTGATAACAATGTATCGCACTTCATAATCGAGCAAAGTTTAATTGATATAATAGACAATGCACTCTTTGCCTTCAACATTATGTTGAGCTAACAAAGCTGCTAGGGCATTGTTAGATGCTGAAATGTATAATAGAAATGGCTTATCAGGGACAACAGGCTATAGAACACGCAAATTAGCTAAGTAATCCTTTAAGTCTTTGAAAGCTTTTTGACATTCAAAATTCCATTGAAATTTGTAATCCTTCTTCAATAGTTGTGTAAAGGGTCAAGTCTTATCCACCAGTTGTGAAACAAATCCGCGAATGGCCTATATCTTTCCCTGCAAACTACGAAGTTGAGATATGTTTTTAGGTATTGACATATTAATAATTGCATCTATCCTTTTAGTATCCACTTCAATACCATGATTTGAAACAATAAATCATAATAGCTTTCCACTATCCACACCAAAAACACACTTATGGGGATTTAATCGCATGTTATATTTCCTTATGCACTCAAATATTAGTCAAAGAATTGTAGCATGTACTTATGGTGAATAAAGTTTGCCAAGATGTCATCAATATTGTCCATATAATCATGAAACATAAGAGTCATTGAACATTGGTAAGTAGCTCCTGCATTCTTAAGTCCAAACGACATGACTACCTAGCAAAATGTACCCCAAGGTGTTATAAAAGTTGTTTTATACTAGTCTTTAGGATTTATTAGAATTTGATTATATCGTGAAAAAACATCCATGAAAGAGAGAAATTCATGGCCAGCTATGGAATCAAAAATCATATCAATATTAGGAAGTAGAAAATCATCTTTCAGAGATGCCAAATTCAAATCTTAGAAATCTATACACATTCTTATGCGACCATCAGGTTTAGCGATGGCAATGATATTCAAAATCCAAGGTGAATAATCAGTAGGTCAGATGAAACCAGCTTGTAGGAGCTTTTCAATCTTAGTTTTAACAAGCAGTGCAATCTTAGGATTCATCTTACCAATCTTTTGTTTAAATGGTTTAACATCTGGTTTCAACACAATATTGTGTGTTACAATATAAGAATTGATACTAGGCATGTTGGAATAGTTCCAAGCAAACAATTTTGAGAATTCATGCAATAACTTAGTCATCTCTTCTTTTTCTTCCACATTTAAACGATCACCAATAGGGATAACTTTCTTAGTGTTATCCTTATCCATAACAACATCAACAATTTTTCCATTAAGGAGAGTATTGTGGTCTAAGGGATTATATGATTGTAGTTGTTATTCAAATTCTCCATTGGGCTTTACAATGGCATTTATTGTGCTAGTAGTTTTCCAAAATATGCATTGTTGTTTAAATAATAAGGTAGGCCATGTTTATGATGATAACAAGGAATATTGTTGTAAGCACCCAAGAATTCTATTATCACTTCATCTGTTGAGAATACATCCACCAAAAATGGTCCTAGAGGACAATTAGTGTCAATCATCTCAGGAAATATCAAACTAAGTGTTGATATTGTATTCACATTAAGAGTAGGGTGTTTACGGGCTTTGGATTCCTTGTTGAGCAATGTCATGAAATAGATTCTATAGGGACTTTGATTCCTTGTTGATTTATGCCACAACCATTACCTACATAATCACAATCTTTATAAACGATTCAGAATCCTTGACCATAAAGAGAAGCCATTTCCTTGGAGGAAGGTGGAGCTTCATAAGTTTCATAGTCAGTTGTATAAGTAAAGGTATTATCTGAATTTGTTACCAAAGAATTTGTATGCTTATCATTTGAAGCATGCGATGCGATCGATGCAATATTTGATGTTTCGAAGATGGGGTTTTTAGGTTTATATTCTCCCATGGAAGAAGTAAAATCTAATGAACCCTAGTCATCACCAACAAATGCATTCAATTGTTTAGACTCTTGCATAACATTTCCAGAAGCAAGAGAGGAGTTGATATGTCAACTTTCAAATTGTTTAGACTCTTAGGGCAAACAACATGCTTATGAGCTTCTATTTACAAGCAATTATCAGGTTCAGGATCAGCATGGATAGTGTGTAGCTTATTTTTGAATATAAACTTAATTGAATGATGTAAAGTAGAAGGAACTGCTCCTAGTGCATGTATCCAATGTCTACCAAGAATCATGTTGTCAGATAGAGAGCAAGGCATGACATGAATCAGGGTAGGCACAATCATAGGTCCGACTTGTATAGGTAAAGTTATAGTACCCATGGATCATCGTCCAACATTGTAAAAACCATGGATACTTAATGTTTTTAGTTTGATATTAGATGTATCAACTTTAATCCTATGTAATAAGTCAATGCCACAAACATTAAGAGCTGATCTATTATCAACCATGACTCTCTTAACCAATGTTTTGTTGATTGTAATAAAGATAATCAAAGGATCATACTGATTCTGAACTTCAAGAGATGGCAATTCATGTTGTTGAAATAGAATATCTATTTTTGTTGCATGCATACAATCTAATAGAGCTGTAACATCATTTGGTTTAACATCAAGTGGGACAATCACATTTTGTAAAGCTTCTTGTAGCATTCCATGGTAAGTAGGTGAAGTTTGTATAAGTTCCCAAAGAGATACATTTGCAGGAGTAGCACCAAGCTTCTCTATAAGATCATAGTCTTTACCACCTTTATATGTTAAATGAGTTGCTTGAGGAAGCATAGGTTGGGAAGTCAGTAAAGATATCGGTATACTTGATTGTTGTGTGCTTTGTTTTTTATTCCAAGTGTTATATGCATGAGCAACCACATTATGATTCGTTTGTTGTAAATTTTGTTTCGCTATTTGTTTAGCATAATCATAAATGTGATCAAGAGATCAAGAATAAGATGGAATACCTTTAATAGTGAGCACTGGTTTAGGAGATGGTTGAACCACATTTGAACATAAAGTGACCACAATTTTTGGTTTTTCAAGCTCTTCTTTAGGTTTAGGAACATAAATTGCATTTACAAATCTTTGATATAATGAAATCTTAGAGGCTGTAGTGGAATGTTCAATCGAGATAAACACCTCAAGGGCTTCATCTAACATATTGAAGTCATCGCGACTAAACAACTCATCATAAGCATGAAAATCTTGCACAAAATAATCTAACATTTTAACATGCTCTATTTAACCCAAGATTCAAATGCACAATGATGGCCTATGAAAATGAAATAATATGTAAAGCAATGAATGATAATTTCCAACTCTTTTAGTGAAAAGATAAAGAATATGATTCTCAATTCAATACATGCAATTTCACCAAAGAGATTTTTCAATCTAATTATGCTCCAGGATAGTAAATTAGTTCAAATCTAAAGTTTAAAAGGATGCAAATTCTTTAAAACTTGGGTTCACCAAAATGTTTAGGGCAAAATTGTAGATTTGTCTTAATAGGATTAAGTTCTACCCTTTCACCATGATAAACATTGGGAGGACAAGGATTGAGCTCAAGATCAAGCTACTAATCACTTTATCTATCCCTTATGCTCACTGTGTCTGATTTCAAGAACCTAATTAAGGTTTTGTTAAGTGCTTTTATTCATTGACCAAGTAAAACCTTAATTATGCATTAAAACAAAGATTTTCAAAATTTGATAATGAAATAGGCAAAACATACCACAAAAATACAGAGAAAGAGTTTAAGAGACTGTGCACCCATAATTTGAGGGTTGACTAGACTAGGGAACCCTCTTTAGTCGTGCAAACTCCCATCACTAAAAATCTTCTGCATAGGCTGACTAATATTCCTGAATGACTTCCAGATCTTAGAAATTTCCACTAGTTGGACTAGGGCACCCGTTCATTAGTCCCGCAAGTGTCGGAATCCAGAAATCCAAAAGTCTATGATGACTATACCTACAATATCCTCCTTTCTATAGCTTCTTTCTGTTGGAACCTACAAAACATGATCTACACCTACAAAAGGAGAAAGATGTTGCAGCTATATATGAGCTTGCCTCAGTCAAGCCCCATCTTTGGTATTTCTACCTCAATAATAGCCAGAGATAAATATTTGTAGAAGTGTGTGCAAGCCTAACAATGTGTATGTAAAAATATCAAACCCTAGATGTCTCAGTCAAGGAAAGATCAACAACTTGATTTTAATCAATAAACAAATACAACTTCACCTCAAGAAGATAAAAACAAATGAAGACTTGCATGAACAAGAAGGTGAATCAAAAATGTCTGCGGAGGATTCCAAGCTCGATGTTGGAGGCTTCAACCCTTCTCCCGATCATGCATAAGGTGTACAAACCCTAGGAAGAGAAAGATAGTCTCGAGATGTTGATTCCTAATCTCCATCCATTGTCTCCATGATAGAAAATTCAAAACACTTTCAAGAGCTTCAACAAGTTACTAGTCTTCAATGGTAATTGTAGCAGAGTTTTGGCATCAAGCTTGTATAAGAATTGTGTGTGATAAAATGATTTTCAAATGTCTTTTTATATCTATCTTTAGGGAAATTCAAATTTTGAAATAAAGTCTTGATATCACATGAAAACCAAGAATTTTAAAATGGAATCCCGAGGCATACGACGGGAGTCGACACCCCGGCAAAATTTAAAATCCTGAGAAATAGAGGAGGACTAGGGCATGGGCACCTGAGTTCAGCCCCCCATTTCCCAATCAGATCTACTTTTTGGGGGTCCCAGGTACTTATAATTTAAATCCCATTTCTTGGTTCTATCAAAAGGTTACTTCAAAAAGTGAACATTTCGCAACTAGACTTAGTCAATCAGGGTTTCAAGAAGATCAGAAGGAAAAGGGTTGAGAGGTCACCCAAAGTGAGGAGCTAAACTGAGGGAAATTGTACCATTCTATATAGGAGGACAATTTTTGAGATTACAAGTACCAATAGTAAGTATTCTCCTTGGTGGCATCTCTTCCTAGTATCAAGTGTAAATTACCTCAAGTTTGGTGATCTGGCTACAAGGTGACAACTGCCTCACAATTGGCGATCAGTTGACAACACAAGTAGGCTGCCTTAGATTTGGCAATCTATCCACAATAGGATCTTATAGAATTCCTTCACAAATTTCACTCCCAATGGATTAAAACTTCACTCTAATACCACTTGGTGCAGTCACGGATAGGACGGTCCACAGAGTGAATAGTCCAGACAATGTAGCAAGAGTAAACACAATGGAAGAAACTCAAATAGATAACACAAATACATATTCTGTCATTCAGTATATCAAATATTTAGAATACAAATTGGCTTGCAACATGCAGGCTTACAGAGAGGGATCGCAGGCCTAATTTCAGTTACAACACATGAGTAAGATGAATCTTTGAAGCTCCTTCGTAAAGAAATCAAACTATCTATCTTACTCTTATCAATAACTACTTTCCTATGCATCTATTACATGATTATATATAATCTTTGGAACATAATATTCCTTTGCATCGGCCAAGGAAGGTTATAAACTCCAATGGAGAGGTGTAATGTGTGTACACGGATAGGTCAGACATAATCATGTTGTAATCCTCCACAATTGAATGGAATGATGTGCAGATCTTAGGGAAGGTCAGCCATAATCTAAACAACATTGAATGATGTGTCATTTAGCTCTACAAGTCATGAAAATGCTCTACAAGTCTTCTCCTTAAGTTGATTGTCTGAGACTATAAGGATGCTATGTTCTGATAAAATAATTGATCTTCTGATAGCAATATCTTTCTAAAAACTGATCCAAATGCTCTAAAAATTGGATATGATGTACATGAAGATTTCTAGATGCTAAGTCTAGCTCCACAAGGTTTGAAATGAAACTATGACAGAATGCAGATCAAAATATAGAAATTGCTTTTGACTGAACTGACTAAACTGAACTGGAAAATTAAAAAAAAATGAAATACAAATAGTTTTGGTCAATGCAAGATTGCTTGTGAACCGGGGATGCTCCTACATCAGGTGCATATTAGATTGACAAAAATTTTGGCAAGCCTAGTGGGACAACTCCAACCCAATTTGGAGTTACAACTGAGAGAATTGGTGTTGTTCTCAATGTATTAAAGACATTTACCAACACTTGGTGACTCTACAAATAAAGAATCTACTGGAATAAGTAGAACAAGTGCTCAAATAATACCAAAGATAAATGTTGGGTGACATTCATGCTCTTTTCCCTCTTGGGAAGCCTTCAAAACTACTTGGTGGTCTGTTGGTATCTGTTTGTTTTAAGAAAACTTAGTTTTTCTTGTTTTAGAGAATATTTCATGAAATTCCATCCCTTTTTAATGATCTATAATGTCAAATTATCATGGAAGATATGTTCATTCACCCTTTCCTTGTCAAAAAATAGTTTGTGAGCCTTTATATTGTCCTTATGAAGTTGAAAATGTTGTTGGTTTCATCCCAAAAACCCTTCAATAGAAAGATACCAACATGCTCATCATGCTTACCTCCTACCCACCCCCACTTAGCCTTCTTGGTATCCTAGCCATGCCTATAATCAATCCCAAGAAGACTATCTTTTCTCATAACCAACATGCCTATTCTCCCAATTAGCCTCAAGATGTTGACAACATGAGCATTAGAAATATAATGCTAAACTTTCAAAAGTAGCTAGATGATGTTACAAATGAGGAGTATCATTTGCAGCAAGAAGAGCTTGCATATCAAGATTATCTACTCCATTAGGAGAGGGAGGTACAAGTGAGGTATAAGGATTTTTTGGCTAAATGAATTATGGCCAAAGAAAAACAAATAAAGTAAGTTCTTTCTCAAATACAAAGGTATGAAACTCAACCAGCCTCTTACATTTGTAATTTCAAACTAGATCCTTCCATAACTATGAATCAATGTATGAAAGAATAGATTTCCATGTTCAAAATTCCTAGTTTTAAGCAAGAAAAACCTCTTGAATCTTCAAGTAAGTCTCTTTATGTCAAAATTCTAAGTTTTAGAAGCTCACATCCCTTGCAAGAGTCTACTTGAAAGTAAGCTTAGCCTATTATCTTTCAAGAACAACCCATTCAAAAACCTACTCTTCCTCAAGAAATTCAACAAACCTTTCCAAATCTTATACCAAGTCAGCTGTCTTTCCCAAGTATCATCTCCCTTTTCAAGGGTGGACCAATTGTTTGGATAGCCAGTTGGTTTGATGGGAAAGAGAGGGAGTTTTAAGAGGAAAATCAAGAACAACCTATTGTTTATGAACTTATATGTAATGAGGAATATGAGAAATCAGACCTCATGCAACAAGAAGTTAGAAATGACCAGCTAGAACAATAGTATGAAAGGCAAGAGGATGGTAAAAATGAGAAGTTAGTGGAGACAAAAGGAGAACTATCTATTGTTTGTGAGCCTACATGTGTTGTAAAAGAAAAAAAAATCAGATCTAGAACAATAGAATATAGGACAAGTGAACAATGATGAAAGTAAATATTTGGTATTCTTATTTGAACAACTACCTTAATTTGTTAATAAGGATGAGGAGAACATGCTAATGCTCACCTTAGCAGTTGATTTGGAGCAGCAGGAGGACATTAGGGAACATGATATGTTGTTGGTTCATGAAGACAAGAATGAGGGGGAAGTCTTAATCCATATAGAAGAACATAAATATAATCTTGTTTTGTATGTTGGAGAGATTGATGTTCATGAAGTCTCCTATCAATTTGAAAAAATTTCAAAATCAGAATTTGTGCTTCAAAAACATGATCTTGATACTTCACCAAACCTTCAAGGAGGTTGTTATGAATTTAAGGTGAGTCCTCTTGTGCAAAAAAAGTAAGGAATATGTTGAAGAAGACCTTTTTTGGGATGAGTTAGATGACTTTATCTCAAACTTAGATGTCAAACCAACATCTTAGAAAGAAGAAGTTCATGGACATCAAGAACATCAAGTGGAAATAACTATTTTTCCAAAGGTTTCCAATCAACAGGATGATAGATAAGTAGAATATAAACATGAGATCAACAACATTTGTTTGAATGCAAGGTAACAACAATGTCCTATTAGCATCTACCATAGTTACAGATCAACAAGAACAAGTCACCATATGTAATATACTTGATCCAACACATGAGATTCAACATTTGGAACATCAAAATCAACTTATTTATCCATGTAAGGATAGCTATATTTCTAGTCAACTTGAGTGGGTAAGCAGATTTTTCAACATTCTTGGTCAAATATTTTAGCAGTTTATTGAATTCCCAGCCTTCCTCTACCCCTTTTTGGATGATCACAAGCATGAAAAACATTGCAAGTTGATGAGGAAGGGCAATTATTTCAAAGAGCCAATTAATGGTTTCATTTAGACAAGCCTTTTGTTTAGTCAGTTTTGGTTAGTATAGGTTGTATTTTGTCTTGTTTTCCTCCAAGTGTAGATGCACAAGTAGTTAGTTGTATTGAGGTAGTTTTGTGTTTGTTTTGTGCCTTTTTTTATGTTTCTGAGGTACTAATAGCTATAGTCAAGTTTGATGTCTTCCTCTAAGTGTGTTTTAGGTCTCTTATGATTCGATGCCCAATGGATATCCAAGGCTATTGGTCTTGATTTCTTAGTAGGCAAGCAATCTATAGAGGTCACAAAAAATGTTGACATTTTTCGCCTTTTAGGCCCAAATAGTCTTTAGAGGTGTCTTCATAATGTTATAGGTCTTATGTTTTTTAGTCTTGGTCTTTAAAGGTCTTTTAAATGTCTACAAAGTCTTTTACATGCAAAGTAGAACAAAATACCCTGTTTTATGTTGTAAGGATTGTAAAAATTGGTCTTTTATCTATGTCAAAGTGCTTCAAAAAATACCTTAATCTTGTCAAAAGAATCCATGTAAACACCTAAAGGAGGGAGTTTCCTTTTAAAATTGGTCAATGTATTTAAAATTTTCAACTATGTTTAGGTTTCTTTTAGGGAAAGAAATGGTGTTGTTAGTGTTTTCTTATTATTTGTAGGCTTCTCGGCTTGAAGAAAGGATACACCAAGAGATTGAGGTCCTAAAGAAAACACCATGCTTCTAAAGAAGAAGTGCTTTCATAATGGTTATGATAGAACACAGGGTTTAGAAATTTTGAAATAGATGTTGTCAAACTTCAAGATAGGTCCCTCGAAATATTATGGAAACAACATGGACATATGAGAATATGTTTACAAATACTAAGATCTTGTAAGTAATCTATCGAGATGTTTACAGTGCTCAAAGTTATCAAAATATAGTGCAAAGTATGATAAGATAATTGGCAGTGTTCATAAACTTGCACAACCATAAAGAGCATACTGACTCAATGAAGATAGAGGTTGTATACCTTATAGAAGTTATATTACAACCATACAAAGCCATGCATGTGAGAATTACTCATTATGAAGAAAGTTTGAGTGAGATCTACATGCAATGTAGGGTATACAGAGTATGCAGTGAGGATAACCTACAAGGAGGTGCTAAGAACACCATGCGAAGAATCCAAGATAGATTCCTCAAATATTTGTTCATGCAAAAATAGGACTATAGTAGAATGATAAAAGGCATGCACAAACTAGGGTCTGCGAGAGAATTGAGACAAGGTCTATATTGTTTCTCCCTAATCTTCATCATTGTTTTAGTGTGATCTTAAATGTTTCAAACCTTGTGTGCATTCAAAAATTATAAAAAGCCTTAAAATATTTGATAGAGATTGCCTATATTGCACTATTAAGAGGGTTTTAGAAACCATCAGAAGGTAGTTTTGGAGTAAATGTGATATGGGATAGTTTGTGAAGGTATATGGGCTCTTCATGATAGTTGAGATGGTGTCTCAGACATTTTAACCTATTAAAATCCATAGAAAACCCCAATATGTCATCAGTTGAAGCTTGTGCATGGTTCAGAGGGTTCTATATAGTCTCAAGAAGCTTTCACAATGTTCACAGTGGTACGCTACTACTACAAGGTCTATCACAGTCACAAAGGACAATCTAATAGATCTTTACTATGGAATCATATCAAGCTTTGAAGAAGTTTTGAGTAAAGATATCAAGAAACATCTATATGAAGAAGCAACGTCATCTAATGAGAAGGGTTATTAAGCTATCCTTTCAACTATGAACAAAAAGGTTTCAAGACAAGGTAAGACATAAAAGAAACCTAAAATAGTTTCAAATAGCAAAATCTAAGTATGAGGTTTCTATGACAAGGGTAGACAATCTTTATGACCTCTTGTTCTTGCAAGAGTTTTTCATTAGAGAGCATTAAGGAAGAGACCTATAATCTTGAAGACTATTACATACTCCTAATGGTTATAAATAGAGCAGAGAATGAAATTCCAGGATCTATTTCAATCCTAAGTTCTATGAAACACTTAGAAGTCTTCACTATTTTTTGTTTTTTTGTAAAGGCTACAATTTATATTTCAAAAGTCTACAGTATATTTCATCAATTAAATGACTATGTCAAAACTACTCAATATCTTTTACAAGGTCTGTAGTGTCATTTCAAGGTCTAACAAAGACCTTGAAGCATACTAAACCCTGTCTATATTTTAGCAATCCCTAAATTAGATCACAATTTGAATAAACACGGAGTTATATATCCCTTTTTAAGTCTTTATGATAGTTTTGTATAACCATACAATAGTATACCTTTCAAAATTAAGGTAGTTTACAAAAGATATCCATGTGGAATCTTTAAAGCTTTCTATGAGTTTGATAAATGTTTCCAAGAGTCTACATGTGTAGAGAATAGTGAGACAACATGTAGAAATATAAAGGTTTGACAGAGAATGAAAAAACTAAGACGATGACTTTGCAAGGAGTGAAAAATGGCCAAAGATCCATAAAATGTAGAGATAGAGTTTGTAAATATAGAGATGAGTCTAAGAAAATGAGTAGAGAAACAATATACATGATATGGAAGATAACTTATAGAGGCTTTGTCAAGATATAAAGCTTACATAACATTTATATGTTCAGGTCAATGAGAAGATAACATTGCAGGAGGAAGGTTTTCATGACAACAGTCAAGTTTATTGTGTGTGTTGAATCATGCATAGTAAAGTCTTCAATGTCATTTAAGGATACCTATAGTATGTGAAAGATAATGAAGATGCCATGAAATAGTAGGGACATTAAACAGTGTACCAGTATTGGCAGTTACAAATCATTGTCAAGACCTACTAGACTCCCTATAGATCTACTTAGACATATACAATCTTAAAGAAACTATAACAAGGAAAATGCAACAATGGTAAGGTATGTTAAAGGAGAATGGGGTCTACACAATCTTCAAGACCACTAGAAATATCACAGTGAACACCCTCACTCCTGAAGGGCATTTCAAGTTTTGTCCAAGGTGTTTAGCATCAAGACACTCTCCATGAAAGAAACAAGCCTACAAAGGTTCCTATAGAGGTCAATATTGGTTGAAATCTAATGCATGGAAAAGATGAAGAGACTAGTATACATAGTGTTGAAGTGAAGATGCAAGAACACTGATTGAGTAAGGACATTGGTGGAGTTAGGAGCACTCCAAGAGTGAACTCATGAGGCTATCAATATGATTGAGAGATAAGAAGATCCAAATGCCTGAAACTAAGTGAAAATGCAATAGGTTAAAAAACATAACGTGTATTCCAACCATGTTGAAATATACATTATGTTATCGATATCTCTAAATTGGTAGAGAATCTTTGTTCTTTTATCCACTATATAAGTACAAATGAACATGAAATAAATCATTTTGAACATTTTGAGATACATATACACTACACAACCTATATGATGTTGGAAAACAAGTGGTAGATGAAGGAAGTTGGCATTCAAAAGACAATTTCAAGTTACTTATGAAGTCCTAAAAGGATTAAATCACTTTTTCTAATGCCCCTTTAAGAGTCTTTAGTGATTCAAACCCTAAAGAAACATGTCCCACAATTATTCAAGGTGAGATTTGAATAGGTTAATGGGCATTTGGGATAGTTATGAGGCTTTTTAGTGTAGTCTAAAGGAGTTTTGACCACTTTGCAAGCATCTAAGCAGTATAAGGGCAGTTGTTGGAGCATTTCAAGGTGCAGTTCCACCTTCCAATTTTCACATCCCAACTACCTCCTCTTGTCATGCTTGAGAGAGCTCTTCAAGGAGATAAATTAGGCCCATGTTACAATAGCAACAACAAGAGAGCTTTGACCATGTATGTGGAGAACAAATGTCCTTATTCTTTCAAAGATAGGTCCTAATTTCTCTCCATGGTTTGATGGACAAATGCATGCCTAGGGTTAGTTTAGGGGGTTCTTCCTAGTGATTGGAGATAATTATTTCAATTTTGGACTAATATTGTAGCCTTTTCAGTTCTTTTCTAGTCTGAAAAAGCCATTATTGTAACTTAGAACAATAATGTAATTTCTATTTTTTAGAGAAGTATGTTAGATTTCAAAGATGTATACAGTTGTATGTTACCTTTTGATCAATAAAATAATCAATTTTACTTCTCTAATCTACATTTTGTGTAAAATATGGAAGTGATTTATCTAATCTTGTGGTGAAGTTGTTTCCCCTTTATTTGTAGTCTCCTTTTCAATACCTTATGTAGAAATACATCTAATATGCAGGTCATAGGTTGTGTTGTGAGTTTATGCATGCCTTATTTGTGAAAACCATTAAACTTTTCCTTCTAAATATTATTAAAAAACTCAGTTTCCTTCCTATGAAATAGTTATGCATCAAAACATGTAAAAACCTGAGTTGTGCATGACATAGTTACCTCATTAGTCACATTGTGTATGATAAAACAATAGTACAAGTCACCAATATCTGGTGTATCACCTCTTTCCTAGTATTAGCTCAGTCCATGTCACTCTATTTTCTCTTTTCTTAATGAGAAGTAGTAGAATAGATTAGTTTTAGGTGATCCATCAAGGGAACCAACCCTCTTTAGAGATTTGTCTCACTTTTGTAGGTCCCACACTAAGAGAAATTTCAACGTTTCATTGAATATAGCGTGAGAGTTTCTCTCTCTAGAAAGGGTGCATATTCAGGTTGATAACAATAACCTCCTCAAATTAACTCACTAGATATGCAATAATCATTTGTAAGACTTCTTTAAACTCCCCCCAAAAAATGTTTGTCTTCATCTTATTTCCACTATGCCATTCTGATATAAGTTGGTAAATCTATGCAAAAAATCTCCATCTAGATATGAGTAGATCTTTGAAGATGGATACCTCCATTCTTTTTTCCATGATAAAATGATTTTGCTTATTTGGAAGTCTCTTAAGAATCACCTTTCTACCATTAGAAATAAATGAAAATTCTAAGTATAAAAGTTCTAAGTAATTTCCCAAAGAGAGCATAACCATTGAATACCCAAAACTATATTAGTATCTCCCAAACCAACTGAAAGGAAGAAAGGTATGTGGAAATAACTTCCTACACTAATCTAATGAGGAAAGTTATGCAAATTTTAATTTTTACTAGTTACAGGTTATTAGAGACACATTAATAGAAAGATAATAACACATCAAAAACAAGTACAATGCTCACAACACATGATATACATGGGGAAAACCCTTTCAAGTAAAAAACCCCACACTCCAAAACTTGCGCAATGTATTATCAAATCAAAACATGATTACAACACACTTGAAGTGTAAATTATTTTAGGAGTACACAAAATGTTGATTCTCATTTACATCCCATGACCTTTCACATTCTCCAGCTACTTATTTATCAAGCCTCTTTGGTAGTTATCCAATGCCAGTTTATCCATGTCAGCCAATAACAAACTAATTGCTAACACCTTTATTAAATATAGGTTGTTTTTTCTTCAGGGGTGCTACCCCCAATAACCTCTGCTAGGGGCATTGCCCCTAGACTGCTACTGTGGGCTCCACCCCTAGGTCCCCACCGTGGAGATAAGCCCTTGGTCTTCGCAAGAGGGGCTTTGACCCCTTGCACTCCCACATTAATTATTTTGGGAGGAAACCACAATTGACAAAGTCACCAAAATTTATCTTGCTGCATGTACACAAAGTGTCTGACACATGGAAAAACTATGCCAAGTCAACACATGGGATCCTATAACATGGTGCTGAATAAATAAATACAACATTAGGAACTTACAAAGGTTGAGACACCTTAGTTCCCAAAACCAACTACATAAAAATCATCACATACCTTATATTCTCCTATGATTATGTTGAGCTAAATAATATTATTTTTGCAGGGGATTATGAACCTGTCAACTACTATAACATCAAAACCTTCAAATTCTTCAGTTTGAAGTATTCTCTTAGACACCAAGCCTTTGTCATTGAAATTATGAGTGGCTCCACTATCAAGGAGTACCAAAATTCTACATCCACCTAGAGTTCCTTAAAATTTGAAAGTCTAATACATTAGCGCTTTATAGAGAGAAGAAGGTGTTCCTCATCATCAAAAACCACCTTAATACAATGAGTTTTTCCCTTGTCCATACATCTATGACTAGGTTCCCAAGGTTCTCTACAAGCAAAACACAAATTCTTCCTCTTGAGTTCATTCTTGGCCTCATCTTATTTAGTTGCCTTTGGTGGCATGTTCTTATATGCATACATTTTTTGCTTCTATGAAACTTCCCTTGATTGGTCATATATGGAGTCTTTGGATAAAATTTATGCTTAGTAATTGAAGTCTCCAAATCTAAAGATTTCTTTATGGCCTCTTGTAAGGATGAAGGATTGAAATCCTTCACCAAACCTGTGAGAGGTTCGAATAACTTCCATAAATAGTACAATGAACCTTCTCTTAGTAATATCTAGAACCATCACTAATAAATTTTAAAATTCAACTACACATTTCTCCACAATGATATCATATCTAAGCAAAGCCAACTCTTAGAAATGGACCTTGGGATCTTTTATATCAAACTACTTAATCATCCTCCTATTGAATTCATCATAAGTGTTGATGAAACCATGACCCTGGGTGAAGAGTAGCAAACTTGATAGCTTCATATTCATCCATAGGTTTGAGTGATAAAAATGTATCCATTTTCTATATCCAAGCACAATATATGCACTTCTTAGTTCCATTGAAACTAGGAAGAGTCATTTTCCCCAATGCATGTTGAAGATCTAGGTAAATGCAAGAAGATGATTCCACTTTTCATGGAAGTCACATGGGAAGAAAACACTCAACAAAAATGAGCACCCATTTTGAAAATAATGGGTACCCATTTAGGAATGGGTATTTGAGCCTAAAATAAAATGGGTACCCTTTTTATTTTGGGCTACCATTCCTAAATGGGTACCCATTTAGGAGTACCCATTCTAGAAATCTAAAATTGGGCCAAAAATATATTTAACTAAAATGGGTACCCATTTCAAAATGGGTATTTGTTCTATTTTTAAAAGGGTATCCATTTCATTTTTGTATGTGTTCACATTGTTGGAAATACTTTGCTACGCCCTTAATATTGGTGTACATAGGGTTATGAATAGTCATCTTGTGGCTATCTTAACTCCTAATTAAGTCATGTTATCATTATTATATTATTATTTAGTTAGATAGGTCAGCCTAGGTGTTATATAGGGGTGTGTCTATTCATCCTAAGCATAATTAGGTATATATAGGAGGATGTGAGTCTTATTTCATCATCATATTGTGAAGTGTGTTCTCATTGGAAATATTTGTAGGTTGCCCCCTTGAAGTGGCCTATTATTCTTAGTTATTATCAAGTACTTGAAGAATATTTCATATTATCTTCTTCCATTGTGCAAGTTATTTCATTACAAGTGGTATCAGAGCATGATCTTGACACCATAGAGGCAAGATTTTTTCTCAACATTGGAGGCGATTTTGGGAAGAGCATAAATTTTAGATTTTAGTGAATTTTTTAAATATTTTTAAAGGGTTTTTGAAGACTATATTAAAGAAGCTACAGTCCATATTTCAAAGGAATTGGAGTAGATTTGAGCAAATTATTATAGAATTACAATTTCTACACAATTTATTTCAGATCTACATATCTCTCACATCCTGATGAATTGGAGTATAATTTGTATTGGGTTTTTGAAGAAATAGTAGAGGAGCCTACAGTCCAAAGATTGGAGAAATTAAAGCAAAAATAAAAGAGTTATTGCAAAATTAGGGTTTCCAATAAATTCTCTCTCAAGGTAGCAAATTTGCTAATTTTTTGGATTTATTTCTGGGTAAGTGGTATCTTAGCTTTAGTAAGTTATAGTAGAAATTTCAGAGAATTTAAATTTCATTTGTGTGATTTATTTCAAAAATATTGGTTTCCATCATGACAGGGCCTGCAACAAGAGGCAAAAAGAATGCTACCACACCGGGGAAATCCTCTGATAAGGATGGGGAAACAATAGAGGATAGTAATCCCAATGAGGAAATAAGTAAGGTCAAGGAAGAGGTTAAGATGGATATGTGTGACCTAAGAGGAGATATATCAGATATACGAAGCATGTTAAGCGCCTATATGAATGAACCAAGAAAGGAGTTCTCAAGCAACCAAGGTGAAACCTTCAAGTCAGCTAATAACGACACAAATTTTAATACTGCTATGGGATCTAGGAATTTTTTTCCAAAGGTGGATATGCGCAAGTTTGATGGTAAGGATCCTCTAACATGGATAAACCAAATAGAGAATTTTTTTGAAGTACATAAAATCTCATATGGACAAAAGGTCACTATGGCTTCCCTATATCTAGAACCAGATCAATTCATTTGGTATCGTTGACTTTGTACTCATCAGAGAAAAAAGGGTCTTACCGTCTCATGGTCAATTTTTACAGAAGAACTCCAAGCACAATATAGCAATAGTGTGACAGACAACTTCTTCAGCTAGCTTACTAAACTTCAACAAACAGGATCAGTTAAGGATTATATTCAAAAATTCCAAAATCTATCCTTAAGAGTGGATACAATTATAGAGGAGAACTTGAATGATTTATTCTTTGGTGGTCTCAAGGATTACATTCAACATGAGGTACGCATTTTTAGTCCTAGCTCAGTAAATGAGTCTTTTATATTGGCATGCAGGGTAGAGGAGAAGTATTTGATTCCTAGAAAGCAAGGGGCTAATGTGACAAGAGAGAAAGGATATTCAACACCTTCTCTTCCTCAACCTACTAGGTTGACTCCACAACAAATTGAGGAGAAAAGAGCAAAAAGGTTGTGTTTCAATTGTGATAGCAAATACAGTCGAGGACATAAATGTAGTGAAAAGAAATTGTTCTATATTGAAGGTCCAAGTGAGGAAGAAGAGGAGAAACCCATATTAGAGGAGGATAGGGAGTCAAGTGAGGAATCACATGATTCTCAACCAATCATTTCTTGTCATGCACTTTCAGGTTTTAGTGCACCACAAACTCTCAAGGTAGTGGGTTTCTTAAAAAAATAGAAAGTAACAGTGTTGATCGACTCAGGTAGTACTCATAATTTCATCAACAAAAAGTTGGTAACTCGTCTAAATTGTTATATATATCCAGCCCTAGAGTTTTAGTTTTTGATTGCATATGGGGGTACAGTTAGTTGTTTGGGGAAGTGTCATAGCATTAAATTATCCATGGGAGATTATCAACTTGATACCTCAATGTATGTGATAGCCATGGGTGCAACATATATTGTTTTGGGAGTACAATGGCTTACTACATTGGGAACAATTGAGATGAACTTCCAAGAACTATTCATAAGATTTCAATCAGAAGGAAAGGTAGTGGAGCTAAGGGGGTTGAAGGCAAAATCCCCACAGATGGTAAGCTCTCATCAAATGCAAAAGTTGCTTAAGAAAGGAGTGGATGGATTTGTGGCCTAGCTATGTTCATTAGAAGTCTCTCAATCTAATGCTCCTACTCATCTGAATTTACAAACAATAATTGATTGTCACTCAGTGGTTCTTAGAGATATGCCTAAAGGACTTCCTCCTAAGAGGGATCATGACCATGCCATACAACTAGTTCTAGGTAGCCAACCACCAAACATCAGGCCTTATAGGTACCCACACATACAAAAAAGTGAGATAGAAAAAAATGTTGAGGAGATGCTAGAGGCAGGAATTATCAGGCATAGCCAAAGTGCTTACTCCTTGCCTATGGTGATGGTGCGTAAGAAGGATGAAACTTGGCGCATGTGTCTAGATTATAGAGTGCTCAACATGTACACCATTAAAAATAAGTTTCCTATTCCAGTCATTGATGATTTGCTAGATGAATTAAATGGAGCTATGTATTTTACCAAGTTAGATCTTAGATCTGGTTATCACCAAATTCAAATTAAGGAGGAAGATATTTGTAAGACAGCATTTCAAACTCACGAGGGTCATTATGAATTTTTGGTGATGCCATTTGGTCTTACCAATGCACCATCTACATTCCAAAGTTTGATGAATTCCATTTTTAAGAAGTTCTTGAGAAAGTTTGTGTTAGTGTTCTTTGATGATATATTGATTTATAGCAAGACTTGGGAAGAACATTTGCAGCATGTAGATCAAGCATTACAATTACTCGAAGATCATCAACTCTATGCTAAGCCATCCAAGTGTGCTTTTGGTCTTAAGGATGTGGAGTATTTGGGACACATAGTTTCACATGAAGGAGTAAAGGTGGACCCTAACAAAATTAAGGCTATCAGGGAATGGCCTATTCCAAAAACCATTAAGAAACTAAGGGGTTTCTTGGGATTGATAGGGTACTATAGAAGATTTGTGAAGAATTATGGTTGTAGAGTAGCACCTCTCACCACTCTATTGAAGAAGGATTCTTTTCATTGGAATGAATTTGCTAATGTAGCATTTGAGTAATTGAAGGAGGCTATGTGTACAACTCTAGTGCTTGCCACTCTGAACTTCACCAAGGAATTCATTGTGGAATGTGATGCTTCTGGAAATGGGATAGGAGTAGTTCTCATGCAAGAAGGTTGACCAATTTCTTTTGAGAGTCGTCAATTAAAGGGTAAAAATCAGCTCAAACCTATTTATGAGAAGGAAATGCTAGCAATCCTTCACGCAGTTAAACAATGGAGGCCTTATTTAATGGGTCGACACTTCAAGGTTAAGACAGATCATGATAGCCTAAAATATTTTTTGGAAGACTATCCTCTTAAGAGCAACAAAAACGGGTCACTAAGATGTTGGGATATGACTTTGAGGTTGTATATAAGAAAGGGAAGGAAAATATTGTGGCCAATGCACTTTCTAGGAAGGATGAAAAAGATGAAGCCTTATTGTGTGCCCTTTCAATATTACAAGCAAATTGGGTGGAAGAAGCCAAAGTAGAGTGGCAAAATGATGTTGCAACAAGTAATCTCATCCAATAATTAAAAAGTGATCCTAGTAGTTCAGATAAGTTTTGTTTGAAGGGGGATATTCTTTGGTATAAAGAGTACTTGTATCTCTACAAGAATTCCACTCTTAAACACAAGGTTCTCATAGAGCTACATGAGTCCCCAGTTGGTGGTCATTTAGGATTTTTGAAGACATATCATCAGGGCAAGCAAGATTTTTTTGGAAGGGCTAAAAGGTGATGTTCAAAATATTGTGGTTGAATGTTTGGTTTGTCAAAGAAATAAGGGGGAGACAATTAAGACACTAGGTCTCTTGCAGCCCTTATCTATTCCTAGCCAGCATCGGGAAGAGGTATCCATGGAATTCATCACAAGGCTTCCCAAATCTAAAGGTCATAATGTCATCATGGTAGTAGTTGATCGCCTCACTAAATATGCACATTTCATTGCATTATCACATCCTTTTATAGCAAGTGCAGTGGCAAAAGTTTTCTTGGAGAATATCCAAAAGCTACATGGTACACCTAAGGTTATTGTTAGTGATCGTGATCCTATCTTTACTAGTCACTTTTGGAAAGATTTATTCTCATGTTTGGGTACTCAATTGGCTCATCGTTCTTCATACCATCCTCAATCAGATGGGCAAAATGAGGTTGTTAATAAATGTTTGGAAGGATATCTACGTTGTTTCACTTCAGAGAAACAATCTCAATGGGTAGATTGGCTACCACTTGCAGAATGGTGGTATAACACTTCTTTTCATAGCTCATAAAAAATGTCTCCATTTTTGGCACTTTATGGATATCATCCTCCTTCCATCACATCATCATTAAAGGTGTCACCAAGAGTTCAGGCAGTAGAGGACCACTTGCTTCATCAACAATAGGTACTTTCAGGACTCAAGGAGAATTTAGCTATGGCACAAAATTGAATGAAACAATAGGCAGACCAACATCGTAGTGAAAGAAATTTTGAAGTCGGGGATTGGGTCTTCTTGAGATTGCAGCCTTATAAACAAATCTCAATGAAGCAACAAAAACAGAATAATAATTTGTCTCCAAGATATTATGGGCCAGACCAAATCATGCAAAAGATTGGTAGTATTGCCTATAAGCTAGAGTTGCCACCAACAACAAAGATAAAATCAGTTTTTCATGTTTTGTTTGAAGAAGGTAATTGGGCAGAATATTTCTACTCAAATAGTACTACTAGAGCTTGATGAAGAAGGAAGAATAATTTTGGAACTAGAGTGCATTCTTCAAACACACACGAAGAAGCTGAGGAATAGAACCCTCACCCAGTATCTCATCCAATGGAAGAATTTACTAGTTGAAGAGGCCACATGGGAGGATGAGGAGTTCATTCAAAAGAATCCACACTTGGTTAATATTGAGGACAATGCTTCTTTGAAGAGGGGGGGCATACTACACCCTTAATATTGGTGTACATAGGGTTATGAATAGTTAGCTTGTGGCTATCTTAACTCCTAATTAAGTCATGTTATCATTATTATATTATTATTTAGTTAGATAGGTTGGCCTAGGTGTTATATAGGGGTGTGTCTATTCATCCTAAGCATAATTAGGTATATAAAGAAGGATGTGAGTCTTATTTCATCATCATATTGTGAAGTGTGTTCTCATTGGAGATATTTGGAGGTTGCCACCTCGAAGTGGCCTATTATTCTTAGTTATTATCAAGTATTTGCAGAATATTTCATATTATCTTCTTCCATTGTGCAAGTTATTTCATTACATACTTTCATTGATGTCAAAGGCGTCACAAATTTTCGAAGGCATGAAGACAATAATGTCAAAGGGAAATTGATCCAAAAAGATTTTAAGGCATGAATAAACCTTCAATCAATGAATTGCGAGGTTCATTAACTCTTAAGTTTACCCATGGCTAGTTTTCCTAACAACCAGTTAGCCAATAAAAATATGACAAAGTAAGTTATCAAGACATGAATGATTTTTACCTTTGGTTGGTGAATTGCTCGGTTCATGAAATCTTAAGTTTGCCAATGGAAAGTTTCCTCAACAGCTAGTTCGTCGATAGACAAGTTTAGTAGATGAAGGCTTGAAAAAGAAAGTTTAAAGTTTAAAGTTTCTTTAGTTCACCGATGGCACCTTTTAATGAAAATGTATTGGCAAAATCTTTGGTTCATGAACTCAAAATTTTATCGATGGCGAAGTTCATCGATAGACAGTTTCCCTAACATCAAGTTCCCTAATTGACTATTTTATTGATAGAAGAGTTCAGAATGGTTCAATTGTTTTGTGACATTGCTGGTAAGTTCGTGGAAATGTAAGTTTGCTGACAAGTTCATGATGATGCAACTTCATCGATAGGTGATGTGATAAATATTGTGTCGGCAAGTTCACAAAGTGACACTTTTGCCAATAATGGATAAATCATCCAAAGTTCACAGAAAGTTTACTTTGCTGATAAAGAATTTTAAGTTGTGGTTCATGGAGGTAAACTTTTACTAATAAAGGCTTTTTAGAAAAGGTTTGTGGAAAACCACTTTTGCCAATAGTGAATGGAGAAGAGTCCCAAGTTCATGGAGATATAAAGTTGCCGACAAAATTCTCTATAAGGTTGTTAGTAAAATACATTGATTATTTATTTGGGTTGACTCCCTTGGAATTAATGTGAAAATAGTTATTGTGAAATATTTGAAGTTAACCGACTTTCTAAAGAAGAATAAAATAAATATTTAAGTGGCCAACTCAATTTATTAAATTGGGCCCAAATTCATAGTACAGAAATTTAGGTTGGGTTGACCCTATGAAATGTATACATTGGAAATTAAAATTTATAGAGGCTGACTTCCTTTCAAAAACTGAAAAGTATCACATATAGAAAAGAGAAATGTTCTAGGCAATAGAGTGAGTGTGTGAACATAAATGCGAATGTGAATTGAGTGTGAAGAAAATGAACAAAAGATAATTCGATGTATCAATGTTTGTAAGAGCATATTGTTTTACACTGATTTTTAGAACAAAAAGGTAAAGAAGTGTGACAACAATGTTTTGAAATTGGATTGTGACTCTGTTTATGCAAATCATAATTTATCATTCATAACAGAGGTGATGATTGTATTGTGCAAAGATTATTACTGATAATGTATGCATGTCATCTCTTCTATAATCACTCCAAAGATTCCAGAGGTTGGTGCCTCGTGTTCTTTGTGAGGTTGGTGCTCAAGTTGATAATGGGTTTGAAGTCTCCTACAGGTTGGTGCCTATACATCTGTAAAGGGATTGATGTCCTTCTCAGGATGAAATTCACATGGGTTGGTACCTATAGAATATTGTAATTCATTACCTCATTTTGTGAGGCTAGATTTGGGTAGTAGGCCCAAACATCTTTTCTCACTGTGGTTTTTCCCTTATGGGTTTTCATGCGAATCTTGTGTTCTCTTGTGTGGATGTGTGGATGTGCTTATGTTTGCATAGTTCTTACATAATTTTATTGATGTGGCAAAGATCTTATTGTTGCAGTAGAATTGAAGTAAAAATTGGTATATACTAATTCCCCTGCCCCCTCTCAGTATATCTATGTATTCTAACACACATTTTTTTAGAACATGTACACATTTTGAAGTGGGTATGCATTCTATGAAATTTGAATTTTAAAATCCATGGCTTTGCTTTGGTTTTAGGCTTATGAAAGGCTTGGAGACCCAATCCTTAGCCTTGGACCTGCAAGTATAAGGCCATGTTAACAGCGAGAGAAAAAATTAACTTTAACAATATATGGTTGATGTATTTTATTATCAAAATTTTTAAACCAAATTAAAACCATTATAGATCACAATATCTAGTTTTAAAATATGTCATTTTTTTAATTGTTGGATATATTTTTCTATTTATTAATTAATTTTTAAACAAATAGAATCATAAACTTGAAATGATATACATTACTATTTTTTTAATAACTTTTCATTTTTAATTTTAAAAAATATGTTTGACCAATTTGTAGACATCATTCTCTACATGATGAAAAAATTAATTTTATGATTAGTTTAGCTCAAATTATGTTGGTCATACATGAGGGATTTTAAGAAACACAAATTAGGGAAAAAAATATTTATCAAAAAATTACACTAAAATATCTTGACCAAACATTAGCATCGTATGCTGCTTTTCACAAAAGGAATTAGAAAAATAATTGCATTTAGGTCAAATTATGTTGGTTGTACACTTGCATGCTTTGCCCCAAAATATTTGACTTTTTAAAAGCCACTTTTTGTACATCTTATATAGAACCAACTTTTATCATCTAGGTATTAGAATAAATTACATATTTGAAAACTAGAAACAAAATCCTACATTTATTATTTTTATATCATATTAATATTCTATGTAAGTGCTTCAATTTTTTACTCAAACAATGACAAAATTGAAAAATAGGAAAGACACTTCCACTTTTTGGCAAAAAGTGGACCCAACTTCTTGCACTCACCCATCTTTCTACCTTTCTTAAGGTCTAGCCTTAGGTCTAGGTTTATTTCTAGTTCTATTTAGATTAATGAAGTTTGTAGGAGACATTGCCTCTTCAAATCTCTTTTAGAAGAGCTCTGTACTCAACATATCTAGTAGTGATATCATGCTTCACCAAATGATGAGATTCTAGTGTAGGGCACCTAGGTGGTTTCCAAGTCAATTTTTTAAAATTTTTTTTGTTAGTTTGGTCTCATTAATGAGAGACTAAGGGGTTTTGGATTTTAAATATTGTAATAAAGCCCTCTAAGGGCATGACCATGTAGTGGTGGTCTTAGAAAAGGCAATTTTCCTTTTGTAGGTCTGCAGTTTTCCCCAGAATTTAGGATAGTCTTTTTGTTTTCTTAATGAAAAGGCTTTATTACCTTCTTTTTTGGGCTTTTCCACTATTGGTAAGGCATGAAATCATAGATATTCATTGTAGTAAAAAATTATATACCACAAACATGTTGAGCAAGAGAAGTTGTTGAAGATTTGAGGAGAAACAATACAAAAAATACATAGTTTTCCTACATTTTACTATTTTTCTTATGTTTTCAGCACTAGTATGGAACCGTACAGCACTGTCATGGAGGGAATCAAATTAAAATTGAAAGAGGGTTGTATCAACATTGATTTGCATTTGGTTTGAAGTATTATAATTGTTGTTTAAGAATTTTATTCTCATTTTTTTGATTTTGGTCCAAAAACCTAGTTTTGAGGGTTTCTTAAGAAATTGATGGCTTTAGATCCATTTCCATTCACACCCTAACAAAATAATGGATGGAATGGAGATATTTTGTTGGCATTTTTTTGTTTTTGGTGTTGCAAATGTAGGGGATTGGTGGAGGAGGTCTGTTAGAGCAGAAATAGCCTAATATCATCATGTATTAAGCATTTTGAGCATTGGTAGAGTAGTGGTTTGAAGAATAGTTGATGTGGGTTGACCCAAGAACCCTAAAAATAGTATATAAAGATCATTTTTAACATGATTGAATCTCTAGAGTGGGTTTTAGAAGCTTAGAGCAAGCTTTGTAGTCTTTTGCTATGTGGAGGAGGCCTAATTAGGCCTAATTCAGTTAAGACAGTCATTATTTGAACCTATGTTCCAAACTAACCCCTATTGCATGTATGATATATTATGCAAATCCATAATGGGTATCTAGAAAACTAATATGTTCATGGGTTTTTTATTTTTTTTGCAAGTTATATCTCAAAAGCCTCATTTTAAGAGCTACAAGCCATTAAGGCTAATTGTGGAGAACGATAGGAAGATTGTGTTGCCTAGTTTCTTGATGAGTCTAATAGGAGTCTATTGGTCATATTAAGGTAGTATGAGGTGTAGTTGTAGGACAATCAGTTAATTAACCCATATGCCCTTCATTTATGCATATTTCATGACTTAGCAACCATGTTCATTGAAGAGACAACTTGCCATTTGGGACAATCAATATAGTGGGTTCAAAAATCCTTTTGGGTCTACCTTAGAAGAGGTGTAATTAGTAATTTTTTAGAAGATCTCAATTTCCTAGAAATGTTTAGTAAGTCTCCCCTACATTCAAGTCATAGTGTTTAACCTTTTCCAAGTCTTGAACTCGGTATGACAGATGGAGGATAGTCCATACCATGCTGCTCTAGTCAAGAGAATAGTGAAATGATTAGTTTCATGATCCCTTGTTCTACATCAAGTGATATCAAAGCCCATGATAGGTTCTATTTGGGAAGAAAGAAGGAAGTTGTAGTGTGTAGGAAAAATAGTACAAGATGCCTCCAAGAGCCAGTCCAATCCTCACTAGAGAAGTGAGAATGATGAAGGAATCTCAAGAAGGAGTCCTAGCCAAACTTGCATCCATTAAAGTAAACCTAAGAAGAGGTGGGATCATTGAGGAAGAGAGTGACCAAGAGAATGCGAGTGAGAATGTAGGCCCTCAAGAGGGATCCAATGTGTAAGAGATGAATCCAGATGATAGAAGGTTTATGAAGATGCTCCAGACTATGAAAGGAGAAGGCACTGATGTCAAAATGGAGTTGCCCATGTATGAAGGGAAAATAAATAGTGAGGAAGTATTAGATTAGATTGATGCCTTGGATAACTACTTTGAGTACAAGGAGATGTCAAGTTGAAGGGGCCAACATTGACATGGTGGAATTATGTTCAATCAGAGAGGTTAAGGCAAGGAAAACAAAAAATTAGTTCATGGGCCCGGATGGTGTCCAAATTGAAGAGTCAATTTCTTCCTAAGGACTATACAATTCAAACTTTTAGGAGATTGCAGAATTTAAAACAAAAATACATGGATGTTATAGCCTACACTAAAGAATAACACAAGTTGAATATGAGGACAGGGTACACTGAAGATGAAGTTGAGAAAATTTCTAGGTATATCAATGGGCTTAGGTTCAATATTTAGGATGAAATCAGTCTTGACACCCCTAGAAATGTGGAAGAATGCTTCCAATTGGCAGTGAGGGTAGAAGAAAAGATAAAAATGAGACAAGAATAACAGACTAGGAGTAGAGGAAGAAGTTTCAGAGGTAGAGGGAACTTTGGTGCAAGAGGATAGTCCCAGAAATAGCAAGGAGAATCAAGTAGTAGCAATAAAGAGAATCAAGAACCAAGGAGAGAAACTAGTGAAAGAGGTAGTTTTAGAGGAAGAAGATCAAATAGTAGAGGAAGGTTTAGTGGCCAAGACAAAGGAGCAAACACTTTCTTAGGCAAATGTTACAAATGTTATCAGTTTGGACATCCTGCATTCAAATGCCCAGAGAAGCAAGCGTCAAGTTCTCAAGGAGTTAAATGAAGAACCCAAATAGTACATGAAGAATATAGTGAAAGTGTCAATTCACCACTCCAACCTATTTCTCTTGAGAGAGGTGATGCATTGATGTTAAGAAGGACACTCCTCAAGGTACTAGCAGCTAAAGAGCCTTCACAAAGGAAGTCATTGTTCAGGACAACTTGCAAGTCAAATGGTAAGGTATGTAAGGTAGTTGTTGATTTAGGATCCACTAATAATCTAGTCTCTTTGGAAATGGTAGAGAAGCTTCATTTGAAGAAGATTCCTCACCCCACACCTTACAAGGTGTCATGGTTGAATAGGGGCAGCAAGTCTTACTGAATGAACAAGCATGGATGGAGTTCAACATTGGTGGTTACAAGGATAAGATCCTTTGTGACATCATCCCTATGGATGTTTGTCACCTACTACTAGGAAGACCCTGACAACATGACAGAAAAAGCAAACATGATGGTCAGAAGAACATTTATGTGATAGAAAAAGATGGAGATTCATTCTCACTAACACCCCTTCTTGAAGACAAATCTGATAAGCAGATTGGGTCTAGCATCATGGTGGTAGGAGAGGATTTTTTACAAATAATGAAAGATGAAGGGCAATGATTCACAGTAGTGATTAGATCTATGAAGACTAAGTCTGATGCAGAAATAAATAAGGTAGAAGAGATATCTAGTGAAGTTCAGTCTCTATTGGGCAAATATAAGGACATAGTGGTAGATGGCCTGCTAAGTTCCTTGCCTCCCATGAGAGACATTAGCCATCACATAGACTTGATACCTAGGGCTAGTCTACCTAACAAGGCTATAGACAAGATGACCCTACAACATAATGAAGAGATTAAAGCACAAGTCCAAGAATTGCTAGACAAAGGACTCATCAGAGAGAGTTTAAGTCCATGTGTTGTTCCTACTATCTTAGCACCCAAGAAAGGTGGAGAGCGAAGGATGTGTATTGACTCAAGGGCCATAAACAAGATCACCATCAAATATAGGTTCCCAATCCCAAGAATGGAGGACTTAATGGATTGCTTAGGAGGTGCATGCTACTTTTCCAAGATTGATCTCAAAAGTGGATATCACCAAATTAGAATAAGGGAAGGAGATGAATGGAAGACTTCCTTCAAAACCAATGAGGGACTCTATGAATGGATGGTAATGCCTTTTGGACTCTCAACTGCTCCTAGTACATTCATGAGATTAATGAATGAGGTCCCAAAACCTTTCATTGGAAAGTTTGTAGTTGTCTATCTAGATGATATTCTTGTGTTCAACAAAATAAAAGAGGAGAACTTGCAGCACCTTGAAATGGATTTATAGAGGTTGAATGAGGAGAAGTTGATGATAAACCTCAAGAAGTGTGAGTTTATGAAAGAAGAGCTAGTCTACCTAGGTTTTGTCATCTCTAAAGGCACATTGAAGATGGATCCTTCCAAAGTTGAAGTTATTCTTAGTTGGCCAACTCCAAAATCAGTAGGAGAGGTAAGAAGTTTTAATGGTTTGGCTACATTTTATAGGAAGTTTATCAAAAATTCCAGTCATATTTGTTCTCCTATTCTTGACACCATTAAGGGAGATAAGAAAAGAAAGTTCCAATGGACTAAAGAGGCAGCAAAAAGCTTTGAATATCTGAAGAAGAGAGTAGCACAACAACCCATACTTGCTTTACCTGAATTTGAAAAAGTCTTTACAGTAGAATGTGATGCTAGTGGAGTAGCCATAGGTGCAGTCCTGAGCCAAGAAGATAGGCTAGTAGCTTTCTTTAGTGAAAAGCTCAATGAGGCAAAGAGGAGGTACTCTTCATATGATTTGGAGCTTTATGCATTAGTACAGTCTCTAAGGAAGTGGAGACATTACCTCTTACCCAAAGCATTTGTAGTCTTCACAGACAATCATGCATTAATTTTCTTGAACAACCAAGACAAGTTAAGTCATAGGAACATCAAGTGGGTGGAGTATTTGGGTAAGAGCAAAAATATGGGGGGCCAAAAAGTGGCCAAAATAATTTGAAAAAAAATTAAGGCATAACGCGAGCGCGTTATAACGCGCTCGCATTATGGGCTGCTATAAATGAAAAAAAAAAGCAACTCAATTTCATTTCTCCCATTTTCTCCTCTGCCTGCGGCCTCCAAACCCTCAAAAACGTGCTCGCGTTCTGCAAAACGCCAATCAACGCAAAAATCCTGTCAATTCATCGCCAAAATGCCGCCGCGACGTCGAGCACGCCAAAGAGGTGAGTTATCTTTATTTTTTTGTTTGAATTTCTTTCTATATAGGTAGGTTTTTGTTGATTTTTAATGTATATTTCGTTAATTGTCAGGAAATGTTAATGCACCTCCTCCTCCTCCTCCTCCTCCTCAAAATCCACAAAATCCTGAGGAGGAAATACCTGCAGAACAACAACCTCCTCCATTCATTCCTCAACATGCCCCTGGAACACAAGATAATATAATAGGGCAAATTGAAAACAACAAAAAATAAATTGAAGATATAATTGCAAGGTTGAAAGATCCTTCCACTTCAACCTTGCATAGGTCCACGCTTGCCGAATCTCTTGAGTCTATGTTAACAAATGTAAATTCAATTAGCAAGCAAATAACTAGTTGGACCGATAAAAAGAGAGAGTTTAGAGATTACTATGCAGATAAATTATCATACCAAGATGTCAAAAAATTACAAATTACAAAAGTAGACTTGTGTTCAATTTTCACAAACCCACAAACAAATCAACCTCCACCCATTACATGCAAGAGGTTCCCTATCCATTGGTGCAACAACCAAGCGATAAGGGACAATTTCGGGCAGAGGTGGTGGATGGTTTTTGACCATCCTCCATGCAATAACAATGAGGTCCCGCAATACTTTTTGAGGAAACTCTACTCCGAGTTTGTCCTCAATAAAGTACCAAACTATTTTGATATGCGGGACTTCCAGGGTAGAGGTGGGGGCTCAGCACAGGATAGACCAGGGGCACATCTTGACCCACAGCGGGTAGTGAGACGAGTAATCAGCAGACCAACCCACGAGCATGTTTCTATCCCTTCCATTGTGAAGGAGAGTGTTGAGGTCGATACACTGAGGTCGATTAGTGCCTTGACCCAGAGCATCATAGAGCATGCCGATCCTGCAACACAGAGTGGGTTGGGAGATAGTGCGAGGAGTAGGGTCCCACCACATACTTGCCAGGCTTGCGGGTCAGCCTGTGGTTATGACCCCATGGACAGTCAGGACGCAGGTGCACAGGCTACATCTGCAGCTGAGCAGATGGTGATGACAGATACCCTCCTGAGTGAGACTTTCGGCCTTGATACTCAGGTAAATATTAGCAAGTTTATTGAATTTAATTTATTAAATTTTATTTTTGAAATACAAGATTAACTAATTTAAATTGATGATTTTAATGAAATTTTAGGGTCATAGCGTCGATGCAGTTTTCAGTGGTTCTCCACCTACATTTTTCACTAGATCATCTACTGTCGAGGTATGTAACTAGTAAACAATTATAAATATTACATGTGAATAGCATTGTTATATGAATGGTATTCTAATTTCTGATTTTGGATGTTGAATAGGTTAACACTGTAGATTTCATGGCAACACCTGCCAGCGGTGGTGGACTTCAAAGCTTTACGGAGGTAATAAAATAAATAGTTTAATGAATGAATTGTACTTACTAAATTTTTGTATGTGATTTGTGTGTTTTATTGTGTGTACTTCCATGTTTAGATGAGCGTGTGTGTATGTTAGGAGCCATGATTTGCATCACTATTATAGTTTTCGTAATTGAATAATGTTGTTTTATTTCCAGATGATGCAAGCTGCGGATACACCTCCCCATGTTCATAGGGCAATGGAGCAGGGTTTGGCCTCTGCGATTCATAGCTCTATGGCATTGACAGGGGTATGAGGCAGATTAGTAAATTTCAATTTACATTCATTGTTATAGTTGTCTATTTTTGAAAAATCAAAAGATTATTGATTTGAAGTTTAATTTCTATCTGGATGGTTTCTATAGGACATGACATCACCAGGGCCTTTTCCTGCTACTGAGGCAAGCGAGTAGACAGATTATATGTTAGCGGTAAGTGATTATTTTGTTAAATGTTTCATTTTTTTATAACATGTAATTTCTATATATTAATATCTATACTTTTTTTCGTAACAGGTAAAGGTGCAGGAAGAACTAAATAGGAGAAGTAGCCCTCAGGTTTGTAGTAGACCACCCACATGCATGTCTCCATCCCTTAGAAGATCAAAGGCTGCTCGTGATTTATTCTCTTCACCAGCTAGAGGGGAATGACTTTTTATTGTGTTCCTCTGTTGTATGCCTATATGGCATTTGTGGACATATATTTTGTATTGTACATAGTTGACATTGTATGCCTATATGGCATTCTTGTAAGCCTATATGGCTATTTTGTATATATGTTATACTTATATCGACAGATATTGATGTATGCGTATATGGATATTTGGTTAATACAAATCTTTTTTATTGATGGCGTCCATACTTGCATTATAAATCCACTTTTGAATGGATATTTGTAGATGGCTACTTCAAATATTTAAAGTCTGATTGTATTACATAGGATGTTTGCATTTTCTTTGATAGGCTTGATAGGCCATGGATTACATGATGGTGTTTGATGGAAAAGTATGGTACTAGAAGACTCTAGTTCATTCTTAATAGGCTTGTGATTGATAATATCTTTGCATGATTGCACTTGATCTTGGATCATGGGCATGTTGTTAGGATTTTGATTGCATTGTGATGTTTGATGGATAGGCATGGTGTAAGTGTAAGATACCCAACTAGTTCTACGAAAAATTTTCCTTACTTAAACACTTTTACTTGCTAACAATTCGTCAACTACTTCAATAACATAAAGATATACATCAAGATAACTATTTGAATGAAACAACATTAGAGTTGGGTACTTGTCTTGTTACTTGATTCAATCAACTTGCAATGTCTTATTACATGGAAAATGCTTTCAATAGCATGAAGTACAACTCATTCAATGGAAATACAAGGACAGGCCTTGAAGCCTTGATGTTACAATGTCTTCCTTACTTGAGCAACATTTGAAGATTTGGAATGTTCAACTCATCACCTCACAAGGTAGGCGCATATTTGAAGGATTTACAGGTTTTTCTGACTTGGGCGCCAAGTTGAGGTGACCTCCTCCTGAAGTTGCGCCTTGTCAACATTAGGTGCCAATTAGAGTTTATGGATGCTCTGGATTGTTTCCAAGAGTAGGCGCCAAAACATCATCATTATGAAAGTGTTTTAAATGCTAGGCACCCAAATGAGCCCTCTGGAGTCTAGGCGCTCCTTTCATGCATTCTGTGTTCTAGGCGCCAATTGAAAGGAGTGGAGAACAGGGCAAGCGCCTTCCAAACTAGGTGTTTCCTTGAGGTGACAAGGACTTAGAAAGTGCGCCTAAGGTGAGCGCCTTGAGTGAAAAGGTCTAACAAACATCTTTGAACCCCCTTTCAAGGTTAGGCGCATTCTGGAGGTGGAAACAAGTAGAAGGTGCGCCTTAGCTTCCTTTGTCAATTCTTGCAAGTCTTTGTTGATTAGGAAGGTGGAATGCTTCATTGTAGAATGAGCGCCTATCTTCTAATGTCCAAACTACTTCTTCTGGCTCACTCTGTGGCTAGGCGCCAGAGCTAAACTGTTCACACAAGGGAGTGCGCCTAGACTCACTTGATGTTTTCTTACTACTTCAACCCCTGGAAGATGTTCCAAGGTGTTCCCTTTTACAAGCACCTGACCTCCCAAGTTCCTTCATGTGCTATTCCTTGAAGGCGCCAAAACTGAGCTCCAGTGCCATGGGATTGTGCCTAACATCTTTGAAGAGTTTCTAAGCCTTTTGCAAGTTGATATCCCAAACTCATCTTCTAGGCGCAACAGGAGCTTTCCAAAGGAGTTTCCAAGTTTTAGACACCAAGCGAGGTCATGGGTGAATGGAACTGCGCCTTAGGAGATGACTGGATCCTAAGCGTCAGTCTGGAGTTACAGTGGAATTGATATGCGCCTCAACTAGCTTAGGCGCCCATTTGAAGTGATTCCTTTAACACTTCTCTGTCAATCTCAACTGCAAGGATGATCTCCTAATCCAATTTTGATCCTCTGGAGATGCAAATAGCTTTACATTTCACTAGGCTCCATCAATGATGATCATCAACCAAAGCGCATTTCAAAGGTGAGATAGGCAAGTGAGGCACCAAACTAGTCCTTAAGACTTATCTCCTTCTATCAAGTCAATTTCAACTATGTGAGAGAGTTCTATTCTAGGCGCAAAATGGAAATGTTTCATCAATTGGTGCATCTTACAAAGCTCCCAATTCTAGGTGCCAGAGCCAAAGAGTTTTTCCCAACACATGCACCTGGGCTAGGAATTCACCTAAGAGACATCACTTAGCTTTAAAACTTTCAATCTATAGCCATCTTGGCTAGGCGCTCCAATGGAGGATCCTTGAACTCATGCATTGGCACCTTCTAGTTCTAGGCACCCATTTTGGATGATTCATCCTGATACTAGCGCCCAAAATGACTAGACTCTCTTCATCATCCAATTCACTTAGAAGACTCAAGTTGGAGACTTAATTGTCTATCCATGTTCTCCGGAAGATTCATTGTACCTCTATGCACTATCTCCTTCAAGGCGCTCCTTAAAATCATTGGAAGTGCTCAGGACTTACCTTAGTCCAAAGCGCCACAATCCATTCCTTAAAGCACAAAGAATTCTCAAAGGCGCCCCTATTTACCTCTAAGCACTCAAATATCATTTAGATTCAAGGCGTACATTTAGCTCCAAAACGCAAATTTCCATCATCAACCCATCAAGGTGCATCATCTTCCCTTTGTATCCCCTTCAAGGCGCAGACATTCACTTCTTCACACTCAAACTCACTCTCTGGCACCAGAATAGGTGTATAACTTCAAATAAGGCACTAATCTTAGGTTTCTAAGTACTTAGTTTGATCTTAAGGCTATCCTTCCTCTAAGCACTCTCTTCAACTCCCTCACTGAAGGCCCTCTGTAAGTTTGGGCGCATTTCATCCCAAGGCGCTTCAACATCATCCAAGGCGCAAATTCACTCTCCAAGACAAGGTGCAAAAAACCCTATCCTAAGGCGCTCAAATCTTGCTTCTAGACCTAGGTGCACAAACATGAGATTAAGGATCATTCTGGCCACCATCACTTCCCTAAAGGCACAAAATTGGTGTAGATACATTCCATTTATTAAGGATCATTCTGGCGCCCAAATCTTGTCAAAGCAAAGGATCAATAGGTTCTCTCTAAGGCGCACTCCAGGGTTTGATCTTGCAAGACTTCTCACGTCAAAATTTTGACCAAGACACTCAAGGCACTAGTCTTTATCATCTAACCCTACAGTGCACTTACTCATTATGATATACTCCTCAACTTTGTATTCAACCTTGCCCAAGGCGCATATTCACTATAAGGCATTCTCACGTTGTCAAGGCTCAGAGGGCTTCAACTTGCTAAAGGGTAGAGGTCTAGGTGCATATCTGACTTGAAGCTCAAGGCGCTCCAACCCTCTTGCTCTGGAATTCCTTCTAGGCACTAAGTGACTTCTCCAATTCCTTGAAAACATTTGAAGTGTTTTACCTTCTCAAGGTGCTCCTTCGAACTTGACTCCAAGGTGTTATAATCTCAAAGGTGCTGACATCATCTCAACCAAAGGCGCTCAATGATTCATCCCATATCTAGGCGCTAAAACACTTAATCAACCAAGTCATTCAAGGCGCCATTCAGTAAACTCATCTTCCATGATATTCCTATCAAGGCGCATATCACTTCTCTCATGGGCTTTAGGCGCTCAGTTGAGTGTTTCAATACTACTTAGGTGCCAAATTCATTTTAATGCACCAAACACAAAGAGCTTTCAAACACTGGGCGCTCACAAAGAGTTTTCCAACCTTGGGCACTAAATTAGGTCTTTGCAACTATCCAAGGCGCATATCTTCGTTTGAACAACTTATGGTGCCAAGACAACTTCTCATTAGGGCACTCAAAACACTTGTGTTTACATTTGAAGTGCTTTACCTTCTTAAGGTGCTCCAGACTAACCTGACTCCAAGGCGCTCCATCATCATCCTTAAGGCACTAAAAACATCATCTCCACTCTAGGCAAAAACATCATCCAACTCCTTAAGGCACTTCACTGTCAAAGTCTGAAGGCGCTCTACCTAGACCTTTCCCCTAGGCGCCAGAACTCCTAAGCACTCACCAGATAACTCTCTTCTTCAAGGCGCAAATCTTCCTATACTATGATTGCCTCTTAAACACCGATTAACGTGATGTGAGGGTGCAAAGGCTACTCCAATCCTCAGTGAGCACCTAGTTTAAACAAGGAGAAATAAAGCATTCAAAACTATCCAAACGATCATCCCCTTCCTAATGTCTTCACTGCTTCGGAAAACCTTGGCCAAAATGACACATAACAACTCCTATGAGCACCCTTATGCCCTAGGATCATCTAGTTTGTGCGTCTTGTAATGAGGAGTTCATGTAAGTTTGGAATGAGCGCCTTGAATAAGTGTAAACTAGCCTAGAGAAGGGTATGTGCGCCTTGAGCATTCCAGAGATAACTGTGCGCCTAGAACAATATGAGTGCTCATGATGATGATTAATGCCCTGATGAGACTATGAGCACCTTGTTCAGGATATACCTTGTTTGATCATAAAATGCACCTTGAGTCTTGAAGGTTTTGAGCGCCTAGGTGATTTGGATGTTGGGATGTTGGTATGCGCCCAAGATTGAGGTAAGTGAGCGCTTATAATGGAGGAGAGCAATGAGATGAGGTTTAGCGCCTCCAAGTAAGGTCAGAGGTGAGCTTAGAGGTGAAATGCGCCTTTGGACCATTCTGGCGCCTTGGATGAAGAACCTATATCTTGAGCCCAAGAGGTAAAATTTGCACCTTAGTGGATTTGGAGAGTTACAGAGATTAGAGAAAAGCACCTTGAAGACAGAGTTATTCAAGGCGCATGTGTGATTTGGTCAAAAACAGGCACCTAGAGTGAATAGGCTTTCATCCTGACTTAATACACTGCCTCCTTCTGACGATTTTTGGGGCAGCAGAAAACCTTTCACCATGGGCAAATGCCTCAGAGCTATAAAAAATTGAGAGAGGTTATTGTAGAGGCACTCTACGTGATCCCGTTGCCTCAGACGGAATGTTTCTAAGTGACACGATTTTCAAGTAACATCTCATCAAAGATTGCTACCTTTTTGCACTTTGGACTCTTCAGGGATATCGTCGGTACAATGTAGCTCCGACTGTTTCGACATGTTTGGGTGAGAAATAGGACCATGCCTAGCATAAATGTACCCATTCGGACGCGTTGGAACAGTCAGTTTGGTTGCATCAGGAGCAGGACGAAAGTTACACCCCTTTGCAACTTTACACTGCCTCCTTCTGACGATTTTTGGGGCAACAGAAAACCTTTCACCACGGGCAAATGCCTCAGAGCTATAAAAAACTGAGAGAGGTTATTGTAGAGGCACTCTACGTGATCCCGTTGCCTCAGACGGAATGTTTCTAAGTGACATGATTTTCGAGTAACATCTCGTCAAAGATTGCTGCCTTTTTGCACTTTGGACTCTTCAGGGATATCGTCGGTACAATGTAGCTCCGACTATTTCGACATGTTTGGGTGAGAAATAGGACCATGCCTAGCATAAATGTACCCATTCGGATGCGTTGGAATAGTCAGTTTGGTCGCATCAGGAGCAGGACGAAAGTTACACCCCTTTGCAACTTTACACTGCCTCCTTCTGACGATTTTTGGGGCAACAGAAAACCTTTCACCACGGGCAAATGCCTAAGAGCTATAAAAAATTGAGAGAGGTTATTGTAGAGGCACTCTACGTGATCCCGTTGCCTTAGACGGAATGTTTCTAAGTGACACGATTTTTGAGTAACATCTCATCAAAGATTGCTACCTTTTTGCACTTTGGACTCTTCAGGGATATCGTCGGTACAATGTAGCTCCGACTGTTTCGACATGTTTGAGTGAGAAATAAGACCATGCCTAGCATAAATGTACCCATTCAGACGCGTTGGAACAGTCAGTTTGGTCACATCAGGAGCAGGACGAAAGTTACACCCCTTTGCAACTTTACACTGCCTCCTTCTGATGATTTTTGGGGCAACATAAAACCTTTCACCACGGGTAAATGCCTCAGAGCTATAAAAAACCGAGAGAGGTTATTGTAGAGGCACTCTACATGATCCCGTTGCCTCAGACGGAATGTTTCTAAGTGACATGATTTTTGAGTAACATCTCGTCAAAGATTGCTGCCTTTTTGCACTTTGGACTCTTCAAGGATATCGTCGGTACAATGTAGCTCCGACTGTTTCAACATGTTTGGGTGAGAAATAGGACCATGCCTAGCATAAATGTACCCATTCGGACGCGTTGGAACAGTCATTTTGGTCGCATCAGGAGCAGGACGAAAGTTACACCCCTTTGCAACTTTACACTGCCTCCTTCTGACGATTTTTGGGGCAACATAAAACCTTTCACCACGGGCAAATGCCTCAGAGCTATAAAAAACTGAGAGAGGTTATTGTAGAGGCACTCTATGTGATCCCGTTGCCTCAGACGGAATGTTTCTAAGTGACACGATTTTCAAGTAACATCTCGTCAAAGATTGCTGCCTTTTTGCACTTTGGACTCTTCAGGGATATCGTCGGTACAATGTAGCTTCGACTGTTTCGACATGTTTGGGTGAGAAATAGGACCATGCCTAGCATAAATGTACCCATTCAGACGCGTTGGAACAGTCAATTTGGTCGCATCAGGAGCAGGACGAAAGTTACACCCCTTTGCAACTTTACACTGCCTCCTTCTGACGATTTTTGGGGCAACAGAAAACCTTTCACCACGGGCAAATGCCTCAGAGCTATAAAAAACTGAGAGGTTATTGTAGAGGCACTCTATGTGATCCCATTGCCTTAGACAAAATGTTTCTAAGTGACATGATTTTCGAGTAACATCTCGTCAAAGATTGCTGCCTTTTTGCACTTTGGACTCTTCAGGGATATCGTCGGTACAATGTAGCTCCGACTGTTTCGACATGTTTGGGTGAGAAATAGGACCATGCCTAGCATAAATGTACCCATTTGGACACGTTGGAACAGTCAGTTTGGTCGCATCAGGAGCAGGACGAAAGTTACACCCCTTTGCAACTTTACACTGCCTCCTTCTGACGATTTTTGGGGCAACAGAAAACCTTTCACCACGGGCAAATGCCTAAGAGCTATAAAAAACCGAGAGAGGTTATTGTAGAGGCACTCTACGTGATCTCGTTGCCTCAGACGGAATGTTTCTAAGTGACACGATTTTTGAGTAACATCTCATCAAAGATTGCTGCCTTTTTGCACTTTGGACTCTTCAGGGATATCGTTGGTACAATGTAGCTCTGACTGTTTCGACATGTTTGGGTGAGAAATAGGACCATGCCTAGCATAAATGTACCCATTCAGACGCGTTGGAATAGTCAGTTTGGTCACATCAGGAGCAGGACAAAAGTTACACCCCTTTGCAACTTTACACTGCCTCCTTCTGACGATTTTTGGGGTAGTAGAAAACCTTTCACCACAGGTAAATGCCTCAGAGCTATAAAAAACCGAGAGAGGTTATTGTAGAGGCACTCTACATGATAGCATTTCCTCAGACGGAATGTTTCTAAGTGACACAGTTTTCGAGTAACATCTCGTCAAAGATTGCAGCCTTTTTGCACTTTGGACTCTTCAGGGATATCGTTGGTACAATGTAGCTCAGACTGTTTCGACATGTTTGGGTGAAAAATAGGACCATGCCTAGCGTAAATGTACCCATCCGAATGCGTTGGAACAGTCAGTTTGGTCACATCACGAGAAAGACACCAAAAATGCAAAGGTTGCTTTGTGCAACTTGACAACATTGACATTTTTTTGCAACATGACTCAAAGACTCAAACTGACCCCAAATGACTCAAAGTGACTTAAAATCACCTTGATTATAGAGGTCAAGGTGCTCCTTATCATTCATTCATTATGAGCGCCTTGGGAGAATGGTATATAGGTCATCATCATGATTGGGCGCCCTGGATCCAGAGTGTTGGAGAGATCATCAAATGGTGTCTAGTAGGGTGAGTTATGAGTTTGGTCGCATCAGGAGCAGGACACCAAAAATGCATAACATGATGATGTAAAAATGTGTACATATGTGTAAAAATGCAGGAGGAAATAAAAAAAGACAAACCTTACAAATTAATGTGCATACTTACAACTCAATGTAACATAACTTTACAAAATCAATGTGAATACTTACAAATTAATCCAATGAACCATCTGGATCTGCTCTACTCTTTATTGTGTCAAGTATTGCTTCATGGTCAGACTCACGTACCTTCCACAATATTTTGTTCAAAGGTCTACCCCGATACTTTATCAAATAAATATTGGATGCCACGACAAGGTTCGAGTAATGAAGAATCTTTTGATGCATGTCAAAGTCCTGAAATAGCCAAATATTAACACTCTTATGTGGGTACCTTCTAAGCCATGTTCCAGTAATAACCACTGATCCTGTAGGGTATTCAATGTTTTCTCCATCTGTAACAGGGGCCTCCAATTTCTTTTTGGCCTCAACACAACGACATAAGTAATAATCTGTTCCCTCTTCATTATCTTCATCTGCAATAACTGCATATACGTGTCCTACATTGATATGTGTAGCAAATTAGATGAAATTAGTCAACATTACAAAAACACTACAAAGTAAGATGACATTACCTGGTTGAACTAGATGAAATTAGATGCATATATGTGCCCTATATTACCTGGTTGAACTAAATCTGATATGTGGTCAAAGTCAACTGACGATTCCATCTGTGTTAGTTCCAGTGCCGTCGGGGGTCGATACGTGTCAAGTGGGCTAAGATAACTTAACTGCCATTCGTCAACCCACTCCTTTGACTCGCACTCATCCCAGACTTGAATTGTACAGGAAGAACAAAAGCATGACATCTTTCGTGTATGGATACTCCATGAACCTACAATTGAGCTTCTAAAAGAGTGTATCTCATTTGATCCTGTCAGTGTACAACAATCCTCATATGGTGCAATGTTAGTATCATCTATCAACCAAAAAAATCTACGAACTAAAGACTTACCTTCATTACCTGGACCCATGGAAGCATTACACCACTCGACAATCGATTTTGCATCTGTCAACTTTGCATTGTCTTTATACTTTAACTCTTCTCGTGCTATGGCTCTTTTGATACATGCTCCTGCACCATCATGCTCCCCCTTTCCATGCCCGGCCTCACAAAAGTTCCACATATGTTGACTACCTGTAAAATTATGCCTCCTACTCAGCCAATAGAAATTCTGCGAGTTCTTGAATTGCGATGCACAATTATCCGACCATATGATATGCTGACTGAACGATATGACCCTTCTAGCCAAATCATTATAGAACACCTGAAAGCAACCTTGCACGAACTCTGTAGAATGCGTGCGATCATCACTAATATAGAAATGATACTCCCTTATGATCTTTCTGTCATCCTCTGTACTATCATTCTCATGAATGAATGCGATGTGCACAAATATAGAAACCTGTGTGGAGTTGTAATATTGTGATTGCACCTCACGCTGTGGCTGTAGACTGTAGTTCTCTGCAAAGTCGACGACTGAAACAATGCTACCAACTGGAAATATGTCCTTGCATAACTTGAATTGCAAGTCCAACCATCGAGTTCTATGGGCATGTCTTGCATACTCATACACTATGCTGTCACGAAATATAGGCATAAACTGATACACTGGAATCTTTTCAATAACTAATTCACACCTCTTTGCTTCGTTACCATCTTTTGTATTGTATGCCACTGTTTTATACTTGCCAAACTCTACTAGTTCATTTCCAACCGCATGTGTTATTTCCATATGTTCACATATTGGCAAATGTTGCAAGCCACCGCAACGATGACATGTGCCATCCAAGCATAATTTCTTGTAGAATATTTGACCTTCCTCTCTTTCACATAAAATTCTTGATATGAAGTCTCTTGAAGATGTTGGTGGGGCACATATGGCACAACCCTGCAAATCATTGTTAGTATGCATATCTAAACATATAGACCTATAAGCATCAAAATGGTTAGAAAATTCAATATGTAATCTACAACAACAAGTAGTGCGTGTGTGATTTATCTTAACATAGAAAGGTTTTAGCATTTCAAAATATCTTTGACAAATTTTAATTTGAGGATACTTCTCTAGAAATTTACCATAAAACTGTGTTTGAGTCTCATCCAAAAAATGCTTTGGATGTGGCTCGCAGTTCTGACTACCAATTCTCCTTCTTACCACATCCCTTTGATTCAGAGATACCCTTGTGTAATTCTTCCAAAAGTCTTCAATTAGTGATCTCAATGCTTCAACAATTGGTTTATCTTTTCGTGGTAGTCTCCCCGAGAACGCCCATAATCCATTGGCATTAGTGTCCTCAATTCTTTGGCGTCTTCCAACGGCTCTTGATAAAGTTTTCCTATTAATTCTCAATTTTTGACTTGTCTTTCTAATGAGACGAGCTTTCCTCGTTTGACTACTTACTATAGTCGATGTAATCACACGCCGTGTTGCATTACTATCTTTTGTGCGTGAGGTGTTACCCACACTCTCATACGCACTCATTAGATTCTTGACAATAGATTTTTCACTTGAAGCCTCTGATGTTCTCAACCCAAGAATCTTCATGATAGACCTATACTTTATACTTCGCATCATTTCAACGAATAGTTGACATCTTGCAGTCTCATTTAACTTTTCAAAGAACAATCTCCAAATCTTATTAGCATATCTTCTACAAGTGCGTTTTGGAATCTTACCTTCCATTGGCTGCAAAATATTCTCATCAATATCAATCAAATACTTTGGCTTTCTATGCAAAATTCTAGGTGGTGTCAAGTTAGGTAAATTCATCTCAACATTAGGAATTTCATCAATATTTAAATGAGATGGGTTAGATGGCATACCTTCGATCGAAGATGGAATAGATGACATACCTTGAGGTTGAGGTGGGAACGATGGTGTACCTCCTTCATCACATGTGAGTGATGATGTACTCTCAACTTGAGATGTGGTAGATGGTGTCTCTACATGTTGTCTTGCGATAAAGGATGTGTCTCCAACTATGGTATTCAAATCTCTCGTACCACGAAGTTTTTGCATTCGTTCTCTTTGTGCCGCCAATACCATATCTCTTTGTGATGGTTGTGGTTCCTCTTCAATTGGTATGTCTTCATTTATCGTGTCCAATTTCCTCTTCTCACGAAGTTCCCTCATAGCCATTACTTTCTTTGCATTCTTAGCTTCTATCTCTTCCTGTGTTGGTTTAATTCTTGATCGTTTCCTCGACATGACGGAGAATTTGTCTGTAGCACATGATAAAGAGACCAATATTAGTTCCTAAGAAATGAATACATGATAATAGTGGGATTGTATTTTTTTTATGTTGTAAGGATTTATTCTTGTATAGTTTGACATCATGGTATGAACTAAGGCTTGTTTATTACACATAATTATTAAAGAGCCCAAGTGTAGAAAATATACATGGCATCATGTGAGATTGTAGGTTGATTTCTTGATTGGAAATGTGTCTATTTTAAACATGTATGATAAAGCATGATAAAGTAATTCAATCCGAAATAAGGAAAATGTAAAGAACATGCATGTAAAGACTTGACATACCTAAAAAACGAAGATTTGAATGGAGAGAGTACCCAATTATGTAGTGTTTTTATCTTCTTGCATCAAACTCCTCAACAATTTGAGTTTTTCACCACTTGCTTCCTTTTCAATGTTAAATTCTTAAAATTGAATCAAAATTAACATTGCAATACTACAAAAATTGAAACTTGTATAGATATATATCAAATTTGGTTTGAAAACTATGTTATTTCCTCCTTCTCAAGTTGGCAAAGCAGAAAAGGTGGTGGAAAGATCATGCAAAGGTGGTACAATGTGTCAAATGTGCATGTGAACTTCCCAATAGCATGAAAGCACTTCTTTTTTGTCAGAGCACGCGCAGAATCAGTAAGAAAATAGAGCATGTGGGCCTGGATCACGGGGGTAACCACTTTTTTACCGTTTTAGTAGAAATACAAAATGCGAGCGCGTTATAACGCGCTCGCGTTTTGTCCTGCTATAGATCCCTAAACCCTAAACCCTCAACTCTGATTCCTTGACCCTCAACCCTCAATGTCAAATCCTAATCCCTCAACCCTATCCCTAAACCCTCAACCCTCAATGTCAAATCCTAATCCCTCAACCCTCAACGTCAAATCCTAATCCCTCAACGTCAAATCCTAATCCGTCAACCCTCCAACCCTATCCCTAATCCTTACAACCCTCAACCCTAATCCCTCAACCCTTAACTCTGATCCATCAACCCTCAACACTATACCTTAAACCCTAATCCCTTCAACCTCAACCCTATCCCTAAACCCTTGACCCTCGAACCTCAGCCCTCGACGTCAAACCCTAATCCCTCAACCCTTAACTCTGATCCCTCATCTCTCAACCCTAACCCTAAACCCTCAACCCTCAACATCAAACCCTAATCCCTCAACCCTCAACCCTAATCTGTCATCTGTCATCCCTCCACACTCTACTTTAACCCTAATTCCTCGACCCTCGACCCTCGAACCTCAACCCTCAACCCTCAACATCAAACCCTAATCCCTCAACCCTTAACTCTAATCCCTCGACCTTCAACCCTGATCCTAAACCCTAAACCCTCAACGCCAAATTCTAATCCCTCAACCCTTCACTCTAATCCCTCAACCCTAAACCCTCAACACTATACCTTAAACCCTAATCCCTCAACCCTAACCCTAAACCTTGTCCCTAAACCCTAATCCCTTCAACCTCAACCCTATCCCTAAACCCTTGACCCTCGAACCTCAGCCCTCGACGTCAAACCCTAATCCCTTGATGCAGAGCGAAACCAGTTGAACATTAACACAGGTGAAAAAATCCTTGAAAGTCCACAAAATAACCTTTACAGTGTATATCGGCAAGACAATTTAAATGTCACACCGAAATGTACCTATTCTTGCCTATCGGCAAGACAATGGCTATCGGCAACCACCTTTCTCTCATCAGCTGATGAGGTAACTCATGCCGACATATGTTACATCGGCCGCACTTTCCCGTCGTCTTCCCGATCGGAGAGAACATAACTATCGGGGAACTCTTTAAGTCTCCTGCCGATGCTATCGGTTACGCCGATAGACTTACCATCGGCAAGACTTCTTGAATCTCACCCCGATCGGTGAGAGATCCTACCATCGGTCCAAACCAACTTTCTTATGCCGATGGCATTACTCACACCGATATACTTCGCTTCTCTTTCGTCGGTCTGACTTAGACTATCGGCGTAACTTAATTCTCGTCGTCCGATATCAAACCTTACGCCGATGCACATCCTCCGCTTTACCTTTGTCGATGTGACTAAGACCATCGGTGGGACTCTTCGCCCATCTTCCGACAATACAACTCTTACCGATAACTCAACATAATGCTTCATCTTCGGTAAGACATTACCATTTGTCACCTCGACACAAACACGATCGGCAAGATTAATGTTATCGGTTCAATGCACCTTTGTCTACCCGATAGACATAGTCAATCCGATGACTTCTCCATACATTGCTCGACTTATTCTTCCGGTCCTCCTTACTGTTTCCACCGATCATTTCTTGCATCGTTCAGAATGCTTATTCTAAAAACCTCACATACAACAATGATATTCAAATGGAAGATACGAACTGTGCTCACAAACATTCATTGTATACACATAAAGTGCTAATTCCTTCTCTGCACATTGTAACTAAACAAAACACACAGAAACACTAAAACTACATAACAAAAATAAATCTAACTACATGGAGGTCATTCCACTGATTTCAAAGAAATCCACCAGTGGAATGACTCCAATCGGTATCACTGTAGTTTGACCAGAAAACATAGAATTTCTTTATTCCTTCTGCTTCAGAATAAAATACAATTTCTCTCTCTGTTCGTTCACTCCCCTCTACATGAACAGAGACCAACAATATAAAGACTCTCAATTGACAGTTACACATGGTGGAAGGTGAATCACCTATAACCACCCTGCCAATCGATTACAAACCTTTCAGACATTCAGTTCGGTTACAAATGGTAATGACACGTACACAAACTACTCAACATTATGCCGTTACTTGGCCAAATTCTAATCCCTCAACCCTAAACCCTATCCCTAAACCCTCAACACTATACCTTAAACCCTAATCCCTCAACCCTAACCCTAAACCTTGTCCCTAAACCCTAATCCCTTCAACCTCAACCCTATCCCTAAACCCTTGACCCTCGAACCTCAGCCCTCGACGTCAAACCCTAATCCCTCAACCCTTAACTCTGATCCCTCATCTCTCAACCCTAACCCTAAACCCTCAACCCTCAACATCAAACCCTAATCCCTCAACCCTTAACCCTAATCTGTCATCTGTCATCCCTCCACACTCTACTTTAACCCTAATTCCTCGACCCTCGACCCTCGAACCTCAACCCTCAACCCTCAACCCTCAACATCAAACCCTAATCCCTCAACCCTTAACTCTAATCCCTCGACCTTTAACCCTGATCCTAAACCCTAAACCCTCAACGCCAAATTCTAATCCCTCAACCCTTCACTCTAATCCCTCAACCCTAAACCCTATCCCTAAACCCTCAACACTATACCTTAAACCCTAATCCCTCAACCCTAACCCTAAACCTTGTCCCTAAACCCTAATCCCTTCAACCTCAACCCTATCCCTAAACCCTTGACCCTCGAACCTCAGCCCTCGACGTCAAACCCTAATCCCTCAACCCTTAACTCTGATCCCTCATCTCTCAACCCTAACCCTCAACCCTCAACCCTCAACATCAAACCCTAATCTCTCAACCCTCAACCCTAATCTATCATCCGTCATCCCTCCACACTCTACTTTAACCCTAATTCCTCGACCCTCAACCCTATCCCTAAACCCTTGACCCTCGAACCTCAACCCTCAACCCTCAACATCAAACCCTAATCCCTCAACCCTTAACTCTAATCCCTCGACCTTTAACCCTGATCCTAAACCCTAAACCCTCAACGCCAAATTCTAATCCCTCAACCCTTCACTCTAATCCCTCAACCCTAAACCCTCAACACTATACCTTAAACCCTAATCCCTCAACCCTAACCCTAAACCTTGTCCCTAAACCCTAATCCCTTCAACCTCAACCCTATCCCTAAACCCTTGACCCTTGAACCTTAGCCCTCGACGTCAAACCCTAATCCCTCAACCCTTAACTCTGATCCCTCATCTCTCAACCCTAACCCTAAACCCTCAACCCTCAACATCAAACCCTAATCCCTCAACCCTCAACCCTAATCTATCATCCGTCATCCCTCCACACTCTACTTTAACCCTAATTCCTCGACCCTCAACCCTATCCCTAAACCCTTGACCCTCAAACCTCAACCCTCACCCTCAACATCAAACCCTAATCCCTCAACCCTTAACTCTAATCCCTCGACCTTCAACCCTGATCCTAAACCCTAAACCCTCAATGCCAAATTCTAATCCCTCAACCCTTCACTCTAATCCCTCAACCCTAAACCCTATCCCTAAACCCTCAACACTATACCTTAAACCCTAACCCTAAACCTTGTCCCTAAACACTAATCCCTCAACCCTCAACCCTAATCTGTCATCCGTCATCCCTCAACTCTAATCCCTCATTCCTAAACCCTAAACGATATCCCTATTCCTAGACCCTCAACAGGCTCGATACTATACCTTAAACCCTAATCCCTCTACCATCGACACTCTTATTTAACCCTAATCCCTTGACCATTAACCCTATCCCTCAACCTCAACCCTCAACCCTCAACCCTCAACTCTCAACATTAAACCCTAATTCATCAACCCTAAACCCTAATCCCTCAAACCTAAACCCTATCCCTAAACCATCAACCCTCAACACTATACCTTAAACCCTAATCCCTCAACCCTCAACCCTAAACCTTATCCCTCAACCCTCAACCCTAATCCCTCATCCCTCAACTCTAATCCCTCATCCCTAAACCCTAAATGCTATCCCTATTCCTAAACCCTCAACAGACTCGATACTATACCTTAAACTCTAATCCCTTATCCCTAAACCCTCCAACCCTATCCCTAATCCTTATACCCTCCACACTCTACTGTAACCCTAATTCCTTGACCCTCAACCCTATCCCTAAACCCTTGACCCTCGAACCTCAACCCTCAACCCTCAACATCAAACCCTAATCCCTCAACCCTTAACTCTGATCCCTCGACCTTCAACCCTGATCCTAAACCCTAAACCCTCAACGCCAAATTCTAATCCCTCAACCCTTCACTCTAATCCCTCAACCCTAAACCCTATCCCTAAACCCTAACCCTAAACCTTGTCCCTAAACCCTAATCCCTCAACCCTCAACCCTAATCTGTCATCCGTCATCCCTCAACTCTAATCCCTCATTCCTAAACCCTAAACGCTATCCCTATTCCTAGACCCTCAACAGGCTCGATACTATACCTTAAACCCTAATCCCTCTACCATCGACACTCTTATTTAACCCTAATCCCTTGACCATTAACCCTATCCCTCAACCTCAACCCTCAACCCTCAACGCTCAACTCTCAACATTAAACCCTAATTCATCAACCCTAAACCCTAATCCCTCAAACCTAAACCCTATCCCTAAACCATCAACCCTCAACACTATACCTTAAACCCTAATCCCTCAACCCTCAACCCTAAACCTTATCCCTCAACCCTCAACCCTAATCCCTCATCCCTCAACTCTAATCCCTCATCCCTAAACCCTAAATGCTATCCCTATTCCTAAACCCTCAACAGACTCGATACTATACCTTAAACTCTAATCCCTTATCCCTAAACCCTCCAACCCTATCCCTAATCCTTATACCCTCCACACTCTACTGTAACCCTAATTCCTCGACCCTCAACCCTATCCCTAAACCCTTGACCCTCGAACCTCAACCCTCAACCCTCAACATCAAACCCTAATCCCTCAACCCTTAACTCTGATCCCTCGACCTTCAACCCTGATCCTAAACCCTAAACCCTCAATGCCAAATTCTAATCCCTCAACCCTTCACTCTAATCCCTCAACCCTAAACCCTATCCCTAAACCCTAACCCTAAACCTTGTCCCTAAACCCTAATCCCTCAACCCTCAACCCTAATCTGTCATCTGTCATCCCTCAACTCTAATCCCTCATTCCTAAACCCTAAACGCTATCCCTATTCCTAGACCCTCAACAGGCTCGATACTATACCTTAAACCCTAATCCCTCTACCATCGACACTCTTATTTAACCCTAATCCCTTGACCATTAACCCTATCCCTCAACCTCAACCCTCAACCCTCAACTCTCAACATTAAACCCTAATTCATCAACCCTAAACCCTAATCCCTCAAACCTAAACCCTATCCCTAAACCATCAACCCTCAACACTATACCTTAAACCCCAATCCCTCAACCCTCAACCCTAAACCTTATCCCTAAACACTAATCCCTCAACCCTCAACCCTAATCCCTCATCCCTCAACTCTAATCCCTCATCCCTCAACTCTAATCCCTCATCCCTAAACCCTAAATGCTATCCCTATTCCTAAACCCTCAACAGACTCGATACTATACCTTAAACTCTAATCCCTTATCCCTAAACCCTCCAACCCTATCACTAATCCTTACACCCTCCACACTCTACTTTAACCCTAATCCCTTCAACCTCAACCCTATCCCTAAACCCTTGACCCTCGAACCTCAACCCTCAACCCTCGACGTTAAACCCTATTCCCTCAACCCTTAACTCTGATCCCTCATCTCTCAACCCTAACCCTAAACCCTAAACCCTCAACCCTCAACGTCAAATCCTAATCCCTCAACCCTAAACCCTATCCCTAAACCCTCAACACTATACCTTAAACCCTAATCCCTCATCCCTCAACCCTAAACCTTATCCCTAAACCCTAATCCCTCAACCCTCAACCCTAATCTGTCATCCCCCAACTCTAATCCTTCATCCCTAAACCCTAAATGCTATCCCTATTCCTACACCCTCAACAGAATCGATACTATACCTTAAACCCTAATCCCTTATCCCTAAACCCTCCAACCCTATCCCTAATCCTTATACCCTCCACACTCTACTTTAACCCTAATTTCTCGACCCTCAACCCTATCCCTAAACCCTTGACCCTCGAACCTCAACCCTCAACGTCAAACCCTAATCCCTCAACCCTTAACTCTGATCCCTCGACCCTCAACACTATACCTTAAACCCTAATCCATATCCCTAAACCCTTAACCCTTAAAACTTAAACCCTATCCCTACACCCTCAACACTTGACACTATATCTTAAGCCTTAAACCCTCATCCCTAAAGCCTCAACCCTCAATCCTTAAACCTTAAACCCTAAACCCTATCCCTAATCCCTCTACCCTCAACACTCTAACCCTAACCTTGACATTAAATGCTAATCCGTCAACCCTATTAAACCCTAATCCTAAACCCTCAACCCTCAACCCTCAACACTATACGGGTAAGTGCAAGAAGATGGGGGGCCAAAAAGGGGTCTTAAGTGGCCACTTTTTTTCTGAAATCAGGAAATACTGGCCTTGGATGAGAAATTGAGCATAGTTACACTCAAAATTTAGAGATGCAACCAAAACAATGTTCGTAGTGCTCCGAGTCTACTTTCTAAACTACTATTTTGTTTTGAAAATGGCATAGATTAAGGGGTTCAAAAGAGGGAGCAACAGAAATTGGTGTTGTTTCTGTCAAAAAAACATAACATAGCACGTTTTGTGGCTCCCTCAAAAGGTCAACTTTTTTTTGGTATTTTTAAAATCGCTTCGGTGAGAAATTAGCTAATAGCATGTAGTTTATGCCCGATTTTTCTGATAATTTTTTGATGAATATTTGATTTTTTACTAATTTTTAAAGTGGACACATCCTAAAAAATAGAATTTTGGCCGTGCTACCCCTATAAATTTTGAAAACTAATTGAAAATCATTTTTTTATTTTTTTAATATTTGTAGAATGGAGTCTAGTTTCTAAATATGTAATTTTTTTGAAATTTGAATGAATAGTTATTTTACAATGAAAAAAAGACCAAACAGTGGTTTTTGCATAAAAACGGACACACAAACAAAAGAAATTAAAGATGAAAGGCTTAACATTGTTAAAATGTGAAAAAAATCACATCGTCAAATAGCTAAGAGAAAGCCTAACATTACCCATGTGTTCGATTTGTTCAACCCTTGAAACACGTGCAAATCTGAGGGTTAGCACGAACGAAATTATGTGAAATTTTGAAGAATACAGAAAAACACGTCTGTGACTGTTCATAAGGCACTCCAAGCCTTTGGGTTGGAAATCCAAAGCAAATCCCAAGCCCAAGTCTTGGGATTCCCAAAGCAAGAAATAACGCGAGCGCGTTATAACGCGCTCGCGTTATAACGCGCTCGCGTTATTTATTGCCTTACATTTTTCCCGCAAGCCTGTCTTTTCCCATGTTTGACATAACGCGAGCGCGTTATAACGCGCTCGCGTTATGTCCCACTCAAATTTTTTTACACTCAAGACTATTCATCATAGGGTTAAGGCATAAAGGATAGAGTTGAAAGGTTTACGGATAAGGGATTAGCGTTTAAGGTATAGTATCGAGCCCGTTGAGGGTCTAGGAATAAGGATAGCGTTTAAGGTTTAGGGATGAGGGATGACAGATTACGGTTGAGGGTCGAGGGATCAAAGTTAAGGGTTGAGGGATTAGGGTTTGACATTAAGGGTTGAGGGTTGAGGTTCAAGGGTCAAGGGTTTAGGGATAGGGTTTAGGGTCGAGGGATTAGGGTTAAAGTAGAGTGTGGAGGGTGTAAGGATTAGGGATAGGGTTGGAGGGTTTAGGGATAAGGGATTAGGGTTTAAGGTATAGTATCAAGTCTGTTGAGAGTTTAGGAATAGGGATAGCATTTAGGGATTAGGGATGAGGGATTATAGTTGAGGGATGATGGATTAGGGTTGAGGGTTGAGGGATTAGGGTTTAGGGATAAGGTTTAGGGTTGAGGGTTTAGGATTAGGGTTTAGGGTTGACGGATTAGCATTTAATGTCGAGGTTAGGGTTAGAGTGTTGAGGGTAGAGGGATTAGGGATAGGGTTTAGGGTTTAAGGTTTAAGGATTGAGGGTTGAGGCTTTAGGGATGAGGGTTTAAGGCTTAAGATATAGTGTCAAGTGTTGAGGGTGTAGGGATAGGGTTTAAGTTTTAAGGGTTAAGGGTTGAGGGATATGGATTAGGGTTTAAGGTATAGTGTTGAGGGTCGAGGGATCAGAGTTAAGGGTTGAGGGATTAGGGTTTGACGTTGAGGGTTGAGGGTTGAGGTTCGAGGGTCAAGGGTTTAGGGATAGGGTTGAGGGTCGAGGAATTAGGGTTAAAGTAGAGTGTGGATGGTATAAGGATTAGGGATAGGGTTGGAGGGTTTATGGATAAGGGATTAGGGTTTAAGGTATAGTATCGATTCTGTTGAGGGTGTAGGAATAGGGATAGCATTCAGGGTTTAGGGATGAAGGATTAGAGTTGGGGGATGACAGATTAGGGTTGAGGGTTGAGGGATTAGGGTTTAGGGATAAGGTTTAGGGTTGAGGGATGAGGGATTAGGGTTTAAGGTATAGTGTTGAGGGTTTAGGGATAGGGTTTAGGGTTGAGGGATTAGGATTTGACGTTGAGGGTTGAGGGTTGAGGTTCGAGGGTCAAGGGTTTAGGGATAGGGTTGAGGGTCAAGGAATTAGGGTTAAAGTAGAGTGTGGAGGGATGACGGATGATAGATTAGGGTTGAGGGTTGAGGGATTAGGGTTTGACGTCGAGGGCTGAGGGTTTAGGGTTAGGGTTGAGAGATGAGGGATCAGAGTTAAGGGTTGAGGGATTAGGGTTTGACGTCGAGGGCTGAGGTTCGAGGGTCAAGGGTTTAGGGATAGGGTTGAGGTTGAAGGGATTAGGGTTTAGGGACAAGGTTTAGGGTTAGGGTTGAGGGATTAGGGTTTAAGGTATAGTGTTGAGGGTTTAGGGATAGGGTTTAGGGTTGAGGGATTAGAGTGAAGGGTTGAGGGATTAGAATTTGGTGTTGAGGGTTTAGGGTTTAAGGTATAGTGTTGAGGGTTTAGGGATAGGGTTTAGGGTTGAGGGATTAGGGTTTGACGTTGAGGGTTGAGGGTTGAGGTTCGAGGGTCAAGGGTTTAGTGATAGGGTTGAGGGTCGAGGAATTAGGGTTAAAGTAGAGTGTGGAGGGATGACGGATGATAGATTAGGGTTGAGGGTTGAGGGATTAGGGTTTGATGTTGAGGGTTGAGGGTTTAGGGTTAGGGTTGAGAGATGAGGGATCAGAGTTAAGGGTTGAGGGATTAGGGTTTGACGTCGAGGGCTGAGGTTCGAGGGTCAAGGGTTTAGGGATAGGGTTGAGGTTGAAGGGATTAGGGTTTAGGGACAAGGTTTAGGGTTAGGGTTGAGGGATTAGGGTTTAAGGTATAGTGTTGAGGGTTTAGGGATAGGGTTTAGGGTTGAGGGATTAGAGTGAAGGGTTGAGGGATTAGAATTTGGCGTTGAGGGTTTAGGGTTTAAGGTATAGTGTTGAGGGTTTAGGGATAGGGTTTAGGGTTGAGGGATTAGGGTTTGACGTTGAGGGTTGAGGGTTGAGGTTCGAGGGTCAAGGGTTTAGGGATAGGGTTGAGGGTCGAGGAATTAGGGTTAAAGTAGAGTGTGGAGGGATGACGGATGATAGATTAGGGTTGAGGGTTGAGGGATTAGGGTTTGATGTTGAGGGTTGAGGGTTTAGGGTTAGGGTTGAGAGATGAGGGATCAGAGTTAAGGGTTGAGGGATTAGGGTTTGACGTCGAGGGCGGAGGTTCGAGGGTCAAGGGTTTAGGGATAGGGTTGAGGTTGAAGGGATTAGGGTTTAGGGACAAGGTTTAGGGTTAGGGTTGAGGGATTAGGGTTTAAGGTATAGTGTTGAGGGTTTAGGGATAGGGTTTAGGGTTGAGGGATTAGAGTGAAGGGTTGAGGGATTAGAATTTGGCGTTGAGGGTTTAGGGTTTAAGGTATAGTGTTGAGGGTTTAGGGATAGGGTTTAGGGTTGAGGGATTAGGGTTTGACGTTGAGGGTTGAGGGTTGAGGTTCGAGGGTCAAGGGTTTAGGGATAGGGTTGAGGGTCGAGGAATTAGGGTTAAAGTAGAGTGTGGAGGGATGACGGATGATAGATTAGGGTTGAGGGTTGAGGGATTAGGGTTTGATGTTGAGGGTTGAGGGTTTAGGGTTAGGGTTGAGAGATGAGGGATCAGAGTTAAGGGTTGAGGGATTAGGGTTTGACGTCGAGGGCTGAGGTTCGAGGGTCAAGGGTTTAGGGATAGGGTTGAGGTTGAAGGGATTAGGGTTTAGGGACAAGGTTTAGGGTTAGGGTTGAGGGATTAGGGTTTAAGGTATAGTGTTGAGGGTTTAGGGATAGGGTTTAGGGTTGAGGGATTAGAGTGAAGGGTTGAGGGATTAGAATTTGGCGTTGAGGGTTTAGGGTTTAAGGTATAGTGTTGAGGGTTTAGGGATAGGGTTTAGGGTTGAGGGATTAGGGTTTGACGTTGAGGGTTGAGGGTTGAGGTTCGAGGGTCAAGGGTTTAGGGATAGGGTTGAGGGTCGAGGAATTAGGGTTAAAGTAGAGTGTGGAGGGATGACGGATGATAGATTAGGGTTGAGGGTTGAGGGATTAGGGTTTGATGTTGAGGGTTGAGGGTTTAGGGTTAGGGTTGAGAGATGAGGGATCAGAGTTAAGGGTTGAGGGATTAGGGTTTGACGTCGAGGGCTGAGGTTCGAGGGTCAAGGGTTTAGGGATAGGGTTGAGGTTGAAGGGATTAGGGTTTAGGGACAAGGTTTAGGGTTAGGGTTGAGGGATTAGGGTTTAAGGTATAGTGTTGAGGGTTTAGGGATAGGGTTTAGGGTTGAGGGATTAGAGTGAAGGGTTGAGGGATTAGAATTTGGCGTTGAGGGTTTAGGGTTTAGGATCAGGGTTGAAGGTCGAGGGATTAGAGTTAAGGGTTGAGGGATTAGGGTTTGATGTTGAGGGTTGAGGGTTGAGGTTAGAGGGTCAAGGGTTTAGGGATAGGGTTGAGGGTCGAGGAATTAGGGTTAAAGTAGAGTGTGGAGGGATGATGGATGATAGATTAGGGTTGAGGGTTGAGGGATTAGGGTTTGATGTTGAGGGTTGAGGGTTTAGGGTTAGGGTTGAGAGATGAGGGATCAGAGTTAAGGGTTGAGGGATTAGGGTTTGACGTCGAGGGCTGAGGTTCGAGGGTCAAGGGTTTAGGGATAGGGTTGAGGTTGAAGGGATTAGGGTTTAGGGACAAGGTTTAGGGTTAGGGTTGAGGGATTAGGGTTTAAGGTATAGTGTTGAGGGTTTAGGGATAGGGTTTAGGGTTGAGGGATTAGAGTGAAGGGTTGAGGGATTAGAATTTGGCGTTGAGGGTTTAGGGATAGGGTTTAGGGTTGAGGGATTAGGGTTTGACGTTGAGGGTTGAGGGTTGAGGTTCGAGGGTCAAGGGTTTAGGGATAGGGTTGAGGGTCGAGGAATTAGGGTTAAAGTAGAGTGTGGAGGGATGACGGATGATAGATTAGGGTTGAGGGTTGAGGGATTAGGGTTTGATGTTGAGGGTTGAGGGTTTAGGGTTAGGGTTGAGAGATGAGGGATCAGAGTTAAGGGTTGAGGGATTAGGGTTTGACGTCGAGGGCGGAGGTTCGAGGGTCAAGGGTTTAGGGATAGGGTTGAGGTTGAAGGGATTAGGGTTTAGGGACAAGGTTTAGGGTTAGGGTTGAGGGATTAGGGTTTAAGGTATAGTGTTGAGGGTTTAGGGATAGGGTTTAGGGTTGAGGGATTAGAGTGAAGGGTTGAGGGATTAGAATTTGGCGTTGAGGGTTTAGGGTTTAAGGTATAGTGTTGAGGGTTTAGGGATAGGGTTTAGGGTTGAGGGATTAGGGTTTGACGTTGAGGGTTGAGGGTTGAGGTTCGAGGGTCAAGGGTTTAGGGATAGGGTTGAGGGTCGAGGAATTAGGGTTAAAGTAGAGTGTGGAGGGATGACGGATGATAGATTAGGGTTGAGGGTTGAGGGATTAGGGTTTGATGTTGAGGGTTGAGGGTTTAGGGTTAGGGTTGAGAGATGAGGGATCAGAGTTAAGGGTTGAGGGATTAGGGTTTGACGTCGAGGGCTGAGGTTCGAGGGTCAAGGGTTTAGGGATAGGGTTGAGGTTGAAGGGATTAGGGTTTAGGGACAAGGTTTAGGGTTAGGGTTGAGGGATTAGGGTTTAAGGTATAGTGTTGAGGGTTTAGGGATAGGGTTTAGGGTTGAGGGATTAGAGTGAAGGGTTGAGGGATTAGAATTTGGCGTTGAGGGTTTAGGGTTTAAGGTATAGTGTTGAGGGTTTAGGGATAGGGTTTAGGGTTGAGGGATTAGGGTTTGACGTTGAGGGTTGAGGGTTGAGGTTCGAGGGTCAAGGGTTTAGGGATAGGGTTGAGGGTCGAGGAATTAGGGTTAAAGTAGAGTGTGGAGGGATGACGGATGATAGATTAGGGTTGAGGGTTGAGGGATTAGGGTTTGATGTTGAGGGTTGAGGGTTTAGGGTTAGGGTTGAGAGATGAGGGATCAGAGTTAAGGGTTGAGGGATTAGGGTTTGACGTCGAGGGCTGAGGTTCGAGGGTCAAGGGTTTAGGGATAGGGTTGAGGTTGAAGGGATTAGGGTTTAGGGACAAGGTTTAGGGTTAGGGTTGAGGGATTAGGGTTTAAGGTATAGTGTTGAGGGTTTAGGGATAGGGTTTAGGGTTGAGGGATTAGAGTGAAGGGTTGAGGGATTAGAATTTGGCGTTGAGGGTTTAGGGTTTAGGATCAGGGTTGAAGGTCGAGGGATTAGAGTTAAGGGTTGAGGGATTAGGGTTTGATGTTGAGGGTTGAGGGTTGAGGTTAGAGGGTCAAGGGTTTAGGGATAGGGTTGAGGGTCGAGGAATTAGGGTTAAAGTAGAGTGTGGAGGGATGATGGATGATAGATTAGGGTTGAGGGTTGAGGGATTAGGGTTTGATGTTGAGGGTTGAGGGTTTAGGGTTAGGGTTGAGAGATGAGGGATCAGAGTTAAGGGTTGAGGGATTAGGGTTTGACGTCGAGGGCTGAGGTTCGAGGGTCAAGGGTTTAGGGATAGGGTTGAGGTTGAAGGGATTAGGGTTTAGGGACAAGGTTTAGGGTTAGGGTTGAGGGATTAGGGTTTAAGGTATAGTGTTGAGGGTTTAGGGATAGGGTTTAGGGTTGAGGGATTAGAGTGAAGGGTTGAGGGATTAGAATTTGGCGTTGAGGGTTTAGGGATAGGGTTTAGGGTTGAGGGATTAGGGTTTGACGTTGAGGGTTGAGGGTTGAGGTTCGAGGGTCAAGGGTTTAGGGATAGGGTTGAGGGTCGAGGAATTAGGGTTAAAGTAGAGTGTGGAGGGATGACGGATGATAGATTAGGGTTGAGGGTTGAGGGATTAGGGTTTGATGTTGAGGGTTGAGGGTTTAGGGTTAGGGTTGAGAGATGAGGGATCAGAGTTAAGGGTTGAGGGATTAGGGTTTGACGTCGAGGGCGGAGGTTTGAGGGTCAAGGGTTTAGGGATAGGGTTGAGGTTGAAGGGATTAGGGTTTAGGGACAAGGTTTAGGGTTAGGGTTGAGGGATTAGGGTTTAAGGTATAGTGTTGAGGGTTTAGGGATAGGGTTTAGGGTTGAGGGATTAGAGTGAAGGGTTGAGGGATTAGAATTTGGCGTTGAGGGTTTAGGGTTTAGGATCAGGGTTGAAGGTCGAGGGATTAGAGTTAAGGGTTGAGGGATTAGGGTTTGATGTTAAGGGTTAAGGTTCGAGGGTTTGATGTTGAGGGTTGAGGGTTGAGGTACATTTCGGTGTGACATTTAAATTGTCTTGCCGATATACACTGTAAAGGTTATTTTGTGGACTTTCAAGGATTTTTTCACCTGTGTTAATGTTCAACTTGTTTCGCTCTGCATCAAGGGATTACGGTTTGACGTTGAGGGCTGAGGTTCGAGGGTCAAGGGTTTAGGGATAGGGTTGAGGTTGAAGGGATTAGGGTTTAGGGACAAGGTTGAGGTTGAGGGATTAGGATTTGACATTGAGGGTTGAGGGTTTAGGGATAGGGTTGAGGGATTAGGATTTGACATTGAGGGTTGAGGGTCAAGGGATCAGAGTTGAGGGTTTAGGGTTTAGAGATCTATAGGAGGACAAAACGCGAGCGCGTTATAGCGCGAGCGCGTTATAGCGCGAGCGCGTTATAACGCGCTCGCGTTTTGTAATTCTACTAAAACGGTAAAAAAGTGGTTACCCCCGTGATCCAGGCCCACATGCTCTGTTTTCTTACTGATTCTGCGCGTGCTCCGACAAAAAAGAAGTGCTTTCATGCTATTGGGAAGTTCACATGCACATTTGACACATTGTACCACCTTTGCATGATCTTTCCACCACCTTTTCTGCTTTGCCAACTTGAGAATGATGATGTTTTTAGCGCCTTTTCTGCTTTGCATGATGTTTTTAGCGCCTTAAGGATGATGATGGAGCGCTTTGGAGTCAGGTTAGTCTGGAGCACCTTAAGAAGGTAAAGCACTTCAAATGTAAACACAAGTGTTTTGAGCGCCCTAATGAGAAGTTGTCTTGGCACCATAAGTTGTTCAAACGAAGATATGCGCCTTGGATAGTTGCAAAGACCTAATTTAGCGCCCAAGGTTGGAAGACTCTTTGTGAGCGCCCAGTGTTTGAAAGCTCTTTGTGTTTGGTGCATTAAAATGAATTTGGCACCTAAATAGTATTGAAACACTCAACTGAGCGCCTAAAGCCCATGAGAGAAGTGATATGCGCCTTGATAGGAATATCATGGAAGATGAGTTTACTAAATGGCGCCTTGAATGACTTGGTTGATTAAGTGTTTTAGCACCTAGATATGGGATGAATCATTGAGCGCCTTTGGTTGAGATGATGTCAGCACCTTTGAGATTATAACACCTTGGAGTCAAGTTCGAAGGAGCACCTTGAGAAGGTAAAACACTTCAAATGTTTTCAAGGAATTGGAGAAGTCACTTAGTGCCTAGAAGGAATTCCAGAGCAAGAGGGTTGGAGCGCCTTGAGCTTCAAGTCAGATATGCGCCTAGACCTCTACCCTTTAGCAAGTTGAAGCCCTCTGAGCCTTGACAACGTGAGAATGCCTTATAGTGAATATGCGCCTTGGGCAAGGTTGAATACAAAGTTGAGGAGTATATCATAATGAGTAAGTGCACTGTAGGGTTAGATGATAAAGACTAGTGCCTTGAGTGTCTTGGTCAAAATTTTGACGTGAGAAGTCTTGCAAGATCAAACCCTGGAGTGCGCCTTAGAGAGAACCTATTGATCCTTTGCTTTGACAAGATTTGGGCGCCAGAATGATCCTTAATAAATGGAATGTATCTACACCAATTTTGCGCCTTTAGGGAAGTGATGGTGGCCAGAATGATCCTTAATCTCATGTTTGTGCGCCTAGGTCTAGAAGCAAGATTTGAGCGCCTTAGGATAGGGTTTTTTGCACCTTGTCTTGGAGAGTGAATTTGCGCCTTGGATGATGTTGAAGCGCCTTGGGATGAAATGCGCCCAAACTTATAGAGGGCCTTCAGTGAGGGAGTTGAAGAGAGTGCTTAGAGGAAGGATAGCCTTAAGATCAAACTAAGTACTTAGAAACCTAAGATTAGCGCCTTATTTGAAGTTATACACCTATTCTGGCGCCAGAGAGTGAGTTTGAGTGTGAAGAAGTGAATGTCTGCGCCTTGAAGGGGATACAAAGGGAAGATGATGTACCTTGATGGGTTGATGATGGAAATTTGCGTTTTGGAGCTAAATGTGCGCCTTGAAGGAGATAGTGCATAGAGGTACAATGAATCTTCCGGAGAACATGGATAGACAACTAAGTCTCCAACTTGAGTCTTCTAAGTGAATTGGATAATGAAGAGAGTCTAGTCATTTTGGGCGCTAGTATCAGGATGAATCATCCAAAATGGGTGCCTAGAACTAGAAGGCGCTAATGCATGAGTTCAAGGATCCTCCATTGGAGCGCCTAGCCCAGATGGCTATAGATTGAAAGTTTTAAAGCTAAGTGATGTCTCTTACGTGAATTCCTAGCCCAGGTGCATGTGTTGGGAAAAACTCTTTGGCTCTGGCGCCTAGAATTGGGAGCTTTGTAAGATGCACCAATTGATGAAACATTTCCATTTTGCGCCTAGAATAGAACTCTCTCACATAGTTGAAATTGACTTGATAGAAGGAGATAAGTCTTAAGGACTAGTTTGGCGCCTCACTTGCCTATCTCACCTTTGAAATGTGCTTTGGTTGATGATCATCATTGATGGAACCTAGTGAAATGTAAAGCTATTTGCATCTCCAGAGGATCAAAATTGGATTAGGAGATCATCCTTGAGCAGTTGAGATTGACAGAGAAGTGTTAAAGGAATCACTTCAAATGGGCGCCTAAGCTAGTTGAGGCGCATATCAATTCCACTGTAACTCGAGACTGACGCTTAGGATCCAGTCATCTCCTAAGGCGCAGTTCCATTCACCCATGACCTCGCTTGGCATCTAAAACTTGGAAACTCCTTTGGAAAGCTCCTGTTGCGCCTAGAAGATGAGTTTGGGATATCAACTTGCAAAAGGCTTAGAAACTCTTCAAAGATGTTAGGCACAATCCCATGGCACTGGAGCTCAGTTTTGGCGCCTTCAAGGAATAGCACATGAAGGAACTTGGGAGGTCAGGTGCTTGTAAAAGGGAACACCTTGGAACATCTTCCAGGGGTTGAAGTAGTAAGAAAACATCAAGTGAGTCTAGGCGCACTCCCTTGTGTGAACAGTTTAGCTCTGGCGCCTAGCCACAGAGTGAGCCAGAAGAAGTAGTTTGGACATTAGAAGATAGGCGCTCATTCTACAATGAAGCATTCCACCTTCCTAATCAACAAAGACTTGCAAGAATTGACAAAGGAAGCTAAGGCGCACCTTCTACTTGTTTCCACCTCCAGAATGCGCCTAACCTTGAAAGGGGGTTCAAAGATGTTTGTTAGACCTTTTCACTCAAGGCACTCACCTTAGGCGCACTTTCTAAGTCCTTGTCACCTCAAGGAAACACCTAGTTTGGAAGGCGCTTGCCCTGTTCTCCACTCCTTTCAATTGGCGCCTAGAACACAGAATGCATGAAAGGAGCGCCTAGACTCCAGAGGGCTGATTTGGGCACCTAGCATTTAAAACACTTTCATAATGATGATGTTTTGGCGCCTACTCTTGGAAACAATCCAGAGCATCCATAAACTCTAATTGGCACCTAATGTTGACAAGGCGCAACTTCAGGAGGAGGTCACCTCAACTTGGCGCCCAAGTCAGAAAAACCTGTAAATCCTTCAAATATGCGCCTACCTTGTGAGGTGATGAGTTGAACATTCCAAATCTTCAAATGTTGCTCAAATAAGGAAGACATTGTAACATCAAGGCTTCAAGGCCTGTCCTTGTATTTCCATTGAATGAGTTGTACTTCATGCTATTGAAAGCATTTTCCATGTAATAAGACATTGCAAGTTGATTGAATCAAGTAACAAGACAAGTACCCAACTCTAATGTTGTTTCATTCAAATAGTTATCTTGATGTATATCTTTATGTTATTGAAGTAGTTGATGAATTGTTAGCAAGTAAAAGTGTTTAAGTAAGGAAAATTTTTCGTAGAACTAGTTGGGTATCTTACACTTACACCATGCCTATCCATCAAACATCACAATGCAATCAAAATCCTAACAACATGCCCATGATCCAAGATCAAGTGCAATCATGCAAAGATATTATCAATCACAAGCCTATTAAGAATGAACTAGAGTCTTCTAGTACCATACTTTTCCATCAAACACCATCATGTAATCCATGGCCTATCAAGCCTATCAAAGAAAATGCAAACATCCTATGTAATACAATCAGACTTTAAATATTTGAAGTAGCCATCTACAAATATCCATTCAAAAGTGGATTTATAATGCAAGTATGGACGCCATCAATAAAAAAGATTTGTATTAACCAAATATCCATATACGCATACATCAATATCTGTCGATATAAGTATAACATATATACAAAATAGCCATATAGGCTTACAAGAATGCCATATAGGCATACAATGTCAACTATGTACAATACAAAATATATGTCCACAAATGCCATATAGGCATACAACAGAGGAACACAATAAAAAGTCATTCCCCTCTAGCTGGTGAAGAGAATAAATCACGAGCAGCCTTTGATCTTCTAGGGGATGGAGACATGCATGTGGGTGGTCTACTACGAACCCGAGGGCTACTTCTCCTATTTAGTTCTTCCTGCACCTTTACCTGTTACAAAAAAAAGTATAGATATTAATATATAGAAATTACATGTTATAAAAAAATGAAACATTTAACAAAATAATCACTTACCGCTAACATATAATCTGTCTGCTCGCTTGCCTCAGTAGAAGGAAAAGGCCCTGGTGATGTCATGTCCTATAGAAACCATCTAGATAGAAATTAAACTTCAAATCAATAATCTTTTGATTTTTCAAAAATAGACAACTATAACAATGAATGTAAATTGAAATTTACTAATCTGCCTCATACCCCTGTCAATGCCATAGAGCTATGAATTGCAGAGGCCACACCCTGCTCCATTGCCCTATGAACATGGGGAGGTGTATCCGCAGCCTGCATCATCTGGAAATAAAACAACATTATTCAATTACGAAAACTATAATAGTGATGCAAATCATGGCTCCTAACATACACACACGCTCATCTAAACATGGAAGTACACACAATAAAACACACAAATCACATACAAAAATTTAGTAAGTACAATTCATTCATTAAACTATTTATTTTATTACCTCCGTAAAGCTTTGAAGTCCACCACCGCTGGCAGGTGTTGCCATGAAATCTACAGTGTTAACCTATTCAACATCCAAAATCAGAAATTAGAATACCATTCATATAACGATGCTATTCACATGTAATATTTATAATTGTTTATTAGTTACATACCTCGACAGTAGATGATCTAGTGAAAAATGTAGGTGGAGAACCACTGAAAACTGCATCGACGCTATGACCCTGAAATTTCATTAAAATCATCAATTTAAATTAGTTAATCTTGTATTTCAAAAATAAAATTTAATAAATTAAATTCAATAAACTTGCTAATATTTACCTGAGTATCAAGGCCGAAAGTCTCACTCAGGAGGGTATCTGTCATCGCCATCTGCTCAGCTGCAGATGTAGCCTGTGCACCTGCGTCCTGACTGTCCATGGGGTCATAACCACAGGCTGACCCGCAAGCCTGGCAAGTATGCGGTGGGACCCTACTCCTCGCACTATCTCCCAACCCACTCTGTGTTGCAGGATCGGCATGCTCTATGATGCTCTGGGTCAAGGCACTAATCGACCTCAGTGTATCGACCTCAACACTCTCCTTCACAATGGAAGGAATAGAAACATGCTCGTGGGCTGGTCAGCTGATTACTCGTCTCACTACCCGCTGTGGGTCAAGACGTGCCCCTGGTCTATCCTGTGCTGAGCCCCCACCTCTACCCTGGAAGTCCCGCATATCAAAATAGTTTGGCACTTTATTGAGGACAAACTCGGAGTAGAGTTTCCTCAAAAAGTATTGCGGGACCTCATTGTTATTGCATGGAGGATGGTCAAAAACCATCCACCACCTCTGCCCGAAATTGTCCCTTATCGCTTGGTTGTTGCACCAATGGATAGGGAACCTCTTGCATGTAATGGGTGGAGGTTGATTTGTTTGTGGGTTTGTGAAAATTGAACACAAGTCTACTTTTGTAATTTGTAATTTTTTGACATCTTGATATGACAATTTATCTGCATAGTAATCTCTAAACTCTCTCTTTTTATCAGTCCAACTAGTTATTTGCTTGCTAATTGAATTTACATTTGATAACATAGACTCAAGAGATTTGGCAAGCGTGGACCTATGCAAGGTTGAAGTGGAAGGATCTTTCAACCTTGCAATTATATCTTCAATTTATTTTTTGTTGTTTTCAATTTCCCCCATTATATTATCTTGTGTTCCAGGGGCATGTCGAGGAATGAATGGAGGAGGTTGTTGTTCTGCAGGTATTTCTTCCTCAAGATTTTGTGGATTTTGAGGATTTTGAGGAGGAGGAGGAGGTGCATTAACATTTCCTACAATTAATAAAATATGCATCAAAAATCAACACAAAACCTACCTATTTAGGAAGAAATTCAAACAAAAAAACAAAGATAACTCACCCCTTTGGCGTGCTCGACGTCGCGGCGGCATTTCGGCGATGAATCGACAAATCTTTTGTGTTGAACGGTGTTTTGTAGAACGCGAGCGCGTTTTTGAAGGGTTTTAAGCCGCGGGCGGAGGAAAAACTCACAATGAAATGAACTAAAATGAAATGACAGCGTTTTTTTTTATATATGAAGCGCTTTATAACGCGAGCGCGTTATAACGCGCTCGCGTTATGCCTAAATTTTTTTTCAAAATTTTTTGGCCACTTTTTGGCCCCCCATCTTTTTGCACTTACCCATACCTTAAACCCTAATCCCTCAACCCTCAACCCTAAACCTTATCCCTAAACCCTAATCCCTCAACCCTCAACCCTAATCCATCATCCCTCAACTATAATCCCTCATCCCTAATCCCTAAATGCTATCCCTATTCCTAAACTCTCAACAGACTTGATACTATACCTTAAACCCTAATCCCTTATCCCTAAACCCTCCAACCCTATCCCTAATCCTTACACCCTCCACACTCTACTTTAACCCTAATCCCTCGACCCTAAACCCTATCCCTAAACCCTTGACCCTTGACCCTCAACCCTCAACCCTTAATGTCAAACCCTAATCCCTCAACCCTTAACTTTGATCCCTCGACCCTCAACCGTAATCTGTCATCCCTCATCCCTAAACCTTAAACGCTATCCCTATTCCTAGACCCTCAACGGGCTCGATACTATACCTTAAACGCTAATCCCTTATCCGTAAACCTTCCAACTCTATCCCTTATGCCTTAACCCTCATGATGAATAGCCTTGAATGTAAAAAAATTTGAGTGGGACATAACGCGAGCGCGTTATAACGCGCTCGCGTTATGTCAAACATGGCAAAAGACAGACTTGCGGGAAAAAATGTAAGGCAAGAAATAACGCGAGCGCGTTATAACGCGCTCGCGTTATTTCTTGCTTTGGGAATCCCAAGCCTTGGGCTTGGGATTTGCTTTGGATTTCCAACCCAAAGGCTTGGAGTGCCTTATGAACAGTCACAGACGTGTTTTTCTGTATTCTTCAAAATTTCACATAATTTCGTTCGTGCTAACCCTCAGATTGCACGTGTTTCAAGGTTGAACAAATCGAACACATGGGTAATGTTAGGCTTTCTCTTAGCTATTTGACGATGTGATTTTTTTCACATTTTAACAATGTTAAGCCTTTCATCTTTAATTTCTTTTGTTTGTGTGTCCGTTTTTATGCAAAAACCACTGTTTGGTCTTTTTTTCATTGTAAAATAACTATTCATTCAAATTTCAAAAAAATTACATATTTAGAAACTAGACTCCATTCTACAAATATTAAAAAAATAAAAAAATGATTTTCAATAAGTTTTCAAAATTTATAGGGGTAGCACGGCCAAAATTTTGTTTTTTAGGATGTGTCCACTTTAAAAATTAGTAAAAAATCAAATATTCATCAAAAAATTATTAGAAAAATCGGGCATAAACTACATGCTATTAGCTAATTTCTCACTGAAGCGATTTTAAAAATACCAAAAAAAAGTTGACCTTTTGAGGGAGCCACAAAACATGCTATGTTATGTTTTTTTGACAGAAACAACACCAATTTCTGTGGCTCCCTCTTTTGAACCCCTTAATCTATGCCATTTTCAAAACAAAATAGTAGTTTAGAAAGTAGACTCGGAGCACTACGAACATTGTTTTGGTTGCATCTCTAAATTTTGAGTGTAACTATGCTCAATTTCTCATCCAAGGCCAGTATTTCCTGATTTCAGAAAAAAAGTGGCCACTTAAGACCCCTTTTTGGCCCCCCATCTTCTTGCACTTACCCATTTGTAAACTTACACTTTCACAATCAAGCATAAGAAGGGCTAAGAAAATAAGGTAGCTAATGCATTGAGTAGAAGATCAGTCTTAGTGCATGAAATACAACTTCAGAGTATTGGTTTGGAAGCACTAAAAGACATGTATGCTACCGATCCAGATTTCAAGGATGCTACTCCATTTGCCACCAATTCCAAGGTACTTTTCATGAATTTTTTTTTAATTTTCTACTGCAAGAAGGACTGTTATTCAAGGGAGCTTAGTTATGCATCCCTAGATGCTCTATAAGGATAAATCTCATAAGGGAAAAGCACTATGGAAGTCTTGGAGGACACTTTGGCATAGACAAAATGCTTGATCAGGTAAGAAGGTTTTACTTTTGGCCTAAGATGCATACTGATATCCAAAAATTTGTTGAGTCTTGTGGAGTTTGGTAGAGAGCCAAGGGCACTAGTTCCAATGCAGGCTTATATCAGCCTCTTCCAATTCCTAGCAGGCCTTGGGAGCATCTTAGCATGGATTTTATGTTAGGCCTACTTAAAACTTAGAGGGGAGTTGATAGTATTTTTGTAGTTGTGGACAGATTTAGCAAGATGGCACACTTTATTCCTTGCAAATACACAAGTGATGCATCTAACATTGCAATTCTATTCTTCAAAGAGATAGTTAGAATACATGGACTGCTACTCTCCATTGTTTCAGATAGAGACTCAAAGTTTATAGGCCACTTCTGGGGGACATTATGGAGGAAACTTGGAACCAACTTGACTTTCAGCTCTGCCTATCATCCATAAATAGATGGGCATGCTGAAGTAGTGAATAGATCATTGGGGAATCTACTTAGATGTCTTACAAAAGAACATGGATAGCAATGGGATCTTGTTATCCCATAGGCAAAGTATGCTTACAATGACTCCATTAACAGGAGCATAGGTAAGAGCCCTTTTGAGGTAGTGTATGGATTGAACCCAAGAGGTATCTTTGAGTTAAGAGATTTGAGAGGAGTAGAGAAGAGAAGTACTAAAGGAGAGGAGTTTGCTATGGCCATGAAAGACATCCATGATCAAGTTAGAGAACAACTCCAGAAGAGTGTTGAAACTTACAAGAAGCATGTAGATTTGAAGAGGAGGAATGTTCAATTCAAAGTGGGAGATATAGTACTTGCACATCTGATAAAAGAGAGGTTACCTAAGGGCAAATACACTAAGTTGTTGATGAAGAAGATTGGGCCATGCAAGGTGGTCCACAAGTTTGGTGAAAATGCATATGAGATAGAACTCCCTCCTAGAGTTGCTATCTCACCAATCTTTAATATTGCTAACTTATATCCTTTCAAAAAGACTTTGGATGCATGTACAGGTGTTCATGAAGGTGATGATTCTGATTAGGTTAAGGATCTTCCTCCTTCTGCACTAGTCAATCTTGAAGCCATTCTAGACACCAAGGAGGTCAAGAGAACAAGACACAAGGTTTACAATGGATACCTTGTGAAGTGGCAAGGTCTCCCTCATGAGGATGCCACTTAGATGACAGCTGAGGACATTGAAAAACATGGCACTATAGTAATTGATCTGATTTTAGGAGGTGCCTGAACTCCATTCTCCTTGGGTGTATGGTGCAAGGCACCTAGGTGGTTTCCAAGTCAATTTTTTTCTAAATTTTTGTTAGTTTGGTCTCATTAATGAGAGACTAAGGAGTTTTGGATTTTAAATATTGTAATAAATCCCACTAAGGGCATGACCATGTAGTGGTGGTCTTAGAAAAGGCAATTTTCCTTTTGTAGGTCTGCAGTTTTCCCTAGAATTTAGGATAGTCCTTTTGTTTTCTTAATGAAAAGGCTTTATTACCTTCTTTTTTGGGCTTTTCCATGATTGGTAAGGCATGAAATCATGTATATTCATTATAGTTAGAAATTATATACCTCTAACATGTCAAACAAGAGAATTTGTTGAAGATTTGAGGAGAAACAATACAAAAAATACACAGTTTTCCTACATTTTACTATTTTTCTTATGTTTTTAGCACTAGTATGGAACCGTACAACACTGTCATGGAGGGAATCGATTGAAACTTGAAAGAGGGTTGTATCAAAATTGATTTGCATTTGGTTTGAAGGATTCTCATTGCTATTTAAGAATTTTATTTTCATTTTTCTGATTTTGGTCCAAAAACCTAGTTTTGAGGTTTTCTTAAGAAATCGATGGCTTTAGAGCCATTTCCATTCACACCCTAACAAAATAATGAATGGAATGGAGCTTTTTTGTTGGCGTTTTTCTATTTTTGGTGTTACAGATGTAGGGGATTGGTGGAGGAGATCTGTTAGATAAGAAATAACCTAATATCATCATGTATTAGGCATTTTGAGCATTAGTAGAGAAGTGGTTTGAAGAATAGTTGATGTGGGTTGACCCTAGAACCCTAAAAATAGTATATAAAAACCATTTTTAACATGACTGAAGCTTTGGAGTGGGTTTCAAAAGCTTAGAGCAAGTTTTGTAGTCTTTTGCTATGTGGAGGAGGCCTAATTAGGCCTAATTCAGTTAGGACAATCATTATTTGAAGCTTATGTTCCAAAGTAACCCTTGTTGCATGTCTGATATGTTATGAAAATCCATAATGGGTATCTATAAAGCTAATATGTTCATCGGTTTATTATGTTTTCTGCAAGTTATCTCTCAAAAACCTCATTTTAAGGGCTATAAGCCATTAAGGCTAATTGTGGAGAACGATAGGAAGATTGTGTTGCCTAGTTTCTTGATGAGTCTCATAGGAGTCTATTGGTCATATTAAGGTAGTTTGAGGTGTAGTTTCAGGTCAGACAGTTAATTAACCCATCTGCCCTTCATTTATGCATATTTCATGACTTAGCAACCATGTTCATTGAAAAGACAACTTGACATTTTGGGACAATCAATATAGTGGGCTCAAAAATCCTTTTGGGTCTGCCTTAGAAGAGGTGTAATTAGTCATTTTTGAGAATATCTCAATTGGTTGGAAAGGTTTAACAAGTCTCCCCTACATTCAAGTCATAGTGTTTAACCTTTTCCAAGTCTTGAACCTGATATGACAGAGGGAGGACAGTCCATACCATGCTTCTCTAGTCAAGATAACAATCAAATGATTAGTTTCATGATCCCTTTCTCTACTCCTTATGTAGGAAGATAGGTTGGAAGGGTCTAACAACATAACCAATAATAGTTCTTGTGTTATTGTTGTTATTAGTGACCCTCGAAGAGATTCCTTCACCATTTTGATTCCTAGACATATTCATATTATTTTTCATCAAGTGGAGCATTTGAGCCATCATATATACTAGACATTCTTAATATCGAATCATTCTATCAAACTTTGTTTTAATTGATTCCACTTTTGACATGTATTTCTATTTTTTCTATCCATAGTTAGGTCTACCACAATCTTTAGACTTTGTTGTCCAAATCCCTCTTTCTACTACTTTGTAACCTTCTTCTTTTCTCTTTGATGGTATCTAGACTTCCTATTACTGGATTGCATGAAGCAATTTGTATCAAATGGTGAGTCCCCTACATAATATTACACTTGAACACTAGATCTGATACATCTGTAATGTCCCCTTTTAGAATTTCTTGGAAATATACATTTTTTTATAGAATTTCCTAGCTTAATCAACATTTACAACAACATATGAAATACTAAACTAAAAAATTTAGACAACAAACCTTCACTCAAATTGCTTATGAGATTCCTTGCACAATTGCCTTGATATTAATTTGGGAAAATTGGTGGTAATAGAGTTCATTCCCTTTTGATGTTGCAGGTAGCTCAAACATTTCTTGTAGATGATAACATTAATGGCATTGATAAAATTAGTCTATAATCCTATGACTCTCCTCCTTAACATAATTAAACACTAGATACATAATCTGTATTGGAAATGGCATGCAACAAAATAGTTGTGAAACCTTTAAATGAAGGCAATAGATACTACGATAAAAATCTACAATTGAAAGGCCTCTTCCAAATTTTGTATGGAATTCAAATCATTTAACTAGCAGTACTAATAATAGGATGACTTCTATAGAGAAAGAATGAATCAATGGATTTGAGATTGGGAATAGTAGTCTTAGGGTCCCACATCTAATATAAGGTTCAACTAGTTCCAATTATTAAACACCCCTCTTAGATATTCATACAACAAGCTACAATAATCAAATCAACCACCAAACATGGTATGGCAGGATTTAGACTTTAACCTAACTTCATAATAGTTGTGACTGGTCTAGTGATAAAACACCAAGATGGAATTTGTCTATATGCTAGGTTTAGAGTGGGTAAGCATTACTATCCACATCAATTTACCTATGAAGATGTATGGCTAGGTTGCACAAGCTATTATAAAATTATGAATGCTACCAAAAATTAAAATTGGATTGACTCAACCAAAGTTGGTCTACTAGTTTTAAAATAATCACATAGCATTCACAAAGATTCTAATGATCATTGACACAAAGATTCTACTAGTTGTTGACATGGAGAATGTGTAGGTCAAATTACTAGTCATGACAACCAAAGATTGTTTTTTTTAACAACAATGATATTACTAGATTACCAATAGACATATCAAACATTATCAGAAATATTTGAACCTTTTTATTTAATTGGAATCTTATGTAAAATTGGTAGCACATGGTCATTCCCAAATTTGGAACTCTCAGAAACATGAAAATCTAATAAACTGAAACACACTACAAACTTGCAAGCCACACAACTCTGCAAACTAGAAAATTCCCAAATTGTTGAGACTAAAATTACTAATGAAGCTCTACGTGATTCCTTAATAGGAATCACCTCTAAGAATGCGTGAGTTTTGGTTCTTGAATCCCAAGACCATAAGGGGTTTTGTCCTTGGATTGAATTTCAAATACAAGTGCTCCAAAATTGAGAGAAATTGGTAATATCATGTTTGGATATCCTCTAGAGTTATTTTTCCCTCCCTTATGAAATTGCTAAGGAAATAATTAATTATTATTTCTTTCCCATTTCCTCTCCATTAAAATCAATTAAGAGATTTCCCTAATTGTGGACTTAAACTCCCACTCCTAAAATATTCTCTTGAAGTTACAAATGGCCTTATTCCTCCCATTTAGGTGGCTCCATGTAACTTCTTAAATAAGTTGTCCCTAATAATTTAAAATAACATGAGGACTAACTTATTGATATTATTTATTATTTTACTTTCCTACAAGAAAATAAAATAATACATCAGAGGGAAAAAAGGGGGGGACATTTCACGTCTCTAACAACACTTGATATATCGATAGTGGAATGGAGCAGAGGACATGAAATTTGAAAAGATGCCAACAAAAGAAGAATTTATAATATTTTAGATGTCACCATTCTTGTTCGTATTTGTAATGGTAATGTATCCCATGTAGGCCTGGAATTTGATGGTCTATTTGATCGTTTTTGGCATTTTAGACCATATTTTACAACTTAAAAATTTATGAGACCGTATAACTTGACTTGCTAAATTTTTACATAACCATATATATGACACTTTGAATTATTTGTAAACCATAAAATTTTATTATAGGGTAATATAATATAATATTCTTATTTGTAATTTATATTATTTTATAATAATTTGTTATAGAAATATAGATGAAGTTTTCTTTTACAATGTTTATCTTTAACATTTTTAAAATTGATATAGAAATATATATTAAATTAGAATATTTTCTTATCTTCAATAAATTTTAAAAATCAATTTAGAAACAAATATTTGCTTTGTCTATACTTGTTAATATGTTATTCATTGTTTATTATATTGGAATAAGTACAACTTTTCAAATTACAACTAAGAGCTGTAATTAAGAGCTGATTTACAATTACATGGATTAAAAAAAATTGCTGCTACTTCCTCCATTGTCATTCAATTTGCCAAGGTCACCTTTCTATTAGCACACCAAAATGCATACGTTAAATCTGAATTGGAAATGTTTTGAGCAGTGATACAATTGGACAAGTCATGTCCTAAGCACATTGAAATTCAAAAGAAGGGCAAGTTGGTTTATGGAGTGGATGGGCTGCTCTTAAGTTACATCCAATATTTTTTGAAATGCTTTCTATCTTTTTGAAATTTTGTTTGAATGATTGCAATTTGCAACTGAGAATTGTATTAGAGGGTTTGGTTCAAGAAAAAAGAAATTCTTCGTGTTTCTTTTCAATATATAATCACTGATTTATATACCTTTATGTCCCTTTTGATAGCATTCAATGTCCATAAAAAAACAAACATTCTACATTGAAATGACAACAGATGGCTGTAATTTTTTTATGGCACTTTCATAATTTCAGTTGTTGAAATGGTTGGGAGTTGTTGATCTTGCTATTTGTAGTTTTGTTTGTGATTGTGTTGTTGATTGTTGCTCTATTTCACAGTCTTTAGACTGCTTTCTTGTAACTTGCATTCTTTCAATATAAAAATATTCACTTAACATTTTTTAACAACTTATTGTTTTCTTATAACATCAATTGAAAGGTAGTTAAATGACCAAACTATCATAAAATTTTTATATGACCGGCAAGGGTGACCATCAAATTCCAGGGCTGATCCCATATGAGACAAAACACACCAATACATCATGATCCATTAATTTCATTTTAATGTCAATATGCTACAAGCTCTATGCGAATACTTTCATAAATCAAAATTTGTAATAGACTTTAAGGTTTTTAAAATTATAACTTATTCTAGATTAATTTATTATATAGAAAATTTGAAAATATTTATTTTCATAGAGATAGTTTGTATTATAAGTTGTTAATTTTGAAAAAAAACAGTAATTTTATTTTTATTTTTATTTTAAAGTGTAAATTTAGATAAATTGATTTACAATATTCCTTAAAAGAATACCGGATATCAAAATTTTAAAAAAGTAGATTGATGGTTATAAATTACTGGGCCTAAATTTATTTAGAATAACATGATTATTTTTTGGTGGGATACGTAAGAGAATATTTATTAAGTTAACAAGGAAAATTACAAGCGTCTAGGTTCAGCGACCAAACCAGAAGCATACACCCCAATTTCCGTCTCAACTCCATTACAGGCAACGCAGGGCCGCAAACAAAATGAAGGAGTATTCCAAAAGTTCCCATTTTTATTTGCCACGCAGGGCAACATCTCCCACCTACCCAAACCGCCAACAAAGTTAACCAGACCTGAACCGGTTTCACAGAAGAAAGCATGTAAAAACAGGGGCTACCACCAAATATCAGCTTGAAAAACCTACTTCCCATGCAAGCGCCAACCAATATGCCAAAAGCAGATCAAAGCGAGCTCAAATAGACTCCTCGCGGGACAGATGACGATAGCCTTCAAATCTCCGTCAATATGCCAATAGCAGATCAAAGCGAGCTCAAATAGAATTCGTGCAAGTAATACGAATTGGAGACTCCGTCAATCCCCACACTCCAATTTCTAAAACAGAGCCCAGACATCACAATAAAGCCTTCAAATCTCTCCAAAAGCTACAAGCGCATTACCTACTGTGGTAAAAAACTGTATCGCCAGCATTGAAAACGTCCATTCATTGAAGGCCCATTCAACTTGACAGAGCCTGCAAACAGGGGGTATTTCTTGATGAACAAAGGCGTGATCTTAAAACTGATTCTTAGCCTATCCTAGACTAACCACCAGCTCCATAAAAATTTATGATCTCCTTTTCAAATCCATCCGCAGCATCATTTGCCAACACATGATTGTCTGAGAAAGAAAAAGAATAGATTTAGAACCTCCAAAGCCTCTTCAAGCAAGGATTGAAGCTTCCAGTTAGAGATTCTCCCGCTTCTTAAAGCATTGATCACTAACAAAGAGTTCTGGGTCTTCGAAAATGTAGACAATTGGGGAATAACATGATATTAATATACTAAAATCATTTGTAAATTTTTTTTATATATTTATTATAAAATTTGAGTTGCATTAAGAAAAAATAATTTTCGTGTGAAAGACAATGAGGAGTAAGCCCTGACTGATATTATTCCATTAATATACAGTGTTTACAAAAGTTTGGAAGAATTGCTTAAAGGCTTCAAGAACGCTGCCCCTCTCTCCAGTTATTAAGGTTCCATCGTATACTCCGTCACGATCATGCCAATGTCCGTAATCTTCAGAAAATTCTGCATCTATTGATACTTGAAGATAGCGCCCGTTCCTTCCTTCCTTAATAAGAGGGAAAACTTCTGTGAAGATACATATGACTGCCCGTACTCCCGCCCTCAACTCTATGCTAGTTGTATTTCCTTTCTGAATATCTAGACGAGAGCCGTCTCTAGAGCAAGAAACAAGAAAACATGCTATAGCCGCATTGGACAAATTTGTCTCCGAGGATGTTAAACTCCACCGTGTAGTACGATCATTCTCAAATCCACTATGACGTACAAACGTCTGTAATGAGTTAACCACAGTAATACCAGGAAAAGCGAAAGAATTCAAAATTGACCAAGGAAAGATCCTCGCAGATATTATCATTTCCCATGGCCAGTTCTGCAAATCATTTGCAAAACATTTCAGTTAAACAAAACAATTTACATTTAGAATAACAATTTCATATTTTAGCAACCTGTACTACCTCGATCTGCATGCTTTGAATGCAAGGTTCAAAACCCGATATGTCGTCTGCTACCAGTTTCAGCGTCCGCAGTCTCCTCATGCGTCCCAAACTGTCTATACCAGGTATCATGTGCCATGTTTGTAGAAACAGCTCCTCCAGGGACGTCAAATGCTCTAAACCCTCTATTTTCTCTATATTATGACAATCTCTGACAACAAGTTCATTTAAGGAAACTAATCCTGTGAGAGTCGGCATCTCATCTAACTCTGGACAACTGGTTATGATTAGCTTTTGGACATTCACGACAGCGTGAATGCCTCTTATGTTTTTCAGCATTTTACACTTGTTCAAGGTAATGGATTTGAGTGCCGCTGGCAGGGTTTCGATTTCTACTAAATATTCTTCTTTGTCGATTTGGAGTTCGTGGAGACTTGGACAACATTCTTGGGAAATCGATAACCTGGACAAATGTGTGGCTCTTAGATGTATACGCCTGAGATTGCACAATGAAGAAGAAGAAGATCCCCTTCCAAAAGGCAATTCCCTGATTGAGCACTCATCAATCTCTAGAGTCTGAAGATTAGACAGTTGTCTAATTTCTGTTGGCAGAGATTCTATCTTTTCACAACCCTGAAGTTCAAGAGTGGTCAATCTGGACAAGTTTCCCAAAGAAGTTGGCAACCCTGTCAACAATGGATTCCCAACTTCGAGCTTTTCCAACTTGCTTAGTTGACCAATGGTATCTGGTAATTCCCTTAAGCTGGGGGTGTATTTCAAATCGAGCTCTCGCAGAGAAGCCTGATTTGTGATATAGTGAGGCAATACATGCAAATTTTGACAATCTTTAAAACTCAAATACTTGAGGTTTGTTATGTTTTCCAGAATATCTGACTCTAAGGTGAGCTTGACACAATAAAATAAATCGAGATATTCAAGGTGTATCAGCTGCTTAAAAGACACAGGCAACGTCTCTAAACGCCAACACCTGCTCAAACTTATATGCTGCAGTTTTACTAAATCTCCAAACCGGCTAGGTAGAGTTGATAGGTTGCTGCAATTTTTTAAGTCCAGATGCTCCAGCGAGTGAAGTTGACAAAACTCTTCTGGCAGGCTCGATAGTTTCGGTATCGACATAGAGAAAAAAGGGAAGGATAAGGATAGTTTTTTCAAATGCCTGAGATGGCCTATTGACCGGGGAAATCCTAGGAAACGGTGGGAAGGCTTAATTACCAGCTCTCTCAACTCCAAAGGAGGCTGCACACAACCAATTTTAAATTCTACTGAGTTCAAATTCAAAACATTTAATAAGAATGGAAGCATTCATTCTAATTGAAAAATAGCAAAGCAAATTTCTTACATGCGCGTCCTCCCACAGTGTTTCCAATCTCGGAGGATTGATAAGCTCTAGAACTCTAATGCTGTCCAGTGAGAGCCACGATGGAAGATACTTTTGCCCAAATTGGAACCATCGAAGCCACAAAAGGCCTCTCGATAAATCCCCAAATTCTTGGGTAAAATCATTTTCTTTGACAACAAGAAGTTGTAATCCAACCCTAAGATTTGAGATTCTCATCATCTCCATGTACTCCTTGAAAGGCAGGGGGCAGCCAGGAAGCTCGTTCTTTTCACTATGACCTGTGGTAGCCATTATCCCCCGAATCGGCATTCCTCTCTAAGTGGGAAAAAGCAACATCAAAATAACTTTATAACTGAATTAGGAAAAAGAAGCAAAGAGTTTTGACAGAGAAACAAGGTTTCCATGCTATGCTCTGATTAATGACAGGAAAGATTAAGTTCACCTGAATGTCCGTACTCTGTCTCTGAAACCAGAATCGCGATGGTGAGTGTGTCGATGCAATTTCCCTACCCAAATCTCGGAGGTGATCATGCATCCTTATACACTCTTCCTCATCCACCTCAACAAGACACTTGTTGAGAAGCGTTTCCAAACTATGTAGCCCGCTCCAGCCGGATCCATCCCACACAGCAATGCCTGAACTCCTCCTCTCACCAATAAAGAAACATGCAATATCCAAGAATATTTCTTTCTCGTCTTCAACGAGGGCATCGTAACTCACTTTCAGCCTCTGCCTAATTTCTTTGGGTAATATTCTCCGGATCTTATCTAGCTGAGAAACCCAATAATCCTTGGACCTTTTACCGTAAAGCTGTCCTCCAATAACCTTCAAAGACAAAGGCAACCCATTGCAAACATCTAAGCAATTTTCAACTAAATCTTCAAAGCCTTGTTGTGGGAAAGGCTGTAAGAAGGCATGCCAGCAGAACAGCTGCTTGGCATGAAAATGTTGCAGTGGTTGCATTTTATAAATGGATGTGATGCCCCACTTTGTAAGTACGTCCCCTTCACGGGTTGTAACAATGACGAGACTACCTGATCCGAGGCTATCCTTTTGTGGCAACAGAGCATCCAGCTGGTCCTCGTCCTCTACATCATCCAAAACTATGAGCACGCAAAGAGATTTTAAGCTTCTATCTACAATTCTCTTGCCTTCCCTCACGTTGTCAAATGATACAGTTTGAATACGGAGGTCCTCCAAGAGTTTCATCTGCTTGGTATGCAAAGAATTTTTTGACGCAGCATCTCGCACGTCATACAGAAAACTGGATCTATTGATGGAAGAGCTTTTCCTATTGTAAAGCTCTGTCGCAAGTGTAGTTTTACCAGAGCCACCAAACCCAACGATCCCCATAATTTGAACTTGATGTTCACTCTCAATATATTCTTCTCGAATTCTTTCGAAGTCTCTTACGACTTCATCCATTCCAACTGGATGTTTTGCTACCTCCAATGGCTCTTTTTTAATCACTTTCAAAACACAATTCACTATGCTCTTCAACAGCGTCCCTTCATGGCTAAACATTTACAACCAAAATAAATACAATGAAACCAACATGTATGATAGAAGAATATGTGTACCATGCAAATAATTTGTTAAATAAGAGAGGCGGGATATTTGAATTCTTACTCATTATTGCTGTTGAGCATGTGGCCAGAGAGATATGAGACTCTTTGGAGTGCCGTTTTCCACTCCTCCAGCATGCTTGAGGAGTACCTGCCCTTCTTTTCGTGTAGGGAAAATGCAGGAGCATAAAGTCCTTTCCCTTGAGCCACCCATCGGAGATCCTGGGGCTGAACATGGTAGAACACAGGAAGAATTGGGGTGCCAGTTTTGAGCATAAAGGATAGCTCGGCCAGACACCAAGCAGATTCCGCATACCTCTTTGAAAAAATAGCAATAAGAAGTCCAGCAGTGCGCATTGCCTCCTGTATTTCTTCTGGTATGGAATCTCCCAAGTCCAGCTCTTTTTCATCTAGAAAAGCACGCAACCGAACCAGGTCGAGTGTATGATAAATAATGCTCTCTAATTTGTGCTTAGTATCACAACCGCGATGATTAATAAACACATCGCATGGCCCCTTCTTCATTACTGTTGACGATGATGAAGATGCTTGCGGCGCAATTCCATCAAAAGCGTTTTCTGGATCCTTCTGATCCTGCAGAGCTCTGGATGTGGAAGAATTTTCCAGCTCCATCTGACGCTGCCGATCCGTGGAAGTGGGAGAATTTCCCATTAAAAGAAAAGAAGAATGAAAGAAATCAATCACTGAACTGACACAATTCCCCATGGGCTTGAATTGTAAATTCCAGACCAATTCGCTGAATTGAGAGCAACAAATGGAATGGGTAAGGGAAAGGAATATCTCGTCAGGTGTTAAAAGCCTAATGTAAAGGCTAACATCCGTGAACTAGAGAGAAATAAATCAATCATTGAATTCAGAGAAACAAATGAAATCGGCAGGAGTAAGCAAATTCGCTGTCAAGCATTCAAAGCTTAAATAAAACGCTGAGATTGACACTGGAAAGACTGAAATTATAGGAAGGAGAAATGACAAAAATCCCCGTATAATGAGTGACCAAGCTTCGTGTACGAAACCGCGTGCAATTGAATTATCATGGGAAACCAAGGGTGATGTTACTTTACACGTAGGGCGGCTAAGGACAAAGACAAAGTGAAGCGTGTCATTCGCACATTGAGAAGTTAGAAGAATCTTTCACTGACCTTGCCGACAATGTGATGGAACTGGAAAGCATATCCTATCTTTTCACATGGATGAATTATTCATAGGCAAAAAGTATCTTTGAATTCTAGGTTTTTTTAAATTCAGAAAATTCACTCCATATAAAATTTTGAAAAGAAAAAGAAAATTTTGATTAATGTTGGAAGACAATAGAGCTTGTTAGGTCACAAGAGTTAGATTCAAATAGATTAATTTACCTCAAGTATTTGTATTTTGTCATAGTAATCTATATATTCCTCCTCCTCCTCCTCCTCCTCTTCTTCTTCTTCTTTTTTATGGAGGATTTTATATCATCCACAAGATTGTTTCACTATCTAATATGGGAGCACAAACCTATGCTAATACATTTTCCACTAAGAGCCTAGGAGTAAGGGATATCCATTCCACCATAGTCACTCAGGGCATGAACCCGACCTCATCCCTTGTATATCATACCTTTTAAGGTTTAAACCTTGGTGGATATGGTAATCAAGGAACATACCATCACCTTCACCGATTGTGCTCAACCAATTGAGCTACAACCCTTTGGTATACCTTCAACTTATATAGTCAACATACAATTAATATTTGTGCTTGGACCACTTTATTTGTGGGTGTAATTTTGTAAATCAATAATATCATTTCTATAAGAAAATATAATGGTATTAAAACAATAAATCAATAATGGTAAGTAAAAGTTGAGAGAGTAATTACATATAAGTATTTTTTTAAATGATAAAGAGAAAATAAGGATTGAGTTTTACATGTAATTTGTAAAATTTTTATTGTGGGGTATGCTCAATGGTTCAATTCAATGCTCTTTAATTATAAATGGGACTATGATGTTTTAACAAATAGTTGAATAACTCATCTTGTTTCTTGGTTTGATTTTGTATTATGGAAATGATCTAAACACTTATAGATTCAACCAAAATCTATGGATTCAATCTTTGCTTGTGAAAATAGCATATATGCTTTTGATCTCTTGAACTCTACCCGCCTTGGTATCTGGATCTATAATTATAAACTTGGCAGTATCCATATATATCATTGAATTTTTCTATGCAAGGGATTTTCTCTTAGTCAAACTCCATGAGCCAATTTAAGGTTGTAGATAAGATTGAAGATACACCAAGCAAATGTCCAATATGCCTAGTTTGTTCTACTTATGTAGAGATTGGTGTAGGCTGATCAAGTAATTATACCTATGATGCTCAATTTATGTACATTGGGCTTGAATAAGAATTTGAATGGATGATTAAGAAGGAATTAGGGTTTGTCCTTTTATACAATACCCTAGCACAAACTTAAATATTTCACACCCAAGTTAGTGGTAGTTGCTAATAAGAAGGGGCTCAATTTGGGCCCATAATTAAATTTGAATCTAGAATTTAAAGTGTTAAATCCATGTTATGTCTTTCACCTAAGGTCAAATCCACACCCACAAGTTCAACCTAAGATAAGAACAAATAATCTGCAAATCAAGTTTGAACTCTTGGGATGTATGAAGGTGGGTTTAGGATATTTTACCAACTTATGAGCAAAAACATGCCACTTGTATGCTAGGAATTGAATTTGGGACAACCTAGTCAAAGTGTGTCTAAAACAAAGGCACTTTTCACCCTTAAAATTTGCACCCACTTTGATTGCATGCAAACTACTATGAAGATGCATGTCAAAGTAAAAAAGTAGTCAACATGAAAGTAACTATCAAACACTTATAAAAAGGATATGGCTATGGATGGTGATTTTCTACTTGATCCTTGTAACAACAAGTACATGTTGAAATTTTCAGTCAAGTTACCATCCATGAGTCTAACATCTAATAAAAATTAAAATCTCCACTAAAAAGAACCACCTGGTAATGTTAACAAACAAAAAGGTAAATGTAAAATGAGAGATAGGGCTAAGAAGGAGCCACCAAAAATGATGATATGTGTTGGAAAGTATGGGCGTAGGCCAAAGGATCTATGCTTAGGTACTTGGAAAGTTGTATTTATACCCCAGTGTTAAGGATGAGAAGAGAGTTTAGTTAGTTGTAGTAAGTTACAGAAATTTGTGGCAAGAAAGAATAAGTGCAGTGCATAAAAGAAAATAATTAAAGTCATAATATTCACCATAACATAGTATAAATCATTCCCAACAATCTGTAGTTACTTATATTCATTGACATCTATAGATTATACATAGATACATTATTCCATTATATCATGCATACCTTTATACACAATCGCATGTGTCTTAACTTTTCCATATTACATTCTATGAATTCTCTAGCTTGTTCCCTTTCTTGGATTTTTCCCTCTTCTTCCTCTCTTTCTCTTTCTCTTCTTTGTGGCACCTTTACTTATACCTAAGTATGGGTCAAAGATGTGTCTCCTTGTTTTCCTTATGTCTCTTAGCTTCTTTGTTGGCATATTCTTTCTACGATGAGTTGTTTCTATCCTATTGTCAGCTCTAACCTACTAACATTATCCCCCCTTTGAAATATCTTACACAGATGGTTCCTAGGGTTGTCTTTGATGTCAACACTATCACTTGGTTATCATTGATGTCAACACTATCATAGTGGTGTGATGGTGTTCATGGTTAGATGTCACATGTGTCCCTTCCAACAAGACAAGAAGATACAATTCATGGTTGGATGTCATGTCCCATCCAACAAGAGAAGAGAGAATATATAGTTCATATTAAGATGGGAAAATTAGAAGCACAAAGATGATCAAATGTGTTGCCAATGCTAATAATGGCCTGAAGTATGTATGTTCCAAGTTCCTTGATGATTGCATTACTGGAAGAGTGTTTTGTTGTTGACTCATTCAAGACATTGTTGTCTCTATGAAGATGCTCTATGTAGGACAATGGAATACTGCACATTCTTCCACATTTGTAGATATGGCCATGCAGTTATGGATTTGTGTTTAGGATGTTGTGAAGGTGATAATTCCAAGTTTTCAGATCATTTATCCTCCCGCTATGAAATTTATGCATGATAGAGTACCAGCATGTGTTTTGGTCGAGTAAGGTAGTAATGAAGACTTGTTGGAATGCTCTGCATTCCTTTAGAAATGAATTATTACCCTTGATGTTTTGAGGACATGTTTATGGATGTGTATTACATGGTTCCTTACAGTTTCAAGGTTCTTCGTGGTCTGTAACTCAATTTTTCAAATGATAGCATGTTGCAATGTGTTCCAGATGCTAGGTTGTTCCCAGAGTTCATGATTGAAGATGTGTGGCACAATTCCTTGATATGTGGTGGCAAAGGAGTGTTTAGAGATGTTGTATGAGTCATGTGGACTCATCTAGAAGAGTTTTCTTGAAGATCTTTCTTGTTTCTAGTACTACATAAGGTTTTCAAGTTGATGTGGCCATTATGCTTCAAGGTTTAGGGTAAGTGCAAGAAGATGAGTTCACTTTTTAGCCAAAAAATGGAAGTGTTTTTCCTATTTTTCAAATTTTGTCATACTTGGAGTGAAAATTTCAAGCACTTGCACATAAAATATTAAGATGATGTAAAAATAAAAAATGTAGGATATTATTTATAGTTTTCAAATATGTAATTTTTTCTAATACCCAGATGATGCAAGTTGGTTTTTTATTGAATGTACAAAAATGGCTTTTTAAAAGTCCCCTGTTTTTTTGCAAAAGTATGCATGTGTATGGCCAACATAATTTGAGCTAAACTAATCAATTCATTAAAAAAATTTCATCATGTAGAGAATGATGTCTAGTTTGGTCAGACATAAAAAAAATTTCAAGAAATTTTCAAAATCAAAAGTTATTAAAAAAATAGTAACCTATGTTATTTCAAGTTTATGAGTTAGTTTGTTTGGAAATAAATAATAAATAGAAAATTATGTTCAATAGTAGAAAAAATTACATATTTGAAAACTAGACTTTCAGATCTATAATGGGCTTTAATTTCATTAAAATATTCTTAAAAAAAGTTGTTAGCCATAGTGGTGAAACTAGTTTTTTCTCTTGCTATTTTCATGGTCTCCTTGTTCCAGGTCCAAAGCTAAGGCTTGGGTTTCCAAGCCTAAAACCAATGCAAATCGGTGGGTTTGAAATTTCAAAATTTTAGAAATGGGTACCCATTATAAATGGGTGCCCGTTCATAACTGGTGCATATTATAAACAGGTACCCGTTTTAAAAATAATGGGTACCTGTTTCTAAAAAAAAAAAAATTAGCCATAGGCATGTAACAAAAATATCTTTTGAAAACGGGGGGTACTTGTTTTGCTTTGGGAGCCCGATCCTAAACGGGTACCCATTTTTTTTCAAAACGGGTACCCATTCCAAACAGTATTTTTCATCCATGGGAGACTTCTGCAGAATGGATACTCAACTTCTTGCTTTAACCCTTCATGTGTTTTTGGTTAAAGTTATCCTATTTTCAAATGAGCGATGTGTGCAGATGTAATTCCTTGGTGTTTGAAGTTTTGAAGTATATTTTGGACTTGTTTAAGCAAGTGTTGATGTCCGCAAGGCATGGATCTTCTACTGGTGTGACGTGTGGTTTCACCTAGGACCTATCTTCTACACATTTTATATTGTGTGTTGTCTGGTTGACTTGTAAATGTATTTTTCATATTGTATATAGGTGACAAGCAATGTAATCAATGTAATATCATGTATAAATAGTGAATCAAATTGAGTTAGGAGAGTGTGATTGCAAGTTGATTGAAAAGCTCACAAGCAAATAAAAGGTAGAATGAATGCATTGTTGATGAGCGACTAAGGGAGAAAGAGCAGAAGTTGTTGATGCTATTCAGATTCATCTTGAAGACATATTTGTGATAGTGATCAAGAGTAGAGTGTGCCTAACTGATTAGATCATCAGAAGAAAGTGTGAAGAGGCAAAAGTGCAATCATCAAAGGTGTGAGTTTCAATGTCAGTTTTCAGACAATAGAAGGACTGTCATACTGTAATCTCTTGTAAGTGTGTTCTCAATTTAGGTAGTAGATGATTCCTTGGGAGTGACCCTAAAACAAAGTCATCAGGGAGTAGAAGCTTCCTTGGGAGTGACCCTAAATCAAAATTCCTCAGGGAGTAGTAGTTTCTTTGGGTTGCAACCCTAAAACAAAGTTGTTATTTGAGCTTTATATATTGTGAGTTAATCCTCACTACAGTTTTTCCCTTCTAGGGTTTTCCATATATATTTGGTGCTATGTGTTGATGTGCATTATGTTAATCTTTTATGTTCATGTTAATGCTATAATGATTAAGTGTTTATTTGGTCCTGATAAGTTGAAGTTGTTATAATTGAAGATTGCTTAGATACTAATTCACCCCCCTCTCAGTATCTTGGTGTGTTTAATAATTGGTATCAAAGCCAAGTTCCTCTGAGGCAAGCTTAACCACTTGAGGAAGGTCTAGGATGGCACAAAAAGGATCCAGCAAGATACCTAGGTTTGATGGAACAAATTATGCCTTTTGGAACCTAAGGATGAAAGCTTATATTAATTCTCTAGGGTGTGGTGTTTGGGACTCTATCAAGTCTGGTTACATAGTTCCTGCTACTATTCCTGCAAATGCAAATAAAGTCAAGTTGTATGATACTAGTTCCAAGGCAAATTTTGCTATTATGAGTGCATTATCTAATTTAGAACTTTGAAAAATAATGAGTTGTGGTTATGCTCAAGAAGTTTGGGATAAACTTGAAACCATCTATGGATATAAGAAAGTAAAGTAGGCCAAGATGCAAGACTTCAAGAGCATATTTGATAACCTAAAAATGTCAGAGGATTAAGACATTGCTAGATATATGCTCCAGGTGAATGAAGTGGTCAATGTCTTTATAGGTCTTGGTGGAGAAGTGAAAGAAGATGAAATTGTGAAAAATATTCTGAGGTCTCTTCCCAAATCTTATAGTCATAAGGTATCTGCCATTGAGGAGAATGTAGACTTGGATTCATACACTGTAGAGAAATTGTTTGGTTCCCTTACTACCCTTGAAATGAGAGAGTTTGGTAGTGATGCTCCAAAGAAAGAAGCTGCTTTCAAAACCAGTATGAAGACAAAAGAAGAAGTTGTTGATGAAGATGAGAGCTCTGATGAAGTTGAAGAAAAGTTTGTAAGAAGACTAAAGAAAGGTATTGAAAAATACAAAGGTAAGTTACCCTTCAAATGTTTCAATTGTGGAAAGGTTGGTCATTTTGCTTCTAAATGTCCTTTCAAAGAATCAAGGGTTAATAACAGAAGAAATAAGTTGAAGAAAAGTCTGTATTCTATAGAAAGCAGTTATTCTTCAGAAGATGAGGATCATGATGATTCAAATGATGAAGCACTTTTCATGGCCTTGAGTGTTGGTAACAAAAAGGATGATTCTAGAACATGTGAGGGTAAGTGCACAAAGATGAGGGACTAAAATGGGGTTTTAAGATGCCACTTTTTTTTTCTAAAATCAGGAAACATTGATGTTGGATGAGAAATTGAAGATAGCTACACTCAAAATTTGAAGATGGAACAAAAAAAAGAGTCGTAGTGCTCCAAATCTATTTTCTAAATTACTAATTTTTTTCCAAAAATGGTTGAGATTAAGGGGTTTGAAAAGGGGGAGCACACAAATTGGTCTTGTTTTTCTCAAAAAAACATAACATAGCGTATGGTGTGCTCCCCCTAAAATGTTAACTTTTTTTAGTATTTCAATAATCGCTCTGGTGAGAAATTAGCTAACACCATGTAGTTTATCCCTAATTTTTTTCATAATTTTTTCATGAATAATTAATTTTTTAGTAATTTTTAAAGTGGACACATCTTGAAAAATAGAAATTTGAGCATGCTCCCTCCTAAAATTTTTGAAAACTAATTAAATCTTTGATTTTTTTTTAATACATGTAGAATGGAGTCTAGTTTCTAAAAAAGTAACTTATTTCAAATTTTGATGAATAGTTTTAAAAAAGTAAAAAATACTAGACATTGGTTTTGCACAAAAAATAGACACACTAACAAAAAAAATTCAAGATGAAACCCTTAATATACTCAAAATGTGAAAAAAATTATTTAGATAGCTAACAAAGAGCTTAAGATTATGGTGGTATTTTTTTAATTTTTCATTGAAAAAAGTGCCATCCTGATGGGCAACATGCTCCAGATTATCTCTAGATTTTTCTTAAAACTGATAAAAACACATCAAAGAAAGATGAGCATAAGGAGAGCGCATTATAACGTGCTCATGTTATGTGAAATCAATAACATGAGCATTTTATAATGCGCTCATGTTATGCTGAGCATAACTGGCTATACACATGCCAATTGCTTTTGCTTGAAAGTTTCTAAAGCCTTTTCAACAAATCCATTTTTTGCATATCTTGTAATCATTGCATTCCATTACATAACATCTCTTTGAGGTGTTATGTCATACAATTGACATGCCTTGTCTATGCTTCCACACCTTACATACATGTCTACATGGGTAGCTGCACTTCCTATCATCTCTCTCTCTACTTCCCTCTGCTCTCTACATCCTACTCTCTCTCTCTCTCTCTCTCTCTCTCTCTCTCTCTCTCTCTCTCTCTCTCTCTCTCTCTCTACCTTCCACCCTCTCTCACTCTCCACTTCCCTCCCCTATCTACCTCCTACCCTCTTTCTGAGTCTCTGCTTCTCTCACCTCTCTACCTCCTACCTTCTCTCAGTCTCTTCTCCTCCCCTCTCTACCTCCTACCCTCTCTCACTTTCTACTTCCCTCCACTGTCTACCTCCTATCCTCTCTTAGTCTCTACTTCCCTCCCCTGTCTACCTCCTACCCTCTCTCTTTTCTTCCTTCTCATGTCTACCTCCTACCCTCTCCCACTCTTTACTTCCCTCCTGTCTCTACCTCCTACCCTCTCTCTCACTCTCTGCTTCCCTCCCCTCTCTACCTCTCCTCATCATTCTTCCCATCCAATGAAATTTCATAAATTATCTTATTTCCATTTCATCATCCCAATTTATATCCTCATCCCTCTTTGCATGTCCTAGTTTTCTTGTTTCCATATTCTTTGTCGACATGGGAGAGGAGAGGGAGGAAGAGGGAGAAATGATGGAGATGGAGGGGAGAGAGAGCAGAGAGATAGGGTGATAAGGAGGGAGAGAGAGTCCTAGTTTTCTTTTTTTGGAGAGAGAGAGAGAGAGGGTTGGTCGGGTTTATGAGTTTAGGGTTACTTAAGATTAGGGTTTAGTGGAATTATTTAGGGTTTAGGGGTTTAGGGTTGCTCAGGTTAATGGTTTAGGGGTATTATTTAGGGTTTTGGGGTTTTGGGGGGAGAGAGAGAGAGAGAGAGAGAGAGAGAGAGAGAGAGAGAGAGAGAGAGAGAGAGAGAGAGAGAGAGAGGTTTAGGGTTGCTTAGGTTTAGGGGCATATTTAAGGTTTATGAGTTTAGGGTTGCTCAGACCTTTAGGGGTAAATTATTTAGGGTTTATAAGTTTTTTAGGTTGCTCAAGTTTAGGGTTTAGGGGTTAGGGCTAAAGGGGAATTATTTTATAATTTCCCTCCACTCCTCCTAATTCTAATGCCTTAGTCCACCCATCTCCTAATCCATCAATCCCTATCATCCATCCACCATATAACTCACCATCTAATCCACCATCAAATATTCTAAGCTCTAATCCATCAACCCATGAATGCTTGAAAAGTTTTCTCCAAAGACTCTTTACAAAATCCAAAAATAAAATCAAAGATATGGAGCCATCCAAATCCACTGATGCAATTTCATCCCCCTCTAACACTCCCAATCCTAGTCCATCCGGACCTCCTATATCCATTCACTCGATCCTAATCCTAACCCCAAAACATCTTCCATCATTTCCATCAACTATATTCATATCCTAGTCCATCAACCCATGAAGTCATGAAGGATGTGACTCAAGGACTATTAGCAAGGAATCTAAGAACATCATGTACTCAAATTCCTCTCCTTAAGCCTAACAAAGAACCTCATAATAACATGTCTACCACTCCAACACCATCATCCACTCCTATGTCTATCTATTTCATTGAAAAGTCTCCTACTATACGTCCAAGTCAAACCCCATCATGTAGCCATGTTGTCAAACATCCAAAGATTATTGATCCCATCCAAGAACCCATCACATCCATCTAAGAAACCCAATAGCTATGTTAAGAGCCTAGTCCAAAGCATGTGGAAACACCAAACACCCATCCTAATCAAAATCCAAACATCCCATCTAATCCCATCTTGGATCCCTTACCATCTCATGGTCAACCCCTCTACATCGATCCCATCATTGATCCTAAAACATCTCCTAGTGAACCCCCATCACCATCTCTTACTCCCCAATCCAATGAATATCAATGCATCCCCACTTACCCTATCCATATCTAATATCACACTATCCATGCTTATCCTCCCTGTGTTCAAGATATTATCTATGATCAAGCTCTTATCCATGAGCAAGTAACCCACATCACTCCTATCCATCATCCTATTAGCCCTATCCATCATCCCATGCTAGTCTAATTCATTATCCATTAATATCCCACGATGAGACACTTGGTCCCCAAGAAAACATAGATTATCAAACAAATGACTTGGATCCTATCAAATCACATCCTAATGAGGATAATGATAATCAAGATCCAAGAATTCTACATCCATTTCCCATTGATACTCCATCATCCCCTATCAAACTATATGTTTAGGCGTTTATCCTAGTTGCTCAAGTTTATGGTTTAGGGGTCAGGGGAATTATTTGAGGTTCGCATGAGTTTAGGGTTGCTTAAGTAAATAGGGTTTAGGGTTAGGGTTTAGGGAAATTATTCAAGCTTTAGGGGTTTAGGGATGCTTGAGTTTAGGGTTTAGGGTTTTAGGGGTTAGGGGTTAGGGTATAGGTGTTAGGGGTTTAGGGTTACTCGAGTATAGGGGTTAGGGTTTAGGGTTTAGATAGAGATAGAGTGAGGGGACCGATAGAGATTAGGAGAGATGGGGAGATAAAGGTTTAGGGTTGCTTCTAGGTTTAATGGTTTAGGGGTTTAGGGTTGCTCATTTTCTGTGCCAAGTGCCCCAATCGTTCGGGGTAGTAGGCTGCCGGCAAAGTCCCTTAAGATCCATAAGACACAAAAATTGTCAAACTTTGACAAAGTAGTTCTCAGAATTCGTGGCAGCTAGGAATGTTTTTGTTTGGACCTATAGGTGCACATGGGGTCCATCCATAATAACCTCTCTTGATTTTGGTCAACTCCAGTCCATTTGATTATGCCGAAATCAAATGCATTCTTGCAAAATGCTCTAGTTTCATGCAATGGAAAGGTGCTAGGAGTGACATTTTGCATTCCATAGGTCATGGGACCAAACAAACTTCACCAACATGTCAGGGTGGGTGGGTAAATTCTAGCAGAGCTCTCATTTCATGTATAAAGCGCCCCAATCATTCATAGTAGTAGGCTACCGACAAAGTCCCTTATGATCCCTAAGACGCAAAAACTACCAAACTTTGACAGAGTAGTTCTTAGAATTCGTGGTAGCTGGGAACATTTTGTTTATATACCTATAGGTGCATGTGGGGTCCATCCATAATAACCTCTCTCGGTTTTGGTCAACTCTAGTCTGTTTGACCATGTCGAAATCAAATGCATTCTTGCAAAATGCTTCAGTTTCATACAGTAGAAAGGTGCTAGGAGTGACATTTTGCATTCCATAGGTCGTGGGACCAAATGGACTTTGCCAACATGTTAAGGTGGGCGGGTAAATGCTAGAGGAGGTCTCATTTCATTTGTCAAGTGCCCCAATCATTCGGGGTAGCAAGTTACCAACAAAGTCCCTTAAGATCCCTAAGATACAAAAACTACCAAACTTTGGCGCAGCAGTTCTCAGAATTCATGGCAGCTAGAAACATTCTATTTGGACCTATAGTTCACCATTTCTTGTTGCATGATTAATTGCAACACACATATTTATCATTTCAATGATAAAATTAGAATCACATTGAATTGTTTCCTTATGTGGGTGAATTAATTCTAAAAGCTGTGATTCATTAAGTAGATAAGAAGAACTAAATTTATTATCTTTTAGTTGATCATATTATTCTTCTAATCCAATTAAACCAAAATCACATCCCTTAGTTGTATGAATAGATTGCAATTGTGATTCACCAATTTCAAGCAAATTAATAGAATGTAAAGGGATCATTAAAATCTCATTATTATATGTAGTTTGAACCACCTTATTAGATAATAATAGTTTATTAGGAATTTCAATTTTCCTTGGTGGATATTTTGAAGTGAATGGTGGATGATATGAATGGGATAATGACAATGGGAAAGGTTGTGTTGGATATAGAGTGGGTGGTAATAAAGAGGATGGATATTGTGGAGATGGTAACATATAAGATGGATATGGTGGAGATGGTGATATATGGGATGGGTATGGTTGTTGTGAGCATTCATTATGCCATTTTTGGTAAGATGTAGATTGTTCCCATTCACCAAAAATGTTAGGTGGAGAAGCATTTTATGAAGAAACATATTGTCTTTCAAATTTAATAGAATTATAAGACATAAAATCATTAAATATACCATGATCTACCTGATTTGATGTGTATGGTTGTCCTTGAGTTACAAAGAAGACATTCTCACTTTCATCTTTATTTTGTTGAGGCTCATGCATATCTTGGATCTCTTTCACCATGTCCTCTTGAATGACTTGGCATGTGCACTTATCTTCTCCCTTGCAATAATCAGAACCACAAATAGTTAAATCATTGTTTTAAAAATTCCATTGTCCTAAAAAATCATTAATTATTTGACCGAATACCTCAAATAAAATGGAATGCTATGATTGTAGGATATGCACAAAATGGGTTTATTGAAAAGGCTTTAGAAACTTTCGAGCAAATGTAATTGGCAGGTGTAAAGCCAGATCCCTCAACCTTTGTCGACATGCTCCCTGCCTATGGGAAAATGGGAACTTTGGAATAGGTATGCACTTCCATTACAAGATAAATGGTAGAGGAATTTCGTCAGATGTTGTAGTTGCAAATGCCTTGATAGACATGTATGCAAAATGTGGAAGCATAGATAATGCACGCGAACAGTTTGACAAAATGCCTCAAAGAGATGTCATCTCATGGAATGTCACGATTGTAGGATACAAAAATGTGGAAGCATAGACAAGGCATGTGAACTGTTTGACATAATGCCTCAAAGAAAATGTGTTTTCAACTTCTCATGTAATGCTCTGATTGCAAGATATTCACAAAATTGATTTGTTGAAAAGGCTTTAGAAACTTTCAATCAAATGCAATTGGCAGGTCTAAAGCCAGACTTGACAACCTTTGCCAGCATCCTCCTAGCTTGTACCAAATGGGAGTTTTGAAATAGGGTATGGACATCCATCAAAGCATAAAGGATAGAGACTTTTGTCAGATGTTGTTGTCACAACTGCTCTGGTAGACATGTATGCAAAATGTGGAAGCATAGACAAGGTATGCCAACCGTTTGACAAAATTTCTCAAAGAAATGTGGTCTCATGGAATCCCTTGATTGCAGGATATGAGCAAATGGATTTGCTGACAAAGCTTTAGAGACTTTCAAGCAAATGAAATTAGTAGTTGTAAATCTAGCATCCTCACTACATGTGCCAAAATGGGAGCTTTGGAACAGGTATGGACATCCATCAAAGCATAATGGAAAGGGGATTCTTGTCAAATATTATATTTGGAAATGCTTTGGTAGACATGTATGGAAAATTAGATTTATAAGAGTGAGCTTCTGGATTCAACTGTGTATTTTTTAATCAACATTTCAAATCACACTCAATAATCCATCATAAATGAAATCCCCCATTCTTGATGATGGGTCACTAAGAGGGATCTGAAACGTTGATTCAAAAATACACACAGTTGAATCCAAAAGTACTCTTACAAATCTAATGTTATGGATTGTGGAAAACTCATTCCTACTATGTATGGAAAATATGGAAGCATAGACAAGGCACATAACTGTGACAAAATGCCTCAAAGAAACATGGTCTCATGGAATGAGATTATTATAGGATATGAACAAAATGGATTTTACAAAGATGCTCTTAAAATGTTTAAATTAATGAAGCACTTTAGAACATATCCTAACATTATAAGATTTTCTTGTGTTCTATATGCATGCAACCATTTAGGTTTACTAGATGAGAGTTGTACATACTTTAATCACACGAGTAACCCTTATTACATTACACCTACAATTGATCATTATGTGTGCATGGTTGACCTTCTTGCTCATGCTGGGTATCTTGCGGACACCCTAAACTTTATCATTAAGATGACAATTAAAATTATGGTGGTTGTATAGATTTGTTTTCTTGGTGCTTGCATATCACATATTGAAATAGGCCTAGGAGTATTACAACAACGTTGCTTTTTTATTTGGGTCCTAAAAATGTTGACTTATTTTCTTCTCTCAAACATCTATACAGAAGTGGGTAGGTGGTGTGAGGTTCAAATGAATAGGAGATTGATAAAAGATAAAAAAGAATTAAAAAGATCCCTAGATGTAGTTGGATTGAAGGCTATAAATTGGCCTGATTTTTGTGTAGGTGATAGATCACATCCAAAAACACAGGAGATCTATGCAAAGTTGGAGAAATTGGCTTGGGATGTACATCAAGGTCGGTATTACATTCATCAACCATTGGAGCAATCTCCATGGTTAGCATTACAAACATACATAGAAATAGGTCTGGACCTAAACAAGATTAGCTAAGGGAAAGATGTATGCAGATCACATTACACCTTAGCTAGGACTCAAAAGCAATCTTCTATGCCACAACATGCTTCCATAATCTTCAATCCATCTCTGCAAATAGTGAAAAAAAATAGGTCAGCCAAGACTGGTGTTAACATTAAGTCTTCTAAGAATAGTCTTCTTCTACAATCCAAATTTCTCTTTACAGACAAATCTAAATGTAGGAACATAATCAAGAGACATCCACAAGCACATTGTAATCACCAGGAACAACTGCATAATCTCTAACCACTCTGCCAATAAGATTCTTCAAATCAGAGCACATAAACAACACTACCAACTATTGTCATAAGGAAAATATCACTTGCGGACCACCAAATCATGAACCATTGGAGTTGAAGGCACTTAACATCATTACCAACTTGATTCTAGAACTACAAACTATGAAACATTAATGCAGAGGAATGCAAAGAAGAATACAATCTCTCTATCACCAGTGAATACCCAAAAAAAGTAGCTTTTACTTTGGTGAACATAACTCACTCAAATCTTTATACTGGAGGCTCAAACTTGGAACATAGCATCTTTAGACATGCCTCTAAATAACTTCCAATCCATAGAAAAAGATATTCATTCTATAGGAAATGTGGAACAAACTGTTGGACTGTTCTTCTGTAAACAAAGATACTCTGCAATACACTGTTTCCATTGTAACTCACTATTTCTATTAGAGGAACTAATTTTCTCAATATCCTTAGCATCAGGATCACGTACTTATTATCTTCAACACTTACATAGGCAAATACAAAGCATCTAACTTGTTACAAGCAAGCAACAAAATAAGAGTACATTTGACACCAATGACAACACAGATATGTTGACATCAATGACAACACCGATTAGGCACATACTTGCAACAAAATCAATATGACAACTTTCCACCATATCCAATGATTGATGTGAGAATAATATTAAGATTTAACCAATTTAGAATAATGAAAAAGAATTAACTTTCAAAGTCACTAAACCACATCATATCCATGGTCTCAATATAGTAAGCAACCACCAAATTACCATACTCAAATTTTATACAAAATTTCACTCAAGGTAACAAACACAACTAATTAGTTTCCATTTTGAGATAACTAGCCAACTAACTCCACAAGCATAGTCTCAACTTAATTTCATATAGGTTATCTCATTAAACATCACCACATTATGCATCACTAAAAAAATTATACAATATGAGGGTTACTTCTAATTAGGGTTACATTTATAAGATTGCCATAGTAATATATAACTCAACTATTTATAAAAGCATCACAATTGAATTTCCTAGGATTACCTCACTAACTCAACATTATCTTAATCCACACAAAATTTATAATTCAATCATAACACATTCTTCCACCCCAATTGAGCTTCACATCACAATGGTGAAGCAAGAATTTATTCAAAACTTTAATATTGATAACAACACATGATGCTAATTTCTCTAATTTAGAACATTATTTTAAGGGTCTATCCAAGGTTTTCATTAATAATGATATGCTACAACATTGGTGATATGGTTCTCAAGTATTCAACTAGACAACAATATTACTGATAATTGGTAACAAGAGGTGTGTCAAGATGGTTATGGGATTATGGATAGGATCAATTTTCTCATGTATAGGCTCTTCATCATAGATAATATCATGATCATAAAGAAGATATGTTATGGATAAATAGAACTTGGATTGCTTGCTCATGGTTAGGAACTTGTTCATGGATAATATCTTGATCATAGAAAATATATAGGTTATGGATGGGTTGAATGGAGTTGTTTTGATCTTGATTTGGATGAGGGGTTGATGTTTCCATGTTCTTTAGATTATACTCTTGACATAGATCTTGATTTTCTTGAGTAGGAGTAGAAGACTCTTGGATAGTCTTGATAGGCTCTTGATAATCAACAACATGGCTATATGATAAATTGTGACTTGGACTCGTGGTAGGGGGGTCTTCAAGAGGCTTGATGGGATGTGGACTACATGATGGGATTAGAGGAATAGGCATAGTATTTGAAGGCTCTTTGACTGGCTCAAGAGTAGGTGCTTGAGGACATGGAGATGGTCAATTCCATGCTAATAGTTCTTCGATAACATCTGAAAAGGATAAGTTCTAGTGGGTGGATTAGCAATCTCAATCTTACCACAATTGATGAGCTCTTGGATCATATTCTGAAGTCTCACACGTTTGGATGTTTTATGGTCTTTTCTCTATGGTATTGACAATATTCATGATCCTTAAACCAGAAGGACTTGACTTGGTTTTTATCATATGGCATTGTCAGTGGTAACTCAATGAAGTTTTCTTGGACCAATTTTTGTAAGGCTACTTCAATGGGCTCCTGTGATGAAGGGTTGGAGGAATGTGGTGATGAAGGGGTTGAAGGGGTTGATGAGTTAGGAAGTATATGTCCTAATGGATTAGGATTAATGTGATTGGAGGGGGATTGTGATGGAAGGATTGAAGAGATTGATGGATTGGAATTGGATATAGTTTGTTGAGGTGACATGGGTAAAGGTGTAGCAGATGTGTATGAGGTTATGGGATTGACTTGGTAAGTGGGTTGAGGTGAGATATATGGATAGGTGAAGGTTGGATAAATTTGAGGTGTGGATAAATTGGATTGGTATGATGACATGGTAAAATGGGAGGATGAAGGTTGATATGATAGTGATGTTGGTTGAATTGGAGAGATGGTTTGAGATCCATACTTACGTTTAAGTTCTTGTATTTCTGCCTCAAGATGGGTGATATCATGTGTTTGAGGAATGGGTTTGGACATAGATGTTTTAACTTCAATTACCATTTTGTCAAACTATCTCATGATGTTTATATGTGTTGGATTAGGACTAGGTGATGTCTTGGATTGGATGTGGATTTTTGAAATGGATGATTGTGGATTGGATGATGTCTTTAGATGAAGGATTCTAATGATTGATTTGGATGGATTGTGATTAGGATTTGGATGATAGTAGATGGGTTTGGAGGAGGCTAAGTCCTTAACCAAAATTTGATTTTCAAAGGATTGATTTTGATTAATGATTGGATATTTGATAAAAATGGATAATGGATGATTGGCTTGGGATGCAGGATCAATGGATTAGATTAGGATGTGGTTGAAAGGGGATTAGGTGGATAGAATGGATTAGGGTTAGGACCTTGATGGGATTTGGATGACTTGATTACGATTAGGGTCTTAGAAGATGGATTAGGGATAGGTTAGGATGATGTGATTGGATGATTAAGATGATTGGGATAAGGTGATAAGATGATTAGTATGAAAGGGATGGAGTGGATTGGATTATCAGGGATGATTAGGGATATGAGATAGATAAGAGGGATGATTAGGGATATGAGATAGATAAGAGGGATGATTAGGTTAATTAGGGTGGATAATTAAGATGGTATGATGTGATTGGATGAGATATGGTACTAGGGAAATAATAGCTCTTTTAATTCTTCCAATTAAGGTTCTTTGTTTCAAGACTTCATATCGATTCCCTGTTTGGGATCAGTCAAGTTGGCCTTGATGAACAATCATTTTGATGCCAATGCAACAATAATCTCAACTAATTGGAGAGGGCAAACAACAATCAATCTACTTTCTCCTATTTTTATCTCCCTCTAGCAAAGAACCTAGCCTTGCAATCCCAAATGACCAATCATGTATGGTGGTGCATGTACTTAAATAATAATTGGGAGCAATCCATAGCTTATTGGTCTACTGGGAAAGTAGCTAGATCTTTTGGTCCATGGCTTATTATTGAAAGGGGATCAGGAAATGCCATATATAGTATGACATCAAATCCATTATTTTCTATTCAATTAGGAATTGGTATCTCTATTTCATGTTAAAGGTTCTATTGCCACCATTTAATTAGTCATCTTGTTATTGGCATTATTGGATGGTTAGTTCATCTCTCCCTAGGAACACAAAATCCATTATCATCCCACCTTATTTACCTAAGGTGCATTATCTTAGAAATTAATCTCAAGCCATTTGTTCGGGAGAAAAGATTACTCATGTCATTTTATACTTGATCTTGGTTCCACTATTTTCCCCTATTGGCACTCATACACCATCACCAAAACCAAATAGATTATTTCTATTAAAACCAAATAGATTGAAATAAAATTAAATTAAAAAATACATGCGAATTCACAAATTTATTAGCTATTTCACCAAACAAACAGATATGAAACAACATTAGAAATATCTAACCATAAATGACACAAAATCGACACACATTTATATAAAATCACATATTTAATCTAGAATGTGCAATTAAATGATTAACCTAACATAGGAAAATGATAATACAATTAAACCAAACAAAAGAACTATACAAAATGGCAAGGGTAATTGTGAGCCCTCCTCTCCCATTTCTTGCTAGTAAAAAATCTTTCCATTTACTTGAAGTGTTCCTCACCTTTTGTTTTTCTCTTTCTCTAGCTCCTCCTCCAACATTTCATTTCATACATATGTAGGTTTATGAAAACAATTCAATTAAATGTCCATGTTATCATAAAATAAATCTTCGATCGATACCCCAATAGTTTATATAAGCAGTGATCTTCATTGCACTCCATGCATCTAATTCTACAAAGTCAGCATCATAGTCTAGATTGTCAAATATTCAAAACAAAAACAAAACCATTTTTTCTCTTTGTAGAAACTAAAAATAAAACCTTGTTCCTTCATTATTAGTGCAAGTTTGATATGGTGCACATTATTATAGTGCAAGCCTATTTTTAGATCACTTCATTTAACGTCACTAATAATCTCCACAAGAACATTTTGCCTATTTAAGATGATGGAAACAGTTCTCATCACTCACAACAATTTCTCTTGCAACAATCTTGGAGATAAATTTCATTGCAATGTGGCATCAACACATACTGGAAAGTTCTTAACAACTCTAATAGTTGTTCTAGGGTGCACATCTAACAAACCAAAAGCAATTGCCAACTTTTCACTATGGTGGCAGAGAAATAATTCTTTTTCCTCCTTTTCCACATCACTAAGTAAATGTCTTGAATTTGGAGAATACCCTATTGCCTTCATCTCCCAAGCCGGTTTATCCAACTTTGCATAGATCTCTCATGTCTATGGATGCAATCTATCTCCTACACAAAAAGCACGTGCCTTGTCTATGCTTCCACATTTTCCATACATGTCTACCAAAGCATTTCCAAATATAATATTGACAAGAATCCCCTTTCCATTATGCTTTGATGGATGTCCATGCCTATTCCAAAGCTCCCATTTTGGCACAGGTAGTGAGGATGCTGGATTTACAACTACCAATTTCATTCGCTTGAAAGTCTCTAAAGCTTTGTCAACAAATCCATTTGTTCATATCCTGCAATCATGGTATTCCATGAGACCACATTTCTTTGAGGAATTTTGTCAAACGGTTGGCATACCTTGTCTATGCTTCCACATTTTGCATACATGTCTACCAGAGCGGTTGCAACAACATCATCTGACAAAAGTACTCTATCCTTTATGCTTTGATGGATGTCCATACCCTATTTCAAAACTCCCATTTGGCACAGGCTAGGAGGATGCTGGAAAAGGTTGTCGAGTCTGGTTTTAGACCTGCCAATTGCATTTGCTTGAAAGTTTCTAAAGCATTTTCAACAAATCGATTTTGTGAATATCCTGCAATCAGGGCATTCCATGAGAAGTTGAAAACACATTTTCTTTGAGGCATTCTGTCAATACGTGCCTTGTCTATGCTTCCACATTTTTCATATCCTGCAATCGTGACATTCCATGAGATGACATCTCTTTGAGGCATTCTGTCAAACTGTTCGCGTGCATTATCTATGCTTCCACATTTTGCATACATGTCTACCAGGGCATTTGCAACTACAACATCTAACGAAATTCCTCAACCGTTTATCTTGTAATGGAAGTGCATAGCTGTTCCAAAGTTCCCATTTTCTCACAGGCAGGGAGGATGTCGACAAAGGTTGAGGGATCTGGCTTTACACCTGCCAATTGCATTTGCTCGAAAGTTTCTAAAGCCTTTTCAATAAACCCATTTTGTGCATATCCTGCAATCACAGCATTCCATTTTCTTCGAGGTATTCGGTCAAACAGTTCACATGCCTTGTCTATGCTTCCACATTTTGCATACATGTCTACCAGAGGATTTCCAACTACAATATCCGACAAAAATCCCTCTTTCAAAGCATTTGATGGATGTCCATACCCTGTTCCAAACCTCCCATTTTGGCACAGGCTGGAAGTATGCTGGCAAACGTAAATTGATCGGATTGCAAACCTGTTTGTTGCATCTGGTGAAATAGTGCGACAATTTTATGCAGCGCGGGAACTATGACAGTGAGCTTGAGTTATGCGCGGGCTGTTGGAACTTGGTAGTTAACTGGGCGGGAGAAACAGTTTTAAAAAATTTAAACTTTACCGATGCAATGGGAAACAGAACAGAAGCGTAGGAATAAACAGAAGTTAGATGGCCCACATTGCCACGGCAACGTCTATCCAGCACCGCAAAAAGCATGCGGCATGGATAGCCGCTTCCAAATCCCATCCATGTATCCCATGACCATTCCTTTAATAAACGACGAAATCTCTCCGTAGAGAATGGCATGAATAATTAATTTCTTAATTGATTTCTTCCTGTCCGTTGTAAATATATCTTCCCGCTTTTATAACTGCATGTGTTTGCAGTAGTTTCTTTAAAGGCAGCGTTTTTGAAAACTGTTTTTATTTTTAGCTTTTTTGAAGACTACTTTAACTGTGCGATCCCGTTTTTTAAACAACAGCGGTATTTAACTACTCGTTCACCCACTCACTTCAATGCTATGGGAATATCTGTTTACCCAATGCTTTGTCCACTACTAAGTTTAGTTATTATATCAATTTTTTTTTCCTTGATCGATCAATGTATAGCACTTTTTTTATAACAATAATTTTTTTCTTTCATCTAAGATTCTAAACAATTCTTTTTAAATAAAATATTATTTTTACAAATACAAACAGTTGATATTTTAAAAATAAAATATTTTATAGCTTTTTTTAAAGTATCATAATTATTTTGATAAAAGTAAATAGTGATAAATCTTTTTTTACTTATATGAATATCAATTATTATTGTTAAGGTAAATTGTTTATCACCATTCAACTAAAAAACAATTATTTATAAATCATAATTTAATGTTTATTTGGTATTGAACAAAGTTTCAAAAAGTACAATAAGAAGGTAGCAAATATAGCATTACAACAATACAATCAAGCTACAACAAGTGTATAAAAACAGTAAACAAAACTACAACCCCCAAACAAGCCTATCAAACTATAAAACTCAAAATCCCAAAAAATAGTTAATAGTTAATTCATTTTTAAATTAATTTTTTAAATGTTATATAATAGTACTAGATAAAAATAAGTAATTAATGATTAATCACTTAGTTAATGCTATATGTATATTTCATCTATAACTTGCTTCCAAACATAATCAATTACATTTTAAAATAATGAAATGAACATTTTGAAGCAAGGCAAGTTAGTTTTTAGGAGAAACAACAATCAAAATACATAAGGGGCTCATGGTATTTTGAAATTTTAAAAAAATACAACCCATGGCCTCATTTTCTCCTAAATACTGCTTTTGTGTAAGCATGCTTTGAGGCTGCTCAAGAAAATTTTGTTCAAACACAATGCCACTATGATGTTCTTGCACTTGATGAGGTCAACAAGCTCAACAATGTAAGCTTTCTATCCTTTTGTGATTTTGAAAATGAATCATTTGTCTTGCAAAGTTTTGAATCTTTTTTTAAAAAATTTAACAAATGAACACCCTCAAATGCTCCCAAACCCTAATTCATTGAATATAGGGCACAATGAAATTCCAATTGAAGAGAGGGCACAAAATAACCCTCCCCAAACTCCTCCATCAATTTCCTAACATCCTTATGAGACACAAACAAACATATTAGGGAAAACTATGACACATCCTAGTAAAAGTAAAATTATATATAAACCAAATATATATTATCATAATCATATATAAATTTTTGACAATCTATCCAAAATCTCTCCTTTTATGTGATATAGTCTTTTTAAAATTTTGATTGTAGTTTACGACAAAAATGCCTAAATATGACCATCCAACCACCAAATTTAGGTCCTGCATAAGAGATGAATTATAATTGTATTTTACTATAAAAATGCCTAAATGCGACCATACAACAATCAAATTTAGGTCTTGCATAAGAGATATAAAAACCAAAATACATATATGATATTAAACTGAACAAGTGAAACGAAAGGTAACAACAAAAAATAAGCCAAACCCACATAAGGTAAGCCAAGCAAAATCTACTAAAACAAACAAAGAGACAAAATTGCTCAAGACCATGAGCACTCAAACACATCATTAGATTTTGTTGCTAGAGTTAGTAACTTTTTATTATTGGATCCACAAAGTATGATCAAGGTTAGATAAGTAATGTCAATTATTAGGATATCTAAGATGTTTATGATTGAATTTAGATGCATAGTGAAGGTCAGATAGGTAGAGCCAATTATTAGTATATCTAAGATGTCCACATATTGTTAATTAGATGGTTGATCAAAAAATGATTAGCATCAGTATTCATATAGTTGAGAAGTTTGAGTGCTGGTTTACGCCTTTGTATTGTTGTTTTATGCTACTTCTACATCCATTTAAATTGGACTTTGATGTCACTGCTTTTATGATGTTTCCAATTCCTCTAAATTGGTCTTGATATTTAATGTACTTTTCTTTTAAGTCAAGTGGCCATTGGGTTTATTGGTGAAGTTGAATGGTTCAAAAAGAGTCTACCAAGAATCAAGTCTTTCTAAGTGTAAAGGCACAACACTTTTGAAAGAAAAATTTAAATAGAATAAATACTCCTCAAGCCTTAACTTTGAAATGAAAGAAACAATAATTTATACACCCATTACCACAATGTACTAAATTTAAAATTATAAAATATTCATCTTAAAAAATTTTCCCAAAATATTATTTATAACATTTAAAATTATGTGCCCTAGACTACATCATGGCCTTGAAAGTTCATCTCTTGTTTATGAATAAGTGTGATAAATAAGAAAATTAGGTGAATGCATGAAATGATAAATGGATTAATTCTAAGGGATTGAACCTAACTTTACACATGATCATACCATTTTTCATGAACATATATCAATGTATTTCTTATAATTAGGCCAATGAGCAAATTTTGTAAATATACAATATAAGTTGAAAGTATAATAAATTGTAATGATTATCCATAATAGTGTTGAACATGATCCTCCATTGCAATGTCATCAAAACCCGTAAATTACATAGTTTAGAACATTGATTAGTCATGTCATTTTTCACGCCTGTGATTTCATCATTTATTAAGGGAATGGTCATGGGATGCATGGATGGGAAGTGGCTATCCATGCTGCATGCTATTTGTGGTGTTGGATAGATGCTTCCCACAATTAATATTGCTCTACCCAAATTGTTGTGTCCTATTTCAAGATAGACCACAACTTTACAAAATATTAATAATTTTATGTAAGATGTACAACACATTTCCCAATAATCAAACTAAGTTCAATTTCACACTATGATTTTGAATTAGGTAGAGAAATGGGTAAACTAAGGATTGGGACTAGTTCCTAGGGATATGTGAAGGCAAAATCAAGATAAGCTTAGGGATCATGCCAACTTTTGTCAAAAACACACTTGTACACTAGTCAATGGATAAAGGATAACTTGGTCAAATTGAGTCCAAAAACTTGGATAAAAGGATAACTTGTACACTAGTCAATTGATAAAGGATAACTTGGTCAATTATTAGGATATCTAAGATGTTTATGATTGAATTCATATGCATAGTGAAGGTCAGATAGGTAGAGCCAATTATTAGTATATCTAAGATGTTCACATATTGTTAATTAGATGGTTGATCAAAAAATAATTAGCATCAATATTCATATAGTTGAGAAGTTTGAGTGCTAGTTTATGACTTTGTATTGTTGTTTTATGCTACTTCTACATCCATTTAAATTGGACTTTGATGTCACTACTTTTATGACCAATATGTGACCAACAAGCAATTTGCAATTTAAGATATTCTAGTCAAGTACTTAAACATTTGCATCATATCTAGATTTTTCAATTTGTTCACTCAAGTTGACCCAATATTGACATGTGTATGAATAAGTGTGATAAATAAGAAAATTAGGTGAATGCATGAAACAATAAAAGGATTAATTCTAAGGGATCAACCCTAACTTTACACATTATCATACCATTTTTCATGAACATATATCAATGTATTTCTTATAATTGGGCCAATGAGCAAATTTTTTAAATATACAATATAAGTTGAAAGTATAGTAAACTATAATGATTATCCATAAGAGCGTTGAACATGATCCTCCATTGCAATGCCATCAAAACCTGTAAATTACATAGTTTCATTATTAAATTAATTTCAAATTAAACATAAAAAATTGTTAGAAAATCATTTCATAATTTATTTACCATCTCTAGCTTGCATTGCATCTATTGTTGTTGGTGTTTCGTTGAGATCAATAGAAATTGGTAACTTATGTTGCTCGGTGTTTTATTGATTATCTAAAGCTGCAATGACGTGTAATTAATAAATCAACATAGATACAACATTAAGTCTAATAGTACAATATATACTTAATCAAAATAATATTAAAACTCTAAATTACCTGGAATAGTTTTTTGAAATGTCTGATCAGGTATAACATTAAGCATTGATGGTTGATTTTCACAAATTGTATCTGCTATTTATTTGATTAATTATAGAAAATTGATTAGAAATAGGAATTGGGAAATATCTCATTTAATGAATGAATACATTTAATAGTTAGAAAATTACCATCAATAATTTGCACTTCTTCGGTTGTTGTGTGGTTTAGATCAATAGAGAAGGGAAATCGATGTCTTCTATTATTGTCTTGATCATCCAAACCTACAATGGCATATTTTTAATATGTGATGCAAGAACAATAATTATAGCTATGTAAAATACTAAAATAATTTTGAATAAATGTACTCACTTTGTTGTTTCTGATGATAACCCTTTCTACTTGTATTACTTTGCCTGAACGATTGGAGACCTTTTTTTCTTTTGCTTCCTACCACCTATGGAGGGGAACTAAAATTTTTTATGGTCCTCAACTCTTTCATTCAAGTCTTGATGGATGGCAGTACCTCTTTGTTGAATAAACTAGCATTTGCGCATTTTGCTTAGACTAAACCATGGTGATATTCATCTCATAGGCATATCCTCTGAGCCAGGGATTGGTGTAAGTTTGGAAGAAGTAAGAGATGCTTGGATATCTTTTCTAAATCTCTCAGCACATTGACTAAAGATATGTTTTTGATCTACTCTAGTTGGTAAATTTTGGAGTAGTGAATTCAAATAATCAACAGAATTTTGGAAGTTGTGATTGGAAGCATCAGATGATTTACAACCATCTATAATAAAAATAATAAAGATTAAGTTCAAAAAATATAAAAAATGCTTTCATATTTCATTAATAAAATTGTGATATTGAAATTTACCAATTCTTTGGTCTTCACCAATGATAACCCAAATCACATCTTGATCTTCTTGTGGAATACAATAATCTATGTTACAAATAAAGCATTAATTAAATTTCAAGAACCGTAAAAAATAATGAATATTTTATTATAAATATCATATCAACATTACCAATGACATTATTCTCTTGACTAAGACTTCCTCTAACATCATCATCATCATCATCATTATCAACTAATGGAGTAACACCATCTATAATTCAATAGCATTATTTTAGTTAGTTTCGAGAAAAAATGTAAGTCATTAAAAATATAAATATAATAATTAAATATTAAATGACTCTTACCAGCAACTTGATCTTGCTCATTTGTTATGTTTCTCTTTAGGAGATCTGAAATCTTCAACACATGTTTGCATGTGTTCCCCCTTTTTGCCCACTGACAATCACATACATGTAAATTTGGTCCAAATTTCCTAACAAGATACTATTTCATTGGAACAGATTGACTTCTTATCTTGTATGTGTTAGGGATGAGATCATATGAATAACAATCTGTATCAGGTATTTTTTGGATCTCTCTAATGTAGTAATGTAATATCTTTCTTTTTTAAAATTAGTTAAAAATCCAGATGACTGCAAATATCTTTTATTTTTATAAAATGGCTATACTCTATGAAGAAGTGTATGAATAAGCCAATCCATTCTCCTTGTACATTTCTTAGAAGGATCACTTAGATAATGACTCTTGATGTGGAAGTGGTATGACTCTATGGAAGCATTGGTTTCTTGATTTGCATGAGAGAAGTTTTGAAAGTATTTTGCCCACATTTCTATACAAAAAAACATAATAATACCTTAGTAACTTATAATTTAACTTAAACAATTTAAATGCATACAAACCAAAATGAATACTCTGACAAACTTACCAATACGACCCCCATCATGACACCAAGTTTTTTGGAAGTAATCAATAAATTTCTTCTCTTCTTTGAATTCCTCTATGAACTTTTTATTAGTTCAGTAGTGATGTCTACATTGTCACTCATTGCATACATTATCTCACCCAATCTATCAAACATGTTTGCACCAACATCCTTATTGTTGGCATACCTAGATTATAAAAGATAATATCAATTTATGGGGTTTAAACACATAATTTTTGATATATTAAAATTAAATATTAACTTACCTGCACACATTTTTCAGTGATGCTCTGCATACATGCCAAATACATAAAAGTAATCGGTATTGAAATGATAATCTACAAGTTACATTATAAAACCTAATAAGTAAATTATGACAAATGAAATGTTAAATTAAAACTAGTTTAAACTACAAATTGTGAAATATATATTTTATAAACTAAATATTAATCAATTATAATGAGTTGATTGAAGTTTAAATATATAAACTAAGACTAATAAAAACTTGATGGCTTCAATCTTTGCACTAGCATCATCTGTTGTGAATGCATTGATATTCCAATCTTTTCGACATTGTTTTCTTTGTTTATAAACTTCTGTTAGCCATTCATTTAGATCCTCAACTTTATTTCTTGAGGATATGGCCCATGTAATAGGTACACCAGCCTCTTGTTCATAAAAATAAGCAAGGTATATAATTGATACTGCATATGAATAAAAAATTCATAAATTAATATTTTTAAATAACTAAATCAATGATAAAATAAAATATATAAATTTATAGTAAATGTTGCTTTACTTACACCATATTTATTTGTTGAAAATATTGAGTCCAAATGTGCAATAATTAAGTTATGTGAATGCCTAACCATCATTTCTCGCATCCATGGTGTTTGGATGCCTATGATAAATGGAACATTTTCCATGGTGTTTGATATTTTATAGTAGAAGAAATTATCTTTCTCCTCTACATGCCACAAACTAACACTTTTTGCATCATCTTCATTCTTTTGGGATCAAATGGAGCGTACTCTTTTCCATGCATTCAACACATCTTTCATCAACAAGCATGCATCCCTCTTATTCATCAACTCAGTCAAACCATGGTCTAAGTAGTGTTGTTCACATATTGTGTCAATCCCCACACCCATTAGCAATAAAGACTCAATATATGATTTACATTCATTTGATAACCTTGGTGCAAAATTGCTCCTTGGATCACCAGAAGGGTCATCCCTTCCATGACAAAATTTTCCATTGGCATCACAATGGCTCCAATCATTATATTTAATTATTGCAACTTGTGGTCTACCATACATGACCCTAACATAAAAGTGGGTTTGACAACCCCTTTTTTGGGTAAACCTTCGTATCCTTTCCATGTTTTCAGGTTTATTTCTATTATCCTCTGGGCCAAAAGCACACCAATATCTATTTATACACACAAACAAAAAATATATATTAATTCATATAAAAAATTAAATATAAAAATGACATGCTTATTAATTATATTTATTCTAGGCAAACCTAGAGAATATCTTGGTAGTACGGTCAGTAAATTTTGGTGTGTTGTTCTCTTCATGAGATTTACATGCAAATGTTGTTTCTGTACTATCTAGTAAACCTTCTCCTTTGATAAAGTGAGGGAGTCTTTCAAGAGGGATTGCAACACATAAGTCCATATTGCCATCATCTCCAATTGGTGTCCATTCAAGGTCCTCACTTGAGAAATGATTTCCTTGGTTGGGAATGTCTTGCGCATGTAGTTTAATGAGTGATTTCCATTTAAACTTTCTTCCCATTCTGAATAAAATTAATATAGTTATTAGTCCTCTATATTGTTAAAAAACTGTATGAACAAATATATCAATTTTTCTATTCACTCCATTATATTATTATCTTACATGTATATATAGGTAAGCTCTATGATTTCACCAAATATACTAGTATTAGAGACAAAAAAATTCCATGTACTAATAAATTAGTCCCAAAAATGGTTTATTGAATTATAGATGTTAAGTTTTGCATGAACTAAATGCACACTACCAACTATGTGGCTAACAAAAAACAATACAATAAGATTCCAATACATCCTAGTGGCACTCTTGTTATATATCTCTAATAGAGGCACATCTACAAGAAATATAATAGAAAATTTATATATTTGAAGTTTGATATAATATTTGTTAGAATTGTGATGTGTTTTTTGTTCTTCTCACTTGTCTCTCTATTCACTATTTATAAAGAATAGGTGTGTAGTTAATATACATAGAGAAGAGAGATAGAGTGTCAATTGAATCAAATTATTTTATATCCACTTCACAACTATCTCATGATCATTGAGGATGAGTTGGGAATTTTGTTTTTTGAATTTGAGTTAGGAATTGAGGATGAGTTAGAAATTCTAGCTTATCATTTATTTTTAATTGTCTTATCATTCATTTTATCTAGGAAAGAGGTTGTGACTTTTGTTATGAGTTCTAGAAAAGTATATTTCCCATACTCTTGTATTGATGGGCTTACTATTTGTTTCATATACTCCTATAGTTCTCCAATTTGTTTCTTCAATTCCTACTTTTTCTTCTTATCATTTTGCATCTTACTATTTGTAGTAGCTACTATTGATTGGAGCTCTAGGATTTCTTGCTCTCTTCTACCATTTCCTAGGTTAACCATGGACACTTGCATCAAATCAAATAAAAACAAAACTAATTGAACTGGGAGAAGTTTAATTGGTAAGGAAAAAAGTTTAATTGGTAAGTTCACAATACACCATTTTTTTAATTTTTCTTGCAAAACAAATTTATGAAGTGATCCAATTGAAAGTTAAGGGCAAGGTAAATTATTTACTTTAGTTTAATGAGAGTGAGGGTTAGGTTCTTCAATCTTTAAAAGCCACAAAGAAAATTAATATTTAGTTTAATGACCTTTGTTTTAGTTTACCAGTTGTGATTGCAAAATGTTTCTCCGCATAACAAATTTAATGAATATAATAATAAACTAATATGTTATTTAATGTTTCCTACCAAATGAATATATATATATATATATATATATATATATATATATATATATATATATATATATATATATATATATATATATATATATATATATATATGCATGGGAGCTATAGCATCTTAATATGTTAAATACCAATAATAGAAATAGCTCTTATATTAAAATAAAATAATATTCAGAAATTTATTGAAGAGATTTTTTTTTGTTTTAATGAATACTTCCTATTTAACTTATATTAAAAACAATAAATAGTACAATATTGACAATGGGTAGGGTGATTAAAAGGCACACTCACAAAATCACAAAGTCTCATAGCCTTAAAACAATGAAATGTTTGATTATTTATTTACTAATATAATAATATTATGTTTTTTTATTAAATAATGTTAACTTATTTTTACTAGCTCTCCTTATCTACGAAGTAAGGTCAACTTATATTGTTTCAAAAAAGTAGATTACTAGCAAAAATTAGAGAATGTAAAGATTAAAATATATAATAATAGGCCCATCTTTATGTAGGTTAATTACTACTAGTGAATTATATAGGTGTTATCACTACTATTTTTTAAATTTTTTTTCATTCATTCACAAAGATAAGTGTGGATAAGCCTTGAAATAATGTTAGAAATGTTGATCAAATTAAGCTATTATACCTTAAACATTGAAATTATATGCATGAGTCATTATTTAAATATTTAAGTGGTGGAAAGGCTTTTAAGAATAAGGCCAAGAAGAGGCATATACTTTTGAATAGTTTCCGCTCAAAATATTTTAGAAGGTAAGAGCTTAAGCTCCATGAAATCCACATGTTTGTATGTGGAATTATCTTGTTACTAATGCATTTTTTTTTGTGGAAATTAGTTTTGAGTATTATATTACTTTCTCTAATTATATAAGAATAACTTTTTCCAAGTCTTCAAGATTGATTTTAGCACCTCATAACATAAGCAAAAATTGATTAAGACAACCACCAAGTTTGGCATTTAATCTTACTAAACAACCTTTCAATTTTATCATAGTCACCCTATGTGCAATATGTAAAAATTTATATTTTACAATAGAGGACCAATATATCAAAAGATATTCATATTGATATTAAAAAGAGTAATTTTAGGTCACGTGATTAAGCTATTGTTCATGACAATTCCTTCATTTTAGGGTGTACAATAACTATATAATAGTCATCCCATACATGTGCAACATGTAAAATTTTGTATTTGACAATAGAGGATCAATATATCAAAGGATATTCAACTTCAATATCAAAGAGGGTATTTTTTAGTCAAGAACAATTCTCTCAAATTATCTAGAATTTTAATATTTTGTATGAGTTGTTTTTTTAAAATGATATATAAACTAGTTGTAATTATAATTAGAAGGATAGAAAAAATAGATTGATAGCTTGTCAAATCACATAATGACCTCACATAAAATTATAATAACAAAGACATCAAACTAATAGTTTACCAATACTTTGTTTTTATTTTATCAACATATAAGCCATGCTTTATTAAGTTTTGAAGAGAGAATAAAAGGACAACAATATAAATAGCATGATGAGGACACTTGCCACCAAATATTGATAATGTGTGACTACTCTATAGTCAATTTTTTCATCTATTGTTTGTATAAGCACTTCTATAGTTTTACATAAATTTCTATCAATATTATCACAACTACAACATATAAGAAATAATTCTCAAAAAAGTCACATCCCTAATGAACTTTGTTACACTTTCTATACAAATAATTTTTTTTCTTTATTTTTATGGAACTTTACACTATTTTCCAAAGCTCTAAATTTACAAAAATTGGAAGTATTGTGATAAAGGTTGAACCTATTAGTTGTATTAATGTTTGATAGTCTTCAAAAAGAGAATTCAATTGGTAATCTAACAATGATTACAACCCTTGAGATACAATTGCTTAGGGGATTTTGTTAAACATTGAATACTTTAATTTTATGGTTTTACATTTTAGATGTAAGGTAGTAACACCTCCACCTTCTTAAAAAAATATTTTTAATTATATTTTGATAGATTCACAAATCCTTTTCTAAAGTCATTTTTAGGTATATATTAGAATGTTGGAAAGTGATGAGTTTTATATTACTTATGTGTTTCAATTGTTAATAAATTTGTAAAATCTTTATCAATAAGATTTTTTTTCATATTTTATAAAGATTATAGTCCACAAGACCACATTTTGTTGATTTTTTTAAAAATATTTAAAATTTAAATTAAAAATATAAACTTATGCAAACCTTAAAATAAAATTATACTCTAAGTGGACCATAAATACATTGTATAGTATGGTCTTATTTTGGTTCCACAACTGGCCATAACTAACTAGTAACCAAAATAAGAACAGCAAAAAGTAAAATAAAATAAAATTTCAAAGAACACAGCCATATGAAAACAAGACTTTCCACTAGCCCACAAATTGCTGTCCCCACCCGTACCAGTGAAAATCAGTACAGAGAAATTAGATCTCTATCATGAATTAACTTTTTCATGCTAATCATAACAAAATTTTCAACTTTTTAAAAGAATTTTCTGTTCACATAAGATATGTCTCCCTGTATATATATAATAATCTAACTGACATTACCACTTATCCACAATTGATAAAACTTCGTTCAGGCAGTGCATTTCGTAGATCTACCGTTCACAATTTCCAAGTTCCTCTGTGCTTTGTGTAGCTTTAGCGTGATGGCTTTATTACTTTATTTAGATTCATAAACCACACAGAAAATAGCCATAAAATATTACTAAATTCTAAAGACTGCATCTGTAGGTGAAATTTTGGCTGGCTGTGGAGTTTTTTAGAGTTCAAATAAATTTATCAAATATGCATTTGTTTTTATAGTTTCTTATCTCCAGTTCTTAGACAGACGGAGCAATTAAAATTTTAGGGGAAGATCTATTATAAAATTTAATCCCTACACCAATTTTCATTCTAATAATGCAGAGATGCAGAGACTATTTTACATTTTGAAACCATAGAGATTTAGCTGAAATATATCGATTGGATAAAAGCGAAAACAAAAGACTGCAGCAGAGAAATTGTATTAAGGTTTTTTAATGGCAAGAAGCACACCTTTTGTTTTGAAAGCAAAGATGCAGCCGGCCTAACGGGGAGTCTTCAGATCTGTCCAAGTCCAACCCTTTCGCGCCGCACAAAATTAATCTGCAAAATGGACCCAAAAATTAAGAATAGCAGAAGAGGTTTTAGACATGGAAGATATATTTGTAGCAGGCACCGTCTATACAGCTCCTCCCAATATTTAGACCAGGCGTGAAGATATATTTAGAGCATGATTCATGCCATTTTCTACGGAGAGTCCTTTTCATTTATTAAAGGAATGGTCATGGGATGCATGTATGGGATTGGGAAGAAGCGGCTATCCATGCCGCATGCTATTTACGGTGCTGGATAGCCAAAGCCCATTGCCACGTCCAACAGTCAATGCTTAGAGTGTGTTGGATAAGCCCAGCCAGTGTAATCTGGTCAATGCTGTTAATATCTCAGATGGAATTGGTCCTTCAAGTGCATTCTTGGACAGAGATAAGAAACACAATCTTGTGCAGTTACTCATGGACTTGGAGATAGTGCCAGTTAAAAGATTATGTTCAAGATCTAAGGTTTTAAGTGCAGTGCAATTTGCCAAGTCCGGAGGGATATTACCACTCAAACGATTGTTGGAGATGATGAGTTTTTTCAAGTTATGCAAGGAACTCAGCTCTGGGTGAATGCCTCCGCTCAACAAATAATTGTTCAGTCGGAGCTCTATAAGATTTGTACATGCATGCAAACTAACTGGAATAGAACCTTGCAAGCTATTTTCATACAGCCTAATGTAGTGCAGATTTTCTAATTTACCAAGCTGTTGGGGAATGAGGTCAGAGAAATGATTATTAGAGAGGTCAAGCATTGTAAGGAAGGACATATTGGCTATGTGATGGGGTATCGTACCAACCAATCTCTTGTATTTGAGAACCACACTCACAACCCTCTGATTGCGATCGCAAGTTATTCCAGTCCAGTTGCAGATATTATTTCCATTTACCCAGTTGGACAAAGAAAGACTTGGACCCATTTTAACGGACTTTTTTAATTCAAGCAAAGCTTCAGCATCAATCAGATTCTGGTTTTCCAACTCATTGGACGAAAATGTAACAAAGATAAAAGTCGTGAAGATGAGTAAGAGAATGAACTGACCTTTACAATTCATGGGCTCTTCCAGCTTATTCATTTCTGGAAGCAGAATTAATCCACCTGCTATTACAATTGTTTACATGTTCTTCTTACAAAGATAAATAACATATCTATTGCTTCTCTTATTCGAAGTTTCATATCAAAACTTTTCAATGCAAATACGAAAACCTCAAGCACATTTGTAGTCCACAAATGGAAGAGAGGCCGGGGATATTTGTAGTCCACATATTATTATAGATTTTTGTCAGTTTACACATATAGTTTAAACTAGTATCTATTAATTTAGTTAGCTGATAGGTTATTTAGTGCATTCTATTTAAACATCATCCACTTAAGGATCAAACAATCAATAGTGAATTTACATCTCATCCATATCGAAAAGTGGTAATTATTTGTTCTATTTTTATTGGTCAAAATTTACATTTGACTCTTGAAGTGGATGATGTTTAGGAATAGTCTAGATTTAGTATGAGCATCACTCTAAAAACTATTGTAATAATTGTCTAGCGTTGCTTTTATTTTTTAGTTGCCTAAAAAGATATATTTAGCCAATAGGCTTTGTGAGAAAAACTTTTTCAATTGTGAGTAAAAAAATTTATGAATCTGAAAGGTGTAGATATTTTATTAAATGTTAAAATATATACCCCTCAGAATATTGCAAGTGGGATGCATGGGAGTACCTCCAACATAATACATAACATGTTCTACACTCCACCTAGCCTACTATAAAACAATGTGTTGTGCTTATCTAATAAATGTAAACAACTATTCTATAGGGACAAATCATGGAATGTCAAACACTTCCCACCATCTTAAAATTATATTTAAATACTACTCAACTACATGTTAGAATTAATGAATAAATGCATAAGCATGGTGCTAGTAGTATTTGAAGAGTTGAACATGTTGGTAATAGTGTTGGCAATAGGAGTGTCCATGAGACTTTGTAAATATATTGTAATGTTTCATTACTAAATAATATGTTGAGTGTGGATGCTTTTGGAGGCTAGTTTTTTCCCTTTGAGGGTTTTTCTAGGATATATCTTGTGTTATCTTGTGGCTTGCCTATTTGATCTTTGCATTATGGAATTATTGTAAGCTTGTATGCATCATATTCTCTCATAAGGTTATGTAGGAATTGGTTTGATGAACCTGTGAATTCCTAACAAGTGGTATAAGATGCTCTGATAGCACTTGTAATGTCCCTTATAGGAACAATACTAATTTTACCCAAAATTATCAATTTCCAAGCAAACAAAGATTTAGAGAGTACCTTGGCTTGATTTAATTCTTGCAAATAGGTTAGAAAATACTTACAATAATATTTGTCAAAATCAAGTTAACATGATTAACAAACTCATAATGGCATTATTAATCCAACCAAACCTAACTATTTGGGAGACTCAACCATAAGAGAGTTAAGGAATGTGACTTCGAAGGGGTGTCCCAAATACCTTAGGCTGAAGAGTGGATATACCATCCCCCTTGGCCTCATGTAGCCCATGCCATCCATATGAGGTGGTCTACCTAGTGCGATATCTGTTATCCCATTATCCCATTATCCCCTCATTTTATCATTTCATTTACCTTTCTCTATGGTTGGTTTCTTTGAATTTGCATGTCTATGATAGGAGAATGAGATCACAAAAGAGTACATAGGCAGCCATCTCTTCTAAGCCCAAGGGCAGTACCCTTTGTACCCCCTTGGAATCAATGGGATTATTCAATCCCCCTAGAGGGGTGTCGTACCTAGAAGAGTGCCCCATCACCGTACCCCCTCTTGCACCACATTTCCTTATCATAGTCACCCTAACACTCATACAAATTTCCATACAAACACATTAATCCAAATATGAAATTATGAAAAGATCTTATGTTTGTCTACATGCACATTGGATGATAAAATCATAATGCATAAATCTCATTGTTAGCCATGTTAAATTCCTAATATATATATATATATATATATATATATATATATATATATATACTTATTAATGAGCACATTATTAATAAACCAATTACTAACTACATATTATACTATATCTTAAACCACATACAAAGCTGGTGTTGACCGCTGACTCCTTATATTCCCTATTGCAGATTAGAACTTTCTCTAATATCTATTCTTGTTCTCATTCAATGATAAAACAATAATATATAAACCTCATGATTATACATATTAAACTACTAATATGTATCCTTGCTAATGAAAACAACTATTAATAGACTACCTATTAAACTATTTATTAAACTACATATTAAATATATATTATACATATTAAATTACTAATATGTATCCCTGCCTGATCACTAGTTTCTTTGGCTTATTGGAGATCATAAACTCAGAACTGTATATAAATCAAATTCTTCATATTCAAACCCCCATACCTCAGTCTAATAGGCATAGACCTGACAACATGGGTCGTCCAACTCGGTAGGGTCTTGTTGGCCTTGGTCAGCTGACGACACTGAGGGTTGGTAGGTGCCTAGCTAGTGGACTCAAAGCCCCTAATCTAGCATCTTGGCTAGCCAGCATGCCAGCTCTAGACAACAAATAGCCTCATGGACTTTACAAATGAAAAAAAACAATAGACTTCAAATTAAAAAAAAACAAAGTCTCAACCTACTTTGGGTCTAGATGTGGAGACTAGGAGTCTCATTTCAATGAGAGTAGAGTATAGGTATAGTGATGATGATGATTATGGTATCATGGATATGTAGGTATATTTTGAGCATTGGCACGACATGATCATGTATGTGATTGACAAGTATGGGTTAATGTTGATGTACAAATGACCATAGACAAGACCAACTAACAAAATCTGCATCAACATTGAATCAATCTCATGGATATAGATAGTCCACATCCAAGTCATCCCACTACAATGAAATGGGTGCCCTACCCATAAAACTGCATAACTTGAAGATCCAAAATAAATGCAACATGCAAACTCATCATCACATTAGTAATCTACAAGATGAGATATCAAAGAAGATAACTTATAGACTCAAGACTCAAACACCAAATCAGCACCATATTGGATTTTCTAAGAAGTCCAAAAATGAATAACCATAGTCAAGGAACCAATCAAGAATCCAAGAGATAAGAACAACCTCCCAAAACTACACCACATAACCACCTATAATCATGAATCAAACAATAAATAACTCAATAAATTTATTATAGCTTAATTTGATAGCAAGAATAAATGCTACTCTAAGACTTGACAAAGTAGAAAACAAATTTTACATGGAATGTTACTATAAGATGCAAAATTGGACACAACTGTCCTAAATGAAAATTATTCTCTAAAGTTCCATATGAGGTTAAATATTGAATTTGAAAGATCCAATATTTACATGTTAGAAAATAGGTATTTTCAAAAATTTAATCCTATTAAAATGTAGGAGGTATTTTTTGTAGTGTGAAATTATGATATTTATATCAAGATTCAACAACATAGTTTTTGAGTCAAGAATTGACCCACATTTCATTAGTAGTGGTTTACATGAACCCAGAATGGTCCACTTAAGCACTCATTGCATCTATATGATGCTCACAAGTGTGAAGCATCAAGACTTCCAAAGAGGTCACCCATCCCAGTACTACTTTGAATAAAGTTTGCTTAACCATGGAGTTTCCCTTGGAATATTAAACCCACTTAGCTTGCTAACTCATTTACAAAACCTTCATGAAGTGTTGTGCCTTATGAACCATTCATTTTAGAGCCCTTTTAGCTCATCCATTGACTAGTAGGAGGTATTTTTCCAGTGTATCAAATTATAATATGTATATCAGGATTTGACTACATAGTTTTTGAGTCAAACTCATTGACCCATATTTTATGAGTAGTGGTTCACACAAACCCATCTCTCTGGAGAGTGAATGGCCCACTTAGCACTCACTGCATCTAGGCTCACAAATATCACTTATAGATTAATTATATTTTTTTAAACCTTATTGGATTATTTGTGCATTGGAAAAATATATAATGGTGAAAAGCCATTTTTATGAATATCCTTAAAATGTTAAAGGGAGGAAAATATGAAAAGAGATTTAGGGAATTTTAAAAAAGGAAACAAGAGGCTTATTTCAACCCCCCCTCCCTCTCTCTCTCTCTCTCTATTCATTGATGGTGTGAAGAACCCTTATGCATGAATTTTATTTAGCATTCTTTGTATGCTATTATTGGCATGGCTATTGCTACATACATTCTTGTATGTATTGGATTCACATGAGTGTTGCCACTAGTTTTACATGAGTGTGTTTGGTATCCAATAGACTATATCCTAGGACAAAGGGGTGGTCCTAAGGGTTTCACATGGTTGGGTTACATTGAACCAACATTGGGGGCTAGATAGGTTTCAAGCATGTTCATTGGAGGGCATGTTGGACTCTCATAACATTGTGTTTCTTGTATCTCTTCCTAGTTGTAATCTTAGAAACATTGTAAATTGGGTTATTACAAATTTTATAATAAGTGATTGTTTGGGTATTATTCAACTCTCTTATGTTTGTAATGATATATACATGTTTGGGATGTGATCTGGTAATAGTTATGATTTTATGGTTTCATCTTGAATGATTTCACACCATGTCTTGTGAGGGTGTTGGCATGATTTGTTATGTTTATGGATATTTTCTTTGGGAATATAATGCATCCACATAAGTGGTAAGATTTTCATCTTCACTTATGGAATGTCTTGATGTTGGCATTGAACATGCTTAGCATCTTATATCGTATTTCTCATATTTTGCTATGTGGAGGTGAGATGAACTAGAGGACCTAGTTTCATATCTTGGCATAATGAACATGCAAACTAGAGTAGATGAATATTATGTTTTGGTATTTTGATGTAATTGAATTGTATCTTGTTTTGGTTGTTAGAGTATCCATAGGTTGGTTGTACCTCTAGCTTCCTTATGACCCCTATCACCTATGTGTGTCCATGTATGAAGAAGTGCTTTTATTGTGGTTTGAGATGTTTTGAGACATCTTGTAAATGTTTCACTTGTCCTAACAATATTTCAACTATGTTGTTGAGTCTTGTGCAAGTTTGTAGCTTGGTAATTAAATTCTTGGGCTTGTCCAACTAATTCTGGGTGAATACCTCATTGTAGGACTACATTGGTTATAGAGAACCCTTGGTAAAATCTAGAAAATGGTCTTGAGAAGTTAATTCTAGAAAATTTCTATCCCAAACACTTTTGTAAGACTATAGTGTAGAAATGGGACTATATAGCAAAATGTATTGGATTCCATTATGTGTACTAGTGTATTGCCATCTTTTATCATTAGATAGAAAGCACTTCTCAACCTTTTTTGAAGAAAATTTCTAAATGGAATTTGTTCCCCTAGGCCTACTCAGTCTTCCTATCATCTCACTTTGTTGAGATGTGTCATGCCTTGCAATTTATTCCCTCCTTTGAATTGGGAAGTGTGTCATGGCACAAAATTGACTAGTTGTTAATTCAGTTGGCTGAGGCCTTGTACCTCATAGTTGACCCACCTTTTGTGTAGGTTTTCCTTTATGTTTGGATGTGATTTTGTGTCATCTTGGAATGGATAAGAAGTAGGGGTGTCACTCTCAATCTAGTCCATGTGTTCACAAGAAAATGAGGTCATAGACTAATGTCTAATCGCATCATGGAGGAAGATCCATCCTCTCATATGGACATCATGGTGACATTTTCACATGATTAGTGAAGTATTACACCTTTTTCCACCATGCTTGGTACATTGGTGATGCCATATTGTGTGTCATTATGCTTTTCCACTACACCTTGTTCATGTGAGTGTGCAATATTACATGTAAATGTTGCACTTGACAATGCAAAAAAATTGTTCATCTGGTTTTTGTCCATTAATGTCATGGGTGAAAGCTTGGGGTAGTATAGGTCCATATGAATATTAAGGCTTTGGATTTGATCTATAAAATGGCCACACTTCACTACCATGTCCACCAAGGTCCATTGTTTCAATTCCCATATTGTCTTGTTTATATAGAGGGCACATAAGTTAGAAACAATAAGAAATATTTTCCAAAAAAGAAACATTATTAGCTTGAAACATCAAATATTTGTTCAACCTATAAATAGCTTTGAGATCATTTGGAATCTCATTGGTGTTATGCATAGAACCACTATGATATATGACTTGATTCATTAAACGAGTAGACTAAATCCTCGTCTTTGTCAAGTTATGGTGTAAGTTGGTTTTTCCAACAATAAAATTTAAATATGCAGTTTAGATGATAGAGAACATAAATCTAAAGGAAATCCATATTCATAAAAACTTTGATGAAACTTTGAAGATGTAGAGTGTCATGCATTAGCTTAATAATTATCTAAGAAATTATTTTGACTCCAAGACCATAAATATAGAAAAGGGTTTACCTTAACACCCTTCAATTACAAATATATGATGTACATGGTTCAAAACACTTATTGTTCCCAAGTATCTAACTAGTTGATATTGTTGGCATTAGAGCAACAAGAAGAGAGTCTCTTATGTATTGTGTTTTGAATAATTTCTCTCAACATAGACCAATCCTAGTGATTAGAAGGTTTCACATCCCACATGTCACGTTTAGGTATTCCCTATATTATGAAGGAAAAGGTCAAAATGTCCAATTTGTCCAAATGTCAATTTCACATTGAAAACAAAATTGCATTCATAAAGTGGAGCTTTCAATTATAAACTAGAGCATTGATTATATAACTGCCAAAGTCGGTTTCATAAGGACCTTCCTTTATAGCAAGTTTTGTTGATGCTTTTGAAGAATGATAGTAAATCATCTCAAATATACCTTTGTTAAATTGTTTAGCCTATATGCAACATGTAGGATTGGTAACAAATCCAAATAAATTAGAATGCAAAAAAAAAGAAGATATGCATGAAGATAATTTACACTAAATGTCCATATCAACCAACCTCTTCGAAGTCAAATGACATCCTGACTAGTATAAAAGTGTTAAGAAGAACATGTACACTAATGCCAATTGACCTATGTCATACATTTGACCGCTTTGCAGTTTCTATAAGATAATAGAAAACACATTAGAAAGCCTTTTCTTACACAAACACATAGAAAACATGCTAGGCTAACTCGAGAATAAATTAAAAATAAGTGATAATGATGATGACTCCTAACTTACCAAAATCAAAGTAACAATTTTTGTAACATCTACTATCAACTTAGAGGGTTTAGCCTCATGGGGTATAGCTAGAAAAAGTGATACAAATCAGTGTCTCAAAGTTGTCTAAGAATAATGCCTCCAACAAGAACATTCATAGAAAATATACCTTCTCCATTACATATCTAGGCAAGGCAATTGATGCCAAGTTACAGATTATGGTTCCATTGAACATGTAAATTCAACAATACCTATATAAAAATTTGAAGAATTAATAGTCCCTAAATTCTATTGATTGCCTTTTCTATAGCATGTGACCTAACAACCAATAAATGTCAGAATAAATTAAAAAACATTTATTGACCAAATATAACACAACAATTATCAAATTACAAATGCAACAGGCAAAAAATGCATGCATACCTTAAATAAGATATATGGATTTCTAGTTTCTATCTAAGCTTCCAAAATCAAAAACCAAAACTTGTATGGTTGTATAATCTTTTTGACCCTTCCCTGATTTTCTGGAAACACAATTATTATCATATGCTTTAATTGACCCCAAAGAAACGGCAGAATACTAAGAGGCAAAAATACCTCTTGATTATATATTCCAGATAGTGCTTTTAAAATTCGTTCAGCCCAACAATCAACAAGAGAAGCTTCATTGGTACAAAACAATGCCCGATTTGAATTCTCTTCAACCCTTTTCATAAAGAGGTTTGGCATCAAATAGATAGCATGCTCTGTTTTCTTTCTATAAGGTATCTATAATCCAAAAACACACCAAACGCAAGCAAAAACAGTTTTATGATTTGGAGCATCCATTATATGTTCCTTTCAGAACTTTTAGATATTGATTTAAATATTATTTAGTTGAATGGTCAAATAATCAATAGTATGTATTTTTTTTAAAAAAAATTATCCTGCGCATGGTTCTTTCTCAACTCCAAAACAATAAAAAACATCTACATGCCATGGTCCAAGGTACAGGGCAAAGGCAGTTGTATGAGATAACATTTTAGTGGCTTAGAACTCCATCGTTCTTTATTCAGATACAAAATATACAAAGATTTTGGATAGAAAACTATGCTGGAAGTTAATTGCCTTTCCTCTTGCCTCCAATCATTAAACACACGCAGCATTTCCCTTGAATATAACTACCAGTTGCACGAATGTTAATCAGCTAATTTGGTAGTTACAGCATTATGTAGAACGGTCTTGCCTAGATAATCAGAATGTTGGTTTTCGCAATCACCCTTTCATCTGGGTTATTCAACACCCTCAAATAAATTCCCCCTTTGTATCTGCTGATATGAAGGTCAGCATCCATCCTGAATTACTATTATCTTTTGTTCTGCTTAACAAAAACATAGCAACCATTCAGATATTTATGTAGAGCATGGTGGCCCAACTAATATTTTTAGAACTAAAAAATGCAAATTTGTAAATGATACATAATATTGTCTCTCTAGACATTAACATTTTTACTTATGAAATAAATGAAAGTCATGAAACACTCAGTCATATACTTTCAAAATACAATATATATTGAAATCAGGTACAAAATTAAAAAGAAACTTACAGAACTTGAAGGAAAAAAGTGAAGAAAGTATGTGCTTCCTTGTGTTGGTAGCAGATAATATTATGTAATAAGCTCATCTTGTAAGCTACAGAATGTCTGGTTTATGTAGTATGGTAGGGTACATACATGTTATAAGCTTTTATCAACTATAGATACCCTTTTTCTTTTTCATTTTTTCCTTCGTTGTTCGATGAGAAATTATTCGAATAGGACCACCCAAATCACTTTTGCCTTCGAAAAGCAGACTGGAAATTACGAAGAGGCAACAGTTACACCCGGGCTACTACAATTCTTTTCTTTTAATAATCACCTACAGAAGATATTTAGGTACTGATTCTTACTGGTAATTTTTAAATGTTAATATCACTCAGTTCTATCTAATTGTTACATCCCTCCTTTTGAAAACAATGATGCTATTTACTTTCTTACAAATTTCAGTAATTTACTATGTTGTGAACGACTTGAAAACTGGAAATTTATCTTACAAAGTTGTTTTATGAAATTGCGGAATCTATTGATTACGATCAAGTGTTATGTAGAGTAAAAGTCTTTATATTAAATGCAATGATGTTTGAATATATTATATTTGGATCATAGATGCTTTGACCACAAAATTGTATGCGAGTCTGTCGATGCAGGAACAGGTGGACCGTGTTCGATGGAAGAGAAAGTATCTTCGAGAGAGAGTATAGACTCTAGAAACTAACCAAAGGTGTTTGTCACTGAGATCGCCAAACAGATAGATAAACCTGGGAACCATCAAGTAAGTCTTGTTTGTCGGTTTGGGTAGTTTAATTGATGTCGTCGACAAAGGATAAAGTAAACATCCTAGTCAAAAGTAGTCTTGTAGAATCTTGGAGTCGTCTATGGCGTCGTAAGTTCCTAATAGCAAGTCGACGTATTTGAGATGTTTGATATTTATGTCTATAAGTATTTACTGAGTCATCTTGTGGCAAAATTGTAAATCTTGTCTCGAAGTCGAAATTGCGAGAAATCGACCTTAAGCGTCTAACGTTGTGAGAATTTGTTTGCGATACGATCAATCCGTCGTGATTGTCGTAAATCGCGTCGAATTTATGTTGCGAATATTCTCTTTTCGTGTAGATCGACGAATGTCGATTTGAAGCCATAACGTGATGTAATTTATTTTAGTCGTCATGTAGCGTGAGTTTTTCCTTCTAGATTAGACCGTGATTTGTTGTCAATTTAACCTTGAAGATCTCTTATTAGGTGGGTTTTTGTCTCCTTTTCATTTTCGATCAACACGATGCTTTAGTCATTGCCTTATCACCGCCATGCCAAACTTAAACTCCGTAATACATCTTGTAGTGGTCTTGGATTGATTTAGATGCCATGGTTATCGAGTGAAGGCAGAATTGTTGCGTCTTCTAGCGGACCATGTCGCCAAAGGAGCCACCACCTTTTTGTATGGTCATGTTACGTGAGAAGTCAGGTTCAAGTTTAATTATGTCAACCCATGTGTATAGATTTACGTCAACCGAAAATTCTTTGGTGGGATTCTTTTAACCAAGAAGCGAGAAGTCAGCTCGTGAATTGGAGAGGGTGTAACCATTGCTAATGCCGATCTCCCATCACCATGGAGTGTGGAGAAGCATCGGGGGTCGTGGGTTCGATTACCACCGACAGCGTTTATTCTCAATGAACTTTGTTTTGAAAGTGTTAATTAATGATAGTATACGTTTGAAAAAGTCGGTTGAAATTGGTTAACTTCTTTAGTGAAGAATCTGCGGAGAGAGAGAACGTTCCCTATATCTCTGCGCAGCATGGGAAGTGGTTGTAACTTCCTTCGTGGGCAGTGAGGACAGCGTGGAGCGGCAGTTAGTGAAGAGTGTTATCTTCGCCAGATAGAGGAAGTAAGTAACGCAGGAGTTATTCCCTGTGCTCCGTCGACGGTTAAGGCAAAATCTTCTGCTACGGATATGGGACTTCTGGTGTATAAGCCGTCGCGGAAGTTGGTGTGGAGGGAATCTAGGAGTCGAGGGAAGTTTGTTGTGATCGAGGGTAGTTAGTAGAGAAGGCAGTGAAGGAAGGGGAGTGGGAAATTTGAGTGAGCAGAGGCTCGCGTGGCCGGGTTTTGGTATCTCATGTTTGCGAATAGAATCCTGGAGCAGAGTTCATGATTTGTGCATGGCTTGTAATTGGCCGCTTGGTGGAGACTTTGGAGAGAGGAGCACGGGACAGAAATTGAGTAGTAAGACAGTGTGAGATGGTATCTGTGAAGGGATGTAGAGGTCGTTCTTTTGGTAAAGGCAGTAAGAGTTGAGAAGGAAGCGAGGAGTGAGAACGGTGTTGTGAGTAAGAAAGAGAACTGTGTTATGAGTAAGAGAGTATAAACTGTGCTGTGAGGAGCGAAGAGAACAGTGAGAGTTTAGTCTGTGGAGAGAGGAGCGAAAAGGAGTAAGAGTTGAGACTGTGTAGTGAGGAGTAAAAAGGCAGTAAGAGTTTAGAATAGTGCTGTGAGGAGAGCGAAGAAGGCAGTAAGGGTTAGAATTGTGCAGTGAAGAAACAAGAGGCAGAGAGCCCTCGGAGTGAAAGAGCACTCCAGCAACCTTCGTTTTTAATAACAGGTTCTTTATCTTTACCATTTGTCTTAGTTTTAAATAGTAAGGAAGAGAGTCTCATGGTTATGGAAGACTATTATGTTTAGATATGAGTAAAATAGAATGATAACGCAAGTTTAATACGATTTCAGTGTGCGGTAATTCCTTGAAAGAGCTTTATTGCTGTGTAGGACATATGATAAACTCAGAAACTAATGTATGCTGTCACATTACTGTGTTTTAAGATTAGAAAACGTTGAAAAAGAAGTGTTACTGCCTTCTAGGAAATGTAAACACTGAAACTATAGTTGTTCTCGTCATAAATGACGATGTATAGCCAAAGAACGCTGCTCTCTAAGGTATATGCATTTAGGAGTGAACTTGTCTCGATGCAAGACTTAATTTACCTTCTGTGAACAATAAACAATGACGTAAGATAGAAGAATTGCCTTTAGGTCTGTGTTATGAACATAAAACTGCCTTGGAGGTTTTGAACGATGCTCCACGTGCATGCTATGCAGGAGTCAAACCGTAGTTAGTAAGCATGTTCGACGTATAGCTAGAAAATGCATTTGTAAACAGCCGATGTCTTATCCGTTTAATATCTTTATCTACATTTGAAAGATTCCCAAACCTTTTAGATTTATTTACGATTCTCAGCTATTTTAATCTTGTGAAACTAATGACTCGGAAAGAGGAGTAGGAAGATAAAAGTGTTGGTAATGTTTAGGAAACCGTCTTGGTTCCGAAATGATCAATTTGAGCTGAAAACCCGCATGTGAGTCGAGATTGCGTTGCATGCGACGATGTTAGAATCGTTTAACCATGTAGACCATATGAGTCTAAAACCCTAGAATTTCGGGATAACGGAAAATGATTTAGATACTAGTGTATGTTGAGTTAACATGGGAACCAAGTAAACAGATTTGAAACCACTTAGGAGTGGACGTGTCTAAATAATGATTTTTCAGGATAATGGGATTATGAAAGTCTGAATTCGAGATTAGAATAATATTGCGCAATGCGCTATTGTAGGGGGATATCCTAAGCCTTGAGGTCATCAAGGTCGGCAAAATGAGTTCAAACTATACAAATAGGAAACTGTAGGATTTCGACCAGTTCAAGTCGAGTAGGGTGGGTGAACCAAGATCATGCATTTTTAAAAACGCTAACTAAATACAAATCCTTTGGCCAAGGTGGTCTACTATCCTCAAGTGCATCGAACGTTCACCATAACTGGATGGCGTTTCTTGTGGAGGGTCATGCATGACTAGAGGGTATCTAGGGATCTGCACAATAACAAGACACGTAGGTTACAACACCAGAGCTCAGATGGCAAACACCGATGGTTATCCTAAGTCTATCCTCTTGAGTAGGGTAGGGCGACTTCCGGTTAGGAAGGAGTGCGGGAGACCGACAGTCTGTGGTTGGAGGTTAAGCTCCTTGAAGATACTTTCTCTTCCAAATACTGAGGAATTGCCGAGTCTTGAACGTGAAGGGTTGACAATCGAGATGCATGATAATGGTATGTTTCCGATATTTGATATTCCAAGAAAATTTCATTTGTTAGAAAACAAAGTGCATTATGAATATCATTTCTTTCAGTCTTTATGAGAATGCAATAATGTTTATGATAAATTGAAAAATGTTGTAATGGTTTAGAGATGAGAAAGTTTTGTATTTGATTACTTAATTTTTTTTTTTTAAAAAAAAATTTACCGTCGTGAAAATTTAGTTACTTCTTGTCATTTTTGGTTTTGGTTGTTACATATGGTATCAGAGCTAGCCAGGTTCAACACTAGGGCTGATGAGTCCACTAACCTGATTAGGAAATCATCATTATGCGGGTAGCTAATGATTTGGTTTATTGTGCCAGGATGGCATACACCAAGAGAACCGCAAGAAAATCCTTCGCGGGTAAGAAGCGTTATCTGCAAGCAAAGCAGAAACGACTTGCGATGGTCAAGACCATAGAGAAAACCAATGACGAGAATGACATTTGGCTTGATGATGTGGAAACCTTAGCCAATGCAATGTCATGACTTAAGCGAGTTAGGAGAGAACTCCTAGAGGGAGCAGAGATGGCGGTTCGAACCATGATCGACCGTTGCTCCTGGATTGAAACTGATAGTGTACCTATTAGTGTACCTGAGATTGTACCTAGTACTATACCCATGATCACTAGAGATCCTCGTGTAGTGCCTAGAGCTGAGATTATTGAGATATCTTCTGATAGTGAGTCTGAGGGGTATACACCTCGTAATTATGTGTCGGACAATGAATCCGAAGGATACACTCCACTAGATAACATTATGTAGAAACATGAGATTTGTCTATCTCTAATGATGTTGAAACAATTTTGCAAAATAAATAAAGACAAAATTTTGGTTTGAGAGCAATTATGAATATGATCAAATGCTGTGTTCTTTTGATGGTGTTTAATTTAATAAGCGTAAAACTGATTAGTATATGTTTAAACAGGTGTGAAACTAATCTAGCATGGACCAATTAGGGTTTAACGAGGGGGAGGATCGGGAAGGTCGTAACTCTCGGGAAAATTCCACTGACAAGTTGGATAGGATCCTCAACATGCTCACTGAAACCAAGGAAAGACTGAACAAACTAGAGAGGAAAATAGATGAAACTGGTAACAAAGAGGATGGAAACGAGAACTCACACTTCACAAGCAAGAGTAAACATTGGGAAAATGGCACGTCAAGTGAACATTATGATGATAGTGAAGCCCAAAGAAGAACCAAGGATAAACTTGCTTTAGAGTTATCAAAGGATATGAAGAAGGTTAATCCTCCAAAGTTCGATGGAACAAAAACTGGAGATGCAGCTGAAGCATGGTTGATGGAGATGGAGAAATATTTTGAGATCAGAAACTACTCTGAGGTTACTAAAGCCGTGTGGGGAGCCTATCAGCTGTCTGGGGAAGCATCCACTTGGTGGATGAATAAGAAAATGGAGTTGGAACTTAGTCCCTTGAAGGTGACATGGGACGAGTTCGTAGAACTATTCCGTAAACGGTGGTTACCACAGTTGTATTTTGATCAGAAGTTAACGGACTTCCAGAACCTCAGGCAAGGTGAATTATCTGTGATTGAGTATGCAGAAAAATTCACTAGGTTACTGAAGTATGTTCCCCAATACCAAAAGGACGAAAGGTTCCGAATCAGAAAGTTCATCATGGGACTCAACCCTCAAATCGGTGGTGAAGTGGAGCTGCATGGTCCAAGCACAATGGATCAAGTTTATGAAAAGGCAATAAAACAGGAGCAGAAGATTAAGTCTATCTCCGCTTACCGTGATAAGAAACGCAAGAAGTTTGACAAGAACTACAATGATCAGTCTTTTAAAAGGAAAAACAATAAGGGATTTGGAAGCAGGAGGTTTGATAGGGGAAATTGAAAGAATCAAGGAGGATTTGGTAATGACCGCAGGGGTGAAGATTTTAAGAGAAATGCAAATTTCAAGAAGAATGGTGATTCTGCAAGTAGGCCATCTGAGAAGCGAGGACCTATAGGAGGATGTTTCTCTTGTGGAGGAGATCATTATGCCAACCGTTGCCCCAACAAGAAGCCGAATGGAAGGCCCAGGAACACGGAGCTTCCTTCACAACAGGAAGCCTTTCAGCAAAGGATTCATGCCGCTCTCGACAATCGGCAAGCAGAGTATCAGATCACTCCTATTGAGATGATAGGTACCTTATTTGGAGTTCCTGTTTCTATTTTATTTGATACGGGTGCCACAGAAAATTTTGTGTCACCTAGAGTTCTAAGTAAGTTTTCTAGAAAAGCTGGCTTTATGTCCAAACCTTGGACAGTAGAGTATGCCAATAATTCAAAGGCTCAGGTAGAGCAATGTTTGTTCGAAGCTAGGATTGATGTTTCTAACTTCACCACTGAGGCAAACTTGTACGTAGCGCCTTTAGGGTCCTACGATGTCATCCTAGGAATGAACTGGTTGTGGAAACATCGAGCCAAAGTAGATTGTTTTCATAAAACCATTGAGTGTCTGGATGAGATGGGCAAAACGGTAAATCCCCAAGGAATTCAGAGGGAAATAAAGGTTAGATCCATTTCATCAAAACAACTGAAGCGGGCTAGGCGAAAGGGGTGTCAACTTTTTGTAGTTAAGATGGACCTAGTAGAGGAAACCCCGGAGAAGCAATCTTTTGAGGAAAGATATCCATTTCTGTGCAACTTCAGAGACGTATTTCCTGAAGAGTTACCTGGCTTGACTCCGAAGAGAACATTTGACTTTGGTATAGATCTTAAACCAGGATCGGAGCCAATCTCTAAAGCTCCGTATCATATGACTACCACTGAGCTTATGGAATTAAAAGCTCAGTTGCAGGAGCTTTTGGCTAAGAATTTGATTAGGCCAAGTGTATCACCGTGGGGAGCGCCGGTTATCTTTGTCAAAAAGAAAGATGGAACTCTTAGGCTGTGCATAGACTATAGGATGCTTAATAAGGCAACTATAAAGAACAAGTATCCCTTGCCACGAATTGATGATCTATTTGACCAAATGCGTGGCGCATCGGTCTTTTCCAAGATAGATCTGAGATCTGGATACCATCAGTTAAGGTTAAAAGAGGAAGACATCCCCAAAACAGCTTTTACAACAAGATATGGTCATTATGAGTTCACGGTGTTACCATTTGGATTGACCAACGCACCTGCTGCTTTCATGAATCTCATGAATAGTGTATTCAGAGATTGTCTCGATAAGTTTGTTCTAGTCTTCATTGACGATATTCTGATCTATTCCAAGGATGAAGAGGAGCATGCACGACATCTTCAAATAGTGTTGTAACGATTAAGAGAGCATAAGCTGTATGCGAAACTCTCCAAGTGCACTTTCTTTCAGAAAGAGGTATAGTATTTAGGGCACATTATATCAGCCGATGGGATATCAGTTGATCCGGCCAAAATAAAAGCTATTATGGAATGGCCTGAACCTACCAATGTGTTAGAGGTACGAAGTTTCATGGGATTGGCAGGGTATTACAGGAAATTTGTGCTGAACTTCTCAAGCATTGCTAGTCCTATCACCTCTTTGCAGAGAAAAGGAAAAAGGTTTGTTTGGACGGTTGAATGTAAAAAGGCATTTGACTTGTTAAAAGAAAAATTGACAACCGCTCCAATTTTGAAAGTCCCTGATCCAGAGGGTGAGTTTGAGGTTGTCACTGATGCCTCAGGTGAAGGATTGGGAGGTGTGCTTATGCAAGATGGCAGGGTGGTAGCCTATGAGTCAAGGAAGCTAAAAAATTATGAGCAGAACTACGCTCCTCATGACCTAGAAATGGCAGCAGTGGTTCACGCCCTTCAGATGTGGCGACATTACTTGTTGGGAAGGACTTTTATTTTAAAATCTGATCACCAAAGCCTTCGCTACATATTTACACAACCTAATCTCAATGCAAGGCAAAGGAGATGGCTGGAACTCATATCAGATTATGACTTTGAAATTTCTTATATCAAGGGAAAGGAGAACCGAGTAGCAGATGCCTTAAGTAGAAGAAGGCACATAGCCTCTATAATCTCCATACATGCTAACTTTAAAGACTTGGTATTGCAAAACTTATCTGGGGATGAGTATTATGAACAAGTGAAACAAGCTCTGCACCTAAACCCTAAGGGCCCAAGATATGACGAATTCAGTTTTGAATCCGATGGATTGCTGAGATTCAAGGGAAGAATTTATGTCCCTGATTCAGAGGAACTTAGAAACCTTGTATGGAAGGAAGTTCACTGTGCTCCTTACTCTGGACACCCTGGTGTAACAAAACTGTTAGCTGATGTCAAGCAGTTATATTTCTGGAAAGGAATGAAAAGCGATGCTGCAAGGTTTGTAGCTAGTTGTTTGGAGTGTCAGAGAGTGAAGGCAGAACACCAACATCCTGCTGGGTTGTTGTACCCACACGATATTCCGGAATGGAAGTGGCAAGTTATTAGTATGGATTTTGTCCAAGGGTTGCCAATGTCTAAGAATAGGCATGATGCAATATTGGTAGTTGTGGATAAACTAACCAAGGTTGCACATTTTATACTAGGAAATTTGACAGATGGAGCACACCTGTTGGCTCGAAAATTTGTGCAAGAAATTTTTAGATTGCATGGGGTACCTGAAAAGATAATATCTGATAGAGATGCTCGAATAACTTCATGATTTTGGCAAACCTTATTTTCTGCATTGGGGACTAAACTGAATGTAAGTATTGCTTATCATCCCAAAACTGATGGTCAGACAGAAAGAGTGAACCAAGTATTAGAAGACCTTTTGAGAATGTATTGCATGGATCAGCAATATAGATGGGAGGAATATCTACCTCTTGTCAAGTTCGCCTATAACAACTCCTATCATTCTGCCATTAAGATGGCGCCATTTGAAGCATTATATGGAAGGAAATGCAGAACTCCTATAAGCTGGGATAAGCTGGAAGATAGGATAAGCATTGGACCTGAAATGCTTGCTGATATGGAAGAAAAAGTTAAAGTGATTAGGAAGAGGTTGGCAGAAGCCAATGACAGGCAAAAGAGTTATGCTGATCGCAAGCGAGTGCCTAGACACTTCTCTGTTGGCGAGAAGGTGCTTTTGTGGGTGAAACCCCAAAAGAGTTCTATTAAGTTTGGCAAATCTTCGAAATTGGCTCCTCGTTATGTCAGACCTTTCGAAGTTCTTGAAATCATTAATCCGGTTGCCTACAAAGTTGCTCTACCTCCAGCCTTGTCTAAGATGCATAATGTTTTTCATGTTTCGTATTTAAAGAAATATTTTGTAGGTAATAACCACATCCTTAACTGGAATTCCTTACAGATGCAAGAACCCGGGGTGGTTGTGATCGAGCCACTCAAGGTGCTCGAAATGCGTAAACTTCGTTTACGTAATCGAGAAGTTTTGCAATGCAAAATACAGTGGGACCAATATGGCGAGGATAGCGCCACTTGGGAAGACTACAAAGACATTTATCAAAGATTTCCAAAACTATTTAAAGACATTAATGTTGCTTTATAGAAAGTTTGTTTTAAGTTTAATTTTTTGCTTGATAAACTTAATCATCGGGGACGATGATTTTTAAAGGGGAAGGATATGTTACATCCCTCCTTTTGAAAACAATGATGCTATTTACTTTCTTACAAATTTCAGTAAATTACTATGTTGTGAACGACTTGAAAACTGGGAATTTATCTTACAAAGTTGTTTTATGAAATTGCGGAATCTATTGATTACGATCAAGTGTTATGTAGACTAAAAGTCTTTATATTAAATGCAATGATGTTTGAATATATTATATTTGGATCATAGATGCTTTGACCACAAAATTGTATGCGAGTCTGTCGATGCAGGAACAGGTGGACCGTGTTCGACGGAAGAGAAAGTATCTTTGAGAGAGAGTATAGACTCTGGAAACTAACCAAAGGTGTTTGTCACTGAGATCGCCAAACAGATAGATAAACCTGGGAACCATCAAGTAAGTCTTGTTTGTCGGTTTGGGTAGTTTAATTGATGTCGTCGACAAAGGATAAAGTAAACATCCTAGTCGAAAGTAGTCTTGTAGAATCTTGGAGTCGTCTATGGCGTCGTAAGTTCCTAATAGCAAGTCGACGTATTTGAGATGTTTGATATTTATGTCTATAAGTATTTACTGAGTCATCTTGTGGCGAAATTGTAAATCTTGTCTCGAAGTCAAAATTGCGAGAAATCGACCTTAAGCGTCTAACATTGTGAGAATTCGTTTGCGATACAATCAATCCGTCGTGATTGTCGTAAATCGCGTCAAATTTATGTTGCGAATATTCTCTTCTCGCGTAGATCGACGAATGTCGATTTGAAGCCATAACGTGATGTAATTTATTTTAGTCGTCATGTAGCGTGAGTTTTTCCTTCTAGATTAGACCGTGATTTGTTGTCAATTTAACCTTGAAGATCTCTTATTAAGTGGGTTTTTGTCTCCTTTTCATTTTCGATCAACACGATGCTTTAGTCATTGCCTTATCACCACCATGCCAAACTTAAACTCCGTAATACATCTTGTAGTGGTCTTGGATTGATTTAGATGCCATGGTTATCGAGTGAAGGTGGAATTGTTGCGTCTTCTAGCGGACCACGTCGCCAAAGGAGCCACCACCTTTTTGTATGGTCATGTTACGTGAGAAGTCGGGTTCAAGTTTAATTATGTCAACCCATGTGTATAGATTTACATCAACCGAAAATTCTTTGGTGGGATTCTTTTAACCAAGACGCGACAAGTCAGCTCGTGAATTGGAGAGGGTGTAACCATTGCTAATGCCGATCTCCCATCACCATGGAGTGTGGAGAAGCATCGGGGGTCGTGGGTTCGATTACCACCGACGGCGTTTATTCTCAATGAACTTTGTTTTGAAAGTGTTAATTAATGATAGTATACGTTTGAAAAAGTCGGTTGAAATTGGTTAACTTCTTTAGTGAAGAATCTGCGGAGAGAGAGAATGTTCCTTATATCTCTGCGCAGCATGGGAAGTGGTTGTAACTTCCTTCGTGGGCAGTGAGGACAGCGTGGAGCAGCAGTTAGTGAAGAGTGTTATCTTCGCCGGATAGAGGAAGTAAGGGAATCCGCCGTTGAGGGTGAAATGGAGGTTTGTTGTGAAGTAAGTAACGCAGGAGTTATTCCCTGTGCTCCGTCAACGATTAAGGCAAAATCTTCTGCTACGGATATGGGACTTCTGGTGTATAAGCCGTCGCGGAAGTTGTTGTGGAGGGAATCTAGGAGTCGAGGGAAGTTTGTTGTGATCGAGGGTAGTTAGTAGAGAAGGCAGTGAAGGAAGGGGAGTGGGAAATTTGAGTGAGCAGAGGCTCGCGTGGCCGGGTTTTGGTATCTCATGTTTGCGAATAAAATCCTGGAGCAGAGTTCATGATTTGTGCATGGCTTGTAATTGGCCGCTTGGTGGAGACTTTGGAGAGAGGAGCACGGGATAGAAATTGAGTAGTAAGACAGCGTGAGATGGTATCTGCGAAGGGATGTAGAGGTCGTTCTTTTGGTAAAGACAGTAAGAGTTGAGAAGGAAGCGAGGAGTGAGAACGGTGTTGTGAGTAAGAAAGAGAACTGTGTTATGAGTAAGAGAGTATAAACTGTGCTGTGAGGAGCGAAGAGAACAGTGAGAGTTTAGTTTGTGGAGAGAGGAGCGAAAAGGAGTAAGAGTTGAGACTATGTAGTGAGGAGTAAAAAGGCAGTAAGAGTTTAGAACAGTGCTGTGAGGAGAGCGAAGAAGGCAGTAAGGGTTAGAATTGTGCAATGAAGAAACGAGAGGCAGAGAGCCCTCGGAGTGAAAGAGCACTCCAGCAACCTTCATTTTTAATAACAGGTTCTTTATCTTTACCATTTGTCTTAGTTTTAAACAGTAAGGAAGAGAGTCTCATGGTTATGGAAGACTATTATGTTTAGATATGAGTAAAATAGAATGATAACGCAAGTTTAATACGATTTCAGTGTGCGGTAATTCCTTGAAAGAGCTTTATTGCTGTGTAGGACATATGATAAACTCAGAAACTAATGTATGCTGTCACATTACTGTGTTTTAAGATTAGAAAACGTTGAAAAAGAAGTGTTACTGCCTTCTAGGAAATGTAAACACTAAAACTGTAGTTGTTCTCATCATAAATGACGATGTATAGCCAAAGAACGCTGCTCTCTAAGGTATATGCATTTAGGAATGAACTTGTCTCGATGCAAGACGTAATTTACCTTCTGTGAACAATAAACAATGACGTAAGATAGAAGAATTGCCTTTAGGTCTGTGTTATGAACATAAAACTACCTTGGAGGTTTTGAACGATGCTCCATGTGCATGCTATGCAGGAGTCAAACCGTAGTTAGTAAGCATGTTCGACGTATAGCTAGAAAATGCATTTGTAAACAGCCGATGTCTTATCCGTTTAATATCTTTATCTACATTTGAAAGATTCCCAAACCTTTTAGATTTATTTACGATTCTCAGCTATTATATCTTGTGAAACGAATGACTCGGAAAGAGGAGTAGGAAGATAAAAGTGTTGGTAATGTTTAGGAAACCGTCTTGGTTCCGAAATGATCAATTTGAGCTGAAAACCCGCATGTGAGTCGAGATTGCGTTGCATGCGACGATGTTAGAATCGTTTAACCATGTAGACCATATGAGTCTAAAACCCTAGAATTTTGGGATAACGGAAAATGATTTAGATACTAGTGTATGTTGAGTTAACATGGGAACCAAGTAAACAGATTTGAAACCACTTAGGAGTGGACGTGTCTAAATAATGATTTTTCAGGATAATGGGATTATGAAAGTCTGAATTCGAGATTAGAATAATATTGCGCAATGCGCTATTGTAGGGGGATATCCTAAGCCTTGAGGTCATCAAGGTCGGCAAAATGAGTTCAAACTATACAAATAGGAAACTGTAGGATTTCGACCAGTTCAAGTCGAGTAGGGTGGGTGAACCAAGATCATGCGTTTTTAAAAATGCTAACTAAATACAAATCCTTTGGCCAAGGTGGTGTACTATCCTCAAGTGCATCGAACGTTCACCGTAACTACATGGCGTTTCTTGTGGAGGGTCGTGCATGACTAGAGGGTATCTAGGGATCTGCACGATAACAAGACACGTAGGTTACAACACCAGAGCTCAGATGGCAAACACCGATGGTTATCCTAAGTCTATCCTCTTGAGTAGGGTAGGGCCACTTCTGGTTAGGAAGGAGTGCGGGAGACTGACGGTCTGTGGTTGGAGGTTAAGCTCCTTGAAGATACTTTCTCTTCCAAATACTGAGGAATTGCCGAGTCTTGAACGTGAAGGGTTGACAATTGAGATGCATGATAATGGTATGTTTCTGATATTTGATATTCCAAGAAAATTTCATTTGTTAGAAAACAAAGTGTATTATGAATATCATTTCTTTCAGTCTTTATGAGAATGCAATAATGTTTATGATAAATTGAAAAATGTTGTAATGGTTTAGAGATGAGAAACTTTTGTATTTGATTACTTAATTTTTTTTTTTTAAAAAAAAAATTACCGTCGTGAAAATTTAGTTACTTCTTGTCATTTTTGGTTTTGGTTGTTACACTAATATCACCCAATTCTATCTATGGTTAAAACTAAATTTTGGCTCCTAAATGAGTTTTTTAAAATTACTATTGACTATTTAACTATTGAAGTGTGATGTTTAAATAGAGTAGATTCTTAGATGTTAACTTTATAATTAAGTTAGCAATGTAATTGGGAAAAGAATTATAGGGTGCTTTTATAATTCATTTTACTTTTACTTTTTATGGGAATCATTTTTACTTTTTTGAAATGCTCATAACATTTTGCATATTTTATGTCATTTTTTTAATAGCATAACACATTGCATTCATGATAAGTGTGTAGACCACAAAAGTGCATATTTCATGTTTTTCATACTTTAGTTTTATGCTTATTTCAATTTTGTTTTAAAATATGTTATTTTGGTACTTAGTTTGATTTAATTGACATATAATTTGACAAAAATTTCAAATCAATTTTGCATTGGCTTATATTAACTTTCAATGGGTTGGGCTAAACACTCATTATATCCATTTATCTATATCTTAAATTAGATTATAGGTGTGATTTTGGTCTCCTACACATAATCACATTTATGATCTCATTCTCCAATTTCAACTAGTCTTCTCACTTATACTAAGATGGCCCTTTCACCCAATTTGGTTGTTATATATTATAGTATACACCAAAATATTTGAAATGAGAGCCTAGGGTTGTGTATTTAAAATTAAGTCCTAGGACATTAGTACATCATTGAAGGATCATGAACTATTATAAAAAAGACTCCCTAAATTGCATTACCAAGTAGCGACATCAAGCTTGCACAATTATCAATAGCTACTATGACGTCTAGGTATATTGTATCACTATCTTAATGTATTCTATCTTATGACATCAGCAATGAGGTTTGACTCAGAGATTAGGAAGTTTCACACTTCAACCCCCTCATAAAAAATTCTCAAATGTGCTTCTTAGCACCAAATTTTATCTAGAAAAAAGGTATAGGTTAAGGCAAACAATTTTTTGAAATATACAAAAACAAAAGATTGGTTCACACAAGTTGGATACAACCACAATAATCAAGTAGAACCATGGACATGATTCTCCCCAAAAATTAAAGACCCAAAGATCAAATTGTCTCTATAATCAAAATAATAGTTCAAAATCATATTTGAGTTTGGTCACTTTTGTCATAGCTCATTAGAACAATAACGCACCTTGAAATAGATAACATCTTTGACTCTTTTACTTTTTTAACTTTACATTTACCAATTACATGTTTAATAATGTTAGGTCTTGTTTATTTATCTAATTGTAATTGTTATTTGATTTATTAATAGAATGGACTTAGATAAATATCATAGGGTGTTATTTTTATTCCTACATTTCAAAGAACCTAGCATTGTGAAACCCTCTATGGTGTTACCCTAGGGTTTGATATTTTTCTTCAATTTATGATTTCTAATCTAATATTTCCTAATTCTTATCATATATTATTCATATTTAGAAAAAATCACTAGCTCATGTGGATCCCCCTATGCTCACTTATGATACCATTTACTTTTCACATGACCCACCATGATGATACATTTGATTACTTGATTCGAAATGATTATCTATCCATGATGGTATCCTTTTTAATACCTCTTTTTATAAGGAAGATGTCATTCTTGCACCTCTAGTACTATAAGATTTTCTAAACATTAGCCTAATACTAGTGCAACCAAACTATGCCCATAAAGCATAACCAAGTTACAAAATCATTTCCCTCATTAACCCATGCCCACTGGAATAGAAACTAAATCTTACACAAGCATCTTTGACTTCCATTATGGAAGTTGGAATATGTAACTTCCAAGCATTCCTCCATGAAACAGTAATTACATCAGGGGCCCACTAACTATATAATATGCTCTTACAAGTCCATTATGTAATCACCTATTCAATTCCTCATTACAAAAAATATTTCTAAGTCCTCATAGAATAAAATAATTATGTATGTCCCCACTCTCACATGGGTGTCCCATTTACCTATTCCATAACTTTTGGAGGTCCACATACATTATTTATTCATCTAGTGAATAATTAACTTACATAGACACTAAGGATATACAAGGTGAATAGTACACCTAATCCTAACCTTTTCCCACTTGATATTCAGATTGCAAAAGCGTAAGAGGTTCCAATAAAATGAACTAACCACCAAGGGTAAGCTTGCTACTGTAAGCACCAAAATCATGTACAGCCACAAAGACCCCTATGATGAGTCACAATCCTTGTCGCATACATGTAAGTGTGAAATAACATCCTCTCAGCAACAATTCTCTTGGTGATGTGTCTTTTCTTCCTCCTTGTGTTGTTTCTCCTTTCTCATTTTCTCTCTCTCTCTCTATTTGCTTTTGACACATTTTTGACACTTGTCGATTGCATTTCCTATGCTTGAGACCTTGTTCCTGAGCCTTGTATGCATCTTGTAGGTGTGTTGTCACCTTTGCACCATGTTTTTTATCCATTCCCACCCCTAGAGGCCTTGTAGAGGTCCTCCCTAACCATCTCCAACTTTTGGATTTCAATTTCACTCAACCAATCCAAATACCCCCTATTAGTTCTAGATCTCTCCTAGGAGATCCTACTTTTGCAAGCAGACATTTGGATTTTCACACATGATTGACCTATTTCTAGAAGCAAATCCCCTCCTTTTCATCTCCTCTTCCATCTCCCACCATGGACTTTCACCCAAGTGTGCTCCTCTAAGGGTTGCCTATGGGTCACCCCTGGGTGACCCTAACTAGTGAAAGGGGCATCTCATGGGCGACCTTGTCACATTTCTAGCCACAAGTTCACTTGAGTTTCTAACTCAAAATAGCTTTATTTTCACCCATTTTTCTTCTTGTTTGCATGGAATTTTGTGCCAAAGATAGAGTTAACTATTTCACGCACCCACACATGCATATTTATCTCTTTTTCATCTTTAGTTATCAATTTATGCATTCCCATGCATTCCTCTTTCTTCAGTTCTTATTGAGTGATAAGCTTTTACTGGGTAGATCACTCCAATTTTAGCCCAGATCACTCTTGTGTCTTCCAAGTTAACTCTCCAATCAAATTTGGTTAACTCTTCTTCTTCTTCACCTCTCATCCCTTCTTCTAATGTATAAATACCCCCTCTCTCAAGCACAAAAAGAGGCAATTTCATTTGTACACATAGTTCTTGCAGGTTATTGCTCTCCAAATCAAGCATTCTCATGCTCATAAAAGACACGGGAACCTTTTTCTTTTATTTGTTATCCCATCTAGAGATTTCATATAAGTTCCTTTTGTGTCCATATGTTTCTCACATCACAAGCCACAATGCCCGTCAAACTCTCATTGAGCTCATTTTAAAGTTTCAAAGCTTCTTTTGCTTCTATTTTCTTATATTCGCCAAGAGGATCACCTCACTACTACAAGAGAATTAGAGGTTGTCAATACAAGAATATCTAAGGGTAGTGGAGGCTCACATGTCTCTAGGTTTCTTTATTCTTTTTTTCATGTTTCATAATAATTAGATAGTCAAAACTCTGCTCTTTGAATAAGTAAATATATGTTGCTTTTTCCTTGATAGGCTAAGTAGATTTACATTGTTAAATTAAGTCCCCTTTCCAAAGTTCATAGATTAAAATCAATTTCTCTTTCTTAGATTAGATTGACTCACATATTTAGAAAATGCCAAAAACATAGATTACATTGTATTAGGTAGCTTCGTCATAGTTTGCATACATTTTCTAATTCCTAGATTAAAAAAAAGCACTTTGATTTCCAAAAACATAAAAAGCACAATAAGATGTTTTGCACTCATATAGGCTTAGATGCATATAAAATCCAAAAAGAACAAGAACATTAGCAGCATAGAAGGTTTACAAACCCTTGGTCCCAAAACAAGGTCAACTTCAGTTAACATTGGTCAAACCCTTAGTTTCATCACAAAGTCAAAAAAAGTAAAACCTTAGGTCACACAAACCATAAGTCAAAACCCTAGGTCAAGTCAAGGTTAACTTAAACCATCTCTCTCTTGTTTAGACTCACGAATGTGACCTAGACTTAGAGGTGAGTGGGTGAGGGAAATCCTCAACAAGATAGAGATCCACCCTAGAGAGAAACAAGACCAACTAGTCATTCAACAACAATAGGAAGGATTTAGGCAACTTCAAATACAACAAAAAATCATCCAACAATATGAATGACAATGCGAACTTGAACAAAGGATCAACAAGAATAATAGTCAACCCACACAACATTGGAACATCAGAAACCCAAACAAGAGAATAGTGACCAGTGACCCTTCAGTTCATATAATTATCTTTACAACTATGCTTGTAGAACATCACATTCAAACAAACACACATCAACATAGGCCCGAAGACTAGCCGCCCCCTCTCCATAAAGTCCAACTCTCCAACAAGCCAGACCACCCTTTGTATCTTGCCTCCTCTCGACTGGCTACTTCCACAAGAGTGAGAGTGATGTGGAGATTCACACCATGGCAAGGAGAGAGGGTCTGTGTCCATGCTAGAGCCGAATCAACTGTCCCAGGCCATCAAGTCATGATTTTGAGCGTACATATTTTGGTGAAGCTCACATGAATAAAAAATATTTTGTTTATGCTTTTTGCATTCCAAACACTTAGATTCCATTCAAACACCAAATGTTTGGCACTTCAACTTCAAAGGTTTCAAACATTATCACTTTCTTCTTCGTAACTAGCTTCACCACTTCCACTTTTGTCACCTTCACCTTCACTCATTCCATTTATTCTTTGGTGTCTATGGCACCCCTGAATATGATGGAACCAAACCTAAACTTAGTGAATGTTCCCTCCAGGGAACTAAAAACTCCCTCTTTTGACAGGTACATTCCACCTAACCCAAATGCACCAATATCAAGTTGCTACGATTATGAAGACTCTAACTATGAGCAAGACCAATGAGAACCCAAGCATTCTCTATCTGTTAAAAATCTTGCATGTGAACATAACCTTTCGATTCCAAAGGTGGTTCACAAAGATAAAAGAATACAACTGAGATTAGAAATTCACCACTCGGATCAACCATCCACAAGTACGTCAAGTACTCACCTTGATGAGGAAGTAAGAAGGTTGGAAAGAAACATACAAGAGGCAAGAGATGCCCAAGAAGCATTGAAAGTTGCCCTTTGGGAAGTGAGAAGAAACACAAAATCATGACAACACTCGAAGGGAAAACTCTAGAAATGACAAAATGGCTAAGGCTCCCACTCCTTTAGACTTGATTGTGATGCTAGTGCAAAGAATTACAACTCTGGAAGTAGAACAACCTGCTCCAGAAAGAAGATAGGAGTCATATGAAAATATCGAAATTGAATAGGGTCAGGGGACATCTCAGAATCCCCCTACCTCAACTACTACTCAAGAAATGGGAGTAATAACATTCCCAAATGGGAACCCTCTTGTTCAGAACAACCAAGCAATACTAGGAAGCCAAGAAAATCAGACAAAGGCATTGGGTTACCATAACCCTCCTATGGGATTAATGCAATCAACTCCTCAATTGCAGAGTGCCTTCTTAGGCAAATACTTGAAATACTTAAAGGAACCACTTGACTTAATCATAAGAAACATTTAGTGACCTCATCCATTACCTGATCTCCCAAAGTTCAAAGGAGTGGGTGATCCCAACTCGCATATTAAAGCTTATACTACAGCGATAAGAGAACTCCCTTAGGATGGGGTTGTCGCCAATATCTTCCCGAAGACCTTAGAAGGAATAGCTCTGGATTGGTATTATCTCCTACTAGAGGCCTCGATACACTCTTTCAAGTAGCTAATTAGAGAGTTTGTCATGGCTTTTGACATTAACAAACTTGTGAAGATAGGGATCTAGGAATACTTGACCATGAAACAAGAACTAAATGAATTATTAGCCCACTTTGTTACTCTATGGAGACAAGTTCTCTACTCATCAACTAGCACTCCAAACATGGACCATCGTGAGTTATGTGACCTTTTCCTACATGCCTTAAACAAGGATATGAGAGAAGACATTCAAAAGTTACCTTACAAATCCTACGAAGAGGCCTTGGAAAGTGCTTTAAGAATCGATGAAGCAACCATTGATAGTGGTAAAGGGATTTATGGGTCAAATGGAAAACTAATGAGGGAGGGTACAGGGAACAATGCCCCTACCATCAAGATTCTCAAAAATAATAGAAATGCAACAACAGATGGGGTAATAGATCAACCCCTAGTCAGGAAGGTGAGGGATGATTACTGTATACACCTAAAAGTGACACAACTCTAGCTAAATAAATATTTTAAATATTTACTTAATTTTAAATTCCTCTATCAATAAATAAATAAATCAATTTATTTATTTGATTCATATTTCTCCAAAAATTAAATAAAATAATTTATTTAATTAAATTATCCAAATTCTTCTAAAATCATTATAAATTAAATAATACCAAATTATTTAATTAATTCTTCTCATTCTCTATATTTAAATAAATCCAAATATTTATTTAAATTATCTATTTCCTCCAAAACTGAATTAATACCAAAAATAATTCAATTGATCCATGTGCAGATGTAATTAAATATTTTAATATTTAATTAGCTAGTATCCCCTCACCCACATGTCCTATTTCTCCTCCAGTCAGATTAGTTAACTCATCAATCAAATCGTTAACTAATTAGTCAATTTTGTTAACTGATCAATCATCTCAGTTAACTCCTCAATCTATTATGTTAACTCCCATATCTCATGGATAGAGCAGGACACTTGTCCTCTCCCTATTCACGCACATCCTCTCAAATTTCCTCAACCATTGATCTTCTTATTCATTTTACAACATTGATTTTCTTTCTCACAAATCTATAAATACAACCCCTATTCCTCCATTTGAAGGATCCAAGCTTTTTATAAACTTACTCTGCAGGAATCACAACGTGCCTTTGGCACAAATCACTCCATAGCTTGAGATTAATTATCACACTATTATCACCATTATCATTGTATTGTGAAGATCCTCTTCATTTTCAAGACCTATCAATAGCCATTCTCCATTGTCATCTTGGAAACAAGCAAGGAAGCACACCTTCTGAGGGCTCTATCCATACACAAGATCAATTTGAGATAGGCGACGATGGAAGTCATGGGATAGAAAGGTTTGCAAGGTATTGTGTTTTTTGTGTTTGATCTTATTTATTTCAATTTCATTGACTTATTTGGATTATATTGATATATTGATATCCATCGCATTTTTTCATAACATTTATGGTGCCCACTATGGGCCCCTTACCCCAATTTAAATTCAAAATTGAGTTTTTGTTTTAGAATCCATACATAGTCCTACGTTTCTGTGCATCCACTCATTGTTACAATGCATCTACTCACTGATATTGTGAATCTGTCAGTTCTATGCATTTGTTCACTATTCCAACGCATTTCTTCTCTGATACTACGCATCTGTCAGATCTACACATTTGTTCACTATTCCAACGCATTTATTCTCTATTACGGTGCATCTATCATATCTTCACATTTATTCTCTGTTTCTGCGCATACATTCTCTATAACTGCGCATTTATTCACTGTATCTGCGCATTTATTCTGCTAGGGTTTTGGAGCTATTTCTTAGGAAATTTCTAAGGCTAACATCATTTGCAAGAATATTCTCAAATTTGCCTTGCAGGTTAAGATCTAGTTAGGCATATAGTTGCATGGTTAACTCTCATCTAGATCTAAATAGCAAAGGAAGTAATTGAGCTTGTTCGTGCAAATTTTACTTAAATCTAAATAGGAGGGAAGTAATTTGTACTCGTTGCATCACAACTTTAACATAGTCCCCACTAGGAGGATTAAAATTGAACAATTGCTCTCAAAAGCTTTTTCAAAGTTAACAAATATTGTGTGCCTGATAGAGTAACTCATCTAGTTTTTCTCTTTTTAACTAAGAGGAAAGAACCTGTGTTTTCCATGATTTTGGAATGATGATAGGACTATGCTCTCCCCTTAACTGGGTGACCAAAATGCCAGAATCATCATTTCTCTTGTGTTAACTTTAGAGAGGTCTGCCCTTGGAATTCCTTCCTTCCAAGTGGGATGAACTTTAGTGATAACGGCTAAAGCCAAGTACCTCTAAGTCACTATAAATAAATTGCGTTTGTGATGAAAGTTGCAAGCAACGGGTGCCGATGTATTACAGCGATTGATGTTCCCTCCAAAACCCTATGTAGCATAACCTCTGCAGGCTGAGAAGCCTTCTTATTGAAGCGAATGGACGCACGTGTAATCACCTGAACATATGCCTTGACTAAAATCCATTTGTTGTAAAAGGCCAAAATATCCTATTTGGTGACACAGGAGGAAAACATTCTCTAGAGACATCCAACGTCATACACTCATTTAGTGTAGAGATGGAAAAGTTCAACTCTTCAGAGGAACTATAACTTGGTATGCGTGAGAAGTGAGTACCGTGGAGGGGAGCCGGTGCTACCAAGTTATTAGCTATCTGCCTTTATGCAAGTGGCTGGTGTAAAAGCCAAGTTGGAACTCATCGAATACTATCCTTACCAACCTTAGGATTGTGCTTGCATTGTAATAAAAAAAATCAAACAATCATGAAAATATTCTTTGTGTGTGATGTGTCTTTCTTGCCATAATCAAAGAAACAAATTAAAAAAACCAACATTCAAACAAAGAACCCAAAACATTGAAAAATGTGCCTTTACCAAGTCAAAAACAGTCAAAATCAAGCAAAACAGACAGATATATGCATCCGCTTCATCCTACTGTCCATTTGCTTCACCCTACTGTGCATCTATTTTCTACTATGCATTTACTCAGTTCTGCTACGCGTTTACACATTTCTGTTGTACATCTGCTTTTTCACTAGACTTGCGCTTCTATTTCATGTTGCTACACATTTATACTTTGTTCTGGTGCATCTGCTTTTCACCAAATCTTCACTTTTGTTCCCTGTTGCTGCACATATACACTCTATTCCTACACATCTGTTCCTGCGCATTTGTCACAATGTGCACTTCCGTACAATTTTTAAAAAAAACACTTACCTTTTTGAGCACCCATTTCAATCTTGTATCAATTTCTGAGATCAAATTAACCATGCAGTCACTTCTCCCATTCATTTGGCTAGCGTACCCTCTTTTCCACTAATCACCTCATCAAACATTTCTCAAAACTTCCCAAGAACAAGTCAAACTATCAAAACCAGGTTACCACAAGGCAATTTATTGATCATATCAGACCTTCACTAGTTTGTTTTAATGCAAAATTAGTCTCTACCAAGTAATTGGATTCCAACCATCCTTACTTTTGGCTACCATTTTGTATCGATTGACTTGTTTAACACCATTGATCAAAGAAAACCCTTGTTCAAATCTTATCATCTTCAGTATCCCCTTCATTACAACCTCCAAACACATCTTGCCAAAACATCCAATTTCACCCCACTCCATTCCAAGTCACATTGCATGGTACTAACTAGATCGCATAAGCAAAAACAAATTGAAATGATTGAAACATATGACAAGATTGTCCCCTCCCCTTACGACAGTGACGAGGAGATATCTCACGAGGACTTACAAGAAGCTCTCCAAGACAGAAAATTTCAATGAATGATGGACAAAGTACTCCACCAAGACCCTAGAAACTTCTTTCTACACCTAGCAACCCAAGGAGTTAAGCTCCCCGCTGACTTTGATGTCACAACATTGAAAGAAACCAAAGAGGAAAGAACTCATGAAGACATCACACATGAGGAAATAACCCTTGGCACAGACAAAGGCAAGAAAACCACAAACCCAACCACACTGTTAGACATGTTGACAAAACAAGTTCAAACCCTACAACAACAATTAGTGGACCTCCAAACAAGGGACATCCACTAAAAACTATTCACAGCAGGAAATCTTGTCTTATCCCTTTGATAAGAGCTTGAAGATGATCCCCTTTCCCCTTAGATTTGAAGTTCCAAAATTTGACAAGAATAGAGGAAAGGGTGACCCTAGAGACCATATCAAAGAATTCAGCACCGCATGTCTAGAGGTGGGCCACAATGAAACTTTTCTCATGACACTTTTCCCTAGATCTCTAGGAGGGCAAGCCATGGAGTGGTTCACTTGACTACCCCCGGGTATCCATACCTTTGATGAGTTAGTGAACAAATTTGTCATGCATTTCTCATATAATATCAAACATGAAGTATCTATGCTTGACCTTTGCAACACAAAACAAAAGAGTGGCGAATCCTTCACTAGTTTCTTTCAAAGGTGGAGGCAAGTTGTGAGCAAGTGCTCTTATCATGCCCCTAAGAAATAGATGACATAAATGTTTCTCCATAATTTGAATCCTAATCTAAGCTATCAAATTCAAATCCAACGCCCTACCTCATTCACAAAAGTCATTGAGATGGGGTTATTAATTGAAAAAGCTATGATTGCGAAAGGACAAATAAAATTATTCAAGGACACTCCTAATTCAAACTATACCTCAGATAAGTCAAAATTTTGGACCAAAAACAAGAACATCGTCAACGATGGAGTGGTTGATGCTAAAGTAGCAGCTCCTAAGCAACTAATTTTTAAATCTCAAAGGAGCATCAAACAATGGAACACTGAGCAAACCTCTGTCAAATGAATCAAGACAACCATACAATTTTCCTCCTAGACAAACATTTACACCACTGTGGGAGTCATATGCATCTTCTTTGAGAAAGTTAGTGGCAAACAATGAGATCACTCTTCCCACCGCAAGAGACTATGAACTGGCATTCAAACCTTCTTGGTGGAAGGATACTGATTTCTATGAGTACCATAGAGGTAAAGGCCATAAAACTGGTGGTTGTATCCACTTGAAAAACATCATACAAGACTTACTAGACCAAAACTGTGTGGCACAAAAGATCATCCCTCTAACGAATCACATGTGACATTCAAGGATCTGCTCCTTAACCATAATAGGTAGAACACTCCTAACAACAACAATAACAACTGGCCAAATCACAATAATAGGAACAATGATGCTAACTACACGAATGTACCATTTGAGTACATTGTTAATTACATATCAGAGCTTATCTCACAAATCCATGTACTCACATTTAACAAACAAACAGATTCCAACTCCAAATCTGATTGCAATATCACCACCCACAGTGGGAAAGTCACCTTGCATGCACTCCCTTCAAGGTCATCATCCTCACCATCTCCCCACCACAAGTACAATGTCATTGAGTAACTATGAAAGACTTCAGCCCATATATCCATATTAGAGTTGTTGCGTCTATCGTCATCCCACAAAGAGATTCTTGATAAAGCCCTAGTGGAAACCACTGTGCCCACCAACTTGGCCCAAGAGAAATTTCAAGCCATGGTAGGTCATCTTACCTAACCTAACATCCTATTATTCACTAAATAGGATGACCTATCCATATCTCAACCCCATAATGCATCATTACATATTGAGGCCTTAATTAATAAAAATCACATCAAAAGTGTTCTCATTGACGGAAGAGTAGGTTTGAATATTTGCATGCTAAAATTTATCCTTACATTGGGGTTCTTGAAAAATGTAATGGATCCAAGAAAGAAGATCACAATAAAAGCCTATGATGAAGAAGAACGGACAACCAAAGGAACTATGGTGTTACCATTAAGAATTAGACCAGTGGAGAAAGAGGTTGTTTGTCAAGTCCTCGACAGGGAGCTCGCATATAACATTCTCCTAGGAAGACCTTGGATACATGCCATGACAGCTGTGCCTTCCACATATCATCAATGTATCAAGTTCCCTCACAACGACTGAGAGATCACCATCCACGGTGACCCTGATCCTTTTCAACACTATAACACTATCCAATCAAAGCCAGATTCCAGCATCCCTACTAATAGAGCTTCCACTTCTTCTACTTCCTAGCATGATCCTGGCTCCCAAGATTCCACATCAAAGGCCAAAGAGTAGAAGGTCAAGATTAAAGAAATAGGGGTAGGAGAGTATTCCATCGAGCACACCCTTTGTGTAGCTAAAATGCCTTTATCTCCAAAGTCCTTTGGGCGACCTACAACCTTCCCAAAACCATTTGCTCCCCCTAAACCTCCCAAAGCTCCCTTTGTCAAATGGGGCACCCTATTAGATGAGAGTGAGGAAAGAGATGTTCTATAATGGCTCTACATAGACAAAGATGACACACCGCAAGACAAACAACCAAAGCTTCCAATAGAAATCTATGGGCGTGGTCAATCTATCTTACACAGAATGGGCTATGAAGGATAGGGTCCCCTCGGCCTAAGAAAAGAAGGAATAACTGAACCCATCCAACCCTCTTCATTCTCATTGGCCCAAGACACAAGAGGGCCTGGATATAAAGACAACAACAAAGGCAAAGCTAAGGCTACTACTTGTTTTGTGGAATAGATCCATAACCTCCAAGAGCATAGTGATACAAATTCTAATGAGTACAAATGGGATGAACTTTCAAAACATTCCTATGAGGACAAAGGAATCAAGGTCATTTGCACCTATATCCCCTACTGTGAGGGACAAACTCTAAGGCCTAGATCAATAGAGTGTGATTCGGCCATTCCGGAGAGAACAACTTACGAGGATGGTCCAAGTTCTCATGAGATAAACAATCTTGAGGAGAGTACCATCACAGATCTTGTTCCTATCACTCCAAATCCTTATCATATATCCATCCTTACGATCACACCCACAGAATCAGATCAACCAATCGATCCCCTCCCCTGGTACATCCTGATCTTATCGATTGGGATCTACAAGGAACCCCCCTACTAGACATGTTCCAGAATGACGATGCCTACATTGATTACATGGAACTAAGAGACCACTTGTCTGTGGGAGATTGTAGAGTTGGCTTCGCCATAGAACTCAATACCGTGGCTTATTTTGGAGAGGATGTTAATCCTTCCAGTTGAAAAAATATAAAAATCAAACATGGATCTGATGGTGAAAACTACTCTGCGATAGTGTCAGATCACAAAAAAGTAAAAATAAATGACGCATCTGATGGTGAAAACCTCTCTAAGGAAATAGACAATGGAAGGCTTGACACTCTCCCCAACAATGTGTATCAAATGAAATCACAAATTGTGGTAGAACCTACAGAACCTATTGATGTTGTCATAGAAGGTAACCCAAAGATCATACACTTTTGCCAAGTCTCTATCTCCAACAGAAAAGATGAAATTTGTGCCCTTCTTCAAAAGGAAACAGGTCAACTTTGCTTGGTCCTATGCAAATATCCCTGGGTTGGATCCAAACTTGATCTTGCATAATCTACCACTAGATCCTGGAGTTAAACCTGTTAAATAAAAACTCAGGAAAATGCATCCATTTATCGCATTGCTAGTCAAAGAGGAACTAAAGAAGCTATTGGATTCAAGGTTCATCAGAGCAATCGATTATCCGAAGTGGGTATCCAACATTGTATCAGTATCAAAACCTGATGGAAGAGTTAGATTGTGTAATGACTTCTAAGATCTCAACAAGCCCTGTCGCAAAGACGATTTCCCATTGCCCAACATTGACATCATCATAGACTTGACAGCTAGACACACTATGCCCTCTCTTGTGGAAGGTTTCTCCAGATACAACCAAATTAGAATAGCGCAAGAGGATCAACATAAGATGGAATTCACATGTCCATGGGATACCTTCTACTGGAATCTCATGCCATTTGGGTTGAAGAACGCAAGAGCAACATACCAAAAAGCAATGACTACTATATTCGATGACATGATGCACGTCACTATGGAAGACTATGTGGATGACATCCTTGCCAAGTCACTTACAAGGGAATCTCACTTAGATGTCCTACAGAAAATCTTTCAACAGCTAGAACACTTCAAAGTCTGATTGAATCCGAAAAAGTGTGTTTGAAGTCACCTCCGGCAAACTCTTGGGTTTCATAGTATTAGCAAGTGGAATTGAAGTAGATCCTGTGAAGGTCAAAGCTATAATGGAGATGCCACCACCAAGGAACATCACCCAACTGTGGTCTTTATAGGGAAAATTATAGGCAATCCGTTGGTTTATCTCACAATTGGCAGACAAATGTCGACCTTTCACTCATCTCTTGCATAAGAACATCCCATTTAGATGGGATGAGAAGTGTGAAGATGGATTTCACCAATTGAAGGAGTATCTCATGAATCCATCTATCTAGGGGTTGGCCCCATTATCCATCCTACACCATCTAAACTTCTTTATTCTCATGAGTTTCATTATAACATTTGCAACATTCATTGATGTATCTACTTTCTCAAACCATAACATTCTTACCCTTCACCATGTCATGAACAAGTTCATATTACACATCAATGTGCTCTTTTCACTCATGAAAGATGGGGTTCTTTACCAATTTGATGGCACTATGATTGTCACTTTAAGTTACAACTATATCATTCTTCAAGTTGGTGTTTGAACATAATCTCTGAAGCCAAACTACTTCCTTATAGGCATGAGTCAATGTTATTTACTCAACCACAATCATGAAAAAGAAACCACAATCTTTCATTTATTCATCCAACTAATCACACCATTAAATAGGGTAAACACATATAGTGACATTAGTCAACCTCTAACTATCCACATTACTAACCAATTTAGAATGGATAAATCCTTGTGTAACCATTGTCCTAATCAAAGTTTATCCTCCATAGTAGAAAATAACATTCTCTTATGTGTCTCTAAGATAATTGAATTCCCTCTTCACTATGGTTTAATCCTTTTTGCCTAAATTGGATATATACCTACTTATGACTTCCACTTTTTGGTCTTGATGTCTAGACTTGTGTGGACCATACCATCTATTATAAGATTTCCAAATGCATTCACATAGGGTACGCGACTCATGTCCTTTATCTCATTCAGAGTCAAAGTCCACTCCACTCTATTATAAACCTTTTTCACATAAGAAAGAGAACACTCACCAATTTGTAAGATTTCATACTAAACCACTACAACATGGAGTTAACATACCTCTTTTGGCTAACCCAAAGTTTTCTATTAGTTTCGTCCTTCCTAATTTCCATGTCTAAGAAAAATTTATTTACCCCAAGCTCTTAATCTCAAATATATGCCTAAGATTTAACAACCCAAATCATGTCAGGTTATCATTACTAATAAATAATAAATAAAATAATAGTAAATGATCACTAAAATTATTGAAATAAATATAATGATCTCACTTAGATTTAACACAAAACTCAACTCCAATAACATATAAATCAAATTTTTGATACATTGGTGAAACTCACACCATAAGGAGATATCCTACAAACCATATCCTTACACAATACCATAAATTTCTATGGTTGTGTAAGATAGATATCCTACTCCAAATTCCTATATGAAAAGTTTGTATCTGCATCTAACTATTCAACCCCAAGGTTAAATGTAGTAGAAATAGATCAAAAAAATTGAAATATGTAACCTTAGCAGTAGGAGAGAAGATCTCACCAACATCCATTCCCTCACCCTAGAAATTATTCCTTAACCAATAAACATGTTGTCATAACCCATCTTTGAGTGACTAAAAGAAAAGACAAAGAAATTACTAAGTGCTATTCTATTTTATCTTATGCTTTTGAAAAATATATTATATATGTTATTTATTATTTATATTTGATAGGACAATGTCTTCTTATGGGGAAGGCATCACATACATTTTGATCTATAATGTATCCTTTCATTTTAGTAATTATAATTTACATTTTGAAAATTAATTGATTGTGGATTTCATCATCTTTCTATGACCTTGAATGTTGATGATGTTGGACCTTCTTTTTTATTTTAGGACCACAATCTCAAAACTTATTAAGTGTGTGGAAGTGTTTTATTATTGGTTTAACATTAAATTTTTAGTTGGAAGAAAATAAATCAATTTTATGAAAGAGAATACTAGGATTCATGTGTTGTGTTTTTTGTGTTTGTGTTTTATTCATGTTTTCTCTTTTGTTGTGGTTTTGGCATCACCTCCATTGAAAGATAGAAGGAAAGTCAAATACAGTATTGTTATCATGTGGTTAGTGTAAGTGTTAGTTTCCTTGTTGTATCTTATAGATTTTTGGAGGGGTCTTTCTTTCATTATGTCTCTTTTTATCTCATATGTCCTAAGGTTATGATATTTAAATTAAAAACATACGTTTATAGTTCCTTCCTAAGTTTTGAATTTTTTTGTTTGGCATTTTATTTTGGGGGGGAATGGTCTCATACCATTGTGGTGGATGACTTGGGTAGAGGGTATGTCCCTCACCTACAAGCATTCAATGTAGGAGTTAACTATGAATGATCTTGAAGGAAGGAAACTTTAGGGGAAGTTTGGTAATGTTTTTGGCATTTTAGAAATATTGTTCTTTAGGAAGTTTGAAGGGTTTCTTGTTTGTTGATCTAGCTATTGAGGAGCATAGAAAGAAATAGTCAGGAAGAGTCTAGTTGCAAGCATTATAAACACATTATGCAAAGTTAGATGAATGGGGATGAAGGGAAGGGGATAGAGAAGGATACGAGAAAAGAAAAGAAAGAGGAAGTGTGAATTTCTCTAGAAAGAGAGTAGAAAATTAGTAAGTGATTAGATTTTAGTTCTTGAAAGATTTCTTACTCTAATGATTTTTATCCATTATGTAATAGTAATGTTCCCTTTGAGCATTTTTGTGGAATTGATTTCCTTTGAGGTTTGGTTGATTCATGAATAATGGTTAAGTTTATCCTATGGTTTAACTTAATTGTGAAGTATTAGAAAGGTATACTATAGTATTTTTCTCATAGGCTTAACTTATTGTTTGTCCTCTATATGGAAATGACTTCCCAACCCAATATAAGGGTAAAGAGTATAAACCTTTTTTGTGGTAATAAGTCTTCCTTAATGAACAAAACTATGGATGGTTTAGTCCTTTTATTTGAATGTAAAATAAGTTTCAGTCTTTGGGTTTATCAGAGTTGTGGGAATTGAAGTTTTTGGCTCATATGACATGGTTGCACCCAATTTACTTGGTTATCATAAAGTATTGAGGGTTAAATTAGTATTATTTGAGATATGACCTTCAACCCTACTAGTTGTGTTTCAATTCCATGTTTCATGTAATGTGATATTCTCTCTCTCAACTATGCTATGCCTTTTCAACTAAATTTGGAGATTGTCATTCCCAGGAGGGGGTTCATGGGTGGAAAGGAAAAGATTTTGTTTGGGATCGTATTGCACCTCTAGTCTCTTAACAAGGTAATAGATGCATGATTTAATAATTGTGGAGAAGGAAAACAGTTGTGCTCAAGGACATTTTATGGTCTATGTGTATGAATAACAATAGGTCTTGTATATTAAATTTGTTTTGTTTATTTGAAAAAGAATTATCATTTATTCCATATGTTTCCCCATCTACAATGAGAGAAACTCCTAAAGAAAGTTTGTAAAGATGATTTGCAATTTGGCATTGAATGCTTTGTATACATTCATAAATAACATAGATTTAAAGTTATTATAGTATGTACATATTTCTGTATACAATGTTCTTGTTCTATCAAACTTTTAGAAAGGTTTAATGACTACACACTAAATAGGGATTTACATGTGTAAACTTAAAAAGGACAATATCTATCACGTGGCAAACATTGTATTTGATAGTTTCAATTTGTCTCTAAAGCACTATGCACTAAGGATGTCTTGTTGGAAGTTATAGAGTCTCTTGGGAAACATGTGCCAAGGTTGTGGTTTAACTTTCATGACTTTTTGTGTGAACAATGAAGTCTTGAAGTAAAATTAGGTTTCTTTCCATACATTGTACAAGTTAAATTGAGTTGAGTTGTGATCTTTGTTAGGATAGTAGGATATTTAATTGCAATCCTAATGTATAATGTTGCATCTCTAAAAAATCTTGGAATGGGTACTTTGATAGCCTTATAGTTGGGTGAGTGATATTATTATTTTATTCTTCTCTTTCTAACTCACAATATTAGTTGTAGTGGCATTAAGAAGGGGGTGGAGCATGATGGTGGTAGTTACAATTTGACTTGATTTCATTTCCACCACATTCCCATTCCTAGGTGCTAAGAGAGAGAGAGAGAGAGGATAATCTTTCCATGTTGAGTGAGGTCTATAATGTGTAGTGGATTGAATGATGGAGTGCTACTTTTGGTAGCATCAAAGGACATAAAACTCCTGGATGCATGAAATTGAAAAACCTCATCCACAATCTTATTGATAGAGGAGAAGAAACTGTCGATGATCCTCCTAAACAAACTTCAAACAATGATCTCAACATCTACAAGGATCCATTCCTGCCGCATGGTAAAGGAAATGCTACAGAGAAAGGTAAAAATGTCAACCATGCCTCAAGTTTCTATGATTCTGTTGTTGGTCACATAAAAGAAAGTCATGTGTCTACTTACTCTATTAAGGGAAAAGCCCCTAGCTATGCTATTACAACTCGTCGTGGTCATGTTACCCTTCATGGGGTAGCATGGTAAATATCCACCAAAATTTTAAGTATAACATTCTAGAGCATCTAGGGAAAACACCAGCTCAAATATCCATCTTAGATCTCCTTCAAGCATCACCCGCACATAAAACTATACACAAAAAAGCTTGCAGATGCTTTAAATAGATGTGTTGTAATATTGACAGCAATGGAAAATGAGGTGATTGGTTTCAATGTCAACAAAGATCTATATGAATATAACAATGATTTTTGGGAGATTGTGGAACAGTTGAAAACCCTAGTAGTAGGAAGCATGGAGCACATCCAAGGTGAATATCTTATGCAGGATGGATATCTCTTTAAAGGAAAGAAATTATGTATTCCAGCTGGGTCTATGTGAGATAATATTATAAGAGAGCTCCATAGCAATGGGTTGGCTAGACATTTTGGAAAGGCTAAGACTATAGCTTTCGTAGAAGACAAATACTACTAGACAAAGATGAAAAGAGGCATAACAACATATGTGACAAGGTGTAGAATTTTTCAGATGGCTAAAGGACATTCACATAATACATGGTTGTAAATGCTATTACCAGTACCTACTGGACCATGAAAAGATTTAAGTATGGACTTTATGTTGGGGCTACCAAACACACAAGGTAATGATTCCATTTTTGTGGTTGTTGATAGGTTCTCTAAGATGGCTCATTTTATCACCTGCGAGAAAACTAGTGATGCAACTAGGGTGACATAATTATTTTTTAAAGAATCTATTAGATTGCATGGTGTTCCAAGAACTATCACATCTAATAGGAATACCAAGTTTGTGAGTCATTTTTGGAGGACCTTATGGAAGAATATGGGAACTAAGCTCTAGTTCAGCAGTGCTTATCACCCCTAAAACAATGGACAGATAGAGGTTGTAAATTAGAGTTTGGGAAACTTGTTAAGATCCATCATTGGAGAGAAACCCACACAATGGGACTTAGCCTTACCACAAGCTGAATTTGCCTATAATAGTTTAGTAAATTGATCAACGAGTAAATCACCATTTCATATTGTTTATGGCATGAATCCTAAGGGTATTTTAGATTTGGTGTAGCTACTAATTGGAGATAGGATTAGTGATGATGGAGAACTATACACCCCATAAATTGAAACTAATCACTTTAGATTAATGGTCAATACCCTTAGTGGATCAGATCCAGGGTTAATGCTAAAAAAGAAACATGAAATTTTGAACTTTTGTAAAAAAATATAAAAAATTTAAACTTACCCTAATCTAACTAAGTCTGCAATAGTAGCTACCATTGCTATCTATCACAAAAGAATCCACCAACATAAAAAAAAAATTAATCTGCATGTTTGATGAAACTGCAACACTCACCAAGAGCTCCAGCCCCTCCATGATCAGGGTAGTAAATGAAAATATGATCATTAGGACAACTATCAACAACCTTTCCACTTCCATCCTTTACCAAACTTTTATCCCCAAGAAGAACAACAAATAGATTTTGCAAAGTGACACACTCACCTATAGTCCTACAAATCACATGCAAGTCCAACTTGATGTGAAGAAACAATCAATAGTTAATCATACATACATAAACACCATACTATATTCTTCTATGGTCGCTATCTTATCATACATAAACACCACAATATATTCTTCTTTAAACCATCCTATTCTCAGCACTTGATAGGCATGGCATACATCAACTTGAAAAACCCAATTATGGTATAATCAATAAACATGCTATATACATACAACAACAAAATGAGTTGAGTAAACAATGAAATGATGGTGGTGGTTGGAGATGAAACACAAATTCATAAATACATCAAAGACATAGAAACACAAACATGTAATCCTAAATGTGTTGCTGCACAACATACTTTATTACTTCATAACATGATTAAAAATCCATATATCGAATGCTACGACATTCTCATGATCACTTGATCATGCTACACCTTTGATTACACACACTTGATTGAGAGCTTTGTTACATAATGCCTCTTTTATAGAGGTCTTTAGACTTAAATTTGTCTCTCTAGACTCTTCTAATCCTTCTACAATAACCCATTTCCTTTTGGAAACTTCCTCTAGAACTTTCTAACCTAGAAATCTCTAATCATTCCCACTTTCTAGACTTTTCCTTTTTTGGCTTTCTATCTTTTTCATTTAATTAATTAATTTTCATTAGTGGGAGAAATATTTAGCCAAGTGTTTGAGCGGTCTAGTTGGAGAAATGAAAAATAACTTAAAGATGGAAAATGGACAAGTTGGAGGGTGAAAGATACAATATATTATTTTATTATTATTATTTCCTCATGAAAATTGCCACCCAAAAAGGAGAAGGAATTTTTTAAAAAAAAAATAATAATAAAATATTATTTTCTCTCTCCTAGTCACTACCTAAGGAGAAATAAGGGGAAAATATTAAATAAAATCAATAAAAAATATTTGATTATGACGGTCGACTTGAAAATTCATAAAATTATGGATAATTGGGTCACCCAACTTGAGGAGGATAAAAGGGCATGAATTGATATCATTTTTCATATATTTGATGATTTGGCTTTGGCATTTTAGAGTGATTCTCTTGGCTATAACTTGCTTTCAGTGGTATTCAAGGATGAAAACCCTTGGATAAGAGTGAATTGGATGAAGACCCAATCACTATGTGAGATGGATTCACATGGAATTCATCATTGAGATTATTTGTAGGTATTTGAAGGAAGAATAGCTTCATTTCAACTAGGGTTTGGATGGAAATTCATTACAACAGCTAGGGTTTGAAGCATTGTGCATATTGAAGGCATTGTTATTCAGATTTGAAGACATATTTGACATATTTTAATCAATAAATCATTGGAGAAGGTTTCTATGTGGATCGCTTGGCATAAGGAGGTATTTTTAGGTGATTTTCATCACTTTTATGAATTCTAATTTTTATAGCAACATGTTGGAACTTCATATCAGAGGTAGATTGAATGATATTTTAACATGATTTGAGGTTATAAGGGTTTAGATTGCATCTTGAGATAAATCACTTCATTCCTACACACAGGCGCTACCCTTGGGAAGCATATTTTGGCATCATTTCACAAATCTGGGTTTATATCAAAAGCTACAGGTTTTATGTTTTATAAATTAAAATGACTCATTGATTTATCATCAAGACTTGCTTTCCCCCATCAGTCAAGAGGTAGGAAATTAGAATAACATAAAGTCCTACCAAACCACCACTCATCAACACTCAACAAAATAAAACCAAAACTAAACAATACTAAATAACTAGAACACCGAACTTGAATTGAAAATGCAACAACACTACTCCTACCAAAATTGTCTGTCAAGCAGTATGCCAAATCTTTGAGAGAGAAGCTAATTGGAGACATGATTTCTCCTCTAGCTTCCCGATGGGTCTTCCAACCTCCTTTTTTACTCCTAAGTTCTAGTATCTAGATGTAACATTACAAAGTTTCTCAATGATTCCAAAAGCACAAGCATAGTATGTGGCCACACTCATATGGGAAAAATGAATTCAATTTAAGCCAATAATGTACACTTACAAGAAAATAAAAAAATATATCTTTAACCTTTTCACTCCAAAATGCATGCTTATGTCCTCTTAGAATAAAATAGGTTAATTCATAAAAGATGTGTATCTTATAAGACTAATCTTCTTTCCAAGAGATGGGGTAAAACAAAAAAAATATTAAACCTAGAAAGACATAACTCTCCATACAAACCATTCATTACATAATAACTTTCCCATTCTCATTGACTTTATGTGGTAAAGTGAATAATGAAGAACCATGAAACTTTAGATTTCATCTAGATCCAAGGTCTTCCATTTTAATTATATTGAATAGGTTCGACAATAGCAAATAGTGAATGATGAATCACATGTTGTTGGATTCAACAAGTTACACAATCCATGTTCTTTGATCACTATTGTTCAAGCATACAAAGTATATAAATGCTACTAGTGATTAAAAATAACTACCAATGCTAGTGGTAAAGTATGTTAAGCACCTACAATCTCCACTCATGAGGCACCAATAATGACAAAATATAAATCCTTTCTCCTAAAGAAACCCAGCCAATGTTATAATATATATTATAAACTTGGTGGTTCTATATTTGACTAAATATGGCCTTTCTTTCCAAAAGATCTTATCACACTTCAAACAAATTTAAATAGAAAAACAAATAGATATGGCACCTCTTTATCAACTTGCAATTTTAAAATTGTGCATGCTAACATATATACCTTGCTTTCTTAAAGACCAAGAATCACTTTACCTAATATCACTATACTTCACTCACCTTCCATGGTTTTAGCCATGAATTTATAATACCACTATAGGTTCCAAGATCAAATACACATAAAATAATAATAGAAATTTATATTTTCATGTGACAAAAATGAACCACATAAATATAGTATATTCAAGTCAATTTTACAATGCCAAATATGACTTATAAAGCCATCTATTTTCAACCACTTGGGTAACTTTCAAATACTTGTAAATCAACTATCTAAAAACTAGCCAATAACATTAAGCAGTTAGTTAACAATTAATTTTATTACATATTAAACATATATTAGATTTTGGATCATAACATCTAATTTCCTTCCAATTTGTTTTTGGCATGTTCACGTATTACAATCCTATCCACGGCTTGAATCTATATTTTTTCATTTTATTTCTCATTTTCTTTAAATTTTCCAAAATTTCCACTAATTAGAACTTTCTAATGCATTAATCCAACTCTTATAAAAACTAGTCACCTAAAACATCATCCAATGAACATGATGAACTCTTGAAAAAGGTATTTAAATAAATAATAAAACCCTAAAGACTATCTAACATATAATGCTAAGCATAAATATAGTTCAAATAACTCTACCCAACAAAGGCAATCTCCCATCAAATTTTAATACAATTTATTGACAAGATTGTCCATAATCATTTTCAAGTTGGATTCCAACAACAGAGAGCCTTTGCATTAGTGATTGTAATCTTCATGTGTGTATGGGTTATTATTGTAATGTAAAACTTTTTTGTATTTAATAAAATTTGAATTCCTATTTATCCAAACATCTTGTTTTGTGTTTCATTGTTACTTTGGACATGTTCGGTAACCAATTATTCAATCGACTCATTACTATAGTGTTAGTTCAGCTCATTGTAGTTATTTATTTTTAAGTTATGATAAAATGCTTAGCATAAGCCTTTGTCGCTTTGGCCAAAGTAACATCATGGTCATGTGGTCTCATGGGCATGCTCAGCATGCTTTGTATGCCCCTTTCTCTCTTTTCTTTAATCTTTTCTTTAGGTTTCTGAAATCTCCTTGATTTGGGACCAATCAATTCAAGTTGTTGTATGAGAAATTTAAATGCTGGAGCATGCTGAGATTTGCAAGAGAGCGTGGCTCTGGCCCAGACAACTCATTGAAAGACATGTCAATGCTTTCAATGCTCTTAAGCTGCCCTATTGATATTGGCAATATTCCCTACAATTTGTTTTTGGCAAGGTTCAGGTACTGCAATCCCCAGCAACTACCAATGTCGCTAGGGATAGGTCCTGAGAGTTTATTAGCCGAGATATCTATGGCTTGAATCTGTTGCATTCCTCCCAGTGAAGGCAATTTTCCTATCAATAAATTGTATGAAAAATTGAGATAAAACGCCAACGAATGGAGGCTTGATATCTCCATAGGGATATTTCCTGTGAGGCTATTGTATGAGAGGTCAATCATCTCCAGGCGAAAACATTGCCCAATGGCATTTGGTATCCTTCCTGTGAGCTTGTTATGACTGAAGTCAAGTTTCCTCAGCTATTGCAGACTGCCCAAATATGAAAGGATGTCTCCAGAAATACGATTTAACTGAAGCAATAGATATTCCAGGTTTACCAGCATCTTCAACTCTGATGGAATGCTGTCTTGCAATTTGTTGGAGCTCAAATCCAACAATTGCAGATTCTTCAGATGGCCTAATGCCCTCGAAACCTGCCCAATTACCCTGTTAGAATTGAGAGTGAAAATGGTCAACTCAGTAAGGTTGCCAATCTCTTCTGGTATATTGCCAGTGATGTTGTTACTATCCAAGATCAGGTTTGAGACCCTATGAGACAGGTTTCCTATGCCGCTTGACAAAGTGCCATTGAAATTGTTTACCTCTAGATCCATGACTTCAAGAATGGAGCAGTTAGAAAGTACATCTAATACACACATTATAGCACAGTGTCCGTTTGACAGGCCGTTAAACCCAAGATTTAGTACCCACAAAGCAGTTAGCATTCCCAATTCTTGAGGCACCACACCACTTAGCAGATTCCTGAAGAGATCAAGCACCGAGAGCTGAGAACAATTTCCCAGAGACTTTGGGATACCCCCACCAAATTGATTATGTCCCACATATAATAATTGTAAGTTGGGGAGCTTCAGGCTGTTGATGTTGGAGGAGTAGCGTCGGGCTCCCACTTCCAGCCAAATTCTTGCATTATTTTGAAGACATAACTTTTGGTGGAGGCCAACAGGGAGATTGAAGAGATGCGTCTCTTCACTCTCACTTGTATATATAATGATTCCTCATTGTTCAAAACAAACATTCGAATATATTCAATCACAAGCATAATTCACAAGGCAGAGCAGACATCTAAGGACCAGATCAAGTTATTTCAAGAGCAAATCAGATTTATCAAGTGTGAACTTATTCATTGTGCTTCAAGAAGTGAAGCTATACTTGTAGGCCTTGGATTTGGCCATTGTAAAGCAGATTGTTGTTCTTATCATTCAATATATAAGAGATATATTGTCGCTGGGTTTTTCCCCTCAAGTTGGAGGGTTTTCCCAGGGTATCTTGTTGTGTTCATTGTTCATTGTGTTGCATTTTCTAATTGCTTTAATTCTGATCATAAAAACTAACATGGTATCAGAGCGGGTTTGAAGAAGATCGTGATCAGATTTGTCATTGTAGCAATACTCTCTATTATCCCTATTTTAGTCAAGATGGTGAACTGTCTTAAAATTGAGGATAGACTTGAAGGAGCATCCAACTTCACATCATGGAGGTTTAGAATCATGCTCACCTTGGAAGAAAATGACTTGGCCGAGTTTGTGGAAACCAAAGTTCCCGAACCATCGGAGGAAGAAGAGAAGTTGCAGTGGAAAAAGAAAGACATCAAGGTGAAGAAGATATTGGTCGACTCCGTTAAAGATCATATTGTTCCGATTGTCTCCAAGTTGAAGACAGCAAGGGACATGTTTAAAACCTTGGAGGAGATGTACGAAATCAACAACACCAGCCAGGCTCTTGCACTGAAGCAACAACTACATCATGTAAAAATGGCGAAAGGAGAAACAGTTATTGCTTACTTTATGAAGATTTTGGAATTAAGAAATCAGCTCTCTACAATTGGTCATGTAGTTGATGACAAAGACTTGACCATGCTTACTCTCAATGGCCTTCCTTCATCATGGGAATCCTACATTCAAGCAATCGGTGCAAGATCGAAACTTCCCAAGTTCGATCGATTGAGGGTAGATTGCATTCAAGAGGAGTCTAGATTGGCCGCTAGAGGAATTGGTCAAAGCTCTACCAATGGAGACATTCATGTCCTTGCCTCTCAATCATCTAAGAAGAAAAGCAAGAATGGGAAGAAAGGATTCTTTAAGAGGAATAGAGATAATGGAACTGATGGTGCTCCCACTTTCAAGAAAAAGAGGGACCTCTCCAAAATCCAATGCTTTAGGTGTGACAAGTATGGTCACATTGCCAAGCATTGTCCATCCAGGCCTAAGCAACAGGCCACCATTGCAGATGTTGATGATGCCTCTCCTCAGAAGGAATCATGTGAAGATTTGTTCTATTCGGCATTGTCAAGCAATGTACCTACCAACACCAACACTTGGCTGATTGACAGTGGTGCATCTCGACACATCACAGGGTTTAAGGAGCATTTATCAAACTTGATGGAGAGAAATTCTAGTGAACAAGTTATCATTGGAGATGATGCTAGCTATTCGGTGAAAGGGATTGGGATCTCTACTCTCCACTTGAATTCTGGCATTACTCTAAGGTTAAGTATGTTCTCTATGTTCCAGGCATCAAACGAAATCTGGTTTCCTTTTCAACCTTGGAAAACAAGGGACACCAAGTTGCCTTCTTCGAAGGCAAAGTTCTTGTGTGGATGAAGAATTCCAACTTAAAAACTGCTCGAGTAATTGGAGTTAGACATGAGAGCCTCTATAGGCTAATCACTTGTCCACTTCAGGCATTAGTACATGATTCTTCAAGCTTGTGTGATCTTTGGCATCGAAGATTGGCTCACCTACACTTTCGGGCTCTACCTATCATGGAGAAGATGGTCACGGGTCTTCCAAAATTCAACCAGGAGCATGAAGGTACCTGCAAAGGTTGTGCCATGGGTAAGACTACTAAAAGTCCATTTCATAGTAGAGAAAGTAGATCTAAATGTATTCTAGATCTCATTCATTCTGATTTATGTGGTCCAATGTCTATTGCTTCTTTGAGTGGTTTCTTGTATTACATTATTTATATTGATGACCACTCTAGAAAGACTTGGATTTATTTCTTGAAATCTAAAGAATCTAAAGAAGTACTTGAGAGGTTCAAAGAGTTTAAAGCTCAGGTAGAGAACTTATCTAGGAAGAGGATCAAAGTTCTGAGATCCGACAACGAAGGGGAGTACACCTCTAAAGGATTCCGTAACTTTTGCATTGAAGTAGGGATTAAGAGGGAGTTTTGTGTCCCTTACAACCCTCAATAGAATGGTGTTGCAGAAAGGAAGAACAGATCTATTGTAGAAGCTGCCAAAGCTATGATTCATGACCAAGATATGCAAACCTTCCTTTGGGCTGAAGCATCTAAGACAGCTATTTATGTTCAGAATAGAAGCCCTCACCACATTTTAGAGAACACGACTCCCGAAGAAACATTCACAAGGGTGAAGCCGGAAGTAAGTCATTTGAGGATCTTTGGTTGTCCAGTGTATGTTCATATACCAAAAGATAAAAGGACAAAGTTGGATCCATCTGGCAAGAAGGGAATATTTGTAGGCTATAGTGAGACTTCAAAAACCTATAGAATTTACATTCTAGGTCAGAAGTTGATTGAGATCAGCAGGGATGTTACATTTGAAGAGGATGTTGCATTCGAAAGATCTAAGAGCATTCATATGGAGATAGATAATGAAGACCAAGAGTGGTGCAGGAGCACCTAATAGAACATTGTGGAACAAGGAGGCATCAGTGAATAAGAGAGGAGTCCATGGAGTCCATCAAGTCAAATGGAATAGCCTAAAACCAATAATGACATATTGTAATGGTCAAGATGATGTAATGTTTAAATGTCTTGAGGGTCCTGGTAAGGACCCTAGGACCAAAAATGATGTAAGTTGGGCCAATAGTGCCCCTAGAGTCAAATAGAGGTGTCTAAGATCAATAAGAAAGTTTAATGAACCTAAGAAAATCAAACATGATAAATAAATAAGGTAGAAGTTCATTAAATAAGGCAGAAATTCACTAAACCAAAGTTTAGAAATTCAAATTTCTGAATTATGCATTAGGCGGGAAAAACCATTTTGAGTAGTTTTTGGTAGTTTTACCCACTCCAACCGATGGAAATTGGTTGTGGAAGTTGGGGCAGAGGTCATAAAATCATATTCAAGTCATTTGATGTACGGACAAGTACCTTGGAGGGAGTTTAAAGGTGCACAAATTGAATAAAAACAGAATTTTCTGATTTTTTCTGTAAATCTGCTGTTGTAGGCCCTACCATTTCTTTGTACGGAACTGTTTTGATCTGAAACCAATTGGATGTGGTAGGGAATTGAGTTAACTTTCATTTTCAATTGGTTTGAGGTTTTTATAGTAAATTTTGAGGGAGATATCACGTTTTTTTCTGGAACTGCCTGTTTGACTGTGAAAACAGGGATTTTGAGGGTTTGCAATGCATTTTTGGACCTTTCCATCAATGTAGGATTCTGATTCTCATGGAATATGTCCTTATTAACATGTAACATATGTTTCTAACCCTGAAAAAGCAGGAGGAGAGTAAATGGGAGAGGTGATCACCGTTTGGAGTCAAGTTTGCGTGTGAAAAGAGCATTGAGAATGGTGGCATGGTTATAGCAGCCAGAGATCTGTCTTAACAAGGTGATATTTTTATGATTGCTGTTGTTTAATATGGTCAATAAGATGGTGTTGGACCTTTGAATGACGTCTGGAAGTGATTGGAAGTGGGAGAACTAGGAAGCCCTAGGTTTTGAGGCCTAGAAATGAGATTTTTGTATTACAAACCTTAAATGTGCAAACCTCCTGATAAGACCTGGAAAATCCTTGGTTTTGAACCCTTTCCTAAGACTTTTTTTAGGTTTGAAGTGTGTGGGACAAGTTTGTCATAGGGTTCCTTTGTAAAATGGTCAATTTAGGCCTTGTAGGAAGGCAGCAAGGTGTTAGGACAGTCACATTTTGTCCAAAACAATAGTAGGTGAGTTTGAGATATGTTTTAGAACTCAATAGAGGGTATCCAAATCAGTCATTGTTTTCAAGAGTGTTTTGGGAAAGTTTGGAGAAAAGTACAGTTTAGTCGCTGAACAAGACTACAAGGATTAGGCCTGTTTAAGGGGAATTGTCAAGAATCTATCAAATTGGTTTGTGAAACCTTTGGAACCTTGTTGGTTGGGGTAGGTTGAGACCCTAGAAGGTGCTAAAATTCATCTGAGAAGTTGGAATCCAAACTTGAGCCCTTTGGTGGAGTTTAAGACAAGAAAAAGACTAGTGAAGTCTTACTGATTGAAGCCCACATTTAGTCTAAACCTTTTGTTCTTGTTAAATTATCTCTAAGACCTAACACCTCTGCATCATAGTGGTATCAGAGCAGCAACTAGGTCCTTGAGGGATTGGTAGGATCTTGTGAAACAATAAGGGTTTGTGAATGTGTGAATATGGCTCCTAAAAATCAAATGGCTAGGGAGAACAATGAATTGAGAGAAGCCTTAGAGGCAAGAGAAAAAGAGTTGAAGGATAGAAAAGAACAAGATGCTGCAAGAGAAAGAGAGTTAAGACAAGTGAGAAGGGAGAATGCATCAATCTTGGCAAGGTTGGAAGCATTGGAAAAGAATTCTAGAGGGGATGAACAAGATGATCAAGAAGGAGATGATGGAGGACTTGAGAAGGTAGATGAGAACACTCCTGATGATGAGTTGGATGTGGAAGAAAGGAAATCTGTGAGATTGCTTAAGGCAGTCCAAGGAAGTGGAACAAAGGCAAACATTGAGTTACCTATCTATCAAGGGAAGATGGATAGTGAAGAGCTATTAGGGTGGATAGATGCCCTTGAAAATTTTTTTGAGTATGAGGAGATGAGTGATGAGAAGAAGATTAAATTTGCAAAAACAAAGTTGAGAGGGACAGCACTTACATGGTGGAGTAGTGTGCAAACAGAAAGAGTGGCTAGAGGTGGAACAAGAATCACTTCTTGGGGTAGGATGAAGGATATGATGAAGGATCAATTTCTTCCATCTGATTACTCCATTCAAACAAAGAGAATGAAACAAAATTTGAAACAAAAGGACATGGATGTTATGTCATATACTGAGCAATTTCATAAGCTTAGTATTAGAGGAGGATTGGAAGATGAAGAAGAGAAAGTGGCAAGATACCTTAATGGGCTTAGGTATAACTTGCAAGATGAGATTGGTTTGACAATACCAAAATCATTTGGAGAATGTTTTCAGTTAGCCATCAGGGCTGAAGAAAGGGTGAAGAGGAAGCAAGAAAGACAAGGAGGTAGTGGAAGAGGATATAGAGGTAGGGGCAGACCTACTAATGAAGGACAAAACAGCAATGAGAAAGGTAAAGAGTTTTCTTCAGATCAGAGAGGTGGATATAGAGGTGGAGGTAGGTTTGGATCAGGTAGAGGAGTATTCACAGGTAGGTGTTATCATTGCAATGAAGTGGGACACACATCTTTCAAATGTCCTAAGAGAGATGATGCTGATAAGAACAAGGAGAGAAGAGTTCATTTGGCACAAGAAGAGGAAAAGAAAGAAGACCAAGAACCAGCACCAGCCTATCCAGTTACAGATGGAGAACTTCTCATGGTGAAACAAGGCAAAATGCAGCAAGCACCACAGGTATCCATTTTCAAAACTAATTGTTTAAGCCATGGAAAAATGTGCAAGTTGATTATAGATTCAGGTTCACATAATAATCTAGTTTCCTGGGATATGGTGCACAAGTTGGGATTGAAAACATTTGATCATCCTAGTCCTTACAATGCCACTTGGGTAAGTCAAGAGCAGCAAGTAAGGGTTAATCAGAGGGCATATGTTGATTTTTCCATTGGTCCATATCATGATTCTATTTTATGTGATGTTATTTCAATGACATGTGGGCATATGATTTTGGGAAGACCATGGCAGCATTTAAGGAGGACAATTCATGATGGTTATACTAATAACTATTTGGTGCACAAAGATGGTAAACAATTTAAATTAATCCCTTTACCTTGTGGAGACAAGAAGGAACATGTTACTATCTATTTTGGAGAGAAATTGAAGTTGGATCTGCAGGTTGAACAACAAGAACAGTTGCAGCAAAAGAAGGTTTATGACAGTCCTAAAGGATAGCAAGTTTGGAACTTACATTGCATCAAGGTGGGAGACATTGAATGCCCTATAGGGAGGTAGGAAAAGGAAGGTAGACAACATACCTTACAGAGGAGAACAAATTAGATGGAGAAGGCAGAAGCATTGTAGCAGCAGGGTCCTAAGCAAGGACATTCAAACATGTTTTATGATACTAACATTGGTTGTGAGAGCTATGCAGGTAGAAGGAGGAAGATAACCTTTGGAGAGTTCATGTTCCCTGTCACAAATCAGAGGAACATTTCAACAAGACTGCAGGATGTTTGGAGCAAAGCATATTACTCTTGGGACAAGAGTTTTTATCATGCTGGGGAGTATGGTGCAGGAGCACCTAATAGAACATTGTGGAACAAGGAGGCATCAGTGAATAAGAGAGGAGTCCATGGAGTCCATCAAGTCAAATGGAATAGCCTAAAACCAATAATGACATATTGTAATGGTCAAGATGATGTAATGTTTAAATGTCTTGAGGGTCCTGGTAAGGACCCTAGGACCAAAAATGATGTAAGTTGGGCCAATAGTGCCCCTAGAGTCAAATAGAGGTGTCTAAGATCAATAAGAAAGTTTAATGAACCTCAGAAAATCAAACATGATAAATAAATAAGGTAGAAGTTCATTAAATAAGGTAGAAATTCACTAAACCAAAGTTCAGAAATTCAAATGTCTGAATTATGCATTTAGGCGGGAAAAACTATTTTGAGTAGTTTTTGGTAGTTTTACCCACTCCAACCGATGGAAATTGGTTGTGGAAGTTGGGGCAGAGGTCATAAAATCATATTCAAGTCATTTGATGTACGGACAAGTACCTTGGAGGGAGTTTAAAGGTGCACAAATTGAATAAAAACAGAATTTTCTGATTTTTTCTATAAATCTGCTGTTGCAGGCCGTACCATTTCTTTGTACGGAACTGTTTTGATCTGAAACCAATTGGATGTGGTAGGGAATTGAGTTAACTTTCATTTGCAATTGGTTTGAGGTTTTTATAGTGAATTTTGAGGGAGATATCACGTTTTTTCTAGAACTGCCTGTTTGACTGTGAAAACAGGGATTTTGAGGGTTTGCAATGCATTTTTGGACCTTTCCATCAATGTAGGATTCTGATTCTCATGGAATAGGTCCTTATTAACATGTAACATATGTTTCCAACCCTGACAAAGCAGGAGGAGAGTAAATGGGAGAGGTGATCACCATTTGGAGTCAAGTTTGCGTGTGAAAAGAGCATTAGAATGGTGGCATGGTTATAGCAGCCGGAGATCTGTCTTAACAAGGTGATATTTTTATGATTGCTGTTGTTTAATATGGTCAATAAGATGGTGTTGGACCTTTGAATGGCGTCTGGAAGTGATTGGAAGTGGGAGAACTAGGAAGCCCTAGGTTTTGAGGCCTAGAAATGAGATTTTTGTATTGCAAACCTTAAATGTGCAAACCTCCTAATAAGACCTAGAAAATCCTTGGTTTTGAACCCTTTCCTAAGACTATTTTTAGGTTTGAAGTGTGTGGGACAAGTTTGTCATAGGGTTCCTTTGTAAAATGGTCAATTTAGGCCTTGTAGGAAGGCAGCAGGGTGTTAGGACAGTCACATTTCGTCCAAAACAATAGTAGGTGAGTTTGAGATATGTTTTAGAACTCAATAGAGGGTATCCAAATCAGTCATTGTTTTCAAGAGTGTTTTGGGAAAGTTTGGAGAAAAGTACAGTTTAGTCGCTGAACAAGACTACAAGGATTAGGCCTGTTTAAGGGGAATTGTCAAGAATCTATCAAATTAGTTTGTGAAACCTTTGGAACCTTGTTGGTTGGGGTAGGTTGAGACCCTAGAAGGTGCTAAAATTTATCTGAGAAGTTGGAATCCAAAGTTGAGCCCTTTGGTGGAGTTTAGGACAAGAAAAAGACTAGTGAAGTCTTGCTGATTGAAGCCCACATTTGGTCTAAACCTTTTGTTCTTGTTAAATTATCTCTAAGACCTAACACCTCTGCATCAAAGAGTCTCCTCAGGATATGGAAGTTGACCATACTCCTGAGATTCAAAGGGAGGCCTTTGATTCAAAAGAAGATGATGATCCAGTTGAGCCTTTGGAACCAACTGATGGACCTAGGGATATTGTTGTAGTACGAAAAAGGCCTCGGTGGACTTGAGAAAACATGCAAGAGGTAGGAAAATATGCAGCTCCCTAAAGATCTCTTAGAGAAAGCAAGAGACCTCATAAGTTCTCAGATTATGTGCTATTAATGAGTCAAATTATTGAGTTTGAGTCTTCTAGTGTTGAGGAAGCTACTAGTCAACAAGCATGGAGAGATTGTATGGCTGAAGAGTATCAATCCATCCTCAAGAATGATGTTTGGGATATCGTACTTAGACCTGAAGGAAAATCTGTTGTTTCTTCTAAGTGGCTCTTCAAGATCAAGCATGCAGTTGATGGAAGCATTGAGAAGTACAAGGCTAGATTTGTGGCTAGAGGTTTCTCTCAGAAAGAGGGAGTAGATTATGAGGAAACCTTTGCTCCAGTTGCTCATTATACGTCTGTCAGAACCATCATTGCTATTGCAGCATTTAAAGGATGGAAAATACACCAAATGAATGTGAAGACAACATTTCTAAATGGTGTAATTGAGGAAGAGGTATATATTGAGCAACCTGATGGCTTTGAGGTTCATGGGAAGGAGTCTCATGTTTGCAAGCTGAAGAAGGCTTTGTTCAGCCTTAAGCAGGCTCCTTGTGCTTGGTACGAAAGAATTGATCGATACTTGATGAGCTTGGGTTTCTCTAAAAATGATGCTGATTCAAACCTATACTTCAAGGTAATTGATGGCAAAGCATTAATCTTGGTTCTCTATGTTGATGATCCACTTATTATCGGAGAAGATCACCTCATTTTCAAATGGAAGGAGTTAGCTTTAGAATTTGAAATGAAGGATCTTGGTCTCTTACATTACTTCCTTGGTTTAGAAGTATGGTAGAAACCAGATGAGATCATTCTAAGTCAAGGGAAGTATACTATTGACATCTTGAAGAGATTTGGTATGATGGATTGCAAACCGATGTCTACACCGATGGAGACAAATTTGTTGAAGTTAAAAGAGGCTACAACTAGTTCAGATCTGGTGGATCCTAGCATGTATAGACAAATGATTGGATCATTGATGTATCTAGTTAATACTAGACCAGATATTTGCTATGCAGTGAGTGCACTTAGTCAGTTCATGTGTGAACCAAGGCAAATACATCTAGTTGCAGTGAAGCATATCCTAAGATACTTGCATGGCACAATTGGGTATGGCTTGAGATATTCTTTTGGTGTAGACTTGAAGCTGCATGGATATACTGATTCTGATTGGGCAGGGTGTGTCACTGATCGGAAGAGCACCTCTGGATGTTGCTTTAGTTTGGGATCTGCTATGATTTCCTGGTGCAGCAGGAAACAGTCATCTGTAGCATTGAGTACAGGAGAGCCAGAGTATATTGCATCTTGTATGGCAGCTCGGGAAGCAGTATGACTTCGTAAGCTCCTTGCAAGATTGTTTGGACAATCAATGGAGCCTACTATCATTCATTGTGATAACCAGAGCTATGTGAAGCTTTCTGTCAATCCAGTGTTTCATGACACAACCAAGCATGTTGAGATCAAATACCATTATATTAGAGATATGGTATTGAGGAAAGCTATAGAGTTGAGGTATATCAGCACTGATGAACAGACGGCAGACATTCTCACCAAGCCTCTCTCCAAGTTAAAGTTTGTGTACTTTCGAGATAAGCTTGGTATAGTGGAGAATACATCCTTAACTGAGAAAGAGTCTCAATATCAGTGATCCCTTGATAACGAGTTCTTCTTTGTGAGAGAAGTTCGAGGTGAAATCCCTTGATTCCACCCTCTGGGAGAGCCATGGTGGATGTCATGTAAATGATGAACACTTGTACATACTATACATTGTTGTAGCCATTATGGTTGATATCATATTGAGGTGATATCTGATATCACAATGTGGTGGTATCTTTCTTTTCACATATGAGTGTAGCCATTGTGGTTGACATCATGATGAGGTGATATGTCTTATGCAGCTAGAAGTATCCTCCCTAGCTGAGAGGGAGTGTTGATGTTGGAGGAACAGCGTCGGGCTTCCACTTCCAGCCAAATTCTTGCATTATTTTGAAGACATAACTTTTGGTGGAGGCCGACAGGGAGATTGAAGAGATGTGTCTCTTCACTCTCACTTGTATATATAATGATTCCTCATTGTTCAAAATAGACATTCGAATATATTCAATCACAAGCATAATTCACAAGGCAGACAGACTTCTAAGGAGCAGATCAAGTTATTTCAAGAGCAAATCAGATTTATCAAGTGTGAACTTATTCATTGTGCTTCAAGAAGTGAAGCTATACTTGTAGGCCTTCAATTTGGTCATTGTAAAGCAGATTGCTGTTCTTATCATTCAATATATAAGAGATATATTGTTGCTGGGTTTTTCCCCTCAAGTTGGAGGGTTTTCCCAGGGTATCTTGTTGTGTTCATTGTTCATTGTGTTGCATTTTCTGATTGCTTTAATTCTGATCATAAAAACTAACACAGGCCAATATATGTAGGAATGGAGCCCACAAACCCATTTTCTGCCAGGTCAAGATTCTGCAATTGTGTACAGTTTAACAGATGAGGAAAAATATTTCCCTTGAAGCTGTTACCACCAAGACCAAGAAATTGTAGACGAGTCAGCATCCCCAATCGTCGGGGTATTGCTCGGCTCAACTTGTTATATATTACTGAAATAACAGAGAGTGCGGACCAATTTCCTAGAGATTTTGGGATGCTGCCGTTTAACTCATTTCTCCGCAATTCCATCTTTTGCACTTTGGGAAGGTTATAGTCTATAACCTCTGGAATTGTACCTTCAAAATTGTTACCCCCAAGGGAAAATATCTTCAATTCAGTATAGTTCATGAGAAAATAAATTGATCCTCCAAGGCTATTATTAGTGAACCACAGTTCCTGCAGTTTGGTAAGTGAAGACAACTCTGCTGGAACGGTGCCATACAAGGAATTGGAAGACAAAAACAGTTTCTCCAGAGACGAACAGTTCGCCAGGGCCATGGGAATCGTACCTGTAAGACTATTGTTATGAAAGAAAAGCTTCCTCAGTCTCCATAATTTGCCAATCTCCATAGAGACACTACCGTTGAGTTTGTTGGAATAAAGAGACAGATATTCTAATCGGCTGGGCCATCTAACTTCCGTTTATTCCTACGCTCCCGTTCTGTTTCCCATCGCATAACATTTTGCATATTTTATGTCATTTTTTTTAATAGCATAACACATTGCATTCATGATAAGTGTGTAGACCACAAAAGTGTATATTTCATGTTTTTCATATTTTAGTTTTATGCTTATTTCAATTTTGTTTTAAAATATGTTATTTTGGTACTTAGTTTGATTTAACTGACATATAATTTGATAAAAATTTCAAATCAATTTTCCACTAGCTTATATCAACTTTGTTTTAAAATATGTTATTTTGGTACTTAGTTTGATTTAACTGACATATAATTTGACAAAAATTTCTAATCAATTTTCCACTAGCTTATATCAACTTTCAATGGGTTGGGCTAAACACTCATTATATCCATTTATTTATATCTTAAATTAGATTATAGGTGTGATTTTGGTCTCCTACACATAATCACATTTATGATCTCATTCTCCAATTTCAACTAGCCTTCTCACTTATTCTAAGATGGCCCTTTCACCCAATTTGGTTGTTATTTATTATAGTATACACCAAAATATTTGAAATGAGAGCCTAGGGTTGTGTATTTAAAATTAAGTCCTAGGACATTAGTACATCATTGAAGGATCATGAACTATTATAAAAAAGACTCCCTAAATTGCATTACCAAGTAGCGACATCAAGCTTGCACAATTATCAATAGATACTATGACATCTAGGTATATTGTATCACTATCTTCATGTATTCTATCTTATGACATCAGCAATGAGGTTTGACTCAGAGATTAGGAAGTTTCACACTTCAACCCCCTCATAGAAAATTCTCAAATGTGCTTCTTAGCACCAAATTTTATCTAGAAAAAAGGTATAGGTTAAGGCAAATAATTTTTTGAAATATACAAAAACAAAAGATTGGTTCACACAAGTTGGATACAACCACAATAATCAAGTAGAACCATGGACATGATTCCTCCCAAAAATTAAAGACCCAAAGATCAAATTGTCTCTATAATCAAAATAATAGTTCAAAATCATATTTGAGTTTGGTCACTTTTGTCATAGCTCATTAGAACAATACAGCACCTTGAAATAGATAACATCTTGTACTCTTTTACTTTTTTAATTTTACATTTACCAATTACATGTTTAACAATGTTAGGCCTTGTTTATTTATCTAATTGTAATTGTTATTTGATTTATTAATAGAATGGACTTAGATAAATATCATAGGGTGTTATTTTTATTCCTACATTTCAAAGAACCTAGCATTGTGAAACCCTCTATGGTGTTACCCTAGGGTTTGATATTTTTCTTCAATTTATGATTTCTAATCTAATATTTCCTAATTCTTATCATATATTATTCATATTTTAAAAAAATCACTAGCTCATGCGGATCCCCCTATGCTCAATTATGATACCATTTACTTTTCACATGACCCACCATGATGATACATTTGATTACTTGATTGGAAATGATTATGTATCCATGATGTTATCCTTTGTAATACCTCTTTTTATAAGGAAGATGTCATTCTTGCACCTCTAGTACTATAAGATTTTCTAAACATTAGCCTAATACTAGTGCAAGCAAACTATGCCCATAAAACATAAACAAGTTACAAAATCATTTCCCTCATTAACCCATGCCTATTGGAATAGAAACTAACTCTTACACAAGCATCTTTGACTTCCATTATGGAAGTCGGAATATGTAACTTCCAAGCATTCCTCCATGAAATAGTAATTACATCAGGGGCCCACTAACTATATAATATGCTCTTACAAGTCCATTATGTAATCACCTATCCAATTCCTCATTACAAAAAATATTTCTAAGTCCTCGTAGAATAATAAAATAATTATGTATGTCCCCACTCTCACATGGGTGTCCCATCTACCTATTCCATAACTTTTGGATGTCCACATACATTATTTATTCATCTAGTGAATAATTAACTTACATAGACACTAAGGATATACAAGGTGAATAGTACACCTAATCCTAACCTTTTCCCACTTGATATTCAGATTCCAAAAGCATAAGAGGTTCCAACAAAATGAACTAACCACCAAGGGTATAAGCTTGCTACTATAAGCACCAAAATCACACATGGCCACAAGGACCCCTATGATGAGTCACAATCCTTGTTGCATACACGTAAGCGTGAAATAACATCCTCTCAACAACAATTCTCTTGGTGACATGTCTTTTCTTCCTCCTTGTGTTGTTTCTCCTTTCTCATTTTCTCTCTCTCTTTGCTTTTGACACTTTTTTGACACTTGTCGATTGCATTTCATATGCTTGAGACCTTGTTCCTAAGCCTTGTATGTGTCTTGTAAGTGTGTTTTCACCTTTCCCCAATGTTTGTTATCCATTCCCAGCCCTAGAGGCCTTCTAGAGGTCCTCCCTAACCATCTCCAACTTTCAGATTTCAATTTCACTCAACCAATCCAAATACCCCCTATTAGTTCTAGATCTCCCCTGGGAGATCCTACTTTTACAAGTGGCCATTTGGATTTTCACACATGATTGACCTATTTCTAGAGGCAAATCCCCTCCTTTTCATCTCCTCTTCCATCTCCCACCATGGACTTTCACCCAGGTGTGCTCCTCTAAGGGTCGCCTATGGGTCACCCCTAGGTGACCCTAACTGGTGAAAGGGGCGACTCATGGGCGACTCTATCACATTTCTAGCTACAAGTTCACTTGAGTTTCTAACTCAAAATAGCTTTGTTTTCACCCATTTTTCTTCCTGTTTGCATGGAATTTTGTACCAAAGATAGAGTTAACTATTTCATGCACCCACACATGCATATTTAGCTCTTTTTCATCTTTAGTTATCAATTTATGCATTCCTCTTTCTTCACTTCTTATTGAGTGATAAGCTTTTACTGGGTAGATCACTCCAATTTTAGCCCAGATCACTCTTGTGTCTTCCAAGTTAACTCTCCAATCAAATTTAGTTAACTCTTCTTCTTAGTCACCTCTCATCCCTTCTTCTAACCTATAAATACCCCCTCTCTCAAGCACAAAAGGAGGCAATTTCATTTGTACACATAGTTCTTGTAGGTTATTGCTCTCCAAATCAAGCATTCTCATGCTCATTAAAGACATAGGAGCCTTTTTATTTTATTTGTTATCTCATCTAGAGATTTCATACAAGCTCATTTTGTGTCCATATGTTTCTCACATCACAAGCCACAATGCTCATCAAGATCTCATTGAGCTCATTTCAAAGTTTCAAAGCTTCTTTTGCTTTTGTTTTCTTATTGTCACCAAGAGGATCACCTCACTACTGCAAGAGGATTAGAGGTTGTCAATACAAGGATATCTAAAGGTAGTGAAGGCTCACGTGTCTCTAGGTTCCTTCATGTTTTTTTTCATGTTTCATAATAATTAGATAGTCAAAACTTTTCTCTTGGAATAATAAATACATGTTGCTTTTTCCTTGATAGGCTAAGTAGATTTACATTGTTAAATTAAGTCCCCTTTCCAAAGTTCATAGATTAAAATCAATTTCTCTTTCTTAGATTAGATTGACTCACATATTCAGAAAACACTAAAAACATAGATTACATTACATTAGGTAATTTCGTCATAGTTTGCATACATTTTCTAATTCCTAGATTGAAAAAAAGTACTTCCAAAAACATAAAAAGCACAATAAGACGTTTTGTACTCATATAGGCTTGCATGCATATAAAATCCAAAAAGCATAAGAACATTAGCAGCGTAGGAGGTTTACAAACCCTTTGTCCCAAAACAAGGTCAACTACAGTCAACATTGGTCAAAACCCTTAGTTTCATCACAAAGTCCAACAAAGTCAAAAAAAGTAAAACCTTAGGTCACACAAGCCATAAGTCAAAACCCTAGGTCAAGTCAAGGTTAACTTAAACCATCTCTCTCTTATTTAGACTCACGAATGTGCTCTAGACATAGAGGTGAGTGGGTGAGGGAAATCCTCAGAGAGATAGAGATCCACCCTAGAGAGAAACAAGACCAACTAGTCATTCAACAACAACAGGAAGGATTTAGGCAACTTCAAACACAACAAGCAATCATCCAACAATACGAATGATAATGCCAACTTGAACAAAGGATCAATAAGAATAATAATCAACCCACACAACATTGGAACATCAAAAACCCAAAGAAGAGAATAGTGACCAGTGACCCTTCAGTTCATATAATTATTTTTACAACTATGCTTACAGAACATCACATTCAAACAAACACAAATCAACACAGGCCCCAAGACTGGCTGCCCCCTCTCCATAAAGACCAACTCTCCAACAAGCCAGACCACCCCTTGTATCTCGCCTCCTCTCGACTAACTACTTCCACAAGAGCAAGAGTGATGTGGAGGTTCACCCCATAGAAAGGTGAGAGGGTTTGTGTCCACGACAGAGCCGACTCAACTGCCCTAGGCCATCAAGTCATGATTTTTAGCATACATATTTTGGTGAAGCCGACGTGAATAGAAAAAACTTTTGTTTATGTTTTTTGCATTCCAAACGCTTAGATTCCATTCAAACACCAAAGGTTAGGCACTTCAATTTTAAAGGTTTCAAACATTATCACTTTCTTCTTTGTAACTACCTTCACCGCTTCCGATTTTGTCACCTTCACCTTCACTCATTCCATTTATTCTTTGGTGTCTATGGCACCCCTGAATATGATGGAATCAAACCTAAACTTAGTGAATGTTCCCTCTAGGGAACCAAAAACTCCCTCTTTTGACAGGTACATGCCACCTAACCCAAATGCACCAATCTCAAGTTGCTACGATTATGAAGACTCTAACTATGAGCAAGATCAATGAGAACCCAAACGTTCTCTATCTTTTAACAATCCTGCATGGGAACATAACCCTTCCATACCAAAGGTGGCTCACAAAGATAAAAGAATACAACTTAGATCAGAAATCCACCACTCAGATCAACCATCCACAAGTACGTCAAGTACTCACCTTGATGAGGAAGTAAGAAGGTTGGAAAGAAACTTACAAGAGGCAAGAGATGCCCAAGAAGCATTGAACGTTGCCCTACGGGAAGAATAAAAAGAAAATTTTGCATGAGAAGAAACACAAAATCATGACAACACTCGAAGGGAAAACCCTAGAAATGACAAAGTGGCTAGGGGTGCCACTCCTTTAGACTTGATTGTGATGCTAGTGCAAAGAATTAAAACTCTAGAAGTAGAACAACCTGCTCCAGAAAGAAGACATGAGTCATATGAAAATATCAGAATTGAATAAGATTAGGGGACATCTCAGAATCCCCCTACCTCAACTACTACTCAAGAAATGGTAGTAACAACATTCCCAAATGGGAACCCTCCTATTCAGAACAACCAAGCAATACTAGGAAGCCAAGCAAATCAGACAAAGGTATTGGGTTACCAAAACCCTCCTATGGGATTAATGCTATCAACTCCTCAAACCTCAACCATTAGGTGATCTCCCAAAGTTCAAAGGAGAGGGTGATCCCAACTCGCATATTAAAGCTTATACTACTGCGATAAGAAAACTCCCTTGGGATGGGGTTGTCACCAATATCTTCCCGAAGAACTTAGAAGGAATAGCTTTGGATTGGTATTATCTCCTACCAGAGGCCTCGATACACTCATTCAGGAAGCTAATTAGAGAGTTTGTCATGGCTTTTGACATGAACAAACTTGTGAAGACAAGGATCTGGGAATTCTTGACCATGAAACAAGAACTAAATGAATTAGTAGCCCACTTTGTTACTCAATGGAGACAAGTTCTCTATTCATCAACTAGCACTCCAAACATGGACCATCGTGAGTTATGTGACCTTTTCCTACATGCCTTAAACAAGGATATGAGAGAAGACATTCAGAAGTTACCTTACATATACTACGAAGACGCCTTGGAAAGTGCTTTAAGAATTGACCAAGCAACCATTGATAGTGGTAAAAGGATTTATGGGTCAAATAGAAAACTAATGAGGTAGGGTACAGGGAACAATGTCCCTACCATCAATATTCTCAAAAACAATAGAAATGCAACAACAGATGGGGTAATAGATCAACCCCCAGTCAAGAAGGTGAGGGATGATTACTGTATACACCTAAAAGTGACACGACTCTAGCTAAATAAATATTTTAAATATTTATTTCATTTTAAATTCCTCTATTAATAAATAAATAAATCAATTTATTTATTTGATTCATATTTCTCCAAAAATTAAATAAAATCATTTATTTAATTAAATCATCTAAATTCTTCTAAAATCATTCTAAATTAAATAATACCAAATTATTTAATTAATTCTTCTCATTCTCTATATTTAAATAAATCCAAATATTTATTTAAATTATCTATTTCCTCCAAAATTGAATTAATACCAAAAATAATTCAATTGATCCACGTGCACATGTAATTAAATATTTTAATATTTAATTAGCTAGTATCCCCTCACCCACATGTCCTATTTCTCCTCTAGTCAAATTAGCTAACTCATCAATCAAATCTGTTAACTAATTAGTCTATTCTGTTAACTCCCCAGTCAATTCTGTTAACTAATCAATCATCTCAATTAACTCCTCAATCTATTATGTTAATTCCCATATCTCATGGATAGAGCAAGACACTTGTCTTCTCCCTATTCGCGCACATCCTCTCAAATTTCCTCAACCATTGATCTTCTTATTCATTTTACACCATTGACCTTCTTTCTCACAAATCTATAAATACAACCCCTATTCCTCCATTTGAAGGATCCAATCTTTTTATAAACTTACTCTACAAGAATCACAGCGTGCCTTTGGCACAAATCACTCCATAGATTGAGATCAATTGTCACACCATTATCACCATTATCATTGTATTGTGAAGATCCTCTTCATTTGAAAGACCTATCAACAACCATTCTCCATTGTCATCTTGGAAACAAGCAAGGAAGTGCACCTTCTGAGGGCTCGATTCATACACAAGATCAATTTGAGATAGGCGACTGATGGAAGTCACGAAATAGAAAGGTTTGCAAGGTATTGTGTTCTTTGTGTTTGATCTTATTTATTTCAATTTCATTGAGTTATTTGGATTATATTGATATATTGATATCGACCACATTTTTCCATAACATTTCTGGTGCCCACTGTGGGACCCTTGCCCCAATTTAACTTCAAAATTGAGTTTTTGTGTTATAATCCATACATAGTCCTACGTTTCTATGCATCCACTCACTATTACAACGCATCTACTCACTGATACTGCGCATCTAACAGTTCTACACATTTGTTCACTATTTCGGCACATTTCTTCTATGATACTACGCATATGTCAGATCTACACATTTGTTCACTGTTCCAGTGCATTTATTCTTTGTTACAGCGCATCTGTCATATCTTCACATTTATTCTCTATTTCTGCGCATACATTCTCTGTAACTACACATCCATTTCTGTGCATTCATTCACTGTATCTGCCTATTTATTCTGCTAGGGTTTTTGAGCTATTTCTTAGGAAATTTCTAAGGCTAACATCATTTGCAGGAATATTCTTAGATCCACCTTGTAGGTTAAGAGCTGGTTAGGCATATAGTTGCATGGTTAACTCTCATCTAGATCTCAATAGAAAAGAAAGTAATTGAGCTTGTTCATGTAAATTTTACTTAGATCTAAATAGGAGGGAAGTAATTTGTACTTGTTACATCACAACTTGAACATAGTCCCCACGAGGAGGATTAAAATTGAAAAATTGCTCTCAAAAGCTTTTTCAAAGTTAACAAATCTTGTGTGCTTGATAGAGTAACTCATCTAGTTTTTCTCTTTTTAACTAGGAGGAAAGAACCTGTGTTTTCTATAATTTTGGAATGATGATAGGACTATGCTCTCCCCTTAACTGGGTGACCAAAATGCTAGAATGATCATTTCGCATGTGTTACCTTTAGAGAGGTCTGCCCTTGGAATTCCTTCCTTCCAAGTGGGATGAACTTAAGTGATAACAGCTAAAGCCAAGTACTTCCAAGTCACTATAAATAAATTATGTTTGTGACGAAAGTTGCAAGCAATGAGTGTCGCTGTATTACACTGACCAACGTTTCCCCCAAAACCCTGTGGAACATAACCTTTGCAGGTTGGGAAGCCTTCTTATTGAAGCGAATGGACGCATATGTAATCACCTGAATAGATGCCTTGACTAAAGTCCTTTTGTTGTAGAAGGCCAAAATCCCCTATTCGGTGACATAGGAGGAAAACATTATCCAGAGCCATCCAACGTCATAAACTCATTTAGTGTAGAGACAGAAAAGTTCAACTCTTCAGAGGAACTATAACTTGGTATGCATGAGAAGTGAGTACCATGGAGGGGAGCCAGTGCTACCAAGTTATTAGCTGTCCGCCTTTATGCAAGTGGCTAGTGTAAAAACCAAGTTTGAACTCATCGAATACTGTCCTTACCAACCTTAGGATTGTGCTTGCATTGTAATAAAAAAATCAAACAATCATGAAAATATTCTTTGTGTGTGATGTATCTTTCTTACCATAATCGAAGAAACAAATAAAAAAAACTAACATTCAAACAAGGAACCCAAAAACATTGAAAAACATGAATCAAGAAAAATAGACAAATATGTGCATCTTCTTCATCCTGTTGTGCATTTGCTTCACCCTACTATGCATCTATTTTCTGCTGCGCATCTACTTTTTCACCAGACATGCACTTCTGTTTCCTGTTGCTACACATTTATACTCTATTCTGGCGCATCTAGTTTTCACCAGATCTTCGTTTTTGTTCCCTGTTGCTGCACATATACACTTTGTTCCTATGACTCTTTTCCTACACATCTGTCACAATAAGCACTTCCATACAATTTGTCATAAAAACACCTACCTTTTTGAGCACCCATTTCAGTCTGGTATCAGTTTCTGAGATCAAATTAACCATGCAGTCACTTCTCCCTTTCATTTCCCCAGCGTACCCTCTTTTCCACAAATCACCTCATCAAACATTTCACAAAACTTCCCAAGAACAAGTCAAAATATCAAAACTAGGTTACCACAAGGCAATTTATTGATCATATCATACTCAAACATCACTAGTAAGTCTCCACTAATAGGATCTATCATCCTTCTCTCTCAAAACTTAACTAGTTTGTTTTAATACAAAATTAGTCTCTACCAAGTAATTTGATTCCAACCATCCTTACTTTTGGCTACCATTTTGTATCAACTGACTTGTTTGACACCATTGATCAAAGAAAACACTTGTTCAAATCTTATCATCACCAATATCCCATTCATTACAACCTCCAAACACATCATCCAATTTCACCCCACTCCATTCCAAGTCACATTGCATGGTACTAACTAGATCCTAGAAGCAAAAACAAATTGAAATGATTGAAACATACGACAAGATTGTCCCCTCCCCTCATGACAGTGAAGAGGACATATCTCATGAGGACTTACAAGAAGCTCTCCAAGATAGAAAATTTCAATGAATGATGGACAAATTACTCCACCAAGACCCTAGAAATTTCTTTCTACACCTAGCAACCTAAGGAGTTAAGCTCCCCGTTGACTTTGATGTCACAGCATTGAAAGAAACTGAAGAGGAAAGACCTCATGAAGACAACACACATGAGGAAAGAACCCTTGGCATAGACAAAGGAAAGAAAAACACAAACCCAACCACACCTTTAGACATGTTGACAAAACAAGTTCAAACCCTACAACAACAATTAGTGGACCTCCAAACAGGGACATCCACTAAAAACTATTCATTGGAGGAAATCTCACCGTATCCCCTCGATAAGAGATTGAACATGATCCCCTTTCCCCTTAGATTTGAAGTTCCAAAATTTGACAAGTATAGAGGAAAGGGTGACCCTAGAGACCATATCAGAGAATTCAGCACCGCGTCTCTAGAGGTGGCCCACAATGAAACTTTTCTCATGAGACTCTTCCCTAGATCTCTAGGAGGGCAAGCCATGGAATGGTTCTCTCGACTACCCCTAGGTATCTGTACCTTTGATGAGTTAGTGAACAAATTTGTCACACATTTCTCGTATAATATCAAATATGAGGTATCCATGCTTGACCTTTGCAACACAAAACAAAAGAGTGGCGAATCCTTCACTGCTTTCTTACAAAGGTGGAGGCAACTTGCGAGCAAGTGCTCATATCATGCCCCTAAGAAATAGATGACATAAATGTTTGTCCATAATCTCAATCCTAATCTAAGCTATCAAATTCGAATCCAATGCCCTACCTCATTCACGAAAGTCATCAAGATGGGGTTATTAATCAAAAAAATCTATGATCGTGAAAGGACAAATAAAATTATTCAAGGACACTCCTAATTCAAACTATACCTTAGATAAGTCAAAATTCTAGACCAAAAATAAGAACATCGTCAATGATGGAGTGGTTGATGCTAAAGTAGCAGCTCCTAAGCAACCAATTTTTAATCTTAAAGGAGCATCAAACAACGGAACACCGAGAAAACCTCCGTCAAATGAATCGAGACAACCATACAATTTTCCTCCTAGACAAAAATTTACACCACTGGGGGAGTCAAATGAATCAGCTTTGAGAAAGTTAGTGGCAAACAATGAGATCACTCTTCCAACCATAAGAGATTATGAACCGGTAATCAAACCTTCCTGGTGGAAGGATACTGATTTCTATGAGTACCATAGAGGAAAAGGCCATAAAACTGGTGACTGTATCTGCTTTAAAAACATCATACAAGACTTACTAGACTAAAACTATGTGGGCACAAAAGATCATCCCTCTAACGAATCACATGTGGGATTCAAGGATCCACTCCTTAACCATGATAGGCAGAACACTCCTAACAACAACAATAATAATAGGCCAAATCACAATAACATGAACAATGATGCTAACTACACGAAGGTACCATTTGAGTACATCGTTAATTGCATATCAGTGCATATCTCGCAAATCAATGTACTCACATTTAACAAACAAATAGATTCCAACTCCAAATCTGATTGCAATATCACCACCCATAGTGGGAAAGTCACCTTGCACACACTCCCTTCAAGGTCATCATCCTCACCATCTCCCCACCACAAGTACAATGTCATTGACCAACTACGAAAGACTCGGCCCATATATCCATATTAGAGTTGTGTCTATCGTCATCCCACAAAGAGATTCTTGATAAAGCCCTAGTGGAAACCACTGTGCCCACCAACTTGGCCCAAGAGAAATTTCAAGCCATGGTAGGTCATCTTACCTCACCTAACATTCTATCATTCACTAAACAAGATGATCTATCCGTATCTCAAACCCATAATGCATCATTACATATTGAGGCCTTCATTAATAAAAATCTCATCAAAAGTGTTCTCATTGATGAAGGAGCAGGTTTGAATATTTGCACGCTAAAATTAATACTTACATTGGGGTTCTCAGAAAATGGAGTGGATCCAAGAAAGAAGATCACAATAAAAGCATATGATGAAGAAGAATGGACAACCAAAGGAACTGTGGTGTTACCATTAAGAATTAGACCAATGGAGAAAGAGGTTGTTTGCCAAGTCCTTGACAGGGAGCTCGCATATGACATTCTCCTAGGAAGACCTTGGATACATGCCATGAAAGTTGTACCTTCCACATATCATCAATATATCAAGTTCCCTCACAATGACTGAGAGATCACCATTCAAGGTGACCCTGATCCTTTTCAATATTGTAACACTATCCAATCAAAGCCAGATTTCAGCATCCCTACTAATAGAGCTTTGACATCTTCCGCTTCCCAGCATGATCCTAGCTCCCAAGCTTCCACATCAAAGGTCAAAGAGTAGAAGGTCAAGATTAAAGAAATAGGGGTAGGAGAGTATTCCATCGAGTATACCCTTTGCGTAGCCAAAATGCCTTTATTTCCAAAGTCCTTTGGCTGACCTACACCCTTCCCAAAACCATCTTCTCCTGTTGAATGTCCCAAAGCTCCCTTTATCAAATGGGGCACCCTATCAGATGAGAGCAAGGAAAGAGACATTCTACAAGAGCTCTACATAGACGAAGATGACACATGGCAAGACAAACAACCAAAGCTCCCAATAGAAATCTATGGGCGTGGTCAATCTATCTTACACAGACTGGGCTATGAAGGACAGGGTCCCCTTAGCCAAAGAAAAGAAGGAATAATTGAACCCATCCAACCCTCTTCATCCTCATTGGCCTGAGACACAAAAGGGCTAGGATATAAAGACAACGGCAAAGGCAAAGCTAAGGCTACTACTTGTTTTGTGGAACAGATCCATAACCTCCAAGAGGATAGTGATACAAACTCAAATGAGTACAAACGGGATGAACTTTCAAAACATTCCTATGAGGACAAAGGAATTGATGCCATTCACACCTATAGCCCCTACCATGAGGGACAAACTATAAGGCCTAGATCAGTAGAGTGTGATTCTCCCATTCCTGAGAGAACAACTTACGAGGATGGTCAGATTCTCATGGGATAAACAATCTTGAGGAGAGTACCATCACAGATCTTGTTCCTATCACTCCAAATCCTTATCATATATCCATCCTTACCATCACACCCATAGAATCAGATCAACCTATTGATCCCCTCCCCTGGTACATCCTGAGCTTATCGATTGGGATCTATAAGGAACCCCCCAACTAGACATGTTCCAGAACGACGATGCCTACATTGATTACATGGAACTAAGAGACCACCTATCTAGAACTTGTTGACATCGGCACAGAAGGTAACCCAAAGATCATACACTTTTCCAAGTCTCTATCTCTAACAAAAAAGATGAAATTTGTGCCCTTCTTCAAAAGGAAACAGGTCAACTTTGCTTGGTCCTATGCAGATATGCCCGGGTTAGATCCAAACTTGATCTTGCATCATCTACCACTAGATCCTAGAGTTAAACCTGTTAAACTAAAACTCAGGAAAATGCATCCACATATCGCATTGCTAGTCAAAGAGGAACTAAAGAAGCTATTGGATTCAGGGTTCATTAGAGCAATCGATTACTCAGAGTGGGTATCAAACATTGTACCAGTATCAAAACCCAATGGAAGAGTTAGATTGTGTAGTGACTTCCGAGATCTCAACAAGGCCTATCGCAAAGACGATTTCCTATTGCCCAACATTGACATCATCGTAGACTTGACAGCTGGACACACTATGCTCTCTATTATGGATGGTTTCTCTGGATACAACCAAATCAAAATAGTGCTAGAGGATCAACATAAGATGGCATTCACATGTTCATGGGGTACCTCCTGCTGGAATGTCATGCCATTTGAGTTGAAGAATGCAGGAGCAACATACCAAAGGGCAATGACTACTATCTTCCATGACATGATGCATGTCACTATGGAAGACTACGTGGATGACATCCTTGCCAAGTCACTTATAAGGGAATCTCACTTAGATGTCCTAGAGAAAATCTTTCAGCAGCTAGAACACTTCAAAGTCTGATTGAATCTGAAAAAGTGAGTGTTTGGAGTCACCTCTGGCAAACTCTTGGGTTTCATAGTATCAGCAAGTGGAAATGAAGTAGATCCTGTGAAGGTCAAAGCTATCATGGAGATACCACCACCAAGGAACATCACCCAACTGCGGTCTTTACAGCGAAAATTACAGGCAATCTGTCAGTTTATCTCACAACTGGCAGACAAATGTCAACCTTTCACTCATCTCTTGTATAATAACATCCCATATAGATGGGATGAGAAGTGTGAAGATGGATTTCACCAATTGAAGGAGTATCTCATGAATCCACCTATCTAGGGGTTGGCCCCATTATCCATCCTACACCATCTAAACTTCTTTAGTCTCATGAGCTTCATTATAACATTTGAAACATTCATTGATGTATCTACTTTCTCAACCATAACATTCTTACCCTTCACCATGTCATGAACAAGTTGATATTGCACATCAATGTGCTCTTTCCACTCATGAAAGATGGGGTTCTTTACCAATTTGATGGCACTATGATTGTCACTTTAAATTACAACTATATCATTCTTCAAGTTGGTGTTTGAACATAATCTCTGAAGCCAAACTACTTACTTATAGGCATGAGTCAATGCTATTTACTCAACCACAATGATGAAAAATAAACCACAATCTTTCATTTATTCATCCAACTAATCACACCATTAAATAGGGTAAACACATACAGTGACATTAGTCAACCTCTAACTATCCACATTACTAACCAATTTAGAATTGATAAATTCTTGTGTAACCATTGTCCTGATCAAATTTTATTCTCCATAGTAGAAAATAATATGCTCTTATGTGTCTCTAAGATAATTGAATTCCCTCTTCACTAAGGTTTAATCCTTTTTGCCTAAATTGGATATATACCTACTTAGGACTTCCACTTTTTGGTCTTGATGTCTAGACTTGTGTGGACCATACCATCTATTATAAGATTTCCAAATGCATTCACATAGGGTACGTGACTCATGTCCTTTATCTCATTCAAAGTCAAAGTCCACTCCACTCTATTATAAACCTTTTTCACATAAGAAAGAGAACACTCACCAATTTGTAAGATTTCATACTAAACCACTACAACATGGAGTTAACATACTTCTTTTGGCTAACCCAAAGTTTTCTATTAGTTTCATCCTTCCTCATTTCCATGTCTAAGAAAAAATTATTTACCCCGATGTCTTAATCTCAAATATAAGCCTAAGATTTAAGAACCCAAATCATGTCAAGATATAATTACTAATAAATAATAAATAAAATAATAGTAAATGATCACTAAAATGATTGAAATAAATATAATGATCTCACTTAGATTTAATACAAAACTCAACTCCAATAACATATAAATCAAATTTTTGATACATTGGTGAAACTCAAACCATAAGGAGATATCCTACAAACCATATCCTTACACAATACCATAAATTTCTATGGTTGTGCAAGATAGATATCTAACTCCAAATTCCTATATGAAAAGTTTATATCTGCATCTAACTATTCAACCCCAAGGTTAAATGTACTAGAAATAGATCAAAAAATTTGAAATATGTAACCTTAGCAGTAAGAGAGAAGATCTCACCAACATCCATTCCCTCACCCTAGAAATTATTCCTTAACCAATAAACTTGTTGTCATAACCCATCTTTGAGTGACTAAAAGAAAAGACAAAGAAATTACTAAGTTCTATTCTATTTTCTCTTATGCTTTTGAAAAATATATTATATATGTTATTTTATTATTTATATTTGATAGGACAATGTCTTCTTATGGGGAAGGCATCACATACATTTTGATCTATAATGTATCCTTTCATTTTAGTAATTATAATTTACATTTTGAAAATTAACTGATTGTGGATTTCATCATCTTTCTATGACCTTGAATGTTGATGATGTTGGACCTTCTTTTTTATTTTAGGACCACAATCTCAAAACTTATTAAGTGTGTGGAAGTGTCTTATTATTGGTTTAACATTAAATTTTTAGTTGGAAGAAATTAAATCAATTTTATGAAAGAGAATACTAGGAATCATGTGTTGTGTTTTTTGTGTTTGTGTTTTATTCATGTTTTCTCTTTTGTTGTGGTTTTAGCATCACCTCCATTGAAAGATAGAAGGAGAGTCAAATACATTATTGTTATCATGTGGTTAGTGTAAATGTTAGTTTCCTTCTTGTATCTTATAGATTTTGGAGGGGTATTTCTTTCATTATTTCTCTTTTTATCTCATATGTCCTAAGGTTATGATATTTAAATTAAAAACATACGTTTATAGTTCCTTGCTAAGTTTTGAATTTTTTGGTTTGGCATTTTATTTTGGGGGGGAATGGTCCCATACCATTATGGTGGATGACTTGGGTAGAGGGTATGTCCCTCACCTACAAGCATTCAATGTAGGAGTTAACTATGAATGATCTTGAAGGAAGGACACTTTAGGGGAAGTTTGGTAATGCTTTTGGCATTTTAAAAATATCGTTCTTTAGTAAGTTTGAAGGGTTTCTTGTTTGTTGATATAGCTATTGAGGAGCATAGCAAGAAATGGTCAAGAAGAGTCTAGTTGCAAGCATTATAAGCACATTATGCAAAGTTAGAAGAATGGAGGATGAAGGGAAGGGGATAGAGAAGGATAGGAGAAAAGAAAAGAAAGAGGAATTATGAATTTCTCTAGAAAGAGAGTAGAAAATTAGTAAGTGATTAGATTTTAGTTTTTGAAATATTTCTTACTCTAATGATTTTATCCATTATGTAATAGTAATGTTCCCTTTGAGCATTTTTGTGAAATTGATTTCCTTTGAGGTTTGGTTGATTCATGAATAATGGTTAAGTTTATCCTATGGTTTAACTTAATTGTGAAGTATTAGAAAGGTGTAATATAGTATTTGTCTCATAGACTTAATTTATTGTTTGTCCATTATATGGAAATGAATTCCCAACCCAATATAAGGGTAAAGAGTATAAACCTTTGTTGTGGTAATAAGTCTTTGTTCATGAACAAAATTATGGATGGTTTAGTCCTTTTATTTGAATGTAAAATAAGTTTTAGTCTTTGGGTTTATCAGAGTTGTGGGGATTGAAGTTTTTGGCTCATATGACATGGTTACACCCAATTTACTTGGTTATCATAAAGTATTAAGGGTAAAATTAGTATTATTTGAGATAGGACCTTCAACCCTACTAGTTGTGTTTCAATTCCATGTTTCATGTAATGTGATATTCTCTCTCTCAACTATGCTATGCCTTTTCAACTAAAGTTGGAGATTGTCATTCCTAGGAGGGGGTTCATGTGTGGAAAGGAAAAGATCTTGTTTGGGATCATATTGCACCTCTAGTCTCTTAAAAAGGTAATAGATGCATGATTTAATAATTGTGGAGAAGGAAAATAGTTGTGCTCAAGGACATCTTATGGTCTATGTGTATGAATACCAATAGGTCTTGTATATTAAATTTGTTTCGTTTATTTGAAAAAGAATTATCATTTATTCCATATGTTTCCCCATCTACAATGAGAGAAACTCCTAAAGAAAATTTGTAAAGATGATTTGTAATTTGGCATTGAATGCTTTGTATACATTCATAAATAACATAGATTTAAAGTTATTATAGTATGTACATATTTCTATATACAATGTTCTTGTTCTATCAAACACATAGAAAGGTTTAATGACTACCTATTGAATAGGGATTTACATGTGTAAACTTGGAAAGGGCAATATCTATCATGTGGCAAACATTGTATTTGATAGTTTCAATTTGTCTCTAAAGCACTATGCACTAAGGATGTCTTGTTGGAAGTTATAGATTCTCTTGGGAAACATGTGCCAAGGTTGTGGTTTATCTTTCATGATTTTTTGTGTGAACAATGAAGTCTTGAAGTAAAATTAGGTTTCTTTCCATACATTGTACAAGTTATATCTATGGATTCTTGTAAAATCTACTTAAGTTGTGATCTTTGTTAGGATAGTAGGATATTTAATTGTAATCCTAATGTATAATGTTGCATCTCTAAAAAATCTTGGAATGGGTACGTTGATACCCTTATAGTTGGTTGAGTGATATTATTATTTTATTTTTCTCTTTCTAACTCACAATATTAGTTGTAGTGGCATTGAGAAGGGGGTGGAGCATGATGGTGGTAGTTACAATTTGACTTGACTTCATTTACACCACATTCCCATTCCTAGGTGCTAAGAGAGAGAAAGAGGAGAATCTTTCCATGTTGAGTGAGATCTATAATGTGTAGTCGATTGAATGATGGAGTGCTACTTTTGGGGATGTGTTCTCACTTTTCACATTGGTCAGAGATTCTTGAGTTATGTTTTTAATCATAGATGCATTCGTTAGTCACATGGGGACATGGAATTTTACCATACCATGGTTTTAAGGTGTTATGGTTTCAAGAATCTACTTTTGGTTTTCTCTCAACTCTTCTCTATAAATTATATGCATTGGATAGAGGTTTCATGGGTTACTTATAGGTACATACGTGCTACCATAATATTATCTAATTGAAGGGAAACTTTTGTTGATTATGCACTCTTGTTTCAAAGATTAATGCAAACTTGTGCTCTATTTGGTGCTAGACTTTTTCTTGAAAAGGTTTCGCAACATACATCCAATATCATGTGCTCAAATATTAGGGTTTGTTGATTTATTATTTGTTGATTTATACTTCCACACATTCTTTTAATAGTTTATCAAATGAGTGTATAATTAGATTTTATATTTGCATATTCTTTTGGGAAGCTTACATCTATAGTAGTTTACATTTGTTGTAGTTTGCCATGCTTAACAAGATTTGGTATTAGAAACTTGGTTGTGATGAGAAGGGGACACTTTACTTGAAGTGTTGAGGGCTTTTTGGTTATAGTAGGAGATTTTGACTTCAGTGGTATTGCAAATTTACGAGAAATTTAAACCATGGTCTCTACCTCACATTCTAAGATTGACAAGTTCAATTGAAATGGGTATGAGTTATGGAAACTGAAGATGAAAGATTTCTTGGGAGAGATGAATTAATGTAAAGTTGTTGCAAAATAAGGAAATCACAATGAAGTGTCTAATGAAGATTGGAAGAGGTTGGAAAAGAAGATACAAGGAACCATTCGATTGTGTTTTTGTAGATAGTGTCCTCTTGAATGTCTGAAAGGAGACCACCACATTTGTACTATGGAAGAGGATAGATGATATTTACCAAACCAAAATTCCAAATAATAAACTATAGCTCAAAACATGGTTGTATTCTTTGAAAATGAAGGATGGTGATTTTGTTATAGAATGTTTAAATGCTTTTAACTTGATTTTGATTCAACTAGATTCAATAGATGTTAATCAAGAGGAAAAAGATAAATACATATATTGTTACTTTGTTCTTTACCTGAATCTTGGGAAAGTTTATTGTTTCTAAATTATTGATAGTGCAATAGAGCCAAAGATGGATGGAATTATTTCTAGCTTTCTTTAAGAGGAAATGATAAGGAAATCCATAAATGAGGGCTCAAAGGATGCCTTGTATGTTTGAGGAAGAAAAAATTAGAAGATATCTTCCCATCAAATAATGAAACATCACAACCAATAAAGAAAGAGGTTATACCAAGTGATATGCATGAATTGCATTCTGACTTTCTGAAGGACACTAAAATATCATATTAGGCTATTTCATAGAAGTCTCAAGTTGATTCAAATGGAGAAAAGTAGTGTGATACATTATTACAGGATGAAATTGACATCATAGATCTAGTTACACAAGTGGAAGGAAGTCTTGTTGCTGCCATGGACAATGTGATAATAGTCCAACATCAGCCACCTTTGGAAATAGAGAAATTTCTGAGTGGTTCAGATGATGTTTTTATAGAACAGGTGATTGATTTTGATGGATCAGATTTGAGTATATGATGTTTTGACTATTCTAACTGTGCCCATACTTTCAATGAAGAAGATTCCAACCTAGTTAACACTGACATATTGGTGAAAAATAAGAACAAAAGTTCACAATGTGAGAATATAAATCAAATGATCCTGCAATGTGATGGCTTGGAAAGTTTCTCATGTCACTCACTTGATACCATAATTACGCTGGTGTCAAAAATAAGCAAGCACATGTTACATCATGGGAACTCAATGTACATATCAAATTTAGCTTTGGTTTACTCATGCAGAAGTCATCTTGTTGATTCACATCCTAAAGTGAGCTGTCTAGACTTCTTGCTTTCTTAGGAGATTGCTTTTGCATTTGATCATGAGGAGGTACCTTATGCATAGGGTATGATCCACCACGAGTTAATCCCTCCTTAAAATAGTAAAGCACATGATATGATGCAACGATAAGGTGATTTTATGTTTCTGACTGATGGTTCTGCAAAATAGGATATATCTTCCCTCTTCTCACTCAAGTTTGACACTTATCAATTTTATTATGGGGAATTGGGTAAGAAAACTTGCATTTGGATTGATCATGGCCCTAATGAGTTTCCTCAATTGCTGATTTTATGTAACTGGTGTCCTGAACATGAGCTTAATTTGCTCGAACCTTACTTTCAAAGTACAAGTATGAGTTTTCCAGACTTAGGATGCTGACATGTGCCTTATTACTCTTGTATATCTTGAAAAATAAGTAAACAGAAAGTGTAGATACTTGTCCAAATCCTTGTTCATAATTTTGTTTGTTTCTAGTTAGTTCTGCTTAGTTGTTTATTGTTTTAGTCTAATTTCCTTTTCATAATCTTCTTTTTGTTTGTTTTAGTAAGTTCCTTATTTTGCTTTTTGTTAGTTTGCATTGGGTTTGGTTCCTAGTTTTCTTTTGGTCTTGGGGTTCCTCATTTTCTTAATTAAAGGGGTTGTCTATGATGCATGTAATGCCACTTTCTGGATTATGTTTTCTGTGACTTTCTTGGGGAAACTTTGGTCATATATTAAGAGTCTGTGGTGGGCCCCATTGTCAGTATTGAATGACATGATGCCGATTCTCAAGAGATGGATCCATTGTTTGGATTGATTTGAAATATTTTGAGATCCCATACTCTTCACACTTTGATGATCATGAAGTTATTGGGTGAGTCTAGGTGATCTTATATTAAGTAAAAAATCTAAAGGTCTCACCTTTGCTGCCATTGTGATTCCCAGCACAACAGAGTTGAATGATGCATAGCTCATGTGGAAAAAGCATGTTTTATGGCAAAAACAAGAAATGAAAAGAACAAAAAATTGAAAGAAAAGTGAAAAGGAAAATGCAAGGCTCTACTCCTTAGTACTCCTAGCCTCTAATCCAACTATCTAGGGGTTCCAAGTATCTCTATTGGGGCTATGGATGGCTAGCTGGTAGTGGAGATATGCTTTGAGAGGAATCACAAGACAACCTTGTTAGGGATATAGATGCTTGACTGGAAGCGAGACAATGTCTAGGTAGTTCATGAGGTGAGAATCTTTCACGTATCTTAATGCAAAGGAACTTAGATGATCTTGATAGCCAAAGGATAGGAATGTTCACACATTTTCACACACTAAGATCATTAGAACATGGATGGTTATGTTAAAACTTTGATTTTGATTCTATGATTTAGATGTTCATGGTTATTCAACCTAGTATATGGGTGCAAAACTAGAGATTTTGGGTTCTTGACTATTGTTTATCCTTGCAATGCTCAGGAGCATTTTCCTAGTAGAGTTACCATTTATTATGCCATGCACACACACCCCATATTTGTGCTAGCAAAATGGGGACCCCCTCTTTTCTTTTCAGCATGAGTTCCTAGTGATTTTCTCGCTTCTTTCAAGTCCTATAGCTTGTTTTGAGAGCTCTGCGCCTTGGTTGAGTAGCATGGTCCATTTGTATTGGTCTGATACATCTTGATGATATAAAGGTTTTGGGTTGCCCATCTTGGTTATGAGGTACATTTGGTCCACCATGTTTTTGATTATGAGGTACATTTGGTTAAGAGTCGTCATATACGGGACTATGTGAGGATTTTAGACCACCATGTTTTTGAGTAGTCAACTATTGAATTTATATCCCTAATGTTAATTGGAAATAGAAATAAGTGTTCTCTTCCACTTTAAGTACTTTTTGTTCTATAATTAGGAATGGGTCTTCACACAATGATAAACGATATCAAGGTGATGGAAAATGTCATTATCTAATAGTGGGGGTTGAAGTCGCCCCTGAGTGAGTCCATGAGATATGACACTCCTAATTGAATAGTTTCTAGGCATGTTTAAGAGTGTTTGGTGTATTTTGTTGTGATCTACCAGTATTTTCCATTTGTTATCTGGTGATGAAATTTTCACACCATTCAAAAACTTCTGATTACAAGGATGTCCTAATTTCAGATTGTTTCATAAGTTTCAGAGAAGATACAAAAGTATGATACCTATAGATAAACACTCAGCCTCATTTTAGAGGGAACACATTCAAATATCAAAGCTTGACAACACATGAAAATTGTGCATCTATAGCCAATATAAGCCACCGGTTGTAGCAATGTGATGCATTTCAATTCAAGATCAAGGCACTACAAGTGACAAGGAGGCTCTACCAAATAAAGAGTTTCAGTACATCAAATAAGAGGTGTAGCATTTCAGGGTAGTTGTATCAGGAATATGAGGATGGGCAGCCAACTTTCAAAACAACAAACTCAAAACGAAGGCATTAAGCTAGAAAATACAGGCAAAGTTAAAGATAAGCTTCAAATAAAAGCATGCCATGGGATACTTGAAATCAGCATTGCCATCAATCCAAGCCACACCCAGATCAAATGAAGAGGCTCAGTTAGTTACGACATCTAAGACCGAAGATCACAACCATTAATAGTAGCATAGCAATGAGGCACAAACCTTATACTAAAAATGTGAAGCCTCGGTCAGCTAAAACGTACAAGCACAAGCTCGGCTTATCAAGTGAGAGGCAGTATAATGTCTCAGATTCAAAAACTCTAGCTATCAAAGGATAAAGAGTATATATGAAATGGTGTGCTGCCTATAAGAGGATATGGCATATGTGTTCCAAAGAAGGTAATCATATAGGTATGTGAGGCACTTCAATTCAAGAGTCAATGCTCAAACAAGATCATTGTGTGGTGCAACTTGTACAAAGAAGGCCCTAAAGCAACCATCAGATGCATGATGAAGATCACAATGATATCAAATCACCACTGCTATTAAAAGCACTATCTAATGAGAGGCACCGTATAAATGAAGCGTACAACAAATGAAGGATCGGTTGCCAGTATAAAAAGAAAGACTGGACCAGCCAATAGAAATAATGAAGGCATTGCATAAAGGAAATGGCATTGTTTTAAAAGAGACTCGTGCCTAAAGCTCAGCTAGATTCAATGTAGTTCAATTTAAAACATGGTCTGTAACAAGTGGCGCTAGGAATCATGGCGTCCTTAGTCATTGATGGAGGCAACGAAGAAACTCACCACTTCAAGTTTGATGCTAGCTATACACTCTAACCACGATGGTATAAGATGATGTCACAACATGTGGATCATGGTGATGAAGGTGCAGAGTAAATAAATGGTGCAAAGCCATAAATAGAAGGTGCATTTCAAAGAAATGGCATTGGTAAATCTGAGGTGCAGCCTTAAGGGTGCGACCATATGAAAAATCTCTGTCAATGATGATGAAGACATAGAGAAAATAAATGGTGCATCGCACAAAAATGTGAAAAATGTAGAGTAACGGTTCGTGATGCATAAAGACATAGCCACCATCAGATCTAAGAACACATTAATGGTTTGGATGCAAACACAAAGAAATAAGGAGAGGCAACCACGTGGAAACAGCGTAGTTAAAGAGGCAGCTCAAAGAGACTCCCAGAGAGCACCACGTGGAAGCAGCATTGAAGGGGAGGAAAAGAAATAAGCGGAGGTCACCACGTGGTTGAACCTATGCACAGATAAATAAAATATCTTGTTTATGCATAAAATGATGTGATGAGAGTCAAATAAAGGCTAAGTAAATATAATGAAGAGTCTCATTTTATTAAAAATGGTGGGCTCATTATATAAAGCTAAATGATTTATTTAATCAAAGGGGAAGAGTCTCTCAGTTTTTAAAATGCCATAGGAAGTGAAAAGAAAAAACTAGTTTTAAATAAAGATTATAATATTTATTAAAGTTAAAACATATAAATTTGTGGATCCCTCCAGCTAAGGAAGTTTATGAAGCAAGTCACAGTAAATAATAAAGTGATAGCTTTATTAAAATAATATATTCATTTGACTCTTCACCGTGAATAAAAGAGATGAAACCCTAAATGAATGTGTAGCCTCTTTATTTTTTCATGAGCAAGTTACAGGATAGTAAGAGAAAGGAAGCAGCTAGAGATTTTATTTTCTCACGCAGGCTAAAATGGAAGAAATATTTTCTGCTAGTTTTAGTTGCATTTTCTAGATTTAGTGCCAGATTTTACAGACAGTTAGAGATATTTTGACAGTTGGAAAACATTTACGGTTACAGAGATCTTCAGGCTTTGGTTTTTTGGGTTATAAAAGACAAGTCCAGGTACACAGATGATAGTTCCATAGTTCTATAGAGTTCCACATATTTTTTAGATCGGAGAGGTTTTAGAGTAGCATATAGATGTTTCATTCTTTACCTTAGCAGTTCTTTTCTTTCATGAGAATGTAATAGTTTTTTTACAGCAAATCTTTAGCCTCTGTAACTTGTTACCATTAAAATAATGAGAATGATGTTCTGTGCATATCTGAATGCCTCTGTTTTCTTGTTTCTAATTTCTCTATTTCTTTTGCCTTTGTTAAAATATGTTTACAAACTAGGTTTAATCATGCATATATGCTCTTTATCTTCTAGTTAAATCTTTCAAGGTTTGACATTGTGCTATGTTAAGTTTTAAATCCGGTGTATTGCCTTAGATCTAGGCATTTATTTCTACAAAATCTCATTTTCCTTCTAATCTTTTCCCAAAACCCCACTGAAACAATGGAAGAGCTAGCTTCCCTAAAATCTAGAGGTTCTTTCTGGGGTCAATCCCACATCTCAGAAACTTCCCATGTTGATGTTGGATTAAACCCATAGATTTATGCATCAACAATTTTTGGCATGCCCATTGGGACTAGAATCAAAGACTTGGGTCTTTGTTTTCAGTAAATCTTTACCCTATATTTAATGATTTTGAGGGACAATCACAGAAAGATCTGCTCATGGGAGCATAAATCATCCATCTGGTGACTCTATTGTTGAATCTTTCTCAGATCTTTGCACCTGCAGACCATGGCAGCCCCTAGTATCTATGTGGATTTGAATATTTAGAGGGACCTACCTTTTGTGACTTGGGATTCAAGTCCTCTTGTTCTTCAGCAGTAGGGTCAATTTCCTGACACATCATGGAAGGCACTACCTCACTTTCTTGGAGATGGCTCAGTTTCTCCTGTGGATCACATTCAAGATGTTGCAAGTTTATGCTATGTTCACAATGTCACAACTGAGAATCATGCTCTTCTATTACTTGCATCTTCTCTCAAAGGCAAAGAAAAAGAGTGGTACAGAAGCTTGTAGCCTAGTTCGATCATTGGATGGGATCAGCTAGGACGGCTCATCTATGATAAGTTCAAAGATAGGATGGATGTTAGCACTCTTACTTAGAACCTCATCACCATCAAAAGGCATCCAATGGAACCCATACATGATTTCAATTCAAGATTTGACAAGGTATGATAGAAATTCTTTGTTGATATAAGGCCTCCTCCAGTCTTTGCATTCTTGTATTATTTAAAGGCTTTAGACCCTGAGATCTCTATCACAATACAAGCCCTAGGAGGTGAAACTTTGCCCCAATCATATGATCTTGCCATTAAGGCTAAGAGTAACCTCATAATGGCTGGTAAATTATCTCCTCTGCCCTTAAAATAGCTAATGCCTCATGTAGATAACCTATCTTAGACTCTTTCTTACAACCAAATGCATATAGATTTTAATCCACCCACCCTCCCTGCTAATTTGCTAAATCATGGGGAGATGAGTGTAGTCAAAGAACTTATTAAAACCCTCTCCCATGAGCTAAATGAGTTAAAAGATCAAAACCTGTACCATGTTGATCCATGTTTAATGCCTCAAGATCCTTATGATCAGCCATACCAGTGTGGTCAGATTATAGAAGAAATCCTTCCTCATAACAAGGCACTGCCCCACTATCTTGGAAATCATGCATTACAAGGCTCTGTAGCTACAAATCAGTCCATAGAATCTATGGACCAAGTTCTTTGTCACTTTGACATCCAAGAAGAATCAAGTTTCAAGAATCAAATTACAAGCAAGAAAGTCGCTCATGTGTGTCCTTCTGGTTACCAGCATCATCTATATGTGGCAAGGTGTGATTCAGAGTTACTGTCAAACCTTAAATTAGACTTAGAAGATATTTATGAGGTGACACTTCTAGAAGCTGAAAAGTACTTCAAGAAGGGCTTTGAAGTTGAAAAGTACTGGGTTCATAGTGATGCTGCATCTGTATCTCGTTTTGAGGAGGTTGCAAATGACATTATACCAGAATCTACAAAGGTGGATTGTCTTTATTTCTGCAATGAAGTTTCACATTTTGAAGAAGATGCCACATAAATGCATGATGAGGATTTGTTCTCACTTTTTCAACAAGGCTATCAACTGCTAGATGGAGAAGATCCTATCATTGAACATATGAATGGTTACTTTGCAAAGCCTCTTGTAGCAAATTATGAGGAAGATTTTAAAGAAAAGGTAGATCAAAGAGATGATCTATTTTCTATTCTTGCAAATGGTTATTGTCTTCTTTTTTATGAAGATTCACAGTCACAAGATGATGAGATACAAAGAGATATATGCCATAGTGTAGAGTCACATACAATGTCACATGCTTAGTCATATTCTACACCTTTCTTCATGCAAGAGGGAATTTTGATCAGGTTCAAGACCCTTATTGGTTTTTCTATCACCTATAAGCCTAGCCTGGACACTTTCATGAGTCATCAACCTGTTCAAAGGCCAACAAAAGAGGTAACTGATGGGGTATTTTGATAGAAATTTTCAAATGCAAGCAAGGGTATGAACTCCGACAGTTGATGTTCCCTCCCCGCCCTTCGCTGAAGCAGGCACAATCGGCAAATCAACTTGATTGTTGCTTTGATGACAATGAAGACCCTCTAGAGAAAAGGAAATAAAAAAGGTACAAGTTTCTATTATACTTTTTCATGTATTTCATCTGGTTAGTTATCAGTGTAATGTGGATTCAGTGGAGAAGCATCATCAAGCATGGCAGTTATTTTACCACTCCCATGAATGGGCATGTCCCTGTGTGTTTCAGTTGTCAGTAATTAGATTCAATATTCAGAATAAGCTATAGTAGTAGCCTTAGTTTCAGATTTAGTCAGTTTGCCTTCAATAAATGTCGGTTGCTACTATAAGGATCTGGTCAGTCTTAGTGATTCATCATGTCCCAAAATGAAGATTAGTTATGTGGTTCAGCCTCTCTCATATCCTCGATTTAGTGGTCAATTTTAGTTATGGTTGCTTGGTTTTAGTTCTTGAGTGTGTTTTCAGAAGTGTTTTAGATTCAGACTCACATGCTTTTTGGGTAGTTCAGTATCAATTTGCTTGCATAAGCATTGGTTGCAGATCTATTTTTAGTTGTTTGGGTTTTCTGGTTTAGCTTAAATATTGACTCTTTGCCCAATGAACAAGGCATTATCCTACAAATCAAGAGATTTTGGAGTTCAGTGAGCAAGCTCACTCTCCCAGCCAGTTGCCAAGAACTGGTGATGAAATTTTCACACCATTCAAAAACTTCTTATTACAAGGATGTCCTAGTTTCAGATTGTTTCATATGTTTAGAGAAGATACAAAGGTATGATACCTATAGATAAACACTCAGCCTCATTTTAGAGGGAACACATTCAAATATCAAAGCTTAGCAACACATGAAAATTATGCATCTATAGCAAATATAAGCCACCGGTGGTAGCAATGTGAGGCACTTCAATTCAAGATCAAGGCGCTACAAGTGACAAGGAGGCTCTACCCAATAAAGAGTTTCAGTCCATCAAATAAGAGGTGTAGCATTTTAGGGTAGTTGTATTAGGAATATGAGGATGGGAAGCCAACTTTCAAAATAGCAAAATCAAAATGAAGGCATTAAGATAGGAAATACAGGCAGAGTTAAAGACAAGTTGAGTGTGTGCAAGAAGTTGTGTCCACTTTTTGGCCAAAAAGTGGAAGTGTTTTCCCTGATTTTCAAAATTTGTCACATTTGACCTAAAAATTTGAAGCACTTAAAGGTGGAATCTTGGAAAAAGTCACTAAATATGAAATGTAGTACTCGGAGTCTAGTTTCTAAATATGTAATTTTTTTCAGTACTTAGATGATAGAAATTGATTTTGAATAGCATTTCTAAAAACCACTGTTTAAAAATCACTTTTTTTTTACTATACCATGTACGTGTACCTCATCCATATTTTGACCTAAATAATCATATTTTTCTAAATCCTTTTGGGAAAAGATTTGTAACTCACTGAAGCACGTTGTCCATATTTTTTTGTAATTTTTTATTGAATATTTTTTTAATTAATTTTTTATTGGCCATTTTTGGTCTTTTAAAAAATTATCGTGTATGTCACGCATAAGATGACCTAAACTTAACATTTTTTAAATTTTTTTTAAATTGAAAAGAATTGTCTAAAGTACGTTTTCGTACAATTTTTTTTTACAAAAAAATATTTTAATAAAAAGTTATTAAAATACTAAAAAACCCTGATAATTTAAGTTTATGGACCTGTTTCATCAAAAATTGATTAAAAAATAGAAAAAATAATGCAATTGTAAAAAAAATTACATATTTGGAATCTACACTGTCTCATCTATAATGGGTTTTAATTTCGTCAAAACATTCTACAAAATAGACCTTCAGATATATGCCCAAAGTCACTATTTTGTTGTGACATTAACATGACCTTCAAGTTACAGGTCAAACCAGGTCCAGAGGTCAAGTTCAAGTCCCCAATGTATTTCCCGAACTGGATTACAAAGTAAAACTTGAGATTAAAATTTAAATTTTAAATAACAGGATCCTGTTTCTTACTCTATCGATATAAAAGAAAATGGGATCCCGTTTAGTAAATGGGTGATGTAGCACGTAACATACACTCAATACAATTTTTCCATTAAGCATGTGAGAGCCAAAGATTTGAAGACTGGAACATAAAAAAACTTCTATTCATCAACTCTGCTGCTACAATGAGAGAAAACTCTCTTATATCCAAGAAAACAAAAAATAAAAAATAAAAAATTACCCTTTTTGGCAGATTTCGACAATTGTCAGATTTTGCCATTTTAGGTAATTTTACAATCATATCTTGAGAATCCAGTTTTTTCCCAAAAGCTTCCTAAAGCTAAGGTAGGATGAAATGCCAACTAATATTCTAAATTCGAAACATGAGTTTCAATTTATTACAAAAGCAACTTTTTAAAAATCTAGAAAAGTACTAATTTGCCATTTTGAGGGCCAAGATGAAAATTTTAAGCCCCGAAAAAGTACCAAGATGAGGTCCAACTGACTAGGGTGGGTTGGGAAACCACTAGCCACCTCATAACACATCCACCTATAAAAATTTGTAGAAAACCCACATCCGAGTCAAAAGTTATGACCTCCGAAAGTCCCTACATCATTCTCCTCTGGTTGAAAAGAACGCAGCTCCTGCAAGTGAGTGTCTTCAAACTACTGCCACTTGACTAGATCCAACAGTTGCACTTCCCACTCTATATTCTATGTGCTATCTATTGGGGGCAATCCTTCCCACTGTACTAAATACTTGTTGTACTACCCTTGCCGATTGTAGATGGTGTTCTTATCAAGAACCTATGCAATCTTTTCCTTCTTCTTATGGGGAATGTGGTGGTGCCATGCCACTTCTGGTTGACTATCTTTAGTCATCCTCACCATTAAATGCATATAAATCAAAAACATTAAACACAGGAGAAATATCGAGATCATTTGGTAAACTGACCTCATATGCATTATCATTGATCTTCTTTGTAATTTTGCAAGGACCAATTTTCCTGTACTTTAACTTGTGGTATGTTCCAGTAGGAAACTGCTCTTTTCTAAAATATACCATCACTAAGTCACCTTCACTGAATGTCTAATGTCATCTACTAGCATCCATTGTACTCTTGTACCTCTCATTACTATTATGCAACTTCTGTCTCACTTCTTTCTGCAACTATTGAAGGTGTTCTGCAAATGCTTCCCCATCATCACTGACCCTATCTTTCATTGGCATCTATACCAAATCTAACACCTTGAGGATTCCTGCCATACATAATCTAGAAAGGGGACTTTCTCGTTGATCTGTTAATAGAACTATTATAGGCAAACTCAGCCTGGGGTAATGCCAAGTCCCATTATTTTGGCTTTTCTCCAACAATACACCTCAACAAATTGCCCAGACTCTGATTGACTACCTCTGTTTGCCCATCCATTTGAGGATGATAGGCACTACTAAACTGTAACTTGGTCCCCATCTTCTTCCATAAAGTCGTCCAAAAATGACTGAGGAATATGGTATCCCTATTAGAGGTAATAGTCTTTGGAACACCATGTAGTCAAACAACTTCTAAAAAAAATAACTCTACTACCCTCGTTGCATCATTAGTTTTCTTACATGCAATAAAATGAGCCATCTTGGAGAACCTATCAACAACTAGAAAAATAGAGTCATTACCTCGTTGAGTATGTGGAAGTCCCAACACAAAGTCCATGCTCAAATCTATCCATGGTGCAGTTGGTACTGGTAATGGCATATACAACCTTGTATTTTGTGAATGTCCCTTAGCCACTTGGCAGATCCTACACGTCGTTACATACCTAGTTATATCCCTTTTCATCTTTGGCTAGTAATATTTATCTTCTATCAAGGCTATTGTCTTGTCCTTGCCAAAATGTCCAGCCAACCCATCTTGCAAAAAATATTCACCCCTAAAGTGATCTAAGTTACTAGATATTGGTGCCTTTAATTGGTCCACAATCTCCCAAAAATCATCAGACTCATACAATTTTTTTATGGAATCAAAACCAATCACCTCAGTTTCCATTGTGGTCAAAAGTGCAACATGCCTACTTAACGCATCTACAACTTGGTTTTGTTTTCCAGACTTATGCTTCAACACAAAATTGTAACCCTGCAAGAAAGAGACCCACTTGGCATGCCTACTATTCAACTTTTTCTATGTGTTCAAGTATCTCAATGCAATATGATCTGTAAACAATACAAACTCCTGGGGAACTAGATAATGTCTCCAATGCCTCAATGCTTGAACAATTGCATAAAATTCCAAATCATAAGTAGAATAATTATTTCTCGCTTCATTCATCTTTTCACTAAAGAAAGCTATAGGTTTTCCAGCTTGGCTAAGCACAGCACCTATTCCCACATGGGAGGCATCACATTCTACTTCAAATACCTTATCAAAATTTGGCAATGCAAGTATAGGTGCTTCTATTACCTTTTGCTTCAAGTACTTAAAACTCTCCTCAGCATCCGTGGTCCATACAAACTCCCTTCCTTTGGTGCAATCTGTTATAGGGGCTACAATACTACTGAAATTTCGAATGAACTTTCGATAGAAAGTGGCCAAGCCATGAAAACTTTTTACCTCTGTGATGCTACTTGGACTAGGCCATTCTAGAATTGCCCTGACCTTCTCTAGATCCATTCTAACACCATCTTTAGAAATGACAAATCCTAAAAAAATCAAATTGTCCTGCATGAACCTACACTTCTTCAAATTGGCATAGAGCTTCTCCTTTCTTAACACACCAAGGATGATCCTCAAGTGTTGTAAGTTCTCTTCTTTGCTGTTACTAAACACCAAAATATCATCAAAATAAACTACCACAAACCTACCAATGTAAGGTCGTAGTATAGTGTTCATCAATCTCATAAATGTGCTAGGTGCATTTGATAACTTGAATGGCATAACCATCGTAGGTCAATCTTGCTGAAATATTTGGCCCCTGCAAGGACATCCATCATGTCCTCCATACGAGGTATAGGAAACTAATACTTGATGGTAATCTTATTAATTGCTTTGCTATCAGTGCACATCCTCCATGTTCCATCTTTTTTGGGGGGTCAACAATGCTAGTACAACACATGGGCTCATGCTCTCTCTCACCACACCTTTACTTCTGAGTTCTGTTACTTGCTTATTCAACTCTACATGTTGTGTTGGATTCATCCTATAAGCTGCTTGGTTAGGTAGAGTTGCTCTTGGAATCAAATCAATATGATGTTGAATATCTCTCTTTGGTAGTAGACCATCAGGTAATTCATTAGGCACAACATCAACAAATTCTTTCAATAGCTCTGCTACTTTTGGGGGAACTGAAATGTCTTCCTCTTCACCTTTTTTCACTACTAATGCATAACAACACCCTGTCACCTTCATTTCTTTAACAAGATCTCTTTCAGACAACATGGTCTCACCTTTTCCTTCATCCTTGAGAGGCAACAAAATCACCTTAGAGCCATCTTTCCAAAAGGCATATGTGTTTTTCTCTCCATTATATATGACTTTTCTATCATACTACCATGGCCTTCCCAATAACACATGACAGGCATCCATTGGGACAACATCACACCATATCTCATCCTGATAGATCTTCCCTATGCTAAACTTAATTAGGCATCTTTTATCAATAGTGACTTCATTTCCCTTTTTAAACCATGAATGCAGTACAGATGAGGATGTTTTTCACAGTGTAAATTCAATTTGTCTACCATTTCTTTAGAAACCATATTTTCACAACTACCTCCATCAACAATAACTTGACATACCTTGCCACCTGAAGTGCATCTAGTTTTGAAGATATTGGTTCGAAGCCATGAACCATTAGAGATTTTAGCTTGTGTTTTCTCCTTCTCTGGAATCACCATTGCTCTTCTCATCATGACACTTTCTCCCACATTTGTTGGAACCTCTAGTTCCATCCCTTCCACTTCATGTTGCATTTGAATCAGGTTCACCCTAAGTTGTCCTCCTTGATTTCTTTCTTGCATGTTATAATTTGAGCATTCAAATGCCCTATGAGCTTCTTCTCCACATCTGAAACAAGTGAAAGGTCTTCTCTGGTTTTCCCATCCTCTACTGCTATCATAACCTCTACCTCTTTGAAATCCCCTTTCTTGTTCTTGATTCAGAGGATCTTGCTGAGTATCTACTTGTTTTTCCAATCCATGGGATGACTCTCCCCTGCCATAATTCAAACCTCCTTGAAATGGGGTTGATGTACCCCTTCTTCCTCCTCTATTCCTCTGATGGTATTGTCTATTTTATTTTTCTTCATCCTTTAGAGCCAATTGGTAAGCTTCTTCCATGCTATTGAGTTGATGCATGCTTAATTCATCTTGAATAGAGAATTTTAGGCCATTCACATATCTAGAAACCATTTGTTCATCAGTTTCTTAATGCTCTATATGTATAGACAGTGTATAAAACTCATTTGTATAATCTTGCACAGAAGAGAGGTTCTGCTTTAAATTTTGAAACCTACGAAAAAGGGTTTGCACATAATCTATGGGCAAAAAATTTTCTCTCAACTTCTTCTCCATTTTATTCCATGTCCTAATCTTATCCTTACCTTTCCTTGTTTATTCCTTTTGAAGATGATTCCACCAAATCATTGCATGACCCTTTAATTTGGTGCATGCGAATTTCACCTTCTTTTCCTCTATCATGAATTTCCATTCAAAAAAATTTCTCATATCATTTAACCAATCTATCAACTCCTCTGGTTTAAGACTGCTTACATAATCTGAAACATCTACCTTGACCCCTTCATTTTTCCCTTCTAAGGCCCTAAGCATCCTCTCTTCAAAACTCATGCCTTCTAATTCTTCTTCCTCATGTTTTGTATCTTGATCTGCACCTCCTCGACTTATCTCTTCATCAGATTTGTCTCCTCCTCTACCCAGTCTTTGGTTTTCCATCCGTGTTGTAAGTTCTGCTACTTGCCTTTGTAGATTTTGCATTTCTCTATGCATCTGGGCAAGACCGCCTCTTCCTCTCCCATCCATCTTCCTGCTCTAATACTAGATGATGCAGCATGCAACATAGACTCAATACAATTTTGCCATTAATCATGTGAGAGCCAAAGATTTGAAGACTGGAACATTAAAAAACTTATATTCATCAACTCTACTGCTACAATGAGAGAAAACTCTCTTATATCCAAGAAAACAAAAAAAAAATTACTTTTTTTGGCAAATTTCGACAATTGTCAGATTTTGCCATTTTAGGTAATTTTACAATCATATCTTGAGAATCCTATTTTTTCCCAAAAGCTTCCTAAAACTAAGGTAGGATGAAATGCCCACTAATATTCTAAATTTAAAACATGAGTTTTGATTTATTACAAAAGCAACTTTTTAAAAATCTAGAAAAAAAATACTAATTTACCATTTTGAGGGCCAAGATGAAAGTTTCAAGCCCTGAAAAAGTGCCAAGATGAGGTCCAATTAACTAGGGTGGGTTGGGAAACCACTGGCCACCTCATAATGCATCCACCTGTAAAATTTTGTAGAAAACCCACATCTGAGTCAAAAGTTATGACCTCCGGAAGTCCCTGCATCAATAGGATCATGTTTTGTAGAACGGGATCCTGTATCTTAAACAGGATCCCGTTTAATATTCATACATTTTTTTAATAAGACTATGACTGTCAGCCCTGTAACTTGCTTTATACAGCCGACAGTGACATTTGTAGCATTCTCTACCATCTTTTTCTTCTGCAAGTCCATCAACTTAGGATATTGTTTGAATTTTGATAGGAGCCATCATTGAGACACTATTTGAGTGAAATTTTGTTGAATTGCAACTTGTTTGAAGGACTTGAACAAAGAAGGAAGGCTTTCAAGTTTTTGACATTCATTTGTACATACTTCATAAATTTTTTAATCATGGGATCACAAAGTCATAATAAGAGGAAAGATAGGAAGCTATTGACCCCTGAAGAAATTGAAGCAAAGAGAGAGAAGGAGGCAAAAAGAAAAAGAGATATAAGAATAAAGATTCAATCAATGAATAATGTTGAAGCATCCAATTCCACAACTATTGAAGATAAAAACATTGACGAGACCATGGATGTAGACGATGCAAATTTGCAAGAGGTGAATGTGGAAACTAATATGATTATACAAACTATTCCTGGTATGTCTTCAAAACTCTCTTTCAATGCTATGGAGAATGTTTCAATAGGCACAAATCGAGGTACTTCTTCAAATCTACCTTTGAATGAAATAGAAATGGTGTTGATAGAAGATTTAAAATAAGCTGGATATAACAATGTTGAGATTGATAATATTCGTAGAGATCAAGATTTCAAACAACTTGTTGTTGAAAATAAAAATGAAAATTGTTTTCTTGTTGAAAATGAAAAGGAAAATCCTTTTGTTGAAAATGAAAATGAAAATCCTTTTGTTGAAAATGAAAATAAAAACTATTTTGTTGTTGAAAATGAAAATGAAAATCCTTTTGTTGAAAATGAAAATGAAAACCATTTTGTTGTTGAAAATAAAAACGAAAATCCTTTTGTTGAAAATAAAAATGAAAACCGTTTTGTTGTTGAAAATGAAAATCATTTTGAAGTTGAAAATGAAAATAAAAATCTAGGATGTGATGTTGAAAATGAGAATTTTTTTTTTTAAATTGAAAGAGATGTTTTGGATAATCTTCCTGGTAAAATTTCTTGTAGACAAATAAGAACACATGCCAATAGATTATACAAGGATTTTTTTATCATAAAAAACTATCATTTCAATGTCAACTAATGATGCAATCAATGAGAATGTGGAAAATGAGAAAAGTAATGAAAATGTTAGGCAATTTTGTTAAACCAAGAAGAAAAGATCAATCACTAAAACATGCTATGTCTACTATTGCTAGTGCCATTGAGTCTATTGGAAATAATAGTCGATATAAAGTTAAGAATGCAGCAAGATGAGCTATAACAACTACTATAGTTAATAAAACAACTTTGAATAGAAGAATGGTAAGCAATATTAGTAGAATTCTAAAAATACATCCTAAAACATTGGTAAGAGTGGTAAAAAGAAGAGAGTATAGAAAATGATCCAATTAACCAATGTTGGAGTTTTAGTGGTCGACTCCTAAGATCTGACATGAAACTGAATGTTGAAATCAAATCTTTGATCGAAAAATATTGGTATGATAGTACTAGGGTATCATCTAATGCTAGAGATATTTTAAAATTAAGAGTGGGGTCCAAAGTTCGCAATTCTCATCCCAAACACCTATTAGATACAACGCAAACTAAATTTTATAGAAAATTTTGTGGTGAATTAGTGTTACCTGCTAATATTAGAATAAGTCAAAGATCTTTTCAAAAATGCAAACCATGGTATGTAAAGATTAATAAGCAACGAATATCTTGTTGTTGTAAAATGCATGTTCAATTTTGTTATTATTATGATGTTTTTTGATATATACGTTGTACTTTATATAGTAACATAATTATACAGGAATGTGGTATTAATATGCCACTTGAAGCAATAAAAGAATTTATATCAAGTTTGTTCTGTGAAAGATCTAATAAAAAGTCATTTTTTTTTAAGTTCATGTATTTCTAGACAATGCACTAGTTGTGGCAATCTTACTTTGTTAAGAGTTTGTATGCATGAAAGTGTTGAAAATGATTTTGGACAATAATTAGTGGATGTTAAAAGATTTAAGAATGTTTAATATTCTTTAAAAGATGAAAAATTTGGAAAGCATTGTGATTTAATTACAGAAAAAGTTAGTGTGCATGCATTCATATCAGAATTTAAAAGTAAAATTGTACCAAAATATGTCAAGCATTCTCAACAAGCTCGATGGCTTGATGGACAGTTTTGTGTTCATGTAGAAACACATTTCTAGTTGGTACTATACTATCAGTGGTTGATTTTACGGAAAACTATACTTTAGCTCCGCAAGAGGAAATTCAATCACAATATTACAATTCAATGCAGGTTGCTATGTTTGTTCATATTGTTTATAGACATGCAGATGATAGCACAGAGAATGATAGAAAAGTTTTGAGGGAGTATCATTTCTATTTGAGTGACAACCAGTTACACTCATCAGAGTTTGTTCAATATTGTTTCAATATATTTTATATAAATTTAAGAGAAAGATGAATCCAAATGACAAAATATCTTATATGGTCAGATAACTGTATGGGGCAGTTCAAGAATGCTCGAATGTTCTATTGGTTAAGTAGGGTTCACAAGAAGAATAATGTCTAACATATGTGAAATTTTTTGAAGCTGGACATGGTAAAGGAGAACATAATGGAGCTGGTGTGTATGTTAAAAGAATTCTTGCTAGACAACAATTAAAATTTGAGGATGCAGTAAAATTTAAAGATGCACGTGGGATTCTAGATTGGTGCAATACAAGATTATGTACACTTGGATCAAGCGAGTACTCTACAGTTCATCAATTCTTTTAGTTGGTTGAAGAAGAAAACATTCTACCTAGACTTGATTGCTAGACAATCAGTGGATCTACTAAATAGCATTCATTTAGGAGTTCGAATGCAAGTACATAGACTATCTGGACAAGGGAGCTTACATGTTTTTGTCATTTTTGTATTTCAGGAGATTAGGAAGCATGTGAGAATATAGAATGGGTTCAAAAGTGGAAGTAAAGACTGTTGACACTTGCACAAGCACACAATCAAAGTGAAACAACAATTGAAGACAATGATCAACTATTTGCATCAGACGATTATGACCGTGTTTCATACCTTGTACAAGAAGGTAATTTAATTCAAATTATTTCATTTTATTTCACTTCATTACTAATTTGTAGTGATTTTATTTATTTATATGTGTACATATGAATACATGTATTTTGATTGGTCAAATTTTATGGACATGTGCAAGTTATTGAATCAAAATTTATTTGTAGGACATGTGTATGCTGTTGTTGCACCAAAGAAGAATGAAGAGGAAACAAAATATTGGTTGGCTCGTTGTGTGGAGACTAAACATAAGTTAATAGCACCTCGAGAAGATGATTATGGCTTTCTTTATCCAACAGGTTCGATGATCCCCTTAAGAAATCCCCTTAAGCAAATTTTGATAACAAGTCTTTGATCCCCTTAAGCAAATTTTAAGAACTTCTTTGATCCCCTTAAGCAAATTTTAAGAATTTCTTTGATGATGGCTATCATTATCCAATAGGTTCAGTGGTGGTTGTTGGTACTTGGCTACGGAAATACTTAATAAGGAAGAATGGTTTGCCTGCATTCGAAAATTATGAAACACATAAGAAGATTATTCACTACTCACATTTGGTGTTGGCAACAAATATAACACTGGAGAGGTATCGTGAAAAACCTACAAATAAAGAGCTATGGATAATTTCTATGGAAGACCATGAGACAATCATCGATGCGTTGGAAAAAAGAGAGGATGGAGATGGTACAATGGAATAAGTAAATACAGGTAAATATAGTTAAATAGTTTTATATTATTCTTTTAAATACATGTTTTGATATTTCTTGTGTGTTATTAGTTGAAATTGATTTAAATTGTCCTTTTATATCCTTATGTCATCACAAATTCATCACATACTTTGAAACAAAAACTTGAGAGGATGTAGATTAAACCTATATCTACACATGTGTGAGGCACTTGTAAATATAGGTACAAGTTGTGTATATCTAAATAGTTTTATATAAATTAAAATACATGTTTTGATGATATATTGATAAATTGCTTGTATTATTTTTATATCAGGTGGTGTGAAGACTTGCTACATTCCCCACAAGTGTCAGATTTTCTTGAGATGACATAACCATATTTTGTAAACATTATTTTGAGTTGGCATATATGTACATACACAATTGTATTATTACACATTTTGTACACAAATTTGTATACATGTGTATGTACACAATTATACTCTACACTTTTATATATCAAAATTATTATTCGATATATTTTATTTGTTAATTGCGCATGTTTTTCTACTTTGAATTTACTTTAAATTTGATTTTATTATATTGTTAAATTTGGTTGCCTTGGGCAACTTCACCAAATTTTGAGAACTTAAGACGTCCCCTTAAGACATCGTATTAGGACCCCTTAAGACATCCAAAAAGTTAGCATCTTTGTAGGTTAATTAATGGCCAATTTGAAGTTGTTAATGGACCACAGTATCCTACACAGTTATGTTACTTCTACACTTCAAATCATAACAACTTGCTAGGAGGAAAGGATAATTAGTTGCCAAAATGGAAAATAAACATAATGTTAGATGAATAGATTAGGTTAGTTATTTTCAATACATAGACACAACTCCATGCCTTAATGTTTTCTCTTTGGAATTTGTAATTTCTCCCTTCTAGATTCTAGTTAATGGTTCATTGCGTGGATGTTTTAGAGCTATTGAATGGGTTTGCATCAACGAGGCCCAATCTTGATTTATCTAAAACTATGGAAATGTATGGTGGAGATGTAAGATTAGTTTGAATTTTTCCTTTTAGCTAGTCATGTGAGTTTTTGAATTTATTTATTTGTGAGTTCAAGACATGATTTAAGATTTGATTTATTTTATTAGTGGAGATTAGACTAATTAATCAAATAGTAAGATTATTCAATTAATTAGTGGGGAAGGTGTAGGAAATTAGTTTAATTAAATAAATATGATTTATTTAATTAATTTGATGATGGAAGGCATGTAAAAGGATAATCCTAATTAATTAAATAAATATAATGTATCTAATTAAAGTATGCAAATGTGAGGTAGATTAAAGTATATAAATACCATGGATCTAAAAACATGTATACAAATGTCCTATCTATCAAAGTACTTGAACTACTCAAAATGCATCATAATATGGATGAATCCTATCTCGTTGCAAAGTGACCCTCAAAGTGACAACTATTGTGCTAAGAATGATGAATGGATCCCTACAAAAATATACACATACATTAGAACATGAGCATTATAATAAAATTAGAACACATAGTTAATCTAATGTAACAATATACATAAATTATCACCTAATCACTACCATGATGTGAATCATGCATGTATATGTTCTCTCTATGTTAGCAATGATATGAAATTAACATATGTCACTACATCTAACAGAGGGACTCAAAACTACATCAAGTCTAATAATATACATCATATCTAGAATGATGTAATTGATTAGTATCAGTCCTCAATTGCTTTCCTTTGGTAAGAAATAACCACAATGTCACCAATATACTTAAAACTTGGGGTAAATGTATGCATCCTTTCACCAATAAAATATCTAGGTTTAGGAAAATATCATCCTCAATGATGATCATGTGTCTCTATCACATACCCTACCATGCACTTTTCTGACATGGCTTGGTAAATATACATTATTTATGTTGAGACCCAAGTGCACCTTGACATACAAATTTTGTTGTGATTCAAATTACACATTTAAGATTTGGTTTTTGTTTGGATAATGATCATGGGTAGCTACAAACCTAGGATATAAAAATGGTTTCATATAGATTAAGAATAAATGATTGGTCTAGATGTTTAGTTAATAGATTCCAAAGTTTCATTATATTGGTCAAGAATCTTTGGGTAGATCTATGATTTATGCTAGGGTTCAACATGATGTTGAGGGTGTTAGTATCACTCCTGGGTCTAGATCCTTTGACCCATCTACCCTACACTTCATGAGCCTTTCTAAAATCAAAGTGAGGCATCTCTTTAGGATATTAAGTGCTTTCCTAATGATATAGTGATGGAAATTAACACTCTCCAAGTTCACTCTTTCTTGTGGAAGGGTAATGCTTTCACAATAATACTTGATATATTTTAATTATAACATTGTAATAGGGAAAACTGTACATACCTATGTCATTTTACCTTATGTTTTGGGCCTAGGGAAAACTCTCTTATGAATGAGAGCTCAAAAGGACTATAATTTATATAGTGTGATCAAGTCTAAAAAACATTCCTAAAAAAGCATCATGATCACACATCTCAAGATTTTACTCCATTCCATAAATAGTTTATAAATTCCCTCTTTAGGTCAAACACACAAGTGTGGACCTAATCTTGATTAGGTCTGTGACTGTGGATCTGAACCAGGCTAAAGTTTGAAGATTTAATTCAAATTCAAACTTTTCCCACCCCTTTACTAGCCATTATGAGCTTTAACTAAAGTGTGAATTGTGTGAAATTACTCATTAGGATGTTGTATTTAACAAATAATCCGAAGTGCAAATGGATCATCTAGGGGTTATCAAGAGGAGGATGCTAGAGTTTTATTAATAGAACAAATTTATTCTAAAGCATCATATTATCAAATAAATTATTAGAGCACATCATTTTAGGTCTACTTTTACTCTTGTTTTCCAGCTTCGAATCTTCTCTCAAAGACATTTAAAGTCATATTACTTTTACTCTTGTTTTCTACCTTCCAATCTTTGCTCAAAGTCATAAAGTCATATTTACTAATGATTTATATAGAAAACCTTGAAACTTTATTATCAAAGTTAATTATTACTTCAATAATTGTATTTATTTAACTACTAGAGTTAAAATAGTGGAAGTCTTTCATATTTACCATTACTTTTTAATATAAAAAATGTGGTACATTTCCATTTACAACCTAAATTTCATAGGGTTCCTGGTAATTTTTTGGTAGGTAAATTAGCTTAATAACCTAGACTATCTTTTCTAAATATAAACTTTGCATTTTTCAATATTTGACACATTCTCCATTAATTTGATTGTTTTATAGGTAGATGAAAGTGGAGAATGCATGATAGAACAAAAAAAGAATGCGGGATCATGTTTAGGGTAATCAACATCACTTTCAAAATTCCTAAAACAAAGGCATCTACAAGTGCTCTAGTGAAGGTTGTGAGATTTATTCCCAAGCCCAAGCAAATCTTATCTACACAATCTAAAAATAGAAAATTTAAAGATAAACTAGAAACTTTCATTAATTATGTCTCTTACTTTGTCATTTGAGGAAAGAGAAGCTAGGGGAATGAATTACCTCACATAAAGAGGTCCTTGGTATTTTTAATGGCTAAAAATAGGATTTTAGCCATTATGGAAAGGACTTCATGTATTTTTGACTTGATTATGTTGGATGTTTTCTCTATACAATGGAAACATGCTTTTTCTACTTTTATTTGTTTCTAGTTTGGAGATTAATTGGTTATTGTAAGTAGTTTATGTGTTTCTTTTGTTCAAGATTTTTGGTATCTAATATAATGTTTTCTACAACTTTTGGCATATATACATGCATTCTCTAGAGCCTTCATATTAATAGCATGTTGTCCTGATTGTAGAGGTTTCTTTCTAGATGTAGTATTCTTCATGAGGTTTGATGAACATTAAAGATACATTACATGCAACTTAATGAAAGCATCAAAGGAATTGGGTCTTGCCATTATATTATTGTGTTGCGCAATGATCAACTTTCAAGGCAAGTTGTATGCTAAGTATCACTTATCTCAATAGTTACTTATAAATTTGTTACCGTTAAATGTCCTACCATAGAATTGTAACATCAAAGAAAATTGTAACATCAACCATTTGAAATTGATAGACATTTTATTTTCTAAGTGTGGTTCTCAAAGAAAGGGTCTTTTGGATTCATTCTTTGTCATCTTGATTAATATGTAATATATTATCCTCATACTAATTTTCCCATGTCATAATGACTTATGCATATGAATTAGTTAAGGAATGTTTTGTCTAATAGTGGGGGATCATATAGGAAGATAATTTGTTTCATTTGAATAAACCTAGCAAAAATGTTAAATTTTCCACTAGACCATGAAGTATAGGACTACTAATATGTCTAAGAATGCTATGCATGGCCTTTTATGAGTAGAGTATTAGTTATCTTTATCATCTGATAAACCCTTTATGTATGATTATTATGATCTTAATATTATCAAACATTTTTTTGTAAAGTGATTTTGATATTATCAATCAATTATATTTTTCAAAGCTTTACCAATCCATGTACTAATATTAGTTGAAGACTGGCATGATATTATTTTTTTTGTCAAATATGTAAATCTTTTGTAGACTATTCATTGGGACTCAACCCCAAACTTAACTCTTAGGGTGTTGGGCCTTGTACTCAACAAAAATTGATTTCTAATAGCTTTTTTTGTGATCCTAGTAACTTCACCAATAGACCAACTGACTCTTGACAAAAAAATATTATTATGAATCTCACTATTATAGTTACTTTTGAGTTACAGTGTTTTACCCTTGTTAATTTTAAATTTAGAGCTTGTTATTACCATTTTAGCACATTTTTAATACTAGTGGAATATATAAGTTCAAAGTCATGTTGTACATTTTTATATAGTTAAAGTACTTGCATGTTTGAAGTGTAAAACACATACAACAATAAAATAAAGTTTTGTATTCTAGAGACCATAAAGTAGTGAAATGAAATAAAGTTTGTCCATGTTCAAAAAATATATAAAGTCCATGACAATATAGCCCATGTTCAAAATATAAAGTCCATGTTCAACAATATATATAAAGTCCATGACAAACAGTATATAACATTGTCCATGAAATAGTCAAATTATGTAGCCCATGAAATAACCTATCACATACTATCTATGTAATCAAGAGTCCTCTTCAGACCATGCAAACTACTTAGATGACCTGAATCACTCTATAGAAGAGAAATATTTAGATGACATCAGATGTAAGATGATTAAAAATGATTTAATGAAAAATTTTAAATTTATAATTTATCATAAAATTAAATTACCGTGTGAGGCTGAGAGGCATGCTCTAGTGCACCTGGACCTATCTCTACATGCTCTGAATCAATCTATTTAATACAAGAGAAAGTTCAAGTTGAAATTAGATGTAAGACAATTTTTAAAATGATTTAATTCAATTTAATTTATAATTCATCATATTTAAATTATTATACCGTAAGAGGTTGTTGTGCATCCTCTATTCCAGGACCTGTCTCTATAGGCTTAGCTACATGACATGTCTCAAGCTATAAAAGAAAAAGAATTTTGAACACATGTCAACATATATATATCTATTGAAATTTACTTTAAGTTCACAATTTATATTTTAATTAACTTTAAATATAATCTAAATTTTAAATTATACTATATCAAGCTACCCATCTCCTCTATCCTCCTGCTCTACATGTGTTGTGTGTTGATGAAACATGTCACTGACAAGCTCCTACAAGGTCATTTATAACTTAGCACATGTGTGTACAAATTAGGTTAAAACATATATATTCACTTGTGTACATAGGTACTCAATTTTTGTTTTAATCTATTTAAAAGACTTGTACATGTATATTACATAGACATAGATATACATTTTTGAACAACCTGAAATGCAGTCGACACCTGATATAAACTTGGATCATCCAAGTGTGTTGCAATGCCCATCCTCATTGTTGTGTCAACCTACATAGACATATATTTTTAATTTATATATTAAATAGTACATGCACATTTTTAGATATAGTGAAATCAAAATAAAAAAATCTAAATATATATAGTTTTTGAAAACAATATACATACTATAAAAGTGTTATGTGAGATGCCCAATGATGGAGGAGCACTCAAGACACCCTCATATGGAGGATTCAATATGGAAGAACCCTGAACCAACATAAATATTTAATGTACATTTTCAAGACTAAATTACAAATTAAAATCAAGTAAATAAAATTATTTAAAATATAAATCATTCAAAATAACCCAAATGGGTGCAAGAGATGAACAGGTGTTGATGAAAAATTAAATCGATCAATGGTCCCTGTTACCATCATCTACACCAAACAATTCGATTGTTAAAATATTACAATTTAATTGATCTATATGTTGACTAAAAACATGTGCTTAAAATTGTTATAAATTCAATATGTGTGTAACCTCTATATACATGTGTCGAATGATCAGTGGGATGATCCTTAGCAAATAGATAATCAACAAATGATTCACCCATATTATTAGATGATGCATGTGTAGCTGAAGTGGGTGCAGCTACCTAATAAGGTCCATAACACAACTGATTACAACTCGTACATGTATGAGGCATCGACATATGTGGAGTGGTACTAGGACCACTTCCATCATCAACTCCTCCATGGTCTCTAACCCGAACTACCATCATAGAAGTCTGCTTATCTAGGCTACTTGAGAGTGCACTCAATGTGTCTAGTGTGAATACCACTGCATTATGCTGGAAGGGAGAAAGAATGGCAGCAATAGGAGGTCAATAAGAGGTTGAACATGTAAGGGTCATTGGGGATCAACCCAATCCCCCAACCTCTATTGTGGCATGCCAATACCAATACCCTAGAATGATCTAAAATCAAAGTAGTTGGGTTTCTTATTCATAACAAACTCTACATATAATTTTCTCAAAAAATATAAAGGAACCTCACAATTAGCATGAGGTGGATAATCAAACACCATCCACCATCTGTCCCAAAAATTGGTAGAGATTCCTTCATGACTACACCACCTGATTGATATTCTTTTCTTATTTGCAGGAATAGGTTCATTTGTAATGGGATGTCTAAAATATTACGCTAAATGACCTTTTGTGATTTTAAGATCCAAAATATCCTTATAGGAGAGGCCATCAACATAAAATTGGCACCTCTCCTCTCTCCATTTTTAGAATCCATCAAAGTCTAAGTCAATAGACCTCACAGAATCTACAATGTTTTGCATCAAAGCTACAAAACGTACCACATGAGGTGGCATGAATTGTTCATTATGAATGGAATTCAATTTTTCTTGTATGGAATCTACATTTTCATTAATTATGGCTCACAAGCGAGCCTGGTCAGTTCCAGGTGGGGGAGAAGGTGGGGCATTTGGAGCTAGGGCATCTAGAGCTAGGGGTGGGGGTGGGGGTGGAGATGGTGCCTGATCATCTTGTGCATTGAGGAAGTCCTCAGCATCAAAGTGAATATCATCCAGATTCATGATACATATAAAAACTATATGAACCTGCATATATACATATAAACATACAAACTTGAGTACAAATTTAATTAAATCAAGAATATATATATATATATATATATATATTATAAATAAACATATATGTACATGTTCAAAAATTATAAATTATAAATTTAAACTAGATAAATTATATGTATGTTTCAAGAGATTACACTTGAAATAAATTTAAATTAAACATACAGACACATGTGCATGTACAAATTTCAAAATGTAAGAGCTATTATAGTGAACTATGTAATTTTCAAATTGAAGTTGGGATTTTCATTCGAGACCTAAATTTTGATTCTTATAGTGAGGGAGACAAGAAAGATCAATTTAATACTATATAGACAATCATGTTAGGTTCAATCAAATACTAGGACAGTCATGGGCATAAACTTGGGCATCTTTGTTTCAAGACTAGAAGTTTGTAAAAAAGGATTTGCATGCATATATATTATCAAGGTCACATGTTATGCTTATGAGATATCCTCTCATTCATCTTGTCACAACCCTCTCAACAGGACTAGACCCTATAATTGATTTTGTTATATACAACTATCATTATGGTGTTTGATCATAGGGTGTTTGGTATCAATATTATATTTCAATATGCAGGACTGTCATATCAAAAGATGCCTCTTAAGGACTCAAAGAGATCATTCTAGCCAAGCATTGTATTGTCATAGTAGTTAGAGTATAGTAGTAGGGCTATTAGGACTACCATAATGAATTTGTTGTCAAGGTTTGTTATTATATGTTAGGTCCAAGGTTTCAATTTTGTTAATTTTTCTATGGAGTTGGCTATTGGTTTGATGTTAAGTACTCATTCTAGGAGATCCAACATTTCCTATGGCAAAGCTACAAATAGTTTGTAATGGTTTTGGATGAATTTCTCTAACTTTATGACTATCAATAAGCTTGGTCAACAAACAATAGTCATGCTTTCATTGGTTTGAGCATTGGATCAATCATGAATTCATAAATTGGATATGTGTTTGAGTATGTGAAGATTTGAGTGAATCCTTACCATTTGATAGGAAAGAGGTAATCATCACGAACTTTAGTATCTTGTATAATGTTGTCATGACAATTAAGGACTGAACATTAATTATTATTAAATTCCTAGATTGTTATGGACCTTTAAGATAGCCTTGAACCAATAACAGACTTGTCATGAGGGACAATGAACTACAAAGGGACAATGGAATTTTTTTTAAGATGTAAGACTCCTCTAGAGATTCAATTGCATTATCTTCATAATCAAAGAGACATAACCATGTGGTAATGATTAAATCTTCTACTTTTAAGATAGATGATGAGGTAAGAAGGTTAAGATGCTTTATTTAACTTGTGATTGTAGGGATGATCTAGCTAGAAAAAAGATATTAGTTGATGGTGAACTAGCTTGATTTGGTTTCCTATTTCCTATTTGCAATTGTTGTTTTATATTTAGTTGTTAGTCACTTGACTCATATGTGTGTTATTTAGCTTCAGACTAAGCCCATTTAATTAGTCTAAATAGTCTTAATTTGTACTATCTTAACACTAGATGATTGTCCCAAACCTTAAGAACAATTTAAAACTCTATTTTACTATCAATATATATCAATGAAGGGTGAATGTTCAAATGCATCTATGCTATTGAATGATGTCATAGAAACCAATGGACTATCATACCACCTAGGTAGAATCATAATGAACATCTATAAGACTATAACTAGACTTGGAAAACTACCTTGAGGTGGATATCTTGTGCATGCCACATGATCTGAAAACCTAAATTTGGTGAAGTTACCTATGGCAGCCAAATTTGATAATGGAGACAGGATTGACTACTAGTTGCCTACCTGACTAATCTGAGTATGAAGATGAATATACATTCTGATGATTTGTGATTTAAATTTAATGAAGAATTTGATGCTTTGTTTTTAACTTGTGATTGTAAGGATTCAATCTAGCTAGAAAAAGATATTAGTTGATGGTTCTAGCTTGATTTTGTTTCCTATTTCCTATTTGCAAAATTATTGTTTTCTATTTAGTTGTTAGTCCCAACTCTTATGTGTGTTATTTACCTTTAGACTAAGCCCATTTAATTAGTCTAAATAGTCTTAATTTGCACTATCTTAACACTATGATTGTCCCAAACCTTAAGAACAATTTAAAACTCTATTTTACTATCAATATATATCAATGAAGGGTGAATGTTCAGATGCATCTATGCTATTGAATGATGTCATAGAAACTAATGGACTATCATACCACCTAGGTAGAATCATAATGAGCATTTGCAAGACTATAACTAGACTTGGAAAACTGCCTTGAGGTGGATATCTTGTGCATGCCACATGATCTGAAAACCTAAATTTGGTGAAGTTGCCTATGGAAACCAAATTTGATAATGGAGATAGGATTGACTACTAGTTGCCTAGGACTAATCGGAGTATGAAGATGAATATATTCTAATGATTTGTGATTTAAATTTAATGAAGAATTTGATGCTTTGTTTAACTTGTGATTGTAGGGATTCAATCTAGCTAGAAAAAGATATTAGTTGATGGTTCTAGCTTGATTTTGTTTCCTATTTCCTATTTGCAAAATTATTGTTTTCTATTTAGTTGTTAGTCCCAACTCTTATGTGTGTTATTTAGCTTCAGACTAAGCCCATTTAATTAGTCTAAATAGTCTTAATTTGCACTATCTTAACACTCACTTAGAGAAATAATTGGCACTAGTAAGAATGTTTTATGTTCTTTCAATACTATTCAAGTGCATTTATTTGGCTCCAAGAACCAATAAGATCAAGGGTTAGATACTAGAAGCTTGCATGCATGATTGAAAATGCTTCTTTTCATGTTCCTACACAAAATTTTATCCAAGGTGGATTTTCTTCTTTCCTTAAGAAGTATATCAAATCTAATTATATGCACAAAATTTTGAAGTTAATTCGATGCATGTTCATCAAGAGTTGTATCAACAAATTCAAGAGTACATATGGATCATAGTGTTGTAGATCACAACAAGTGTTATTATCCTAGAGGATCTTCTGTAGTAGTCTACTTCTACATATACAAGTTTTTGTTAGGAGAAAATATCTTTTGCCAAATTTGTATAGAGTTGTCTATAGTGTGTTCCAGGGTAATCAAATGATGTAAGTCACAATTTAGAGGGTTAATGGATAAGTTTGTGTTGAGTCTACAGGAGGTGTTTTCTTACATAGACCTCTCCATAATCTAGGTGTCTCCATGTCTAACTCAAATGTTTCAAGGGATATTATATGTGTCTCTAAAGGTACATTTGTTGGCTTGATTTCATTCTTGATTAGTTGGCTATCACAAAAACTATAAAATCTTCTCAATTCTTGATTAGTTGTGTTGTGCCTCGCACACACGCCCCATTTAAAATGAGGACCCCTTCTTTTGATTTGGCTAGAGAGTCATTGGATCTCTTCATCTCGTAAGTGATTGAGTAATCAAAGTTCATTTTGACCTTGATTCAAAGATGATATTCAAAAAATCACTTCAATATCTACTAGAATGAATCCTTGTTTTCCACTTTAGGGCCTTGAAATGGTCTTTTGTGCTAAATTGCCCTTCAACTGACCCTTTGTGCTAAAAACTACCTTGTTCGACCTTAGTGCTAAAAACTACCTTGTCTGAGCCTTTGCGCTAAAAACTGCCTTGTCCGACTTGCACTAAAATCAGCGATCACCGACTAAGTCAGACAACCCTGAAAACTCCGCAAGTCAGACGAACCTGAAATCTCTGCAAAGCCATGCAAACTAAACCTCTAGGCTTTACACTAAATGTGGTCTTGACCAACCAAGTCAGACAAGTCCAAATTCTTTGCCAGGTCCGAGCTTAAGAGAATTCGCGCAAACCCTATAAAACAGACAGGTCATACACCTATGCATTAATGGTGGATTTGGCATAGGTTTATAAGGAAGTTAATCAAGTTTTAAGTTATTTTATCACATTTAGACTAAAAATTTTGGAGCTCCGTCCACCCTTTGCTGATTTGCTCAAGCTCGAACCTGCAACCTACATGCAATCCAAGCACGCCGCCATCTCAACTAGGTAGGGTTTCAACCCTGGTTTTAAAGATTTCATTTCCAAATAGTTAGGGTTTTAGTCTAAGAAGCAAGTTTTTAGCATTTTGGGTTAGGGTTTCAGTACGAACTATAGAATTTCCATTCAAAAAAGCCTAGTTTTAGCTCGTTGTGAGATTGAATGAGTCACTATGTGATAAAACCAAAACTTAGGTGATTTTTTCCCTGTGAAACCTTCAGATTTTCTTGGCACTAGAACACGCCCTGACCGACCTGCGAAACAAAGCATTACTTAAGTCAGTCGAAGAATTTTAAATCCTGCGCCACGCATCCAGGTTAATTTGGTGCTAAAATCGACCTCGTCTAACCTACAAGCACCAAAATGCATTTCTCTGACTTGGTCAGAAGGTCTCAAAAACCCCGCAAATCATAGTTACCTTTTGCGCTAAAAAGCCTTCACTCCGACTTTGCGCCAAAAGATCATGTCTCCGACTTGGTCGGATGACACAAATTCCTCCGCAAAGTCGGTAGCCCCTTGAAACCTCGCCATAAATAATATCTTGACTTGGCACTAAAAGCGATCCCTTCTGACTTGCACTATAATACCTTCCTACTGACTTAGTTAGATGCTACCCAATCTCGCGCAGGTCAGACCAGGCTAATTTCTGCGCAAACGCGATAGAGTTTACAATCGATAAGATTTTGTGCTGAAAACTCAACTAACTGACTTAACAACCTTCAGAGGTCGGAGACCTCCAAACCCCACGCAAGTCAGACACTATCAAAACCTACGCTAAAAACTCAAAAGCTTAAAAGGAAGTAAAACATGTGGTCAGACCTGCCCAATTTCCCCACTGAGGTTGGATGACCTCAAATTCAGTGCTTTTCTACCTGAGGGTCAAACAACCCTCAAAATAGCGCAAAACCATGCAAATGACTGAATTTTCTAAAATTTTCAAAAGGAAAGTGATTCAAATTGATGAAATTAATGTTGAAATGCATTGTCAATGGTAATTTTCATAAATTTTCATGCAACATTAGATATTTGATTGCATACTTTTGTTATTGCAGTTAGACTTACATTTCCTTCAGAAGCATAATAGTGGAAAATAAGTAGATTTGCATTGATTCATCTGAAACTTAGGAGTATGTTAGGAATTTTGTAGATGTATCAATCTTATAAGGTCCGGTCCTGCAGATTAAATGACTACTCGGGCCCAAGCAATGAAGTACGAGTTCAAAGGAGTTCCCCCAGAAACCAAAATTCACTCCGGGTGGAGTAATGTAGGGGACACAGACTTAGGTCACATAGACCTAGATGACTTCAGACTAAGAGTCTTTGATCCAAATCTGACTCCCAGAGCTAGAGTACTCCGAGATAGTGGTATTGGATAGGCTATTGCCTTCCCTACTTCAGTACAATGTGTAGAGCTAATGGCCACCTATGCAGACAGGTATGATATTATGACAAGGACAATTCAGATGGCAAATGGGGACATCCTAGCTGATCTAACCCCACCTTCTCTGGTTGAGACCTTTGACATTCCCTGGCACAAGGTTATGAATATGCCAGATAAACAAGGATCAAAGGAAACATACAATAAAGATGTAGAGGGATGCAAGAAATACATAAATGACCATTGTGTTAAAAGCAGGAAGTCTGCTCTCATCAAGCTCCCTAGAGTACTTTACAGAAGTGATTTTCATGATGAGATCGGGGACATAGTAACCTTTTTGAGTAGAATCTATGGGTTACCAATAGCCTCTACCTTTAAGGATTGGATGTTTGTTATAACTGCTGAGATATTGAAGGGAACCAAGTTCCACTGGGCTCAAATCCTTAGTGACAACATCCATGAAGCCTTCATCAATTTCAATGAAAACAAATACTTCAGATGGACGTCATATGCTGTCTATGCATTAGCAAGAAGGGATCACTATGATGGACTATCCAAGGTTGGTGAAGTTGGGAATGACGAGAAGACTCAGATTAAAGTATATGAATGCTATCCATAGCTAACTTTATCTCAATCGTTAATACATTTCAAAAGGGTAAATGATGCATTCACAATGTACATAGCCAGAAAGTTGTAGGGTAATACAACCTTGAGGATTTCTACCAAAGCCATGAATGAAATAACCAAATATGGTAGGTGGTTTATCCAATTTGAGAAATTTACATACATAAGGGTACAAGACTTCACTGGGATGGCCTACAGACTCCCTCGATATCCTGATGATAAGACAGTTCTTATGGAGCTATCTAGGCAACTGATACCATGTGCAGAGAAACTCAAGCACTTGCATAGGACTAATGTTCAATTTCCTATCAAGTTTGGCAAAGGACTTTATGCATGTCCTTCTCTGGCATCAGCAGAACATTTAGACAAAGAGATTCAACTCTTGAATTTGCACTACTACAATGCAAGGGGTCATTTTGATCCAAATAGAGTGATGGAAAGATTTATAAGCAAGAAGCTCTTTCATAAAGTGCACATTGAAGACTTTTGGGCCAATTGCCTTGATGATTATGAGATTATGAAGAAGGCACATGCAAGATTGCCTCTGGATTTCATTAAAAGGTTTCATATAATGGCAGTACCTGATCAGTTATAGGATGATGAAAATGTCATGGTCAGAGGACCATGGGAGACTCAGTACCATTAGCCCATTCCATTGCCAAATTAGGCAAATGCAGAAGAGAGCTCCCTAGATGTTGTTATGAGGGAACCAATCAGACTGAGTAAGGCCTGGGTTAGATCACAAGTGGCTATTCTGAATGGACAAGGAATCTAGCTTACTTACACAGTAGTAGAATCAGACAAGGACTCTGGGGGAGAAGAAGATGAACCCATTCAGGTCACAGATGAGGTAGAGCCAGTTGAAAAATAGAAATCAGATAGTGAAGAGCATACATCTCTGACAGAAAAAGAAAAAAAGATGAAGAAGCCATCTGTATGGTCTCCTCAGAAGAAGGATCAACCTCCCTCATCTAGGACTAGGACTTCCAAGAGAAAATATATGCCAAGTGGTGTTGGAGAAAGCTCCAAGGCTAAGAAGGCAAAAGTAAAAGAAGCTAACAAGGAGGATACCACAACTAAGAACGATTCCAATCCTCCAGCTGTCCAACCTCCTACACTAAGTGTTGACACTGCTGTCTTAACCCCTACCATTTCTACTGTCACTTCTCCTTCCATTCTTCCTTCCTCTGCTGCATCCACCTCACCCATAACCTCAGCCTCCATGACTCAAGAAATATCCCCTACCACCTCTCCTGCCTCTACCATCACCACCACCTCTTGTTCACTGGCAATTTCTTCTAGTGACTCTAGCAGTCCTATTTCCTCCATTCTTACCATCTCATACCCTTCCACTACATCTACACCTTCTTCTCCTTTACCATTGCCTCCTATTTCCACCATCCTTTCTCCCCCTCTTTCCTTACCTTCACTGCCCTTTTCTTCATCTCTTACCATTTCTTCCTCCTTATCACCCGTCTTGACTAACCTTACACAGTTCAGTGCGCCTTCCTTAACCATCTCTTCTGCTGTCCCTATTTCACAAATGCTTACAGATTCATTGGCAGTCCCACTGCTACCCGAAATTGAGAAGGTGTGCGCAGAGTTGGGGTTACAGGAGCCTGAAGCAGCAATTGAGGAAGAAAAGGAGGTATTATCTAAAGTAAACGATGAAAGCTTCCATCAACCTTCGGTTGATGTAGAAATTATTGACATATCTGATAGTCCTCTAGACAAGGATCAAACAGAAGAAGTTTTCAAGTCTATGCAAGAGAATGTAGTGATAAATCTAAAGAACTTGGCATAAGAAGAAGAAAAGGAAGAAGATAAAAGTCCAGAGAAGAAGGAAGAGAAAGAACAAGAACAATCCAAAGAGTTGGCTATATCTGATAAGGATGGAGCTTCTGAATTGAATAAATCTTCTGCTCCTGAATGGCTACAAGGCAGAATGGTATATCCTGAGCCACAAGTGGAAGTAATGCACCTAGACCTGAGCGCCATCCTATCACAAGCCTAGAAGCCTAAGAAGCAGAAAAAGGCTAAGATTCAATCAAGAATCTATAAGAATGAATCAGGATCAAGGATAGCAGAAATAGCGGTCCCACCAGCTGACATAGCAAGAGACCAAGTTAGGGCAGAAGATTATATCATATCTACAGTTGATTTAGGCCCAACCACTCGTGCTCAAAGAGTGGATGATTTCAAGGGATCAGTCACATCAATTTTGGAGCAACTGGACAAGGATGAAATGTCCAAAAAAGACTTGAAACGGCAAAACAAAGAGCTTCGAGCATGTCTTCAATTTTTGATAAAGCCAGTAGATGCAGGAGGAGATATAAGGACAATACCTAATTTCCTGTCTACTGATGAAATGGATAAATTAGGCGAGGTAAGATCAAAGTCCCAAGGCAAAGAGATTTGGTTACTAAAATTTTTTGAAATGGGATGTGAAGCTATAAGTGCCTCTGCTCAAGCACATAAAATATTGGTAGATTTCAACAAGAGATGGAAAGACTTGCGAGAAGAGTGTGATTCTTTTGATGAATATTATTCTCATATGTATCCCCGGATAAAAGGTATCAGGGAGTTGCCTGCTCAGACTTTAATTGTAGAAAATATTTTGACTGGGAATCAGCTGCCGAAGGCCATTGAGTGGTATCAACAGCTGCTTTTGAGAAAGGAAACCTTTGAGCATATAAAGGAAGCATACAAACCAGCTGATGAAGAATTGAGATCGGTTATATATGACATCAGTGACTCCTTGAGGGACTGTAGAGAAGAATCCTATGATAATTATGCCCTGTTTGATGTCAAAAAATGAAAGGACAAGTTGCATAAAATAATTTTTGAAGATGACACGCTCAGCATGGAGGAACGGTTGGATAAGGCAAGTGACCTTAGAGCTAAATTCAAGGTGTCTTAAAAAGTAGGAGCGGAGATAGAAAGAATACATGGCAAATTCAGTCAGGAGCTGGAAGTGTTTGATTACAGGATACATCATTTGAAGGATCCAAACCCATCTGACATTAATCCTGCACTTGAGGCATGGTTGATTTATCACAACAAGCTGGTCAGCAAAGACAGAATTGACTTTGATAAGGAGTCTTGATTTTATTTTGAATATTCTAATGATGAAATCCTATCTCAATTGTAAATTGTTGTATTCGGGGCAGCATGTGACTCTATTTTGTCCTTTCTTGCTTCCAAAATGTTCTTTTCTATTAATATACTGAGTTGGCTAGTTAAAATGACTAGATTCAATGTATCTGGGGACTATTTTTCATCCTTTTCATAAAGGACAAAATGTAATCTGAGAAATGATGTGGGCTGGTATAATTGCATTTATTGATGTAATCTAGACCGTCGGTGTTGAGTTAATCTCTACCATTCATTTGAAAGCTAAGGTATGCTGCTTTTCTATATAAAGGGCTGCCATTTCCACTATTTGTAAGAGATATTTTGATGCCAAATTGTTGACTCAATGCCATCTGAAGTAATACAAAGCAAGTTTTTGCAGTAATTATGAGAATTTATATCTTGTGTTGAATCATTGTGGTTTTCATGGTTTGCTTCTTACTCTCCTATAATTAGATTAGCTGTGCTTTATAATGTTCATGGTTTGCTAAAGTATTTGATGAATGTTCCAGGTCCATACTTTTAGTTGTTTGCTGATGGTAAATAGTTGTGTAAAGTTAGTCTAGGAATTATTAGTTGTGCTGAAGTTCAACTGCATTTCATAAGTTAAGTTGCATCATCTATTGGGTATTTAACAAATGAATGGGGTCTGAAAATCTTTTGACTTCCATTGAAGATAGCACCGTTTTCTGTAGCACTATAACACCCTTTTCAGTTTGGTAACTCAAAAAGCTGGTTTGAAGTTTTAGAATATTTGTCTACTGAAGATAACCCTTGCATTGTGAATGTTGCTTAGGATCCTTCTAAAACCCTACAACTTTTACATTTTCTTTAAAAACCACTGTTAGTTGTTAGAATAAAAATTTCAGCAACACTTTATCTTGTTTATCAGCTAAGAATCATAGAAGAGTTATGTGTATTTGCTGCCCCAAACCTGAAGATTTGTAGATTGCATGTAAGACCCCTTGTAGGCACAACTAGAACATATCAACTGAGAAATTCCAAGCAAGCTATGACCTAGCTGTATTATCCTTGGAGTAGTCTTACCTAGGGTAGGATACTTTTCAAAAGAGGTGTGAAACCAACAATCACACCTACGTTGTTGTGTGCTAAAACCACCATCAACAAGTTGGATGTCTCTAAAGGTTTGATTATGAAGGAAGTGATAAAGGTTTTATTATGGTTTGTTGTAATTTTTTTACATGAGAGTTATCTATTCAATAATGCCTTTAAAATACAATGACATACATTAATATAAGTAAATTTTATAAAAACCAAATATATATCATCCCAATGCTATATAAATTTGGACAGTTTGTTCAAAATCTATCCTTTCATATGATACAGTCGTTTCAAAATTTCAATTGTTTTTTACAGCTAAAATGTCTAAATACAACTATTCAACACTCAAATTGAAATCAAATTTTGACAGTTTGTTCAAAATCTCTCCTGTCATATGATACAGTATTTTCAAAATTTTAATTGTATTTTATAGCTAAAATTTCTAGATACAGCTATTCAATTCTCAAATTTAAACAAAATTTTGACAGTTTGTTCAAATTCTATCCTTTTATATGATATAGTCTTTCAAAATTTCAATTGTATTTTACAACTAAACTGTCAAAATACAGCTATTGAACTCATAAATAGAAACCCTAAATAACAGTCTACATTTTAAATTTTGATTGTTTTTTACACCAAAAAAAGAAAGGAAAACTTCAAAAAATTCATTGGCAAATTGAAAAAGTGGAAAAATCCACTTACCTAATCTTTTGATGCTGAAAATCCTCTTCCTCAACTCGGGATCCCATTCTCAACTGTCGCCTGTCGCTGGAAAAAATGGGGTTGCAACCATTTTTTAAAAAAATTTATATTTTCACAAAACGGGATCCCGTTCTAAACGGGATCGCGCTTTGTGAAACAGGATCCCATTTTTTGGTCCTAGGTTCGGGATCCCATTCTAGATTTTAGGCTTGGGATCCAGATCTAAAATAGGATCCCATTTTGTAGAAATAGGATCCCATTTTTAGTTACCTAATTTCATATTTTTTTCTAACTCTGAAACTTCCACCTTAAGTGGACACAACTTCTTGCATTTACCCAGCTTCAAATAAAAGCATGGCATGGGATACTTAAAATTAGCACTGCCATCAATCCAAGCCGCACCCAGATCAAATGAAGAGGCTCAGTTAGTTACAGCATCTAAGACCGAAGATCACAACCATTAATAGTAGCATTGCAATGAGGTACAAACCTTATACTGCAAATGTGAAATTTCACTCAGCTAAAACGTTCAAGTACAAGCTCAGCTTATGAAGTGAGAGGTAGTATAATGTCTCAAATTTGAAAACTCCAGCTATCAAAGGATAAAGAGTATATATGAAATGGTGTGCTACCTATAAGAGGATATGGCGTATGTGTTCCAAAGAAGGTAATCATATAGGAATGTGAGGCACTTCAATTCAAGAGTCAATGCTCAGGCAAGATCATTATGTGGTGCAACTTGTACAAAGAAGGCCCTAAAACAACTATCAGATGCATGATGAAGATCACAATGCTATTAAAAATGAAGCATTTAACAAATGAAGGATTAGCTGCCAGTATAAAAAGAAAGACTCGACCAGCCAATAGAAATAATGAAGGCATTGCATAAAGGAAATGGCACTATTTTAAAAGAGACTCGTGCCTAAAGCTTGGCTAGATTCAATGTAGTTCATTTTAAAACATGGTCTGTAACAAGTGGTGCTAGGAATCATGGCATCCTTAGTCATTGATGGAGCCAGTGGAGAAACTCACCACTTCAAGTTTGACGCCAGCTATACACTCTAACCATGATTCTATAAGATGATGGCACAGCATGTGGATCATGGTGATGAAGGTGCAGAGTAAATAAATGGTGCAAATCCATACATAGAAGGTGCGTTTCAAAGAAATGGCATTGGTAAATCTGAGGTGCAGCCTTAAGGGTGCGACCATATGAAAAATCTCTGTCAATGATGATGAAGACATAGAGAAAATAAATGGTGCATCACACAAAAATGTGAAAAATGTAGAGTAATGGTTTGTAATGCATAAAGACATAGCCACCATCAGATCTAAGAACACATCAATGGTCTAGATGCAAATGCAAAGAAATAAGTAGAGGCAACCACGTGGGAACAGCGGAGTTAAAGAGGCAGCTCAAAGAGACTCCCAGAGAGAACCACATGGAAGTAGCATTGAAGAGGAGGAAAAGAAATAAGCAAAGGTCACCACGTGGTTGAACACGTACACAGATAAATAAAATATCTTGTTTATGCATAAAATGATGTGATGAGAGTCAAATAAAGGCTGAGTAAATATAATCAAGAGTCTCATTTTAATAAAAATGGTGGGCCTGTTATATAAAGCTAAATGCTTTATTTAATCAAAGGGGAAGAGTCTCTTAGTTTTTAAAATGCCACGGGAAGTGAAAAGCAAAAACCAGTTTTAAATAAAGATTAAAATCTTTATTAAAGTTGAAACATATAAATTTGTGAGTCCCTTTAGCTAAGGAAGTTTATGAAGCAAGTCACGGTGAATAACAAAATGATAGATTTATTAAAATAATATATTCATTTGACTCTTCACCGTGAATAAAAGAGATGAAACCCTAAATGAATGTGCAACCTCTTTATTTTTCATGAGCAAGTTACAGGACAATAAGAGAAAGGAAGTGGTTGGAGATTTTATTTTCTCACGCAGGCTAAAATAGAAGAAATATTTTCTAGCCAGTTTCAGTTGCATTTTCCAGATTTAGTGCCAGATTTTACGGATAGTTAGAGATATTTTGATAGTTGGAAAAGATTTCTAGTTACAGAGATCTTCGGGCTTTGGTTTTCTGGGTTATAAAAGGTAGGTACAGGTACATAGATGACAATTCCATAGTTGTACAGAGTTCCACATATTTTTTAGATCGGAGAGTTTTTAGAGTAGCATACAAATGTTTTATTCTTTGCCTTAGCAGTTCTTTTCTTTCATGAGAATGTAACAGTTATTTTGTGTAGCAAGTCTTCAGCCTCTGGAACTTGTTACCATTAAAATAATGAGAATGTTGTTCTGTGCATATCTGAATGCCTTTGTTTTCTTGTTTCTAATTTCTCTATTTCTTTTACCTTTGTTAAAATTTGTTTACAAACTAGGTTTAATCATGCATATCTACTCTTTATCTTCTAGTTAAATCTTTCAAGGTTTGACACTGTGCTATGTTAAGTTTTAAATCTGGCGTATCACCTTAGATCTAGGCATTTATTTCTATAAAATCTTGTTTTCCTTCTAACCTTTTCCCAAAACCCCACTAAAAGAATGGAAGAGCCAGCTTCCCTAAAATATGGAGGTTGTTTCTGGGGTCAATCCCACATCTCAGAAACTTCCCACCTTGCTGCTAGATTAAACCCACAGATTTATGCATCAACATTATCCATAGAGGTTCATAGCCTTAGACACCCATTTCTGATAGATTCTACAACCATTTGTCTTATTGTTTAATTCTCTTTCCAAAGCACTTAAAACCATCCTACACACAAACAAACGGTCACAAAATTTATGCTTTTGGGCAATAGAATTTTGCTTCTGAGCAATATTGTTGTGCTTCTGGCACACAGAGTTGTGCTTCTAGAACACAAAGTTTTGCTTCTAGCACACAGAGTTGTGCTTCTAGCACACAAATTTGTGCTTCTAATTGACAGAATTGTGCTTTTTGTCAACAAAACTGTGCTTTTGGCAAAAAGAGTTGCACCTTTGGTTTTTTCTGTACCTATTGTCATCTACAGAGTTGCACTTTTAAGCTATAGTGTTGTCACTTATGGTCTACAAGATTGCACTTTTGGTCCATAGAATTATGCTTCTAGTTGACAGAGCTATGCTTCTGGTCTATCTTGGTACCGCTTTTGCATTATCCTACTACCGCTTTTGGTAAATAATCTTTCACTTCTGGGTTACATACTTTCCAGTCAAAACATCCACCCAAAATCAGAGACCTTTCACATTTATTAGATTTTATTATCAGACCTGAGACCATTCAGACCATTTATCATTAGTCCTTTAGTCATCTAGTCATCTTCATCCATCTTCATCATTTGGACTTTATAACTTTATCCCCTTGAGACTATAGGATATCATTGTCATTGTCTAGCACACATATCCATAACATCAGTTTGATTATTAGCCAAAATCTAGATAACATCTACTATCTTACCTTTGATTTGAGAAGTTACCTCTCTTAGATTAGTATATAAGTTAGCATCTATCAACAAGTGAAATAGCTAAGCTGGGGATTGTGGCTCCTCTTGAGCTGGGTAACCTCACTACCCCATCTTGTCTCTCCTTGAGTTCATTAGTCTATCTCTTGGAGGATAATCTCAATCCAAATCATATCAACATTGATCTAGACTTATCTTATCCCAAAGCATCCAAACAACGATCATATTATAGTCTCAATTTTTTCATAAAAAGTTTAAACATAACTACATCCATCCATTCATCCTCTCTATTCACAAGGTCTGAAAAATCATCTACCTCTTACTAGGTCTTAATCTAGGAAAGCTATGGAAACTAATCAAAGAAATCCCCAACATAACCTCAACACACTCAGTGATGTGACACAATTGACCATGGGTATGAACCCTCATGTCTTACTTCCAAGTGGGTACACAATAGGTCCTTCATCTTCCAATGACTTGGGACAACATCCACATAACATATCATGAGACTCCATTGAAGAATTAGAAAACTCCAATTTCCTAGAAACCATAGATAGGCTCTTAGCTTTAGACCCCAATAGATTCTTTCTTGTCCTTGCTAACCAAGGAGCTAAGCTGCCTAGTGATTTTGACACATCTACTATTAAGGAGCAAGAACCCATCAACATCGCTATATCTGCTATGGGATGATCACATCCTATTCAAACCATGTCTCCTATAGTTCCTACCATACCAACTACACCTACACATAGCATTCCTCCATCACCATTCACTAATCAATTTATCAATCAACTTTACTTACCCTCTACATCAATTGGTCATGTTTCTTCTAGTATTTCACCATCCATTCCTCTAGTCATTCCATCTATATCCTCTATTACTCAACCCAATCAAGTCATCACTTCACATGCACCCCAAACATCACAACCCCAATCTTCCAATCCAAACATATCATATATCAATCCACTACAAACATCACAACCCCAATCTTCCAATCCAAACATATCATATATCAATCCACCACAAACATCACAACCCCAATCTTCCAATCCAAAGATATCATATGTCAATCCACCATAAACATCACAACCCCAATCTTCCAATCCAAACATATCATATATCAATCCACCACAAACATCACAACCCCAATCTTCCAATCCAAACATCTCATATATCAATCCACCACAAACATCACAACCCCAATCTTCTAATACATACACAATACCCAAGAACCCACAACACATCTACTCATACATATCACACACAAATCCCCCTCAAACATAACAAACACCATCATCTAATTACCAGGGTCTTGCTCCAAATCAACATCACACATTTGAAATTGATCTTAAATTATCACATCTCTGAAAACAAATTTCAGATCTCACCCTAGGACATACCAAGAAAACATTCTCTTTAAAAGAAGTTTGTCCTTACCCTTTTGATAGGTCACTCCCTATGATACATTTTCCTCCAAATTTTGATATGCCAAAATTTGACAAGTACAAAGGAAAAGGTGATCCTAAAGAACATCTTAGGGAATTCTATATCGCTTGTCTAGAGGTTGTACACAGTGATACATATCTTTTACATCTCTTCCCTCATAATCTTGAAGAGCAAGCTATATAATGGTTTTGAAGACCTTTAATGAATTGGCTAAAAAGTTTGTAACTCACTTTTCATTCAACATCGAACAAGAGATTTGCATGACTGACCTATGTAAAAATAAACAAAGAAATAGGGAAACCTTTATATCATTCTTACAATGATGGAGAAATATGGCTAGTATATTTTTGTGGCCTATTCTTGAAAAATAATTGGTAAGCATATTTGTTCAAAATCTAAATCCTGAGTTAGGTTTTCATCTATAATTCCAATGTGTAAATTCTTTTAATGAGATTATCTCTAAGGGAACAAACATAGAAAAGGCCCTAATTGTAAAAGGACTAGTCAAAGTCTTCAAAGAAAACAAAGGCAATCCTCAACAATCAAATGGAAAACCCTGTTTCTGGTCCAAAAACAAAAACATTGTCAACGATGGTGTTGTGGATACTAAACACATTCAAAATGTCCAAGCACCTGTCAATCTTCAACCAACTAAAAATGTCACATTTACTCCTTGGGAGCAACCCAAACAAGACTCTATGCCTACACGCAAATGTACTCCATTGGGAGAACCTATTGAGTGAACATCTTTAGAAAACTTGTCCAAACTAGCCTCATCATGCTACCCGAAGCACGTCAATATGATGAACCTATATTCAAACCCTCTTGGTATAAAGACAATGAATACTATGAATACCATAGCATCAAAGGACATAAAACTCCTAGATGCATGAATTTGAAAAACCTCATCCACAATCTTATTGATAGAGGAGAAGAAACTGTCAATGATCCTCCTAAACAAACTTCAAACAATGATCTCAACATCTACAAGGATCCATTCATGCCCCATGGTAAAGGAAATGCTATAGACAAAGGTAAAAATGTTAGCCATGCCTCAAGTTTCTATGATTCCATTGTTGGTCATATAAAAGAAAGTCATGTGTCTACTTACTCAATTAAGGGAAAAGTCCCTGACTATGCTATTACAACTCATCGTGGTCATGTTACCCTTCGTGGGGTAGCATGGTAAATATCCACTGAAATTCTAAGTATAACATTCTAGAGCATCTAGGGAAAACACCAGCTTAAATATCCATCTTAGATCTCCTTCGAGCATCACCCGTACACAAAACTATACTCGAGAAAGCTTGCCGATGCTTTAAGTAGATGTGTTGTAATATTCACAACAATGGAAAATAAGGTGATTGGTTTCGATGCCAACAAAGATCTATATGAATATAACAATGCTTTTTGGGAGATTGTGGAATAGTTGAAAACCCTAGTAGCGGGAAGCATGGAGCACATCCAAGGCGAATATCTTATGCAGGATGGATATCTCTTTAAAGGAAAGAAATTATGTATTCTAACTGGGTCTATGTGAGATAATATTATAAGAGAGCTCCATAGCAATGGGTTAGTTGGACATTTTGGAAATGATAAGACTATAGCTTTGGTAGAAGACAAATACTACTGGACAAAGATGAAAAGAGGCATAACAAGATATGTGACAAGGTGTAGGATTTTTCGGATGGCTAAAGGACATTCACATACTACATGGTTGTATATGCTATTACCACTATCTACTGGACCATGGAAAGATCTAAGTATGGACTTTATGTTGGGGCTACCAAACACACAAGGTAATGATTCTGTTTTTGTGGTTGTTGATAGGTTCTCTAAGATGGCTCATTTTATCACTTGCAAGAAAACTAGTGATGCAACTAGGGTGACATAATTATTTTTTAAAGAATCTATTAGATTGCATGGTGTTCCAAGAACTATGACATTTGATAGGAATACCAAGTTTGTGAGTCATTTTTGGAGGACCTTATGGAAGAATATGGGAACTAAGCTCCAGTTTAGTAGTGCTTATCACCCCCAAAATGATGGATAGATAGAGGTCATAAATTAGAGTTTGGAAAACTTGTTATGGAGAGAAACCCACACAGTGGGACTTGGCCTTACCACAAGCTGAATTTGCCTATAATAGTTTAGTAAATCGATCAACGGGTAAATCACCATTTCATATTGTTTATGGCAGGAATCCTAAGGGTATTTTAGATTTGGTGTAGCTACCAATTGGAGATAGGATTAGTGATGATGGAGAACTATACACTCCATAAATTGAAACTAATCACTTTAGATTAATGGTCAATACCCTTAGTGGATCCGATCTAGGGTTAATGCTTTAAAAAAGAAGCATGAAATTTTGAACTTTTGTAAAAAAATATAAAAAACTTAAACTTACTCTAATCCAACTCTGTTTGCAATAGTAGCTACCATTGCTATCTGTCACAAGAGAATTCACCAACATCAAAAACAAATCAATTTGCATGTTTGATGAAACTACAACACTCACCAAGAACTCCAGCCCCTCCATGATCAGGGTAGTAAATGAATATATGATCATTAGGACAACTATCAACAACCTTTCCACTTCCATCCTTTACCAAACTTTTATCCCCAAGAAGAACAACAAATAGATTTTGCATAGTGACACACTCACCTGTAGTCCTACAAATCACATGCAAGTCCAAATTGACGTGAAGAAACAATCAATAGTTAATCATACATAAATAAACACCATACTATATTCTTCTATGGTCGCTATCTTATCATACATAAACACCACAATATATTCTTCTTTAAACCCTCCTCTTCTCAGCACTTGATAGGCATGGCATACATCAGCTTCTGAATCCCAATTATGGTATAATTAATAAACATGCTATACACATACAACAACAAAATGAGTTGAGTAAACAATGAAATGATGGTGGTGGTTGGCGATTAAACACAAATTCAAAAATACATCAAACACATAGAAACACAAACATGTAATCCTCAATGTGTTGTTGCACAAGATACTTTATTACTTCATAACATGATTACAAATCCATATATCGAATGCTACAACATTCTCATGATCACTTGATCATGCTACACCTTTGATTACACACACTTGATTGTGTTGTTACATCATGCCTCTTTTATAGAGGTCTTTAGACTTAAATTTGCCTTTCTAGACTCTTCTAATCCTTCTACAACAACCCATTTCCTTTTGGAAACTTCCTCTAGAACTTTCTAACCTAGAAATCTCTAATCATTCCCACTTTCTAGACTTTTCCTTTTTTGGCTTTCTATCTTTTTCATTTAATTAATTAATTTTCATTGGTGGGAGAAATATTCAGCCAAGTGTTTGAGCAGCCTAGTTGGAGAAATGAAAAATAACTTAAAGATGGAAAATGGACAAGTTGGAGGGTGAAAGATAAAATATATTATTTTATTATATTTTATTATTATTATTTCCTAATGAAAATTGCCACCCAAAAAGGAGAAGGAAAAAATAATAATAATAATAATAATAAAATATTATTTTCTCTCTCCTAGTCACTACCCAAGGAGAAATAAGGGGAAAATATTAAATAAAATCAATAAAAAATATTTGATTATGATGGTGGACTTGAAAATTCATAAAATTATGGATAATTGGGTCACCCAACTTGAGGAGGATAAAAAGGACATGAATTGATATCATTTTTCATATATTTGATGATTTGGCTTTGGCATTTTAGAGTGATTCTCTTGGCTATAACTTGATTTCAGTGGTATTCAAGGATGAAAACCCTTGGATAAGAGTGAATTGGATGAAAACCCAATCACTGTGTGAGATGGATTCACATGGAATTCATCATTGAGATTATTTGCATGTATTTGAAGGAAGAATGGCTTCATTTCAACTAGGGTTTGGATGGAAATTCATTACAGCTGCTAGGGTTTGAAGCATTGTGCATATTGAAGGCATTGTTATTTAGATCGCTTGGCATAAGGAGGTATTTTTAGGTGATTTTCATCACTTATATGAATTCTAAATTTTATAACAACATGCTGGAACTTCATATCAGAGGTAGATTGAATGATATTTTGACATGATTTGAGGTTATAAGGGTTTAGATTGCATGTTGAGCTAAATCACTCCATTCCGACACATAGGCGCTACCCTTGGGAAGCATATTTTGGCATCATTTCACAAGTCTGGGTTTATATCAAAAGCTACAGGTGTTATATTTTATAAATTAAAATGACTCATTGATTTATCATCAAGACTTGCTTTCCCCCATCAGTCAAGAGGTAGGAAATTAGAATAACATAAAGTCCTACCAAACCACCACTCATCAACACTCAACAAAATAAAACCAAAACTAAATAACTAGAACACCAAACTAGAATTGAAAATGCAACAACACTACTCCTACCAAAATTGTCTCTCAAGCAGTATGCCAAATCTTTGAGAGAGAAGCTAATTGGAGACACGATTTCTCCTCTAGCTTCCCGGTGGGTCTTCAAACCTCCTTTTTTACTCCTAAGCTCTAGTATCTAGATGTAACATTACAAAGTTTCTCAATGATTCCAAAAGCACAAGCATAGTATGTGGCCACACTCATATGGGAAAAATGAATTCAATTTAAACCAATAATGTACACTTACAATAAAATAAAAAAATATATCTTTAACCTTTTCACTCCAAAATGCATGCTTATGTCCTCTTAGAATAGAATAGATTAATTCATAAAAGATGTGTATCTTATAAGACTAATCTTCTTTTCAAGAGATGGGGTAAAACAAAAAAAATATTAAACCTAGAAACACATAACTCTCCATACAAACCATTCATTACATAATAACTTTCCCATTCTTATTGACTTTATGTGGTAAAGTGAATAATGAAGAACAATGAAACTTTAGATTTCATCTAGATCCAAGGTCTTCCATTTTAATTAGATTGAATAGGTTCCACAATAGCAAATAGTGAATGATGAATCACATGTTGGTGGATTCAACAAACACAATCCATGTTCTTTGATCACTATTGTTCAAGCATACAAAGTATATAAATGCTACTAGTGATTAAAAATAACTACCAATGCTAGTGGTAAAGTATGTTAAGCACCTACAATCTCCACTCATGAGGCACCAATAATGACAAAATATAAATCCTTTCTCCCAAAGAATCCCACCCAATGTTATAATATATATTATAAACTTGGCGGTTCTATATTTGACTAAATATGGCCTTTCTTTCCAAAAGATCTTAACACACTTCAAACAAATGTAAATGGAAAAATAAATAGATATGGCACCTCTTTATCAACTTGCAATTTTAAAATTGTGCATGCTAACATATATACCTTGCTTTCTTAAAGACCAAGAATCACTTTACCTAATATCACTATACTTCACTCACCTTCCATAGTTTTAGCCATGAATTTATAATACCTCTATACGTTCCAAGATCAAATACACATAAAATAATAATAGAAATTTATATTTTCATGTGACAAAAATGAATCACATAAATATAGTATATTCAAGTCAATTTTACAATGCCAAATATGACTTATAAAGCCATCTATTTTCAACCACTTGGGTAACTTTCAAATACTTGTAAATCAACTATCTAAAAACTAGCCAATAACATTAAGCAGTTAGTCAACAATTAATTTTATTACATATTAAACATATATTAGATTTTGGATCATAACATCTAATTTCCTAGACAACTCATTGAAAGACATACCAATGTCTTCAAGGCTCTTAAGTTGCTTTGTTGATATTGGCACCATTCCCTCCAATTTGTTTTTGGCATGTTCATGTATTACAATCCTAAGAAACTATTGATATCACCAAGGATAGCTTTTAAGAGTTTATTAGTTGAGATATCCACAGCTTGAATCTATATTTTTTCATTTTATTTCTCATTTTCTTTAAATTTCCACTAATTAGAACTTTCTAATGCATTAATCCAACTCTTATAAAAACTAGTCACCTAAAACATCGTCCAATGAACATGATGAACTCATGAAAAGGGTATTTAAATAAATAATAAAACCCTAAAGACTATCTAACATATAATGCTAAGCATAAATATAGTTCAAATAACTCTACCCAACAAAGGCAATCTACCATCAAATTTTAATACAATTTATTGACAAGATTGTCCATAATCATTTTCAAGTCGGATTCCAACAACAGAGAGCCTTTGAATTAGTGGTTGTAATCTTCATGTGTGTATGGGTTATTATTGTAATGTAAAACGTTTTTGCATTTAATAAAATTTGTATTCCTATTTATCCAAACATCTTTTTTTGTGTTTCATTGTTACTTTGGACATGTTCGGTAACCAATTATTCAATTGACTCGTTACTATAGTGTTAGTTCAGCTCACTGTAATTATTTATTTTTAAGTTATGATAAAATGCTTAGCATTAGCCTTTGTCACTTTGGCCAAAGTAACATCATGGTCATGTGGTCTCATGGACATGCTCAGCATGCTTTGTATGCCCCTTTCTCTCTTTTCTTTAATCTTATTTATATTCAATAGGTGTGCTATCATGCTAAGCACACTCCAAGTGCCTCTCATCTTTTAACAATTCATGATGAAAGAGCTTGGTGCATTCTTTGTTTAATAATTAAAATAGTTTTTAACAGTTTATGCTCAAAATGCTCCTCATATATATATATAGAGTCGACCTGTTCTTTAAAAATAAAATCTATTTAACTTTCATATGTACGTAGAAAAACTATTGCTGGTTAAAGAAATTCATTAAAATTCTAGACGTTTGTACTTTAACTACTCTCAGTTTCATCTGTGCTGGTATTTGGATGACCTGCTCCATTGCCTGCGCTCAACAGATTCTGGATGGTTGAATGCTCTTTTCGAGCATACCCTCCACCTCTCTCATTGTTGGTCTATCCCCTGGATTTTGCCATGTGCATTGCAGTCCTAATCCAATAAAACTAAGCAGGCAACTGCCATGCCCAGAGGATTCCAATTTAGCACTACTGGAGGCACCAACAGTTAACTGATCAACCTGCAGCTCTCTGTCCACCACTTCCTCCACTGCTTCAGGGAATGCTCTACTCACCCATCTGGGCAAAGTAACATCTCCGTCAGTAGGCCTCTTTTTAATCACCATTTCAAGGATGAGAATCCCAAAGCTGTAAACATCTCCTTTGGTACACACTTGTCCGCCCAATCCATATTCTTGCATCAGTAAAAAGTGATTTCATTGTTGAGAAGAAAACTAATATATGAGGCCAAGAAAGCCAAAACAAACACAGAAAATGGAAAAAATGTCGGACTTGGGTTTTTACCTAGAGCAAGGTAGCCTACTGTTCCCTTCAGTTTGGATGTGCTGCTACTTGCAGAAACAGGGGACGTCAATAAACGGGAAATTCCAAAATCAGCCACATGGGCTGTCATGGTTTCGTCTATTAACACATTTGAGGGCTTCAAGTCGCAGTGAACAATATGGGGAGAACAATCGTGGTGTAAATATGCCATCCCGTGTGCCACATCAAATGCAATGTTCACTCTCATCTTCAAACTCAAGCTACACTGTGTTTCATCCGTGTGGAGGTTTTGTTCTAGATTTCCCTTTGACATAAATTCCAGTACCAGAACCCTGAAATCTGCAGTGGAACAAGATGGCAAGACTTTGACAAGATTGCGGTGCCTGATTTTTCATCCGTGTGGGAGGTTTGGAACAGGGTATGGACATCCATCAAATGCTTTGAAAGAGGGATTTTTGTCGGATATTGTAATGTATGCAAAATGTGCAAGCATAGACAAGGCATGTGAACTGTTTGACCGAATACCTCTAAGAAAATGGAATGCTATGATTGCAGGATATGCACAAAATGGGTTTATTGAAAAGGCTTTAGAAACTTTCGAGCATATGCAAATGACAGGTGTAAAGCCAGATCCCTCAACATTTGTCGATATCCTCCCTGCCTGTTGGAAAATGGGAACTTTGGAACAGGCATGCACTTCCATTACAAGATAAACGATAGAGGAATTTCGTCAGATGTTGTAGTTGCAAATGCCCTGGTAGACATGTATGCAAAATGTGGAAGCATAGATAATGCACGCGAACAGTTTGACAGAATGCCTCAAAGAGATGTCATCTCATGGAATGTCACAATTGCAGGATATGAAAATGTGGAAGCATAGACAAGGCATGTGAACTGTTTGAAAGAATGCCTCAAAGAAAATGTGTTTTCAACTTCTCATGGAATGCCCTGATTGCAAGATATTCACAAAATCAATTGTTGAAAAGGCTTTAGAAACTTTCAAGAAAATGCAATTGGCAAGTCTAAAACCCGACTCGACAACCTTTGTCAGCATCCTCCTAGCCTGTGCCAAATGGGAGTTTTGAAACAGGGTATGGACATCCATCAAAGCATAAAGGATAGAGGACTTTTTTCAGATGTTGTTGCAACCGCTCTGGTAGACATGTATGCAAAATGTGGAAACATAGACAAGGTATGCCAACCGTTTGACAAAATTCCTCAAAGAAATGTGGTCTCATGGAATGCCATGATTGCAGGATATGAACAAATGGATTTGCTGACAAAGCTTTAGAGACTTTCAAGTAAATGAAATTGGTAGTTGTAAATCCAGCATCCTCACTACATGTGCCAAAATGGGAGCTTTGGAACAGGTATGGACATCCATCAAAGCATAAGGAAAGGGGATTCTTGTCAAATATTATATTTGGAAATGCTTTGGCAGACATGTATGGAAAATTAGATAGCATAAAATAGATAGCATGCTCTGTTTTCTTTCTATAAGGTATCTATAATCCAAAAACACACCAAACGCAAGCAAAAACAGTTTTATGATTTGAAGCATCCATTATATGTTCCTTTCAGAACTTTCAGATATTGATTTAAATATTATTTAGTTGAATGGTCTGTTTTTTTTTTTTTTTAAATTATCCTGCGCATGGTTCTTTCTCAACTCCAAAACAATAAAAAACATCTACATGCCATGGTCCGAGGTACAGGGCAAAGGCAACTGTATGAGATAACATTTTAGTGGCTTAGAACTCCATCGTTCTTTATTTAGATACAAAATATACAAAGATTTTGGATAGAAAACTATGCTGGAAGTTAATTGCCTTTCCTCTTGCCTCCAATCATTAAACACACGCAGCATGTCCCTTGAATATAACTACCAGTTGCACGAATGTTATGAACAGAAACTTCAGCTAATTTGGTAGTTACAGCATTATGTAGAACGGTCTTGCCTAGATAATCAGAATGTTGGTTTTCATAATCACCCTTTCATCTGGGTTATTCAACACCCTCAAATAAATTCCCCCTTTGTATCTGCTGATATGAAGGTCAGCATCCATCCTGAATTAATATTATCTTCTGCTCTGCTTAACAAAAACATAGCAACCATACAGGTATTAATATGGTGGCAATATTACAGTGGTGAGAAGTAATCAGATATTTATGTAGAGCATGGTGGCCCAACTAATATTTTTAGAACTAAAAAATGCAAACTTGTAATTGATACATAATATTGTCTCTCTAGACATTAACGTTTTTACTTATGAAATAAATGAAAGTCATGAAATACTCAGTCATATACTTTCAAAATACAATATATATTGAAATCAGGTAGAAAATTAAAAAGAAACTTACAGAACTTGAAGGAAAAAAGTGAAGAAAGTATGTGCTTCCTTGTGTTGGTAGCAGATAATATTATGTAATAAGCTCATCTTATAAGCTGTAGAATGTCTGGTTTATGTAGTATGGTAGGGTACATACATGTTACAAGCTTTTATCAACTGTAGATACCCTTTTTCTTTTTCATCTTTTCCTTCCTTGTTCGATGAGAAATTATTCGAATAGGACCACCCAAATCACTTTTGCCTTCGAAAAGCAGACTGGCAATTACGAAGAGGCAACAGTTACACCCGGGCTACTACAATTCTTTTCTTTAACAATCAGCTACAGAAGATATTTAGGTACTGCTTCTTACTGGTAATTTTTAAATGTTAATATTACCCAGTTCTATCTATGGTTAAAACTAAATTTTGGCTCCTAAATGAGTTTTTTTAAATTACTATTGACTATTTAACTATTGAAGTGTGATGTTTAAATAGAGTAGATTCTTAGGCATTAACTTTGTAATTAAGTTAGCCATGTAATTGGGAAAAGAATCATAGGGTGCTTTTATAATTCGTTTTACTTTTACTTTTTATGGGAATCACTTTTACTTTTTTGAAATGCTCATAACATTTTTCATATTTTATGTCATTTTTTTTAATAGCATAACACATTGCATTCATGATAAGTGTGTAGACCACAAAAGTGCATATTTCATTTTTTTCATACTTTAGTTTTATGCTTATTTCAATTTTGTTTTAAAATATGTTATTTTGGTACTTAGTTTGATTTAATTGACATATGATTTGACAAAAATTTCAAATCAATTTTCCACTAGCTTATATCAACTTTCAATGGGTTGGGCTAAACACTCATTATATCCATTTATCTATATCTTAGACTAGATTATAGGTGTGATTTTGGTCTCCTACACATAATCACATTTATGATCTCATTCTCCAATTTCAACTAGCCTTTTCACTTATTCAAAGATGGACCTTTCACCCAATTTGGTTGTTATATATTATAGTATACACCAAAATATTTGAAATGAGAGCCTAGGGTTGTGTATTTAAAGTTAAGTCCTAGGACATTAGCACATCATTGAAGGATCACGAACTATTATAAAAAAGTCTCCCTAAATTGCATTACCAAGTAGCGACATCAAGCTTGCACAATTATCAATAGATACTATGACATCTAGGTATATTGTATCACTATCTTCATGTATTCTATCTTATGACATCAGCAATGAGGTTTGACTCAAAGATTAGGAAGTTTCACACTTCAACCCCCTCATAGAAAATTCTCAAATGTGCTTCTTAGCACCAAATTTTATCTAGAAAAAAGGTATAAGTTAAGGCAAACAATTTTTTGAAATATACAAAAACAAAAGATTGGTTCACACAAGTTGGATACAACCACAATAATCAAGTAGAACCATGGACATGATTCCTCCCAAAAATTAAAGACCCAAAAGATCAAATTGTCTCTATAATCAAAATAATAGTTCAAAATCATATTTGAGTTTGGTCACTTTTGTCATAGCTCATTAGAACAATAAGGCACCTTGAAATAGATAACATCTTGTACTCTTTTACTTTTTTAATTTTACATTTACCAATTACATGTTTAACAATGTTAGCTCTTGTTTATTTATCTAATTGTAATTGTTATTTGATTTATTAATAGAATGGACATAGATAAATATCATAGGGTGTTATTTTTATTCCTACATTTCAAAGAACCTAGCATTGTGAAACCCTCTATGGTGTTACCCTAGGGTTTGATATTTTTCTTCAATTTATGATTTCTAATCTAATATTTCCTAATTCTTATCATATATTATTCATATTTTAAAAAAATCATTAGCTCATGTGGATCCGCCCCTATGCTCAATTATGATACCATTTACTTTTCACATGACCCACCATGATGATACATCTGATTACTTGATTGGAAATGATTATCTATCCATGATGTTATCCTTTGTAATACCTCTTTTTATAAGGAAGATGTCATTCTTGCACCTCTAGTACTATAACATTTTCTAAACATTAGCCTAATACTAGTGCAACCAAACTATGCCCATAAAGCATAAACGTGTTACAAAATCATTTCCCGCATTAACCCATGCTCACTGGAATAAAAACTAACTCTTACACAAGCATCTTTGACTTCCATTATGGAAGTTCGAATATGTAACTTCCAAGCATTCCTCCATGAAATAGTAATTACATCAGGGGCCCACTAACTATATAATATGCTCTTACAAGTCCATTATGTAATCACCTATCCAATTCCTCATTACAAAAACTATTTCTAAGTCCTCGTAGAATAATAAAATAATTATGTATGTCCCCACTCTCACATGGGTGTCCCATTTGCCTATTCCATAACTTTTGGAGACACATACACTATTTATTCATCTAGTGAATAATTAACTTACATAGACACTAAGGATATACAAGGTGAATAGTACACCTAATCCTAACCTTTTCCCACTTGATATTCAGATTCTAAAAGCATAAGAGGTTCCAACAAAATGAATTGACCACCAAGGGTATAAGCTTGCTACTGTAAGCACCAAAATCACGCACGGCCACAAGGACCCCTATGATGAGTCACAATCCTTGTCGCATACATGTAAGCGTGTAATAACATGCTCTCAGCAACAATTCTCTTGGTGACATGTCTTTTCTTCCTCCTTGTGTTGTTTCTCCTCTCTCTCTCTCTCTCTCTCTCTCTCTCTCTCTCTCTCTCTCTACTTTTGACACTTTTTTGACACTTATCGATTGCATTTCCTATGTTTGAGACCTTGTTGCTGAGCCTTGTATGCATCTTGTAGGTGTGTTTTCACCTTTCCCCAGTGTTTTTCATCCATTCCCACCCCTAGAGGCCTTCTAGAGGTCCTCCCTAACCATCTCCAACTTTCGAATTTCAATTTCACTCAACCAATCCAAATATCCTCTATTATTTCCAGATCTCCCCTGGGAGATCCTACTTTTGCAAGTGGACATTTGGATTTTCACACATGATTGACCTATTTCTAGAGGCAGATCCCCTCCTTTTCATCTCCTCTTCCATCTCCCACCATGGACTTTCACCTAGGTGCGCTCTTCTAAGGGTCGCCTATGGCCTAACTGGTGAAAGGGACGACTCATGGGCGACCCTGTCGCATTTCCAGCTGCAAGTTCACTTGAGTTTCTAACTCAAAATAGCTCTGTTTTCACCCATTTTTCTTCCTATTTGCATGGAATTTTGTGCCAAAGATAGCGTTAACTATTTCACGCACCCACACATGCATATTTAGCTATTTTTCATCTTTAGTTATCAATTTATGCATTCCCATGTATTCCTCTTTCTTCACTTCTTGAGTGATAAGTTTTTTACTGGGTACATCACTCCAATTTTAGCCCAGATCACTCTTGTGTCTTCCAAGTTAACTCTCCAATCAAATTTGGTTAACTCTTCTTCTTCTTCACCTCTCATCCCTTTTTCTAACCTATAAATACCCCCTCTCTCAAGCACAAAAGGAGGCAATTTCATTTGTACACATAGTTCTTGTAGGTTATTGCTTTCCAAATCAAACATTCTCATGCTCATACAAGACATAGGAGCCTTTTTCTTTTATTTGTTATCTTATCTAAAGATTTCATACAAGCTCATTTTGTGTCCATATGTTTCTCACATCACAAGCCACAATGCTCGTCAAGCTCTCATTGAGCTCATTTCAAAGTTTCAAAGCTTCTTTTGCTTCTGTCTTCTTATTGTCACCAAGAGGATCACCTCACTGCTGCAAGAGGATTAGAGGTTGTCAATATAAGGATATCTAAGGGTAGTGGAGGCTCACGTGTCTCTAGGTTCCTTTATGCTTTTTTTCATGTTTCATAATAATTAGATAGTCAAAACTTTGCTCTTGGAATAAGTAAATACATGTTGCTTTTTCCTTGATAGGCTAAGTAGATTTACATTGTTAAATTAAGTCCCCTTTCCAAAGTTCATAGATTAAAATCAATTTCTCTTTCTTAGATTAGATTGACTCACATATTCAGAAAACACCAAAAACTTAGATTACATTGCATTAGGTAGCTTTGTCATAGTTTGCATACATTTTCTAATTCCTAGATTAAGAAAAAGCACTTTGATTTCCAAAAACATAAAAAGCACAATAAGACGTTTTGCACTCATATAGGCTTGCATGCATATAAAATCCAAAAAGAACAAGAACATTAGCAACATAGAAGGTTTACAAACCCTTGCTCCCAAAACAAGGTCAACTTTAGTCAACATTGGTCAAAACCCTTAGTTTCATCACAAAGTCCAACAAAGTAAAAAAAAGTCAAACCATAAGTCAAAACCCTAGGTCAAGTCAAGGTTAACTTAAACCATCTCTCTCTTGTTTAGACTCATGAATGTGCCCTAGACTTAGAGGTGAGTGGGTGAAGGAAATCCTCAATGAGATAGAGATCCACCCTAGAGAGAAACAAGACCAACTAGTCATTCAACAACAACAGGAAGGATTTAGGCAACTTCAAATACAACAAGAAATCATCCAACAATACGAATGACAATGCCAACTTGAACAAAGGATCAACAAGAATAATAGTCAACCCACACAACATTGGAACATCAGAAACCCAAAGAGGAGAATAGTGACTAGTGACCCTTCAGGTCATATAATTATCTTTACAACTATGCTTGCAGAACATCACATTCAAACAAACACACATCAACACAGGCCCCAAGACTGGCCAACCCCTCTCCGCAAAGTCCAACTCTCCAACAAGCCAGACCACCCCCTGTATCTCGCCTCCTCTCGACTGGCTACTTCCACAAGAGCGAGAGTGACGTGGAGGTTCACCCCATGGCAAGGAGAGAGGATCCATGTCCACACCAAAGCCGACTCAACTGCCCCAAGCCATCAAGTCATGATTTTGAGCGTACATATTTTGGTGAAGCCGATGTGAATAGTAAAAAATTTTGTTTATGCTTTTTGCATTCCAAACGCTTAGATTCCATTCAAACACCAAATGTTTGGCACTTCAACTTCGAAGGTTTCAAACATTATTACTTTCTTCTTCGTAAATGCCTTCACCGCTTTCACTTTTGTCGCCTTCGCCTTCGCTCATTCCATTTATTCTTTGGTGTCTATGGCACCCCGAATATGATGGAACCAAACCTAAACTTAGTGAATGTTCCCTCTAGGGAACCAAAAACTCCCTCTTTTGACAGGTACGTACCACCTAACCCAAATGCACCAATCTCAAGTTGCTATGATTATGAAGACTCTAACTATGAGCAAGACCAATGAGAACCCAAGTGTTTTCTATCTTTTAACAATCCTGCATGGGAACATAACCCTTCCATACCAAACGTGGCTCACAGAGATAAAAGAATACAACTGAGATCATAAATCCACCACTCGGATCAACCATCCACAAGTATGTCAAGTACTCACCTTGATGAGGAAGTAAGAAGGTTGGAAAGAAACTTACAAGAGGCAAGAGATGCCCAAGAAGCATTGAAAGTTGCCCTATGGGAAGAACAAAAAGAAAATTTTGCATGAGAAGAAACACAAAATCATGACAACACTCGAAGGGAAAACCCTAGAAATGACAAAGTGGCTAGGGGTCCCACTCCTTTAGACTTGATTGTGATGCTAGTGCAAAGAATTAGAACTCTGGAAGTAGAACAACCTACTCCAAAAAGAAGACAGGAGTCATATGAAAATATCATAATTGAACAGGACCAGGGGACATCTCAGAATCCCCCTACCTCAACTACTACTCAAGAAATGGGAGTAACAACATTCCCAAATGGGAACCCTCTTGTTCAGAACAACCAAGCAATACTGGGAAGTCAAGCAAATCAAACAGAGGCATTGGGTTACCAAAACCCTCCTATGGGATTAATGCTATCAACTCCTCAATCGCAGAGTGCCTTCTTAGGCAAATACTTGAAATACTTAAAGGAACCACTTGACTTAATCATAAGAATCATTCAGTTACCTCGACCATTACTTGATCTCCCAAAGTTCAAAGGAGAGGGTGATCCCAACTCACATATCAAAGCTTATACTATCGCGATAAGAGAAAATCCTCCCTTGGGATGGGGTTGTCGCCAATATCTTCCCGAAGACCTTAGAAGGAATAGCTCTGGATTGCTATTATCTCCTACTAGGGGCCTCGATACACTCATTCAGTCAGCTAATTAGAGAGTTGGTCATGGCTTTTGACATGAACAAACTTGTGAAGACAAGGATCTGGGAATTCTTGACCATGAAACAAGAACTAAATGAATTAGTAGCCCACTTTGTTACTCGATGGAGACAAGTTCTCTATTCATCAACTAGCACTCCAAACATGGACCATCGTGAGTTATACGACCTTTTCTTACATGCCTTAAACAAGGATATGAGAGAAGACATTCAAAAGTTACCTTACAAATCCTACAAAGAGGCCTTGGAAAGTGCTTTAAGAATCGACCAAGCAACCATTGATAGTGGTAAAAGGATTTATCGGTCAAATGGAAAACTAATGAGGGAGGGTATAGGGAACAATGCCCCTACCATCACGATTCTGAAAAATAATAGAAATGCAACCACAGATGGGGTAATAGATCAACCCCCAGTTGGGAAGGTAAGGAATGATTATTGTATACACCTAAAAGTGACATGACTCTAGCTAAATAAATATTTTAAATATTTATTTCATTTTAAATTCCTCTATCAATAAATAAATAAATCAATTTATTTATTTGATTTATATTTCTCCAAAAATTAAATAAATTCATTTATTTAATTAAATCATCCAAATTCTTCTAAAAATCATTCTAATTTTTTTTTAAAGATAATATGCCTGGTAAACTTTTTAACGTGACCGGTGATGCTGGCACGACATGCCCTTTGGCTCCACACTAACGCTTTTTCCTGGAGCGATGAACCAGTGTGGCCACAACACAGGGGACCTCATCCCCAAGAAGGAACACTTCAAACCCATGAGCACGTTGTCCCAGTGAAGGCGTAAAGCCTACAAGCTTGTTGGCCTAATAGGGGTTTGAACTCTGGTGGCCGTCACTACAACCGAGTGACTTAACCACTGAACCACGCCCTTAACGGCAAAATCATTCTAAATTAAATAATACCAAAATTTTTAATTAATTCTTCTCATTCTCTATATTTAAATAAATCCAAATATTTATTTAAATTATCTATTTTCTCCAAAATTGAATTAATACCAAAAATAATTCAATTGATCCACATGCACATGTATTTTAATATTTTAATATTAAATTAGCTAGTATCCCCTCATCCACATGTCCTATTGCTCCTCCAATCAGATTAGTTAACTCATCAATCAAATCTGTTAACTAATTAGTCTATTATGTTAACTCCCCATTCAATTCGGTTAACTAATCAATCATCTCAGTTAACTCCTCAATCAATTATGTTAACTCCCATATCTCATGGGTAGAGCAGGACACTTGTCCTCTCCCTATTCGCGCACATCCTCTCAAATTTCCTCAACCGTTGATCTTCTTATTCATTTTACACCATTGATCTTCTTTCTCACAAATCTATAAATACAACCCCTATTCCTTCATTTGAAGGATCCAAGCTTTTTATAAACTTACTCTACAGGAATCACAATGCACCTTTGGCACAAAGCACTCCATGGCTTGAGATCAATTGTCACACCATTATCACCATTATCATTGTATTGTGAAGATCCTCTTCATTTGCAAGACCTATCAACAACCATTCTCCATTGTCATCTTGGAAACAAGCAAGGAAGTGCACCTTATGAGGGCTCTATTCATACACAAGATCAATTCGAGATAGGCGACCGATGGAAGTCACGGAATAGAAAGGTTTGCAAGGTATTGTGTTTGTGTTTGACCTTATTTATTTCAATTTCATTGAGTTATTTGGATCATATTGATATACTGATATCGACCACATTTTTCCATAACATTTCTGGCACCCACCGTGGGGCCCTTGCCCCAATTTAACTTTAAAATTGAGTTTTTGTATTAGAATCCGTAAATAGTCCTATGTTTCTATGCATCCACTCACTATTATAGCACATCTACTCACTGATACTTCGCATCTATCAGTTCTATGCATTTGTTCACTATTCTGGCGCATTTATTCTCTGATATTGTGCATCTGTTAGATCTACACATTTGTTCATTGTTCCAGTGCATTTATTCTCTATTACGATGCGTCTGTTATATCTTCATATTTATTCTTTGTTTCTGCGCATACATTCTCTATAACTACGCATCTATTTCTGTGCATTCATTCACTGTATCTGCACATTTATTCTGCTAGGGTTTTTGAGCTATTTCTTAGGAAATTTCTAAGGCTACCATCATTTGCAGGAATATTCTCAGATCTGCCTTGCAGGTTAAGAGCTGGTTAGGCATATAGTTGCATGGTTAACTCTCATCTAGATCTAAATAGCAAAGGACGTAATTGAGCTTGTTCATGCAAATTTCACTTAGATCTAAATAGGAGGGAAGTAATTTATACTTGTTGCATCACAACTTGAACATAGTCCCCACTAGGAGGATTAAAATTAAACAATTTCTCTCAAAAGCTTTTTCAAAGTTAACAAATCTTGTGTGCCTGATAGAGTAGCTCATCTAGTTTTTCTCTTTTTAACTAGGAGGAAAGAACTTGTGTTCTTCGTGATTTTGGAATGATGATAGGACTATGCTATCCCCTTAACTGGGTGACCAAAATGCCAGAATCATCATTTTGCATGTGTTACCTTTAGAGAGGCCTGCCCTTGGAATTCCTTCCAAGTGGGACGAACTTAAGTGATAACGGCTAAAGCCAAGTACCTCCAAGTCACTATAAATAAATTGTGTTTGTGACAAAAGTTGCAAGCGACAGGTGCCACTATATTACACTGACCAATGTTTCCCCCAAAACCCTATGAGCGTAACCTCTGCAGGCTAGGAAGCCTTCTTATTGAAGCAAATGGCCGCACGTGTAATCACCCGAACGGATGCCTTGACTAAAATCATTTTGTTGTAGAAGGCCAAAATCCCCTATTCAGTGACACAGGAGGAAAACATTCTCCAGAGCCATCCAACGTCATACACTCATTTAGTGTAGAGACAGAAAAGTTCAACTCTTCGAAGGAGCTATAACTTGGTATGCGTGAAAAGTGAGTGCCGTGGAGGGGAGTCGGTGCTACCAAGTTATTAGTTGTCTGCCTTTATGCAAGTGGCTGGTGTAAAAACTAAGTTGGAACTCATCGAATATTGTCCTTACCAACCTTAGGATTGTGCTTGCATTGTAATAAAAAAAAATCAAACAATCATGAAAATATTCTTTGTGTGATGTGTCTTTCTTGCCATAATCGAAGAAACAAATTAAAAAAAGCAAGATTCAAACAAAGAACCCAAAAACATTGAAAAGCATGCCTTTACCAAGTCAAAAACAGTCAAAATCAAGCAAAACAGACAGTTTTGTGCATCTGTTTCATCTTGCTGTGCATTTGCTTCACCCTACTGTGCATCTGTTTTCTGTTGCACATTTACTTAGTTTTGCTGTGCTTTTACACATTTCTATTGTGCAACTACTTTTTCACCAGACCTGCACTTTTGTTTCCTGTTGGCGCGCATTTATACTCTATTCTGGCGCATCCGCTTTTCACCAGATCTGTGCTTTTGTTCCTTGTTACTGCGGATATACACTATGTTCCTGCGCATCTATCACAGTGAGCACTTCCGTATAGTTTGTCAAAAAAAACCTACCTTTTTGAGCATCCATTTCAGTTTTGTATCAGTTTCTGAGATCAAATTAACCATGCAATCACTTCTCCTATTTATTTCCCCAGCGTACTCTCTTTTCCACTAATCACCTCATCAAACATTTCACAAAACTTCCCAAGAACAAGTCAAACTATCAATACCAGGTTACCGCAAGGCAATTTATTGATCATATCAGACTCAAACATCACTAGTAAGTCTCCACTAACAAGATCTATCATCCTTCTCTCTTGGAACTTCACTAGTTTGTTTTAATGGAAAATTAATCTCTACCAAGTAATCGGATTCCAACCATCCTTACTTTTGGCTACTATTTTGTATCGACCGACTTGTTTGACACCATTGATCAAAGAGAACCATTGTTCAAATCTTATTACCACCAATATCTCCTTCATTACAACCTCCAAACACATCTTGCCAAAACATCCAATTTCACCCCACTCCATTCCAAGTCACATTGCATGGTACTAACTAGATCGCAGAAGCAAAAACAAATTGAAATGATTGAAACATACGACAAGATTGTCCCCTCCCCTCATGACAGTGATGAGGAGATATCTCACGAGGACTTACAAGAAGCTCTCCAAGACAGAAAATTTCAACGAATGATGGACAAAGTACTCCCCAAGACCCTAGAAAGTTCTTTCTACACCTAGCAACCCAAGGAGTTAAGCTCCTTGCTGACTTTGACGTCACAACATTGAAAGAAACCAAAGAGGAAAGAACTCATGAAGACAACACACATGAGAAAAGAACCCTTGGCACAAACAAAGGATAGAAAACCACAAACCCAACCACACCTTTAGACATGTTGACAAAACAAGTTCAAACCCTACAACAACAATTAGTGGACCTCCAAACAGGGACATTAACTAAAAACTATTCATTTGAGGAAATCTTGCCATATTCCTTCGATAAGAGCTTGAACATGATCCCCTTTCCCCTTAGATTTGAAGTTTCTAAATTTGACAAGTATAGAGGAAAGGGTGACCCTAGAGACCATATCAGAGAATTCAGCGCCGCGTGTCTAGAGGTGGCCCACAATGAAACTTTTCTCATGAGACTCTTCCTTAGATCTCTGGGAGGGCAAGCCATGGAGTGGTTCTCTTGACTCCCCCCGGGTATCTGTACCTTTGATGAGTTAGTGAACAAATTTGTCATGCATTTCTCGTATAATATCGAACATGAGGTATCCATGCTTGACCTTTGCAACACAAAACAAAAGAGTGGTGAATCCTTCGCTCCTTTCTTACAAAGGTGGAGGCAACTTGCGAGCAAGTGCTCATATCATGCCTCTGAGAAACAGATGACAGAAATGTTTGTCCATAATCTCAATCCCGATCTAAGCTATCATATTCAAATCCAATGCCCTACCTCATTCACGAAAGTCATTGAGATGGGGTTATTAATTGAAAAAGTTGTGATCGTGAAAGGACAAATAAAATTATTCAAGGACACTCCTAATTCAAACTATATCTCAGATAAGTCAAAATTCTAGACCAAAAACAAGAACGTCGTCAACGATGGAGTGGTTGATGCTAAAGTAGCAGCTCTTAAGCAACCAATTTTTAATCTCAAAGGAGCATCAAACAACGTAACACTGAGCAAACCTCCATCAAATGAACTAAGACAACCATACAATTTTCATCCCATACGAAAATTTACACCACTGGGGGAGTCATATGAGTCCACTTTGAGAAAGTTAGTGGCAAACAATGAGATCACTTTTCCCACCGCAAGAGACTATGAACCGGCAGTCAAACCTTCTTGGTGGAAGGATACCGATTTCTATGAGTATCATAGAGGTAAAGGCCATAAAACTGGTGACTGTATCCACTTGAAAAACATCATACAAGACTTACTAGACCAAAACTGTTTGGGCACAAAAGATCATCCCTCTAATGAATCACATGTGGCATTCAAGGATCTGCACCTTAACCGTGACAGGCAAAACACTCCTAACAACAACAATAACAACCGGCCAAATCACAATAATAGGAACAATGACGCTAACTACATGAATGTACCATTCGAGTACACCGTTAATTGCATATCAAAGCATATCCCGCAAATCAATGTACTCACATTTAACAAACAAAAAGATTCCAACTCCAAATCTGATTGCAATATCACCACTCTTAGTGGAAAAGTCACCTTGCACACACTCCCTCCAAGGTTATCATCCTCACCATCTCCCCACCACAAGTACAACATCATTGACCAACTACGAAAGACTTCGGCCATATATCCATATTAGAGTTGTTGCATCTATCGCCATCCCACAAAGAGATTCCTCATAAAGCCCTAGTGGAAACCATTGTGCCCGCCAACTTGGCCCAAGAGAAATTTCAAGCCATGGTAGGTCATCTTACCTCACCTAACATCCTATCATTCACTGAACAGGATGATCTATCCGTATCTCAATGCCATAACACATCATTACATATTGAGGCCTTCATTAATAAAAATCACATCAAAAGGGTTCTCATTGATGGAGGAGTAGGTATGAATATTTGCATGCTAAAATTAATCCTTACATTGGGGTTGTTGGAAAATACAGTGGATCCAAGAAAGAAGATCATAATAAAAGCCTATGATGAAAAAGAACGGACAACCAAAGGAATGGTGGTGTTACTGTTAAGAATTGGACTAGTGGAGAAAGAGGTTGTTTGCCAAGTCCTTGACAGGGAGCTCGCATATAACATTCTCCTAGGAAGACCTTGGATACATGCCATGAAAGCTGTGCCTTCCACATATCATCAATGTATCAAGTTCCCTCACAATGACCAAGAAATCACCATCCAAGGTGACCCTGATCCTTTTCAACACTGTAACACTATCCAATCAAAGCCAGATTTCGGCATCCCTACTAATAGAGCTTCCACATCTTCCACTTCCCAACATGATCCTGGCTCCCAAAATTCCACATCAAAGGCCAAAGAGCAGAAGGTCAAGATTAAAGAAACAGGGGTAGGAGAGTATTCCATCGAGCATACCATTTGTGTAGCCATAATGCCTTTATCTCCGAAGTCCTTTGGGCGACCTACACCCTTCCCAAAACCATCTACTCCTCCTGAACCTCCCAAAGCTCCCTTTGTCAAATTGGGCAACCTATCAGATGAGAGCGAGGAAAGAGACATTCTACAATGGCTCTACATAGATGAAGATGACACACCGCAAGACAAACAACCAAAGCTCCCAACAGAAATCTATGGGCGTGGTCAATCTATCTTACACAAAATGGGCTATGAAGGACAGGGTCCCCTCGGCCAGAGAAAAGAAGGAATAACTGAACCCATCCAACCTTCTTCATCCTCATTGGCCCGAGACACAAGAGGGCTAGGATATAAAGACAACAGAAAAGTCAAAGCTAAGGCTACTACTTGTTTTGTGAAACAGATCCATAACCTCTAAGAGGATAGTGACACAGATTCTATTGAGTACGAATGGGATGAACTTTCAGAATATTCCTGACGATAAAGGAATCGATACCATTCGCACCTATAGCCCCTACCATGAGGGACAAACTCTAAGACCTAGATCAGCAGAGTGTGATTCGCCCATTCCAGAGAGAACAACTTATGAGGATGGCCGAAGTTCTCACAAGATAAACAATCTTGAGGAGAGTACCATCACAGATCTTGTTCCTATCACTCCAAACCCTGATCATATATCTATCCTTACCATCGCACCAACAGAATCAAATCAACCTATCGATCCCCTCCCCCTAGTACATCCTGAGCTTATCGATTGGGATCTACAAGGAACTCCCCAACTAAACATGTTCCAGAACGATGATGCCTACATTGATTACATGGAACTAAGAGACCACCTACCTATGGGAGATCATAAAGCTAGCTTCACCATAGAACTCAATACCGTGGCTTATTTTGGAGAGGGTGCCAAGCCTTCCAGTCAAAAAATATAAAAATCAAGCATGGATTTGATGGTGAAAACCTCTCTGCGGCAGTGTCAGATCCCAAAAAAGTAAAAATAAATGACACATCTGATGGTGAAAACCTCTCTGAGGCACTAGACGATGGAAGGCTTGATACTCTCCCCAACAACATGTATCAAATGAAATCACAAATTGTGGTAGAACCTACATAACCTGTTGACATCGGGATAGAAGGTAACCCAAAGATCATACACTTTGCCAAGTCTCTATCTCTAGCAGAAAAGATGAAATTTGTGCCCTTCTTCAAAAGGAAATAGGTCAACTTTGCTTGGTCCTATTCAGATATGCCTAGGTTAGATCCAGACTTGATCTTGCATCATCTACCACTAGATCCTGGAGTTAAACCTGTTAAACAAAAACTCAGGAAAATGCATCCACATATCCAATTGCTAGTCAAAGAGGAACTAAAGAAGCTACTGGATTCAGGGTTCATTAGAGCAATCGATTATCTAGAGTGGGTATCAAACATTATACCAATATCAAAACTTGATGGAAGAGTCAAATTGTGTAATGACTTCTGAAATCTCAACAAGGCCTGTCGCAAAGATGATTTCCCATTTCCCAACATTGACATCATCATAGACTTGACATCCGAACACACTATGCTCTCTTATGGATGGTTTATCTGGATACAACCAAATCAAAATAGCGCCAGAGGATCAACATAAGATGGCATTCACATGTCCATGGGGTACCTTCTGCGGAATGTCATGCCATTTGGGTTGAAGAACGCAGGAGCAACATACCAAAGGGCATTGATTACTATCTTCCACGATATGATGCACGTCACTATGGAAGACTATGTGGATGACATCCTTGCCAAGTCACTTATAAGGGAATCTCACTTAGATGTCCTAGAGAAAATCTTTCAGTGGCTAGAACACTTCAAAGTCTGATTGAATCCGAACAAGTGTGTGTTTGGAGTCACCTTCAGCAAACTCTTTGGTTTCGTAGTATCAGCAAGTGGAATTGAAATAGATCCTGTGAAGGTCAAAGGTATCATGGAGATGCCACCACCAAGGAACATCACCCAACTGCGGTCTTTACAGGGAAAATTATAGGCAATCCATTGGTTTATCTCACAACTGGCAGACAAATGTCAACCTTTCACTCATCTCTTGCATAAGAACATCCCATTTAGATGGGATGAGAAGTGTGAAGATGGATTTCACCAATTGAAGGAGTATCTCATGAATCTACCTATTTTGATGCCACCTATCCAAGGCAAGCCACTATATCTTTACATATCTGCAACATCAATAGCTCTTGGAGCCCTTTTAGCACAACAAGACTATGAAGGCAAAGAACGAGCAATCTGCTACATCAGTCGCACATTGGTAGGGTATGAATTGCAATATTCTCAAATCGAAAGATCTTGTCTTGGTGTGGTTTTTGCTTCCCAAAAACTACGCCATTACATGCTTGCACATTCCATCAAGTTAATTGCAAAGATTCGTCAACTCAAATACTTGTTAAGCAAAGCATCTCTAGCAGGCTGCCTAGCTAAATGGGTAATGCTACTAAGTGTGTATGACATAAAATATGTGGAAAGGAAAGCTATCAAGGGTCAGGTCATCATCGATCAGTTGGTGGAGGCACCATTGCAAGATACTACTCCAATGACATTCAAGTTTCCTGATGAATCAATTTTCAGTATCACAACGCATTCGTGGAAGCTCTACTTTGATGGGTCTTATACAAACCATGGATCGGGGGCATGAATCTTATTAGTCACTCCTCAAGGTGACACAATACCTAAGTCCTATTGTCTGCTTTTTCCTTGCACAAACAATATAGCAGAGTATGAGGCCTTAGTCATTGGTCTTAAGATGACGGCAGAATGGAAAGTGAAAGAGCTACATGTCTATGGAGATTCGCAACTAGTCATCAATCAAGTAAATGATAACTATCAGATGAAAGATGACAAGCTAATACCATACAAGCATATGGTAGATGACTTTAAAGGATACTTTGTGATAATCTCCTTTGACCAGATTCCTCACATATAGAAGAAAGCAGCAGATGCCATGGCAACCATCACCTCGCTTCTTGATATACCAGAGAATGAGTCACGTTTTGAGTTCTTGGTGGAGACAGTTGTACAACCAGCTTATGATATCCCCGAAGCGCAATCCATTTGCCTCCTAGTAGGATTTGATTCACCCTTGTATGGTAAAATTTACACTTACCTAAAGGATAACACCTTACCAGTTGACTTATCCAACAACCAATGCTGAACCTTTATCCGCCAAACATCCCATTATACCATTATCGTCGACACCCTCTACCACTGAGGTCTAGATGGTACTTTACTTAGATGTCTTGAACGTGACGAATCTCAAACCGCCTTACAGGAAGTACACGAAGGAATCTGCAGATCACACTCCACTGGTCCTACCTTAGCTAAGAAACTCATGCGTTTGGGACACTATTTGCCAAACATGGAGACATATTCATATCATTTTGTCAAGAAATGCAAGCAGTGTCAGATTCATGGTAACCTCATCCATGCACCAGCTCAGGAATTGCATCCTTTAATGACACCTTGGCCCTTTTGTCAGTGGGGACTCGACCTTATGGGAAAAATCCACCCTCCATCATCTAACGGCCACAAGTTCATCATAACTGCGACTGAATATTTTACCAAGTGGATTAAAGCCGTCCCACTCACCAATGTCATAAGCAAACAAATTGCCTCCTTCATCCTTAATTACCTCATTTGTCGATACGGAATCCCCTCATCCATAGTCACGGATAATGGAATACCCTTCAAAAACTAGGATGTTCAAGAGCTCTATGACAAATTCTAAATCCAACACCGCTTCTCCACCCCATATTACCCACAAGGCAACGGTCAAGCTGAGGCATCCAACAAAACCATCTTGAAAATTCTCAAGAAAACTGTCAACAATGTCCGCCATGATTGGCACATGCAACTAAATCCCGCTCTGTGGGCCTATCAAACCAACATATGCACTCCCACAGGTGCCACACCATATGCCCTTGTCTATGGTTCTGAAGCCATTTTTCCCATTGATGTTGAGTTACCATCTTTAAGGCTGTCATTAAAAGGTCTTATCACTGATGAGGACTATAGAGTTTCCAGACTACAAGAGTTAGAACTGTTGGAGGAGAAACAATAGAATGCTTTCAACCATCTCAAAGCCTACCAACAAAGAAAGTCACAAAGCTATAACCACAGATTCCGTCCAAGGGTATTTAATGTTGGTGATCTAGTGCTCAAAGAAAATCCTCACAATTAGCAGGATCGGGAGAAGAAATGAAAGTTTGAACCCAACTGGCTTGGTCCTTATGTAATCATTGTTGCCTATGGATCAGGAGCGTACCAGTTAGCTACATCAGAAGGTGAGCTATTCGATGATCCAATCAACAGTATGCATCTTCGTCAATTCTATACCTAGAGAAGCCCAATGTAAGGGGGGCAAAATAGCAAAAAAATAAAAAAGTAAAAAATAATAATAAATAAATAGCAAAAAAATCAAAAAATAAAAAAAATGGAAAAACAACAAAAAAATCGTCCTTTGGTGAAAACTTGGTAAACAGGCGCCTTGGATAGATACCATGATGAAAACCTGGTAAACATGCGTCATGTGTATTTCAAAAATGTTGCAATAAAAGCAAAGTAGTGAAAACATGGCAAACATGCACTCTTTACAATGCGAACCGCTTCCTCCATCTTTGGGAAACCATCGCCTTGCGTCCATTCTTCCTACCATTATCCATCATCCGATCATATTTGTTTCACAAAAACCACCTAGCTATAACCTATCATGGCTTGATACTCATCAACATTGTCACCTTACTAATGTTTATCCAGTACCCTATCCATAGTGTCATCCTGTCATAGGATCCATCATTAGTATCTTATCCTCTCGAACTACGTTGCCTCTGCGTCGTCACGCAGGCAAGGCCATCATTGATGGGCCCCCAAGGCTACCTATCTATTCCGTAACTTATCACCCATTCTCTAGTCCATCTGCATCTGCACCATTTCCCATCACCTAGGTCCTAGGTCCACAAAGTCCACACCCTGAACTATGTTGTGTTGATAACTGAGAGGGGGGGGTGAATCAGTTATCTTGATTATTTCAACTTTCTGATCTTTCTTAACAATTAGTGTGGCATGAAATCAAATAAGCAAACATAACCATGAAATAGAAATGACATCAATACACATGACATAATGATTTTGACATGGAAAGCCTTGTTAAGGGAAAAACCACGGGGTGATTAACCCAAGATTGTATTCTTTGTTAGAAGAATAAGATAGTACAAATGGCACTTGCCAATTAGGGCTCATTGCCCGAGCACACTGCTCACAAAAGGCTCACTGCCTACAATAGTTTAAACAAGGAAACTAGATACTTGAACTGATGAGAAGCATCCATATATGCTAAGGTTCAGTTCTGGTTAGGTTCAATACACTGATCTACTACACTTCATTCTTCCTCTTCTTGGTGCTGCTGTCCTGTCACATATCGGAGTTGCCTTACTACTTCCACACTACTCTTCTACTTTTATTCGCACATTTCAACACACACACATCAACTCATACCGAAAACAATCTGGTATATATATCCGCATCGAGGATTTCATCCACTTTCTAGTCGGCATCCAGAATACTTATTATTTTCCCAAACTCTTGGTCTGTCACTTGAATCCTTGCTTATCAAGTGATGCGTATCAAAGAGATGCTCATAGAAGTCATCAATCATGTCGGCCAATTATGAATGAAACCTTAGTAAGCTTGATCACCATCAATATCTCATCCAGATCAAGGTCTGATGCTCTGCCGGTCAGTTCTTCCTCTGTTTACTCTGCCAAACAGGAACCCAATACTTAGGTGCTTATATCTCTTCATTCTTTCATCATCGGAGGCTCAATCCCTGGAATCTATTAGTCAAGGTACTCCTCTTGACTTCCCTAAGTCCGCACTTTACATAGATACTTCCTCTGAGAGATCCGAACCTGATTGTCAGACCTTGCTGCATACTCTGTTCTTGGTCACCAGACCAAGTTACTCTACAATCTGACTTCCGGTATAGACACACCATGTCTTGCGGATGGGTGGGATGAACTTTGTTGCCATCAATGACAACACTCATGAAGCTACAATGTGTCTCTTGCCAACAATCTCCCCCTTTGGCATTGATGGCAACACTTAGTGAAAAATGACTAAGTGTCATACTATACTCCCCCTTAGCTAATACTCTGTTCTTATGTACATTTCCCGGAGCTCCCCCTTAGCTGGATTCCTCATTTTTCACTTCTCCTCACTCCCCCTTTGACATAAATGGAAAAGGGTGGGGTCCGCACACCAAAATTTTTAAAACTCAATCTATCGCATAAGTATATTATCCGGTTATACTTTACATATACTTTAGTATATCTGCAAAAGTATTCTTCAATTGTACAACTTCTGTTGCCCAGCTCAGGTTTATCCTGTCCAAAATTGAGATGTGACCACTCAACAGGAATGCAAAAGCTTCTGCCCTCTTTAGATCTGTCGGACCACTTGTCTGGGCTATGGTTTGAGCATCATTTAAGGCTTCATGCATGGCCTTTAACTTAGGGATAATTATCCCTCTAAGTTCACTCAACCTACTTATTCTATTTTTCTTCTCCTTCTCAAGCTTCTTAATTTCATTCAAGACTACAATAGTCTGACATTCTTAATTTATTATGGAAGTGGTAAGAGGATCAAAATTTTGAGATAGTCTTGTTAGTTTATCCTCCTGTTCTTTCACTTTCTTCTCAATCTCCACTGTTACTTTGGACCATGATAGACAAAATTTATACATTTCCCCACCATCTTTAAGAGTATTTTCTAAGCTCTTTATCCCTATATCCATATTTCTCCTATCATTGGTTATTAGTCCTTGTACTTCAGAGAATCTCTTTTCCACAAACTCCTTCCGAACTTTATCTTCTGCTGACTTCTTTAAGGAATCAAAATGTGTGCTAACACTATTTACTAGAGATTTGAGATTACCGGATGAAGAGGCTGAGGGATCCTACTGAAAAGATGGCATGATCTTCTCCAATACACCGGAAGCAGTTTCTATGAGCTTGCAGTCTTCCATGTGAGACTTCAAAAGTTTTTCTTTTGCCTTTGCTGAAGTAAAGGATGCTAGCTTCATGGTTTGAACCGGGGAGAGGGAGTCAAAATTGAATGGTCCTTGAAGAAGTTCTGGTTCATCAAATTCCATCATCTCCTTGGTTAAGAATTCTTCAACTACTTCTGTTGTGTCTCTTGCTGATGACAGGGTTTTGTCCCCTTTTGCAGCCTTACCACTATCATCTGTGGTCTTTTCTATTGGAGTTTTCTCTCCTTCTGCACCCTTATTACTGTCATCTTCTTTTTCCTTCTCCTCTGCTTCTTGACTGATCTTCTCTTCTACTCTTTCTTCTTCTTTAGATCCGGAGTCAGCAGTGGAAACCGGAGGAGAGATGTTTGCTTGTTCATGGATCTCCTCTTCCAGAGCAGAGGATTCTAACTCCTTATCTTTCTCTTCACCTGTCACCTTTACCTCTTCTGCTACAGTCTCAGTAGATTCTTCTTTGTTATCTATTTCCGAGGGATTATTACCTAAATCCTCTATAACAGGAATATTGAATCTTATATAGGCATTCCAGAGGATTTCTTCTATTTCTTTTGCCACTTTATCAGTTTCTCCAAGCATGAGCTGATTAATTCTAGCCTTACTCCAGAACTCATCCTTGCAATCTTTGAAGATCATATCCATTTGTTTCAGAGTAATTGAAGGATAGAGCTAAATAACTATCTGTTCTCTAATCTCTAAGTCCTTAGCCTTGGCATTTTCTTTTCTCATTTCAAGTTCCTTTTCTAAACTTTTAGGAATTAGAGAAATTATTTCAATAAATGTTTTATTGTATATGTTCAAGTACTTAATTGTGGCTTCCTCCAGGATCTTTCTATCTGCATCATTATATGCATCATAGAATTCTGTTATTGGTTGCAGGTTCCCATCCACAATAACTGCTCTAACTACATCATCTAAGGACAAAGTGGGCCTTTCAACAAACTCTTCTGCCTCTACCTCCTTGTCTTCACCGGATACTTTTTTCTTCTTCATCTTCTTAATCTCTTCATCAGATTTTGTCTCTTCTTCATCCTTCTGACTGATATAAGTCCTTGTTTCCTTTGTCTTTGTTCTCTTTTCTCCTTTACTAGATGATTTTGCTTCCAATTTTGATGCCTTTGAGCTCTTAGCAGTGGCAGATGCAGAGCTCTTAGAGGATCTAGTCCGGGAGGGGGCTTCTACCGGAGCACTTTCTTTTTCTGCCTCTTCCTTTTCTTTTTTTGTCCTTTCCATCTTTTCTCTATGTGCATCAAGTGCCTTTTTTGAGTTGCCATATCTTTTGGCAACATTCTCTACTTCTTTTCTCACTTTTCCCTTCATCTCCGGTTGTCTTAGTTCCACGTGAATCTTTATACTCAATTCTTCAAAGGTTCTAAACCTTTCTGCATTGGGATCCTTGGGCTGACTTAGCATGTGCTAAACATGCAGCTCTACAATTTTCTCATCCACTTCATACCCCATTGGCATGATCCACACTATTCTTGGCTCCACAGCCTCCATTACACACTGATCAGTTTCTACCATAAAGCACACTGTATCTTTGTACTTCTCAACTAGAGATTGGGGGATTCTTTCTCTAGCTTGCATTATGCATTGGAAGTTTTTGAAGTAGCCCCATAGCGCTGTGTTTTGTGTCTTGGCATCACCAAGCCCATGCAAGTAATCTCTGATCTGAATTGCAACCGGTCTGTTATTTTGCCATACCTATCCATTGGATCCGGGTAGCTCATTCATGTAGTAAAAGAATAGGCAGAGTATCAAACCACTGTATTTGAAAGAATTCTTCTTATCCTTCTTTATCTTCTGCAGATTCTCCAAAAGTTGGTTCAGAAGGAGCTCACAAAGATCATAGTCTGGATTCTTCCTTAACATTTCATAAGTAGTATATATAGCAGTTCCGGATATTGAATTCTCCCTGCTAGAGTGATATATTTTATATCCAATTATCATTGATACAGACTTGATATCTGGATCTGTGATATCCTCAATTGTCATTGCTCTTTTATCAAATTTCGATCTGGTAGCCTCACTTACAATTTGGTTTTTGACAGATTTGAGAGTAGGCATCCCACCGGTTGAGTGTAATCCGGTTACTGCCCTAATGGCATCCTTAGTGATCTTAAACGGCCTGTTCAACCACATGAAGTTGTCATGCATTTTGGTCAAAATATACCGGACCCATTCATCTTCCAGAAAACAAGCGAAATGAATGCACTGTGCAAAGTGTTTGTCTTGGATAGCCTTATACTGAGGTTTGAGATCAAAAGAGTCGTCTATTAACTGATTGTGATAGATATCTGACAGCTTGGATTCTCCAAACTCTTCAATGTTTGCATGAATGTATGCCCTAACGTCTTCAACATGCAAAACCCCATGTGAAATGCTAGAAAATGCACCTAAAGGATCCGCTTCTAGAGATTTATAGGGATGTTTCTTAAATTTAGGGTGCGGCCTATCAGAAATCTTCACAACATTCGGAGTAGTCATCTTTAAAGATTTAGAGAAAGAACGAAAAATACCTCTTACGCCTTTTAGGGTTCACAGAATGAGCCGAAGAGATCACCAGCTGATTTGAATTCTGCGATTGATCCTTGAGAGAGATGAGGCAAGCTTGTTTATAGAGCTCTTCTTGTCTATTTCACTAATGCAAATGTGCAAATGAAGAGTAAATGAACCCTTTTATCACTGAGCAAACCCTAATTACACATTGCAATAAATGCGTAACTCAAGTCATTCTGGTTGTCTTATTCTCCTTGTTCTGAGAAAGATCTTTTTCTGGATCATTGAGATATGCTTCGAATTATACTTGGTGATTATTGACAATCTATCTTCCTTTCCATAATCATTTGATCTCTCCGCAGATCAAGATTCCTCAATTTTGAATCAAGCCGGATCTAACTGTGAGAATCTTGCTTTTACCGGATGATAGTCAAATCGGATCTATCTGGGAAGATTAGACTCTTCAAACCTTCTTGCAGATCTTTCATATCTTTACCAAACCTTCTTTAGATGTTTCTCTGAGAGTCCTTTAATCCGCAACCTTTCATATGCCAATTTTGGGCACCTAATGACTGGCTGGGGGAAAATGTTTTTCTTTTGTTCCTCCCCCTGAGCCAGAGTTCATCTATTTAGTTTCCGGAAGGAATATCAGCACCAGATTCTGGTGTGGATCCATCCTCAACATTTTCTGTACTCCTCTTTACCCAAATCTTATTCATCTCCCTTTGAATTTCATCCGCATTCATTTTTCCTTCTCCTTTGTTTTGGTTTTGATTATGATGTACCGGACCCTTATTGTTCTGATTCTTACTTCTGCAAAATTTGGCAATATGACCGGATCCATTGCAATTATAGAAAACAATATTTCTTTGCATATTTGACTGATATCCTCTTGATCTACACTGATTAGCCATATGTCCCACTCTATTGCATGCAAAACATCTACCATTGAATGAATTATTCATTTGCATATTTCTACACTCATGAGATTTGTGACCATACCTTTTGCAATTGAAACACTATCCGGAGAAGGATGAATTAGTCTGATTCATTCTTCTTCTGCACTGATTTGCTTTATGACCAAAGTTATTGCAGTTGTGGCAGTATCCATTGAAGGATGGATATCTTTGAGCATTTGGTTGCCTTACCGGAGGTCTTATAGGTCTGTTCCTTAGATTTCTTGATCCAGAGTTCTTCTGACTAGTTCCGGAGCTTTCACCTTTCTCATATCCTAAGCCATGCTTGTCATCTACCCTTTTTTGACTTTCAAGAAGAACTTCAAGTTGAGCAGAGCTTATCTTGATTTTTTCTTTGTATTCATTTGCTATTTGAAGATCCTTTTTAACAATGTCTATTTGATCCTCAAGTTTTTCTTCATTATCTCTAGCATCTTCAAGATCAGATCCTAGATGTCTAATTATTCTATCCATTTTATGGCAGTCTTCTGATTTTTCTTTGAGAGATTGTCTTAGATCATCTTCAGTTTTTCTTTTCTCTTCAATTTCTTGGGTGAATTTCATAACTCCTGATTCTATTTCATGTCTTACCATAATGACCTCTTTTGATAACTTTTCACATAGCTTGGTTTTCTCCTTTAGGTCTTCATTTGAATCATTAGTTTCACCTTGACTTGCTAATTGCTGAAGTAGATCCTTTCTCTTTTTCATAGAGATACTTAGTTTCCCTTTTAATTCATTTATGAAATCATCAGCCTGTTTAAGTCTTTCCTTCAATTCATTGACTTCAGAATTAGATTGTTCAAGATCATCTAGGGAAGACTGAAGTTGTTCCCTCATACCATACATATCCATTTGAATTCTTAGATCTTCCTCAAGCTGTTAGGCTCTGTTTGGAGGAACTTAGCTCTGATACCAATTGTTGATAACTGAGAGAGGGGGGGGTTGAATCAGTTATCTTGATTATTTCAACTTTCTAATCTTTCTTAACAATTAGTGTGGCATCAAATCAAATAAGCAAACATAACCATGAAATAGAAATGACATCAATACACATGACAATGATTTTGACGTGGAAAGCCCTGTTAAGGTAAAAACCATGGGGTGATTAACCCAAGATTGTATTCTCTGTTAGAAGAATAAGATAGTACAAATGGCACTTGCCAATTAGGGCTCATTGCCCGAGCACACTGCTCACAAAAGGCTCACTGCCTACAATAGTTTAAACAAGGAAACTAGATACTTGAACTGATGAGAAGCATCCATATATGCTGAGGTTCAGTTCTGGTTAGGTTCAATACACTGATCTGCTACACTTCATTCTTCCTTTTCTTAGTGCTGTTGTCCTATCGCATATCAGAGCTGCCTTACTACTTCCACACTACTCTTCTGCTTTTATTCGCACATTTCAACACACACACATCAACTCATACTGAAAACAATCTGGTATATATATCCGCACCGAGGATTTCATCCACTTTCTAGTTGGCATCCAGAATACTTATTATTTTCCCAAACTCTTGGTCTGTCGACTAAATCCTTGCTTATCAAGTGATGCATATCAAAGAGATGCTCATAGAAGTCATCAATCATGTCGGCCAATTATGAATGATACCTTAGTAAGCCTTATCACCATCAATATCTCATCCAGATCAAGGTCTGATGCTCCGTCAGTCAGTTCTTCCTCTGTTTACTCTGCCAAATAGGAACCCAATACTTAGGTGCTTATATCTCTTCATTCTTTCATCACCAGAGGCTCAATCCCTAGAATCTATCAGTCAAGGTACTCCTCTTGACTTCCCCAAGTCCGCACTTTACATAGATACTTCCTCTGAGAGATCCGGACCTGATTGTCGGACCTTGATGCATACTCTTTTTTTGGTCACCGAACCAAGTTACTCTACAATCTGACTTCCGGTATAGACACACCATGTCCTACGGATGGGTGGGATGAACTTTGTTGCCATCAATGACAACACTCATGAAGCTACAATGTGTCTCTTGCCAACACGTTGCCTCTGCGTCATCACATAGGCAAGGCCATTTATCAATGAGCCCCTGAGGCACTAGGTCAGTACCTTAGGGCCCATCCCATTGAGTCTACCAGGAGCGTCTCACAATCTTTCACCCATAATAAACTAGAAACCTGTACTTGACTAGGGGCAAGTCCTCGACCTGGTTAGGGAGTTGGATTCTGCAATGCCACATGTTCTAAGAGGGCACCAAAAAGGATTCTGATACCTTTCACTAGACACACACATGCAACAAGCATGCTTCCACACAAAAATTTTGATGCAAGACATCAACCTATCCTACACAAAACAAACAAGGACCTAAACACTCCAAATAATTTTATCTAAATTATGGCAAGAAGATGCATCTAATGCAAGAAGGTTTCTTTTTATTGGTTGTGCCTAAAATCTTAACTTTTGTTATCATGTTTCCTACACTACTCAAGGATGCCTAAAAACTAGAGATGCTATGATGGGGGCATGATTATTTTATTTGTTTGCTTCTTGTGGGTTTATCCTTAGTAATGTGAAGCCTTGTCTAAAGACATGATCAACATAATGATCATTGAGGACATCAGAGGTCTAAACATAAAACAAGTATAATCCTTGTCTGTTGACACGTAAGAAATACTTAGGTCATCTAGATTCAATTTTGACTAGATGCTTGTATTAGCTTGCTATATCATAATCCATGTAAGAAATACTCAGGTCATCTTGGTTTAATTATACCTAGATGCTTGTTTTTTTTCTTACAACATTTTAAAATAAAAAATAACAAAGAAAATGTCCAATGATGAATCAAGAACTTCAAAATACTTGCAATATCAAGGTGACAAATATCCACATCCATAATGTATCCAATTGCATTTCATATACTATCCATAAATAAAGATTTTTCTCACAGTGCCAGTGTTTGCAAATAAATAAAAGCTTGTGATTCCTTCATTCATGTTTCTTCTATCAATCAAATTTCTATCTATCATTGTGTCTGTCATCGAGCCTCTTCTAAATTGATTGAGTACACTTGGACATAACAAAAACATAAAATCATCATTTTTCATTTCATATTAGGTGAGATTAGTCATTTCATTGATTAGATCATTCGCATACAAAGAGGTGCATTAAATCATACAAGTCATCATTTTACATTTTATATTAGGTGAGATAGTCATTAAATTGATTAAATCATCTTGCATACATATAGGTGCATTCAATCATCCATATACATTTGGAGCAACATAAACATAGATGCATACATAGTATCTCATCAGAAAACCATCAAAAACATAGCTATCAGTAATCATCTCATATCATTTTATTTGCATAACAGGTGTTGCACATTAGATATCATAAACTTTTGCATAACATATAAACATCAAAAATAGAATGCATCCATGATCATCACATAAAAACATGCATGTAGGCCATCATAACTGCATCATCATATATAAACATAAAAATGTAAAAGTGTCCATAACAAATAGCGTGCATCCATGATCATCGCATAATACAAAATGCATGTAGGACATCATAACTGCATCATCATATATAATCATAAAACATAAAAATGTCCGAGTGTACAATATCAATCCGTCATCCATGAGTCGAATCACAAAGGGTATATACATACATCAAAATAATAATGATACATGTCTCAACAGCTGTATAATAAAAGTGATATATACATAGACATGTTATCCATGAGCCATAAAAAAATATGTATGTACAAAGGCAAAAATCTGTACAAGGTCATAGCTAACCCTGCTGCAGCGGGATGTTGCTCCCAGCACTATCTCCTCCCCCTCCACCTTAGCCTATCCCAGACTGCTATGGGCCCATGCCCAAAGCCACCAACTGTGAACCACCTGCCCTCCGCGAGGACACAGCCACTGACTGGCTCCTGTAACTCGGTGCCCTCTAATTTGCTAGCACCGCCCCGTTGTATAACCCTCTATACTACTATGCCTATGCTCGAGATGTGGCCAACTCTCCCAGCACCTGTGTAACCTGGGCATGAACTTGTATCAACTGTGTCACAAGCAATATTGTAGCTATGTTGGTACCTAGGGCAGCTATGGCTGCATCCCTCTCCCCTGTCACTGCCTGTACCCTAGCCAGTGCGACATCCCGCTCTGTAGTGATGCCAACAATGATCCCCACATCTCCCTCTATCCGAGCCTTGGTGGCTCTCAGCTGTGCTCTCACCTGTCTCAGTTGGCCTCGTAACAAGGCTACTACATCCCCCTGCAATTGCTACTGTGGGTCAGGCTGATTAGGTACCTGCGGTACCTACGAAACAACTGTTGGTGCTACCTGCTATGCCACCTGTTGGGGTGGGGCCTACCCCACTCTCTACCGCTGTCTCGGCTGGCCATCACCTCTGCAGTCTCCTCCATCTCCTCCTCCTCCTCCTCCTCCTCCTCCGTCTACCTTCGTCATCCTCTCCCTCTGACTCAACCTCCTCTAGACGAGGAGCTAACTCTCCCAGACCCTAGTACCTAGGGAATGGGTGTGCAACAAACCACTCCTCAAAGTTCTATGTCATCCCTGCATCCACCACCTCCCGCCTCATTGGCCATGTCTGATAAGGAATCTGTAGGAAATCTACCCAGGCCTCCTCGTAGGAAGCCATGTGACCCCATTGCCACCACTCTACCCATGTCCTCGCAAACAATGCCTGACCCTGTGGCATACGCTGAATCTGTCCAAACTACCAAAAGACATGGCTGACTATCTACCTCTCCAGAATGTGATGGGTCTAGCCAATTAGCCACCGCGTCTGAAACATGTACGGCAGCTCATCAGCCTCATCATCCCATACCTCGTACTCCAAGTATGGTTGCGACACAACTGCATCCACATGATCTAACTGATGGCGCCAATACTCCAACTTACCTAGCCTGTGCTAAGTAAGTACACTAGCGTATCCATAGGAGTATGGCTCATCCGGCTATCGATGAAACGTAACAATAGGTAGTGTCATTGCAATGTGCTCCCAAGCCCAGAACTATAACAGCGAAACCCCTGCAGATAGACTCGAAGCTCCATGGTACACAACCTGATGCATATCATGGTAGAAATGAGCCAATACATAGACACCCCAAGCCAAACAAGTGCCCTCAGTCAAAATCCTCTCTAGGGTCTGACCCTAGCCAACTGCGAAACCATGTGATCTCCAATCAGGGTATACAACACCTCCGATCAAGCCAGCTACAATCCCGAGGAAGTAGTCATAGTAGTCATACATATCTTGCCAGCTAATCTCTGATCCCTCTATGTCAGGATCATCAAAAATCCTCCTACACTCAACTATCTCGATGTCACGCTGAGAGTCGTACTCTACCTGCTCCCCTACTATAGGAAGTCTCAGGATCTTGTAAACGTCCTCCAAAGTTATGGTGATCTCGCCAGTGGGAAGGTGGAATGTCCCATCCTCACTATAGAAGCGCTCTACCAGAGCAGTCAGTAGACTGAGGTTTGCATGAACCTTGGGCATGAAGCAAACATAGTACAAACCAATCTCACCAAGCACTAGATGATCTGCCTCTATCAGCATGTGTCATCACCACATCGTAACTGGGAACTGCTCTTGAGACATGAGACAATCAGAAATATCCTCCTTCCATCAACAAAGCATGGCATCAACTATAAAAGTATCAATGCAAACTTGTTCAACTATCAAACCTATCAAAATCACTTACTTAACATATCAAATTGATCAAACCAAGCATATCATCTCATGTCTAGATTCTATCAATCTCAGAGATCGCTTATCAATTGTCACATCAATCAAGATGCCAATTGAGTCAATTTCGCTAAGTAACTGAGTATCCTAAGCAAATGTGCCATTCCAGGTAGCATTTGCATAGTATCAGAGCAAAAGCATAGCTTCGCAATGCATGCGCCATCTAAAGGAGTACATGCGCAACACCTAAACACATGCGCAGTATCTAAACAAATGTGCAGACCCATAGAGTAAATGCGTAGCACATTACATATGCGCAGTAACAATACACAAAAGCGCAAACACAGAACAAATGCGCCACAATCAGACATAAATGCGTAGCACATTGCATATTCATAGCAACGACACATAGATGCATTGAAGCACTACATATGCGTGGTTTCGGGGCATAGATGTGCTGAAACCCAAAGCTGTGCATTCACTTCGGTAGCTTTACCAAGCATTTATTACACTAATAAATGCACCGAGCCTAAAATTTTTGACATATGTACCGGGTGTCCTGCATTCCCTGCCCACTCGAATCGTCGAACCTGCTCGAAACGATGCTCATCAACTAGAATATCCATCTCTCCACTGATTGCTTTGGCTCTTGTGCTCTGCAAAGATCCTAATAGCTCTCACAAAAAGACAAGTGTACAAATGACTAGGATTGTGGACCTAGCTTCTAAATATAGGCATGCAACCCTAACTAGCTGTGTGGCAACCTTGCCTGCTCTCCGTGCCCTTTCTCCTCCACTTTCTTCACCCTAACCTGTATTTCACCTTCTTCATCGTGAGATTGTCCATCTCACGCCCTCGAAATTTTCTTCCCGTCCAATCTCCTGAGGGGGCATCCTCCCATCATTAAACCTGTACTAGGGGTAAACTGGGGCATGTATCAATTGCAAAAAAATTTCATTCTTTGAAGCAACATGATAAAATGCATTGCATCAAAGAGGGGCAAAATGTATACACCTAAAAGTGACACGACTCTAGCTAAAAAAATATTTTAAATATTTATTTCATTTTAAATTTCTTTATCAATAAATAAATAAATCAATTTATTTATTTGATTCATATTTCTTCAAAAATTAAATAAAATCATTTATTTAATTAAATCATCCAAATTCTTCTAAAATCATTCTAAATTAAATAATACCAAATTATTTAATTAATTCTTCTCATTCTTTATATTTCAATAAATCCAAATATTTATTTAAATTATTTATTTCCTCAAAAATTGAATTAATACCAAAAATAATTCAATTGATCCACATGCACATTTAATTAAATATTTTAATATTTAATTAGCTAGTATCCCCTCACCCACATGTCCTATTTCTCCTCCAGTCAGATTAGTTAACTCATCAATCAAATATATTAACTAATTAGTCTATTATGTCAACTCCCTAGTCAATTCTGTTAATTGATCAATCATCTCAGTTAACTCCTCAATCTATTCTGTTAACTCCCATATCTCATGGATAGAGCAAGACACTTGTCCTCTCCCTATTCGAACACATCCTCTCAAATTTCTTCAACTGTTGATCTTCTTATTCATTGTACACCATTGATCTTCTTTCTGACAAATCTATAAATACAACCCCTATTTCTCCATTTGAAGGATCCAAGCTTTTTATAAACTTACTCTGCAGGAATCACAACGCGCCTTTGGCACAAATTACTCCATAGCTTGAGATCAATTGTCACACCATTATCACTATTATCATTTTATTGTGAAGATCCTCTTCATTTGCAAGACCTATCAATAGCCATTCTCCATTGTCATCTTGGAAACAAGCAAGGAAGTGCACCTTCTGAGGGCTCTATTCATACACAAGATCAATTCAAGATAGGTGACCAATGGAAGTCATGGAATAGAAAGGTTTGCAAGGTATTGTGTTCTTTGTGTTTGATCTTATTTATTTCAATTTCATTGAGTTATTTAGATTATATTGATATACTGATATCGACCACATTTTTCCATAACAATTACAATGGAAGAGACTATTACCCTCCCAATGTCAATGCAATTGATCATCCAAGAAACAATACATATTACCCAAGGGACAATTATTAGAATTGGAATTGGAATGGAAATGGTAATGATGGAAGGTATGAAAGACCCCCTTATGAGTATAATCAATTCTATTCTTTTCATAGAACTAGGGGACATAACATAGAATCTTATAGAGAGTACAATAGATTTATAGCAAGATTGTCGAAAGACCAACAATAGTTGTATGTAGAGATGTTCTTGAACCCACAAGAGATCACACTAGATAACAAGGGGACAAGACAAACCCAAGCCCTAATAGCTTTGCAGAATGCCAATATGAGAATCTATTAGGACCCATTTCCTACACATAAAGATACAGAAGCAACAAATCAAAATGACGTAGCCCAAGGTAGCAACACCAATATCCTACCATAGTTAGGACAAAAAGGAGAAGATATGATGTTAGGGTTGGTAGTGTTGTGTGGTCTCACAACACGCCCCATTTTGCCTTAGCAAAAACCTTTGCTTTTGTGTTGCTTGTGTCTTTTATTTCCCCTTTGGATGGTATGGTAAAATGTCATGTCCTAATCCTTCAAAATTCAAGGTTTGAATTCTCTTATGAAATGGTCACCAATGGATAGAGAATTAAATTTTGAGCAACTTTGCCTTGTGAACCATGTCAATATTTGAAAAAATGAAGAAGTTATTTGTGGTCAACGCACGGGTCAAGTCAGAGTTTGGAGTTTCAGCCTTACTCCTTGAAGTTCAGCAGGGTTTAGAGCCCCAGTCTTACTCTTTCTCCTTATCAAAGTAAGAAGGAAGGCCTAAACAAGAAGGCTCAATCACAAAAGTTTGATTTTGTTTTAGTAAGCAGAGTTTAGAGCCTTAGCCTTCTTGTTTTTCCTCTTTGAAAGAAAGAATCCCCGACGAGCGAAATCCGACTAAGTCAAAATGATCGGAGATGTGGAGTTTGGAGTTTCTCCCTAAGTTGTTCCACAATGGAAGACTGAAGGAGGAACCCCCAATTGTAAAACTCCGTTTATTCCTAAATTGTCGGAGATCAAAGTTTAGAGTTTCTGAGTGCTCATTATCTCTATAATGGGAAATGAGAAGGCCCAATCATCGAACTCTGGTTTGGTCTAAAGGTTTGGGGTTTGGAGTTTCTCCTTGTTTGTTCCAAAATGAAGATGGAAGGAGGAGTCCCCGATGACCAAAATATGAAGGGAGTTAAGAGGATCGGAAAATCAGAGAGCAGAGTTTCTCTCAGATTCTTTCCAAAATAGAGGGCAAAAGAGTCCAAACCTGAAGTCCAAGTCATATGCCTTTTCCGTGGTTCCGCAGGTGCCTTTTACCCCCCATATGATACCTTTTGCAGAATGGTGGAATTCTCCTGTGCTTGCCACATAAGCATGGCAAGACCTAATGAGACGTACCCTTGGCCAATGGTGGCCACTTGTCGCCTTTCTGTAGTTCTGCAGAAAGGTTTTCCTCCTTCGCATGGTGCTCTATGGAATAGCAGAATCCATCAGAATTGCCACGTAGGCACTGGCAGGGCCCATAACCATACACGTAAGCTTGGTGTTGTCCATGTGGCATGATTCCATGCTTTTGTGGGAATGACTTTGTCCTTTCATATCTCTTCCACGGAATAGTGGAAAACATTTGTTTGAAAGTCAAACTTTTAGCAATAATTTGCAAATCACCACTTGTGTTTTTTTGCACCAGTTGACGTAGATATTTCATGATTTCGATATCTAACGATTGTGTGCCACATGTCTAATTCATGGACTTTTCAATGCAGATTTTTTGCGAAGGGATATTTTCAACTCAAAGTTTCATGTGCTCAATTTCAAAGGCTAATTTGAGCTCGATAATAATACTTGATATTAACACCCTGTGTATCCATATCTGAGCTTTCTTTTGCATTTAGCATTATGCATAAATTCTTATTAAATGGCAGATGATTTTGGCTAATATTACAGGGAGCTCAAGGTTGTTTAAGGCATTTTGCAAGCATGATTATTTCTACTCGTCCTCGGTAGTGATTGAAATTCAAAGATGGATGTTATCCTTTGTTTAAATTATGTATATTTGTGATTGCAGGTTGACATGTAGAACATGCAAAGGAGAAGAATTCTGGAGTGCTAAAAGATTGAAGAATGCTGGAATGCTGGTGGGACAAAGGAATTTAGCAGAGGTTGAGTAAAGATGAAGTTCAAGGAGGCTGAGTCAAAGATACTAGAATATTGTTTTTGCCAACTATATTCCATAGAATGATTGCCAATTGGCAATCACGTGACACAAATCCTAACTGATGTTTATTCTAGATGGATCTTGACCATTGGATCAATTGTAACTATTTTCTAGACCTTTCCCTATTAAAAGGACCGTGACCTCTCTTTTCAAAAGGGAGATTGAATTGTTGAAACTAAGGGAGACTGAATTGTTTCAATTCTGAGCACTAAGTTTGTGATTTATGCAACTTTGTGAGTTCTCTCTCAAGGTTCTTTCTCAAGACCAATATAAATGTGCATATTCTTTGCATACCTAATTGAGATGAAGCTATATATTACCTCTTGATTATAAATCCTACGTAATCTTCTGTTGATTCCTGATGTGTAATGGTGAATTGTTGCATTCTATTGAAGTGTGTTCATTTTAATTGCATATTGTTATCAAAATTCCTTTGAAGATTTGTACTAATCATACATAGCTGTGGAACATCCTAGTGAAGTATGGTTTAGTTTGTTCCTTTTCATTATAGTATCATAATATGTATGTTGATCATTGGCCAAGATTAAATAATTTTAGGATCTCAATTTCTAAACTCTATTTTGTCAGTTTCAATTTCATAAATATTCATAAATAATTGCAAATAATGATGAATCATAAGCAAATACAGTAAATATATGCTAAACAGTGACTTACCTTGAGCATATATAGTGAAGATATGTAAATATTGATACATTTAGTGCAAATTGTCATAAGTATCAATGAAATACATGCTGCAAAGCACATTATTTAGTTAAATTTGAGATACCTTAGCAAAGATTAACTCATACAGAGATAATTGCATAGGAATTCATCAAAGTTGGGATAAGTTCATAGAAATTTGTGCAAATCTTCACTGAATATAGCAAGATTTAACATAATTGTTGAAGATATATGCAGAAATAGGTATTCTGGATAAGAAACTGGTGAATATCAACTGAATATTTGTAGTAATCATCAAAATACGTAAGGCCCCAGACATGGAAAACAACAAGACACATCGACCTTGAGTAACATTCAAATTGTCAATATCTAACTTATGGAGACTTGGGATTATGAATTCTTTCAAAATTCATCATATCTTTCAAGATAAATAAAGGTTTGTTGTAAACTTTTTCTCTGTTTGTGTGACTAATAATCGCATCAACAAATTTTGGCATTAGAAGGAGGGCCTATGACTGAAAATTTGTATTTCTGCAAAGATTGCATCAATATTTCATCATTTAAGCTAATTGACTGCAAATATTCTCTATTTAAGAAGAATTGGTTGTATCTTTGCAAAGATTCACATAGAAGTTGCAAAGTTTAGCCTAAATTTTAGAGTTGGATCACTGACCTACTACTAGATCAAGATCTGGTGGGTCACTGCAAGAGTTGCCTTTTGTAAGTCTGAGATCACACTCAGTTGGTGCCCAACCTAGACCTTCTAATCTTGTAGTATTGCTACCTATTTCTCCTATGCTACCAGCAATGTCTATACAAGTTCCTATGGCTTTCTTCAATGTTGAATCACCATTATACTTTGTTGCACACAATGATTTACCGAAAAATCCAAATAAGTTGTGTCTGAAACATCATTCGTATCAAGATATAGAGGATCATTTGAGAACATTTAAAGAAGCACATGGCTTCAGAGCTATAGTGCAACACGAAGATTTAGTGTGCATACTTTTTTCTTACACACTAGTGGAAGAAGCATACAACTGGTATATAAACTTGCCTCAAAACTCTATTACTACATTGTTGATGATGGAGAATTCTTTCAAAGCCAAGTTTAGAGCTCTGGTAGATGCAACAACATTATATCATCATTTTGCAGAAATCAAAAGAGCTGATGGTGAATTCATCACCATTTTTAATGATCACTTTCAGAGAGCATACTCCAAGCTCACGACCCCATATACTATTGTGGAAGATGCCACCATGCAGTATATTACTCCTCTCTAGATCTGTTGATAGCTATGTTTGTTCACAGGGAAAAACCTAACATTACAACATTATCAGATGCATATGTGGAGGCAATTAAGATCAACACAAGGATGAAGCAAGTAGGACACAGTCCTTTGCTTAGTAGGGTAGAATATCAATGGAGGTGGAATAAATCATGTTGTGATGGAAAATCCTTTGCAAGTTTCACCCATTAGTACAATTCCTCCCTACGGAAATGGCTAGATGATTCAATATCTAGGATATGCATCTGCTAAAACTAGACCGAGTGGTAATGATGGCCCTTTCTTTCTTCCTAGTTAGGACTTGATGTAGTGGCTAAGGTGCAAGAAGAGAAGGAAGATATAAAATAAATAACTGCTTAGCTGAAGAGATTGACTATTAAGGTGACACAGTTGAGAAATCAAAATCTCTACTCCTAGAACAATGCTTAGAACTAGTAGAACATAGGATATAACAATGATAGAGGATATAGCAATGATAGAGGGTATAACAATGATAGAAGATACAACAATGGCATTCAAACCTCCAAGAGTCTGGAACACCAGGATGAATAATGGTATGCTACCATCACCTTTGGATAATCAAGCACCTCTTGAACCCAAGAAGATGACTAGAGTTAATCTAGCTGAAGCTACAATAAATAATTGGTGCAGAATTCATAATACCAGTGCACATGCAGAGCTAGACTATCCTCAGTTTAAAATTCTGCAAGTATTTTCTAGGAAGAAGTTTAAAATACGAAGGGAGGAGTCAATTTTCTTGAAGGCAATGAGTTAGTACCCTTGAGGTATTAGTCAACAATGGTTTTGGAAAGTGCCATGAGTCACAAAAGACAAGGGAATTTGGTACATGAGAATTACACTCTTGGATGTCAAGAGTTAGCTTTAGAATTTGAGGATTACACTTTTCCTTTTGAAAAGGATAATGAACCTGAGCAAGAGGTGGATGAAGTCCATGCCTTTTAGCAGTCCCAGAGAGGACATAACTACAATATAAGGAGTAACAATAATAGGCTACCTAGACCTTTGAAAAGAACTATTCCACCGAATAACTTCAACATTCCTCCGGATGTCAATGCTAGCAACAATACGGCACCTCCAAGAGTGAATCAACATGATTTCAACTCATCATATACATTATCTAAAGCTATGAGTGAGCTCATTGAGTTTGATAGGTTAGTTACATACCTAGTTGATGAAATAAAATGGATAAAGATTAGTCTGTCTTTGGCTGAGTTGTTAAAAACCCCAATTATTAAAAAGGCTTTCCTCAAGTCTTTAGATGAGCCTACAAGAAAAGAGAATGTCCCTAGTGGTACTCCACCTAGAGATCCCATACATAAGGATATTCCCTCCAAACCTAGAGATAAAGGTCAAGTTCATGCTGCTGATACTGTACCAATAGCATTATATAAAGGGAAAACTAAGTCCTCTCCCTTTCTTCTCACTTTGAGAATATTTGGGAAGAACCTTCACAATTGCTTGGTAGACTCTGGAGCCTCCACCAATGTCATGTTGTTGTCTGTGTGTCAAATCCTAGGTCTCTCACTTGCTAAATCCTTGAAGAAGATCACTTAGATAAGTCTGAAGTCATTGTCGTAGGTGAATTAAATCATATTCATATGTAGTTGGCCTCTAATCCTAGAGTCCAGCATTTCATTGACATTTAGGTGGTTGATATCCCCAATACTTATGGCATGTTGTTAAGTAGGGATAGGTCCAGAACATTGAATGGATATATGGCTATTGACTTTTCACATATGTGGTTGCCTTAGAGAGGGATACCTAATCAGATCCAAATCGATTCAGATCTAGATCGAAGCATAGCCAAGGATGAGGCACATGATCATCGAATACCACCGGAACAATGAGTTGTTCTATACCAATGTGGAGCAGGGTGTTTACAAAGTTGAGCTTTCAAAGGTTACAGTGAAAGAGATTCTGATTTGTGGTTATGTGCAAGAAAATAATGAGGTAAGCCAAATCACACTGGGGACAGATTGCCTAGTGGAGTCTGATTATGAAATATCAGATAAGGACAGAGGAAGTAGTTTGACTAAATTTGAAGGGTCTTTGTCCAGAGAAATTCAGAAGTATATGTTGTAGGGGATCCCACTCAGGCAAGTATTGCTCAAAGGATGGTGTAGGTTGCACATAACGTCACATTCAAAAACTACCTATGCATTATGCTTAGAACTAGTGAATACAAAGGAACACTTTTATTTAGGAATTAAATTGAATACATCCATTAAAATCCTTGAGAGGACAGAATCTCAAATAAAAGAAATAGGTCATGTAGTGACCAAATAGAGTCCTGAGATGTAGGAAGATGAGTCAAAGATAGTTAATTCCTCCTCAACATATATCTTAGTGGAACAAATTGGAGATCTGGATATTGATATTCCGGATAGCATGTCTCAAACATATTCATAGTCATGAGATATACTGATGCCTAAATGTCTAGATATCCCAATTGTTTAAGAACAGGGGATGTCTATGCAACATGGACCACCCATTTTGAAGTGGATTACTGAAGGAAGCACTACTAGTGCTAAGAGAAAGAAAGGTCCAGAGAAAGATCCACTTGAGGATAAGCCGTGGATATTAAGATTTGATGGATCTAAATCTAAGCAAGGGGCTGGAGTAGGAATTGATCTCATCAACCTACAAGGAAAATCATTCTTAGTTGCATATAGGTTACAGTTTCATTGCACCAATAACATAACAGAATATGAAGCCCTAATTCATGGCTTACTATACGCATTGAAGAAGAAGGTTAAAATCCTTCATGTCTTTGGATATTCAGAGTTAGTAGTCAAGAAAGTAAGGAACATATACTCTTGTAATTACAAGCAATTGTGTAGTTACAGACACAGGGTCTAGAATTCGATAGAAAGCTTTGATGCTTCTAACATCACCTATGTCCCAAGGAAATTTAATCACTGAGTAGATGCTCTAGCCACAACTGCTTGTACATTGGAACCACTACCCATATCTAGGATGAAGATACTTTTTGTTGAATTGGTGTCAACACCATCAATCCCAGATAATGTCACCAATTTCCAAGTATTTGATGATGATCAACACATCCTGGATTTCATTACCATTAGGGATGTCCTTGAAGCGTAGGTAGTAGATGAACACAACAAAGATGATCAAGGTTGGGATGAGGATGACATTATCAACTTACATGACAATAAGATTCCAAAAGGAATGACATATCTAGAAATTTTGTTTGATCTAGATGGTGTAGTGAAGCAAAAAGATCTTCCCAAAGCAAATGGAGGATATTATGAGCCTATAAACATAGGTGAGAATTCAGAGGTTAAGAATGTCCTGATTTGTAAGATATGCACTCTTGATGAAAGAGAGGGGATAGTCCAAGCCTTAAAGAACTATATTCATGTGATAGCATGGACATATGATGAACTTAAAATGTATGATACCTTAATCATAATACACACCATCTTGTTGAAACCTGATGTAAAGCCATTTAGGCAAAAGCAGAGGCATGACTGGAACCACTCATATTTGAAGAAGTAAAGAAATTATTAGCTGCTCAAATAATTTTTCCTATCAAACACTCCACTTGGGTAGCTAACTTAGTCCCAGTGTGTAAAAAGAATGGTGACATCTAGCTATGTGTGGATTTCTGAAACCTTAATAGGACATCTGAATAAGATAATTATCCTTTACCTTCCTTGGATGAAGTGCTCCAGATGGTGACTGGAGCTCAGATGATGTCCTTTCTAGATGGTTTTTCAAGGTATAACTAGGTTATGGTGTGTTGTCTTTGGCATGTTGTTTGTCATTGATGTCAAAAAGTAACTGGTGTTGATAGTTGTGTAGTCATGTCCAAAGAGCATGTTGTGATTGATTGATGTGCTTAAGGACTTCACACTGATTTGTTAGATGTTCATATTGATGCTCTGCTAAATACATGATTGTGTGTTGTTAAATGTTGATGTGTTTTACATGTTGAAGTGGAATAGTACTTATGATGATGTGGTGGGACAAGTGATTCAGGATAGGATGTGGAGGCACAAGGCACTGATCTTAGGTTGTGCTCCATTGTGGTGCAGGGGCACCAAGTTCTCTTGTATAAAGTAGGAGTCCAATGTTAGGTGTTCTAAGGTGGTTTGAGTCTTTTATTTTGCAAATAAGGTCATAATAGGCCATTTCTAATGTAAATTGAGTCATGTGGGTTTATTATTGCAAAGAGTGTCATATTTTGTAATGTTATCAAAGGTGGCTATGTAAGAAGTGCAAAAACACACTATGGGAATACCAAGAGTCAACTAATTTCAAATAGTTGTTTAAGTTAGTTTAAGCAGTTGATTTTGGAGGGAAAGATAGATATATATGTTGGATAGTTCATTGTAAAGCATGGGAATAGTTTTGAAGTGAATATCAATAAGAAAGATCCTTGTTTTCTGTGTTTTTCCTAAATTTGAAATGTTTTACTGTGTTACAGATCTCTACACGTGCTTGTATGGAAACTTGGTGATCTCAAACCAATTGGATATCATGAAGGAGTGAATTAAATTTGTTTTTCTTCAAGTTACATTTAATTTCATTCTTTTTTTAGCAAGTTATCCACATTTTTTTGAAAACTATCCTATAACTCTGTTTTGAGGGTTTGAAGGCAATTAGTAAGCATTAATCATCCATTTCATTGTTAGAATCAACTAAGACTTGATAGAATAAGCATGTGTAGATAAGATTAGATATTTCAATGGTTTGTGTGAGCAGGGGAGGCAAGTTGAGTGAGTTTGTGTGGTGCCATGGTGCAAATTTGTGAGTTTTTGGCATGAAAAGAGTGGCTAAGAGTGTGAGTTTGCATAAGAAACATTGGTAAGGGACCTGTGAAGGTTTGGACAGCATAGGCAAACATATTCTAACATCTTTGAGGTATTGGGAAAGTTTCAAGGTGTGTGGACGTCACTTTTTCAATAAACCCTCCTTGAAAACAAGCTTAAAAATGGCCTAAACAAGGGTTTTGTAGTTGAGGGCTATAATGAAGGTTCCAAGTCCTAAAAGTTGTTGATTCAAAGGTTTTGGAGGTTGACCTAGGACTTTCCATAGGAATTTTGGGTTGGCAAGGAGTTTGGAGGGTACTTGCTTTAGAAAATAGGGCTAATTACCGCTTTGTAGCAGCAGAAACAGTCAATTTTAGGACATGAAGTTCTGAAATGACCCTATGTGGAAGTGAGATATGTTAAATAAATCAATAATGGGTATCTAAAAAGGTGAATAAGTTGTGGGTTTGAGGTAGTTTTTGAAAGTTGTGGTGAAAAGACCCCTTTTGGAGGGCTAGTAGGAATAAGGAGGCTAAAGAAGGAACATCCCTAATCTTAGGGTCTTGAGACTTACAAATTGGTTTGGTTGGAAGTTAGTGATTAGTGTACCTTACTTGACATCAAATTGGTATCAGAGCACAGGGATTAGATCTCTTGAGGGAGATTGGTTGAAGTTTGCATAAGGGAAAGGTTGGAATTTGAAGAGTCAAGATGCCTCCTAAGACTAGTGGCACTGCTAGAGAGTTGCATGAGTTAAAGGAGAGGCATGCTAAGTTGTTGGAGTCTCATAATGCTATTTTAGCAAGACTTGCTGCCTTGGAGTCAAGTCAGAAAAGATGTATGGTTCTAGGAGATGAGAGTGAATCTGAGGAAGAAGGGGAAGAAGAGAATGAAGTAGAGGAAGAGCAGATGGACCCTGATGAACAAAGGACAATAAGGATTTTGAAGGGAATAAGAGGAGAAGAATATAAGTCCAAGGTTGATTTTCCCATGTATGGAGAAAGTTTGAATGATGAGGAGCATCTAGATTGGATTGTAGCCATGGATAATCACTTTGAATGTGAAGATATTCCCGATGAGAAAAAGGTAAAGATTGCAAAGACAAAGTTGAAAGGTCATGCATTATTGTGGTGGGACTATGAACAAGATGAGAGGAGAAAGAAAGGTAAATCAAACATAGTTTCTTGGGACAGAATGGTTGGTAAACTCAAAGGTAAGTTTCTTCCTAAAGACTATGAAGTTCAATTGTTTAAGAAACTCCAAGGTTTGAAGCAAAAGGACTTAGATGTTAAGACCTATAATGGTGAATTCTATAAGTTAAGCATAAGATCACATAGAATGGAAGATGAGGTTGAAAAAGTTGCTAGATACCTTGGTAGACTTAGATTTAATATTCAAGGTGAACTAGTTGTGGCAAATCCAAGAACTGTTGAAGAGTGTTATCAAATGGCAGTAAGGGTGGAATAGAAGATTAAAAGAAGGCAAGAAAATCTACTAGAGGAAGAGGCAGAAATTAGAGAGCAAGAAGATCATTTCCTACATCAAAATAGTCCCATGATGAACAAGAAGATGCAAACAAAGGTAAAGAACAAGTTGCTGATGTAAGGGGTGGATTTAGAGGCTCTAGAGGCAGATTTGGTGTGGGTAGGAGTTCCAATACATGTTCAAGAAGATGCTATAATTGCAATCAGTTTGGTCATCTATCCTTCAAGTGTCTTGAAAGACAAGGTTCTAATTCAAGTGTTGGTGACAAGAGGGATCAAATTGTGCAAGAGGAGGATAAGGAAAGTGTGAAGTCACCCTCTCTACATGCTATTCCAGAAGATGGGTCCAAATATTGACGGTGAAGAGACAATTTTTGAAGGCATCCAAGGAGAAGGAGCTGATTCAAAGAAGAGCACTATTCAGGACAACATGCAAATGGAAGGGAAAGGTACGCAAAGTTGTCATAGATTCAGGTTCTACTAAAAATATGGTGTCTTGTGAAATGGTTGATAAACTGAAATTAGAAAAAATTCCTCATGAAGCACCCTATAAAGCATCTTGGTTAAATGATGATCAGTCACTTGTGGTTAATGAACAAGCTTTAGTTGAGTTTAATATTGGTGGATATAGAGAAAAGGTACTTTGTGATGTTGTACCTATGGATTGTTGCCATTTATTGCTTGGGAGACCATGGCAATTTGATAAACATGTCATTTATGATGGGAGAGCCAATACCTATCAGGTTGAGAAGGATGGGACTACTTTCACATTGACTCCATTGGTTGAAGATGGGAAGGAACAAGGCAGGGCAGCAAGAGTGATCATGATGGGAAAGGAGTACATAAAGCTTGAGGAAGACAAAAATAGAGAGTGTACATCTATTGCAGGAGTTGCAGATGTTAGGACAGTAACTTTGAAGGATGATACAGTGATGGAAGGAAGAAAATGAGGTGGTAGTTTGGTGTCTAAGTCTGATACAGAGAAAATCAGGAATGAATTGATTGTAGAAAAGCAAGGATGGCATGATAAGATCATGGTGGGGACATTGTTTTGTCCATTGAATACAAGGGAGGTCAAAGGATAGTCATATTCTAACAAAATAGAGGTAGACAAGTCTAATGGGATAGAGGTCCTAAGAGCAGAAGGACTGAAGGCAAAGATGAAGATAGGAGATGAGGTAAGTCAAGGTGCAAGGCAAGGACAAATAAGTGAGTTTGAGAATGCAATAAGAGGGAAAGAGTGGATAGTCCAAGACAAGAATGGAAAAGGTGTGTTTGCAAGCATGAAGATAGGTATGACATCATCACAAAGTGAAGTGAAGGTGAGACACAATCCATTCAATGGAGGATAGCGAAACTAAAGAAGAAATCAGTTCAAGGGCAGAGATAGTGCAAGTTATCAATATTTGACCCATTGGAAAGAGTCACCAGGTGGATATGTAGGTTGGAGGTCATGGTATGATTAGAGGCAACATATTTTGATGGCATATAGTCCTCATGGGACATGAGGTCTTTCTTTTAGGCTGGGTGTATGGTGTAGGGGAACCAAGTTCTCTTGTACAAAGTAGGAGTCCAATGTTAGGTGTTCTAAGGTGGTTTGAGTCTTTTATTTTGCAAATAAGGTCATAATCGGCCATGTCTAATGTAAATTGAGTCATGTGGGTTTATTATTGCAAAGAGTGTCATATTTTGTAATGTTATCAAAGGTGGTTATGTAAGAAGTGCAAAAACACGCTATGGAAATACCAAGAGTCAAATAGTTTCAAATAGTCATTTGAGTCAGTTTAAGTAGTTGATTTTGGAGGGAAAGGAATATATATATGTTGGAGAGTTCATTGTAAAGCATGAGAATAGTTTTGAAGTAAATATCAATAAGAAAGATCCCTATTTTTTGTGTTTTTCCTAAATTTGAAACATTTTACTATGTTGCAGACCTCTGCACATGCTTGTATAGAAACTTGGTGATCTCAAACCAATTGGATATCATGAAGGAGTGAATTAACTTTGTTTTTCTTCAAGTTTCACTTAATTTCATTCATTTTTGAGCAAGTTATCCACGTTTTTCTGAAAACTATCCTGTAACTCTGTTTTGAGGGTTTGAAGGCAATTAGTAAGCATTAATCATCCATTTCATTGTTAGAATCAACTAAGACTTGATAGAATAAGCATGTGTAGATAAGATTAGATATTTCAATGGTTTGTGTGAGCAGGGGAGGCAAGTTGAGTGAGTTTGTGTGGTGCCATGGTGCAAATTTGTGAGTTTTTGGCATGAAAAGAGTGGCTAAGAGTGTGAGTTTACATAAGAAACATTGGTAAGGGACCTGTGAAGGTTTGGACAGCATAAGCATACATATTCTAACATGTTTGAGGTATTGGGAAAGTTTGAAGGTGTGTGGAAGTCACTTTTTCAATAAACCCTCCTTGAAAACAAGCCTAAAACAGGCCTAAACAAGGGTTTTGTAGTTGAGGGCTATAATAAAGGTTCCAAGTCCTAAAAACTATTAATTCAGAGGTTTTGGAGGTTTACCTAGGATTGTCCATAGGAATTTTGGGTTGGCAAGGAGTTTGGAGGGTACTTGCTTTGGAAAATAGGGCTAATTGCCCCTTTGTAGTAGTAGGAACAGTCAATTTTAGGACATGAAGTTATGAAACAACCCTATGTGGAAGTGAGATATGTTAAATAACTCAATAATGGGTATCTAAAACAGTGAATAAGTTGTGGGTTTGAGGTATTTTTTGAAAGTTGTAGTGAAAAGACCCCTTTTGGAGGGCTAGTAGGAATAAGGAGGCTAAAGAAGGAACACCCCTAATCTTAGGGTCTTGAGACTTACAAATTGGTTTGTGTTGGTTATTTCCCTGACTGGATGTTCATTCCCAGATTTCCCTATAAAGTAGCCATCAGTGATCAACAGGATCTCTGGGCGAGGGGCCAACAGTATAGGAGATAGACTCTATTTTTATCTTCTCTTCTTCTTCAGGCTCTGCAAAACCTAGGGGGGTATTCCCTATTCAATACCCATGAGAATATGCTTGTGAGTTAGCTTGGGATGTTGATACAAAGCAGATAAATCCTCCTGTAAGTAGACCAAAACTGTAGGATAAGTGCAAAGGGGCTAGCTTTGGGCCTATGTTCAGTTGTGAATCAGAGGATCTTGGGTCCTAAAACTACTTCTACAGTCCTAATGGTTATTTTGAAAGTTTGAATTTGATTTATGTTTGGATGCAAACCTGGACCTTGTGTATAACCTCAACACATAGCTAGACTGGTGCCTATCTAGGGCTTGGAGTCAGTAGACATACACCTGTGAATGATTAGCATGAACACACTAAAACTGGAATTCAAGGGGATGTTATGGTATTTGCCTTACAGACACCTCCCAAAACAAAGTGTTAAGTTATCTCTACTTATGGCATCCCTATTGCAGTATATCCTTCCCAACACTTAATCTGAAAACACTTTGATCTACCCTTTGAGCAGAAGTTGAAAAATCAAGCATTCAATACAGGAATTCTATATTCTAGAATACCAGACACCCCTTAGATATCTAGATTTAGAAGAAGGAAACATGCAATATTGGAGAAAGAATTAACAAAACACATGCAAATACAACATTACTCATATAAAATCAATCATGAAATCAGTAGATTCATGCATGAGACATACAACAAGAGATACATAAACTCAGAAGACCTCCTGCACAGAGCAACCAAAACCAGTTGTGTATTGTTACAGAGCCAGATATGTCCAGTTTTCAACAACCAAAAAGAGTGACACAGTTTACAACTTATAGTAAAACTATGTACTCCGCCAAAAGATACAACAGTCAACTCAAAAATTGCTAGGTACAATGCATCGCCAGGGGGCACCGAAAACATTCAATGCCATCGTACAGACAGGAGGGAAGGAGCAAACAAGGTTGGGATTTGCATTGCCACGCCAAAATCTTCTTTCTGAATCAGGTAGCTGGCATGTCTTTTTGAGCCATACCCCTGCATAATCTTGCCATTAATGGCATACCAACTCACAGCCTCGGGATGCAGCAGTGGAAGTATGGAGAACTCTCCATTTGAATGTTCAAAAGATAACCGTTGATCTCCAAACTTCCCGCCGAGATCTATGGTGTCAAAAAAGTCCAAAAAGTTGAGGACTGATAAGAATGTGCCACATAGGCACCCAATGCATCCACCACTGACTAGCCCAGAAATGTGAGATCAATAATCCCACATTCGTCCTGCAGAGACCATTCTAACACTTTATAAGCATGGCCACGAGCACAATAAGTGTTGAGTGTTTTGCCCCACTCAACCCACGAACCTTCCACCAAAAGCCCATTGCCCTGACTCCTGCCGACACTAAAGACCCAATCGGCAAGACCAACTCCATCGGCGAGCCCGAAAATCCTTCCGCCGATACACAAGTCACACTGATACAACCTCATCAGCGAGAAAAACACTGTTGGCCCAACGCTTTCCACCTTCACCGACGCACCAACTCTCTCCGATGCATACCCTGTCAGCATGACTAATACCATCGGAGCAACGGAAAGCTCCCTCACTGACCACACCATGTTACGCCGATACAACTTCACATCCCCCTGTCGGCCAGACACCGCACATCGGCAGCACCAAAAACTCCCTCACTGAAAGCACTACTCTTGCCGATGACATTCCCATCGGTAAGACCAAAAACATCGGAGGGCTAGAAAAATGCTATGTTGACATCACATGTTATGCCAATACAACTCCATCAGCCGGATCAAACACATCGGTTGACTCCAAAATTCCTCCGTCGATATAACCACTCTCACCGACGAAGCCTCCACACTCCCTTGTCGGCCAGACACCAACCATCGGTGGACCTCTCACCAGCTTGCCCGATAGTCTATGTCACCCTAATGGTCACCAACCTACCTTTGTTGGTAAGACCCACACCATCGGCAAACCTCATACATGTCTGCTCGACACAGAAAGTCACCCCGATGCCCAACTTCATCGGCCAAACATAGACTATCGGAGTGACTGAAAACTCCTTCGCCGATCACCAAGTCACTCTGATGGTCGCCTTCCTGAAAGCCTCAACCCAAACAACACGTTGGCGTGACCAAAACCATCAGCCCAACAAAAAGCTTCCCCGCTGACCATACCACGTTACGTCGATATAGCTCCATCGGCCAAACACAAACTATTGGCCCAACTCTCCATACTCTTCCGATACGCAGTGTCACACCGATAGCACAACCCATCAGCCAAACATAAGGCATCAGAAGATCTCCCAGCCTCGCCGATGCAAGAAGTCACCCCGATGCACATCCTGGTGACGTCATCATCACAATTGTAAAATCACCCTGTCGACAAACTCCATCAGTGAGAACCAACGCATCGGGGGAAACTTCTCCAACCATGCCGAAACCATATGTCTAGCCGATATCCTGATGTGAAGTAGCAACCAGATATCCTGACCCTCAAATATCCTCATCATCGGGATATCACTTGATATTAAAACATGATGACCCTGATGAAACATCTGGTTGATAGAAAATGATAATGATGATGACCCCCTCCCTCAGAAAATATGATGCTAATGCTGGAACATGCTGAGGAGGCCCGAATACTTCGAACGTTTTTGGATTTTTAGGGAAGGTGCTTGCAAAATATATGCTTGTAACTTGACTGCTCATGTAGGCACCAACAGTTTGGTTGGAAGTTAGTGATTAGTGTACCTTTCTTGACATCACATTGTCATCTCCATAAGTTTCTATGATTCATGCATGAAATTAGGAGTCATAATATGGGGTCAGCAAGTTTTTTTAGACAACTTGGTCCTTGTTGTTGTTTGGATGCAGTATTGGTACCTTAGGAGATAGAAGGTGAACAAAGCATAGTGTTTAACAAAGAATAGTTTTTATTGAGGACTTCTTCATAATATGGTGTTCATGACTTAAAGGTAGATTGTTTATTCTATGTTCATGCTTAAGAAGATTTAGTGTTGTTATATCAAGAAGATGTCAGATGACAAAGGCACAAGATCACAAATTCTTTATGGTTTCAATGATGCATCTAAGAGGTCAATTCATAATGCACAAGATGATCTATTTGGCATAGGTGATAAATGAAATTAGAAGAGGTGTGCATTGGTTGATGGTCTTTGAGCTAGTATTGATGACAACATGCATATAAGTCATCCTTGTTCATCATTGTTAACACCATGTATATTGTAGTTACCTCAGATTACATATAGGAATTTCATTGGTTTCAAGACAAGTGAAATCATTATAAATGTGTTTTGTGTATCATCACTCATCTTTGTTTGTTAGTGGTTACTACACCTTTTGAGCCTTTCTCTTGTCACTTAAGTCCCTTGTCCAAATGGTTCTTATCTACTATGTTTCTTCTGCATTCCACCCCAACCGTACATGCTAATATCTACATAATAGTTTCATGGTGCCAAAACTTGTCTAATCCTTCAGTGTTCCAAGTTAGGGTTTGAAGCTTTGAATGTTTTAGGGATCAAAACCCTAAAGTCAACCTTATGTCTCCCCTTTTGTTACTCATCATCCTTTAAATTTTTTTTTACATTGACTGGACGGGAAGGTGAAAATGACTTAAGTTATAAACTTAAGCCTTTGTCTTCCATGAGGTGACCAGCCCCTTGTCTAGGAGTAACTGAGAGCAATGATTAATGTCTACATCATGAGTGCCAAAAGGAAAATCAAAGGCTCTAGTTTAATCTCGAAGTGGTGCAAAAAAGTAAATCAATAGATGGAATTTAAAGTGCCTTTTGAACTCCAATGGTCACTCTTTGAGATTAAGTTTGATGGGCAGAGAGTTATAAAAGACATAGAGTAGTCTTGAACTTCTTTTTAGTATGTAGAGGGCCAAAAAAATAGATAACACACATTATCTAATGTTTTGAAGTGAGTGACTTGGTTTGTTGGAATCTATAGAGAAACACCTACATGATGATATGCATTTTGAGAGAAATTGTGGAAGTATGCAGAATAGTTGAGGAAGTTGTTTGTTAGGGTTTGTTTGTATAATACAATGGTTGCAAAGATATAACAGAGAAAGAAAATTAGTCTGATGAAACACAAATTTTAAGGATATGCAGCAGAGAATGGTGTATTGCATTCTGCAGAGAAGATGCTATCTATGCATGTCAAAGCTATGAGGGAGATATGATGAGTAGACCTTGTATGTGTTATAAGAAACAGATATAGTGCTCTGTCTTGTAAGTATTTTGAGTTGAAAGTCATGACAGAGAAGTGTTTTGGGGTCATTTATCTGTTCATACATAAAGGTTCTATTGAGGAGTTGATATATTGCCATTGACAAGTAAGGTTATATGTATGATGAAGAGGGTTATGCATTGAAGAGGATCAGGGCAACCCCCTGAATTAAGTTTTTCTTTTTCTAATGTTCATCATCTTGCTAGTGAGGTAGTTGTATTTTCTAGTGAGGCATAATTGTAGCCAGTAAGGTATTTGTACTTGTCAGTGAGGCATTTTGATTAAGCCAGTGAGGCATTTTCTGAGTGTTTTTTCATCCCTATGAGGGTTTTCCACTCATGAAAAACTTGTGTTATGGTTTATGTTGTTTATCTTTATGTGTGTGCCCTAATAATGTTTATAATCATACTTGTTCATATGTATTTGGTAAACCTTTGAAGTTTCTCTCATTATGTACCCAGTAGATCAAAAAGTGCAAAAGGTTTTAAAAGTTTATACAACACTGATTCACCCCCCCTCTTAGGGTTGTCCTGTACTCCAACATGGTGGACAAGATAGTCAGATTGAAAATGGCATTCATGTCAAAGTGGGGAATTTTTGCTTACTGAAGAATTCCATTCAGCTTGATAAAGGTAGGTGCAACATTTCAGCGTGCTATGGATATAGCTTTTCATGGCTTAGTGGGTCAGTGCATTATTATATACATGGATGACTTGATTGTATTTTCTAAGGCTAGAAAGGATCACATTGGTGACCTATGAAAAGTATTGCAAAGATGTGAACAATACGGTATCTCATTAAATTCTAAAAAAAGAATCTTTGGTGTACTAATGGGAAGCTGTTGGGACATCTGGTGTATGAAAATGGGATAACTATCAATCTAGATCAAGCCAAGTCCATCATGAAGATTTAATTGCCCAGAAAAAAGAAGGTACTAAAATCGTATTTCGGCAAGATTAATTTCATTAGAAGATTCATAACAGGATTTTCTGAAATAGTAAGACCATTGAACGCTATATTGAAAAAAGATGCCAAGATAGAATGGAAATTGGAGGCTAAAGCAACATTCAAAGATATCAAGAAGGATATTGTAGATGCTCCAATACTAAATAGTCTAGATTATACCAAGACATTCTATATTTACTCATTTTCCTCCAACCATACATGTGCCACCGTGTTGACATAAAGAAATGAGATAAGAGATGAGAAACCCATCACATTCATGAGCAACCTGTTCAAGGATGCTAAACTAAGATACATGGATGTAGAGAGACAGGCCTTAGCTTTAGTCAAGGTAATGAAGAAATTCAAGCATTACATTCTAAGGAGCAGGGTAATTGTTGTTGTCCCAGATTCAATAGTGAGAATGCTCTTATTGCAAAGTGAACCAGGAGAAAAGAGAGCCAAATGGATCAGAGTTTTACAAGAGTATGACATGGATATCAGTCCGATGAAGCTTGTTATCTAGGAAAAGCCTTAATGAAAATGATTGCAGAGATTCATCCTAATCTAACTAGCTAGCAATATACAGTTGACTTAGATATACAAGAAGATTGGTATTCAAGCATAAGATACATCTTGATCACAGGAAGGTGCCCATCCAATCTAAAAGCATCTCAAAGGAGAGATTTGAGGATCAAGGCTTGAAGTTACATGATAAAAGGGGGAAACCTATTCAAGATAAATCATGAAGGTATATATCACTGATGCCTCAATAGGAAAGAAGTAATTAAATTCCTAAAAGAATTGCATGATAAATATGGAACAGCTCATGGGTCTCATTTAGCCACAACACATGAGATCCTTAGAGTTGGATACAATTGGCCAACAATCTTTAAAGATACAACTAATCATATCAAGTATTATCATAAATGTCAGGTAGCTACAAATAGAGAGAGATATGCATCCTAATCCTTGCAGCCAGTAATGGAGATGTAGTAGTCCAGGACAACATTGAGAGGGGGGTGAATCAGTGTTGTATTAGTTTTCAAACATTTTACAACTTTTTGCAAGCTTTCTCTTACAGAACAAATAGAAAGGAATCCATTAATGATTTCTTGAGTTTATATGCACAAGACTTACAACAACAGATGTAAACAAAAACATGATCAGACCATTAATGTGCACACACACAGAAGAAATCAATGAGAAGCATGACATAAGCTTTTTACCGAGTGGAAAACCCTCAGGGGTAGAAGCCTCACTGGCATAGGAAGGTCTCACTAACCACAAGCCTCACTAGCATACCAAGTCACCAACAAAAGTAATAAACAAATCAGAGGGATACTCTGTTTCCATTTAATACAAAACATTTTTTCTCTCATATATGTCTATCAAATTGCCATTCTATTCAAAATCAATCCTGTATCCGGATCCACTCAACAACACTACATCATCTGTCCTTAAAAAAAATTTGAGAAATTCAATGCATCTGAAAAAACATTATATGTAAATTGAATGTCTTTTCACCTTTCATCTTCTGTATGTTTTATCTCTGTCAATAAAAACAATTTCTTTTCAATTTTCATCTTGAATATTCTTTTTGTATTCTCTAATCTGCAAAGAATAAACCATGAAAATCTTGTTCAAAAATCTCCAACCATTTCTCCTTCTCTGCACAAAGGTCATATAAAAATCTTGAATAAAAACAATCAGAGCCCTTGTATTCTTTCATCTGCCCTGCATAAATAAAATCATGAAAGAAGCCCAAACATCTTCAATAAAATCTGATCAATAAAATTTCTAAGAACTTTCATCTTCTCTGCAAAAGAAAATCTCCTTTTTCTTCTTCAAAAAAATCTTTCAATATATCTCTTTTTTTAAAAATATTTTGCCCGTGCAAATTCAATTTGCATCAAAAGACTTTTCATATTCTTCAAGAAATTTATTCTCCTCTCTACAAATAAATTCTTAAAAAAAATTATTAGCTTGGATCCAAAAATAAACTTTGAGGACATCATGATCTCTTAAAAAAACTTCCTTAAAAAATCTTCTTATTGTCTTTCTGCCACGACATAAAAAGATTAGAAAGTGGTCCTTCAAACAAAAACTTCTAAAGACAACTATAGAAATCTCAAAAATTGCCTTTCTAATCAGGCAAAAGCAACTTCTAAAAAAACTGCCAAGAAAAACACATCAAACTGCAGTCAACATATTGCATTGACGTTCATATACACGTCAATGTGCATTGTCGAGAGGAAGAGTCCAAATTTCAATGAGGACCATTGATTTGAAATTTTGCGCCCATCGAACATTTAAACATAGCCATCGATCTTGGTTTGGCGCCCCGATCATACGTTGCATTACCTGTGGGATCGGTATCTTTAGGAGAAGGGGCCGGTTGAGGGATGTGTTAAAACTCCTTTAGAGAGTCACCTTAAGTGACTTAACCTGCAAGCTCAGGTCAACACTTGAATATAACATAAAGTGTGACATTTGTTTCAAAAGAGCTTTTTGAATAGACTTAATATATTTTGAAACTAAAGTTTTAAAGAATTTTGCCTCCTTGTAATATAAACCCTAGTCTTGTAAGAAACCATAAGATACTCAAAGATAACTTTGAACATCAACCTGCCACTTCTGATCTTGTATAAGATGATGATGATGATAGACAACCTTGTCATGAATCTTTCAATGACCAACATTTGACATCATTAACCTTGTCATGAACTCGATGAACAACAACCTCCTTCAACTTCATCAAACTATATCTATATCATCAGGTCTCCTACATTAAACTAACTGTCATGAATAATCAACATCCATTTGATCAACCTTTTATAACATACTCATTTACCAATCCAAAACACTCTCTTGAACTAATTATCAACCACTTTATATGAAGTATGGAGCAACCCCATACAAATTCTAACTTGAATACTATGAGGACTTGTCAACAACACAACACATCCATTAACATTCTATCAACCCTAGCACTGCAACAACACACAAGATGATGTTATCTTGTAATAACACACAAGATGATATACTCCTGATGATGTACTCTTGCAACAACTTCGCTCATCTCTTGAAGACACCACACTATATATGAAAGATATACACTAATCAAGCCAACCCAACTGACAATACTTATTCTGTCCAAATGAACAACCCCTGAATGATGTTCCTAATAGAGTGAACAATGTGAGAGACATGATCTTGAACAACATGTGTCAACAGTGTAGGCCACCTTGATGATACCTTATGAAGGTTCACACTAACTCAACTGATATCTGTATTTGTATAGATCACTTCAAACAAAGATCATCATTGTTCCAACCTTGATAACCAAGCATTCACATTTACCAAGCTCCGGATTAGTGACCTTCAGATGTTTACTAAGATCAACCCAAGATCTTGCAAGACCTTTTTGACATCAATGACAATCAGTCACCATCAATCTCCCCCTTTGTCATTGATGGCAAAACTACCTGATGCAATTTTTCTTTCTCCCCCTTTTTGACATCTGATGACAAAGACTCAAAAACTATTTGCTCCCCCTGTGTTGAATACCACTGGCAATTACTGGCAAGAATAACCAACACAAACCACTGTCTAACATAATGAAACTTATATGTCAATTTCAATATAATATCACTTTTTGACACAATACCAACAAATATACTTGAACTATATTGCAAACAAAATTCATAAAGATTCCTTAACACATAGTTTCCAATTCAAGATGACATGATGACCACTTTTGATAAGTCCTTTTCAAATATCCCAAGATAGTGACAACTCAATCCCCTGATTAACTCCCCCTCAGAACAATTGCACTTAAAGATGTTATAGCATGATCATAACCATTATAATCATATTGAATTATGAACACTTTGAAGGCATAAACTCCTTAACCTTTCAACAAGAAATGATTTATGATGATAACAATCCTGAAGCCAACATATGACAAACCTTTTTGAACATTACCATCTGCTATTGCTGATTCAAAACATATCTTTAACTTCCTCTGATGAAATGCAGGATATCACCATCAATGTCATAGCTTGAAGAACTCTGTCTGAAACATATTAGTGAGGAAGATCATCAATGAAACAAGTGAAACACTATCTCCAAATCACCTGAAAGCTTCAATACTTATGCAAAACATATGCCATTATGGCATTACTCAACAAGGTAGTAGATATGACCATCAAATTGACTTCTTTGATATGAACTATCATCCTGCAACCAAACTATTCTAACACCTTTTCTGACATGACAAAGAATGAAGACCATCTGAACTATCCTCCTATTCTGCACAAGACACTTTTCACATCATAATGTCAATTTTGATACAAAACCACATCTGAAACATACTGTACTATACAAGAACTACTACCTCTTGACTTTGTCATTCAAACTAACTCATCAAATAACAAACAAACTGCATCAACAAATTCTTCCTGCAACAACACTTTGCACAAATCAAAAGTAGAGATAATTGCTATGAATTGAATTTTCATTTTCATCCACCTCAACCAACACATGCTAATTTCTGATAAGAGCTTCTTGAGAGCATCTTAAGCTCTTTGCCATGATAACCAATACTTTTCAATAACAAGATCCCATTGGACTGCAACATCATAACAACTCAACCATTGTCAGTAACAACATGCTATGACCAAAATATGAATAGGATCATTTATAAACCAAAAACTCTAAACACAATCAAACTCTTTGTGCTTTGAACTCCTGACCATCCTTTTAACATCTTGTATGCATACTGAACTAAAGATCACCTATATCATTGTCACATACTGAAAATCAACATTGTTAGCAATATCATCATCAACTTCTACTTTATTTCGTAAGATTGACAAGATTAACATTCAAATGATCTCCTTCATGAAACTTCTTGGGGATAGTTGATAGAACATTTGATACCTCCCCTTACTTCATGCTATGTTATGCAATAGATGAAATGACTTGTGCAAGATGCACAAGCTTAGATTCTGACTTCTTTTTACTTTCTTTCTGCTTCCAAATTTTTACAGGTGCTTTCTTCCTTCAAACCTTTTCAACCTTTTTCTTTCCCAACCTTTCAGATTAGGTGATGCTCTCCTGCAACTGTGTGCTTTATGACCAAGAGAATTGCAATTATAACAAATTATGTTGTAATCAAAATCAATTGACTGATAATACCTTTGAGCACTCATATTAAGCTTCCATGAAGGATCATACACTCTGTTCATTTTGCAGTATCTTTGAATATGTCCAACATTATTGCACTTGTAACAAACAATATCAGTATTCCTTTTGCAATTAACTAATCTCTGTCCAAATTGATTACAAGCATAACAACGACCATTAAAAGAATAATTATACCTGTACATGTATGCTTGTCTAACAGGAGCAATTCTTCTAAAATTTCTTCTTCTTTGATTATGCATTTTGTTTTCAGTGGTAGCATTCAAATCAATCTTCTTTCTGGGAGTCTCTCTAGCTTTTGAACATTCTCCTTCTTCAAAACCAAGTCCAGTAGTGTCTCCATATAGTTTTTGTTTACCAAGCATCTCATTTAACCTACTTGTGCTCTCTTCAAATTTCAGATTCTTTTCTAATTGCTTCTTAACATCCTCAAGATTTTTTCCCAAAGAAACTATTTCTCTTTCAAGTTTTTGACATTCAACTAATTTAGCTTCTAACTCTAACTTTGCTACATTAGCTATTCTCTTAGCTTCCTCAACCTCTGTTTTCAAACTGGTGATTAATTTATCTGATTCACCTGCTTGATTCCTCAAATCTATAATCAGGTTTCTAGCACCTTCAAGATCTGTAAGAGCTTTGTCTTTTAAATCTCTTTCTTGTTGCAACTGCAAATTTAGTTTCTAACTTTCTCTCTTATACTTCTTGAGCTCACTCAGAGCATATATAAGCTCTCCTTCCATATCAATATCACAATCTTGTTCATCATATCCCTGATCATCATCACTTGTGATGCTACCTTCTTCTGAATCTAATTGGGTTTGAACTTCTTCATGTGATTGCCTTCTTTCATGGTCACTTTCATAACACACCAGAGTGTCCTCTACTTTATCATTATCTTGATAAATTCTTATTAATTTCTTCCAGATATCCTAAGCTGTTTCACACTACACAACCTTACAAGAAATATCATTAGATAAACTAGATAAAATAACCTTCTTGGCTATATGATTGCATTTAAGATCCTCTTTGTTATTTGCAGAAATACCATTCTCAACTGACATTAAAACATCATATCCTAAGGAGGATAAATACACTTGCATTCTAACATACCAAATTGAAAAATTTGAACCATCAAACTGAGGAACATCTTAAACCTTTTCTTCTAAGACAATATTAGACTCAACATGGAGAACATCTTTATCACCTAAATTTATATCAAAATCTAGATTTGATATGGATAATGTCTTTTGTGTCTTCTGACCAGAATGATACTTAAAATTTCTCATGTTCTTATTTCTCTTGCACTTACCCATTGAACTCCACACACATGACCTACCCAAGCTGATTAAGTTGCAAAAGGGAAACTAGCTCTGATACCAATTGTAGGAGTCTAGGACAACACTGAGAGGGGGGTGAATCAGTGTTGTATTAGTTTTCAAACATTTTACAACTTTTTGCAAGCTTTCTCTTACAGAACAAATAGAAAGGAATCCATTAATGATTTCTTGAGTTTATATGCACAAGACTTACAACAACAGATGTAAACAAAAACATGATCATACCATTAATGTGCACACACATAGAAGAAATCAATGAGAAGTATGACACAAGCTTTTTACCGAGTGGAAAACCCTCAGGGGTAGAAGCCTCACTAGCATAGGAAGGTCTCACTGACCACAAGCCTCACTGGCATACCAAGTCACCAATAGAAGTAATAAACAAATCAGAGGGATACTCTGTTTCCATTCAATACAAAACATTTTTTCTCTCACATATGTCTATCAAATGGCCATTCTATTCAAAATCAATCCTGTATCCGGATCCACTCAACAACACTACATCATCTGTCCTTAAAAAAAACTAAGAAATTCAATGCATCTGAAAAAACATTATATGTAAATTGAATGTCTTTTCACCTTTCATCTTCTGTATGTTTCATCTCTGTCAATAAAAACAATTTCTTTTCAATTTTCATCTTGAATATTCTTTTTGTATTCTCTAATCTGCAAAGAATAAACCATGAAAATCTTGTTCAAAAATCTCCAACCATTTCTCCTTCTCTATACAAAGGTCATATAAAAATCTTGAATAAAAACAATCAGAGCCCTTGTATTCTTTCATCTGCCCTGCATAAATAAAATCATGAAAGAAGCCCAAATATCTTCAATAAAATCTGATCAATAAAATCTCTGAGAACTTTCATCTTCTCTGCAAAAGAAAATCTCCTTTTTCTTCTTCAAAAAAATCTTTCAATATATCTCTTTTTTAAAAAATATTTTGCCCGTGCAAATTCAATCTGCATCAAAAGACTTTTCATATTCTTCAAGAAATTTATTCTCCTCTCTGCAAATAAATTCTTAAAAAAAATTATTATCTTGGATCCAAAAATAAACTTTGAGGACATCATGATCTCTTAAAAAAACTTCCTTAAAAAATCTTCTTATTGTCTTTCTGCCATGACATAAAAAGATTAGAAAGTGGTCCTTCAAAAAGAACTTCTAAAGACAACTATAGAAATCTCAAAAATTGCCTTTCTAATCAGGCAAAAGCAACTTCTAAAAAAACTGCCAAGAAAAACACATCAAACTGCAGTCAACATATTGCATTGATGTTCATATACATGTCAATGTGCATTGTCGAGAGGAAGAGTCCAAATTTCAATGAGGACCATTGATTTGAAATTTCGTGCCCATCAAACATTTAAACATAGCCACCGATCTTGTTTTGGCGCCCCGATCATATGTTGCATTACCTATGGGATCGGTATCTTTAGGAGAAGGGGCCGGTTGAGGGATGTGTTAAAACTCCTTTAGAGAGTCACCTTAAGTGACTTAATCTACAAGCTCAGGTCAACACTTGAATATAACATAAAGTGTGACGTTTGTTTCAAAAGAGCTTTTTGAATAGACTTAATATATTTTGAAACTAAAGTTTTAAAGAATTTTGCCTCCTTGTAATATAAACCCTAGTCTTGTAAGAAAACATAAGATACTCAAAGATAACTTTGAACATCAACCTGCCACTTCTAATTTGCCACTTTTGATCTTGTATAAGATGATGATGATGATAGACAACCTTGTCATGAATCTTTCAATGACCAACATTTGACATCATTAACCTTGTCATGAACTCGATGAACAACAACCTCCTTCAACTTCATCAAATTATATCTATATCATCAGGTCTCCTACATTAAACTAACTGTCATGAATAATCAACATCCATCTGATCAACCTTAAATAACATACTCATTTACCAATCCAAAACACTCTCTTTAACTAATTATCAACCACTTTATATGAAGTATGGAGCAACCCCATACAAATTCTAACTTGAATACTATGAGGACTTGTCAACAACACAACACACATCCATTAACATTCTATCAACCCTAGCACTGCAACAACACACAAGATGATGTTATCCTGTAATAACACACAAGATGATAAACTCCTGATGATGTACTCCTGCAACAACTTCACACATCTCTTGAAGACACCACACTATATATGAAAGATATACACTAATCAAGCCAACCCAACTGACAACACTTATTCTGTCCAAATGAACAACCCTTGAATGATGTTCCTAATAGAGTGAACAATGTGAGAGACATGATCTTGAACAACATGTGTCAACAATGGAGGCCACCCTGATGATACCTTATGAAGATTCACACTAACTCAACTGATAGCTGCATCTGTATAGATCACTTCAAACAAAGATCATCATTGTTCCAACCTTGATAACCAAGCATTCAATTTTACCAAGCTCCTGATTAGTGACCTTCAGATGTTTACTAAGATCAACCCAAGATCCTGCAAGACCTTTTTGACATCAATGACAATCAGTCACCATCAGGAGATGCACCCATTTGCACAATGAGGCATGGATTTCATAGGAGCCATCAATCCTTCATTGTCTGTTGGACACATGTATGTCTTGACTATTACTGATTATTGTACTAGGTGGACTGAAGCGATGAGTAGCAAGACATGCACATTAGAAGATGTAATCAGGTTCCTTGAAAATAATATTGTATACGCCTAAAAATGACATGATTCAGTCTAAATAAATATTCTTAATATTTATTCCCTTCTAAAATTCTTCTATCAATCAATAAATAAACAAATTTATTTATTCGATTCACATTCCTCTAAGTTAATTAAATATTAAAATATTTAATTACCTCTTCTAAAGTCAAAATTAAATAAAATCTTTTATTTAATTAAATTCTTCTAAAACAATTAAATAATTCTTAAGTATTTAATTAAGTCAAAATCATTCTTCCAAATTTGAATAAATCAAATCAAATTTATTTAAATCCTTTCAATCTGCAAAAATAAAATACAATCAAATATTTTATTCTTCCAAATCATGCACAACAATTAAATAAATTGATTTATTTAATTTTCTTTCTTATTTTCTAAATTAAATAATTCCAATTATTTAATTGTTTCTTCCAATAATATCTTCTCTAAATTTAAATAAATCAATTATTTATTTAAGTTGCTTTTTCTTCTAAATTGAGTTATCTCTAAATATAATTCAAGTTTTGTGTGCATGCAATTAAATATTCTTAATATTTAATAAAGAAAAATATCTTCTTATTCTCATGCATATCCCTTCTTCTTGTTTTAAATCACTTAACTGATTATTATATTCCTTTAAATGTTTTAACTCATTCTTCTATTCTTGTTAACTCCTCTTATGCAAAAGAAAGCAAGACATTTGTCTTCTTCTTATTCGCGCACATTCTTCAACCGTTCTATACCGTTGATCTTCATTCTCTCAAGTCTATAAATTGAACCCAATTCTTCCATTTCAATCATCTAAACTTTAAGTATTGTTACTCTGCAAGAATTATAGCACACCTTTGGCACCAATTCCTTCATTGCTTGTGATCACACTTGTTACTATGCACCATTACCATTGTTGTGAAGCTCCTCTTTATTGCAATAAACTATCGCTGCCATTCCCAATTGACATTCTTGAAGCATAGCAAGGAAGTGCACTCTCTGAGGGCCTTATTTCATACATGCAAGATCGATTGAGATAGGCGACCAACGAAAGCTATGAAGTTTTGAGGTTTGCAAAGGTTATTGTATTGTTTGTTTGTTTTATTGAATCTCTTTATTTTTGTATTTCGTTGAGTTTTGGGTATCTTGATATTTGATATTATTGATTATTCATTTGAATCCAATTTTCCCTTAACATTTTTGGCACCCACCGTGGGGCCTAGCCCCAAATTTAACCCAAAAACTAAGTTTTTGTGTTTTAAGAAAGCTGTACACAGGAGGAAACAATGCTTCTGATACATCCTAACACGCATCTGTTACCTGTCACGGCGCATTCGTTCCTGCAGCGCATACATACTTTGTTACGACACATCTACCATCTAAGACAGCGCATGCATCAGATCAATGCATTTACACTATTTTTCAGCACTTTTGACCTCTGTTTTAGTACATATATATTGCGGCGCTTCTGTTCACTGTTTCTACGCATTCATTCTCTGAAGCGGCGCATCTATTTTAGGCGGTGATTTTTAGGGTTTTCTTGAAAGTTTTCGCTAACGTTGACATCTTTGCAGGAATACTCTGGATCTATTTTGCAGGCTAGGAACTGGTTTAGATTCATATAGTTGCACTTGTTAGCTCACACTTCGATTTCTAACGGAAAAGTAAAATTGATGCTCATGCAAATCTCACATAGTTTTAACTAGGAAAGTGGTAACTGAATCATTGCTATCTTGCATATCATTGAATCATTGCAACATTGCTATGTTTTCAAAGTTAACATCATTGCTATCTGGATAAAATTAAACTCATCATTGCTATTTGGGTAAAACTGAACCATTGCTATCTCAACCATCACTTCAAAGTTAACAATTCGTGCTACATGGATAAAAATTGAACTCATCATTGCTATCTGGGTAAAATTGAACCATTGCTATCTCAACCATCACTTCAAAGTTAACAATTTGTGCTACGTGGATAAAAGTTGAACTCATCATTGCTATCTGGATAAAACTGAACCATTGCTATCTCGACCATCACTTCAAAGTTAACAATTCATGCTATCAGGGATAAAATTGAACTCATCATTGCTATCTTGGTAAAATTGGACCATTTCTATCTTGTTATCACTTCAAAGTTAACAAAATTCTGTGCTTGCCCAAGTAGATAGCTCATCTAGTTTTTCTCATTTTAACTAGGGGAAAAGAAAAACTATATTCTATGTTTTGGGAATGATACCAGGCCTATGCTCTCCCCTATCTTGGGTGACCAAAATGCTAGACATATCATTTTTGTATGTGTTTTTTCTTTAGAGGGGCCTACTCTTGGATACCATTCATCCAAGTAGGAATGACCCTAAGTGGTAACAGGCTAGATGCCAAGCCCTTCCAAGCCACTATAAATAAATTGTGTTTGGAGCAAAAGCTTCAAATAACGAGTGCAGTTGTGTTATACCGACAGCCAACCTCCCCCAAAACCTTCCAAGGTGAAACCCTTGCAGGCTGGGAGACTCCATAACAGAGAGTAGTGCTGCCGCACGTATAACCACTTGAACAGTTGCCTTTATTACTCATCCTTGTTTTAGTAGACCAAAAACCCCTATAATCCAGTGTAGGGAAGGGCGATTATTACCTCCCAAATATGCCTCACCTAGAGATAGGGAGAATTCAATTTTATACTGTCATTTGAAACCTAGGGTTGTACTTGCTTTCTTTTTAGTCTAAAAAAGAGTCAAAAAAATCATAAAAAAATTAAAAACCATAAAAATATTCTGTGTTTGCTATGTCTTCTTTCCATAAATTCAGAAAATCAAATCAAAAAGGCCTTCTTGCAACCAAAGTACCAAAAAAAATTAGAAAAATTCTAAAAAAATTACAAAAATACTGAGAAAAACCAGAGCGATGCATCTGTCCTTTGTTCCTGCGCATTTGTGCCGACCTGCGGTGCATGTGTTTTGACTTTTAGCGCTTTCATTATCTGTTACAGCGCATTTACCTTTTAGCAGTACAATGCATTTGTTGCGACTTACAGTGCATATATTAGTTTCTATAGCGCATCTATTTCGGTGCATGCGTGACAGTGAGCACTTGTACAATTTTTGAGAGAAAAATTTTACCAGTTTTGGGTACCCATTTCAGTCAAGTTCTAAATTCTAAGATCAGGTCCTACCTTGCAGTCAGTTTTCCATCCATTTCACATCAAAAGTCTTTTTTTCATTGGTCATCCCATTCACTTTCTATCAGGTCTTCCTAGTCCAAAGTTAAAATATCTCATATCAGGTCAGCATAGGCCCTTTTTTCGTATCACTTTGGATTCAAGTAACCCTAGTAGGTCACATGACATCACTAGTGGTCTTGGTGCACGACTAGTCCCTACATAGTAACACAGGTATCGAGTACCCTTACTAGTGGCTATCGTCTTGTATCGGCCGTCTTACTTGGAATCTTTGATCGAGAAAGTCCCTTGTCCAAGTCTTGTCATATCCTATTCTCAGCAGTCTCCATCGACACCTTGCCAAAATCTCTAGTTCCATCCCACCTCATCCCACGTCACCTTGCATGGTTCTTACTAGATCTCAGTACAAAAAACAAATTGAAATCGCTGGATCATCCAACCACATCATCACACCTCATGATAGTGATGAGGAAATCTCTAATGAAGACTATAAAAGAAGCATCCAAGATCAGAAATTCCAACGCTTGCTAGAGAAAGTGCTCCATGAGGACCCTCACAAGTATTTCTATCATCTTTCTAATCTTGGAATTAAACTCCCCGCGGATTTCAATATAAGCACAATCCAAGAAAACATAGAGGATGATCATGAAAAGGGAAAGAAAGCCATAGATCCAAATGCAGAGGATAAACATGAAAAAGGAAAGAAAGCCATAGATACAAGCACTCCTATGGAAGAAATGAGGAAACAACTCGAGGGTCTAAAGCAACAAATGTTGGATCTCAAGACGGGTACAAACACTAAAACCTACTCCTTGGAAGATATTGCACCGTACCCCTTTGATAAAAGTTTGAACATGACACCATTTCCCTTTTGATTCAAAGTTCCTAAATTTGATAAATACAAAGGGAAAGGGGACCCTAGAGATCACATTAGGGAATTCAACGCAGCATGCATGGAAGTAGCTCACAATGAGACCTACTTAATGAGATTATTCCCTAGATTTCTAGGTAGTCAAGCCATGGAGTGGTTCTCACAGCTCCCACCGGGCATCAAATCTTTTGATGAGCTAGTCAACAAATTTATCATGCACTTCTCTTACAATATTGAACACGAAGTCTCTATGCTATGCAACAGCAAGCAAAAGAGTGGCGAATCATTCACCACCTTCCTACAAAGATGGAGACAACTAGCAAGCAAGTGCTCATATGATGTACCTAAGAAATAATTAATGGAGATGTTTGTCCATAACCTCAACACCGATCTTAGCTATCAAATACAAATACAATGCCCTACTTCATTTTCAAAAGTCATTGAAATGAGATTGTTCATCGAAAAAGCTATGATCGCCAAGGGGCAAATCAAATTATACAAGGACTCACCTACCTGCAACTACACGACTGACAAATCAAAGTTTTGGATGAAGAATAAGAATATCGTCAATGATGGAGTAGTTGAAGCCAAGGTGATGGCCCCCAAGCAACAACCCATACTCACTCTCAAAGGAGAGGCAAGCAATGTTACACCCAACAAAACATTCTCTCGGGAGCCAAGACTGTGGTTCAACACAAATCCAAGGAGAAAGTTCACACTGCTGGGTGAGTCCCAAGAATCCGCATTAAGGAAGTTATTGGCCAACAATTAAATCTCTCTACCGCCAACAAGCGACTATGAGCCTACAATCAAACCTCAATATTGGAAAGACACAGACTATTGTGAGTATCATAGAGGAAGAGGACATACTACCAACAATTGTATCTATCTCAAACATGTTATTCAAGATGTGCTTGATCAAAATCAAGGAGGTGGTCATCAACATACTTCTAATGAGACACATGTGGCTTACAGGGATCCACTTCTCAATCATGACAGGTCGTACAACAACAACAACAGCAACAACAACAATGGCAACAACAACAATGGAAACAACAACAATGGTAACAACAACAACAACTACAACAGGCAAAATTAGAATAGTGGGAATAGTAATGCCAACTATGCAAATGTGCCATTCAACTATACCATCAATTGCATATCAGAGCATGTCCCACAAATCAATGTGGTCACACCCAACCAACAATCAGAACCTAACATAACTGGTTGTAGTATCATTACCCACAGTGGTAAGGTCACCTTGAATAGCATTCCTCCAAGGTCATCACCTTCTCAGTCCAACTTCCGTCAGTATAATGTCATAGACCAACTACAGAAGACTCCGACCCACATTTCTATCTTAGAGTTGTTGTGTCTATCTCCTTCCCATAAGGAGATTCTCAATAAAGCCTTAGTGGAAACCACTATCCCCACTAATTTGGCCCAAGAGAAGTTTCAGGCCATGGTAGGTAATCTGACCTCCTCTAGTACCATATCATTTACCGAACAAGATGACCTCTCTATGTCTCAACTTCATAACACCCCTCTGCATATTGTTGCCTTCATCCATAAGCACTGCATCAAGAGAGTTCTCATTGATGGGGGAGATGGTTTAAATATTTGCATGTTAAAGCTAGTCCTTACATTGCGGTTCTCTGAAAATGCAGTTGATCCAAGGAAGAACATTACTATCAAAGCCTATGATCAAGAGGAGAGAACTACAAAAGGAACAATAGTCTTACCCATACAAGTGGGATTGATAATAAAAGATGTTGTGTGCCAAGTCCTAGATAGGGAGCTCACCTATAATATTCTCCTAGGCAGACCATGGATTCATGCTATGAAAGCTATACCTTTGACCTATCACCAATGCATAAAATTCCCACATAATGACAAGCAAGTCACCATCCAAGGCGACCCTGACCCCTTTCAGCATTGCAACTCTGTCCTTTCAAAAACTAATTGCATCATACCAAACAATAGAGCATCTACATCCCATACCCCACAACATGATCATACCTCTGAAGCTTCCTCATCAAGGCCCAAAGAGCAGAAAATTACCATCAAAGAAAAAGGAGTAGGGGAATACTCCATAGAGCACAGCCTCAATCTAGCCAAGATGCCTTTATCTCCTAGATCCTTTGGTCGACCCAAGCATTTTCCAAAGCCATCTACTCCTCCTATACCTCCCACAACTCCCTTTGTAAAATGGGGGACCTTATCAGATGAGATAGAGGAAAGAGATGTCCTACAATGGCTTTATACTGAAGAAGAAGAGAACATACAACAAGAACCACCTAGGCTCCCAATAGAAATCTATGGGCGAGGTGAATCTATCCTACATAGAATGGGTTATGAAGGATAAGGCCCCATCGGCCTAAGAAAAGAAGGAATCATAGACCCATTCAACCTTCTTCATCCTCATTGGCTAGAAATAAAAAAGGCCTAGGAAATAAAGATAAGGGCAAAGATAAAGAAAATGCTTGTCTAATGGAGATGATCCATACACTTCAAGTGGATAGTGACATAGATTCCAATGAATATGAGTGGGATGAGCTGACAGAGCATTCCTACGATGACAAAGAGGTCGATACCATTCAAACTTATAGCCCCTACCATGAGGGACAAATGCTACCGAACAAACCATTAGAGTATGATTTGCCTATTTCTAAGAATACATCTTTCGAGGAAGGTTTGAGTTCTATCGCAATAAACAACTTGGAGGAAAGTACCATCCTGAACACTCCCCCTACCAATACTCCTAGTATATCCATTCAAACTATCAACAGATTAGATCTATCCTCCGACTCCCTCCCCCTTGTGCATCTTGAACTTATTGACTAGGATCTACGAGGAACCTCACAACTAGATATGTTCCAAAATGATGATGCTTATATTGACTATATGGAACTTAGGGACCACCTACCCAAAGGAGATCATAAAGATGGTTTCGCTATTGAAATTATTACCATGGCTTATTTTGGAGAGGGTGCCAAGCCTTCTAGTCACAAAAATATAAAAATAAAAACTAGATCTGATGGTGAAAACTACTCTGCAGCAGTGTCAGATCCCAAAACAGTAAAAAGAAAGAACACATCTGAAGGTGAAAACCCAACTGTGGCACCTGATGATGGAAGGCTTGACACTCTCCCTAATGACATGCACTAGGAGAAGTCTCAGATTATTGTGGAACCCACAGAGCTAGTTAACATTGGAACAGAGGAATAGCCTAAGATCATTCACTTTGCTAAGTCTCTAACCCCACCAGAGAAGACTAAGTTTGTACCATTCTTCAAGAGAAAGAAAGTCAATTTTGCTTGGTCATACATAGACATGTTGGGGTTAGATCCAGAATTGATTCTACACCATCTTCCATTAGATCCAGGAGTGAAACCAGTAAAACATAAGCTTAGAAAGATGCATCCACACATAGCATTGCTTGTAAAAGAACTCAAGAAACCACTGGATGTAGGATTTATCAGAGCTATAGACTATCTGGAATGGATCTCCAACATAGTACTAGTGTCCAAACCTGATGGCCAAGTTAGACTATGCAATGACTTTAGAGATCTAAACAAAGTTTGCCGCAAGGATGATTTTTCGTTGCCAAATATAGATATCATAGTTGACTTAACAACAGGGCATACCATGTTATCTCTCATGGATGGATTCTCAGGATATAATCAGATTAGGATAGCACTGAAAGACCAGCATAAGACAACTTTTACTTGTCCATGGGGCACTTTCTGTTGGAATGTCATGCCATTTGGGCTAAAGAACGCATGAGCCACATATCAATGTGCTATGAGCACTATATTCCATGATATGATGCATGTAACAATGGAAGATTATGTAGATGACATCCTAGCAAAGTCACTCACAAGAGAATCACACCTGGCTGTGTTAGAGAAAGTCTTTCAGAGATTAGAGCAATTCAAAGTTAGGTTGAACCCAAAGAAATGTGTGTTCGGAGTCACCTCAGGCAAGCTCTTAGGCTTTATTGTATTAGCAAATGGAATAGAGGTGGACCCCGCCAAAGTCAAGGCTATTATGGACATGCCACCACCCAAGACTCTTACTCAACTAAGATCTCTACAGGGAAAGCTACAAGCAATCTGTAGATTCATAGCACAACTGGCAGACAAGTGTCAACCATTCAGTCATCTCCTGCACAAGAACATTTGATTTAGATGGGATGAGAAATGTGAAGAGGCATTCAACAAACTAAAAGAATATCTTATGAATCCACCTATTCTCATGCCTCCTATCCAAGGGAAACCATTGATACTTTACATATCTGCTACACCTACAACTCTTGGGGCTCTCCTAGCACAACAAGATTATGAGAATAAAGAAAGAGTCGTCTACTATATTAGCTGAACATTAGTGGGCTATGAATTGCAATACTCTTAGATAGAAAGATCATGTCTTGTGGTAGTTTTTGCTTCCCAAAAACTCTGACATTATATGCTCGCAAATCCAGTCAAACTTATTGCAAAAATAGATCCACTGAAGTACCTACTAAGCAAAGCATCTCTTACAGGTCGCCTAGCCAAATGGGTAATGCTCTTAAGTGAATACGACATTAGGTATGTAGACAAAAAAGATATCAAAGGACAAGTCATTACTGATCAATTAGTGGATGCACCATTACAGGACACCACACTAATGCAATTTGAATTTCTAGATGAATCCCTATTCAACATCTCAACACATTCCTGGAAGCTCTACTTTGATGGGTCCTACACAAACCATGGATCGGGGGCAGGAATCTTGTTTGTAACTCCTCATGGCAACACCATACCGAAGTCTTACCATTTGTTATTCCCATGCACTAACAACATAGCAGAATATGAAGCCTTAGTCATTGGTCTCAAAATGGAAACAGAGTAGAAAATCAAAGAGCTACATGTCTATGGTGATTCTCAACTAGTGATAAATTAGGTCAATAATGATTACCAAACTAAAGATAAAAAGCTTCTCCCATACAAGTGGATGGTCGACAACTTTAAGGAATACTTTGTGATCATCTCTTTTGAGCAGATACCAAGGATTAAAAATAAAGAAGTAGATGCCATGGAAACTATTGCCTCTCTTCTTGAAATACCAGAGAATGAGTCACGGTACAAGTTCTTAGTGGAAACAATTCGGCAACCAGCTTATGATCTTCTTGAAAACCATTCTGTATGCCTTTTAGTTGGATCTGATTCACCTTGGTATGGTAAGATTTACACTTACCTCAAGGACAACACCCTCCCACCTGACCTATCTTTAAACCAACGATGAACCTTTATACGCTAAACCTCTCGCTATACCATTATTGCCGACACCCTATACTGACGTGGTCTAGATGGTACTTTACTCCATTGTTTAGAACGAGAAGAATCCCAAACCGCCTTACAAGACGTGCACGAAGGGATCTGTGGAACACACTCTAGCGGTCCTTCCTTAGCTAAGAAACTCATGTGTTTGGGTTATTACTGGCCAAACATGGAAATAGATTCATACCAATTTGTGAAGAAGTGCAAGTAGTGCCAAATACATGGGAACCTGATACATGCACCAGCTCAAGAGTTGAGACCTTTAATGAAAGCTTGGCCTTTTTGCCAATGGGGACTTGACCTTGTGGGAAAGATCCATCCACCATCATCCAACGGCCACAAGTTCATAATAACCACCACTGACTACTTTACCAAGTAGATTGAAGCCGTTTCCCTCACCATCGTCATAGGTAAGCAAATCTCCTTATTTAGCCTAAATTACCTCATCTGCAGATATAGAATTCCCTCTTCCATTATCATGGATAACAGAAGACCCTTCAAAAACCAGGATGTCCAAGAACTCTATGACCGATTCAAAATCCAACACCGTTTCTCCTCACCCTATTACCCCCAAGGCTACGGTCAAGCTGAAGCATCTAATAAGACCATCTTGAAACTCCTCAAGAAGACCGTCAACGATGCTGGCCGTGATTGGCACATCCAACTCAATCCTGCTCTGTGGGCCTACAGAACCAGTATACGCATTCCCATAGGTGCTACCCCTAATGCCCTTGTCTATGGCTCAGAAGCTATCCTCCCCATTGAGGTTGAGTTACCATCTCTTAGGGTGTCGTTAAAAGATCTTATATTAGATGAAGAATATATTCTCTAGATTGCAAGAACTAGAGTTGCTAGAGGAAAGGAGACAGAAAGCCTTTGATCATCTCAAAGCATATCAACAAATGATGTCACGAAGCTATAACCACAAAGTTTGCCCAAGGTTCTTTAAGGTTGGAGATCTAATACTTAAAGAGAATCCCCGCAATCAACAGGATCAGGAAAAGAAATGCAAGTTCGAACCCAACTGGCTTGGACATTATGTGATCATAGCTGCTTATGGATCAGGGGCATATCAGTTAGCAACATCAGAGGGTGAGTTATTCGATGACCTAATCAATAGCATGCATCTTTGCCAATTCTATACCTAGGAGAACCTCAATGTAAGGGGGGTAGAAAATACAAAAAAATCAAAAAATTAGAAAAATACAAAAAAAAAAAAAAAATACAAAAAAATCAAAAAATTAGAAAAAAATCAAAAAATCAAAAAATTGGAAAAATACAAAAAAAATTGTCCTTTGGTGAAAACCTAGCAAATAGGCATCATGCATACTTTCTAGCTTTCATGCAAATAAAAGCAAGTGGTAAAAACCTGATAAACAGGCATTACTTGTGATAAACTGCTTTCTCCATCTTTGGGAAATCAATCACCTTGTGTCCATTCTTCCTTGTGTCCCACCGACCCATATCTGTTCCATAATAAAATCCTAACAGTAACCTATCATGGCTTGATACTCTATCTCTTTGTTGCCTTGTCAACCAAGGTTTTATCCCATATCCTATCCATAGTGTAAGCCTAGCATAGTGTCTCTTGTCAGTTTCCATGGTCCAAGTCCGTGAACTACGTTGCCTCTGCATCGTCACGTAGGCAAGGCCATTTTCAAATGTGCCCCCGAGGCTTTCTTGTCCATCCCGTATCTTGTCGTCTATCCTTTAGTCCATCCATGGTCCAAATCCATGAACTACGTCACCTCTGCGTTGTCACGTAGGCAAGGCCATTTCTCAAATGCACCCCCGAGGCTCCACTATCCCATCCATCCCATGTCTAGTCCTTCTATCTATCTAAATCTGAACCACTTTCTATCACCTAGGTCTTAGGTCCGTTAGGGTTTACCCAGAACTACGTTGCCTCTGCATCGTCACGTAGGCAAGGCCATTTAGCAATGAGCCCCTGAGGCACTAGGTCAGTCCCTTAGGGTCCGTCTCACCAATAAGGATTGTGGAAATCTTCTCTCACCAAGCAAGCAAGCGCAAGCGAAACCCACTCTTTTCAAACAGAAATCCTGATGCAGGACATTAACCTATCCAAAGAAAAGCAAACAAACTCCTGAGGCCTTCTAAATGATTTTACTCAAATTATGGCAAGAAACAAACACATTTAAATGCAAAAATGTTTTGTGGATTATAAACATGGTTAAAATACGGAGTCTTGATTTTTTGCTATCATGCCTTTGTATGCTACTCGAGGATGCCAAAAGCTAGAGATGTTATGATGGGGGCATGATTATTTTCTTTGTTTGTTGTTTGTGGATTAAACTTTAGTAATGCAAAGCCTTGTCTAATGACATGATCAGCAAAAGATCATTGAAGACATCAAAGGTCTAACGTGAACGGGGGCATTCCTTGTTTGTTGATATGCAAGAAATACTCAGGTCATCTTGGTTCAATTATACCTCGATGCTTGTATTAACTTGCTAAATCAAAATCCATGTAATCGATACTCAGGTCATCTCGTTTCAATTATACTTAGATGCTTGTATTAACTTACAACATTTCAAAAAAGTACCAAAAAAATTGCCCAATGATGAAATAAGTACTTCAAAATACTTGCACCATCAAGATGTCAAAAGAAAAGAATCCATTATACATCCATGCATCCATATCCCATGCAATAAAAGATCCAAACAATGCCGAGTAACAATACAAAGTGAAGCTTGTAAATCTTTCTATCAAGTCATTCTTTCAAATCAATCTTCTACCTATCATTCTGTCATTTTTGTGTCAATAGAGTACATTTGGACATCACAAAAACATAGCATATAGTTGCATATCATATTACGTAATATAGTCATTTACATGATTAAATCAGTTGCATACATAATAGAGTGTATTAGGTCATCCATATACAATCATCATATAGCGTCAAAATAGAAAAAATAAAAAACATAGATAAATGCATCACATAAACTGCATAATCATATGGAGATCATTTGCATTCACACACATTAGAAACATATCAGGTAAAGCATCTAAGTCTACATTAGGTCATATAACATCACATAGCATCATATCAAAAGTTGTATCTAGATAACATCTCATAGCATTAAGTAAAACATCTAAGTCTGCATTAGATAAACATATACATCACATCATACAATAGAAAATCATAATAAACTCATACATATAGAGAGAATCAAATAGCTGCATCATCATCTAAAATATGTCCAAATGTACAATATCAAAATATCTATCACTGAATCGGTGTCATATACAATAAGTACATCCCAATGGATGGTGATACATGTCTCAAAATACAAAAATAGTACATAAGTGTATCCAGCTATCTGAGCCATCAAAAAGATACATGGGATCCAAAATCTGTAAAGTCTCTACTACCCTTGCTGCTATGGACTGTTGCTCCCAGCAGTGTCTCCTCCTCCTCCTCCGCTAACCCCAGACTACTGTGGGCCCATCACGGAGGCACCTAACCTTGATCCACCTGCTCTCTATGAGGCCATGGACTAGTTCCTATAGCTCAAAGCCCTTTGACTAACTGACACAGCACCATGGTATAATCCTTGGTAATACTGTGTCTGAGCTTGCAGTCTGGAAAGCTCACCCTATACCTGGACTAGCTACCCCCACACCTGCGCCAACTCTGTTTGTGCCTGCGCTAGCTGCTCCTGTGCCTGTGCTAGTTGTGCCTGTGCCTAATGCACCTGCCCAACCAAAAAGCTGCTCGTCGCATCTATCCTAGGGCTACCACTGTAGTATCCCACTCTACTCGGATAACTCGTATCCATGCATCTACCATATCCCTCTCTCTGGTGAGCCCTGCAATGAACTCTGCATCTGTCTCCCCCTTGACATCAGCCCTCCTGAGCTGTGCCCGCAATTGACTAACCTGTCCTCTCAAAGTAGCTATAGGCCTCTCTTGGACATCTACCTGTGCTGGACCATGGGCTGCCTGTGCCTATCCCTGCCCCTGTGGTTGGGGCCCTTGCTACTATGCCACCTGTTGAGGTCACGGCATCTGTACCTGCGATGCCTACTGTGGTGCCTGTTGTGTGACCTATGGTGGTACTACCTACTGAGCATGGGAAGATCCCTTCCCAGCTCTTCGCCTCTGTCAAGGTCGGCCTTCATCATCTCCTCCTCCTCCTCCATCGTTTACCCCATCTCTACCACTTCTCTATCCTCCTCTCCCCCTCCCCCTCCTCCTCCAGCCAACCTGGCCCTCATCATCTGAGTCTACCTCATCTATGTGAGGCACCAGCACCCCAGGCCTTGAGTATCTCATAAATGGGTGGGTCGTGAACCAATCCTCATAATTTTGGGTCATCCTAGCATCTATTATCTCCCTCCTCATGTCCCAGGTGACGTAAGGCATTTGTCAAACTTTGTTAGTGCCTCCTCGTAAGATGCCATTGGTCCCCATTTGATCCTCTCAGCATGCGTCCTCACAAATCGGGCTTGCCCCTGTGGCATACCATGTCTCCTCCCAAACTGTCTCTATACTTGGCTAATAATCTATCTGTCTAATATAAACTATGTTTGCCCTATCAACCACCGTGTCTGATAGCAGTAAGGTAGCTCATCTGCCTCATCCTCCCAAGGCTCATAGTCTAGGTATGGACACTAGACAACAATGTCTACTCCATCCAAAGTGTGCCGCCAGTACTTGAGCTTTCCCAACCTATGCTAGGAAATCACTTCTGCATAGCCACATCTGTATGGCTCTCCTCTCTGCTTGTCAAAAACACATATTGGCCTCATGATCGCTATGTGCTCCCATATCCAAAACTATAGTGAAGACACGCCTGCAGGTAGGCTCACACCCCTGTGATATACCACTTGATGCATGTCGTGGTATAGGTGTGCAAGAACACAGACACCCCAAGCATACCGGGTTCCCTCTGTAATCATACTCTCCATGATCTGACCCCATCCAATGGGGAACCTGTGTGATCTCTTGTTAGGCATACAACACCTTCGATCGGTCCTGCTACAATCCCTAGGAAGTGGTCATAACAGTCATAAATATCCTTCCAAGAGATGACTTGCCTGACTAGCTCGGGGTCATCAAATACTCACCTGCACTCGGCAAGTCCTGCGTCTCTCTATGGATCATACTCTAGCAGCTCACCCTGAATAGGCAAATGAAGAATCTGGTACATGTCCTCAAATGTCACTGTCATCTCACAATTACGGAAGTGGAAAGTCTAGTCCTCACTGTGGAACCTCTCCACTGTAGCAGTCAACAATTCACGGTTCACCTGAACCTCGGGCATGAAGAAAACATAATCTAGTCCCATCGTGTCGAGTGCCTCCCTATCCATCTCAGTCAGCATGTATCTCTGCAACAAAGGCATAGGGAATTGCTCCCTCGACTAAAGCATCTCTCGTATATCCTCCTGCAAGCATGCAAAGTAGGGCGTCAACCTAAAGATGCAAATACCATACTCAACATATCTATAGAAACATATCAAACTAACTTAGCATATCAAATTGATCCAAACAACACACTACATCTCTTATCTAGATTCCTGTAATCTCAGAGATAGCTTATTGATTGACGCATCAAACAGGATGCCAATCGAGTCAATTTTGCTAGGTAATCTGCTTATCTATGTCATATGCACCACAACAGGTGATATATGCGCCATTTCCTAGTAAATGCGCCATTTCTTTACAAATGTGCCACTTCTGACAAGTGCGCCGCAAGAATCCACGCATGCACCATCCTATACCGTAAATGCGTTGTCCAGTCAAAAGCGCCGCTACATACCATAAATGCACTACATAATTATGCATGCACTAACTAAACCTATGCATGTGCAGCTTTCACGTATGTGCCTGTTTATATCATGCACATGCTGTAGAACCATGCATGCGCAGTTTCATGTGACATATGCACCACACTGTCTTTCAGTGTATTTATCTATCCTACTTTTCTCCTAGCATTTATTGCAATCAACCTTGACCCTAGGGAATTTTTATACTGGGGGTCCTGCCTCTGCTGGCCGGTTAAATCGACAGACGCGCTCGAATTGATGCTCCTCACGTGGAATGTCTATCCTCGTGCTGACTGCTCTATGCTCTATGCTCCTCTAAGCTCTCTAAAGCAAATCAAACTAAGACAAGTGTGCAAATGACTTGTCTTGTGGACCCAGCTCCTATATGTAGCATGCAAACTCTAATCTGGCTATGTGGTGACTATGACTACTTCCTGCACCCATTTCTTCCAGTTTTCTTCCTGTTTCTCTGAAACGCGTCATGTTTTATTCAAACCTAACCAAGTTTTCCCTTTGTTTTCATGAGATTATCCGTCTCTCATCCTTCTGCCTTCTTCTCGTCTAATTTCACGAGGGGGCATCCTATTGTCATAACCTATACTAGGGGCAAACTGAGGCATGTGTTATTACTAGACTATTTATTCTTTAAAGCAACACTATAAACTGCATTGCATCAAAGAGGGGCAAAATGTATATGCCTAAAAATGACACGATTCAGTCTAAATAAATATTCTTAATATTTATTCCCTTCTAATTCTTCTATCAATAAATAAATAAACAAATTTATTTATTCGATTCATATTCCTCTAAGTTAATTAAATATTAAAATATTTAATTACCTCTTCTAAAGTCAAAATTAAATAAAATCCTTTATTTAATTAAATTCTTCCAAAACAATTAAATAATTCTTAATTATTTAATTAAGTCAAAATCATTCTTCCAAATTTGAATAAATCAAATCAAATTTATTTAAATCCTTTCAATCTCCAAAAATAAAATACAATCAAATATTTTATTCTTCCAAATCATGCACAACAATGAAATAAATTTATTTATTTAATTTGCTTTCTTATCTTCTAAATTAAATGATTCTAATTATTTAATTGTTTCTTCCAATAATATCTTCTCTAAATTTAAATAAATCAATTATTTATTTAAGTTGCTTTTTCTTCTAAATTGAATTATCTCTAAATATAATTCAAGCTTTGTGCGCATGCAATTAAATATTCCTAATATTTAATAAAGCAAAATATCTTCTTATTCTCATGCAAATCCCTTCTTGTTTTAAATCACTTAACTGATTATTATATTCTTTTAAATACTTTAACTCATTCTTCTATTCTTGTTAACTCCTCTCATGCAAAAGAAAGCAAGACACTTATCTTCTTCTTATTCGCACACATTCCTCAACCGTTCTATACCATTGATCTTCTCATTCTTTCTATACCGTTGATCTTCATTCTCTCAAGTCTATAAATTGAACCCAATTCTTCCATTTCAATCATCCAAGCTTTAAGTATTGTTACTTTGTAGGAATTATAGCGCGCCTTTGGCACCAATTCCTTCATTGTTTGTGACCACACTTGTTACTATGCACCATTACCATTGTTGTGAAGCTCCTCTTCATTACAATAAACTATCACTACCATTCCCAATTGACATTCTTGAAGCATAGCAAGGATGTGCACTCTCTGAGGGCCCTATTTCATACATGCAAGATTGATTGAGATAGGTGACCAATGGAAGCTATGAATCTTTGAGGTTTGCAAAGGTTATTGTATTGTTCGTTTGTTTTATTGAATCTCTTTATTTCTATATTTCATTGAGTTTTAGGTATCTTGATATTTTATATTATTGATTATTCATTTGAATCCAATTTTCCCTTAACAAATATTATCACCAAGTTTGGAGCTTCTTATGCCCTAGTATGTGATAATGGACCTACTTTCTCATCATTAAAGTTTTCTAATTGGGCTTTTGAATATGGTATAACACTAAAATTCTCATCTAATTAATATCCCCAAGGGAATGGGCTAGTTGAGTCCACTAATAAGAATTTGTTGAACATCATCAAGAAGCTGGTAGAGAAAAATCCCAGGGAATAAAACACCATGTTGAAATATGCCCTATGGGTAGATAGAACCAGGGTCAAGTCAACCTTGGGGAATTCTCCATACCAATTAGTTTATGGAGTAGATCCTATTCTACTTGTGAACTTAAAGATCCCCACCTTATAATTTTCTCAGGAATACTTAGGACTGGAGGATAAAATGGAGGTTTATTTACTATAATTGTTACATTTAGAAGAGAAGAGGGATCAAGCAATTGATCACTTCTATAAACATCAAGCCGTTGTCAAGTACTGGTTTGACAAAAAAGCCAAAGTCAAAACATTTAGAATATCTAATCTTGTCCTATCTTGGGATAAAACCCATGAGAAGAAAGAAGACCATGGAAATTTTAATAAACTATGGACTGGTCCCTTTCAAATAGTAGAAATATTGGGAGATAGTACTTATAGGCTGAAAATTTTCCAAGATGTTCCATTGCTTGTGAATGGACAATTCCTAAAACACTATTTTCAAGCCTAATCCAGGGGGTTAGAAACTTGTATATATGTATAGTTGCTCATACAGTGGTTGGTTTTCTTTTCATTTTTTCTTGTTTGCTTGTTTGTTGGGTCCTTATTTTGGTTAGGTATGATATGGAGCACCTTCTCACTTTAGAAAACAATAGAAATTTAGGAATTTAGGAAAGAATCTCAAATCCTTGCATAGGTTGTGACTTCTATAGGTCTAGTTATGGTGGTTTATTATGTGAAATCATATTCACCAATCAAAACAAAGGTTATCCAAGGAATAATCAAATGAACACACTTATAGTTCCTAGGATTGGTTGAAAATGTTAGTGTCTACATTAAGTGAAAAAACTAAAGGTTTGCCTTTGCTACCACTATAATTCCTAGCCTAGCAATAGATTCCATTACTGTGCAAAAAATGAGTTGAAATGATATATCTTACACAAAAAGAGGAAATTAAAAAAAAATCAAAAGAAAGAGAATATATTCTCTCAAGGTCATCTAAGTAACCCTACTGGGGCTATGGATGTCTGACTAGTAGTGGGGCTCTATTTAGGGGAATTGTAGGCAATAACCTTGTCAGGACTATGGATGCTTGACTGGTAGCAAGGCTCTATCTAGGTTTGGCTTAAAAGGTTAAATCCAACTATGTAGTTTAATGATAATTACTATCTTTTCAACCTATTCCAATAGGAAGGAAATGAATCAATGCACATACTTGCATTCCTCCTCATAATCTAGTCTTATTGGTGAATGTGATTTCATCTGATCTAGTCTTGATATCCATATATAGTAGATATTGGAAATTTTATGCCTAGATTTGCTTTTCTTTCTTAAATTAGCTAGAATTGGTGGTTTTCTTTGGTAGCAAGTTGTGTGGTCTCACAACACGCCCCATTTTTCCTTAGCAAACTAGGGACCCAACCTTTGCTTTTGTATTGCTTATGTGTTTTGTCCCTTTGGACAGTATGGTAAAATGTCATGTGAAATGGTCACTAATGGATAGAGAATTAAATTTTGAGCAAATTTGACTTATGAACCATCTCAAGATTCAAAAAATCAAAGAAATTATTTGTAGTCAACACTTAGGTCAAGTCAGAGTTTGGAGTTTCAGCCTTACTCCTTCTTGAAGTTCAATGAGGTTCAAAGCCCTAGTCTTACTCTTTCTCCTTATCGAAGTAAGAAGGAAGGCCCAAAGAAGAAGGCCTGATCGCAAAAGTCTGATTTTGTTTTAATAAGCAGAGTTCGAAGCCTCAGCCTTCTCTTTTTTCCTCTTTGAAAGAAAAAGCCTCAGTGAACAAAATCTGACTAAGCCAAAAAGATCAGAGATGTGGAGTTCAAAGTTTCTCCCTGAGTTGTTCCACAATGGAAGACTAAAGGAGAAACGCCTGATTGCAAACTCTAATTAACCCTAAATTGTCAGAGATTGGAGTTTGAAGTTTCTCCATGCTCATTATCTCTATAATGGGAAATAAGAAGGCCCAATTGTTGAACTGTAGTTTGGTCTAAAGGTTCAGGGTTCAAAGTTTTGCCATATTTGTTCCAAAATGAAGATGGAAGGAGGAGTCCTCGGTGGCTGAAATCTAAAGGAGTTAAGAGGATCAAAAAATTAGAGAGTGTAGTTTCTCTCAAATTCTTTCCAAAATAGAGGGTGAAAGAGTCCAAGCCCAAATTCTAAGTCATATGCCTTTTCTGCGGTGTTGTGGGTGCCTTTTACCCCCATATGATACCTTTTGTAGAATGGAAAAATTCTCCAGTGCTTGCCACATAAGCATGGTGGGGCCCAACGAGACATACCCTTGACCAAAGGTGGCCACTTGACGCCTTTCCATGATTCTACAGAAAGGTTTGCCTCCTCCAAATGGTGGAATCCATTAGAATTTCCATGTAGGCACCAGCGGGGCCCATAACCATACACGTAAGCTTGGTGTTGTCCACATGACATGATTCTACGCTTTTGTGGGAATGCCTTTATCCTTTCATATCTCTTTAGTGGAATGATGGAAAATGCTCATTTGAATGTCAAACTTTTAACGGTAAGTTGCAAATTGCCACCCAGGTATTTTTGCACCTGTTGACATGGATATTTCATGATTTTGATATCTAATGATTGCACGCCATGTGTCCAATTCGTGGACTTTCCAATGCAGATTTTCTGTGAAGGGATATTTTCAAAGAGGAGTTTTGTGTGCTTGATTTCAAAGGCTAGTTTGAGCTCGATAATAATACCTAATATTAACACCTTGTGTATCCATATCTGAGCTTTCTTTTGCACATAGTGTTATGCATAAATTTTTATTAAATGACAAATGATTTTGGCTAATATTATAGGGAGCTTGAGGCTGTTTAAGGCAGTTTGCAAGCATGATGCTTTCTACATAGGTAGTGATTTAAATTCAAAGCTGGATGTTATCCTGTGTTTAAATTCTATATATGTGTGATTGTAGGTTGACATGTGGAATGTGCATTTAGGAGAAGACTTCTGGAGTGCTAAAAGATTGAAGAATGTTGGAATGCTACTGGGACAAAATAATTTAGTAGAGGCTGAGAAATGATGAATTTAAAGGAGGCTAAGTCAAAGGTACTAGAATATTGTTTTTGCTAGTTGTATTCCATAGAATGATTGCCAACTGGAAATCACATGTCACAAGTCCTAACTATTGTTTATTGTGGATGGATCCTAACCATTGGATCAATTGTAACTATATTTTGGACCTTGCCCTATCAAAGGACCATGATCTCTCTTTTCAAAAGGGAGATCAAATTGTTGAAACAAAGGGAGACTAAATTGTTTCAATTCTAAGCACTAAGTTTGTGATTTCTACAACTTTGTAAATTCTCTCTCAAGGTTCTTTCTCAAGACTAGTATAAATGCACATGTTCTTTGTATACCTAATGGAGATGAAGCTATAGATTACTTCCTAATTGTAAATCCTACATAATCTTCTATTGATTATTAATGTGTCATGGTGAATTGTTGTGTTCTATTGAAGTGCATTCATTTTAATTGCATATTGTCGTCAACTTTCCTTTGCAGATTTGTGTTGATCATACATAGATATGGAACATCCTAGTGAAGTATGGTTTAGTTTGCTCCTTTTCATTATAGTATCAGAATATGTATGTTGACCATTGGCCAAAATTAAGTAATTTTATGATCTCAATTTCTAAACTCTATATTCTTAGTTTAAATTTCATAAATATTCATAAATAATTGCAAATAATGATGAATCATAAACAAATATAGTAAATATATGATAAATAGTGACTTATCTTGGGCATATATAGTGAAGATACATAAATATTGATGCATTTCATGCAAATTATCGCTACTATCAATGAAATACATGTTGCAAAGCACATTATTTAGGTAAATTTGAGATACAACAACAAAAATTAACTCACAAAAAGATAATTACACAGGAATTCATCAAAGTTAGGATAAGTTCATACAATTTTGTGCAGAGCTTGATTGAATATAGCAAGATTTAACATAATTGTTAAAGATATATGCAGAAACAGGTATTCTGGATAGGAAACTGGTGAATTTATTGACTAAATATTTGTAGAAATCATCAAAATACGTAAGGCCCCAAACATGGAAAAGAGAAAGACACATCAACCTTGAATAACATTTAGACAATCAAGACCTAACTCATGGAGACTTGGGATTATGAATTCTTTCAGAATTCATCATATTTTTCAAGATAAATAAAGGTTTGTTGTAAACTTTTATTTCTATTTGTGTGACTAACAACTACATCAACAAGTTGAATACTACATAATGAAGAAGAGGAAGGAGATCTTGAGAATGGCCAAGAGGAAATACATGAAGGTACAGTCTCGGTGGTTGAGCCAATACTAGCACCGATTGGACCGTACGAACTCATCAAAGATCTAAAGACAACCTATGGACACATATCATTCATTGACCTGCTTAGGAACTCCCCCTCGCACCACTTAACACTATTGAAAACAATAGGGTTGAAGTACCTCAATAAAATCACACCTCTACCTAGCGAGAAAATCAACCACATGGATTTTGACATAAACCCACAAAACTCTGAACTCAAAGACCTAGGTTTCTTCTTTGACCTAAAGCAAATGCCTTCCGAGATAGAGTTAACCAAAAAAGGAGACCCTGCGCTATACTTGCAAGTGTGGATCTATGACACCAACATCAAAATAATGCTAGTTGATGATAGGGTGGTAGTGAACATAGTTCCATTGTCTCCTTTGGAAAGAATGGGTTATGGGCACACCAACATCACCACTTCTAGAGACACATTGAGTGGGTACAATAATTTAAAAGCCACTACGATAGGAAAGATCTTGCTTCTTGTAACTCTAGCACCAAAGACTATCCCAACCATGTTTTATGTCATTGATAAGGACACGGGATACAATCTACTTCTTGGAAGACCTTGGATACACAAAATGAAAGTTGTGCCATCTACGTTATTCCAAGAGGCTCAATTCTTACATCTTAGGATGATGTATGTTGTGAAAGAGGATCCATATCCTTTTAGCATGATAAAATCAAACACATCAAACAAAAGGATAGGCATCCCCATAGATTATGAACTTCCTACAAACAAGTCTTCTGTTCCTAGTCCTACGCCACAATCAATATGTATCAAGAGGACATAAATCCCAGAAAAGACTATAAATAATGTAGAGATGAAAGCCTTGGAGGATGAGGCACCACTGAAGAAAAAAGAGGTTATTCCCAAGGAAAAGATAATGAAAATCATGGAATGGATAGAAAAAGATGGACCTCTCCAATTCCCTTTGGAAGTACTCATGATCAATGTACAACCAACTTACAAAGTCTTTCCTTGCATAGGGGAGAAGCCTCATAGAACCAAAAGATCTATATTTAAAACAACTATGTTAGATTTGAGATATGCAGACCCTCACACTTTCTCAGATCTTGAAGAAGATGGGATAGAAAGGTACACTCCTTTATCACCCTTGAGCGAGTCACATATCCCTAAAATACTAGAAGAAAGTGAGTCATATGAACCTCTCATACCAACAAAAGAGTCATATAGACCATTAACACCAATGGAGGATGTAAATTCTATTGATAATGAACCAACCAACATGATAGGAGTTCTCCCAAGGATGTTCATAGTATCTCAACCACAAGTGCAACCTACTACTATTGCTTCGGTGTAGTCAAATGAACTTAATGAATGGGAATCACCCTTAGTACAAATTGAAATGGTTGAGAGACTCCCATACAAAGGTGAAGAGAGTGAGGGTATGTTTCATATGGAATGGAAAATGCGAGTGTTAGTTAGAATAGATGATCATGTCATCTTTGAGTTGTTAGGAAGCTACATTGGATATTCTATGAATTTGAGACCTACACCCAACGGAAGGACAAGTATAAGCTTTGTCCCTCCCAACAAGAAACTCAAACTCCCCTCGAATTATTCCAATTTTTACAAAACATTCAAGATAGGCAAGACATAAAGATTTACATGCAAGATCAATTTGATATGCTAATGGAATTGCTAAGGTGTGATGGAGTCTTGTTTTGGACCTCTTCCCATCAACAATCTTTCCAAGATTTACTCTGTCCCACATTACCAAGAGAAACCATTGAACTATAAAGGATAGAACCAAATGATGTTACAAGACCCTACATGATAGGAGACCTCATCCTAAGAAGAGGTAGCACAAAAAATAAAAAGAGAAGATGAAAGAGAACATTCACAGAGGACTGGAAAGGTCCTTATATGGTTAAGGAAGATGTCAAAAATAGTTCCTATCTCTTATGCACATGACCCACCATGATGATACATTTGATTGGAAATTGAAAGGAAGCAAGGTATGTGGAATAGCTTCCTACACCGAACTAATAAGGGGAGTGTTATGCAAATTTTTGATTCCTTTATAGTTACAGGTCTGTGATACACATAAATAGAGAGATTAAACAAACTTTCAAAAGTAAGTATAATGCAAGTGACACAAGATATACATGGGGAAAACCCTTTTGGGTGAAAAACCCTACACTCCAAAACCTCCATAATGTATTATCAAATACAATGTAGATTACACTTGCAATGCAAGTTCTTTCAAGAGTTTGCAAGATGTCAATTCTGGAGCAATTTTGGCAGCATTCCTGTACCTGCAAAATGAACCATACAACTCCAACTCCAACTCCAAGCACCTATATAAACAGAGAAGTACTACAAATGGAGGTAGCTTCTAGAGAAAGTCAACACAAGAATCTTGTCCAAATCCATATGGCCAAATTTCCAAGGCCATAAAACATGTGTATGACACTTGTAAGAGATTCCCTTTCATCCCTTAAAACCCCCAAACTTGGGCACCTCAAATTTTCCCAAAAATGGTATAATAGATACTCTTACAATGTCATAAAATCTGTCATATATGACAACACTTACAATTGTAAGAGAATCTATCATAACTGACTATTAATAGCAAACTCTCTTACAACTTGTCATAGTCAAACTTGGGCACCTACCTTCTCCATGCAAAGATGTTTCCTGACACTTGTCACACCTGTCATAGAATCTTCTATTTCTAGCTATTACATGTCATAGATTCTATCATAGGAATCTGTCATAGTTCTTACATGTCATAAACCTCTTACAACACCCAAAAGATGCTGTAACATGGAAAAAGTCTTCTACCACAAAGTGGGATGCCTATCTCCTCATATGAGGACAAAAATACATCTAGTCACCTCCCATGTAGGATGACACATCACCATGCCAACTCCCATAAAGTGACAAAAATAAGATTTGCATAGAAATTACAATAATAGGCAAAAATAAATATATAATTAAATAATAAATGCTAAGAACTTGCAAAGGTTGAGATACCTTAATTCCCAACAGAAATTATTATCTATCCATAATGTTATCCTTTGTAATGCCTCTTTTATAAGGAAAATATCATTCTTGCACCTCTAGTACTATAAGATTTTCTAAACATTAGCCTCATACTAGTGATGGGTTGAATTATTGACTTCTTTTTATGTTGTTTTTATATGCTTTTAAAACCTTTTTATATGATCCTATAGATACTTTACAAACATCAGCATTACTATATGATGTTTCTCATATACTATTCAAAGACTTTAAACCTATGTTGTTAATATGGAATATGGTGGTGATATTATCAAGTGAATGACTTAAAATATAAGTATGCATGTAATATAGATAGAATCCTATGGTTTAAATATGAAATCTATTTTGTGTGCATATGTTTGGAGAATTAACCCTATGTAGCGAGGACGTGCAATCAAGGAAAGAGCAATTACAACGAGTTGCAGGGCAGGGGAATTAAGTGAAGTGCATTTTGAATGCCAAAGGTGAAGATGGAGAATGAATATGTACCATCATGGATTGGAATAAATACAGAAAATAAGACTTGTTCTAAATGCAGTCTATGAGTGGTTTTTCATATAAACCATTTCATGAGAGTTCTTGTTTAAACATGACTTTTCTTCTTTTGATCAGTTAGATTAATAAATCAATCATGAAACCTGTATCATAGTATCTAGGGTTGGATTGATTGAGGATAAGTTAGTAGTTGCATAAAAACTCTCCCATTTTTGTATAAGGTAGAGGGATGAGTTCGTTGTTAAGTTAGTTGCTTTTACTTTCCAGTTACTTAGCTGTTACTCTATTTTTCAATATCAATTATCCAGACATGTTTTAATTTGAATAAAATCTGAAGAAGATTTTGTTTATGATATGGAATGAATAGAACTACATGTTATGAAGATGTGTGAGTATCTGTAATTGATTTGATTTGATTTCAAGTTAAGTGAGTTAGTCCTCTAAGCTGACCACTCAAGGTATTGATCCTCACTTCATAAAATATCAAGACTATAATGAAGGAGAAATTCTTGGAAAAATACCAAGATTACTGCTGAGGACATGAAAAGAGGAGAGATGACATCTTCAGGATGTCACAAAAAGAGGAAAAACCACTGGAGGATTATGTTGAAAGGTTTCAGTTTGCCTTGAAAAAAAACCCTCAAAATAGATTGTCTGAAGAATTATTGAAACTGGTATTTTTCAGAGGAGTTAAAGATGATTGTATGGATGCCCTGAATCTGATTGGGCAAGGTGATATCTCTCAGCTACCTTTTGAAGCAATCTACAAAATTTTTAGAAACTATTCACGAACTTTTGCCAAAAGACCAAGGGGAGAAAGAACATCCATCATAAACAAGGCAACCAGTGGAGTTTCTCAAGTTGAAATCAGCAACTTGCTGTCCAACATGAAGGAAGATATCATTAGTCATATGGCTACATAGTTGGACACTCTTCACATTAAGAAGAAACAAGAGGAGGTAGAAGCCATGCTCACTGAATATTTCTCCAGCTGTAGACAAAGGAAGGCTAACTATAAATGCAAGAGGGTGGCCAGTATCCAGCAAGAAAAGATTGAAAGGCCAGAATTCCAACCATTGAAGGAGAGGATGGGTATTTGTTCTTCATTGCTCAAAGGATACCTTGGCAACAAAGACAAGGTATGCCATCTGACCCACACAATTACAATTCACCTTTTCCTGCTCCAAACCAAAATTTTCCTCTATGGAACCAACAATGGCCTAGTACTCAAAATCAATGGCAAACCCCACAATTGTCTACTCCACAACTAGGTTGGAACCAACAGTAGCCAAACTCATGGCCCCAACAAAGTTTTCAAGGTTCCAACTATAATCCCTAGTGGCCCACACAACAACATCAATGGTAACCCCAATGGAATAAGGGCCAACAGTGGTAGCAAAATACAAATTACCAACAACCACCTCAGCCCCAACAGCCAACAATAATGTCACCTCCTTCCACTCCTCAAGTTCCACCTCCTAGACCTACCCAAATCCCTACCCAACCTGCACCTAACCCTAACAACAAGCCTATCTAACAGGCTTATACTAACAGGGTAATGCAATACCCCACTTATGGGGTAGAGGTGAGTAATGTTCACCTCAGATCAGGGAAACAACTTGCAGGGCCTTCATCTCCACAAATCATAGAACTTAATGATGAAGAACCCACAGAGGAGGCCTCAGATAAACCACCTTTGGAACCTAAATCATCCCAAGATGCCCAGACTACCTTACATCAAAAGCCTCCTCCTTTCCCTGAGTGCTTGACCATTCAAAAACAAATAGCCCAAATTGATACTATCCTTCTCAGCTAGTTAAAATATATAAGCATAAAGATTCCCTTAATCCAAGCCATCAAGGATATTATTGTCTACACTAAGACTAGTAGGCATCTTTGCATAAAGATGCCACGAAGGAAGAGAATAGACCCTTAGATTGTCCATGTTTTGGGTAATCTTTCTGATATCATGTTGGGTAATATAACCGTTCCCAAATATACAGATCTAGGTAGTCCAGTAGTGGATGTTAAAACCAATGGGACCGTGATTAAGAATACTCTGATAGATTTAGGTGTTGCAATTAATGTAATGACTAAGGAGACAATGCACACTCTAGTTGAATAACCTCAAACCTACTCAAATAGTCTTACAATTAGCTGATAGGTCCATAGTTAAGCCTAAAGGAGTCATTGAGGACCTGGTCATTGCATTAGATTCCTGGAAATATCCTATTGATTTTATAGTACTCCAGCCCAAAGTTAACCTTGCTGGTTATCCTCTCATACTAGGTAGACCATGGCTGGCCACATCAGATGCATTTATAGGTTGTAGGTCAGGTAACATGATCATATCTAATGGGACTGTCACCAAGAAATTGGTTTTATATCCATCGGCCCAACCATATCATGAGCTTGAGTAGACCATTTGGCCTACCCTAGAAGATCAGGACAGCTATTCCCTGCAAACCTTGATGACTATTGAATGCGACCCCTTATTGGATAGTCAAGATGAAGATGAGTTGATCACTCATATCATCCAAAATGATTGTGGGAGACATCCTTAGCAACAAGATTGTTTATCTTTCTTACAAGACCCCTTAAGAAGCATATCACCCAATAGTTCCTCAGAGGAGGTAACTCAAATATTTCATACTTTGTTACCCCAACAATGCTTGCTAGTAATACCTAACCTTGACCTGTCATGTGCACAAGAGACGTCTAAATAGTTGGAAATCAAACCAAGGAAGATGTTGACTATTAATAAGGCATTGACTGATGAGCAACAACATTCCCTACACACAATATTGCAAACACATGCAATAGCCTTTGCATGGGACTATAGTGATATGAAAGGCATTGATCCTGCCTTATGCATGCATAAGATTTACATTGATGATGGCCACAGACCTATCAGGTAGCATCAAAGACGGATGAACCTTGTTCTAAGAGAAATGGTGAAAGTTGAACTCCAAAAGTTGTTAGATGCAGGATTCATATACCCCATTTTAGATAGTGAATGGGTTTCACCATTGGTAATAGTTCCCAAAAAAGGTGGAAAATGGAGGGTTTGTGTGGATTATAGAGAACTGAAAGCTGCAACCAGAAAAGATCACTTTCCATTGCCCTTTATTAATCAAGTTCTTGACTCTTTGGCAGGGAAGAAATATTTCTCATTTCTTGATGGTTTTAGTGGCTTTAACCAAATCAAGATTGCACCAGAGGATCAAGATAAGACAACATTTACCTACCCTTTGGGGACCTATGCATATTATGTCTTGCCTTTTGGTTTGTACAATGCTCCACCAATTTTTCAGAGAGCAGTCCTCAGTATTTTCTTTGATTTTGCCCATGACAACATGGAAATTTACATGGATGACTTCACCACATATGGTGAAACATATGATGAAGCTTTACACAACTTGGAGAAAGTTTTAAAGAGATGCACAAAGCACAATCCATCTCTTAGTAATGAAAATGTTTTATGATGATGACACAGGTAATAGTCTTGGGACATTTCATCTCAAGTGTAGGAATCCAAGTTGACCCAAAGAAGATTGAAATCATATCTACCCTGCCTATTCCACAAAGACAGAAGGATGTAAGGAGTTTCCTTGGACATGCAGGTTACTACAGGTAGTTTATCCAAGATTTTAGTAAAATTGTTGTACCTCTATTCACTCTCTTGACAAAAGACATTAAATTTGAGTGGACTGCAGACTGTCAGAGCTCATTTGAAAAGCTAAAAGCATCATTAACACAAGCACCAGCTCTTAGATGTCCAAATCAGACACTACATTTTCATATCCATACAGATGCATTAAACTTTACCATTGGGGCAGTCCTAGGCCAACAAGAAGGAAACAAAGAGTATGCAATATACTATGTAAGTAAAAACCTACAGGGAACTAAGTTGAACTATATTGTAATAAAAAAAGAAATGTTAGCTATTGTTTATGCAATTAATAAATTTAGGCACTACATAACTAGTTATAAAGTATTCATACATATAGATCATGTAGCAATTAGATATTTGATGAATAAGCCAATAGTGGGTGGAAGACTTGTAAGATGGTTATTGTTGTTATAGGAATTTGATATAACAATTATTGACAAACTAGGAAAGGCTAATGTAGTTGCTGATTTTCTATCTAGACTACCTACACAGTCTTCAGAAGGAGTGGTTGATGATTATTTTCTTGATGAGCATCTATTTGCTCTAACTATACAAACTCCATGGTATGCATATATAGCCAATTATTTGGTTATAGGGCAAATTCCAAGTTACTTCTCTCCAAGGGAGAAGAGATAGCTAGCTCACAAATATTTCCCTTACTCTTGGATTTCTGGATTCCTATTTTACATTGGCCCAAATAATATTATGAGAAGATGTATTAGAGAGGAAGAAGTGTTTGATATAATGAAGGCATGCCATGATGAGCCCTGTGGTGGACATTTTTCTGCCAAGAGGACAACCTTCAAAATATTAACAATAGGATATTACTGGCCAACACTTCACAAAGATGTTGTCAAGTACACTAGAAGCTGTGATAGATGTCAAAGGATGGGAAGACCTACAAGAAGTGAGGAAATGCCTTTACAACCACAAATAACATTGGCTCCTTTTGATAAGGGGGGACTAGATTTTGTTGCTCCTATTTCTCCTACTTCAAACAACAAGGAATATATACTGGTATGTATTGATTACTTAACCAAATGGGTGGAAGTTAAAGCTTTGCAATCTGCTAGAGATGGTAATGTGGAAAAATTATTGTATGAGGAAATCTTCACTAGATATGGTGTACCAAGGGAGATAGTCACTAACCAAGGTCCACAATTTACATCAAATTTAATCACAAAACTGGTAGAAGAGTATCAGATTAGACATAAAAAGTCCACTCCCTACCATCCTTAGGCAAATGATCAGGTTGAAGTTACAAATAGGGAGCTTGAGAATATATTGACCAAAACAGTATAGATTCACAGAAGAGATTAGGTTTCCAGGTTACCAGAAGTTGTTTGGGCATATAGAACCACATGGAAGACAACTACAGGGTTCACCAGTCATGAATTGGTTTATGGCAAGACAATAGTCCTACCTATAGAATTTGAATACAAAACCTTGAGGACAACAATAGAATTAGGGATGGATTTGACAGAAGCACAAATGGATAGATTACAACATTTGAATGCTCTTGATGAGATTAGATTAGAAGCCATCCACCACATAGAAGTCATACAGAAACAAAGGATTAAATGGCATGACAAGTACATCAAGACCAAAATATTCACTGTTGGTGATTGGGCACTTTTGTATGATTCAAGATACAAAGATTTCAAAGGCAAGCTTCAGTCAAGATGGTTGGGACCATATGAGATTCAACAAGTATTCCCTAATGGTGCAGTCCAATTGCAAACCATTGATGAGGTAAGATATTCATTGCTAGTGAATGGACACAGGATGAAACTATACAAGAAACCACTTTAGAAAGATGATTTTCTTGTCTCTCTTGCCACTCAATATGGTCCTCAATATGCTCTTAATGAAGGCTCTGTGACACACACTAAGCCAATAACTGAAGATGATCCACTCAGTGAGTCTAGTGATGTGGAGGTTGAGTTACACGACTCAACCCCTATCACTGAGACTTAATTTTCCTTGCTTTAAAATCACATGCACACATGACACAATATCTATGGTTACCACAGTTACTTCCATTGGGACCTGTTTATCACTCTCATATAGGGACCTAACTTAGTTGGGACCTGATATATTGCATTTGTTATTACACAGTCGGGACTTGTACTGGCAGTACCTGTAGCAACTCATGTATGCAGCTTTCTTCCACAATTTGGTGAATAATACCCAATTTTTCCTACCCATTCCACATGCCCACATTCATTTTAAAATCAATTCGCTCCATGGCCAAAAGTGTCAACTCACATTCATGAGTTGTTCATTTTTCTTCACATTTATCCGCCATCACATCATATCTCTACTGCTGTACCTGCCACCTTCTCATTCGCTGCATGCATATCAAATAACATCATCAGTAAATGTTCACAAATTCCAAGGTGTGTTAATTATTTCTTTCCATTCCATATGTACATTAAGTAACTTTCAATAATTAAAACTAGATTTATTTTTATATTCATAATTACTTGTAGTTTATTTCATGCATGTGAGAATATTATCCACCATTCCATTTAATCAATGATCCTCATTCTGTATCACTTGACATGTGAAGTGAGGTCACTTCAAACTTAAGTTGGGGGGAGGGTTTATTTTTTGATTTTCACCATTCACCATAGTTTGTCTTTCAAGAAAAACCAGATAAAACCTCCTAGGCCATGAACTTATCCTGTTTTGCCAATGAGTGAACCTATTACCCTAAGGAAGTTACAGTGGAGAAGAAAGGAGAGGCAAAAATTGTAAGGTCGTTCTTTTTGGGGTGGTGAATTGAAGAAACAAAAATTGACACTATTCAATAGAAATTGACATTGTACAGATTGCAATTTATAGAAATCATGGGAGGGGATGTAATCAGAAGAGAACCCTCTACACATAAAGAAATACTGGAAGATGTAATGGTTCTTCCACTCTTTACAAGAGTGGGCTAGTTAGAGTACTTTTTAAAACTGACATAATATGATGATGAGATGGCAAAGGAATTTGCATTCACATTACAATATGATGAAGTAATGGTGAAAGGATTGACTATAGATGCTTTTGAAATAGCTATTGCTCAGGTCACAGGGTTGCCACAAATAGGGTTTGAGTACCTAGCTAGAGCTGATGCAGCCGTGACAAGGGAGGAATTCTGTGAGAGAGGTGAACACTTGGACTCCACCACACAAGGTACAAAGTGATTATCTCTTCCCTTCTTTTGGGGGAAATGTGCTTCATACATCATCAAATATATTACCTATGATGGTCAATATAACATGTTATATACTGTACATTTCAAATTGCTCAATCATCTACGGCATGAAAAACTCGTCAATGTTCCAAATTTTTTGTATAGTATGTTGAAAAGAATGTCTTCTAAATACCAGAAACAACAGACAGACACCACTCTATCCCATCATTGTTTAATAGTCTTGTTAATAAAGAGAAGTTTGAGAATTCAGTACCCACAGGTTGAGTGGGAAGCTTTTAAGCAATGTGTGGATATTTCAACACTATTAGAGGCACCTAAACTAGAAGGTGAGCCTCCATATGAACCTGAGCCTCCATATGAAATTGAGTATGAAGAGCCACAAGATGAAAATACTCCAGAATTTAGGCTTGTAGCAGCAGAAGAACCCTCATCATCCACCCCTAAAGCTAAAAGAAGCACTCCTTCAATATCTGGTAAAGAAAAGAAGAATAGGAAGGGGTGAAGAAGCATAAGAGCATAATGAAAGAAGAAAATACAGGGAAAGGATGAAGAAGAGGGACAAAAAGGGGAGGAAAAAGGAAGATAAGTAGGAGATTGTCACTCCTAGATGCTCAGGTAGGCTAAAGAGATAAAGTGCCAAGGAAAAAGTTGTTGAGGAACAGAAATTAGAGGAAAAAGATAAAGGCTAGCAAGACAGTGATCCAATTCCATTAAATTTAGATTTAGATAGAGGAGAAATTCCTCCTGAGGATGTCTTTGCTGACACCTGTGATAATGTCAATGTGTCTGCCAAGAAAATAAGGTATGTTTCTTCTAATTCTGAGTCAGAGGATTTGTTTACTGCAAGGAAAATGGGGAAGTTTGTACTTTATAATTCTGCTCAAGAATTTTTTGATATTCCTACAGAAGGTGATGATGAAAGTCTAAATTTTGAAAAAGAAAAAGAATTATTGGAGGACAAAAATATTACAAAAGAACTTCAAGAAGATTCGGGCACTGCTGTCATACTTCAGGAATGAAAAGCTCAGAGGAGAGTTAGTGGATAAGTATGAAGAGTAGGAGAAAACAGTGCCATTATAGGTTAGAAGAGAAGCAATGAACCCTGATGTAATTCTCACACAATGGTTAAGGCTCCTTTCGCATAAAGGTCCAGGTAAAGTAATCATGGATATGAGCTACAAGATCATAAAAGAATACAATAGTTAGCTGGATCCATGCTTCAACATTGTCTTAGGTATGTACAGAATAGATGGAATAGTCTTACTTCGGCACTCCAGAGGAAAGAACCCCACTCCTTCCACAATTACATGAACATGTTTGAGAGGCTACGTAGGTATATCAAGATTTCAGAGCAAACAGGAGTAGCATGGTTGCCACTCACATTTCAACCTCCTATTCTCCTTTACCCAGTACCATATTGGATAGGAGAAAATAGTGATAAATGTAGGGATGTAGAATTGGTCAGGATGGATAGGCTTGCCTACTAAAATGGTTTTTATCTCAAACAAGGACAAGGATTCAGAGAAGTCATGGACCTCAGACAAATCACTTTGCATTATAATCTTCTCCCCTAGATGTTTTGTTCCTTGATTTTTCTTGAGGACAAGCAAAAGAGTAGCTGGGGGGAGATGATGGGTTGAATTATTGACTTCTTTTTATGTTGTTTTTATATGCTTTTAAAACCTTTTCATATGATTCTGCAAATACTTTACAAACATCACCATTACTATATGTTGTTTCTCATATACTTTTCAAAGACTTTAAATCTATGTTGTTAATATGGAATATGGTGGTGATATTACCAAGTGAATGACTTAAAATATAAGTATGCATGCAATATAGATAGAATCCTATGGTTTAAATATGAAATCTATTTTGTGTGCATATGTTTGTAGAATTAACCCTATGCAGCAAGGACGTGGCATCAAAGAAAGAGCAATTGTAGCGAGTTGTAGGGCTGGGGAATTAAGTGAAGTGTAGTTTGAATGCCAAAAGTGAAGACAAATAGAGGATGAATCTGTACCATCATGGATTGGAATAAATGCAGAAAAGAAGACTTGTTCTAAACGCAATCTATGAGTGGTTTTTTATATAAACCATTTCATGAGAGTTCTTGTTTGAATAGGACTTTTCTTCTTTTGATCAGTTAGATTAATAAATCAATCATGAAACATGTATCCTAGTATCTATGGTTGGATTGATTTGAGGATTAATTAGTAGTTGCATAAAAAGTCTCCCATTTTTGTATAAGGTAGAGGGATGAGTTCGTTGTTAAGTTAGTTGCTTTTACTTTCTAGTTAATTAGTTGTTAATCTATTTTTCAATATCAATTATCCAGACATGTTTTGATTTGAATAAAATCTGAAGAAGATTTTGTTTATGATATGGAATGAATAGAACTACATGTTACGAAGATGCGTGAGTATTTGTAATTGATTTGATTTGATTTCAAGTTAAGTGAGTCAGTCCCTTGAGCTGGCCACTCAAGGTACTGATCCTCACTTCATTTATTTCTTTATTTCTTTTATGTATTCTTGTCAATCAATTTTTCATTTATGTATAAATGTAGTGTGAGTTAATTAGAATATGTTAATTGTTAAAATATAGTAGTATGATCTATGAGCGAATTCATGTTGTATCTATTTGAAGTCCTCTGAAGGTTACCATTAGTTCTTTTATCATTTAGAATGTTTTGAGTTAATTCTATAATTTCCTATTATTAATAGTTATCTACAACTTATGTCAAAGGTACTCGTAGCAACTAGATTTTAAATTGTTTTTGTTGTTCTTACATTTCTGTGAATTTCAATAGACTAGGCTAATCAGAATAGGTTTGAATGGGATAGTTAAGAGGGTTTGAGTCCATAAAAGCACATATAGTGTAGTATCATCATAAGCTTATGTTCCTTGGTTGATGATTTAATGTAGGAAGTACAATGATAGAGTGGACTATTCAGATAGGTTTTCCCTTGAATTATGTTAAGTCTACAATGCATTAGTTTTCCTCTACAACTAGTGCAACCAAACTATACCCATAAAGAGAAAAACAAGACACAAAATCATTTCCCTCATTAACCCTTCAAGGAGAATACATTAATTAAATCTACAAAAAAAATAGTAGAATTTTGACATGTAAACATCACTTAGAAAAGAACAAAAATGAGAGATGAAGAAGAATGGAAACAACCACAAGAAGAGAAGTGACACAAATATACCTTGGGAAAACACCTTTAAGAAAACCTAGCCTCCAAAACACACGTATCTAATGTATTATGTAGAACAACATCAAATATGAGATTTAATAAGATCAACACTCTTGTTCCTCTGGTAGAAATATAGAAACATAACATTGTGAAATAATTTTCATGCATCCTCTATCCCATACCTCTAATAAATAGACTTAAGGAGGCCGAAAAAACCAAAAAACAATACCATGGGACCAAACAAAATCTCAAAATACATGGTATGAATTCTCATGACACTCATATGTGTGAAGCCATATTGGAATAGAAAATAATTCTTACACAATCATCTTTAACTTCCATTATGCAAGTTGGCATATGTAACTTCCAAGCATTCCTCCATGAAGAACTAATCACATCCCATGCCCACTAATTATATAATATGCTCTTACAAGTCCACTATGTAATCACCTATTCAATTCATCATTAAAAACAATATTTCTAAGTCCCCAAAGAATAATAAAATAATTACATATGTCCCCACCGTCACATGGGTGTACCATTTACCTACTCCATAACTTTTGGAGACACATACATTATTTATTCATCTAGTGAATAATTAACTTGCATAGACACTTAGGATATATAAGGTGAATAGTACACCTAATCCTAGTGTTCTCCCACTTGATATTTAGATTGCAAAATTATAAGAGGTTACAATAAAATAAACTAACTACCAAGGATATAAGCTTGCTACACCAACCCCTATGTGCTCATAAGTTCATCAAGGCAACCTGCAACATTGACCAAGTCACCACCATCTCAACTTCAACACTTATCCTCTATCATTACCAAGCACAAAACATGAGAAATTAAAGCCAAGAACACAATTTGAATGTCACAAAGAAACCATTATATCATGGCTTAACCTAAACACATAGACTAAAGTCCATCTCCTCTAGAATAGGACCAAGTGTATGCTAAATACTCAACTCAATACCTAGGATAGAAACAATAGCTAGTTACTAACACATCCAACCAAGTATACCTCAAAATAGGGTAAATGCATCACAAGTAGACCTTCTACTATCATCATATCCATCCTAATCCATAAGCACAAGGCCTTGTATATTTACTTCTATACACAAAGTTTGTCTCAATCAATAATGTACACCTGAAGGCCTTTCTACCATAGTCGAATGGCACATATACCTCCCTAGGACTCCAACTACATGGGCAATGTCTAGTTTAAAACCAACCAAATCTTCCAAAAGTCCACCAAAGACACTCACATAAAATAAATGGCTCATATCCTCTATACTACCAAGTATGAAAGAAAACCTGCTGATCTATAAACTTCAAAACAACACCACTGTAAAAGATGTCTTACAAACCAAACCATGACCTTCCCACAATCATTCCTAAAACAAGTGAATATGCACAATGACACTAAACATCTCTTATACTCCTTCAACCACTCCTTAGAATTGATAAACACAGACCAAGACCCAAACATAAGGAGACAACAAAAAACCATAACTATGAATCTACTTCTCAAATAAGTCAAGTCAAAATTGACATCCATAGCTCAAAAATTGAACACATGAGAAGATAAGATACAAAATAAAATGCATCTAAAAAACATGGGCAATACCTATCAAACCATTCACCACTGAGTGGACCAACAAGAATAAAGGTATGGGATTGTTTTTCCTCTAAAGCACTATCTCCTCAATAGGTCCATGTTGAACTCATGTCTAGATCTAGGTGTAGGCTCCTTGATCCTTTTGTTTTAACCTCATCAAGTGAGTCACCATTCTAACACTCTATCTCAAAAATACAAGAGATCTCCAGCCTCTCCTAAATCGAATATAGGTGCATAACTAATCATCTTATGCTAACTAAAATCCAACTACAACACTGCAATAACTGGAACCTAATCTCACAAGGTAAAATTATAACACTTATCTTAGCATCTAGTATATTTTCTTTAAATCACCACTAAATCTCCAATTGCATGATTAGTATAAAATCCAAGAACGTATCATTATGTCATGATTTGCATGATCTCTTTAATAGAAGATCATCTATCTCCAATTGACAAATATGCTCAAAAGCATTCATATCATGCCTCAACTCCAATTTTTAACCAAGAGTCCATCATGGCATAATAATATCATCCTCTAAACTAAGGATCATTTGTAAAACTAAAAAATCACAACTAACAACTCAAAAAAAGATTTGAAGAGTGTCACACCTAATTTTTTAAACTATTGTATTTATTTTGATTTGTTTCATGAAGACAGATAGTTAGTTAGAGAAAATATTATGATTATAGTAATGATTGAAAATGCATAATTTTTTCTCTATATTAAGTTATATGCATGGAATAACTGCTTATGATGTTATTATTGATCATTTGGTTAAATTTTGAAATGGATGCAGGAACAGTAACTAAGGTGGATGCAGGAACAATGTTGTTTTCCCTCCAGTATGAGGAGAGAGAGTATCACCATGGAGAGGGTGCTAGATCATGTGAATACAATAATTCTTATGCCATCTAGAAACACACATACACACATATACTTAGTAGTGAGATCATGTTTATTCTTGTCAAATTATGTCGTTGTTAAGATAAAGGTTGAGATCCTTTTTCAATGTCTAAAAGAAGCATGATGTATGCCTTTGGATGAAAAGTTGAAGTGTCAAAATTGACTAAACATGTTTAATTTGGTTGTCAAGATCTTAGTCAACTTGTGAAGGTTCTCCGTCGATAATTGTGTTTTAGATAAACACAATTAGTGTCCTAGAGTACATAATAGAGACATCTATTAAATATGTGTGTTATGTCTATCTACAAATTATTATTACTGTTATTATTATTAATATTATTATAATTAATATTATTTTTATAGTTAAGATCATGTTTGGGAGGTGTAAAGTCTATCCTTATTCCTCCTTATTGTGCTCCTTAAATACTTGGGGAGTGGGGGAAGGAGTAGTCGCTCCACAAGTTCTCCACTTATTTTTGCATGATAAGCTTCACGGGAGTGGAAGAGAGATTCTTGTGGGTGATATAATTTCTATCTATCCATAACCCTGTGAGTGGATTAAGTAGAATGGAAGAGTGAGAGAGAGGAGGAGATGGCAGATGTGATAAGAAGAAGACTAAAAGGATAGGAAGAACAAAAGAGAGATAGTGAAGTGACAATGGGAAGTCTCGGCCTGTATATTATTCAAGTAAGTCTACTACCAACCATAGACAATGTATACAACTACCTTTCATAGTATGAAAGGAGTAAAGAGATTTGTGTTAGAACTTTTTTTGGCAATAAGTTTATCTTTGATTATAGTGAATATAGACTAGATAGTTATCCTCTATAGATCAGATCATAGAAGAGTATGAGAATAGGTAGACAGATCATTGAGTAGATGACAGGACATCATAGACTTGTGATTGGAAGGATGCACAGAGGGACTCAATGTGTGTTATTTAGTCACCAAAGATCTTATATCAGACTTGTCAAAATGACTAGTAGATAAGGATTATGATGTCTTTAAGACCAGTATGATATAAGCAAGTCAAAAAGAATTATTTTATATATATGACATAAATTGAGATATAAGAATGCTGTCTCCAAGTTGAGAAAAGAGTGAGTGAACATACGACTATATATTTATATGAAACTTTGGCCAAAGTAATGCAAAAGTCATTGCTTGAATTGTTGATTCACAATGTATTAGATAGCTGAACAATTAGACTGGGTCATACATGGCTAGAGCTAGACTAGAATTGTAAACCTGATTGTATTATCTAGGGCACATCACTAGTTCTCAGATGACATAAAGAATCAGTTGATATGTAATATCTTTAATTATAGTTTAAAAAAGGGTTAGTGTGATGTTTTATTTTTAAATGTTCTTAAGGATATCTAATATTCTAGTTGGTATGTTACACATGGTATCAGAGCTACCAGGTTTAGTATTTGGACCTTGGAGCTCATTGTGAGGTTTCACAAGATTGGCAAGATATGCTAATGCTAAAAAATTTGTTCTTGTGCCAAAATGGTAGGAAATAGAAGGACAAGAAAGTGAGCCAAGAAAACAAAACTTAGTGAAATGCCTAAGATCACTATTAATAAAGAGTCATTTCCTGAACCAAAGATGGAAGATACAATGAATTATGCAAAGGAAGCTTGGCTCACTAATTTTGAAACACTAGCTGATGCATTCAAATGTATCCACTTGGAAAGGAGGAAATGACTTGAGGAGGTGAAAATATTGTCAACCCCTACTATTGTTAAGATTAGTAAACCATCTCCTCATCATGACATACCTTTTGGGTCTGGTTAGGATGCACCTGTTACAAGTCTAGAGGTGTTAAAGGAGTACTCATGCATACATCTACCTACTAAGTTTGTGTTACTCGATTCTGACATAGAGGAGGAACCAGAGGTATTTCCTCTATTAGAAAGTGATATGTAGACATTTCCTTTTCACAATTTTTTTTGTATTTGAATAAGGATGTAAAGATCCAGGAAGTGAATAAATTAAAGTTTTGGCTTTTTGAGTAAGAAAATGTTGTGTGAATAATTTGCGAGTTTCTATATTTATGAACTTATACTTTTATGATAGTGTATCAAAAAGTTACATGTTTTAATCAATTTCCATGCAATGATTAGGAATGGTAATATTATGGAACACCCTGGAAATCAACAAGGAGGGAACCCGGATGGCCCAAATCCTGAGAATAACCCCATGACAAAATTAGATCAAATTTTATCAGTTTTGAATGAAACAAAAGGAAGATTGGAGACCCTGGAACATGAAGTTAGAGGGGGAGAAACCAATCAGGAACATTACTCTAAAAGGAGAGAAGAATCTGGTTTCCATGGTGACTCTAGAGTAAATAATCAAGACTCACAAATTCATAATGAGGCAAAAACTCATCTTACCAATGAGCTAGCCCGAGATATGAAGAAAGTTATCCCTCCTTAGTTTGATGGAACAGTGAGTGGAGATGTAGCCAAGGCTTCGCTGATAGAGATGGAAAAATATTTTAAGATAAGAAATTATTCTGAGATTACCAAGGCTATTTGGGGAGCATATTATTTAGCTAGAGAAGCATCCACATGGTGGATGAAGAAGAGAGTGGAATTAGGATTGAGTTCCTTGAGTCTAACTTGGGATCAATTTGTGGTCATACTTAGGAAAATATGGTTTTCTTAACTTTACTTTGACCAGAAATTAACATAGTTTCAAAATCTATGTCAAGAAGATATGACTGTCACTGAATACTGGGAAAATTTACCAGATTGCTAAATTATGTACCACAATATTAGAAGGATGAGAGATTTAAAATAAGGGAGATTATCATGGGTTTGAATGATCAGATTGATGAAGAAGTGGATGTCCATGGACCCACAACCATGGATCAAGTCTTTGAGAAAACCATTAAGCAAGAGTAGAAGCTCAAATTTATCTTTATGTATCAAGAAAGATCTTGAAAGAAATTTAACTAGAGTCATCCTTTATTATCCTTCAAAAAGAGAAACAAGAATCAAGAATCAAGAGAGAGGAACTATGGTAAAAGTTGCATATTTAACAAAAATGAATCCAGGGATGCAACCAGGGATTGCAATCCTAAAACAAATGATGGTAATACCAACTGATATTCTAGAAAGAGTGGTCCTCCTAGCGGGTGTTTCACGTGTGGAGGAGATCATTATGCTAACCAGTGCCCCACAAAGAGTAAAGGGAATTCTTATGGAAGTAAACTTTTACCTTCACAACAAATGACCTTCCAACAAAGGATTCATGTTGCCCTTGATAGTTGTCAAGTTGAGTATCAGGTTACTCCTATTAAAACCATAGGTACTCTTTTTTGAACCCCAATTTCTATTCTTATAGATATAAAAACAACTAAAAATTTTGTGAACCCTAGAATAGTTGATAAAATGTTTAGGAAAGTTGGTTTCATGGCTAATTCATGGATAGTAGAGTTTGCAAACTAATCAAGAGCTCAGGTGAAGCAATGCTTGTTTGAATCCAAATTAACCTTACCTACTTTCTCCACAGAGGTAAATCTTTATGTAGCACTTCTAGGATCCTATAATGTCACTTTAGGGATGAAATGGTTATCACAACATAAGGTGAAAGTTGATTTTCTTTCCAAAACAGTAGAATGCCTTGATGATGAAAGAACTGTTGTCCTTATCTAAGGTTTTCAATGAGAAATAAAAATCAAGCAAATTTCTGCAATGCAATTGAAAAGAGCAAAATGGAAAGGATGCCAAATGTTTGTAGTTAAAATGGAGGAGGTGAAAGATGAAGAGGAGAAGGAACCTAAGGATATTTCTTTTCAAGAGTACCCTTTTCTTCATGATTTTCAAGATGTGTTTCCAGAAGACCTTCCAGGTCTGCCCCTGAAAAGAGTTTTAGAATTTATAATATATATTATTCCTAGTTTCGAACCGGTGTCTAAAGCACCTTATTAGATGACTACTACTGAATTGATGAAGCTAAAGGCCCAACTCTAGGAATTGTTTGCAAAAAAGACTAATATGACCTTGTGTGTTTCCTTCGAGAATGCTAGTGATCTTTGTTAAGAAGAAAGATGGCACTCTGTGTCTTTGTATAGATTATCATATGCTTAACAAAGCAACAATTAAGAACAAGTATCATCTACTACGCATAGATGATCTTTTTGACCAAATGCATGATGCAATTGTATTTTCCATATTTGACCTTAGGTCAAGTTATCATTAGTTGAGATTGAAAGAAGAAGATATTCACAAGATAGCCTTTTGAACAAGGTATGGACAATATGAGCTCACAATATTACCTTTTGGTTTGACCAATGCTCCAACAACATTTATGAATTTGATAAATAGATTTTTTAGAGACTGTCTAGACAAATTTTTTTGGTGGTTTTATATGATATTTTAATCTACTCTCATAATGAGGAGGAACACCATCAACACTTGTAGATAGTTCCGCAACAACTCAGGGAGCATATAAACTTTATGGAAAGCTATCCAAATATACCTTCTTTCAAAAAGAGGTGGATTACTTGGGTCATATCATATCAGCTAAAGGAATTGTTGTAGATCCATCAAAGATAAAGGCTATATTGGAATGGCATACTCCTAAGAATGTGCATGAAGTGTATAGTTTTATGGGATTAGCAGGTATTACAAGAAGTTCATTTTGAACTTTTCTAGAATTACCCATCCTATTACTTCTTTGTAGAGAAAAGGAAAGAGATTTGAATGGTCTAATAAGTGTGAAGAAGCATTTAACATTCTTACAAGGAATTTCACTTCAGAACCAATTCTTAAAGTGTCAGACCTAAAGGGTCATTTTGTTGTTATGACTGATACTTCAGGAGAAGGGTTAGGAGGAGTGCTCATGTAAGAAGACCAAGTTGTGGCCTATGAGTCTAGGAAGTTGTGAGATTATGAGTAAAATTATGCCCCTCATGATTTAGAATTAGTGGCAATTGTGTATGCTCTTCAAGTATGGAGGAATTATTTGTTGGGAAAATAATTTGAACTAAAATCTGATAATCAAGGTTTGAAGTTTATCTTCATGCAACCTAACCTTAACACCCGACAAAGAAGATGGTTGGAGCTCATCTCTAACTATGATTTTGAGGTTAACTACATTAAGGGTAAGGAAAATCAAGTGTCTGATGCCTTGAGTTGAAGAAGGCTTATATCAGCAATAGTATCAGTGCACTTTGATTTCAGAGCTCAAATATTGAATAATTTGATCGATGATGAATTTTATGAGGAAATTTTGAAAGATCTAATAGGAAATGCTCTATAGAAGGTATGATGGATTTTATTTTGAAGCTAATAGGTTATTGAGGTTTAATAACCAAATTTATGTTCTGAATCAGGGAGATTTAAGAAGCATTGTGTGGAACGAAGTGCATTATGCACCATATTCATGTCATATTGGAGTGACAAAGTTATTAGTTGATGTGAAATCCTTGTATTTTTGGAAGGGAATGAAAAATGATGCTGCAATTTTTGTGGTAGGATATTTAGAGTGTCAGCAAGTTAAGGTTGAACACCAACACTTCGTAGTCCACTTTTGTATCCTCATGACATACCTAAATGGAAATGGTAGGTTATTAATATGGATTTTGTCCAAGGATTACCTATGTCCTGCTATAAGCATGATGTAATTATTGTAGCAGTGGATAAACTTACTAAGTTATCTCATTTTATACACGGTAATCTTATAGATGGAGCACTCATCTTAGCCAAGAAGTTCATGCAATAAGTTTTCAGATTGCATGAAATTCCTGAAAAGATAATTTTGGATAGAAATGCATGGGTAACTTCAATGTTTTGGGAAACTTTATTCTCAGCTTTGGGAACATAATTGAATATAAGATCAGTTTATCATCCAAAAATAGATGGACAAACTAAGAGAGTAAATCAAATACTGGAGGATTTGTTAAGGATGTATTTCATGGATCATCAACAGTATAAGTGGGAAGAGTATCTTCCACTAGTTGAATTTGCATATAATAATTCATATCATTCTGCAATTAAGATGGTTGCATTCGAAGCCATATAGCAGGAAATGTCAAACTCCCATAAGTTGGGATAAGATAGAGGATAGGATTAGCCTTGGGTTGGAAATGCTACTAGAAATGGAAGAGAAAGTAAAGTTTAAATTGGGAAAAGATTGGTAGAATCTAATGATAGACAGAAAAACTATGCTGATGCCAAGTGGATACCCTGATAATTTTTAGTAGGAGATAAAGTTCTCTTAAGAGTTAAACCTTATAAGATCCCAATTAAGTTTGGAAAGTCTTCCAAACTAGCACCTAGATATGTTGGACCTTTTGAATTCCTAGAAGTGATTAATCCAATTGCTTACAGGATAGCTCTACCACCATCCCTTGCTAGAATGCATGATGTTTTCCATGTGTCATATTTGAAGAAATATATTTCAGGATCTGATCATATACTTTATTGGAATACTCTCCAGGTGCAGGACACAGGGGTGGTCATGATCGAGCCTCTCAAAGTGCTTGAGGTATGCAAGCTCCGTCTACGTAACAAAGAGGTTACCCAGTGCAAGGTCTAGTGGGACTAGTATTTAGAGGAGAATGCTACCTGGGAGGACGACAATGATATCTATCAAACATTTCCACATCTTTTTATATAGCATGATGTATAAGAACATATTGAAGTATTTATTAAATTAGTTTGGATTTAATCATTGAGGACGATGATATCTAAGGGGGGAATATGTCACCCCATTTTTAAACTAATATATTTATTTTCATTATTTTCGTGAAGATAAATAGTTAGTTAGAGAAAATATAGTAATGATGGAAAATGCATCTTTTTCTTTATATTAAGTTATATGCAAGGAATAATTGTTTATGATGTTATTATTAATCATTTTGTTAAATGATGAAATGGACTAACTACCATCATGTAACTGAGGTGGATGCAGGAATAGTATTGTTTTCCCTCTGATACGAGGAGAGAGAGTATTACCATGGAGAGGGTGTTAGATCTTGTGAATGCAATCATTCTTATGCCTTCTAGAAACACACACACACACACACACATACTTAGTAGTCATATCATGTTTATTCTTGTTGAATTATGTTGTCGTTAAGATGAAGGTTGAGATCCCTTTTCAAAGTTTGAAAGAAGCATGATGTATGTCTTTGGATGACAATTCGATGTGCGTAAATTCACTAAACATGTTTAATTTGGTTGTCAAGATCTTAGTCGACTTGTGAATGTTCTTCGTCGATATTTGTGTTTCAAATAAAGAGAATTAGTGTTCTAGAGTACGCAATAGCAACATCTATTAGATAAGTGGGTTATGTCTATCCACAAATTATTATTAATGTTATTATTATTATTATTATTATTATTATTAATAATATTATTGTTATACTTAAGATCATGTTTGGGAGGTGTAAAATCTCTCCAAGTATTCCTCCTTATCATGCTCCCTAGATACTTGGGGAGTGGGGGAAGGAATAGTCGCTCCATAGTCTCCACTTATTCCTACATGATAAGCTTTGTAGGAGTAGAAGAGAGATTCTTGGGGATGATATAATTTCTATATGCCCATAACCATGTGAGTGGATTAAGTAGAATGACAGAGTGAGATGGAGGAGGAGATGGAAGATGCGACAACAGAAGACTCAAAAGTTGGGAAGAACAAAAGAGAGATAGTGAAGTGACAACGGGATGTCTTAGCCTGTATATTATTCAAGTAAGTCTACTACCAACCATAGACAATGTATATAACTACCTTTCATAGTATGAAAGGAGTAAATAGATTTGTGTTAGAACTGTTGTTGGCAATAAGTTTATCGCTGATTAAAGTGAATATAGATCACATGGTTATCCTCTATAGAGGAATATGTTTTTTGCTTATTAGGTTATATAGTTTATGCCTTAGGAGAAGTTAAATAATTCTATACTTATGAGTATAAAGACTCTCAACTTCATATTTATTATATTTTCATTGTTAGGGAAGCACGAATAGTTTCATTAGGCAACAATTAAAGCTTGTGCCTAAGCCTCATATCATTTAACTTAGATATCTTCGTATTGCAACCTTAGTTTTGTTAACAAATTTGTTATTCTTGTGAGGTCAACTATGATATAGGTTAGACCCACTGTATTATTATAAGTGTCCAATTTTATGTTACATATAAGCTCTACTACATTATTATAAAGAGGTCGATTATATGTTTCTATTAGGTCAACTGTATATTTTGTGAAGCCCACAATGTTATTGTAAGGATGACAGAGATATAAATCTTAGGCCGACTATGTTGTTATTCTAAGGTCAACAAAGATATATAAATCATAGGCTGACTATCTTGTTATTGTAAGGCTGATAGAGATATAAATCATAGGTCAACTATGTTGTTATTGTAAGGCCGATCAAGATATATCATAGACCAACTAGTTTTTATAAGAGATAGATAGTGTGTTTATGTACAAGCCAACTGTGCCTTAAAAGTATGGTCAATTGTGCCAAATAACTTAGAGTCTGGCTATGTAAGGAATAAGTCATCAAGAAGTGTTCGACTACTAGATAAAAACCATGTTGGGTTGTAGAAATTTTATTATGAGCCAATGCAAGCATAAATAGGGACCTAAGAGAAGTTTGTAGTCATAATTAGAGTTTTCTTCTTACAGTAGTAGCCAATCAAGAAGACATAGAATGTGTTTGGAAAGATTAAAATGTTAGTTATGGAGTCAAAGTCATTATGTAGGAGCACTTGACATTAGACCATTATTTTCGAGTATATAAAGAAGAATGAGTGGTTTTTAGAAGCTATTCAAGAGTTATTTTAAATTATATGTAGTTTAGTTTCATAGAGGAATAATCTTCTATCCCAATATTAGGCTAAGAATAGCCACAAGATTTGAGAGATATACTCATTATGACAATAGAAAGTCATGATATAGATTACTTTATTATTATGTTATCTTTTTGATGTACATGAGGAAGTGTATTCAATTTATTGGTATATGAAATTATAGTTTATCTTTGACAGTTTGGGAGTCAAATGATTATATTTGTAGATTAAGACAGGTAGAGTCTTTAATCATAAAATCATATGGCTTTAATGTCGGAAACTTCCATGTGTAGAAGAGCACAGAAGATTATGAGAATAGGTAGATAGATCATTGAGTAGATGACAGGACGTCATAGACCCGTGATTGCAAGGATGCAAAGAGGGACTCAATGTGTGTTATATAGTCACCTAATCTCTTACCTTAGACTTGTCAAAATGGATAGTTAACGATTATGACATGTCTTTAAGACCAGTATGACATCAGCAAGTCAAAAAGAATTATTTTATATATATGACATAAATTGAGATATAAGAATGATGTCTTCAAATTGAGAAAAGAGTGATGAACATACGACTATATATTTATATGAAACTTTAGCTAAAGTGATGCAAAAGTCACTGCTTGCATTGTTGGTTCACAGTCTACCAGATAGTTGAACAATCAGACTAGGTCATACATAGCTAGAGCTGGACGAGAGTTGTAAACCTGATTGAATTAGGTAGGACACATAACTAGTTCTCAAATGGAATAAAGAATCAATTGATTCTCACTATCTATTACCATTGTAAAGGGAAGGGCCACCTCTAGAAGGAAGGTGTATGGGGGACTGCTAGTTTGTGGTTGGAGGAAAAGCACCAAGGTGATCCTCTCTCTCCTATAGTTGACTACCGAAGACTTGTGAACAATAATACATTATTTATTTTTTAAAATAGATATTTGTAAATTTTAAGTCATAAGAAATACAACCATTTGTTATATGTGGAATTTTTTTAGTTGCATGTGAAGTGACCATTTTCTAAATATATGTTTTGTACTTAAAATTGCAAATGTAATATCTTTGATTATAGTTAAAAAAAGGGTTAGTGTGATGTTTTCTTTTTAAATGTGCTTAAGGATATCTAATATTCCAGTTGGGATATTACAAAGAGCCATCCATGGTAAAAAGATATCTACATCTTCAAAGAACATTAATATAACCATCCTCTATTGGTAGAACTAAGAACTATCAAGGAACTCTGATTACTCACATAAGGAAGAATCCAAGAGCTCCTCATTACACTAAAATCCACTATAGAATATCATCCATCACAAAAGTAACAAATCCACATCACTACCAAAGCTCCCATTGAAAGTGCTCTTGAGCTACACATGGCACCATGATAAACATCTCCTAACTAAAGAACAAACATGGCCCTAACATAATCAAAGTACTTAATTGCAATGCTAGAAACTCCTAAAAAGAAAACTAGAACCATGATCTCCAACCAATACCATTGACTATGAAACCACACAAAGCACTAACTAAACCATGATCTAGAGCCTTTCATGATAACATAAGGGTATGTGCAGGATCATCGCGGGCCAAACAGTGGCAATAGGAAAAAAAATGCGTTTTTACTTAGCCAAATTCACGACTTGGCAAAGTTTGACTTCGAAACGGATATCTGTTTGCTTTTTCTCTATTGTTTTCATTGTTTTTTATTTTATTATTTTAGCATTTTTAGCATTTTAGTATTTAGGCATTTTAGCTATAAAATACAATCCAAATTTTAGAAAGACTGTATCATATGAAAGGAGAAATTTTGATAAATACACCTCTTAAATCTTGGATCTCCCATCAATATATGAACCTCTTTAAAGACCGTTTCTAGTGAAGGAGGAGGGCAAATTAACATTGGTAGCTTCTTTACACATTGATCCATAAGGATTTGTTAAACACTAAGAATCATCACTAATGAATTACTCAAATAATCAATAATAAAATATTCAATTTTGTTCATTAGGTGAAATAATCACTTTTCTAGACTATGTTCCAATATTTCGGGGATAGGAATGGTGGGGCAGCAGGGGTTGTGTTTTGGGGCGTTTTGGATTTCATGCCCTAAAGTTGCTTTACGCAATCCTTCATATGATTTGATTCACGATACATGGTTTGAGAAGGATACACATGATATACCCTTACTCTCTAGTGATAAAATTATGAATGATACTTTATGTGGTGAAGCTACACCTTCGTTAATCCTTCATGACATTGTTATTCCTTGTGATGATGATGTCCTTCATGTTATATGTTAGGACATAATGCAAAGTTAACGTGGCATGAACTCTCTTGGAAGGGTAAGCATGGACTATAAGAACATTGAACTAGTTGGATCTGTTAAGCTTGCCATTTATGAAAGAACCTTTTAAAAGGTTAACCTTAATTAGGTAAGGTTATGTTTCAGTGTGGTTGTTTGTGCAACAATGTGTAAATTAATGTTACTGAAGGATAAATCTAACTATAATATACTAACATTTTAATAACCATGAGAGCTGGGACTAACAATTAGACTAAAAACTTGACAAACAATACAACTTGGACACATGTAGGACTTGGAAAATGGAAAATAATATAATTAAATGTGGAAAACAATGAAAAAGTGGTATTAGTTGCACCTATACAGAGAAGTGGTTTAGAGGTTGGTTAGGGGAATTATTTAGGGTTTAGAGGTTTAGGGTTGCTCAGGTTTAGGGGTTTAGGGTTTACAGTTTAAAGAGAGATAGAGAGAGGGGACTAATAGAGTTTGGGAGAGATAGAGGAGACAAAGGGGAGAGATAGGAGATAGAGAGTGAGAGACATGTCCAAAGACATAGAGAGAGAGAGAGAGAGAGAGAGAGAGAGAGAGAGGTAGAGGGATGATAGAGATAGGGAGATAGAGGTTTAGGGGCATTATTTAGGGTTTATGGTTTTGGGGTTAGGGGTTAAGGTTTAGAGGTTTAGGGTTTAGGGTTTAGAGAGAGATAAAGGACCAATAGGGAGATATAGAGGAGTCTAAGGGGAGAGATAGGGATATAAAGAGTGAGGGACATGGCAAGAGACATAGGGAGAGAGATTAAGAGGTAGAGGGACAAAGGTGATAGGGAGATAGGGGAGAGATAGGGAGATAGTGGTTTATGGTTACTTGGGTTTAGGGTTTAGGGGTTAGGGGTTAGGGTTTAGGGGCATTATAATTTAGGGTTTAGGATTTATTGTTTAGGGGTTAGGGGTTAGGTTTAGAGGTTTAGGATTTTGGATTTAGGAGTCTGAGGGGAGAGATAGGGAGATAGAGAGTGAGGGACATGGCTAGAGACATAGGGAGAGAGATTAAGAGGTAGAGGGACAAAGGTGGTAGGGAGATAGGGGAGAGATAGGGAGATAGTGGTTTAGGGTTACTTGGGTTTAGGGTTTAGGGGTTTAGGGTTTCTCAGGTTTAGGGGTCAGGGGTTAGGGTTTAGGGGCATTATTTAGGGTTTAGGATTTAAATTGTTTAGGGGTTAGGGGTTAGGTTTAGAGGTTTAGGGTTTTGGATTTAGGGTTTATAGAGAGAGGAATTATAGGGAGATAGAGAGAGGAGATGGAGGAGAGAGATAAGGAGATAGAGAGTGAGGCACATGGCCAGGGACATAGGAAGAGAGATCAAGAGAGGTAGAGGGATGATAGAGATAGGGAGATAGGGGAGAGATAGGGAGATATAGGTTTAGAGTTGATTGGATTTAGGGTGTACCTGGGTTTAGGGTTTCTCAATTTTGGAGATAGCTAGATAGAAAGAGAGAGGAGACAGATAGGGAGAGATAGAGGTGACAAAGGGGAGAGATAGGGAGATAGAGAGTGAGTGATATGTCTAGAGAAATAGGGAGAATGATTGAGAGGTAGAAGGACGATAGAGATAGGGAGATAAGGGAGAGACAGGAGATAGGGTTTAGGGTTGCTAGTGTTTAGGGTTTAGGGGTTAAGGTTTAGAGGTTTAGGGTTTAGTGTTTAGAGAGAGAGGACCAATAGGGAGATATAGAGTGAGGGACATGGCTAAAGCATAGGGAGAGAGATTGAGAGGTAGAGGAATGATAGTGATTGGGAGATAGTGAGATAGGGAGATAGAGAGATAGAGGTTTAGGGTTTCTTGGGTTTAGTGTTTAGGATTTAGGGGTTTATGGTTTCTCAAGTTTAGGGTTTAGGGGTTAGGAAATAGGGGTTAGGGGTTAGTGGTTAGGTTTAATCATGCATCCCAGTCATTCCCCTATCATTCTTATATATCCTATCTCTCCCCTCTATCTTTCCCTCTCCCTTATCGACGAAGCAAATGGAAACAAGAAAACTAGGACTCCCTTTCTCAGGTTTAAGGTTTAGGGCTTAGGGGAATTATTTAGGGTTTATGATTTAGGGGTTAGGGTTTAGGATTTGGAAGAATTATTTAGGGTTACTTGGGTTTAGGGTTTAGGGGGCATTATTTAGGGTTTACGGTTGCATGTCAAAAGTAGTCTCTCTCTCTCTCTCTAAATTTGTAAACCCTAAATAATGGCCCTAATCCCTAACCCCTAACCTGCATCTACCTCTCTCCTGTATCTACCTCTCTATAGATATCTCCCTCTCTCTATCTTGCTCTCTCTATCGACATCAATCCTATGATGTTGAGGATGTGCTAAGTTGATTTGTCACCTTTAGAAATATAAATGACATCAATCCAATGATTGTCTTGGAATTTGAATAGGTATAGAAAAATGAGAGGTCGATCCCAAGTGTCAGAAGTTTGATCTCAATTGTTGACACAAATATCATCTAATATGTAAGTTAAACATGAAATGATTTGTTAGAATTTACAGGTCAAAACTACTTGCTTTTACAATTTTTTTATGACAATTATCTATTCAAAAGTGCCTTTAAAATACTATGAGATACCTTAGTATAAGTAAATAATATAAAAATCAAATATATATATCATCATAATCCTATATAAATTTTGATAGTTTGTCCAAAATCTCTCCTTTCATATGATACAGTCTTTCTAAAATTTGGATTGTATTTTATAGCTAAAATGCCTAAATACTAAAATGCTAAAAATGCTAAAATGATAAACTAAAAAACAATGAAAACAATAGAGAAAAAGAAAACGGATATCTGTTTTGGAGAACATAAAAAGTGAAAAAAGACTACGTTTTTGCAAACCCGTGGCTTACAAAACATAGTCTCATCTTCAAAGAACGGATATCAGAGTTGAGGAACAGATATCCGATCCAAAGAGGTAAGATTTCGTGCATTTTTTTTTTTTTTTTTGTATATTCAAGCAATTTTTTTGGTTTTTATGCTAAGTGGGTATGTTTTATATTTTAATTAGGTAAAATGGATGCACAAAATGAAAACCCAAACCCTCAACCACCAAACCCTCCCCCTCCAACAATAGAAGAGAATATTCAAAGAAATATTGATCATATAAGTAGGATCATAGAAATGTATCGCCGCCACCCTCGATTGTCTATAATGACATCGAATTTAGAGAGAATCATTAATCATATTCAAACCTTGTCAACCCAACACAAATCATTTAGGCAATGGCGAGAAGCCAAGAAGACCGAATATGCTAACGGTTTGTCATATGATGAAGTCAAAGATTTAGAGATTACAAAAACTATGTTAGCCCAACACTTTGTTAATCCTAAAACCGGATTGCATGTTGATGTCCGTAAGCCCAAGTTTTCAATCAAATGGTGTATTCATGAGGGCATTAGTCAAAACTTTTGGAATCATTGGTGGATGGTTTTTGATAAACCACCCAACAATAATTTAGATGTGCCTTTGTATTTCCTCCGTAAACTCTATGCAGAGTTCATCATGGGTCAACATGTTAATTATTTTGATTTTAGAGAGTTTCAAGGAGTGGGCAAGGGAATGCCTCAAGATAGACCTGGGGCAATTAGAGAAGTACAAGGTCCCTATATTCCCCCTCCTACTATCCCTTCTCCACCCCCAATGCAGCACCCAGACATTGTTGCAAATGCAACACAACAGGGCCTTAGTGCTATACACTCTTTGACCGAGCATTTGATTATATAGACATCTCAATTTGCACAAGCACATGATGAAGGTGATGATATTGGATCACCTGGTACTACTAGACTGTCGTCGTCCAGACATGTATGTGTGCCCTATCATTGCATTTCTTGCAATCATTTATACTTAGGTCCTATTATGGAGAGTAGTGAGCCACCGTTGAACACATCAGAGTATGATCCCCATTCACAAGATGAGGCATTGGGGTCCAGAACTCAAGCTGAGGGGTCAGGGACAAGAGTAGAAGCTACCAGATCAGTAAACAATAGAGAAGGAGAAATGCATGAGCAATCTTTTATGCAGGTAAAATTTAAAGTTAAATTTTATGGTCTATTCCATTTGAATATATAAACAACTTTACTAGTACTAATGTATCTAAGTGGGATAACAGTTGATGACAGAGGGGGAGTTGACAGAAGTTCATCATGGAACTTTGTCTACCATCCAATTTGGCTTGGACTTGCTGGTATAATTTATTGTACACATCAACTTTTTTTTATGCATTTATTTCTTTGTGAGTAATTATATATTAATTTATATCTTGATGTTAATTTTATTTTATAGTCAATTGAAAATGTGAATGATGTGGCATCTTTGCCAATAGTCTTTTCTCGAACTCCTGATCAACCAAAGGGACTATCATTTGCAGAACGGCTTTCTCAACGCCAACAAAGGGTGGAGGTAATTTGATTGAATCGTACTTTAATTGATAATTTAGAAAACTTAAATATTTGATTACAGTCATTTAGAGTCTTACATTCTTGTCCTTCTTAATTGATGTAGGAGGCCTCGATGGTGGTATGTGCTTGTTTTCTAGTAGATAAGTTTTTGTGTAGTGCATTTCCTATTTTAAATGTATGCATTTCCTATTTTGTTTAATAATTATATATTAATTTATTTCAATGTTACTTTTCTTTTATGTAGTCTCTTGAGAATGTGAGTGATGTGCCACCTTTGCCATCATACTTCACTAGGACACTTGATTGTCTTAAGAGAAAATCATTTGTAGAACGATTGTCCGAACAACAACATAGAGTCGAGGTAATTGAATTTAATTTTTCTAAATAATTGATAGTTTATCTAGTGGTCTTATAGTTGATTGTAGTGATTTAGATGTATGTTAATAAATGAAAGTTCTTAATTGTAGTAGATAAGAATCTATTTACTAACTTTAACTTATTTTTATTTACCATTGAAGAGATTAATCAAATTTGTGTTTTGACTTGTTAATGCAGGAAACTTCACCTCCATCAATTACTAGACATTTTGGTACAAAGAGGACACTTTTTTAGGATCCATCATAGATTGAGGATCCATCACAGATTGAGGGTCAAGTGGACTTGTAGTATTTGATGCAGCTATTTGGCATGTAGATTGTATATAGATTTTGAGACATGGCATATGCCATATTTTGTAAAAAATATTTTGAGTTGGCATATTTGCCAAATTTTTGTATATGTCTACCATTATGGACTAGATTTTAATGTATATACACCTTGATATACAATATAATTTAAATTCCTTATGTGCAAGTCATGATACTTCCCATGATGCCATACATTATGATGATAGTTCTTTAGTCCATTGATGATATGTTTAGCATTGAGAATGGTTTTAGATCAAGAGAATGGTTTTAGATCAATAGAATCAATATGAAAAAATTCCTTATATATGCCCTAATCAAATAAGGTCATGATAAACCATTTCATCATGTATTTAGTCTTCATCTTGTCAAATTTTGTAAATATGTCAAAGTTGTCATATGAAAAATGTAAAAAAAATGCAAAAGTATGGAAGATGAATAGTCAAGTACTCAAGAGTCAGTTGGAGACTATTGGTTTCCCTCAAATCATGTATAAATATGCATAAACCTTCGTGGAAAAGGCATTGGAGATGTATTGAAAACATTTTGAAGATGAATTGAAGACATGTTTGAATGAAATTAATGTCAAGAAACTCTATGTCAAGGACACTGGGGGCACATTATAAACATAAAAACTTACATCTTGGGGGGAGATGCCAATAAGGCCAATAAGGATACTATTTCAGTTGGGTGTGTGTGTGTATGCAAATCCCATTTATGGTCGAGAAGCTCTCTATTTACTATTATTCAACTCTCATTGATAGGAGGTTGGCTCTACAACTATTGCAATTTGTGTATGAAACCTAGATGCCTACAAGATCATATATATATGTATGTATGTAAATCCTACAAGACAGTCATTCATGAAATTACTATGCAAAGAGGGTTTATAAGTTGCATTAGGGTTTGTATAAATGATCTAATGGATTTATAAGGTTGTCAAACACTAAAATGGATGATTTATATGAGTTTTGGGACTGTCACAGTCCATGATTGTTAAAAAGATACACATGGCTGTCCAAAAATTGCCCTTTATGACTATCCTAAAACAATATCGTGTATATGCTCATAAAAGCCATCAAACTCTAAGAATAAACTCATCATTAGATAAGGAGTGGAAGGCTAAAGTCACATTCCCAAAAACCTCTTAAAATCACATGTCTCCTCTTATGAAAACTAGGGTCTTTGTCGATACATTGTTCCGTAAGAGCAAAGTCACTTAAGATCCTAAGAGCAAAAACCTTGCCAGGTGCCATATTTTTTATTCTACTCATCATGGAGCCAAACTCATGGCGTCCATCCACAATAACCTCTCTCATTTTTGGTCAACTCCATTCTGTTTGACCGTGCCGAAATCAAACGCATTGTTGCAAAATGCTTCAATTTGATGCAGTGGAAAGGTGCTAGGTGTGACATTTTTCATTCCATAGCTCGTGGGGTCAAACGGACTGCGCCAACATGTCGGGGTGGGTGGGTAAATGCTAGTGGAGGTCTCATTTTGTGTGCCAAGCGTCCCAGTCATTCTGGGCAAGAGGCTACCGACAAAGTCCCATAAGATCCCTGAGACCAAAAAATTGCCAAACTTTGACGGGGCAGTTCTTAGAATTTGTGATAGTTGGGAATGTTCTATTTGGACCTACAGGTGTACGTGCCATCCATCCACAATAACCTCTCTTATTTTTGGTCAACTCCATTCCGTTTGACCGTGCCGAACTTAAACACATTGTTGCAAAATGCTTCAATTTGATGCAGTGGAAAGGTGCTAGGTGCGACATTTTTCATTCCATAGCTCGTGGGGTCGAACGGACTACGCCAACGTGTCGGGGTGGGTGGGTAAATGCTAGTGGAGGTCTCGTTTTGTGCGCCAAGCATCCCAGTCATTCCGAGCAAGAGGCTACCAGCAAAGACCCTTAAGATCCCTAAGACCAAAAAATTGCCAAACTTTGACAGGGCAGTTCTCAGAATTCATGACAGTTGGGAATGTTCTATTTGGACCTACAGGTGCACGTGGCATCCATCCACAATAACCTCTCTCATTTTTGGTCAACTCCATCCCGTTTGACCGTGCCGAAATTAAACGCATTGTTGCAAAATGCTTCAATTTGATGCAGTGGAAAGGTGCTAGGTGTAACATTTTTCATTCCATAGCTCGTGGGGTCGAACGGACTGCGCCAACGCGTTGGGGTGGGCAGGTAAATGCTAGTGGAGGTCTCGTTTTGTGTGCCAAGCGTCCCAGTCATTCCGGGCAAGAGGCTACCGGTAAAGTCCCTTAAAATCCCTGAGACCAAAAAATTACCAAACTTTGACGTGGCAGTTCTCAGAATTCATGACAGTTGGGAATGTTTTGTTTGGACCTACAGGTGCTAGTGGCATCCATCCACAATAACCTCTCTCATTTTTGGTCAACTCCATTCCATTTGATCGTGCCGAAATTAAACGCATTGTTGTAAAATGCTTCAATTTGATGCAATGGAAAGGTGCTAGGTGGGACATTTTTCATTCCATAGCTCGTGGGGTCGAATGGACTGCACCAATGCGTTGGGGTGGGCGGGTAAATGCTAGTGGAGGTCTTGTTTTATGCACCAAGCATCCCAGTCATTCCGGGCAAGAGGCTATCGGTAAAGTCCCTTAAGATCCCTAAGACCAAAAAACTGCCAAACTTTGACAGGGTAGTTCTTAGAATTTGTGATAGTTGGGAATGTTCTGTTTGGACCTACAGGTGTACGTGGCATCCATCCACAATAACCTCTCTCATTTTTGGTCAACACCATTCCATTTGACCGTGCAGAAATTAAACGCATTGTTGCAAAATGCTTCAATTTGATGCAATGGAAAGGTGCTAGGTGCGGTATTTTTCATTCCATAGCTCGTGGGGTCGAATAGACTATGCCAATGTGTTGGGGTGGGTGGGTAAATGCTATTGGAGGTCTCATTTTGTGTACCAAGCGTCCCAGTCATTCCGGGCAAGAGGCTATTGGCAAAGTCCCTTAAGATCCCTGAGACCAAAAAATTGCCAAACTTTGACAGGGCAGTTCTCAGAATTTGTGACAGTTGGGAATGCTCTGTTTAGACCTATAGGTGCATGTGGCATCCATCCACAATAACCTCTCTCATTGTTGGTCAACTCCATTCCGTTTGACCGTGCCGAAATGAAACGCATTATTGCAAAATGCTTCAATTTGATGCAGTGGAAAGGTGCTAGGTGCGACATTTTTCATTCCATAGCTCATGGGGTCGAACGGACTACGCCAACACATCGGGGTGGGTGGGTAAATGCTAGTGGAGGTCTCATTTTGTGCGCCAAGCGTCCCAGTCATTCTGGGCAAGAGGCTACCACCAAAGTCCCTTAAGATCCTTGAGACCAAAAAACTGCCAAACTTTGACAGGGCAGTTCTCAGAATTCATGACAGTTGGGAATGTTTTGTTTGGACCTACAGGTGCACGTGGCATCCATCCACAATAACCTCTCTCATTTTTGGTCAACTCCATTCTGTTTGACCATGCCAAAATCAAACGCATTGTTGCAAAATGCTTCAATTTGATGTAGTGGAAAGGTGCTAGGTGTGAGATTTTTCATTCCATAGCTCATGCAGTCGAACAGACTACGCTAATGCGTCAGGGTGGGTGGGTAAATGCTAGTGGAGGTCTCGTTTTGTGCGCCAAGCATCTCAGTCATTCCAGGCAAGAGGCTACCGGCAAAGTCCCTTAAGATCCCTTAGACCAAAAAATTGTCAAACTTTGACGGAATAGTTCTTAGAATTTGTGATAGCGAGGAATGTTCTGTTTGGACCTACAGGTGCATGTGGCGTCCGTCCACAATAACCTCTCTCATTTTTGTCAACTCCATTCCATTTGACTGTGCTGAAATCAAACGCATTGTTGCAAAATGCTTCAATTTGATGGAGTGGAAAGGTGCTAGGTGTGACATTTTTCATTCCATAGCTTGTGGGGTCAAACGGACTGTGCCAACACGTCGGGGTGGATGGGTAAATGCCATTGGAGGTTTCCTTTCGTGCGCCAAGTGTCCCAGTCGTTCCGAGCTATAAGATACCAACAAAGTCAAAAGTTGCTAGGATTGATGTTTTGCATTCCACAGGTCCTGGGGCCGAACGGTTTATGCCAACACATTGGGGTGGGTGAGTAAATGCTAGGGGAGGTCTCGTTTTGTGTGCAAAGCATCCCAGTCCTGTGACTTTACCGGTAGCTTACAGCTTGGAAGGACTGGGATGCTTTGCACACAAAACGAGACCTCCCCTAGCATTTACTCGCCCACCTCGACATGTTGGCGCAAACCGTTCGGCCCCAGGACCTGTGGATTGCAAAATTTCAATCCTAGCAACTTTTGACTTTGCTGGTAGCTTACAGCTCGGAAGGACTGGGATGCTTTACACACAAAACAAGACCTCCCCTAGCATTTACTCACCCACCCTAACGTGTTGGAGCAAACCATTCGGCCCCAGGCTCTGTGGAATGCAAAATTTCAATCCTAGCAACTTTTGACTTTGTCGGTAGCTTATAGCTCGGAACGAATGGGACGCTTGGTGTACGAAACGAAACCTCCAATGGAATTTACCCGTCCACCTTGACGCGTTGGTATAGTCTGTTCAACCCCACGAGCTATGGAATGAAAAATGTCACACCTAGCACCTTTCCACTGCATCAAATTGAAGCATTTTGCAACAATGCGGTTGATTTCGGCACGGTCAAACGGAATGGAGTTGACAAAAAATGAGAGGTTATTGTGGACGGATGCCACGTACACCTGTAGGTCTAAACAAAACATTCCCAGCTATCACGAATTCCAAGAACTGCTCCGTCAAAGTTTGGTAGTTTTTTAGTCTCAGGGATCTTAAGGGACTTTGCTGGTAGCCTCTTGCCCGCAATGACTGGGATGCTTGGCGCACAAAACAAGACCTCCACTAGCATTTACCTGCCCACCTCGATGCGTTGACACAGTCCGTTCAACCCCACGAGCTATGGAATGAAAAATGTCACACCTAGCACCTTTCCACTACATCAAATTGAAGTATTTTGTAACAATGCGTTTAATTTCGGCATGGTCAAACGGAATGGAGTTGACCAAAAATGAGAGAGGTTATTATGGATGGATGCCACGAGTTTGGCCCCATGATGAGTAGAATAAAAAATATGGCACGTGCACCTATAGGTCCAAACAGAACATTCCCAACTGTCACGAATTTTGAGAACTGCCCCGTCAAAGTTTGGCAGTTTTTTGGTCTCAAGGATTTTAAGGGACTTTGCCGGTAGCCTCTTGCCCGGAATGACTGGGATGCTTGGCGCATAAAACAAGACCTCCACTAGCATTTACCTACCCACCCCGACGCGTTGGTGCAGTCCGTTTGACCCCACGAGCTATGGAATGAAAAATGTCGCACCTAGCACCTTTCCACTGCATCAAATTGAAGCATTTTGCAACAATGCGTTTGATTTCAGCACGGTCAAACGGAATGGAGTTGAAAAAAAATGAGAGAGGTTATTGTGGATGAACACCACGTGCACCTGTAGGTCTAAACAGAACAATCCCAACTGTCATGAATTCTGAGAACTGCTCGTCAAAGTTTGGCAATTTTTTGGTCTCAGGGATCTTAAGGGACTTTGCCGGTAGCCTCTTGCCCACAATGACGGACACTTGGCGCACAAAATGAGACCTCCCCTGGCATTTACCTGCCCACCTCGACATGTTGGTGCAGTCTGTTAGGCCCCACGATGAGCAGAACAAAAAATATTGTTCCAGTTGACACATTCTCAATCATTGACATGGATGATATCTCAGTACCATTCCTTTAGGCACAATATGAGCTTCCAATGGAAGGCGCAATTGTGAGGTTAGAGATGATGAAAAGTGTGCCTCATTCACAGTCATGTTTTACTTGTCTTCAATGATGATTCCTTGATTCAATTTAATCCTTTGATAATACATTTTAACCTCCTTGTGAAAGCACACTTTCAAGGTTGCTTGAGCAAGAGCTAGCGCCTCAACATCAAGGTGCACTTTTGGTGTTCTAGAAGCATGAACTAGCACCTCAAATAGTAAGGCACTCATTCTAGGTTGTTTATTCAATAATTGGAACTAGTCACATATGGTGTAGAGAGGTAGATGTGCGCCCAAGTCATCATTTGATGCCTTCAATAACTATAAACTCCTTTGATGATGCATTTTATCCTTCCAATTCACTATCTAGCCTTAGGTGCACATTTTAGGTTGATCAATCATAATCTAGTGCCCTAAGTACCAAGGCACACTTTTAGGTCAGTTTGATCAAGGATTAGTGCCTTCATTTCTAGGCGGAAGTTTGGAGTTGAAATACATCAAAATAACAAGTTTCTTCATCACTTCAAACATATTTAACACTTTGAAGATCTCCAATGCATGATTGAATATCAAGAAACCAATGTACCATTTCATGAAGGTCTTAAGTGTTGTAAATATGCATCTTCTTATTTAATCATGTGTTGTAAATGAAGGAATGCAATGATTGCAATATGTGCACAAAACAGAATTTTTGATAAGGATTGAAAGGAAATGTTAAGAAAATGCAATTGGCGGGTGTAAATCCAAAGTGTGGAAGCATAGACAAGGCATGTGAATAGTTTGGCATGACACCTCAAAGAGATGATATCTCATGGAATGCAATGATTGCAAGATATGCACAAAATGGATTTTTTGAAAAGGCTTTAGAAACTTTGAAGCAAATACAATTGGAACGTTTAAAACCAAATTCCATAACCTGTGCAAGCATTCTCCCTACTTGTGCCAAATTAGGATCTTATATATACATATATGCACATAATGTCATGAAAATAATGTATAGTGTATATATCAAACCATATAGGCATGTACAAATAAAACCATATGGGTATATACAATGATATACATCGATAACATACAAAAGTATGTTTACAAAGCCAAATACGCATATGTAACAAAATGTCCCAAAATCAAATCTCCTATGGATTGCTATCAAATAATCTATGGCTCTTGCTAGGCCATGAAGATGGTGAACCAGTCAATGACTCATCTTCTATCGCTCATCGACTAGACCTTCTCGATAGAGATTTTTGATTTTCCACCTATTAATACAATCAAACAATGTGCACATTAATATAGAATTTAATATTCAAAATATATAACATGACATAAGTAATCAATCACTTACCACCAATTGGTGATCCCTTTTGATCATTTGTTGTCTCTCTTCTTCTATAGAGCTGGATGGGTAGGGGAGGTGACGTCCTATGAGAAGCATGAACAAGCAGATTTAAAAGTAAACATGAATATCATAAATATGTACATTAAATGATGTGCTTATTATAAGACTGTTCTAGTACTATTTTAGGACTGTTGTAGGACTATTGTAGTTAAAACTATCCTAGTAGACATGTATAGGACTGTTATAGGACTGTCATCTCATGGAATACAATGATGGCAAGATTACTATCAAGATTAGTATGAAGATTAATTATGACTGTTATAGGACTTTTATAAGAATGCAAAGTAAGGAAGCATAGGCAAGGCACATGAACTATTTGGTGGAATACCTCAAAGAAATGAGAATTTTGTTAGATGTTGTAGTTGCAATTGCCATGTGACACATGTATGTAATATGTGAAAGCATAGACAAGGCACATGAACTATTTGGTAAAAGACATCAAATACATGTCATCTCATGGAATGCCTTATGTAGAAAAAGGTACAAATGTGTAATATTAAGAAATACAAATGAGAACTAAAAATCATACCTCGAGTATAGTCAAAATAACCTACAATGCCATACAAAATAATTTACGATGCCATGCAAAATAATCTATGATGCCATGTAAAATAACTTTATTCGCAGTCTTGTATAATCAAAAGCATGCATTATAGTTAAAGTAACAAGATTTTTAATAAAATAATTTTAAAAATAGAAAAAATAAGAACAAGTTAAGATAAAAAATGTCATACCTATCCATCTGGAAGTTTAAATTCTAGTCAAGCGTACCTGAGGGGTCATCTCTTACCTTCAAAGTATCCAATATTGCTTCATGATCAGCATTACTAATTGTCCATAGTTCTTTTGATTTTGGTTTTCCACGATGCTTTAGTAACTTGACATTTGTTGCTATAACTAGGTAAGAATACATCAATATGGTTTTATGCTTCTCAAAGTCTTCAAAGGCCGGAATGCCATTCTTTTTAATCATATATGTTCGTAACCAAGTCCCAGTAATAACAACTGATCCTGTAGGATATGTGAACCCATCATCATCTGTCATAGGTTGTGTTAGCTTTTGTTTTCCCTGTACACATCGTGCCAACCAATAGTCTGACCTTTCTTCATTTCCATGCGGTGCAACAACTGCATAAACATGAGCTGGCTGTACAAGGTCTGAAAGATGTTCATAGTCAAATGAGCTCTCCATGTCATTGACGGAAGGTGATTGACCTTCATATAAAGGGATTAAATATTGTGGAATCCATGCACCTACCCACTCACTTGACTCACAATTGTTCCAATCACATTTAATACAACTCTGACAAAAACAAGCTAATTCTCATGTCTAAATAGTCCATGTACTTGCATCTGAGCTTTGAAATGAATACATCTTTGATGATTCACTGATTCTCTGACATTCCAATTTCTCTATTGCTATCCCATCATCAACCAACCAAAAGAACCTGCGCACTTCAGAATAAAGAGCCACTCCTCGTGACAATGCATAGTTACACCACTTAACAATGGAATCTGCATCACTGAATGTAGCAACACCTCTAATCTTTAGTTGTTCTTTAAAAAGAGCTCTCTTCACGCATGCACCTGCTCCATCATGTTCACCTTTTCCATGCCCGGCTTCAAAAAAATTCCAAATATGAGGTATACCCTTCTATACATGCATTTTGCTTAACCAATAGAAATTATGAGCATTCTTGAATTGACCAGTGCAATTATCTGACCAAATGAGATGTTGATCTATTCTAATATCTTTTTCTTGCAAGAACCCATAAAATTGTTAAAAACAATATTGCACAAACTTTGCTGAATGAGATCGATCATCACTCATGTAAAAATGGTATTCTCTGACAATCTTCCTATTCTCTTCTGTACTCTTGGGGGCATGTCTGTATGTGATGTGAACAAAAATAGCAATCTGAATAGAATTGTAGTACTAGGATTGAACTTCATTTTGGGGTTGCAATGTATAGTTTTCTGCAAAATCAACTACAGAGACAATAGTTCCAATCAGGAAAGAGTCTTTGCACATCCTGAACTGTTGATCTAACCATCGAGACCTGTGGCTATGTTTGACATACTTGTAGAATATTTTTTCTTAAAATCATCAATAAAATCAGCAATACTTACCTCTCTTACAATCAATTCACATCTAGAACCTTCACCTCCACTTTTCAAATTGTATTTCATTGTCTCATATCTTTTTTCTCAACCATTCTCTTTCCAAAATCATGCTCGTTGCCCTCATGAAAACATGATACAAACTTTGATAACCCACCACATTGTAAACACTTTTCATTTAAACAATCATTCTTGTAGAACATGCAACCATCATCTCTAATACATAGAAATAAATCCAATAAGTCCCTAGATGACTTTGGTAGTTGAATTGCACCACACTCCTGTAACATTTCGTTAGTGTGCAAAGTAGAACGAATATTGCATAATAATTCATGGTACATAGAAAATTCTACATGGTATTTGCAACAACATGTATTATGAACTTTAAGAGGAACACAATAAAATGGCTTAAGAGATTCAAATGCTCTTTTTGAGATTGTCATACCTGGGTGAGTTTCACAATATTGTTTGTACAATGTTGTTTGGCTACATTCCAAGTAATGTTTAGGATGTGGTGTGTGGTCTTTATCACCAATTCTAAACTTTACAACATCTTTTGCATTCGGTGATACCCTAGAGTTAGTGTGCCAAAATCATTCAATTTCTTCCTTTGTGCTATCAATTAGCTTCTTGTCAACTCGTGGAAGCCTACCACTGAAAGCCCAAGTATCATTGGCAACAGGACTATCTAGCCTTGATCTTAATGCTAGTGCTTTTGACAATGTTTTACAATTCAATCTTAAGTCAACACAAGTTTGCCTCATTAATCGAGCATTTCTTAATTGTTTGCTTACTATTGAGGTTGTTATTACTCTATGGGCAGCTCTTTTATCTTTCTCCTTGCTAGTCTTTCCAATAGAATTGAGTCCATTGAAAAGGCTTCTTACAATAATTTTATTCCGATCGGACACTTTGTTTAACCGAATCTTTAATTTCTTTAGTAAAGGTCTCATTTTGTACATCTTTAATAATTGTACAAAAAGTTGGCATTGTTCGGTTAATGTTTTCTTCTCAAAGTATTCATTGAAGAGTTTTGTAGCCCACAACCGAACCGTTTGTGATGACCTCTTGCCTTCAAGTTTTTCCATTATGTTCTCATCAATTTCAAGTAACCATTTTGGGGTTTTTGGGTGTTTTCCAATTTCATCACGGTTATTCTCTTCTTGACAAATGTCCTCTCTTCTTATGAAATTTGGAGATACATTGATTGTTCTTGTTTCATCCATGTTATCAACCTCATCAATTTTATCAACAAATGGATTATGGAGTGCAATTTCAATATCATGATGTTCATATCCACTTTCTTCAAGTGCACGTCTTCATTTTTCTTCTTCTCCTTTGTCCATGGTATTGCTATTATGAATAGGTGTTTCATAACATTTTTCAATATTTTAATTTGCAATATCATGGTGAATTTCATTCTTATCTAACATTTCATTATAATCAAAATTAACATCTTCAATTTGCATGTCATTAGATGGAAAAGAAGAAGATTCACCTTGATGAGCATCCACCAAACCCACCCTTCCAATCCTCTTCCTTTCCCTATCTTTTTCCCTAATTGCTTCAATTTCCTCCAATGTAACTTTCCTCCTCCTTTTTGCTTTATGACGACTGTTGCTCCCCATTAGGGGAACAAAAATATCACCCTTATGATTGGAACAAGAAAATTGTGTCTCCAAAAGTGCATAAAAATATTCCTTTCACTGTCATAGCTAGAAATCACGAGTATTTCAACATCAGATGGTCTCTAGTTGCAGAAGTCAGGCCCAACAATATTCCTTTTGTCTTTTTTCTACTTTTACAAAATGAATATCCATTTTGAAAATGGATATCCATTTTGAAAATGGATATCCATTTTGAAAAAGCCCAATTCTTAGCAATGGACACTCTGAAACATCCATATCACTACTACAAAACAGATATCTGTTTTATTATGTACATTTAGATTCTAGACTAGGGATTCATTTTATTATTCTATAAACTTTTGAATTACCATCTAATTTCAATGTTTACACACTAATCCACCTAGGTATCAAATTAATAAAGCTCTAGATATAAGCCATTATTTGATTTTAGGCTATCATCAAATGAGGAGCTTCTAAAGGCAAAAATGTTGTCCCAAAAGAAGGCTCAATGTTATTCGTAAAGACATTAGATTGTTAAAATACAAATTCAAGGTTAGATATTCCTTGGGCTATTTTAGTATAGAGAAGCAAAATTGCAATATATGACTATCCTAGGAATTAGAATGGTTGATCATAGGATATTCATGGCATTTTGATATTAATGGATGGATTGATGGATGTTTAGGGATTTTAAGTTTAAATGTAATGTATGAGAATTCTTATTTATGAAGGATCTAATATGTCATATGTCTTATTTGCAGGCCATTCAAGAAAGAAATGAAAAGATACCAAGGACTATCATAACACCTAGTATAATTAGGTGCATCAAAGGATTGTCATATGGGACCTTACCAATATGGGAAGTTATCAAAACCATGTCATGTTTAAAATTAAAGGCTTTTCCCCTCTTTGTCCCTATAGGCCTATTAGAACAATAGGTCACATTTTATTCATATACCAGGGTTGAGAATAAACACTAAGCATTTGTAGTTATGGCAAGTGTAAATGGAAATAGATCACAACTTTAGACAATCTATCCTCTCCTAGATTGCACTGACTGATTGGAAATTAAAAATTCCCTATTAACGTCCTTTATATACTGAAGGTATGGGTGAGAAAGGTAAACTTTGTATGTTGTAGACAAGGCCTCAAATGTAGAATATATTATGACAATAACGATAAGGACTGTTAGGCATGAATGCTATCACTATTATAGATTGTCAAACCAACCATAGGCTGCCATAATAGTACACTACTGACTATCATACCTTTAGGCATGGTGCCATGAACCTTATGAGTAGAATGCATTGGTATTTGTGAGAAATGTATTGCTTATGTTAAGAATAAGTATTTATATTGTTTGAACATCATCAAAAGGTGGACTACAAATACGACTTTGTCAAAGGAAAACTTTAGTGGCAAAAATCTAACTATGAACTATTGTGCCATCCAAGCACAATCATGACCAACATCAAGGTATAGTCAAGGCATAGGTGTCTTAAGAAACACAATTGAAATTGTCCATAGATATTTGAAGTAATTCGCAATATTCATGATCAAGAATCAACTCTGACTGTCTCAACAGTGGTAAATTTGGCTTCAAGACAATAAAAAATGAGCTTAGGGATTCATTATCACCAAGTAATAAAGAAGAGTAACCGTAAGTGTCGACCTTCAATTTCATTATACAAGAGGATGAAGAAGGGGCCATAGTATTTTCATACCATAATACAACATACAAAAGGAAAATCATGAAGTCAAAACATGTGCAAAGGGTATCTATGTTAAAGAGGATAGTTGTGAATGGACAATGACTATCACTATTAAAATAACATATAGTCTCACTAAGGATAGTTAGGTGATTTGTGGATTGTCATGACTACAAGGCATGAGAATCTTGTGTATGAAGAGGAAAGAAATATAAATAAAAGAAGATTGAAGGATTGTTGCACCTGGGTACAATGATCCTAAAGGATTGTCATGCTAAAAGGATAGTCAACAATACAAAGATTCATATTTCAAGGCTATCCTTAATCTCATTCACATGGTCCTAATGTTGGTTTGATTTGCATGGAGTGAGATGATACTATCAGGATTAACTGAAAAGGTGAAAGGGTTTGGTACCAAATTTGGTCAGAAGTGTAAAAATTGCAATAAGCTTGAGAATATTGTTCATTAAACCTAGAACTATCACCAAGCAACATCTGTTTCATAAGATGTGATCAACAACCATGTAAGAAAAATGGATATCAACCTTATTGGTTATGCGTGCTTGATAAGAGCCCATACTTTTCACAAGGAGCCACCAATTTTTAACTAAATATTTCCATTAGAAATGGATAAAAAAATGTTCGCCCAAATGAGGAAACTAGATTGTTAATTAGAATTCTATGTGTAATGTGATATGAAATAATAGATACACCTATAAATGACCAACTAACTTTAACTTCTTGTATTATTGTCTTGATGTTTCAAATATGTTGCTTCTCTTCATCCAAAACCAATGGTACAAAAAATTTCATAGATCAAGGAAACAGATATCCGTTTTGTTTGTTGACTTTTTATGGATTCTAATGTGTTTTAATGTTTCAATCTCTTCTTCGAACTTCACCCTTTGTGCTGACGACTTTTTTTTTTAATGCAAAATTGATAAAATGAAAAGGGTTATAGAAAAAATTGTTAGCTTTCTAAAAATATAAGATTTATTTGGTTATCATTTTATTAAATAATTATTAATAATTTTCTATATACCGTGTCTCTGAAATCCTGATGGACACACTAATTGAAAAACATCCATAACTTTCAAACCATTTCACCTTTTTGAGATCCGAAACCTGCGTCACACTCTATGCTTTTCTAGCTATAGGTTAAATTTTTTTTTGAATTTTAATTTTTTTTTTTTACCGAGTTAGGTTGGCTAGAAAATTACTTTTTATTTTTAAAAAAAAGTCACAGTAAAAAATCATAACTAATTGTTTTATTAGAAAAAAATTTCAAATAAATATGCATCACATCCAGACATGAGTCCTCTACTTATTTTGAAAGTTTCAAAAAAATATATGTATTTTTACTCATAGTTAGGTTGGCTGGACAGACACCCACTTTTTATTTTTTCTGAAAAATTTAATAGCTGTTCATTGAAATATTCAATTTTCACTAAGTAAATTTAGATTTTTTTTAAAAAAATTAGTAGCCTATAAACTAGATTCAATTCTCTACAAATTTCATTCTTACATCTTTTCCAAATTGTATAGATAATCCATTCAAAATTTCACATGAACTTGATAAAGTTTGATTTTTTGTATTTTCATTGCCACTTAGAGGTATAGTTTGGCCCATCACGATCCTGCACATACCCATAATCAATTACTACATATTCTAAAATACAACTCCAAGTGACCCAAAGTACTACTATAGGAATGCTACAAGCATCCCAAAGTATTATAAGGGTGCTGGCAAGAAGTTGAGTCCACTTTTTGGCCAAAAAGTGGAAGTGTTTTCCTTGATTTTTAGAATTTGTCACATTTAACCTCAAAATTTGAAGCACTTAGATATAGAATCTTGAAAAAGTCACTAATAATAAAATGTAGTACTCGGAGTCTAGTTTCCAAATATGTAATTTATTTGAATACCCAAATAATACAAATTGATTTTCAATAGGTATTTCTAAAAACCATTGTTTAAAAGTCACTTTTTTTTACTATACCATGCATGTGTACGTCATCCATATTTTGACCTAAATAATCATATTTTTCTAAATCCTTTGGGAAAATATTTGTAACTCACTTAAGCATGTTTTCATATTTTTTTGTAATTTTTTATTGAATAGATTTTTTTTTTGTTAATTTTTTATTTGCCATATTTAGTGTTTTAAAAAATCATTGTGTATGTCACGCATAAGATGACCTAAACTTATCATTTTTTTCAATTTTCTCTTTTTCAAAATGAAAAGGATTGTCTGAAGTATGTTTTTCGTACAATTTTTTTTTCAAAAAATTATTTTAATAAAAAGTTATTAAAATACTAAAAAACCCTGATAATTCAAGTTTATGGACTTGTTTCATTAAAAATTAATTGACAAATAGAAAATATTATCCAATTGTAAAAAGAATTATATATTTAGAATCTACATTGTCTCATCTATAATGGGTTTTAATTTTGTCAAAAACTTCTTTTAAAAAAGTCATCAGCCATATTGCCAAAGTCCATTTCTTCAAAAAATTTGAACCTTTTTGTTTAAAAAATAAATAATAAATACAAAAATATGTCCGAAACTAAAAGAATTTATATATTTTAAAACTAGACATTGTCATCTTAAATGGGTTTTAATTTTATCCAAAAATTCTAAAAAAAACTTTGTCAGCCATATTGCCAAAATCCATCATTTCTAAAAATATTTTGTACTAAGGATTCCACTAAAGTGGACCCAACTTCTTGCACTTACCCATAACAAGAATCAAACGTACTCTAAATACCTATCTCTATGTCTCATTGCAATAAGCATATCAATGCACAATGATGATTGAAAAGGCCAAGCAAATAGAATATGCATCCACAATCAAAACCCTACTGCAACAAGACACCAATAACATATTGAAAATATGTGGGTATAGATTACTCATATCTAAGTTCTCCATGCAACATGCTATTATAGACTACCCAAAAATAGGAACAAACATTGTATCAAAATATGATAGGAAAAACATGTTCAATGCTCCATCTAAAAAATAAGGAAGATACAAAACTCATAGATAAAGATTAAGCAATACAACACATAGATTCAATACCACATAAGCAATATACAAAACAAAGACAACTAAAGGTAACATGTAGATTCTTCATGACTCTAGAATTAGATCAAATATTGATCCAACTTGTTGCAGATCCACAACAAAGTAACCATAGTTTAGGAACCTAAAAAGAAACCACTACAAATCTATTAAGTTAGTATCAACTTTAGTTGAAAGTAAAGACTTTATTTATGAACTCTTATACTAGTAGATCCAAGCTAACCACTACTAGTACCTCAAGTACTATAGGGCTAACCAGTGCTATTGGGCATGATATTTTCCTAATTAATAAGGGGAAGATGGGGTTGAAAAGATTGATATTGAGGCTCTTGTATATCCTCAAGGTGAAACAAATTAGAAAACTAAAAGGCAAACAGTGTAGCAAAGTACAAGGCTATCACAAGTAGGTAAGCATGTTCAATTCAAGGAAGAGGAAGAGCATAAGACCCTGGTGGAATCCATGACGATGAGAAAATTTTTCTTTCCTTTTAGTTTTAGTTTTGTTCATGAGGTAAGTGGATCACTCAAAGAACAAGTAGGTGTCCATGATTGGTTCACATATACTTGAAGAGCTAACCAGGCTCGGACAATACCAAGCCAAAATAAGAACTATTGAAGGCATGTGGACTAAGAGTTCTTAAATTCAATTTAAGTGGTGTCTTAAGACTTTTGGAGACTAAAATTCCCCTAAAAAAAGAGGTTTGATCTAAAAACATGATGGAGAAGTTCAAATCTAGTGGTTTCACAATTGGGTACTTTTGTAGGAGATTGCAAATACCCTAGTAGAAATGTGTAAGTTGTATGTAACAAATACTAATGTGATCTTAGAGCTATTACATAAGTCTAGTTAGCAACTATGGGTATGTATAAATTTTTTCAAGTGTTAATAAACTTCTACAAGTGAACAATAATTTTCTACAAGTGTTAACTACTATAGGTGCTCAGATGACTTCTAGTTAGTATGAGATAATTAAGGAGAGAAGTTAGGGGAATTATATTCTACTAGAATCATTAATTAAGGCAATCCATATTAGCATTGCTACAAGAGTCAAAAGGGTAGGATAGCAAGAGTATGTTTAGGTATTGATGTTATATGTGACTTGATGGTGGGTCAAAACATTATCATTCTGCACGTGGAGTCAACCCATGCATATCTTCACGTTTGTAAACTAGTTTTAAGTGGCTTGTAGCAATTAGGAGCTTATTTTAGATAGAAGATTGAATAGAGGTAGTTTGCCTTGCATAGGTATCTTGATATCAGTCATGTGCCTCTCTTCCATAATGGGATGATGCTCACTAAGATAGCAACTATCTTATGTGGTGTTAGTGACTTGTCTAATTATCCCTAAGACACCAACTAGGTTATTCCAATTGGAGGTGGTCTCTCTCCTCTGACCATAATAGCAGGTTGTTATAATATGAATGATAGTTGCTAAATATACCCATGCAATTTGATTGTGTGTTTGTTGGTAGGTATGTGTGGTTACATGAATGGTTGTTGCCTTTAAAGGAAACCATCCATATTCCTAAAAGAGGGTAGTTTGAAGAGATGGGACTCATTCCCATTTCCAATATAATCAATAATCTTCATTGGTAAAGAAAATATAGGATAATAAAATTAGATAGCAAAATTAAATGTGGAATTAGTCAATAGGATAAAACTACACTATCATATTGTTGTGATAAAGAAGAAGAAGAATGAAAAAGCTTTCCTATGAATTATAGAGAATAGAATGGGAGAATAGAGATGATTGTAGGGATAGATTATACACCTAATAAGACCATTAAATTAGGAATCTCATTGGACTAACACTATCATAGTGAATGGGCTGCTAATGTGTGCACATTTCCTAGAATTTTTCAACCAATGAGCCATCTCTAGATGAAATTCTTGTCATGTGCAATTTTGTTAATTGTGTGCCCTATTGTTCTATTTTCATTTCTCTTACTAATTCACACAATTAATACTACTCTAAGTTAATTAAATGCATTAGGGAAGGTTAATGAAAGTAATGTCAAATACCCTAACTTAGGAGAATCCATTGTTGATGCAACTCTAGGGTTATCCACCTAGAGGTTTATGGATCATCACTTCTAGACACTTAGCTCCTATAATATTCTCCTAGGATAACAATGGATCCATGTGATGAACATTGTTCCTTCCATCCTCCATCAATGCTTAAAATTTATACATAATAATAAACATTATACCATCTTAGCTGATGAGGTTCCCTACCAATATTTTCAGATGATAGTATCACATGTGTTCATTAATACTCAAGTTGATCTTTCTCCTCCCTAAACTCCTTTTGTGATAACTAGGAAATACTTCTACTCACAAACAAACCTCTGCATGTACTTTTCTAAATGATACTACTTCGTCTAATCCATCTCTTGGAAATGTTATACTTCTCTCTTCCTTTTTTGAAGCCTTATTCTCTCCTTCTAACTCTTGTATTGCAGATGATTGGGGCCCCTTAAAATTCACTCTTTATTATTATATAAAATGTAAATTCATCAAGTAATGAATTTGATATTCCTAATTTACATATTGACCCCTATACTTATTGTTAACCTTCTCAAAACCCTTCCTCTTCTTCTCCATCTACTTCCATGGCTACTTCTCATCCTTCTAATGATCCATTATTCTAATTCCAATGCTTGTTTAGGAGATAATTGGGGTTCTTTAGTTTTCACTCTCTCTTTCATAGTTGAATATAAAGCTATCCTCATAGACTTTGATATCTTAGCTTTACATATTGACCATCAAACTCAAAATGATCTTTCTCAAGATCCTTCCTCATTCTCTTCTTTTTCACATAATGAGTGTACAATTGGTAATAATGTTAAGTTGGATGAATCTATTGATGAAGATCCTCCTTTTTCCTCTCTTAGACTTGAAAAATTGTATGGAAAAGTGTTTGATATTTTTATAAACCATAGATATAAATGAAAAGGCCTTGCGCCCCATGAAAATGGTATCATTAAACCTATTCAACTCAAGATATATTTCCATAAAACTATTTATGGATATTTCTCTCCTACATGTCCTTAGACTTATAACCCTCAACTTTCCTATGCTTATTTTTGCTTCTTGGGATTATTTGGTTAGATCATACTATGTTGTACTAGATCTCTATAATGACACCTTTAGAAGGAAAAGATTCTTGTTGACACTGATAACTCCTTTTGTCTATCTACATATATTTTGTTTATCTATCCTATCACTATAAATTGCACTATACTTCTTATTGCCTTCTAGTGCCATACCATGTTTATCCCTTATTCTCCTTCACTTTCTTGCCTATACTAGTTTCTTGGACCTAGTTATACTTACTCATAGATTTTGTACCCTTCACTTTCCATATTGTTATTACACTTATTCTTTATTAGCCATATTTTCATTCACTACCTTATGCAAAGTAGATATTCCATGACTTTTCCATGTTTTTCCCCTCTTATTTTCCTAATATCTAATCTCACTTGTTCTTCCTAGAGTCTTACAAACGGATCTCCCCTTTCTTACTCCAATCTAGTATAGAGTCCCCCAAAAGCTATCCAAAAGAACAACATGCATATATGCATAATGTCATCACTCACCTAGTTTATCCTTCAATGATGAGCATTTGCATCTTCTTAGTGGCATGGATCTAGGTTTATACAAAGCAACAGTCATTCAAAAGTGAGTAAAAATATAAAAATAAAATCAAAGCAAAGCAAAAGATAGAAAATCAATTGCACTAGCAACATGCATTTATTTTCTCAATCAACTGCACTTGGTTGGGTTTTCCTCTTCTTCTTTTCCCTTTCTTCCCCTTGATCCATTCAATTATCTCTTTAGGTCATACTTATCACATGACAATGTCTTCTTCTCTTTTTCTTATATCTTCATGAACTTTGATTGGATTCCTATATATAATATCCCTACATTCCCTTCATATTCTCATTCCCTAATCACTTGTCTTCCTTTTCTCTTCAAAATCTAGGACTACTCATTGACTTGGTCCTTGAACTACCATGGGAACCCCATATTATGCTTACCCCTATCCAACATATGCTTGGTACATCTTACCTCTATCGAACATATGCTTAGTTATATACGGTGCATTACTTATTTCTTATATGTATCCCTTTAAATTCCTATTAAACCTATCTTTCATACCCTTTATATACATATAGCCTATGATGAATTATAGTTAGACAAATCTTTATGTAATTTTAATGCATACATTCAAGGTGTTGTTTCATAATCTACATACTTGTGATCTATTCCTATTTGCACCTTCTTCCTATTTCACAAAATCATATACACATACATATATCCTATCCTATTTCCTATACTACCACATACTTATTCTATCATGCTATGTCATTGTAGTGTTGTTCTTGTGCACTCCAATTTTGAACCTTTTCATCTGTTGCGGAAAGTGAAATCAAAGGAATGGGATGAGAGTGTTACTTTCATCAGAGATTCAGCCAAGCATATGGAGATACCTCTCTGGTAAGGTTTATACAGGTCAAGGTTGTTCTTTCATTTTTCTTTCTGTCAGACTGATAGTTATTTTACTAGGACTAGACATTATGTCATGTTGTTGATGATAGACCTACTGCTATGATGACATTTCATGATGCTTTAATTACTGGTGTTTTATGTTTTGACAGTTTTATGGACATACTAGATGTTGTGGATTAATTTAATTCTGAGCTTTATGTGTTATCTGATTATGGTTATGATGCTATTATTGGTGATTGCTCGTAATTGATTGTTATGTAACTGATTGTGCTATCTTGATTGTTCAGTTACTGGTTGTTATGCATAATGTAGTTACTTGTTGATGTGTCTATGTTGAAGGAACAATGTCACATTACTCATGCGTGAGTACTCTACCACACTATGATTTCCTTTCACGGTGTGTTCAATTGAATGATTATATATATATCTACATGTTCGACCGTGTTGTTTGCTACAAGTTGAAGGTATTAGGCATCGACTCTACCTAAATTAGCAGGTCTGAGCATGCCTTAACCAATGGAAATTTGTTGAATGTAGTTAACATAAGGTCCCTAGTTGTCATCATACTTGAAGAGGATGAGTATCCAATATTGCATCCAGTTGTTGTCGTCAGTTGGGCAGGACAGTCTGTCTCCATTATTGTGGTCTTGTTTTTTGACTGTACATAATGGTCAGGTATTATTGGTATTTAGATTATTTAGTTGGAATCGTCTGATCAATGTTTGGTTAATTGTTACATTTAAATAAAATTATTGTGTTAAGAAGGCATTTTTGATAAATAAATATAAATTCCTAATGAAAATTGTAGTTATATGGAAAATATATTATATTGTAATCTAGGGTCAATAAATAATAATAATAATTATGAAATAAATACAATGTTATCAAAATAGAATTATAAAGGTATTATTAAATGTAAATAGATTTGATAAATAACTATTCATAGATAATTATGAATTGTTATATAATAAATATATATTGAATACTAAAATAAATAAAATTATATTATATTAAAGGTTGTAAATTAAAACCTATAGCAAAAAAAATGGAAAAAGAAATTGGTTGTCATGCATGAAAAATGGGTGTTTGAGTATTGGTGTTATGCCTCCAAAAAGGTGGAGGAAGAATCTGGAAGAAAGGGGGGTTATCTATTCACTCCTTGTAGATGGAAACAGGGGTCTCTCTTTTTCTTAAGGGGGTCATGATATCGGTGCATTTTTTGGGAGATCATCCCAGACAGATTTTTCGAGGGTATTATGAAGATGATCGAGCCCAACAAGAGAAATTATGCTATCAAGCACGACTATGATTTCATTGATGCCACCATTGTGTTGGACAGGCAGAGACCTCCCAGCTGGACCAAGGTTTTGGCCGTTCGTGCTTTCTTGTCTCATTATGACTAGATTTTTTGGAATAACGCGGTATGTTAAGCTCTGATATGTTGTGCTTTTGTCCTTGCTTTATTACTGTTATTTTAGGACAAATTTGCATGCTATTTTTTGTCAAAGTTTGTTTGGGGTCATGGATTTAGATCGCCCTAAACTTTGATTTTACACACCTCGCTGTCTATCTAAAATTTTAGTGCATTTTCTTCTCATTTCTACTCTAATAAAATTTAAGGCCTTGATATGTTTCTATCACGTATAAATGTTACCCACTCTGTAGATGGTTGCTATATTAGATCACTTTTTGAGGGCATTTAATAGTGATGATGGTAAGTAAGATCTGTAGGCTGCATTGGTCCGTAAGTTCCAAATGCAAACTGCATAGATAATGCGATCTTTCACTTTTCTGTGATGTATGATCTTTTAGCTTTTTTGAAGTGTGATGTTTGGGTTTTCTTTGTTAATGCCATCTCTGAAAAGAAGTAAGAAATTATAAACATATGGGGTCAGACAAATGCTCATTAATGAACAATTTGTTTATGGCATGACTGCACATGCCTGTGTGATGCAATAAGGGTTACAATGTGATTAAAGTATATACAGCTCTCATCTGCTAAGTTTGCATGGCTCCGTACCCCAGATCTAGCAAAATTTACAATGTTAAGATGTTTGCACAGCGTTTCTTTGATTTGAGGATTGTGAGAGCATTGTTGCAAATTTATTTTAAATATACCTTTCAATCCTTGCGATTCAAGAGATGAAATCTTCTGAGGCGTGCTCTCAAATAGCTCATGGGCATAGTTGTTACCTTTACATTTCCATACATGTTTACTAGTGCAGTTGTAACCACAACATCTGATCAAATTCGTCTTTTCTTTATGCTTTGATGTTTGTCCACGCCCTGTTCCAAAGTTCCTGATTTTGCAGAGGCCGTGAGATTACTGGTTAAGTCATGTCTTTTAAACAAATCCTTTTGGCGTATCCTGCAATCATTGCATTTCATAGACGACATGTCTCTGAGGCATTCTATTAAATAGTTCATGCGCCAGCCTATGCTTCCACATCGCATTGTTTGAAAGTTTCTAAAGCCTTTTCAACAAGTCCATTTTGTGTGTATCCTACAATCATTAATTTCGTGGGATGACATCTCACTCAGGTGGCTGGTCAAACTGTTCATAGCTCATGCATAATGGATATGTGAGCATTGTAGCGCCTGGAGATTGTCTCACGCTATAAAAGAAAATCATGCCAGAAAATTACAATGAACAACAGTTTAAGACTCGAATTAGGTGATGAAGCTTGATAGTGTCTAACTAAATTCATCCACTTTTCCCTTTATTATTCATGCTATGCGCTTATCATAATTATATTCTTAACATATCTGATGTCTTTTTTGTTTACCAATGGAAAACAAACCGGAAAAGCCTCCAAAATTGCCTGTGAAGGTGAGCTGTCTAATTGTTTATTTCTTCACACATAGATCTTATGTGGGTTGAAAGATCTGGAAAAGATTCCTAGCTTTCCTTCTTTATAAAAAAATGTAATTTGCCTCTGAAGAATTCTAGTCACAAAACAAATATGCTCAAATTAGGCAAGTTCCACCTTGCCAATATTATGTTGATGTACAAGGTTATCTAACAATTATACAAGATGGAGAAAGACCATGATGCTAGACTATGATTAGATAAAAGGGAGAGCGGCAAAGGGGTAGTTTCATGCTTCCATTGTTAATGTGGTCAATCTTTGACAGATTGGTTGCATTATGCCATGGGAACACACGGAGATTGGACGTCATGTTTTGGAAAGAATTGTAATCTTCCTATAAACCTAGACTTATTGGTCATTGTTCTCATTCATGAGCTCCAGCTTCATTCACTAAATTGCACACAAAAACTGATGATCTGTGAATGAGAAATCACTTGTTTCTATGTAGTAGTAGTGCTTAAAATGAATTATTTTGTGTTCATGACTAGGTAAGAATTATAGCTACGCATGGAAAAATAGGGTGCATTGAAATTGGAATTTGAATTTGGGAAAAGGCGCTTCTTGGTAAAAGTTACTAGGAAACAACAATAGCACATTGTAAAATAGGTTCCTTCACCTCTGCAAATAGTTTTAACTTCACCTTTCTACAAGAGAAATAAGCTATAGGGTAGAGAAATGTAGATCCCACTTATTGCTTTAGGGAAATGCTATTTAGGTATTTGTTCTGCTATGTGAATGAGAAGAATGATTTAAGACAAGTAATTATCTGTGATTATAAAATGAAAGTAAAGGATATCTCTATGAGCTATTTTTCACTTTCAATTGAATAGTCTCATATAAAATGTTCAAAAATTAGATTTGTTAGATAATAAGATTTTTAAACAATACTACAGAAAGTTATTATATTTAATGGAAAATTCATGTAGTAATAGTAAATCCTTTTATGTAAATTAATGATACATATTTAGTAATTATTGGATGAAAAATATTTTCTATCAATTGATCCATGGTATTTATCATTTATTATTATTATTTCAAAAGTAATAGTTGTCAACCCAATCTGTTCGGGGAATGTATGGGTGAAAGTTTAACCAAAAATTGCATAAACTATACGACGGATAGTTTTGCAAGTATCTAATTAATATCTTATTAATTGATATATAAAAGTACATAAATATATAATTACATTATTATATATTGTTTAATATGATTAAATGGAAATTGACATGGTTATTAATTAATGTAGATGAATTTAATATTGGTTTTTAGTACAATTTCTTTGTACTGGTATTGTTAAGTAGAAAATTGATTAATGGGTTGGAAATTAGGTTTGTAAACAATGTGTTTGAGATTTGACTTATAAGTTTTGTTCTTGGACAATTGGTTTGTTGTAAGTTTAAAATGTAAATGAAATTTGTGTAAGTTGGATCGTTGGTCGTAATAGGGTCATGTTGTCAAGTTTAGTTTTCCAGAGGCATATGATGTTATGTCTTGATTTTATGTTCTATGTTGTAAATGTATCATGATGTGGAATGAAGTCCTTCATCAATGTTGTGGTACATTATTTGTATTGAGCATGTAATAAAATATTGTGTTGGATTTTGTGAATGGGGACGCATCAGTAATTGTAAAAGGAGTATGTTGTTATGGATTGCTTCACTTGGAAGCTATGGGCAATGATTTGTGAAATTGTCTTTGTGATTAAGTTGGCATGCAAGAAGGTTAATACCTTGCATTGTTCATGTGTACTTGTTATTATGAAGATAATTGTTATGCTTGATGGATAGGGTTTTCTAGATATAGATAGGGGAGTGGCTTTCAATGTGGGGCTAGTGGCCAAAGTGGCTGCCAGGGTAACCCATTGAAAGTTGGTAACTTAGTGATAACCTAATTAATAAATTATGGGGTTGGGTAGTTGTTCATATTGAACAAGATAATTAGATTCTTCACCCATGCCTGTAGTGCTTGTTTAGACTAAGGATGGGATGAGAAGGCCTGGTTGGCAAAGTTAACTTCCTTGTCTCCACAAAAGGAATTTTGGTTCCGTATGTGTCACCCTATGGGGCCGGTGTCTAGTGAGAAACTGTCAGGATAACCATTGATGGGTGTTGGCATCTAGTGAGAGACTTTCAAGATAACACATGTCAAGACCATGAGATGACACTCTCCCTACTGCAGCCTAGCATTCCCTAGTTATGCTCTCCCCATTCATTATGTGATTGCCTCTGGAAGTGATAATTGAGTTTCTTGTGATATTGACCTGACTTGTTGGTGTCATGTGTAGTCCTTGTTCCTTATAGTCTACTGTCTACCTAAATTTTTGTTGTAGTGGGACCTTATGTTATCTCCTAGCACAGGAGGTGGACGTCAGGGTTCCACATGGTCAAGTGGATGTGCTTTATCTCCATTGGTTTTTTTCCCTTGTCATTTGTCATGTGCGAGGATGATGAATCTCTTGTATCAGCTATTAGATCTTATACCAGTCTATGGAGACAGTTATTTATGCTCATGTACTATCTTGTGTATCAAATAAAATTTTAAGGTATGTATTCCAATGTAATAAAAAAGGTGATATTGTAAACATTGAAATGAGGTACTCATATGTATAGGAATTTGAATATACACATGTAGTTCTATATATATGATCCTATTGATTACTTATCTGAGGTAATATATGGAAATGTATTTGTTTATCTATTTAATGCAATAGATTCAGAATGCAATTATTGATGTTAGTTAATTCATGATGTATGTAAGATCATGTTAATAGTTTTGTCAGTAATGCAACCATGAAACCTTAGAGGACGAAATATTAGTTTAATGATATGTATAGATATGTTTAACATTACTTTGTTATTTCTATCATTTAAAAAAAAAATTGTCCTATTTGTATAGCATAGTTGTGTTGTTCTCTAAGTTTTTCATGGCAAGGTGTTACATCTGGTATCAGAGCCTAGTTCTAACACTGGGTACTCTAGTTTTATATGAGCCCATTAGGTTGTCCTAGTTATGTAGACTCTGATGATTATGTTATTTTGTCATCCTCACCTAACAACCTGAGGTTGTCCTTTGGTGATGAATTGTCTAGGAAGATACCTAGAGGTCAAATTGGCCTCTAGAGCTAGAATAGTGGTAGAATCCCTCGTGTATGGTTGTGGTTTGAGAACTGGATCTCTCTTTACCATGATGGATCTTTCCATCATACCCTTAGGATATTATGATATAGTGGTGGGTATGGATTGGTTGGATGCTCATCGAGTAGTGATATATTGGTAATGCAAGTTAGTGTAGTGTTTGGATTATTCTGGTAGCAACGTAGAAGTGGTTGGCATTCAGAGACCCATCTCCTTGTGTATGATTTTTGCCATGCAGTTAAGGAGATGTATGAGTCAAGGTTGCCAGTTGTTTGCTATGACGGTTAATGCTTTAGAGTTAGGGGAGAGTCGAGAGGTGTCCCTCGATGATCATCCTATCCTTAAGGAGTATGCAGATGTATTTCCTAATGAGATTCTAGGAATGCCACCTAAGCGTGATATTGACTTCAAGATAGACCTTGTTCCTGGAGTAGAACCTATCTCATGAGCTCCGTATCAGATGACCACGCAGGAGCTTAAGGAGCTTCAGTTGTATCTAGAGGAGTTGTTAGAAAAGGGGTTCATTCATCCTAGTGTCTCTCCTTGGGGAGCACCTATCATTTTTGTGAAGAAAAAGGATAGATCCCTTCGATTATGTATTGACTATTGGTAGCTGAATAAGGTGACTGTGAAGAACAGATATCCCTTGCCACGGATAGATGATCTCTTTGATCAGATTAAGGGGGCTAAGGTGTTTCTGAAGATAGACCTTAAGTTGGGGTATCATCAGTTGCGTATCTTTGAGGTAGACATCCATAAGACAACATTTTGCACTCATTATGGGCACTATGAGTTCACTGTTGTGTCATTTGGGTTGACGAATGCACCGTCTGTGTTTATGAGCCTGATGAATGGTGTATTCCACACCTATCTCGACATATTTGTCCTTCTGTTCTTAGATGACATATTGATCTATTTGAGGACTATGGAGGAGAATGAGGAGCATTTGCAATAGGTCTTGCAGTGTCTTAGAGAGAATCAATTGTATGCAAATTTGGTAAATTGTGAATTTTTTTAGACAAAGGTGAAATATTTAGGGCATGTTATTTCTGATAAGGGCATTACTATGGATCCTTCAAAGATCCAAGCCATCATGAATTGGCCTGCACCTACTAATGTTTCATAGGTTTACAATTTCATGGGTTTAGCAGGTTATTATCAATGGTTTGTCTAGGGTTTTTCAAAGATAGCTCACCCTATTAATTCCCTTCAGAGGAAAGGGAAGAAGTTTGTTTGGTTAGAGCAGCCTTTCATACTCTCAAGGAGCGGTTGACTAGTGCACCCATTTTGGTAGTTCCTGACCCTACTGGAGACTTTGTGGTGTGTACTGATGCATCTTTGGAGGGTCGAGGAGCAGTTATGATGTAGGATGGTCATGTGATAGCCTATGAGTCTTACAAACTCAAGGATCACAAGTTAAACTATCCCACACATGATCTAGAGTTAGCCACCATCATGCATGCATTGGTGAGATGGAGGCATTTTCTATTGGGGCATCAGTTTGAGCTGCATAGTGATCACTGTAGTTTACAATACATATTCATACAACCAAACTTGAATGCTAGGAAGAGGCAGTGGATGGAATTCCTCTGTGAGTACGATTTTGAGGTGAAGTATATCTAGGGTAAGGAGAATGTGGTGGCAGATGCTCTTAGTCAGTGAAGGCATAAGCTTTCATCACTCTTGGAGTGGATTTGAGAGGTTAGATTCTTGTAGCACTTCCCACTGATAGTTGGTACCAGGAAGTGAAGTCAGAGGTTGAGTCAAGTAGACCCTTGGAAGGTAGATTTGCTAGTTATTCTCTTGAGTTAGATGGTCTCTTGCGGCAGTCAGGTTACATCTATGTTCCTTCTTTAGAGGGTCTTTATACCTTAATTATGTTAGATTTACATTAGGCACCCTATTCAGCACATTTGGGTGTCAAAAAGATGTACGCAGACCTTTCTCAGTTATATTTTTGGGTTGAAATGAAGAGGGATATTGCTGATTTTGTCTCGAGGTGTCTAGAGTGTCAGAGGTTTAAGGTAGAACATCAACATCCTGCAGGTCTTCTTTAGCTGCATCTTGTTCTAGAATGGAAATGGGACATCATTTCAGTGAATTTTATAGTCGGTTTGCCTATGTCCTCTCATTGCCATGATGCCATTATGGTCACCATGGACAGGTTGACTAAGGTAGTACACTTCCCTCTTGTTCAGTCTTCATATAATGCTTCTTCTATGGCCAAAATTTTTGCGGAGGATATAGCCATATTGCATGGGATTCCTCGCAAGATTATCTCTGATAGGGATCTAGTGTTCACTTCAGCTCTTTGGATGTCCTTACAACATGCATTAGGGACTCAGTTGATCTTTAGTTCATCTTACAATCAAGAAACTGATGGTCAAACCAAGAGGGTTAATTAGGTCCTCAAGGATATTCTCAGGATGTATGTCATGGATCAACAGTCTCGTTGGGAGAATTATTTGTATTTGGTGGAGTTTGCGTACAATAATGGGTATCACAGTTCTATTGGTATGTCTCATTTTTAGGCTTTATATGGTCATCCTTGTCAGACCCCACTGAGTTGGGATCATCTTGAGGACAAAGTTCTCCTAGGACCAGAGATGATTTAGGAGATGGACCAGCAAGTTGATCATATTAGGGAGCATCTGGTGGCATCTCAGGACAAGCAAAAGAAACTTGCAGATGCCCATAGGGTTGATCGTCAGTTCTCGATTGGAGACCAGGTGTTCTTTTGGGTGTGTCCATGAAAGAGTCCCATCCATTATGGAAAAGGCTCTAAGCTCGCATCATGCTTTGTTGGGCCATTTGAAGTTTTGCAGAGGATTGATCCTGTTGCGTATTGTCTTGCTTTGCCACCTAGTCTTTCATGTATCCACAATGTATTTCATGTTTCTATCCTCTAGATATTTCTCATGTTCTTGATTGGAATGCTTTACAGGTAGAGAATGGGAAGTTGGGTTTGGAGCCCCTAGGTATTTTGTAGCACAGGAGACTCACCCTTAGGGGCAGAGACATGGAATAGGTAAGGGTCCAGTGGGATCCTAATGATGAGGCTTTAGCTACCTAGGAGGATGCTCCCGTATGCGAGAGCTATATCCATATTTGTTTGCAGGCTTCCAGGAGTAAGCCTGGTTCAAGGGGGAGGATGTAGTACCCCTTATTTTGCTTTATGTTAGACTGATAGCTATTTTACTAGGACTAGACATTGTGTCATGTTGTTGATGATAGACCTAATGCTATGATGACATTTGATGATGCTTTAATTACTAGTGTTTTATGTTTTGATAGTTTTATGGACATACTAGATGTTGTGGATTAATTTAATTCTGAGCTTTATGTGTTATCTGATTATGGTTACGAGCTATTATTAGTTATTGATCATAATTGATCATTATGTAACTGATTGTCCTATATTGATTGTTCAGTAACTGGTTGTTATGCATAATGTAGTTACTGTTGGCAAGAGACACTATGTGGCTTCATGAATATTGTCATTGATGGCAACAAAGTCCATCCCACACATCTGCAAGACATGGTATGTCTATACCGGAACTCAGATTGAAGAGTACTTTGGTCTGGTGAAGTAGGAATAGAGCATGCAACAAGGTCTGACAATCATGTCTGGATCTCTCAGAGTAAGTATCTCAGAAAAGTACAGACTTGGGGAAGTCAAGAGGAGTACCATGACTAATACATTCCAGAGATTGAGCCTCTAGTGATGAAAGAATGAAAAGATATGAGCACCTAAGTGTTGGGTCCCTATTTGGCAGAGTAGACTGATAAAGAACTGATTGATAGAGCATCAGACCTTAATTCGGATGAGAAGTTGATGATGATCAAGTTTCTTAAGGGATCATTCATGGTTGGCCAACATGATTGATGACTTCTATAAGTATCTCCTTGATACGCATCACTTAGTATGCAAGGATTCAGCCGACAGATCAGAGTTTGGGAAAATATTGAGTATTCCAGATGTTGACTAGAAAGATGATGAAATCCTTGGTGCGGATATATATACCAAATGGATTTTGATGTAAAGGTGCGTGTTTAGTGTTGAAGTGTACGAATAAAAGCAGAGAGTAGTGTGGAAGCAACAATATAGGTCCGGTATGTGACAGAATAGCAGCACCAAAGAAGAGGAAGAATGAAGTGCAGTAGATCAGTGTATTGAGCCTAACTGGAACTGAACCTCGGCATATGTGGATGCTTCTCATCAATTCAATCACCTGGTTACTTTCTTTATACTTTATAGATAGTGAGTCTCTTGTAGGCAGTGAGCAGTGTGCTCGGGGTAGTGAGCCCTAATTGGCAAGTGCCATTTTGTACTTCTATTCTTTTAACAGAGAATACAATCTTGGGTTAGTCACCCCATGGTTTTTCCCTTAACAGGGTTTTCCACGTCAAAATCATTGTGTTATGTGTATTGATTTTATTTCTGCTTTCATGGTTATGCATGCTTATGTGATTTAATGCTGCACTAGTTGTTAAAGAAGAATAGAAAGTTAAAGTAATTAAGATAACTAATTCACCCCCCCTCTTAGTTATCAACAATTGGTATCAGAGCAAAGTTCCTCCAAACAGAGCCTAACAACTTGAGGAAGATCTAGGAATCTCAATGGATATGTATGGTATGAGGGAGCAACTTCAGTCTGCCTTTGATGATCTTGAGCAGTCTCACTTTGAAGTCAATAACTTGAAAGAAAGACTCAAACAAGCTGATGATTTCATAAATGAACTAAAAGAGAAACTGAGTATCTCTATGAAAAAGAGAAAGGAACTTCTTCAACAATTAGCAAGTCAAAGTGAAGCCAATAATACTGATGAAGATCTAAATGAGAAGAACAAGTTATGTGAGAAGCTATCAAAAGAGGTCATTATGGTAAGACATGAAATGGAATCAGGGGTTATGAAATTCACACAAGAAATTGAAGAGAAAAGAAAAATTGAAGATGATTTAAGACAATCTCTCAAGGAGAAGTTAGAAGACTGCCACAAAATAGATAGAATAATCAGGCATCTAGAATCTGATCTTGAAAAAGCTAGAGATAATGAAGAACAACTTGAGAATCAAATTGACACTCTTAAAAGGGATCTTCAAATAACAAATGAATACAAAGAGAAATTCAAGATAAGCTCTACTCAACTTAAAGTTCTTCTCGAAAGTCAAAAGAGGGTAGATGACAAGCAAGGCTTGGGGTATGAGAAAGGTGAAAGCTCCAGATCCAGTTAGAAGAACTCTAGATCAAGAAATCCAAGGAATAGGCCTAGAAGACCTTCGGTAAGGTAACCAAATGCTCAAAGATATCCATCCTTCAATGGATATTGCCACAATTGCAATAACTTTGGTCATAAAGCAAATTAGTGCAAAAGAAGAATGAATCAGACTAATTCATCCTTCTCTAGACAGTGTTTTAACTGCAAAAGGTATGGTCACAAATCTCATGAGTGTAGAAATATGCAAATGAACAATTCATTCAATGGTAGATGCTTTTCATGCAATAGAATGGGACATATGGATAATCAATGTAGATCTAGAAGTTATCACTCAAAAATGCAAAGAAATATTCTTGCTACAATTGCAATAGATCCGATCATATTGCCAAATTCTACAAAAGTAAGAATCAAGCCAAAAAGGGTCTAGTGCATCATAATCAAAACCAAGACAAAGGAAAAAAAAAAGTGAATGTGGATGAAATTCAAAAGGAGATGAACAAGATTTGGGTGAAGAGAAGTACATAAATGTTGGGGATGGACCCGCACCAAAATCTGGTGCTGATATTCCTTCCAGAAATTGAATAGATGAGCTCTGGCTCAGGGGGAGTCACAAAGGAAATTAAATTCCCCTAGCTAGTCGATTGGTGCTTGAAATTGGCACATGGAAAGTTGCAGATTTAAAGGGCTCTCAGAGAAACATCTAAATAACCCTTGGTAAAGAATTGAAAGATCCACAAGAAGTTTTAAAAGGTTAATCATCCAAGATTAATCTGGTTTGACAGTCATCCAACAAAAGCTGGACTTTCACAGTTAGATCCAGTATAATTCAAAATTGAAATATTTGGATTTGTGGTCAGATGGAATGATTGGAGAAAGGAAGATACTTTGTAAGTTATCATTCTAGGTGCATCTCAGTGATCCAAAAAGATCTCTCTCAGAAACAAGGAAAACAAGGCAACCGAATTAACCTAAGTTGTGCATTTATTGCAAAATGGAATTAGGGTTTGCACATAAATGAAAGGGTTCTTTTGTTCATCATTTGTACATTTGAATTCGATAAGAAGAGAGAAGGATCTCTACAACAAAATTATCTCAAGCCTCTCAAAGATCAACCGCAGAAGTTGATTCTTCCAATAATCCGATCCGGCTCATATCGTGAATCCTAGAAGTGTAAAAGGTACTAAATCTGCTCTTGAAAACCTCTCTTTGAATCTTTTGGAAGATGGCTACTCTGAATGTTGTGAAGATTACTGATAGGTCGTGCCCTAAATTCAAGAAACATCCCTACAAATCCCTAGAAGTTGATCCCCTAGGCGTATTTTCTAGCATTCCGCATGGGGTTTTGCATGTAGAAGATGTTAGGGCATACATTCATGCGAACATTGAAGAACTTGGGGAATCCAAGCTGATGGATATCTACCACAAACAGTTAATAGATGAATCATTTGAACTCAAACCTCAGTACAAAGCCATCTGGGATAAGCATTTTGGACATTGCATCCATCTCCCCTATTTTGCAGAAGATGAATGGGTCGGTATGTTTTGAGCAGAATGCATGACAACTTCATGTGGTTGTTGAGGCCATTTAAAATTACAAAAGATGCCATTAGGGCAGTTACTAGATTGCACTCATCTGGTGGGTTACCTGCTCTCAAATCCGTCAAGAATTAGACAGTGAGTGAGGCAACCAGATCAAAATTTGATAAGAGAGCAATGACAATTGAAGATATCACTAATCCAGACATCAATTTTGCATCTATGATAATTGGCTATAAGATATATCACTCCAGGAGGGAGAATTCTGTATCTGGAACTGCAATCTATGCTGCTTATCAGATGTTAAGGGAGAATGCAGATTATGATCTTTGTGAGCTTCTTCTAAGCCAACTGTTGGAAAACCTACAAAAAATCAAGAAGGACAAGAAGAACTCATTCAAGTATGGTGGGCTAATACTGTGTTTGTTCTTTTACTTTATGAATGAGCTACCTGGATCCAGTGGTTGGATATGGCAAAATGACATACCAATAGCCATACAAATCAGAGATTATATGCATGGGCTTAGTGATGCCAAGGCACAGAATACAACACTCTGGGGCTACTTCAAGAACTTTTAAAGTATGATGCAAGCCAGAGAAAGAATCCCCCAATCATTGGTCGAGAAGTACAAGGATACAGTGTGCTTTATGGTAGACACTGATCAATGCCTAATGGAGGCAGTGGAACCAAGAATAGTGTGGATCATGCCAATGGGGTATGAGGTTGATGAGAAAATCCTAGAGCTACACATCCAACACCTGCTGAGTCAGCCCAAGGACCCTGAGGCATAAAAGTTTGGAACCTTCCAAGAGCTGAGTGTAAAAGTTCATGTTGAACTGAGATAGCTTGAGATCAAGAGAAAAGTAAGAAGGGAAGTAGAAGAATTTGCCAAGAGGCATGGGATATCAAAGGAGGCAGTTGATGCCAACAGAGAGAAGATGGAAAGAGAAGAGAAAGAAAGGCAAGAAACAGAAAAGGAAAGTGCTCCGGTACAAGCCCCCTCCCGGACCAGATCCTCCAAAAGCTCTACACCAGCCACTTCTAAGAGTCAAAAAGCCTCAAAACCGGAAGCCAGGACATCTGGAAAGGGAGAGAAGAGAACTAAGACAAAGGCCACAAGGTCTTACACCAGCCAGAAGGATGATGAAGAGACAGAATTTGATGAGGAGATCAAGAAAATGAAGAAGAAGAAGAAATCATCCGGTGAACCCTCTACCGATCTTAGCAAGGAAGAAAAGGCAGAAGAGTTTGTTGAAAGGCCTACTCTATCCATTGATGATGTAGTCAAGACAGTTACTGTGGATGGGAATCTGCAACCAATGATAGAATTCTATGATGAGTATAATGATGCAAATAAAAGGATATTGGAAGAAGCCATAGTTAAGTACCTAAACATATATAATAAGGCATTCATTGAAATCATTTCTCTAATCCCCAAGAGTTTAGAGAAAGTACTTGAACTCAGAAAAGATAATGCTAAAGAAAAAGATATGGAGATCTGGGAACAAATAGCTATTCAGCTTTATCCCTCCATCACTCCAAAGAAAATGAGCATGATCTTCAAAGATTGCAAGGATGAGTTCCGGAGCAAAGCCAGAATGAAAAAGCTTATGCTCAGAGAGACTGATTAGGTGGCTAAAGAGATTGAAGACATCCTCTAGAATGCCTATAAAAGATTCAATATTCCTGTTATAGAGGACTTAGGTGATGAACCCTCTGTCATGGATGATGAAGGACTCAGTACATCAAAGGAAGATCCTACAGAGAAAAATGCAGAAGATTCAAAAGAGATGGATAAAGAGAAGACTAAGGACTTAGATTCCTCTATTCTGGAAGAGGAAGTCCATGGAGAAGTAGAGACCTCTCTTCCGGATCCCCCAGCAGACTCCAGAATTGAAGGAAAAGAAAGAAAAGAAGAGAGAATCAATCAAGAAGAAGAAGTGAAGGGAAGAGAAGAATGTCAAATAGAGAAGACCACAAGTGACAGTGTTGAGGCTGCAGAAGGGAAGAAAACTGTCTTTGGGAAGAGACAGTACAGAAGCAGTCAAAGACTTCCTGACAAAACAAATGATGGAATTAGATGAACCGGAGCTACTTTAGGGACCATTCAATTTTGATTCCCTCTCTCTAGTCTAGACAATGAAGGTAGCATCTTTTGCTCAAGCCAAAGCAAAAGAAAAACTTCTGAAGTCTCACATGGAAGACTATGAGCTAATACAGATTGCATCTGGTGTGCTAGAGAAAATCATGCCATCCTTCCAAAAGGATCCTTCAGCCTCCACATCCGGTAATCTAAAGTCTCTTGTTAATTCTGTTAATACACATTTTGAATCTTTAGAGAAAGTAGTAGAAGAGAAGGTCCGAAAAGAGTTTTTGGGTAAGAGATTCTCCAAAGTACAAGGGCTAATAACAAATGATAGGAAAACTATGGATATTGGGATAAAGAGCTTAGAAAATGCTCTTAAAGATGGCGAAGAAATATATAAATTTTGTTTATCCTAGTCTAAAGTGACAAAGGATATTGAGAAGAAAGTGAAAGAGCAAGAGGATAAACTATCAAGTGTATCTCAGAATTTTGATCCTCTCACCACATCCATAATAAATTAGGAATGTCAGACTGTTGCCATTCTAAATGAACTAAAGAAACTTGAAAAGGAAAGGAAGAATATAATAAGTAGAATGGGTGAACTTAGAGGGATAATTATCCCTAAATTAGAGGCCATGCATGAGGCCCTAACTGATGCTCAGACCATAGCCCGGACCAGTGATCCGATAGATCTAAAGAGGGCAGAAGCTTTTGCATTCCTATTGAGTGGTCACATCTCAATTTTGGACAGGATGAAGCAGAGTTGGGCAATAGAATTTGTCCAGTTGAAGACAACTTTTGCAGATATCCTTCAATATATGTAAGTATAACATGCATATATATACTTATGTGGCCAAGTATAGTTGGATTTTTGAGAATTTTGGTATGTGGATTCTACCCTTTGCCATTGATGTCAAAGGGGGAGTGAGGAGCAGTGAAAAATGTGGAATCTAGCTAAGGGGGAGCTCCAGAAAAATGTACTTTAGAATAGAGCATCAGCCAAGGGGGAGTATAGTGTGACATTTAGTCATTTTTCACTAAGTGTTGCCATCAATGCCAAAGGGGGAGATTGTTGGCAAGAGATACTGTGTGGCTTCATGAATATTGTCATTGATGGCAACAAAGTCCATCCCACACATCCGTAGGACATGGTATGTCTATACCGGAAGTCAGATTGAAGAGTACTTTGGTCCGGTGAAGCAGGAATAGAGCATGCAGCAAGGTCTGACAATCAGGTTCGGATCTCTCAGAGTAAGTATCTCAGAAATGTGTTGACTTGGGGAAGTCAAGAGGAGTACCATGACTGATACATTCTAGAGATTGAGCCTCTGGTGATGAAAGAATGAAAAGATATGAGCACCTAAATGTTGGGTCCCTATTTGGCAGAGTAGACTGATAAAGAACTGACCAGCAAAGCATCATACCTTAATCCGGATGAGAAGTTGATGATGATCAAGTTTCTTAAGTGATGATGATCAAGTTTCTTAAGGGATGATTCATGGTTGGCTGACATGATTGATGACTTCTATAAGTATCTCCTTGATACGCATCACTTAGTATGCAAGGATTCATACGACAAATCAGAGTTTGGGAAAATATTGAGTATTTCAGATGCTGACTAGAAAGGTGATGAAATCCTTGGTGCAGATATATATACCAAATAGATTTCGATGTAAAGGTGTGTGTTTAGTGTTGAAGTGTGCGAAGAAAAGCAGAGAGTAGTGTGGAAGCAGCAATATAGGTCTGGTATGTAACAGAATAGCAGCACCAAAGAAGAGGAAGAATGAAGTGCAGTAGATCAGTGTATTGAACCTAACCGGAATTGAACCTCAGCATATGTGGATGCTTCTCATCTGTTCAATCACCTGGTTACTTTCTTTATAATTTGTAGACAGTGAGTCTCTTGTAGGCAGTGAGCCCCAATTGGCAAGTGGCATTTTGTACTTCTATTCTTTTAACAGAGAATACAATCTTGGGTTAGTCACCCCGTGGTTTTTCCCTTAACAAGGTTTTCCACATCAAAATCATTGTGTTATGTGTATTGATTTTATTTTTGCTTTCATGGTTATGCATGCTTATGTGATTTGATGTTGCACTAGTTGTTAAAGAAGAACAGAAAGTTAAAGTAATTATGATAATTGATTCACTCCCCTCTTAGTTATCAACAGTTACTTGTTGATGTGTCTCTGTGAAAGGAATAGTGTCACATTACTCATGTGCGAGTACCCTACCACACTGTGATTTCCTTTCACAATGTGTTTGATTGAATAATTATATATATCTACATGTTCGACCATGTTGTTTGCTGTAGGTTGCAGTTATCAGCCATCGACTCCACCTAAATTAGCAAGTCTGAGCGTGCCTTAACCAATGGAAATTTGTTGAATGGAGTTAACATAAGGTCCCTAGTTGTCAGTATCCTTGAAGAGGATGATTATCCAATATTGCATCCAATCGTTGTCATCAGTTGGGCAGGACAATCTATCTTTGTTGTTGTGGTCTTGTTTTCTGACTATGCATAATGGTTAGGTATTGTTGGTATTTGGATTATTTAGTTGGAATTCTCCGATCAATGTTTGGTTAATTGTTACATTTAAATAAAATTATTGTGTTAAGAAGGTACTTTTGGTAAATAAATATAAATGCCTAATGAAAATTGTAGTTATATGGAAAATATATTATATTGTAATCTAGGGTCAATAAATAATAATAATAATTATGAAATAAATAAAATGTTATAGAAATAGAATTATAAAGGTATTATTAAATGTAAATAGATTTGATAAATAATTATTTATAGATAATTATGAATTGTTATATAATAAATATATATTGAATACTAAAATAAATAAAATAAAATTATATTAAAGGTTGTAAATTAAAAACTATAGCAAAAAAAAAGGAAAAAGAAATTGGTTGTCATGCACAGAAAATGGGTGTTTGAGTATTTGTGTTATGCCTCCTAAAAGGTGGAGGAAGGATCTAGAAGAAAGGGGGGTTCTCTATTCACTCCCGGCAGATGGAAAAGGGGATCTTCTCTCTTTTTCTTAAGGAGGGGTCTCTGATGATATCGGGGCATTTTTGAGGAGAGCATCCCGAACAGATCTTTCGAGGGTATTATGAAGATGGTCGAGCCCAACAAGAGAAATTATGCTCTTAAGCACGACTATGATTTCATTGATGCCACCATTGTGTTGGATAGGTAGAGACCTCCCAGTTGGAGCAAGGTTTTGGCCATTTGTGCTTTCTTGTTTCATTATGACTGTATTTTTTGGAATAACGCAGTATGTTAAGCTCTAATATGTTGTGCTTTTGACCTTGCTTTATTACTATTTTTTTAGGATAAATTTGCATGCTATTTTTGTCAAGGTTTGTTTGGAGTCATGGATTTAGATCACCCTAAACTCTGATTTTCCACACCTCGCTGTCTATCTGAAATTTCAACGCATTTTCTTCTCATTTCTACTCTAATAAAATTTAAGGCCTTGATATGTTTTTGTCACGTATAATCGTTACCCACTCTACATATGGTTTCTATATTGGATCACTTTTGAGGGCATTTAATAGTGATGATGGTATGTAAGATCTGCAAGCCGCATTGGTCCGTAAGTTCCAAATGCAAACTGCATAGATAATGCGATCTTTCACTTTTTTGTGATGTATGATCTTTTAGCTTTTTGTGAAGTGTGATGTTTGGGTTTTCTTTGTTAATGCCATCTCCAAAAAGAAGTAAGAAATTATAAACATATGGGGTCAGAGAAATGCTCATTAATGAATGATTTGTTTATGGTATGGTTGCACGCGCCTGTGTGATGCAATAAGGGTTACAATGTGATTAAAGTATATACAGCTCTTGTCCACTAAGTTTGCATGGCTACGTGCCCTAGATCTAGAAAAACTTACAATGTTAAGATGTTTATAGAGTGCTTCTTTGATTTGAGGATTGTGAGAGCATCGTTGCAAATTTATTTTAAATATATCTTTCAATCCTTGCGATTCAAGAGATGAAATCCTCTGAGGCGTGCTCTCAAATAGTTCATGGGCTTAGTCGTTACCTTTACATTTCCATACATGTTTACCAGTGCAGTTGTAACCACAACATCTGAGGAAATTTGTCTTTTCTTTATGCTCCGATGTTTGTCCACGCCCTGTTCCAACGCTCCTGATTTCACACAAGCTGTGAGATTGCTGGTTAAGTCATGTCTCTTAAACAAATCCTTTTGGCATATCCTACAATCACTGCATTTCATAGACGACATGTCTCTAAAGCATTCTTTTAAATAGCTCGCACGCCAACCTATGCTTCCACATCGAATTGTTTGAAAGTTTCTAAAGCCTTTTCAACAAGTCCATTTTGTGTGTATCCTGCAATCATTAATTCTGTGAGATGACATCTCACTCAAGCAGCCGGTCAAACTGTTCGCAGCTCATGCATAATGGATATGTGAGCATTGTAGAGCCTGGAGATTGTCTCACGCTATAAAAGAAAATCATGCCAGAAAATTACAACGAACAACAAATTAAGACTCAAATTAGGTGATGAAGCTTGACAATGTCTAACTAAATTCATCCACTTTTCCCTTTATTATTCATGGTATGCACTTATCATAATTATATTCTTAACATATCTCATGTCTTTTTTGTTTACCAATGGAAAACAAACCAGAAAAGCCTCCAAAATCGGCTGTGAAGGTGAGCTGTCTAATTGTTTATTTCTTCACACATAGCTCTTATGTGGGTCGAAAGATCTGGAAAAGATTCCTAGCTTTCCTTCTTTATAAAAAAATGTAATTTGCCTCTGAAGAATTCTGGTCACAAAACAAATACACTCAAATTAGGCAAGTTCCACCTTGCCAGCATTATGTTGTTGTACAAGGCTATCTGACAGTTATACAAGATGGAGAAAGACCATGATGCTACTATGATTAGATAAATGGGAGAGTGGCAAAGGGGTAGTTTCATGCTTCCATTGTTAGTGTGGTCAATCTTTGATAGATTGGTTACATTATGTTATGGGAACACACAGAAATTGGACATCGTATTTCAGAAAGAAATGTAATCTTCCTATAAACCTAGACTTATTGGTCATTCTTCTCATTCATGAGCTCCAGCTTCATTCACTAAATTGCACACAGAAACTGACGATCTGTGAATGAGAAATCACTTATTTCTATGTAGTAGTGCTTAAAATGAATCATTTTGTGTTCATGACTAGGTAAGCATTATAGTTGCGCATGGAAAAATAGGGTGCATTGAAATTGGAATTTGAATTTGCAAAAAGGTCCTTCTTGGTAAAAGTTTCTAGGAAACAACAATAGCACATTGTAAAATAGGTTCCTTTAGCTCTGCAAGCAGTTTTGACTTCACCTTTCTACAAGAGAATTAAATTATAGGGTAGAGAAATGTAGATCCCACTTATTGCTTTAGGGAAATGCTATTTAGGTATTTGTTTTGCTATGTGAATGAGAAGAATGATTTAAGACACGCAATTATCTATGATTATATCCATTTTATTATATTTATTGTAGGAAATGAAAGTAAAGTATATATCTATGAGCTATTTTTCACTTTCAATTGAATAGTCTCATATAAAATGTTCAAAAATTAGATTTGTTAGATAATAAGATTTTTAAACAATACTACAGAAAGTTATTATATTTGATGGAAAATTCATATAGTAATAGAAAATCCTTTTATGTAAATTAACGATACATATTTACTAATTATTGGATGAAAAATATTTGCTATCCAATGATCCATGGTATTTATCATTTATTATTATTATTATTATTATTATTATTATTATTATTATTATTATTATTATTTCAAAAGTAATAGTTGCCAACCCCAATCTGTATGGGTGAAAGTTTAACCAAAAATTACATAAACTATACGACAGATAGTTTTACAAGTATCTTATTAATATCTTATTAATCGATATATAAAAGTACATATATATATATATATATATATATATATATATATATATATATAATTACATTATTATATATTGTTTAATATGATTAAATGGAAATTGACATGGTTATTAATTAATGTAGATGAATTTAATATTGTTTTTTACTACAATTTCTTTGTACTGGTATTGTTAAGTAGAAAATTGATTAATGGGTTGGAAATTAGGTTTATAAACAATGTGTTTGAGATTTGACTTATAAGTTTTGTTCTTGGACAATTGGTTTGTTGTAAGTTTAAAATGTAAATGAAATTTGTGTAAGTTGGATCATTGGTCATAATAGGGTCATGTTGTCGAGTTTAGTTTTCCAGAGGCATAGGATGCTATGTCTTGATTTTATGTTCTATGTTGTAAATGTATCATGATGTGGAATGAAGTCCTTCATGGATGTTGTGGTACATTATTTGTATTGAGCATGTGATAAAATATTGTATTGGATTTTGTGAATGGGGAGGCATCAGTAATCATAAAAGGAGTATGTTGTTATGGATTGCTTCACTTGGAAGCTATGGGCAATGATTTGTGAAATTGTCTTTGTGATTAAGTTGGTATGCAAGAAGGTTAATACCTTGCATTGTTCATGTGTACTTGTTATGGAGATAATTGTTATGCCTGATGGATAGGGTTTTCTAGATGCAGGTAGGGGAGTGGCTTTCAATGTGGGGTTGGTGTCCAAAGTGGCTGCCAGGGTAACCCATTGAAAGTTGGTAACTTAGTGATAACCTAATTAATGAATTAGGGGGTTGGGTAGTTGTTCATATTAAACAAGATAATTGGATTCCTCACCCATGCATGTAGTGCTTGTTTAGAGTAAGGATGGGATGAGAAGGCTTGGTTGGCAAAGTAAATTTCCTTGTCTCCACAAAAGGAATGTTGGTTCCGCATGTGTCACCCTATGGGGTTGGCGTCTAGTGAGAGACTGTCAGGATAACCATAGATGGGGGCCGACGTCTAGTGGGAGACTATCAGGATAACCTATGTCAAGACCATGCGATGACATTCTCCCTACTACAGCCTAGCATTCCATAGTTGTGCTCTTCCCATTCATTATGTGATTGCCTCTGGAAGTGATAACTAAGTTGCTTGTGATATTGACCTGACTTGTTGGTGTCATGTGTAGTCCTTGTTCCTTATAGTCTATTGTCTACTTGACTGTTTATTGTAGTGGGGCCTTATGTTATCTCCTAGCACAGGGGGTGGACCTCAGGGTTCCCCATGGTCTAGTGGATGTGCTTTATCTCCATTAGTTTTTTTTCCCTTCTTGTTCATGTGCAAGGAGGATGAATATCTTGTATCAGATATTAGATCTTGTACCAGTCTATGGAGACAGTTATTTATGCTCGTGTACTATCCTGTGTATCAGATAAATTATAAGGTATGTATTCCAATGTAATCAGAAAGGTGATGTTGTAAACATTGAAATGAGGTACTCATATGTATAGGAATTTGAATATGCACATGTAGTTCTGTATATATGATCCTGTTGATTACTTATCTGAGGTAATATATGGAAATGTATGTGTTTATCTATTTAAAGCAATGGATTCAGAATGAAATTATTGATATTAGTTAATTCATGATGTATGTAAGTTCATGTTAATAGTTAAATGTCAGTAATGCAACCATGGAACCTTAGAGGACAAAATGTTAGTTTAACAATATGTATAGATATGTTTAACATTACTTTGTTATTTCTATCATTTTAAAAAAAAATTGCCCTGTTTGTATAACATAGTTGTGTTGTTCTCTAAGGTTTTCATGGCGGGGTGTTACACTTGATCCATTCAATTTTCTCTTTATGTCATTCTTGTGACATGACAATGCCTTCTTCTCTTTTTCTTATATCTTTATGAACTTTGATTGGATTCCTATTTAGAATATCCCTACATTCTCTTCATATTCTCATTCCCTAATCACTTGTCTTCATTTTCTCTTCAAAATCTAGGACTACTCATTGACTTTTTCCTTGAACTACTATGGGAACCCCATATTATGCTTACCCCTGTCCAACATATGCTTGGTACATCTTACCTCTATCGAACATATGCTTAATTATATATGATGCATTACTTATTTCTTATATGCATCCCTTTAAATTCCTATTAAACCTACCTTTCATACCCTTTATACATATAGCCTATGATGAATTATAGTTAGACAAATCTTGATGCAATTTTAATGCATGCATTCAGGGTGTTGTTTCATAATCTACACACTTGTGGTCTATTCCTATTCGCACCTTCTTCCTATTTCACAAAATCATATACACATACATATATCCTATCCTATTTCCTATACTACCACATACTTATTCTATCATGCTATGTGATTGTAGTGTTGTTCTTGTGCACTCCAATTTTGAACCTTTTCATCTGTTGCGGAAAGTGAAATCAAAGGAACGGGATGAGAGTGTTACTTTCATCAGAGATTCAGCCAAGCATATGGAGATACCTCTCTAGTAAGGTTTATCTAGGGCAAAGAGGATGGCTGTGTTGACAGCGGTTCTTAAATATCATCAACTTCAATAATCAAAGGTCAATTTTGACCAATAAAAATAGGACTAATATTTATCACTTTTATTGTGAATGAGGTGTAAAATTGCTATTGATTGTTTGACCATTAAAATAGATGATATTTAAGTAGAGTGTGTGTTGAGATATGAAAGTTTAGAAAACATCGTGGACATGTTAATAAACTTGCTATAGAGCCTGGAAGTCCTCGAATATTCTTCATCTTTGGATGGAGTTATCCAACATTTTGATTTAAGAAGCCAATAAATGTAAAAGAGAGCGGTATGCAAACATCTCTTTCCCAAGTGATTTGATTATGCATATATTTAAGACTACAGAGGCAAAGGTCTAAACCAGATTTTGAGAGGAGTTATTCAAGATCAGATTATGAAGGTGAAGATGAGGATGATCATGATGGACATGATGTGGACTTCACAATGGAGAGTGACAACTCATGTGAGGATGGTGATCATCTCTATCCTCAAGATTGTATCATTAATTAATAGTTCATGTTATGGTCGAACGAAAATTTTAGTAATTAGCCAATGAAATATTTCTTTGCTTGTTTTTTTAGAGCAAAAGGGGACGTGCAATCATTAAAATGATTATATAATGCAACCAATATCATACACAGGAGAAGGAAGAAGGTGTCTTTCAAACCAGGCACAGATCTTTTCGAAACCCCCACACAACCATTCCAGAATATAGAGCTCACAATCAATTCAGCATAGCCATTCTAGGATGGTGCAAAATCCTCGAAGAATAATTTGTAATGGATGAAAACCAAACTCAAGGAAATTGTACCGAGTTATTCTTAAACATCATCCATTTTAATAGTTAAAAGGTTAATTTTGACCAATAAAAATAGGTATTTTGATTTGGATGAGATGTAAATTTATTATTGATTCTTTTACCATTAAAGTGGATGATATTTAAGTAGAGTGAAGTGGGATATTGGTACATCACTCCACCTCAACATAAATTAGCCAATGATGCTCAATTTTGATAATGTATAGTGGTGAATATTCAGCTGATGTGACCATGTGGCCCTAAGAAATGAATTTAAACACTTTTCATCTCCCCAAAGTTTTAAAATGTTTTCATTAAAATTTAAAATCATTAAATGATAAAATGAGGCGATGAAGGGTGGGTGGCAAGGAGGGCACCACCTCACTTCGCTGAGGTGATCATCTCAATGGGATAGCAGGGTCATTAAATTGGAACAATCATTCCTACACAATGTCGGTGGCAGGTAAATGTTGGCAAGGACAGCTCCATGCTGAGGCAATCTGGTAATTTAGAGATAGGATGGGTGGCAGGTGCTTAAGTGTGCGTGATATAATAGGAAGTAATTGTCCGCAACTCCCTCATCATTTGAAGTTAAGGTGGTTTCTATTTTATTGTGCTCGACTCCTAGTTTTTGGTTCAGAATGCTTTGTATGGTGATTCCACCTCCGCTGATAATCATACATCTTCTTCCTACAAGCTACCTTGACTGCGGCGGCATGGAATCTCCAATTTGCCTTACTATAAAAGTTAGACAAATGGCTTTTAAGGGGGAGATTAGGGAGCAGAGGGTCAAGAGGGTCCTCAAGGAAAATGATGCATTCTCTGTTAAGGTGACGAAGCTCATCTTAGGAAAGAGTTTTGTCTCTGGAGGAGAAAGATATTGCATAGACTCAGATATCTCCTCTAGGGTGGTAGCGGTGTTGTTGAATGTTTCTACTCCCAAGGATGAGGTGAAATCTCTAGTGCAACGTCTTTTCAAGGCTGCATTTCTAGAGGGGCTCGATGAGGTGCTCGCGATGGCTGAAAGAGGAGGGCTTCCGAGGCCAAAAGATTTATTCAAAGCCAATCAGCCAAGGGTCGTGGTAGAGTATATTCCTTGCATTCTTGACATCAGAGGAGAAGAGTTGGTTGCGCACAGAAGTAGGGTTCGCAGAGGGAGGGATTTTCTGAAGAAGATGTTTAACTTAACTCCTACTGAAGGCTTCAAATGGGTTAGGGATTTCCGCTACTACCTCTTTGAGGAAGGCAAGCTCTGAGAAACCCTTGTTGGATTGTAGATGGTGGTGGCCGGTTTTTCTTCGTGTAGGTGGTGTTCTTGTTATGTGTATTTTGTTTTTATTTTGATCTAAATGATGAAAGGAGCGTCAGAAGTTAGATATCCTTGCATAGTTTCTGTATATCTCTGTAAATTTTAGTAGTATGGAAGTTTGGGTTGGAGTCGGGGGCTAGCCTCCTAAGTCATGTTTCAGTTTCAGTCATTTTTTTGCTATGGATGGCCTTGCGTGGCTTATGGTTGTCGGTCCTGTGTGACCCTTTGCTCATTTAGTTCAATCTGGACAGGTTGAAAGTCTAATCTTGCCATAGTCGCATACACTGTGTTTTTTGGAAACTTTTATATATAATACAATTTCTCTTACCGATCCAAAAAAAATGAGGCGATGAAGGAGGTGGGGCCCAGGTTTTTTAAGAACAAAGAGATTTATTAAGAAATCGCCTCTTTTATGAGCTCAAGGGAGAAAAAATGAAGTGAAAGTTTTATTTTAAACAAAGCATTGGAAAGAAATTTGTAAATATTATTTATGGATAAATTAGAAGCTCCGGACTATTTTGGAAAAGTGGAAGTGAAAGTGGAAGTAGTTAATGGCATGCACGGAAAAAGATAATTTTGCATGCGAAAGGCAATTCAAAAGTAAAAAAAGATGTGTTCATCGTGAAAAGGATGAAATCAAATCGAGATTTATATTCTTCAAATTTTTTAGTTTCTTTCTTCCACTATGAAAGTGGCCTTCTTTTCTTCTCTAAATATGTAATGATCATTCGAGTAAAGGGAGATTTCTATTGGTGAAGCTCTGTTGTTTTGTGCATTTTAAGGAAGCGGTTCCATGGAGCTGTTAGAGGATCTATTTTTGTGGAGTAAAGAGTCCCATGGAGCTCAAAAAAGTTTGCTAATGCTTAAATCAATTTTTTTCCTCCAAAATAGGTGTAGCTAAGAGATTATTTTTGAGCAGGTGCAGATGGGGTGGGGCAGGGCTGAAACAGGGAAAAATTTGGAGGGATTTTTCCAATTTATGTTTTTATTTCGTAAAAAATCTCTGCTAAATTATTTAGCATAAACTATTTTAAAAAGATTTCATGAGACCACCAACTTCCATAAAATTTGGAGCTTAAAATTTTAAGCATACCCACAACTACAAAATTCATGGGACCACCCTTGCTATAAAATCTGAGATAATTTAGGAAACTCCTTCCTAAGTCTTTTTTATGCAAAATATTTTGTATCATTGTACTTATTAATTATTTAACTATGTATTCAACTTTTTACATTATTTGTTAATTTGTCTATATGAATGAAATGAAATGTTTTGTTTTACTATGTTCCATTAATTTTGCAGTGGGTTTATCTCTATTTTCCTATTCTTGCATAATCAACCTCAATTTGTGAATCAGAAATTGATTGATCTCATGCAAATTAATGATTATGTGAATTCCATCTTTCATTATTCTATTTATATTTATTTTATTTCATGATTATGAAATCATGTACAATTAAGTCATATGCGGATAGGAAAGTTTAAGATGACATTTCACCTTTTAGATAGCTTTTATTTTCAATTTTCTTCTTCCTCTTTTTCTAAGAAGTCTGAAGTGAATTCATTGAAAACCTTACAAAGAACCAACTTCTAAAATCTCAAGGTTGTTTTGCAAGCCCCATCCCACATTTACAAAACTTTCCAGAAAATATATTTCTATTCTAACAGGGATGAAAACAGAAACAAGCCCAATCCTGGCATTCTCCATACAGTTTATCTTCATCCACTGTGCACGTGTCATCGCACTCCTTGTCCCTCCAAGGGAAGCATACCCCGTGAAACGCACCGCTATGAGCATATCACTAATCAGTAACTATCTCATATATTTTCATTCCTATCAGCAAATAAAATCCATACTTATATTGAAGAGGAGAATAAATATTACCAGAAGCAGAAGGAGCTGCGAGCAATAAAAACAGGAGAAATATATTATTGCCTTCGCCATGGAAGCAACTACAGATGTCCAAAGGTAATGTAATGTATTCTGTGAGAAGAAGATTACTACTTATAGCTCTCACTCCACATCTTTACAGCTAATTTTCTAGTGTATTCCGTATAATTTTATTTGGCTGATAGGCTATTCTATATGTGCACACATCTTGTAACTGCCAAAAAATTTTTGGTCTTCCAAAAAATTTTAAAAAAATTGGTTGTCCATATAAAATAAGTGTTTAAAACAACCAAAAAAAATAGTAAATATATATGTAAAAGGAGATAGATCATGCAAGAAACGTTGGCTACAAGGAAATAAATCAGAGAATGGAACGCCACAAGGAAGATGATTCTTGTAAAAACCTAGATAGATCTCAGAATTAAAAAAACTAAAATCTTTATTAAAAAAACTGCAAATTAAGAATGGGGAAGGTGAAAGGATTGGGATTTCATGACACGAATAGAAATTAAAATTAATTCTTGTAATGGAGAGTGACATAATGGTGGAAATACATATGGAAATACATAGCTCTGCATATGTATCTCTGCCCTTAATGTATTATGCCTAATCGGTGAGGCGGATATCTACATCCAGGATCACTGTTAGTGTTTCTGGTTCTTTGTTCTTCATACTTGCAGTTCATGAGCCCTGTTGGAGCTCCTTTCAATTCAGATCCCATGCATACTTCGCCCAGTCCAACTCCAGTAGAAAATCAGAGCAGACAGAAGAAGTCCTCCTCGGCACCCGCCCCTGCTATTTCGTACATCATCTATGCTGTGGTCACTTTTGTAACTGCTGCCTTATGGGGGACCTTTTACTGTTAATAGCTTACGGTGGCAGCCTGTACAAAGTTTTAGTAAGATTGTTGTGGTTTGTTCTGGGGAGAGGGATATACCTATCATTGTTTGTGATATGCAAAAGAAATTTGTTAATTTTTGAATTGTACGATTACCACCATCATTGCCGGCCTGAAATGTTTCTTATGTAAAACTTTACCTATTCCTTATTACTGGATACACCTAAAATGTTTCTCTGATAATCTCCTCTGCATAAATAGTATGTTAAAATGTCTGTGTTATGTTACTAATATATAACTATTCATAGGACTAATCTTAAAGGCAAGAAAACTCACAGATTGAAAAAGTAATTACAATCTGTTTTTGACAATTATGTTGGAAATTTTCTTTAATTTTGTTTTCTTATTTTTATGATATGAAAAAGAAAGACTTAAATAGTTAGGCACCTAATTTATTATTTAAACATATTATTTAGAATAGGTAAAGTGGTGGATCTAAAGTTTTAATTAATATAGAATGTACAGGTTGTTTACTTTCAGAGGCAAAGAAAAATCCTCCTATTAGCATTTTTAATGTGAGTGTGAACATTATTTAATTGTACATTATTTAATTTGTACAATGACTCTTACAATTCTTATCATTTTATTGTTTTAGATGCTTAATTTAAATCTGTTTTGGAGAAACATAAAATGTTTCTGTGCTTAACATAATTTTTTGTTCCCGAAGTAGGAGTAAACATGCTATTCTATTTGATTTTCGTGGCATTTCAAAAAACACCAATCTCACTTACTATGTGGATGGTTAGGTACTCATAAATGTCTCCAACAGTTGGAATTTTGAATGCCCGGTTTATTCTTGTGTTGATGGTTTTTTCATGATCTAATTTTTCAAATGTTAACAGCCCATATTAATTGAAGTCAAAAAAGGTTCGCATATCTTGTACAACACTATAACAAAGAAGTACATAGAAGAAGTTTGTTGGTTTCATTATTGTTGTATTGTGTTTCATGTTTAATTATGTAAAAAGTTGTTAGGAAACAATTTTGTGTTCAATTTTTGGATTAATGTTTCTACTTTAAATATTTATTTTTCAATTTTATTATTATTAGTTTATTTTAAAATTATTTAATATTTATTTTATTATAACTTTTTATTTAAATTTTATTAAATTTTCATAATTAAATTAATGATTAAATTATGGGTAAAATTTATTTATTTCTTATGGATGAAATTAACTAAGTGAGTAGAATTAAATATTCATACTAATTAATAGGGAATTGTTATAGAGTTTATTATTAAAAAAGATTAGTCTTTCCTACGAATTGTTGAAAGACTTTATTCTTCTTAAAAATAGGGAATTATTAAAAAGAATTTATTAAAGAAATTGAAACAATTAGAAAAAGAAAAAAGAACATTATAAAATTGTATCCACAATATTAAAAAAAATTATATTTTTAAAGTTTTTTAATAATTGGTTGGGATTTGTTTTAATGCTCTAATCTAATGTTGATATTATAATTTAAATCATTATTACATTACATCATGGATTAGGATTAGTGTTACTATTACATTTAGGATTTGGATTAGTGTTACGGTTAGGTTTAGAATTAAGGTGGGTTACTATTAGGAGTAGGGTAAGAATTAGAGTTATAGTTAGGGTTACAGTTCAATTAGGGTAAAGGTTAGTATTAAGGTTATGGTTAGGGTTTGAATTATAGTCAAGCTTTTAAAATATAGTTAGAATTAGGCTTGCCACTGCGGATGCTACTAGCATACCTATATTTAAAAAATATATCTAAAGTATGCTGAGAGATATCCTTCTCGAGGCTTCTATTTTTTTAATCAATTTGCCACACATAGGTAAAATAGGCTCCTCGAGAAGGATATCTCTCAGTGTACTTTAGATATATATTTTAAATATAGGTATGCTAGTAAATATATATTTAAAAAGAGAAAACCCAAACATAGGCCATGGAAGGAGGTGGAGCAAGAATGAAATGTGGATTGCAGGGAAATAATCTTTTAGATTTTCTCATGCAATAAGCTTGTAGAAATGATCAATAGTAGACATGAAAAATGTTTCGTTCAAACTTTTGAAAGGAATTCAAGATTATTGAAGTTTGATAACCATCTTGTTAATCTAAGTTCTACTTTTTATGTTTTGTTTTTCAATTTGGTATTGTGTCAGGTTTAAAGTTAACTAATGAACATAAATTTCTTAGGTATTTAAGAGCTTCGGATCCTCAGTAATACGTCAAAAATCTTAAGATCACTAGCCTATTTGTAAGACACTCATACACTTATTAGACGATGAATGTGCATACACAAGAGGGAATGTAGATTTGAGGTTCTTGAGATTAGTCATAGCACACACATGATGTTTGTTTTTCTATTTATACAATTCAGTTGAAGAAATGCTCTAAACCAAGACTTAGATCTTCAATGTTCTCTAAGGCATCTCAGTAGTATCATGTTAGACAAAGAGCCACATTGTGTTTACTATTACTATAGCTTAGTTTAGATAAGATATGGTTTGTTGGATTAGTTTACTATTAAATTTCCAAATTTCAAGGCACACAAATCTCATTGTCTTCACCAATTAGCATTTATTCTTTGATTATAAACTTAAAAAATCTCTCTTCATTTATTACCATAGTTCCACAGAGTTTCAGGGATGGGGATGGGGGGACGACAGGGGATGCATTTCGGGGACGGGGTGGGGGTTCTAATTTTGGGGGTGGTGGGGGACGGCGGGGGGCGGGGAGCGGTGCACTGAAATACATATAGTACTTGAAAAATTAGTTATAAAAAGATGTATAACTGTAGAAGCCTAAACTATAAAGCCAAATTCCACAACCTTTGCCAGCCCAGTATCCTCCCTGCCTATGTCAAAATGGGAGGTTTGGAATAGGGTATGGACATCCATCAAAACATAAAGGATAGAGGAATTTTGTTAGATGTTGTAGTTGCAACTACCCTATTAGACATGTATGTAAAATGTGGAAGCATAGACAAGGCACGTGAACTGTTTGACAGAATGCCTCAAAGAAATGTGGTCTCATGGACTGCAACAATTGCATGATATGCACAAAATGAATTTGAGGCATTCAGTCTCTAACAACTAAATAAAAAAAACCCTCACAGCCTCACTGTCAATCATCGATTTGTCCATGCAACTTAGAGAACTCCACGCCTATGAAAAATAATGAAAAGAATTATAAATGTCAAAAATTAAGAATTAAGTCAAAAACTTTTAGGTTTTACTTTTGATTTAAGAAAAAAAAAATTATGCATCTCAAGGGGGATGTCCAGAAGTCCCCCCAAGCCAAGACATCTCGAAGACGACAGCGAAATGGGTGGATGGTGGAGGGATATTTCCCTAACATCTTCCCGTCCCAGATATGTCCTTGTCTCAGGGACGACTGGTTTTCAAGGGGGACGTGTCCCCGTGGACCCATGTTTATTACTATTTATGAATTTAATGCACTTTACTAATTTTTACATTTAATTAATTACCTTAAGTTACCTATTTAAAAGCTAAAAAAAATCATTTTTATTTTCTTTTCACCTATCAAGTGGAACTGGTAATAGTGTCTAATTATAAGATATAGCATGTGGTATGACCACCTAACTTTTCATCCAAATAAAACCTCTTTCCACTATTTGAAGACAGTACGGTCCCTCGTGCATCTATATTTATTAATGCAAATGTTACGGAAACCTTGTCCAAGTAAGAAACCATTCTTGACCACAAGACGAATTGAAAATAAGAAATTAATCAAGGGTATTATTACCCCAAAAATAGAAATAATGTATTCAAAATGTGAATTAAAAAAAATGCAAAGAATAAATTACACTAATAGAATCTAGAGGCTCATTTTTTTGGGTTTAAATGTCTAATAAATTTAGGAACTCATACAACTATGTGGAATCCCCAAGTTCATAGTGAGAAGGCACATGGCTTTTCCATTTATTGTTTTGTTCACATAAATTACAAGTGTTTTGTTTGTAGCCCTGCCTCCAATTTAAGTTGTAATGTTACACTAATTGCAACAATCTTAAGAGTGTGATCCAAGTTAAAATCCCCTTACTATAATAAGGTGACCAACAACTCCAGGGAACATGTGGCAAGGTTTGTGTAACAATTACGAGGTGGATTCAAGTGTGACCCAAGTTACAAATCTTAAGAATGGGCTCAAGTCTACCCATCACCACATTAAAGGTGGGCATTAACATTACTATAGCTTAGTTTAGATAAGATATGGTTTGTTGGATTAGTTTACTATTACATTTCCAAATTTCAAGGCACACAAATCACATTGTCTTCACCAATTAGCATTTATTCTTTGATTATAAACTTAAAAAATCTCTCTTCATTTATTACTATTTATGAATTTAATGCACTTTACTAATTTTTACATTTAATCAATGACCCTAAGTTACCTATTTAAAAACTAGAAAAACTCATTTTTATTTCCTTTTCACCTATCAAGTGGAACCAGTAATAGTGTCTAATTATAAGATATAGCATGTGGTATGACCACCTAACTGTTCATCCAAATAAAACCTCTTTCCACTATTTGAAGAGAGTACGGTCCCTCATGCATCTATATTTATTAATGCAAATGTTATGGAAACCTTGTACAAGTAAGAAACCATTCTTGACCACAAGACAAATTGAAAATAAGAAATTAATCAAGGGTATTATTACCTAAAAATAGAAATAATGTATTCAAAATGTGAATTGAAGAACATGCAAAGAATAAATTACACTAATAGAATCTAGAGGCTCATTGTTTTGGGTTTAAATGTCTAATAAATTTAAGAACTTATACAACTATGTGGAATCCCCAAGTTCATAGTGAGAAGGCACATGGCTTTTCCATTTATTATTTTTCTCACATAAATTACAAGTGTTTTGTTTGTAGCCCTACCTCTAATTTAGGTTGTAATGTTGCACTAATTAGAACAATCTTAAGAGTGTGATCCAAGTTAAAATCCCCTTACTGTACAATAAGGTGATTGACAACTCCAGGGAACATGTGGCAAGGTTTGTGTAACAATTACGAGATGGATTCAAGTGTGACCCAAGTTACAAATCTTAAGAATGGGATCAAGTCTACCCATCTCCACGTTAAAGGTGGTCATTAACATTACTAAAAATTTACCAATTTAAATTAAAAACCCAAATAAAAAACTAATTCTGATATGTACTTTTGAGACCACCATGTGACAATCATTAAATCATTTAAAAATTCAAATGTTTTTAAATTTATTTCTTTATATGCCCATTTTGTACCAAACTCAATCCTACACATCAATGCTTTGATTTTTCTTCAAATTCTAATGAAAAAACAATCAATAGTTTTTCATTTACTTTTTTTTTCTGTCTAATTACAACATAGAGAATGTGGTAGGACCATGTAGTTTTTTGTCCAAATAAACCCTCTTTCCACTATTTGAAGAGAGTATGGTCCTTTGTGCATCTCTATTTATTAACACAAACATTAAGAAAACCTTATCCATACTAGATGCACATATGGGACACACATATGACATTTTTTTGGCTTCATTATGCATCACTCTAATGTCATGTTTTTCAATCAGTTATCACTATTATTTTTTATATAATGATTTAGTTGATGTGTTGGTGTCTATTACTAATGCTAAAGAGATGATAAGAGTTATAATACATGCACAATGCACATGAAAACAAATAAAAATCAAAAAATTATAATATGAAGATTTATTTAAATTTATATTAAATTTGTTTTATTTTATTTAATTGTAATAGATAAATTAGTAACATGGATTTTTTATTTATCCTACATTATTTAGGTACTATTGTTCACCTAATGTCTTGATTGCTTGGAATTTATTTACTGGATGACTTTGCAGCACTAGTAGATATGCCACTTCTTCTTGGTTGAATGTGAGGCCTTAGTTCTCTGATGGTTTCTTTATGATTTAGTTCTCTAATGGTTCATTCACAATTTAGTTCATGTGCTTATTCATTTAATACCATTCTATTATTTTTATATGGAAAAAAGAAATTGAATTTCTTATAGTATTTATAGCCTTGTCTACCAACAACTACATGTAATAACTTTCCATAAAAATATAAATATAAACTATTTATTGATAGCCTATAAATATTTGTGCCTATCAGCCATTTGATTGCACCTTTGGTGCTTTTACTAGTTTATTTCTTGTTCTTTGCATTGAAGCTTTATTGCCTAGACAAATCCGATTCAAAGATTCTTTTGGAGTACTTAGATAGGACAAAATGAATACATCAAAACCAAACAATAGTAAATGATATTAAGTGTTAACACCTAAATGGCCATTAGGAATAATTCAAGGTAGTGAGCTATTTTCTAGGTGGTGGTAAATTCCTTTTTATTTTTTAATTTAATTCAATTATTATTTGTTTAGTGAAAAATATATAATATGTTATATGTAGGTGATAATAGATAATGTGTTTAAGAAGGGTAGTCTTTTGTATTCTCCCTCCTAAACCTTTCACTTTAAGAAGCCTTCTTCTAGTTTTTAGGTTTAAGAAGAGTATCATAACTAACTTAATGAATTGTTTGGTTCAGGGGAGTCTTTGGTTGATTTCCTTGCATATCTTAGAATTTCCATTTAGGAGATTTTACTTGTTTTAGTATCATGTTAAGTTTAAATTTGCTTCTCAATTGAATTGGGCTAGAATCAAATCCTATGATTCTTCTTTGGTACAAATTTATCTAAGCATTTCCTAACCATAGATCTATGGGAGTAATCTTTGATTACTGATCTCTCAAGGTAACCTCTAGCCATTGATACACTAGTGTCATTACCTAGTTGACATGTGTCCTTAAAAAATGTAGACTCAATTCTTTGGAGACCTAACTTGTAAATATCATGATCAAGAACTGATCAAATATGGACCCCAAATGAATTTTGCATATATTAGATCCTTTTACAAGATTTACTAACTTAAATCCAAAATTGAAGGGATGAATAAATCATACTTCTTAGAAATCTCACATGCATGAGATTCCCTAGACTAAACTACATTATGAAACCTAAAGCTAGCATCTAAGTAAATCAAACTTTAATGAAAGTTTGCATCCATAGCATTCCTTGGGAAACAACACTTATGAATTTTGGAACAAAAAATAAGGACAAATCATACATGAATGAAATCTCACATTTGTAGGACTCTACATAGGCATTTGCTATAGAATACAAAACCAAAATATGGTTATGTTAGAATATTAGGCGATTCCACATCCATAGGGATCTTCAAAAGAGTTCTATTGTAAAACATAGAACCAAAATCTAAGTATGTAAAATTTTATAGAATTCTCAAGTCTGTGCTACTATTTGAGGACTATGCGTGGTTCAAGTCTAAACCAATCAAACCTCACTAACTATCATCACTATCACAACCATAGAGTGTAGTGAGAGAGAAGCCCAAGTAGTCATGTTTAAGATCTAAAATTTTCTAATTAGATTAATTTTTCATCAATGCATTCAATTATTCAAATGAAAGGATAATTTTGCATTAGTGGGACTTTCATTGAATATTTAAAAAACCTAAAAGTTTTTTGAGAGTCCTTGATGTTTTATGGAACCAAAGCAAAATTTAATCAAATTAAGTTCATTTTTAGTTATAATAAACCTTAGTATAAAGTCAACGTCATGCTAGTGAACACCAACCATGAATTAACTATCATATATCCTAACAAATAAATAATAGCCTTTAAAAATTTGGACTTATTCTTTTGTTGCTTGCTAGAGCAGTAATATATGGAATTAGATCATGGTTTGAAAACTGAAGGTTCAATTTCTCATCAAATGTAAAATTTGTGTATAAAAGGAGATCTATCTAAACTAAATTGACATTACAACTACTTTATCAATGGACATAGTAAAGGTTACGAGGTATAAATGCAACAATTGAGATTGTAGAAGAAGGATGTGGGCATTTAGTAGTTAAATTACAAGGTCTTGAGATATATGTGTAAGATTAGATGCACTCAAAATAATGTAATCATGGAAGAATCAAGGATGAACCACCATAATTAAGCTCAAAAATTTTCTAAATAGATTAATTTTTCATCAATGGATTCAATTATTCAAATGGAAGTATAATTTTGCATTAGTGGGACTTTTACTAAATATTTAAAAAACCTATTTTTTTTTAGAGGCCTTGATGTTATATGGAGCCAAAGTAAAATTTAATCAAATTAAGTTCATTTTTAGTTCCAATAAACCTTAGTACAAAGTCAATGTCATGCTAGTGAACACCAACCATGAATTAACTATCATATCTCCTAACAAATAAATAATAGCATTTAGAAAATTGGACTTATTCTTTTGTTGCTTGCTAGAGGAATAATATATGGAATTATATCATGGTCTAAAAGTTGAAGGCTCAATTTGTCATCAAATGTAAAATTTGTGTATAAAAGGAGATCTATCTAAACTAAATTGAAATTAGAACTACTCTATCAATGGACATAGTAATGCTTATTGTTGAAATGCACTGAACAACTGAGAGGGGGAGGGGGGTCAATCAGTTCTCCCTAAAACTTTGAACACTCATGAACATCAACACATCAAACACTTATTTACTATTATTTAGATTTAACCATGAAAGCATGAAATAAGAAGCTTGACACAATAACACAATCAACACATGAGACACTAGATTTTTACATGGAAAACTAATGAAGAGGGTAAATCATAAAACACACAACAACAGAAATTGCACACAGAAAATAGAACTTTCTTTATTGATTTGGACAACTTATTACATTACAGAAGCTCAAATATAATTAGAGGAATTAACCCTCCACAGGCTGAAACACATTATAGCTTCCTATTCCGAGACTCTAGAATCATCTTCCTTCTATAACCCCAAATTAGCTAGGGTTTCTATTTTCCTGCCTATTCTTGACTCTACGCTTCCCCCCTTAACTCTGCTACTGCCCAGGGCTCCCAAAAATGGTTATTAATAGCCTTTTTGGCGGCCAAGAACCTAATTTCAAAATTTGCATCTCCCTCCAAAAATAGGTCAACTTCTGGGAGCCATAACTTTTGATCCGGGTGTCTGATTGACAAATTGTTTTATGCGTCGGTAAGCTCGTGGAGTGCTCTATGCGCTAAGAACTTGCTCTTCCAGTTCTAGCAATTTTTAGGCCTGTACAGGGCCATTTAGTGCCTCAAACCTAAGTTTGAATAATTTTCAGGTATTTTTCAGAAAATAGAAACTTTAATATCTTTCAGCTCACAAATGATCTTTACATGATTCCTTTGCCAAAGGTCTTATTTTTCTATTATGAAGCTTCTTGTAAATTTTCACTTCAATCCGTGCCCAAATGCAAACTTTCTAAAAATAGCAAGTTGTTAATTTTAGTAGTTTGGACAAACTGAAAGTTCTACATCATTATTCAGGCGATTATGGAACCAGAACCACAAATTTTGAAAATAAATGAAAAGAACATCAACAATTTTGAAACACATCTTTTTTTTGGGTGATGCAAGATTGCCCTTACACCACTGGATGCTCCTGCATCAGACACCTAGGGAAATTTGAGAAGTGACCCTATCACGTCTCATGTGTTTGTGTGAGGAAAACCCAAATGATCAACCTCTACCTTAGACAACCAAGAAGAATCTTTAATAGGCCTTCCTTTCCATTTCTCCAAATATTCTTCATATTGCCTATTTTGAGTACTTCTTCCCACCTGGCTATCCAAGATTTCTTCTATCTCCTCAGTTGAAGTAGATGCCAGAATACTCCACTGTTCTTCCATTGGTCCATCCTCTGTTCCACCTTCATGATATTCTAATAAATCAGCAATGTTAAAAATAGGGGAAATGTTGATCTCACTTGGCAGTTCCACCTCATATGCATTTCCTAAATCATGTTTCTTCAAGATTTTGCATGGTCCAAATTTCTTTATTTTTAGCTTATTGTATGTTCCAATTGGGAACCTTTCTTTTCTCAAGTGAACCATGACTTTATCTCCTACCTGGAATTCCTTATATCTCCTCTTCTAATTTGCCTTAGCCTTGTACTAAATATTCATCTTATTAATCTTCTTTTTTACCTCTTCATGCAAATTCTTCATGTGTTCTGCAAAGTCTTCAGGCTCGGCACTTGTCTTTTCTCCTTTGTCCAGATTTCTTAACTCTGAAGCATTTTTTGGACCATTGCCATATACAATCTGGAAAGGTGATTTACTAGTACTCCTATTAATAGAATTGTTGTAAGCAAATTCTGCCTATGGTAAAATCAAATCCCATCCCTTGAGATTATCTCCTACTAAGCATCATAGCAGGTTACCCAAACTCCTATTCACCACTTTTGTCTATCAATCAGTCTGTGGATGGTGTACAGAACTAAACTTCAAATCTTTTTTCAACTTCTTCCACAATGTCCTCTAGAAATAACCAACAAACTTGGTATCTCGATCTGAAACTATGCTCTTTGGTAGACCATGTAATCTCACCACCTCTCTAAAAAATAATTCAGCAATATGAACATCATTAGTCGTCTTGCAAGGAATGAAATGTGCCATCTTCGAGAATCTATCCACCACCACAAAAATGGAATCATGTCCTCTCTATGTCCTTGGTAAACTGAGAACAAAATCCATACTAATATCATCCCATGGCTTCTCTGGTAGAGGAAGTGACTGATATAGACTTGTATTCCGACTTGCTCCTTTCGCCATCTAACATACTCTACAACTCTGCACAAATTTCTTCACATCCTGCTGCAACTGTGGCCAATAATAATTTTCACCAACAATAGCAATGGTCTTATCTTGACCAAAGTGTCTAGCCAATCCTCCACTATGCTTCTCCTTAATCAGGTTCTCTCTCATGGAACTCCTCAAAATGCACAACTGGCTTCCTCTAAACAACATGCCATCTTGGATTATGAAATCCAACCATTTTTTCCTGTCCAAAGTAACAGGTTCCAAACAAGCTTTCTAGGCCTCTACAAAATCTGGATCTTCAGGATACAAACTTTTGAGCTCATTGAACCCAACAACCTCTATCTTCATTTCTGTCAACAAATTTTCCCTTCTACTCAAGGCGTTTGCAACTATGTTGGACTTCCCACTCCTATGCTTCAAAACAAAAGTATAGCTTTGAAAAAACTCAACCATTTTAAATGCCTTTGGTTCAACTTTCCTTGACTATTAAGATACTACAAAGCCTAATGATTAGTATATAAAACAAACTCCTTTGGCAACAAATAATGTCTCCATTTCTTCAAAGCCTGAATTATTGCATAAAAATCCTGATCATGAACATAATACTTTTTCTTGGCATCATTAAGCTTCTCACTAAAATAGGCAATGGGCTTACCTTCTTGGCTCAAAATAGCTCCTATACCACTACCACTAGCATCACAATCTACCTGAAATACCTTATTGAATTCTGGAAGTGCCAAAACAGGTTGTTCTATGACTTTCTGCTTTAATGTATCAAAGCTCTTGTCTTCTCCTTTAGTCCATCTAAACTCTTTTCTATCCCCTCTCATTGTCTTAGTTAGGGGTGCACAAATGCTACTAAAATTCCTAATAAACTTTCTATAAAAACTTGCCAAACCATGAAAAGATCTTACCTCAGAAGCACTCCTTGGCATAGGCCGTTCAATGATAGCCCTTACCTTCTTTGGGTCCATCTTAAGACCTTCCTCTGAGACAATAAATCCCAGGTATACCAACTCCTTTGCAAAACTACATTTCTTCATATTAATTAGCAACTTCTTCTCCCTCCGCTTCTCTAAAACTCTTCTGATATGCATCAGATGTTCATCCCAAGTTTTACTGAAAATCAAAATATCATCTAAATAAACAATAACAAAACTTCCAAAAAATTGTTTCAATACCTCGTTCATGAGCCGCATGAATGTGCTCGGTGCATTGGTTAGCCCAAATGGCATGACTAACCCTTCATACAAACCCTCCTTTATCTTGAAGGTTGTCTTCCATTCATCTCCTTCTCTGATTCAGATCTGGTGATACCCACTCTTCAGATCAATCTTCGTGAAGTACTTGGCTCCACTCAAACAATCCATTATGTCATCCATTCTGGGTAATGGAAATCTATACTTGATTGTGATCTTGTTGATGGCTTGAGAATCTATACACATTCTCCACTCTCCATCTTTCTTTGGTGCTAGTACTGTAGGTACTGCACATGGACTTAGGCTCTCTCTTATCAACCCCTTCCTTAATAGCTCTTGAACTTGTCTATTTAGCTTTTCACTCTTTGCAAGGGTCATTATGTGGGCTGCCTTATTCGGTAAACTTGCTCCTGGTATCAAATCCATTTGATGATTTATCTTCCTCACCAGTGGTAAACCTTCTAGTACATTATCAGAGATAATATCTTGAAATTCTTCCAACATTTATGAGACTTTTGTTGGTACATCTTCACATTTCTCTTGACTAATCTTAGGTATCAATGCAAAGCAATGATGCTCATGCTTCATACCCTCCAAAAATTTTCTACCATCTACCAAGAAAATTCTAGCAGCACTACATACCTTTTCTTCCACCTCCTTCAAGGGCTTCAACTTATGACGAATTCCATCCTTTGTTAGGGAATGTGTGTTTGCACGACCATCATGGATAGCACTCCTATCATACTGCCACAGCCTCCCCAATAGCATATAATATGCGTCCATTGGTATGATATCACACAACACCTCATCATGGTAGTCTCCAATCTTGAACTTCACTAAACACTGCTCATTGACCAAAGCTCTATGGTCCTTCTGTAACCATGCAATCTAATATGGATGTGGATGCTTTCTTCTTGTCAATTTCAACTTGTCAACCATCTCCTCTGAAACAAGATTATGAATGCTTCCACTGTCAATAATAATATCACAACACTTACCTTCACATTTACACCTTGTGCAAAATAAACTCTTCCTCTGATTTGGTTCTTTCTCCTCATTCAACAAGGTTCTTCTGACCACTAGGGTTTCTCCCCTTTCAGTATCTTCAGAATGCTAAGAATGTGCATCTTCATCTACATGTGCAACTCGTGCATTACCTTCAGGTCTTCTATTCGTCCTTCCTTGATGTTGTGGACACTCGTATGCTCGATGCCCTTCTTCTCCACATTAGAAACAGGTTCCTTTGAAACCTCCTCTTCTAGGTCCTTGCCCAAGTCTGCCTCTTCCTCTTCCTCTTTGCTCACCATTATTCTAGTCACGAGGGTGGTAGGCATTATTTCCTCTTTGAATTCGACTGGTGTTGGCTTCTTCACTTTTCTTTGAATCTTCATTTTGGCCCCCATAGGGTCTTCCACCAGTCCTTCTTCCTTGACCTCTTCTGCTTTGCTTGCTGTCAAATCATTTATTCAACTTCTCTTCCACCTTCAGGGAAAACTGGTATGCATCTTCTATGGTGGTCATTCTGACCAAGCTCATCTCCTCTTGAATACTCGGCCTCAACCCATTAATGTAATGGGCTACCTTCTCCTTGTTGGGCTCTGCATACTCTGTCCTAATAGTAATTTTATAAAACTCTTCTGTATACTCCTTAACAGACTTGTTACCTTGCTTCAATCCTTGCAACTTCTTCAGTAGCTCCATCTCATAGTCCATAGGAATGAACTGCTTCTTCAGTTTCTCCACCATCTGATCCCATCTAGTGATCTTTCCTTTTCCTCCTCTATTCCTCTCTAATTGGACCTCCTTCCACCAAATACTGGCATGGCCCTTCAACTTTGTTTTTGCAAACTTAACCCGATTTGGGTCCTCCACATCTTCATACTCAAAATACTCCTCCATGTCATTGATCCAATCAATAAGCTGTTCCAGATTCAAATCTCTAGAATATGTAGGAACTTTGATCCTGGGCCTCTCTCTGATCTTTGAAATGGCCCTCAACAACCTAACTTTTGCAGGATCTCCTGTAGCTTCTTGTTCTTCGTCAGATAGCTCTTCTTCAACTTCATCTTCACTTTCTTCTCTTGTCCTCGGCTCAAACCCTCTTTGTAGCTCCTCTTGCAATGCATCAATTTGCCTTTGTAGGGATCTAAAACCCTCTTCTATCAAAGCATTCCTCCCAATATGATTTCTTCGTGGAGGCATCTTGATCTCCACAGCAAACCCACAACCTTAGGTCCTAGTGCAAACTGCCTCACGGTCGGTGATCTATCTACACACTCAAGAACCTTTTCTCTTATAACACTTGATGAAGGGGATAAATCATAAAACACACAATAACAGAAATTGCACATAGAAAATAGAACTTTCTTTATTGATTTGGACAACTTATTACATTACAAAAGCTCAAATACAATCAGAGGAATCAACCCTCCATAGGCTGCAACACATTACAGCTTCCTATTCCCAGACTCTAGAATTATATGCCTTCTGTAACCCCAAATCAACTAGGGTTTCTATTTTCCCACCTATTCTTGACTCTACACTTCCCCCCTTAACTCTGCTACTGCCTAGGGTTCCCAAAAATGGTCATTAATAGTCTTTTTGGTGGCCAACAATCTAATTTTGAAATTTTCATCTCCCTCCAAAAATAGGTCAACTTCCGAGAGCCATAACTTTTTGATCCAGGTGTCCGATTGACGAACCATTTTATGCATCAAAAAGCTCGTAGAGTACTCTACGCGCTAATAACCTGCTCTGCTAGTTCTGGCCATTTTCGGGTCTGTACAAGGCCATTTAGTGCCTCAAATCTGAGTTTGAATAATTTTTAGGCATTTTTTTGGAAACAGAAACTTTAATATCTTTCAGCTCGCAAATGATCTTTGCGTGATTCCTTCACCAAAGGTCTTATTTTTCCAATATGGAGCTTCCTATAAATTTTCAATTCAATCCGTGCCCAAATGCAAACTTTCTAAAAATAGTTTGGAAAAACTAAAAGTTCTACATCATTATTCAGGTGATTATGGAACTAGAACCACAAATTTTGAAAAGAAATGGAAAGAACATCAACAATTTTGAAACACATCTTTTTTTTGGGTGATGCAAGATTGCCCTTACACCACTGGATGCTCTTGCATCAAAAACCCTATAAGGGAAAAACCACAGTACAAAGATATATATGTTATAGCAATACGAAAAAATAGAGGCTCACTGCCCAAAATGCTCACTCCAAAAGTTGAGGCTCACTTCCAAGAATGGCTCACTGCCAAGGGGTAGCTCACTACCAAACGATGGTGAACTGATTTGGTCACATCTACTCCATGCTTGAGTTCAGTTCCATTGAAGCACAATATAACTCCTCTGCTATACTCTTACTACACCTTCACTCTTACAAGGCATGTACATCAAGATCAGCATTACATTCATCAACCATTGGAACAATCTCCAAGGTCGGCATTACAAACATACATAGAAATAGGTCTAGACCTAAATAAGACTAGCTAAGGAAAATATGTATGTAGATCATGTTATGCCTTAGCTGGGACTCAAATGCAGTCTTCCACGCCATGACATACTTCCATAATCTTCAATGTGTCTCTGCAAGAAGTGAAAACAACCAAGTCAGCCAAGACTGGTGTTAACACTGGGTCTTCAAAGAACAGAGTTCATACACGATCCAAATTTCTCTTTGCGGACCAATCCAAAGGTAGGAACACAATCAGGAGACATCCACAAGCACATAGTAATCACCAGAAACAACTGCATAATCTCTAACCATTCTGCTAAGAAGATTCTTCAAACTGGAGCACATAAACAACACTGTCGGCTATTGTCATAGAGAAAAGATAGCTTGTGGACCACCAAATCATGAACCATTCAAGTTGAAGGTACTTATCAAGACTAGAAACTTAATTCTAGAACCATAGACCAAAATACTTCAATGCGGAGGAATGTAGAGCAAAATAATTTCTCCTTGTCACTAGTGAATGCACAAAAAAATAGTTTTTACTCTGGTGAACAGAACTCTCTCAAATCTTCATACCAGAGGCTCAAACTTAACATATAGCATCTTTATAAATGCATCTAAATATCTTCCAATACACGGGAAAAGATATTCATTCTAATAGAAATGTGGAGCAATCTATTGGACTATTCTTCAGTAAATAGAGATACTCTACAACAAATTATTTCCACCCGAGGAACAAATTTTCTCAAAAGTACTTGGAAACTCAATATTAGGATCACTTACTCATTATCTCCAACACTAGAAAACATCAAAATCAAGAGCACAGTTGGCACCAATGACAACACTGATATGTTGACATCAATGACAACACCGATTAGGCACATATTTGCAACAATCTCCCCATTTGTCATTGATGGCAACATATGATGTGAAAAACTGTAAAGACCATCAAGACAGGATTCTCCCCCTTTCTCTTTACACATCTATACTCTTTCTCCCCCTGAGTTTTTCACATGATTTCTCTCCCCCTTTGACATCAATGGCAAAGGGCGCATACTTGCATGCTATTGCTATGATCCAACTAAACTTTCTTTGTTATCAATACTTTCTTTATCAGGAACATCTAGCTACTCCCCTTGAGAAGTAGCCCTCAAAACACCAATCTAGATCAAAGAATGAGACTTTGAGCACCACTAGATTGATGCATTCTTATGCATCTTAGTTCAGAGCAAGAGGGGTAATTACCCCTAATTTTACTCTGAGATACTCAAAGGTATCCTTTGGCAGAGGCTTAGTGAAAATATCTACAATCTGATCCTTTGTAGACACACATTCCATCTTCACTTTATTCTCTATCACCTTCTCTCTGAAAAAGTGATACCTTATTGATATATGCTTTGTTCTTGAGTGCATCACAAGATTCTTTGAAATGTTTATAACACTTGTATTGTCAAAGAAGATTGCAACTGGATCTTCATACACAACTCTTATGTCCTTCAAAATTTGCTTCATCCATAACACTTTAGTGCAACAACATGCTACTATAATATACTCTGCTTCTGCAGTGGATAAGGAAATTGATTCTTACTTTTTGCTCAATCGTGAAACCAATCTATTACCCAAGAAGAAAGTACCTCCACTTGTACTTTTCCTATCATCAACATCTCTGGCCCAGTCTACATCTGTATATGCATTAAGAGTGAAATCATTGTCTTCTGGATACCATAAGCCATGATCTGATGTGCCTTTCAAATACCTCAAGATTCTCTTAACTGCCATCACATAAGACTCTCTAGGATCCTCTTGAAATCTTGCTACAAGATAAACTGCATGCATTATATCAGGTCTGGATTGAGTTAGATAAAGTAATCCTCCAATCATGGATCTATACCTTTTCTAATCAGTCTTAGGTGATTCATCATTTTTGCTCAATTTGCAACCAGTCACCATGGGAGTACATACTGGTTTAAAGTCCTCCATTCCAAACTTCTTCAACAACTCTCTCACATACTTAGATTGGGATATGAAGATTCCTTTATCTGATTAACTTGCAAACCTACAAAGAAATTCATCTCACCAAACATAGACATCTGAAATTCTTTTTACATTTCACCAACAAATTTCATGCACATACCTTCATTGCCTCCAATGATAATGTCATCAAAAAAGACTTCAACAATCAAAATCTGATCATAATTAATCTTGAAATAGATATTACTGTTAGCAGTACCTCAAGATTCTCTTTATTTCCATCACATGTGATTCTCTTGGATCAGCTTGAAATCTTGCAACAAGACAAACTGCATGCATAATATTAGGTCTGGTTTGAGTTAGATAAAGCAATCCTCCAATCATGGATCTGTACTTTTTCTGATTAGTTTTAGGTGATTCATCAATTTTTCTCAACTTGTAGCCAGTCACCATTGGAGTAAATATTGATTTAGAGTCTTCCATCCCAAACTTTTTCAACAACTCTTTAACATACTTACACTAAGATATGAAGATTCCTCTATCTGATTGATTGATTTGCAGACCCAGAAAGAAATTCATCTCACCAAACATAGACATCTCAAACTCCTTCTGCATTTCACCAGCAAATTTCATGCACATACTTTCATTGCCTCCAAAGATGATATCATCAACAAAGACTTCAACAATCAATATTTGATCACCATTAATCTTGAAATAGAGATTACTATCAGCAGTACCTTTATTGAACCCTAATTGTAACAAGTACTTATCCAATCTTGCATACCAGGCTCTAGGATCTTGCTTGAGCCCATACAAAGCTTTCTTCAACCTGCACACCATATCACCTTGGCCTGATAATTGAAATCCTTCCGATTGCTCAATGTAAACTTCCTCTTCCAACTCACCATTCAGAAATGTAGACTTCACATCCATTTAATACACTTTGACATCTTTGTGAGATGCAAATGCCAGAAATATTCTAATTGCTTAATCCGAGCCACTAGAGCAAAAGTCTCTTCAAAATCTATTCCTTCAATTTGAGAATATCCTTTGCACACAAGCCTTGCTTTGTTCCTTACAACTTCTCCATTTTCATTCAGCTTGTTCTTGAAAAACCTTTTGGTTCCAATAACATTTTTATCAGGAGGTCTAGGAACTAATTCCCAAGTTTCATTCTTCTCTATCTGCATTAGTTCTTCCTTCATGGCGTTTACCCAATTTTCATCATTGCAGGCTTCATTTTACAATTTTTGGTTCAACTTTAGAAAACAAATAGTAATTCACTTGTTCTTCTACAGCTCTTTTTCTTGTCAGTACTCTGTTGCTTTTATCTCCAATAATTTGATCTTCTGAATGATTAATCCTTATATACCTGGGAGTCTTAACTATAGTTTTTGTAGCCATCTCTTCTTCATCTTGAATGTCTTCCTGTTCCTCTTTCTTCTCATTTACTGTGACAACATGTTCATCTGATTTGTAGCCATTCAGATCTAATGTTCTTCCTTTGTCTTCATCCACCTTCACATTTGCACTCTCAACAATTTTTTTCAACCTTTTGTTGTAGCACCAGTAGGCCTTACTCTTGGTAAAGTATCCAAGGAAGATTCCTTCATCACACCTTGAATCAAACTTCCCTAGATCTTCTTCTCTTCTGATATAGCATTTTCTTTTAAACACTTTGAAATATTTTACTATAAATATTCTTCCATACCACAATTCATAATGAGTTTTAGTACCATTACCTTTCACTTGAACTCTGTTTTGAATATACATAGCAGTATGTATAGCTTCTTTCCAGGAAACTTCTAGCAGATCTACTTCCTTCATCATGGTCCTAGCAACCTCTTGAACTGTCATGTTCTTTCTTTCCACAACTCCATTCTATTGAGAAGTCCTGGGTGCAGACAACTGTCTATCCCTTGCTCTTCACAGAAAATGTTGAATTTAGTTGATGTGAACTTACCTCCTCTATCAGACCTCAAGCATTTGATTTTTAGTTCTATTTCATTCTCAACCATTTCCTTGAAAGATTTAAACTTCTCTAGGGCTTCTGATTTGTCTCTTAGAAAAGTAACCCAAGTCATTCTAGAGTAATCATCAATAAGTAACATGAAGTACCTGCCACCTTATAGACTTCTCACCCTTGTAGGACCACAGAGATCTGTATGCACTAGATCCAGCAAGCCAACAAAAAAATGTTCTTTGCTCTTAAAACTAGTTCTTGTCTACTTCCCCAACTAACATTCCTTACAAATGGTATTGGTGGATTTCACAAGCTTTGGTAAATCTCTCACAACCTGGCCTGAACTTATCTTTACCAAATCATCAAAGTTTATATGACACATCCTACTATGCCACAACCAACTTTCATCTGCTTGAGCTAATAAACAGTAATCATTAGTTCCTCTTATCTAGTAAATGTTACATCTGGTCTTCTTACCTAGTAGCAATCACTATTCCGGATCCTTCCATGATCTTGCATCCATTATCTTTGAATCTCAGATCATATCCTTTGTCACACATCTAACCAACACTCAAAAGATTATGCTTTAAACCCTTCACATATAAGACATTATCAGTGTTGTGCTTTCTATAGACACCCAAAATTGTCCCAACTTTGTTCATGTCTTGCAACACCTTGATAAAAATATCACTTAGACATCATGTAGCATTTTGTCTTAATCCCACTCTTAATCCCACTAATCCATTAGCCAAATAATTAAATAAATTTTATTTATTTAATTAGAATCCCATCTTAATCCCATCCTTATCCTACTTAGCCAATTAATTAAATAAATTTTATTTATTTAATTAATTTCCACATCATATCCCAGTTAATTCAAATATTTTATTTGAATTAAGTTCCCCACTATCCAATTAATTAAATAAATTTTATTTATTTAATTAATATCCAACTCATATCCCAACTAATTCAAATATTTTATTTGAATTAAGTTCTCACATTTTATTATAAGCCGACTTTCCAATTAATTAAATAAATTTTATCATTTAGCCGACATGTGTGCTTCTTTCATTTAAAAAGATAAGTGGTACTACAGCGTTTTATTTAATATCTTTTATATGTAGTACTTTTTATGTACACATGAGCCCTATTCTCCTTGACACTTGTCAAATGACTACAACTCCCTTGAAGAGTGGGATAACCGAATCAATCCTAGCTGTCCACATCAATCAATTAGCTTTTTAATCTCAATCATCCATTTAAACCAAGCCTTTTCTATAAATCAAACCCCTCATAAGCCATTAGCAGGCATTGAGCTTCAAGTAACATTATTCTACCAAATTATCATATGCAGGCATTGAGCTTCAAGTACCATTATTCTGTCAAAATATCATTAGAGCCTTTGCATCCTTTAGCTATCATCCTCATATCATCTTCATCTTAATGTTATGCTGCAGAAATGAGCACCCAACATTCTTCCAACAATAATCCTTCAAAATCTTGCATGCTCATGCGAGGTGGAGAAGAGCAATGGAGATAAATCGAGCATAGCATGGAGATCAGTTTGAATTTACATTTGTTATTTTGATTTTCATGTTGTCTTGTGCTTCATTGTGCATTGCTAGGGTTTTATCATTGTTGATTCTTCATTTATCCTATTTGCAATTTTACCCTAACTACATTTGGCACGCCCAGTGGGACTCACTTCGTTTGATCTTCTTTTGCAGGTTTTTGTAGTAAAAATTTGCATTCATCTAACCCCCATTGTTGAGTTTTGCAGGTTTAATTAAATTTTTGCTGCAGATCTGCTACTTTTTGGACAAAACCCTAGGTTTTAAAGATTTCATCATATCTTCCAAACGGCTACGAATTTTTCTACAAGATTTTAGCAGAAGTTTGTGCATGATATAAGGAAGCTACAGCAGAAAAATTTTGGGTTTATCGCGATTTGTGCGGGATTTATCATGTTTTTATGTTTTTTTATAAAATCACAATTTTGGGCGCAAATCAGTGAATTTTTCAGAAATTTTTATATTTTTGGAAAGCTCTTGAAATTCTAATGGGGTCCTCTATTTTGCAGATTTAATTTGGAGGTCGTTTATAGTGCGAAAACATCAGATCTTTGCCGACTATACCGTTTCCATAAATCCGCATTTTTGGGCGTAAATCAGGGAATTTTTCTGATTTCTTTACATTTTCGGAAAGCTCTCTGAAAATTAATGGGGGTCTCTTCTTTGATTTTTTAATTTTCGAATCAAAAATCTATCGAAATAATCAAATCTAATTCGGCTATGCATATAAAATTACAATTTTCCTTGCCTGATGAGCCTATTTTTTATGTCTGCATTACAATATCATTTTTTTTATGTTGTAGGTGATCATAAGGAGCTGGAGCAACATTGACATCAACATCTACATCAATTTGGATAGTGAATTAACTAGGTGCAATCATTTCATTTCTCATCTTCTAATCATTGTTTGCAAACACATTTGGATTTTTGGCATAAAATGAACAAATGTTTGCAAATTCACATAAAAAAAATTGGGCTAAAATAAACCATTGTCTTTCATCATATTTAGATTTGGGCTTTAAAACAAATAAGTGCTTGCATTGTCTTCCACACATTGAACTTCTAAAGTTAATGAACCCCATGCGAGTGTGACCAAGTAAATGTGTATGCTCTCTCCTCACGTCCCAACACGAACTTGGAGATCAAAAACATTTACTTGTGTTGCTTTTGTTTAGCCTTAGAGAGGCCTGCCTTAGTATCCACCCTAAGGGAACGACCTCAAGCGGTACTTTCATCCGGTCCGCTATAAAAATCAGAGGATAAGGCGAAAGCCAAGTCTAACCGGTATTAGCGCTCACCATACAGTGCTAACTCGAAAGGAGGTGTACCTTTGTGTATATTAAAACTCCTAGTAGGGTTAGTTAAAGTCTTAAGTGGCTTGCTGGATGCTCGTGGGGTGCCGGTCCCCCGGATTTTCATTAGAACCTCCTTGTGATAGTGGCCTTGCCTTGACTAAGACTTGTTGAAGTGTCTTCACGTGCTTGCTTAACCAACATCACATTCTTCTAAACTAAAACTTGCTTATGTGTCTTGTGTGAGTGATTCATGTGTGTATATGCATAATCATTTGTTTGAATATTACCACATCAAGCTCTAAACACCCAAACATATAAAGACAAGTCATCCTACACATTCTTCCAATAACATTCAAACCACTTTCATCCCAAACATAGCCTAGTCATCATCCAACCCTTCATAGCCAAATCACTTCCACATCATCATCCAAATCCCTAAACAAGCACTTGCTAAAAGGACTTAATACAAACACTTGGGTGACAACATGTCTACACTAGAGGACCTAGAAATCAAATTCGAAAGATTCCTCCAAAATCTTTATCAAGGATCACAACCCCTAAACCAAGATGCCATTGAAATATTACAATTCTTCATCCAAAGAGCTCAACCCCACGCAAGCCAATCACCTCAACTACAACACTTCATAGCCCAAGTCCAACACCTTTTAGCCACTAGTCAAGCTCGACAAGTACAACAATCCTTAGCCATTCACTATCAACCTAATCCACCTCATAGCCACATGTCATATCCATCCACTTCCTATCAACTTAATCCACCTATCCACCAAGTCAATGCCACATCAACCTATCAACCTCCACCTCAAGCTTATCCAATCCCTCATACCACCATTCTAATGCACTATCAAGCCCATCCACAAGACAACCAAGTGATATCACAAGAACAACATGCAAGTCCAAATAGCCCTTGGTACATAAATCAATCAGGTCTAAGTACACCTTTTCAACAAGACCACCAAGCACCATTGATAGACCTAAGTCCACCTTTACAACAAGAAGCATATCCAAGTCCAAGTGGTCCCTTGTACATAAATCAAACAAGCCCAAATTATCCTATGCAAGATCTAATAACCTTTGACAAGGGAGACACCAATCTAGAGTGGCCACCATCATGCAATCCCATGCCAACACATGAGCCAACAAGTCCTATCCCAACACCATCATGTGATCCCATTCCTAGTCCATTAATCCATCAACCTTCCAAACCACCAAGCCCTTCATTACCTTCATCACCATGTCATTCTAATCGTTCACCAAAGGATATGGCTGAGAGAGTTTTACAAAGAATGCTTGAAGCAAAACTTATTGAACTTCCTGAAGTCAAACCATGTGAAGAAAGTCCATATGATGAACATGATTATTGTGCATACCATAGGACCAAAGGCCATGATACAAATCAATGCCCAATATTTGTCCCAATTGTTTACAAGGTGTACCTACCTATAATGGGAAAACATGCCACATCATCCCAATCCCATGTGTTGCCCTCATCTAGTCCAAATCCTAATCCACCCAATCCAATTAGCTCTCAACCTAATCCTCCTCCTAATCCTAATCCAACCCTATCTACCCTTATCATCCATCCATTATATTTCCCATCCACCCATACACTTGCAAAGGATGTGATCCATTGGCTACTAGCTAGGAATAAACTACCTACATGTCAAACACCAATTCATGAGCCTACCAATGAACTTCCAAAGGTTATGTCCAATCCTATAATCTCATCATGTGGTTCACATATCCTTGAGCCTCTTCAAGAGCCTTCCATTAACGTACCTAGCCCTTTAAGCCCATCATGTGACCTACAAGCCAACAAGTCTATTCAAGAGTCTTCAACCACAAGCCTAAGTCAAGAGCCATCATTCCCTCATGTTGATAACTATCAAGAGCCTATCAAGTCCACTCAAGAACCTTCCACTTTCATCCAAATCCAAGAGGTATGTCAAAGGTTTAATCCTAAGCATGTGGAAACATTAAGCCCTAGTCCAACTCAATATCAAATGCCTTCCATTCAACCCATCCATAACATTTACCTTCTTTATGATCAAGATGATACCTATGAAGAAGCTATCCATGAGCACCTTGATCCTATCCATAATCCTATAATCCATGAGCAAGATATCTAAATTGCTCCTAGTCATCCTCCATCTAGCCCTATCCATAATGAGCAAACATCCACTTGTCATGATGAGACACTTGACCCCCAAGTAAGCATAAAAGATCAAACAAATAACTTGGATCATAGTGAACACAATGCTAATCAAGATCCTAATGATCCTCCTTTCACATTGACCATCGATTCCACTTCAAGTCCACCATCATGTCCTATTGGTTTTACCACCTTTGTCCATGAATGTTCTTCCTTAGGACAACAACGACCTTTATCCACTTCACCTTCTTCATCCAATAATGAGCTCAAGTCTAATGTTCACAGCACACCTAGTCCCATTGTCCATCGCATACTCCAAAACATGAACTACCAAGGCAAAGGTCTAGGCCTTTATAAGCAAGGTATTTTGGAGCCAAACCATGTCAAGATCCCTCCATGCTCATATGGCCTTGGATACACACCCCAAGGTAAACAAGGCAAAGATGTTGGTAATCCCTTCATACATCCTAAACCTACCACTTTCCATCACACCCCCCATCATCTACCCAAAACATATGTAGCCATTCCATCTCCATCATCCTATAAATGTCAAAAGCATGTGACCATACACCTTCTGCCATCCACCTTACCTCCACTTTTACCAACTCCAAATATCCCTCCATCCACCTTGCCACAATTGCTTCCAACACCTAACATACCTATCATTCATAAATATCCTTACATCCCTAATCATGACCAACAAAAGCACACATCATTTAAGCATAAAGCTTCCAATCATTCCATCCACTCCACCCATCCCATGGGATTCCAAAATAAACATTTAGATGCCTTTATCTATAAAGCCAAAAATCCAACTAAAACTCCTAAGGACCCTCATGCCTTAGGGTATCAATGTGAAAAGTCTCTAAATCATCCATCTTCTAAACAAAGTACATTCAAAAAGCTATCCAAGCACATACCTTCAAATCCAAATCCCAAAAGCAAAATGGTTTGGGTTCCTAAACAAACAACTAGCAAAGTGAATGAGGCATCCTCATCCACCTCTCAAGAATCCCAACCACCTATCTCCATCCAAAAGCCTACTTCCATCCAAAACTTCCGTTCCCTTCAAAAATCCCACAAGCAAAGAAAAAGCACTAAAAATACTAAATCTATGTGGGTTCCTAAATCACTTCATCAACCATCTCCTAAGAAAACAACCCCATTGCTTCCTACACCACCATCCAATCAAAAGCTTCAATGTTTATCATGGTGTGTGCAACCATTGGTCATGGTTCCCTTCCATTCCAAAACATTCCCACATACCTCCATCTCCCCATCCTTCATCTATTATCCTACAAATCTTCCCCATCGCCTTCCTATGGTCCATGCTTTTGCATAAGCCTTTTATCCCTCCATCCTTGCATGAACCTTTCATAATCCATTAGTTTTCCATGCATAATCCATTATCTACCTAATCCATCTCCCATCCATACAATCCCTTATCAACATCTATGAGCATAATGACATGGTCCATGCGATGACATCCATCTCTAATGGGACACTATCACCTCACATAGCACTAGCCACTTGAGTCCCTCCTATCCATTACCATGGTGAAAACCTGGCAAACAGGCGCCATGTGTAATTGTCATCCCATCTAAAAAGCAAAAAAGAAAGGAAAAAAAAAAGTAAAGAGAAATCCCTTCGTCCAACGGTGAAAACCTGGTAAACAAGCGCCTTGGATAAGTACCATGATGAAAACTTGGCAAACAGGCATCATGTGTAGGTTGATCTTCTATGTCACTTACACTTGGGGGCACATTGTCTTATCCAACCTATCCATTTCCAAACTATCTATCCCATTATATCATTTACCATCCTTAGCCATTACATAAACAAGCCTATCCTATTGAACCCATTTATCCATTCATCCATCCTTCTGCCTTTTGATTTTGATGAAGACATAGGGGCAAAATCTTGAAACATGCTTTGGATATCTCTTGGTATACCTCATACCTTCCTCATCAATCCATATTATCATTATCCACCTATCATACACCTTGTCATGTAAAACCTATCATGTCATCCCATGGTCATGAACTTTGTCATGTAAAATCCTAAGCATTACCACCTAGAATGGGGCAAGTTATTCTTCCTATGTGACATAGCCTTTGAAGATCACATCCTAGCTCCCTTATGCTCCATTCACTATGGCATATCCTTATCACTAGCTTTCCATCTTATAGCTTATCCCCATATGTCTAGCATGAGCTTTCCACTATAGCCTACCTATCTGTTTATCATGAGGCAAGCATCCATCCCTTATATGGCCTATCCTCTCTTCTATCCATCCAACTCTCATGAACCATCCATCCCATCCATCTATCATGATCTTTCCATCACATTCACTATGAGCCCATCCTTTTATCCATCTAATCCCATTCATCCATCCTTGCACCTAGACTTGGTTTTCTCCCTTGTCATTGGTCTCTAGCACAAAGGCTACTCCAATTGTAAATCCATTGACATCCCAAAACATTCAAAAAAATACAAAAAAATCAACATATTCCCAAAAACACAACAAAAATCAAAATATGTCAAAAAAATCCAAAAAATCCAATATCCAAAACAATCCAAGCAATAAGATCGATTCAATCATCATCCAAAACCATCCACTCCATCAACATTCAATCACAATCATCATCATCAATTCTTCCTATCAATAACATTTATTCATCCATTTCAATCAATCACTTCTTCCAATCATATCAATCAAATCAATCTAAGCAATGATCTTAAACCCAAGTCACATTAATCCATATCAAGCAAGCCAATCAATCAAGGAACATTATCCAATCAAATCAACAGGTTTTCATCCAAATCTTGTCATGAGCCAAATCAATCATCATCAATCATCATCAATGGGATATAGCGTTCCCACATCCTTGTGTTGATCTAGGGATATAGCTTTCCCGACAATGACAACACTATCTATCAAAACAAACAAACAATCAACCATTGGTTTATGACTTGACAAGGGCAATACCTTGTTTATTTTACATCCTTTGAGCACATTAAGAACACTTGCTTATGCTTAGATTGAGTGGACACTCTAATCATCGCACCATCACTATCATCACTCAAAACAATCAACCCAGCAATAGCAAACATCAACACCAAAGCACATCAAGCTAGCCATCAAAACAAATCCAATCACTTCAACAAATCAAAAGCAGCTCAATCCACCACATATCATCACATCATCAATATTTCATCAATCTCAATCCATTTTTATCATCTCATCAATAAAACACATCAGAACTACATCTCATTTCCATCGTTAAGTGCCTTGATCCCGTGGATATAGGGTATGTAGGCAGTCTGGAGTACGAAGGAAGTGCCCAGATTCAGGCACAAGTGATTTTCTTCTTTCTTCTCTCATCATTTCTTCTATCATCTATCTTATACATCATCAATAAATAACTTCTTCCAATCAATCTATCATAGCACATCAATCCAATCATCAAATCAATCTTCATCCATCATTTCATCATCTTCAAACCATTCCAAACAAAGATCCAAGTGCAAGTCAATCCTTAAGCTATACCAATCAAGTTAATCAATCAAGCCAAGTTATCCAAGCTCAATCAATGGTCTTGATCCTAGCCTTGTTGTAAGCCAAAGCAATCAGCCAATTAGCCAACCAACTCAGCAAACAACCTTGTGTTGATCTAGGGATATAGCTTTCCCTGCAATGACAACACTCTCAACACTCAACAAACAAAACAACAATCAATTAATCATTGGTTTATAGCTTGACAGGGGCAATACCTTGTTTGTTTTTGAATTATTTGTGCATGCTTGCTTGCTTGCTTGTGTGTGTTATCATTTTATCTTGCATTTGCATCATCTCAATACCATTCCAGCTAATATTCATATCTTGTATCCAGACAAGGTTGTATTACGTTGGGGCACGAGACACATCATCACCCTGGTCCTTATACCTTGGTGCCTAACGTCTAGTGCTATATCAAACATCATGGTTGCTCACTTTCCATTGCAGCATAACGCATCATTCATTTCTTCTATCCATTCCCTTATCTTTTTTTTGTAGCCAAGCCATTTCTTTTCGAGAGCATACCCATGTTTGTCCAACCCACCTATCCTCTCGAGGGGGCATCACCAACCTATCCTTTCTATCATCATCATCATCATATCTTTCCATCATCATTATCCATACCTTAACTTCTTTGAAATGATGTTACTCAACACAAAGCTCATCATCTCGAACATCATCTCAAAGAGGGGCAAAATGTAGACACCCAAAATTGTCCCAACTTTGTTCATGTCTTGCAACACCTTGATAAAAACATCACTTAGACATCATGTAGCATTTTGTCTTAATCCCACTCTTAATCCCACTAATCCATTAGCCAAATAATTAAATAAATTTTATTTATTTAATTAGAATCCCATCTTAATCCCATCCTTATCCTACTTAGCCAATTAATTAAATAAATTTTATTTATTTAATTAATTTCCACATCATATCCCAATTAATTCAAATATTTTATTTGAATTAAGTTCCCCACTATCCAATTAATTAAATAAATTTTATTTATTTAATTAATATCCAACTCATATCCCAACTAATTCAAATATTTTATTTGAATTAAGTTCTCACATTTTATTATAAGCCGACTTTCCAATTAATTAAATAAATTTTATCATTTAGCCGACATGTGTGCTTCTTTCATTTAAAAAGATAAGTGGTACTACAGCCTTTTATTTAATATCTTTTATATGTAGTACTTTTTATGTACACATGAGCCCTATTCTCCTTGACACTTGTCAAATGACTACAACTCCCTTGAAGAGTGGGATAACCAAATCAATCCTAGCCGTCCACATCAATCAATTAGCTTTTTAATCTCAATCATCCATTTAAACCAAGCCTTTTCTATAAATCAAACCCCTCATAAGCCATTAGCAAGCATTGAGCTTCAAGTAACATTATTCTGCCAAATTATCATATGCAGGCATTGAGCTTCAAGTACCATTATTCTGTCAAAATATCATTAGAGCCTTTGCATCCTTCAGCTATCATCCTCATATCATCTTCATCTTAATGTTATGCTGCAGAAATGAGCACCCAACATTCTTCCAACAATAATCCTTCAAAATCTTGCATGCTCATGCGAGGTGGAGAAGAGCAATGGAGATAAATCGAGCATAGCATGGAGATCAGTTTGAATTTACATTTGTTATTTTGATTTTCATGTTGTCTTGTGCTTCATTGTGCATTGCTAGGGTTTTATCATTGTTGATTCTTCATTTATCCTATTTGCAATTTTACCCTAACTACACTTTCCATCAAAAGAAATAGATCCTTTTTCACAAATCTTACTGGTTGCATTATCTCCAAACCTAACCGGTGCTCCATCATATTTTTTCAAACTCACAAACTTACTTTTGTCACTGGTCATGTGATGTGAACATCCACTATCAATAATCCATTCATCCTTATCTTTCTCCACCTAAATAGCCAAAGCACTTTCCTCCATTGGTTTTTCCTCCTTTACAAAGCTAGTAGGATTAGTAGTCTTAGGCTCTTCTTTAATAGCAATAAACAAGAACTCATTTGCACTAATATTAGCATCATCAGATTCATCATATGTTACATCTTCATCATCAATGTCTCTAACATAGTAGCATTTCTTTGGAACTCTAGGTTTACTCTCAATTCTTTTTCTATTCCTTTCAATTCTTTCAGGACATCTAGAAGCACAATGACCAACCTTACCACATGAAAAAATTTGAAAGGTAATTTGCCTTTATACTTGCCGAAGCCTCTTTGTAGTCTGTCAACAAAGTTGGCTTCTATTTCATCAAGCTCGTCATTAGATTCCACTCTATACTTCTCAGCTTTGGAAGTCTTCTTTGAAGTGTTGGCTTTGAAAGCAGTTTCAACCTTTGGCAAAGCATCATCAAATTCTCTCATTTCAAAAGTCGTAAGCTTTCCAAGTAACTGGTCCTTAGAGACATGCTTCATGGTCATTACTTCTTCAATTGTAGCTACCTTGTGACTGTAGGACTTAGGTAATGACCTAAGAATTTTCATTACAACTTCCTTCTCATCAATAGTTCCTCCCATTCCTTTTATTTCATTGACAATTTCATCAACTCTTTGCATGTAGGTTGTTATGTTCTCATCTTCGCTCATCTTCAAACTCTCATATTTTTCTTTCAAACCCTGCAATTTGGTGCTTTTTATAGATGTATCTCCTTCATACAAATTTTTCAGCTTCTCCCAGACTTCATGAGCAGTTTCCAAATCCATGACCTTTATCAATTCTGTGTTAGACAGGGCACTTAGCAAAGCATCTATGGCTTTTATGTTCAACTCATATTCTTTGATTTCATCTTCAGTTGTCAAACCATTTAGAGGCATAGTATACTTTGTCTCTGTCACTTTCCATACTCTATATCCAAGGCAAAGGAGATGACTTTTCATTCACACCTTCCAGAGAGCATAATTTGTTCCATCGAACTATGGAGCTTCCTTCTTGTAAGACATCCTTGATCTTCCTCAAGCTGTTAGGCTTAATTTCGAGGAACTTGGCTCTGATACCAATTGTTGAAATGCACCGGACAACTGAGAAGGGGGTGAATCAGTTGTCCCTAAAACTTTGAACACTCATGAACATCAACACATCAAACACTTATTTACTATTATTTAGATTTAACCATGAAATAAGAAGCTCAACACAATAACACAATCAACACATGAGACACTAGATTTTTACGTGAAAGACCCTATAATGGAAAAATCACAGTGGGTGTTAACCCACAAAGATATATATGTTATAGAAATACCAAAAAATAGAGGCTCACTACCCAAAATGCTCACTGCAAATGTTGAGGCTCACTTCCAAGAACAACTCACTGGCAAGGACGACTCACTGCCAAGGGGTGGTTCACTACCAAAGGATAGTGAACTGATTTGGTAGCATCTACTCCATGCTTGAGTTCAGTTCCATTGAAGCATAGTATAACTCCTCTGCTCTACTCTTACTACACCTTCGCACTTATCTTCTCATTTTTACACAAGGACATGTTTTTATACACCTCATCAACCTTGGAATGTACATCAAGGTCAACATTACATTCATCAACCATTGGAACAATCTCCAAGGTTGGCATTACAAACATACATAGAAATAGGTTTGGACCTAAACAAGACTAGCTAAGAAAAAGATGTATGCGGATCATGTTGTGCCTTAGCTGGGACTCAAATCTAATCTTCTACACCATGACACTCTTCCACAATCTTCAATGTGTCTCTGCAAGAAGTGAAAACAACCAAGTTGGCCAAGACTGGTGTTAACACTGGGTCTTCAAAGAACAAACTTCATCCATGATCCAAATTTCTCTTTGCAAACCAATCCAAAGGTGGGATTACAATCAGGAGACATCCACAAGCACATAGTAATCACCAGAAACAACCACACAATCTCTAACCATTCTTCCAAGATGATTCTTCATACCAAAGCACATAAATAACACTGTCAGCTACTATCATAGAGAAAAGATTGTTGGATCTAGGGCATACAACTGAGAGGGGGGGGGTGAATCAGTTGTATAAAACTTCTTCTCATTCAAACACTTAACTCACTGTTGTTAGTTAGCAGCATATCAAATAATCATCCATGGAAGCATAATACATAAACACAAGAGCAGATAAGCATCAACACATTGAACACCAAGATTTTGACGTGGAAAACCCGATTAAGGGAAAAACCACGGGGTGATTAACCCAAGAATTATTCTCTGTTAGAAGAATAAGGAAAAATGAATGGCACATGCCAATAAGGGCTCACTGCCCGAGCACACTGCTCACAAAGAGGCCCACTGCCTACAAGGAGACACACTGTCTACAAAGTGATGAAAATCACAGTCTTGAACTGGAGAATGACATCTCTACCATGTCCGGATCAGTTCCAATTAAGCGCAACAATCTCTGCTCTGCCTTTCGCACGTTTCTTCGCTATACCATACTCATCCTCACTCCTCACACTGAAATGAATTCACAAATCATTATTTATACAAGACATCGACTTAGGAACAAGCATCTAAGTCGGCAAACAACCATAGGAGTATCCGCAAGATGAATAACACATCCGGTCGGCCATCACAAGAACATTCGCAGGATGAACAACTCATCCGGTCGGCTACATAGAGCAAGAACTTCATCCGGAAGAATAATTTCAATTCCGGGCTCTACCATCAATGCGGACCAACAACACAACCTAAACAAGATCCAAGAATCTTCACAAGCTTGTCTGAATGTCCGGATACATCCGCACTTCCTCTGCTTACTGGGATCTCTTGTCTTCCTCATCCGGAACTTCAAGAACACAGTCTGTCGCCACTGTCATAATGTAAGAGGTACTTCCGGACCTCCAAATCATACACAAATCAGGATGACACATCACAAGGACATCCCAAACACTCCTTCCAATCCGCAGATTAGGATAATACAATTCCGGACTTCACCGGACCGTTTTGTGATCCTCTGTCACCTCCGGATACTTGCCGGACCCGGTTCTATACCGGCAGCCACAACTCCTTCAGATCTTCATGCGGACCTCTGAAATCTTAACTGTAGCATCTCAAGACTCATATCTACTAACCCTTTAATCCGCATCCTCCGGTTCTCATCCTATACAGTACATTTACCTTCTTCTCATCACTGTTCTTCACTGTTCCTGACTGAGACTAATTTTCTCAATATCCTCAGCACACAGCTCATCAAATCCTTCTTGTCAATGCAATATGAGTATGTTGACATCAATGACAACACTGGATAACCTCATACTTGCAACAATCTCCCCCTTTGTCATTGATGGCAACATATGATGTGAAAAACCATTAAGACAAGAACTTCATCTTTTCATATGTCTTCTCTTCCTTTACTGCTCCCCCTTTGATCATCAACCACTTGTTTTTCACATGTCTTCTCTCCCCCTTTGACATCAATGGCAAAGGGCTCATACTTGCAATTCTCATGCATCAGAATCATACTAGCTACTCCCCCTTAGTTGCAGCTCCTCATTAGTCCGGATCACAAGATATGACTGTGATAGCCACCAGACTGATGCACATCAGTGCCATCTTAGTTCATCACCAGAGGGGCCATGACCCCTAACTTCTCCCGGAGATATTCAAAGGAGTCCTTGGGAAGAGGTTTGGTAAAGATATCTGCAATCTGATCCTTGGAGGGAACATACTCCAATCTGACTTCTTCCTTGTTTACTTGTTCTCTCAAAAAGTGAAATTTGATAGATATGTGCTTAGTCTTAGAATGCAATACCGGATTCTTGGAAATATTAATTGCACTTGAATTATCACAGAAAATTGTGATAGGCTCCTCATATTCAACTTTAATGTCTCTTAGCATCTGCTTCATCCACAAGATTTGAGTGCAACTACCTGCTGCTGCAATGTATTCTGCTTCAGTTGTAGACAGAGATATTGCATCTTGTTTCTTGCTTAGCCAAGAAACCAATCTCTTCCCCAAAAAGAATGCTCCACCACTAGTGCTCTTCTGGTCATCCACATCTCCTGCCCAATCTGCATCTGTGTAAGCATGAAGAGAGAAATCCGGATCTCTAGGATACCATAGACCATACTCAACTGTTCCTTTCAAGTATCTAAAAATTCTTTTGATTGCCATAACATGAGATTCTCTAGGATCAGCCTGGAATCTTGCCACAAGACCAACAGCCTGCATTATATCTGGTCTAGTTTGAGTGAGATACAACAATCCACCAATCATTGATCTATACTTTGTCTGATCTGCCTTTGGAGAATCATCATCTTTGCTTAACTTACATCCGGTTGCCATAGGAGTGTTCATAGGCTTTGAGTCTTCCATACCAAATTTCTTTAACAATTCTTTCACATATTTGGTCTGAGAGATGAAGATCCCCTCTTTTGTTTGAGTAATTTGCAGACCCAAGAAGAAATTTATTTCACCAAGCATAGACATTTCAAACTCACTTTTCATCTGATTTGCAAAAGTTTTGCACATACTATCTCTTCCTCCAAAAATGATATCATCCACAAACACTTCAACAATTAGAATGTTTTCATGATCAATTTTGAAATATAAGTTACTGTCAGCAGTACCTTTGTTGAATCCAATCTGCACAAGATGCTTATCCAACCTTTCATACCATGCTCTAGGGGCTTGCTTCAATCCATACAAAGCTTTCTTCAACTTGCAGACCATATCATTATTATCAGACAATTGAAATCCATCCGGTTGTTCAATGTAGACTTCTTCTTCCAGATCACCATTTAGGAAGGCAGACTTGACATCCATCTGATATACCTTGAAGTCTTTGAAGGCAGCAAATGCAAGAAGTAATCTGACTGCTTCAATTCTTGCTACCGGAGCAAAAGTCTCTTCAAAGTCAATTCCTTCTATTTGAGAGTAGCCTTTGCAGACCAATCTAGCTTTGTTTCTGATTACTTCACCAGCTTCATTTAGTTTGTTCCGGAAGACCCACTTGGTTCCAATTACATTCCTGTCTCTAGGTCTGGGAACAAGATCCCAAGTATGATTTTTCTCAATTTGCATCAGTTCATCTTCCATTGCTTTGGTCCAGTTTTCATCATTGCAGGCTTCCTTTATTGTTTTAGGTTCAATCTTTGAAATCAGACAACATTCATTCTGATCTTGAGCAATATTCCTTCTAGTTTGTACACCTTTGCTTCTGTCACCTATGATCTGATCTTCAGAGTGATTCAGTCTTACATACCTTGGAATTTTGGGAGTATCCAGCACTGTTGTTTCTTGATCAGCCTCATTCAAATCTAACTCTTCTTCCTGATTTACCGGATCAGGCTGACTCTGTCTCACCGGAGAGGATTGAGGTCCTTGAACACTGTCTTGGTCATCTTCATCAAACTCATAAAATCTTGAAGGCTTCTCAATTCCTTCATCAACCTTCACATTGGTGCTTTCTATCATCTTCCTCAATCTCTTATTGTAACACCGGTATGCTTTGCTTTGAGTGGAGTAGCCCAAGAAAATTCCTTCATCACTTCTAGCATCAAACTTTCCTAGATCTTCATCTCTTTTAATATAACACTTGCTACCAAATACTCTGAAATATTTCACAGTAGGAGTGATGCCAAACCAGAGTTCATAGGGGGTCTTACCGGTGTTGTTTCTGATTTGAACTCGATTGAGAGTGTAGACTGCAGTGCTGATAGCTTCTTTCCAAAACATTTGAGGAACATTTGCTTCCAACATCATTGTCCTAGCAGCTTCCTGGATGGTCCGGTTCTTTCTCTCAACTACTCCATTCTGCTGTGGAGTCTTAGGAGCAGACAACTGTCTCCTTATACCCTGTTTCTCACAAAAGTCAATGAATTCACCAGATGTAAATTCACCCCCTCTATCAGACCTTAGACACTTTAGTTTCAATCCGGTTTGATTCTCCACCATAGCTTTGAAGATTTTGAACTTCTCAAAAGCTTCTGATTTTTCTTTTAGAAAGGTAACCCACATCATCCGGGAATGATCATCAATTAACAACATGAAATATCTATCACCTTGCAGACTCTTGACTCTTGTCGGACCACATAGATCAGTATGTACTAATTCCAATAATCCGGTAGAAGACTGATCTTTGCTTTTAAAAGAGACTCTGCTTTGTTTGCCTAACTGACATTCTTTACACACACTATTTGTAGGTTTTATCAACTTTGGAAGATCTCTCACAGCCTGAGTATTGCTTATTTTGATGATGTTATCAAAATTTACATGACACATTCTTCTATGCCATAACCAACTCTGATCAATTTGAACAAACAAACAACTTTTATTTGAACCAACCAGATGAAAGATGTTACCTTTTGTCTGAGTACCGGATGCAATTTCAGTTCCGGAGCTTGTAAAGATTCTGCATTTTCCATTCTTGAACCGGAGATCATAGCCTTTGTCCACTAACTGACCAACACTGAGAAGATTGTGCTTCAATCCTTCAACATACAGTACATTTCCTGTTTTGCTCTTACCATCAAAGGAAATAGTTCCCCTACCTCTGATTCTGCCAGCAGAATTGTCACCAAACTTTACCATTCCTCCTTCATATCTTTCCAAGTCTAAGAACTTATTCTTGTCACCAGTCATATGGTGAGAACATCCACTGTCAATAACCCAATCATCCTTTTCTTCCACTTGAGCAGCCAAGGCTTTTTCAACAACTTTGTGATTGACAGATTCAGAGAGCATGGAATCTTCTTCCTTGATGGCTATAAACACCCACTCATTTCCGGATTTGCTTCCTGGTTCTGATTCATCATCTGTTACTCATTCATTGTCATCTTCTTCATGAACATAATAGCAATTCTTTTGAAACCTTTGTCTGTGAGTATTAGATCTTGCAGATCTCTCCGGACATCTTGAGGCAAAATGACCAATCTTATTGCAGTTGAAACACTTAAAGGGTAGTTTTCCTTCATACTTACCGGATCCTCTTGGCAGTCTCTTTGCAATGAGGGCTTCAAGTTGAGCTGTTTCTGCTTCTTCTTCTTCCATGTCTCTTCTTGCTTGATCATACCATGACATTTTCCTTGATGAGTTTTCACCCGGATCAAATCTCTGTTTGCCTTTCACATAGGCACTGGCTTTGAAAGCAGATTCAGTCTTGGGAGGATCATCTCCAAACTCGGTCATTTCAAATGCAGCTAGTTTGCCAGCCAGTTGTTCTCTTGTGACAGTTGTGTGGGCTCTGAATTCATCAATGGCAGCAACTTTGATTTTGTAGGCAGCAGGAAGGGATCTTAGGATTTTGCAGACAATCTCATTTTCATCTAAAGTTCCACCAGCATTTCTGATTCCACATACCAGCTCATTTACTCTTGGCATAAAGGTAGTGATGTTTTCATCATCTCTCATTTTCAACCTTTCAAATTTCCCTTTCAGACTTTGCAACCTTGCACTTTTGACAAACTCATCTCCTTCATATAGAAGTTCCAATTTAGTTAGGATCTCATATGCAGTGGGTAGGTCAATGACATTCGAGAGATCTGAGTCATTCAATGCGCTTAGAAGAGCTTCCTTGGTCCGCAGATTGTTTTCAGCTTCTGTGATTTCATTCAGAGTTGTCGGACCACCTTGTGGAGGTACATATGGTTTTGAAATCATACCCAGGTATGCTTTTCCCATGCATTCCAAGTGACACTTCATGCGACCTTTCCAGAGAGTGAAGTTGGTTCCATCGAACTTTGGACTATCCTTCTTGTATGACGACATCCTGGATCTCCTCAAGCGGTTAAGCTCTTGTCAGAGGAACTTGGCTCTGATACCAATTGTTGGATCTAGGGCATACAACTGAGAGGGGGGGTGAATCAGTTGTATAAAACTTCTTCTCATTCAAACACTTAACTCACTGTTGTTAGTTAGCAGCATATCAAATAATCATCCATGGAAGCATAATACATAAACACAAGAGCAGATAAGCATCAACACATTGAACACCAAGATTTTGACGTGGAAAACCCGGTTAAGGGAAAAACCACGGGGTGATTAACCCAAGAATTATTCTCTGTTAGAAGAATAAGGAAAAATGAATGGCACATGCCAATAAGGGCTCACTGCCCGAGCACACTGCTCACAAAGAGGCCCACTGCCTACAAGGAGACACACTGTCTACAAAGTGATGAAAATCACAGTCTTGAACTGGAGAATGACATCTCTACCATGTCCGGATTAGTTCCAATTAAGCGCAACAATCTCTGCTCTGCCTTTCGCACGTTTCTTCGCTATACCATACTCATCCTCACTCCTCACACTGAAATGAATTCACAAATCATTATTTATACAAGACATCGACTTAGGAACAAGCATCTAAGTCGGCAAACAACCATAGGAGTATCCGCAAGATGAATAACACATCCGGTCGGCCATCACAAGAACATTCGCAGGATGAACAACTCATCCGGTCGGCTACATAGAGCAAGAACTTCATCCGGAAGAATAATTTCAATTCCGGGCTCTACCATCGATGCGGACCAACAACACAACCTAAACAAGATCCAAGAATCTTCACAAGCTTGTCTGAATGTCCGGATACATCCGCACTTCCTCTGCTTACTGGGATCTCTTGTCTTCCTCATCCGGAACTTCAAGAACACAGTCTGTCGCCACTGTCATAATGTAAGAGGTACTTCTGGACCTCCAAATCATACACAAATCAGGATGACACATCACAAGGACATCCCAAACACTCCTTCCAATCCGCAGATTAGGATAATACAATTCTGGACTTCACCGGACCGTTTTGTGATCCTCTGTCACCTCCGGATACTTGCCGGACCCGGTTCTATACCGGCAGCCACAACTCCTTCAGATCTTCATGCGGACCTCTGAAATCTTAACTGTAGCATCTCAAGACTCATATCTACTAACCCTTTAATCCGCATCCTCCGGTTCTCATCCTATACAGTACATTTACCTTCTTCTCATCACTGTTCTTCACTGTTCCTGACTGAGACTAATTTTCTCAATATCCTCAGCACACAGCTCATCAAATCCTTCTTGTCAATGCAATATGAGTATGTTGACATCAATGACAACACTGGATAACCTCATACTTGCAACAAAGATAGCTTGCAGACCAATCATGAATGAATGGAGTTGAAGGTACTTATCAACACTAGAAACTTAATTCTAGAACCGCAGACCAAAATACTTCAATGTGGAGGAATGCGGAGCAAAATATTTTCTCCTTATCACCACTAAATGCACAGAAAAATAGTTTTTACTCTGGTGAATAGAACTCTCTCAAATCTTCATACCATAGGCTAAAACTTGAGATATAGAATCTTCAGACATGTCTCTAAATAGCTTCCAATCTATAGGCAAAGATATTCATTCTACAAGAAATGTGGAGCAATCTACTAGACCATTCTTCAGTAAACAGAGATACTCTACAACACAATGTTTGCACCGAAGGAACAAATTTTCTCAAAAGCACTTGGAAACTCAATATCAGGATCACTTACTCATTATCTCCAACACTAGAAATCATCAAAATCAAGAGCACAGTTGGCACCAATGACAACACTGATATGTTGATATCAATGACGACACTGATTAGGCACATACTTGCAATAGTTACAAGGTCTAAATACAACAATTGAGATTGTAGAAGAAGGATGTGGGCATTTTGTAGTTGAATTACAAGGTCTTGAGATATATGTGTAAGATTTGATGCACTCAAAATAATGTAATCATGGAAGTATCAAGGATGAACTTCCATAATTAATGTAAGGCATACTTGAAACTACATTATTAATTATGATATTTTATTGAGAATAATTAATATTCGTTTATAGTTTCAAGTTAGTGGAGCTAATTTTAGATTTTTTTATGAAATTATGATATAAGTTATAAGGAGATTAGAATTTAGCAATAAGGTCTTGATATGGTTTACTTAATTGATTTAAATTAATTATTCTTATGTGTTGTGGGGAATAAGAGCTCTTTTATCATTATTTTTGGTAAAATTAAGACCATAGATCAATCACCTATGGGTAGGGTAAGTTTGTTTATTCATAAGAATTATGTTTTAGAGTTGTTTTAATGCATTTTTAGTGCACAAGAAAATAAGTGACGAGTTTGGCAGGTGAAGAGTCATCTTCTCTTGAAGAGTCTTCGAGCATCCAAGTTAGGAAGAAAAATAAATAAAAGGAAATCCAAAGAATCACATTTTCTTGGAAAAGAAACGAATGCCACAAGCAAGAAGAGGAATACAAGGAGTATTGGAGCCCAAAAGAAGAATATGAAACTTGGCAAAAGGAGATATTATAATGACATGGAAGTTTGGCTTCAAAGAGGAGGAGGAAATCAAGAGAAGAGCCCAAGTTTATTTCTAATTTTTATAGGTCATCATAAAGACATTCATAGCTGATCTTGGAAATAATTCTTGAAGGAAATTAGAACCATTTCGATGAGGTAAAGAAAATGTACATCCATGGTGACTTGTTAGATGAAAAATTTATTAATTTCATGAGGAGGGCAATAGAATCCTAGGTAAAAGAAAGGAAGCACTGAACTAAATAATATGGAATCTCTCACATTAAGGAATTTTGTAATCTCTCTTCAAATGCATTTGAAGGTATTCTTCATTAATTAAATCCTTGAGGTATTTCCATGAAAACTCACCATTATTTATGTTAAAGTTATTCTAAAAAGAAAACTTGCAGTTGTCTCATGAAATTAATCTTATCATATGAATTACTTTATAAAAATGTTTCCAGGTTTTGAGAATCATGTTTTTAGCTTTCTGAAACATCTTACGGTTTTAAATTTAATTAATTATTAAGAAAGTTATTGTGATTTTAGTACTACTACAACCCTATTGTAACCATGCTATAAACCCTACTGATGTTTTATAAATTGCTATGTTAGAGTAAATTGCATTTACCTACTTAAGTTTACTTAGGCATAATAATGCATTTAATTATCCAGGTAGTTTTTCTGTATCGGGTAGTTGTTCACCCGTCACATATTTCATGCCTTTAAAAGGCTTGTATACTATGTAACTTATCATCTCATTTAATATATTTTCATCTTTGGTGAAATAGCCTTGTGTTGCTTCTCTCATCTGTGAAGATTTATTTGCAGGTTGTGATCTTGGGCTCAGTGGTTGACACCAACATGGTATCAGAGCCTTCAACCTGACCCTTCTTCTGCCATTGAGAGTTTTCATTAGATTTTGGTGAGATCAATATTTATCTAGTGTTTGAAATTTATAAATTTCTATTTTGCCATCTTTTTTTGATATATACTTGTGGCTGCAATAGGTGAGTGAAGGTGATTTTTTTCAATCTTATCTGAAAGGGCAGATCATGTGTATCATTTTGATCCAAAAGAGAAAGGGGCAGTTTCCATTCAGTTGTGCCTGCCTTCAAACCGCTTGGAGTGTTGGTTATTTCTGACGCGAGATCCACAAAATTTTTGCAAGCAGTAGTGGGTGGATACTTCTATCAGATGCATTTTCATTCTTTCAGCATTTGCCTTGAGTTTTCACTTTGAAGAGTGTTAGAGGTTTGCTGAGTGTCTTTGGCACAATCAACCACTTTCAAAGCTAACTCAAAACATCCAAGCACACCTCTTAGCTTCATACCAGTTTTTCCCTCCCATTGGCAGGCATATTCATACTAACTGGCCACCGTAATATTATACTGACGACATATTCATTCTATAGAGCTCAGAAAGGTGTAGATTCAATCTATAGAGCTTGAATGTATGTACATTGTCTCGTATGTAGCATTCCTGATTGGCATCTTCAGATACATTTTTCCAAGAAAACTTTATAATCTTTAAAGTTTTTCCCTAACATATTTGATTAGGGTTCACTAGGGTGGGCCCATGCATAAGGCTTATTGGGCATTTCTTTGGAGCTTAAATCCCACATCTACTCTGTAGAAGAAATCTTGAGGCTTTATATATCCAACACTTATATAGTGCTTGTGAAGAATTCATAGAGGCTCATGGGTAGAGTGGAGTGCTTTCTTGGTAACTCAGGTTTGGAGCAGATTGTTGTTGATCAGCACAATTGCCATCATTTATTTTGGAGGTTTCTACATATGGAAGGTACTATTTCTGTGATTTTTTGAAGAATTATAGCTATAATGGTTTTTGTTTGGAGAAAGGGAACTATCAGCAATGGAGTGAATCAATCCTCACTTATCTTAGTGAGAAAAATCTCTTGTCATATCTATTTAATGAAGTTCCTAAATTTTAGACACACCTTGTGGGGATATGATTTGGAAAGGTTATAGGGCTAAAGTCTTTAGAGTCATTTTTGAGTATGTAGATGATTAAATTTTGGAATCACTTGTTCATTTTGAGTGCCCTTATGCTCTCTGGACTTACATTCGAGAATCATATGGAGATCATGATCCTCCGCCATCTCTCGAAGACCCTCTTTCCAATTCCAATGTGTCTCTTTGTTCTTCAACGAAGGAAAATTGTGCTAGTGATCCTTTGGCTTTTGAGACTTTAGATGAGGTTGTAGTTGCTTCAGAGGTTCTTGATTCTTTGTCAGAGATAGTTGATTTACCTTCCATCATTCCTAAGCAATAGGATTATCATTGTCTTCCTAATTGGGATTTCTATCTACCGGATATTGGTTCATTGTTCATGGAATCTCACATTTCAGACTCGGAAGACACATTTGATGGATTAATTTTCCTATTTGATGATAGTTGTGGTACAATTGTTGTCTCTTCATCTTTGTCTTTGGAGAATGTTCAAAATTAGTTTCTAGTAGCACCTTTTTTGTCACTTTCTATTGTGATTGGGCATGTTCCTGATTGGTTCGTGGCATCATCTTCCAAGGTCTTGGTGACACATGTGCAGATCTCAGAGACATCTTCATTCTTCATGCTTCCATCTTTCAAAGCATATCCTAAATGGGAAGCATACCTGCATTTGTATTTGGTTTTGTTTCCTCCGAAAGGGAGACAAGTTGTTTGTCGACATTGGATCATGTTTTGTCTTCAAGCACTTACCATTTTTACAAGCAATTACACATTGTGGGGGGGGCTATATAGTCTCTCTCTTTCCCTCTTATGGGGAGATCATTGATTGTATATACATGATGTATGTAGTCCTTGGGGGATGTTATTAAGTCCTCCATCCATGCATCTTGTTTTTATTTTCTCTCTTTTGGAGAGGGTTTTTTTCCCATGGGGTTTTTCTCCTTTTCTCCATTTGTAAGAGATTTCTTTTTTGCATTGTAAATGGGTACCTAACATGGTTGTGTAGCTAGGACCCATATTGCATAATAATTCTCCCTAAGTTGTACCTAAGGGGGGGTGTTAGAGTAAATTGCATTTAATTATCCAAGTGGTTTTTCCCATATCAGGTAGTTGTTCACCCGTCACATATTTCATGCCTTTAAAAAGCTTGTATACTATGTAATTTATCATCTCATTGAATATATTTTCATATCTGGTGAAATAGCCTTGTGTTGCTTCTCTCGTCTGTGAATATTTATTTGTAAGTTGTGATCTTGGGCTCAGTGGTTGACACCAACATAGTTGTCTCACGAAATTAATCTTATAATATGAATTAGTTTATAAAAATGTTTCCAGGTTTTGAGAATCATGTTTTTAGATTTTTGAAACATCTGACAGTTTTAAATTTAATTAAGTATTAAGAAAGTTATTGTGATTTTAGTACTACTGTAACCCTGTTGTAACCTTGCTATAAACCCTGTTGATGTTTTATAAATTGCTTTCTACATGGGAAATGGATTGTAAAATTGTTTCTAGGTTATGTGAATACTTATTTAAGATTTTTGGAACATTTTTATGGTTTTATATTTCGTTAAGTATTTTGAAAGTTATCACATTTTTACCACTGCTATAGAAAAAATTGAAAATCTAGGGTTTTGTTGGTAGTTTACTTTGTTGGAAATGAATTATTCTCATTACATAAGTGTGTTAGATGAATTTTCATATTTCCTTTCTTGGAATAGGTATAATCTTTCATATATTTAGTTGTATCCAAAAATTAGATTGAAACAACTATATACTTGTAGTGCAAGAAGGTCAATTAAACCCTTATGTTGATTAGTTTATAAGAATAGTTGTTAGATCAATGATATATATATATATATATATATATATATATATATATATATATATATATATATATATATATTGCATACTTATTTGAATGTCAAAATTAAAGAAAAATAATAGATCTTTTATCTTTTATTATTTCTATCATTCATTATAATATAGGGAATACTTTTGAGTTATCAAATCATTCTCAATTTATGATCAAGTTTGGGTCAAATCTAGATTTGAGGGAAGGGGATGATTGCAGTAAACACTACCTCCTCCTATTACAGAAAATTTCTAACTATTTTCTAAGTTTTACTCACCTTATTCTTACCTTTCTAGAATATCTTGAATTTTAGAATTCCACTAAGAAATAAGAAGGTTAGGAAAGATTTACTACTAGGTGGTTTTTCATGTTAAGGCTATTTCTAATCAATTAATTCATTTTATTTCCAATCATCTAGAATGTTTTGTCAACAATTGAAATTGTTTTATATAGGTCAATAATTGAAATTTAGAATCTCGTTTAAGTAAGTAGAGTGAATTATTTTCTTAGAATGTTTAATGTGTAACAAGCCATGTATGAGAGAATAGAACCCTTGAGATATTTGTGCATTCCTCTAATGACTTAGGAATTGGAGGTTTTCTTATTGAATGGAAAATTTATTAGGCTTTTCATTGAATACCTTAAGTTATATGTTACTTGTGTTTGGATAATAGAAATGTAGATTAGAATTTAGGAATGAGGCTAAAACTTCAAATTATAGTATAGATGAGGATGAGAGAAATATAGAAAGTGTGTTTCATATCAATGTCCATGGGAATGAGTAGGTAGAAATTATAAGTTGAAATTACGTTTAATTTATTAATATCATATAAGTTCTTAGATTTTTAATAATTATGTTTTAATACATTTGTTCTAGTATGGTGTACGATTGACTATAAAGGGTTCATTCTTTTAATAATTCTAGGATGATATAATGAATTAGTGAATATATGATGATATTTTTCATATTGTTGTTAGACAACTAAGTCTTTAATGATTTGTCTAGAATCTTCTTATATTTAGAATTAAATTGGTATTGAATTATTTAGTAAGAGTAATTAATATATATTTTTTAGAGAATTTTAACTTGATAATTTTCTCTAGAAGAATCCTTTTATGTTAAATCTTCATTCATATTCTATCTTTTATTATGATTTGGTTAAGAATATTTTATCATGTTAGCCAAGTTAAGATTAAAGTTAAAGTAATAGACTAAATAGTTAGTTTGGAAATAAGATCAGAAGATTTGTTTACCTTTCTGAGTTAGAAAATAAACTAGAAAATAAATGTGCTTAGAATTAAATATTATCTTGAATGATTGATAAAATTGAGAAAACATTTGTTGAAGACTAGTCCTTGGGAATATTATTGCAACCTTCCTATGGTGGTCAAACCTAGGATGTACCAATGGTAAAATGATGATAAGTTATGTCTTTCTTTGCTTTATGCATTGTAGGAAGTTGAATGTCAAAAATAATGATTAAATTAGTCATCTTTATTTGAGCATGTGTAAAGGATGTTTTTTTAATCTATTCTAAGTGAGTAGATATTGCATGCATTAGTAAGGTGTCGATAAGGGTTTTATGCGTTTGTTAATGATAAAATATATATTGTGGAATAGTGCTATATATCATTTTATTTAGAACTTGAATATAAGATGATAATTTTCATAATTAGCATAGACTTTTTCATTTATTGCAATCTAAGTAATTGTATGTGAAAATTTATGCTATTTATCCAAGAGAATGGTTGGAATATTTATGTTGTTATAATTTCCCTATTTTACCGTGTAGGGAATATTTATAAATTTAATTGTTGCATGCACTTTTTAGAACTTGAATTATTTAGTCAGCATATGGTGTATTTAATCTTGAGAACAATATGGATGTGTATATTAATTGATTTATTGATTAGATAGAAAATATTATGTGATGAACTAGATCCCTTGTGAGTTAAAGTATCTAAGTCAACCTTATGGTTGCAAGACTAGTTACCCCGAACTATGATGTCTCTAGGCTACGCATACGTAGGCAAGGCCATCATAGATGAGCCCCCGAGACATTAGGTTTAATATTTTTTTTGCAATTGATATTTGTTATACTATATATTTAGTTATTATGTAGAACTAATACTTACATTTAGTGTGCAGATTTGAACTTGATCACTATGTAGGAATACTGGAGCTGAGAAAGTATATTCCACTTTGCAAAAGGATGATCATTAGACATTTATTGCAAAATGTGTATTTTTGTATATGAAGTAATTGTATCTTGTAATGAATTCTAGATGTTATTTATTTATAATATGAAAATTATCTCCTGCAATCATATTATATCTTTATTATTTTTGAATAATTTATTGAATTATTATTATTAATTGTTATTTCTCTATGTGGGCATTACAATTAATCACAAAAAAACTACTTCTCACACTACAAGAATTTCAAAATACAATGCTACCATAACAAGACAATGAGAAGGAAGAAGTGTAGCTTGATGAAGTGTAGTAATGTATAGTTAGTCCTTGATAGACCTAATCTAGAGATAATTAAATTCTATAGAAGGTGGAACTTTCTACCTAAGATCTCAAAATATTGCACCACCAAAGTTTAATGAGCATAACTTTGGAATATAGTTCAAACATTGGTTTGTTATAAAGGTGTTTTGATCTTCAAAAATAACTAAGAAAGAAACACTATGGTGGGATCACTAGGAGCGCATGCTATCCATTAATATAACTACATAGTAATGTGGAAAAATTTTAACAAGCAATTATGAAAATACTGCCTAATAGATGCATATTATATTTTGTGACTTGTTGAGTTTCACTATTCAAAGTAGCAAGGCATGATTGTCGTAGAATATAATTTGGAATCTGAGTGTCTCCTAAAAATATATTCATCATATTGAAGATGAGAAAAAGTAAATTAATACATCAAGAAATTAACCCTAGAAATCAAAAGGAAGGTTGGACATTACATGTATATGACTTTGTTTGACATAACATGCAAGGCACAAACAGATGAGGATGAAGTAATATAGAGATCTTGTTTTAGGGATAAGAGGGGAGAGAAACTAGATTCATCTCAAGGAGCACAAAGACGATGGTCAGTTCCAAGACAATTGACTAATTGTAGATTTGGATCATGCTATTTCTGTTAAATTATAAACCAAATATTTGGATTAAGGATAGATTCTAACTAGGGGATTGTCAAATTTTCTTGAGGGGAGCATCTAGAAAAAGAAATTATAGGAGACCCCCAATATCTAAATCTACGTATTTAAATGTAGTTAAATATAACTTGATAGATGGAGTGATGCACTGGTAGCCTATTTCAATCATGGATGACCTCAATGTGAAGTATATTGTCCTTGGAAAGCTAAGAAATTTTTTGCTAAGCTAAGATCAACTGATGAAAATGTCTTAACCAATCATTAAATTAACCAAGTCATATAGAGTTATCCTTCGATAAAAACAAAGCCATGGTAATTAAAATCCCAATAATGATCAAAACTATATTTTAAACTATTCTAATTAACCATAATACAAAATAGTAATCTTATTTCTCTGTCTTGTGTTGGTAGATGTATGCTAACTTATTTGTCAATCCCTAAATTGGGAATTTATAGTCCTAAACAATTGATTATTAGATAAATTAGGAATTGTATCCTTACGATGGGAACTATAGTGAATCATATTAGACTTCCAATCACCTAGATAATTCCTTATATTTTGGTAGCTAGATTGGGTTGGTAAGGAGGACATAGAGCTAGTTTATATTTACATTAAAAGTTAATTAGATGTGTACATGATGAAAGAATCACTATGTACATTGAAGAATATATTGGCCAATTCCATGAAAATTTGTGTCTACTTCCAAGATCATGAGAAAGGAAATACAACATGGAATTTAAGGATGTATGTTAAAACCATAGTAGTGTAGAATGAAGAACCTACTTATTGTGCCTCCACAACATGCCTCTAGTCTTCCAAAATTTGGGACCCTTGTCTTGAAACGTGTTTCAATTTTTTGTCTCCAAGTATTTGAATTAAATTTGTAAATCTCATGCCTTCAAAGTGAGTTGGAAAGTCCATTGCTATTTTAAAGTTATTAGATATTTTGTTTCAAGGTTTCCTATTTATGATCTAGGACTAGGAGAATATGTGATAAAGTGGTCAATTCAAAATGTTTAATTGTTTAAGGATTTTTAATAAGAAAATTAAATTTTGAGTTGGGTCTAATATTTCTTATTTAGGAGTCAAAATTTTCCTTGACTGGACTTTAGGACTTTTATTGTAGTCATGTAGTTGTTTCTTTCCTACTCCTTTCCTCAAAAAACCCCATTTATCTACTAATTGGTAAAATTTTAGACTTTCATTTTAGTCATGTAATTGTTGCATGCCAGGTACTCTTATTCTTTGGAAGTTTATTTATCTAATCATAGATAGAAAAGTGGACCATTTTTTATCTTACACTCATTTATGATCTACTTAAAAACCCCTATTCCTATGTTAAGATCTTTTGGGTAGAATTTTCTTATCCACTTGTAATCAAAGCCCATTTTCTTGCAAACCCTAATTCCCCACCTAAGTTGCTTTGCATAGATCTTTGTGAGTACCTTATACATGCTATATTCCTACATTGAAATATTGATTACCTACTTGGAATGAAAGCACCTATTCAAGTGCATCAAAAATATAAAATGTTAGTGATGAACTCAAATTAATGCTTCAAAGTTGGTAAGACATTTGTATTGCCCCACAACATTTTAATTTCTTTATTATGTATTTTACGAGTTCTATCTCCTATTATATTTTTCTATGTGTCTATTTCTCATTTTACAATAGTTATTCCACTTCTTGTTCAACAAAATTTCTCTATTCTAACATTAAACATTCCCTAATTCAATTTAAGGCTACTTGTGAAGTTCTATCATTTAGTCAAAAAACTTAAATTGTAGCTTTCATCATTAGTGTTTTTCTTGCAACAATTAAGGGTATTTATTATTTTATTCATTTGAAGTTATTTTAGTCTTTTGATGGTATAATTCATTTTGTAACCCAATTTTAAAATGGTAGGTAGCTGCATAAATGTTTTAGAAGCCAACATTTAAAATTAGTTAGACCCTAGTTAGATTGTACGACTATGACACAAGAGAAAAACTCTACCATGAACTTAAATTGTTTATCTCCACTGGCATAAATTACATGCTTAAATTTATAACCTCAAATTCTTCACAAAATGTTGTAAAATGGTATAACTATAGAATTGTGTCACACTTTTATAAAAGAAATGGCCAACACAAATACAAGTTTTCAACTTGGACCACCTAAAATTGACATTTATATTTTGAATTTTAAAATGATGTAAATTAATGAAATGTAGAAATCTTAATGTAGTTTATGTTTATAATTTATAATTTTTTAAAAAAATAGTTGGATATTTTTTTAATAAATTTAAGAGAAGAATTTTAATTGTTGTACTTTTTCTAAAAGTGAAGTCGATGGGAAGTCACAAAAAAAGACCAATTATTTTTTCTTTCTCTAATTTTTTTCTTCACATAGACTTGAAAATCTAGCGCATGGAAAAAACATTTAATTTTCAATGAATATTTTTTTAATAATATTTAAAAGTCGAATTTAATCAAAATGTTTGAGTTTTCATGGGACATCAACTTTTGTCTAGATTTTTTATCATTTAAAAAAATAATAATACCATCTTGTAGAGAATTCTCTCTTCTAGTGTGCAATATAATTCCCAAAAAAAATTAAATATGTTTTAATTTTTTTTAAAGTTTTTAATCAGCTTCATGTTTGATTATAAAAATCTACTTGCAATATTTTTTTTAAATCATAATAAAACTAATCAAAATATAAAAATATATATATAATTTTGGATTCTAGACTCTAACCTCTACAAAATGGTATTTTTGGATTTTTAGAAAAATAAATTCTAACTAAAGAAATATTCAGGTGATGTTGAAGTTTTTTGCAAATTGTTGAATTGGGGGAGGGTGGTTTACACATAGATAGTTTTGGGTGAAACTATTTCACCTGAAACCTTGTAGATAGAAAATATTTGGACTGAAACTCTTTAGCTAGAAAGAATTTTGCCTAGAATGGTACAGTTAAATTTTTTGTCATAATTTTTTTTATCAAATTTTTTACATGAAATTGACGAAAAATAGAAGAGTTTTTTTGGCCAAACCCCTCCAAATATTAAGGTAAAAATATTCTGAATTTTTTTTAACAAATGTAAGTAATTATTTCAATTTTTTTGAGTTCTTTAAAGATTAATATAGACCTAATATTACATTTTGTGTAATTTTTTAATCTAACTTTTTTCACAGGAAAGTGATAAAAAACAACATACAAGGAAATTTTGGCTGGAATTTTGTGAAATCAATCAAAGTTTGCATTGTGTCAAATTTAAGGTACACAATCCTAAATCCCTCTCATTTCTATTTTTAATTGTTAGGATTAGATTTTTTATTTTTCAAAGTTTTGAATATGTTTGCTATAATTTTCCCTTTTATGTTTCAAATTTAAATAGTTATAATGATCTTAGTACTTCACCTAAGGTTTGACCTATAGTTGATTGTCACCTTTCAAATCCCCCATTGATTAGTTTTCATTGTTATATCTTAATCAAAGATTGGACTATACAACCTTACCTTTGACTTTCAATCATGCATGTAACAAGGATTTCAATGTGCTCTTACATTTTGTCATGTCCAATTCTATGATACTTGATGAAATCATGTCTTTCTACCACATGGATGGTGGGACACATTTTATGGAGACATTATTTCATTGTATGTGTGATTTTCTCATTCTTCACAAAGCTTGTCATTACTTTTCCTTTCATTTTAGATATATTCACTACACTTCACACTAATTATATTTTCCCTATAAATAGTGATTGTAATTTTCACATGAGCCTAATGTGGAAATGTTTTATCTTTAAGAACCCTTCCCTCATTCCATGATATACCTAATGATGAGATATATGATGCTTAGGAACCCAATATTTATAGTGAATCCAATATAATGTAGCAAACCTAGTATGGTCCATATTACTAATGCACATATTATTAATTTTGTGAACCAGTACTACATACATCTACTGGCAAGTAGCCCTAGGTTCTCATGCTACATCTAGGGATCTTGTTTGATTCAATGATAATGTTAAACTCAATGATGATGACATGATTCTTCCTTATTGATGATTTGTCTAGGGTTATAATTATGGCAGGGTTATGGTTAGAATTAGGATTAGGGGTATAATTAGGGTTTGGATTTGCATAAAGGTTAGAATTAGAGTTAGGGTTAGGGAAAGAATTAGGGTTACTGTTATGTTTATAATTAGAGTTGGGGATTAAAATTAGGGTTATTAAGGGGTTAGGTTAGAATAAGGGTTAGGGTTAATATTAGAGTTAGGGATAGAATTAGAGTTATGATTATTGTTAGAAATAGGGTTAGGGTCAGGGTTAGAATTAGGGTTATTGTAATGTTTAGAACTAGAGTTAGGGGTTGAAATTAGGGTTATTAAAGGGTTCATGTTAGAATTAGGGTTAGGGATAGTATTAGAGTGATGACTAGAATTAGGGTTAGAATTATGGTTAGAAATGTGGTTAGTGTTAGAATTAGGGTTAGGGTTAGTGTTAATATTGAGGTGAGGGTCAAGGTTAGGGTTAGGTTTGGGATTAGTGTTAGTATTTGGGTGAGGGTTAGGTTTAGGGTTAGAATTAGGGTTAGTATTGGGGTGAGGGCTAGGGTTAGAATTAGGGTTATTGTTAGGGTTAGAATTGTAGTTAGAACTAGAGTTAGGGTTAGCATTATTGTTAGCATTAAGGTTAGGGTTAGGGTTACAAATACAATTAAAGTTTGAATTAGGGTTAGAATTAGGGTTATTAAAGTGTTCAAGATAGAGTTAGGGTTATGTTTAGTATTAGAGTTAGGGCTAGAATTAGAGTTAGAAATAAGGTTAGGGTTAGCATTAGTATTGGGGTGAGGGTTAGTTTTAGGGTTAGAACTAGTAGATTTAGAATTAGGGTTAGGGTTAGCTTTAATATTGGGGTTAGGATTTCAGTTAGGGTTAAAATTATGGTTAGGGTAAGAATTATGGTTAGTATTAGGGTGAGGGCTAGGTTTAGAATTAGAGTTAGGGATAGAACTAGGGTTATTGTTAGGGTTAGAATTATAGTTAGAACTAGATTTAGGCATACATTAATGTTAGGATTAATATTAGGGCTAGGGTTACAAATATAGCTAGGGTTCAGATTAGGGTTAGAGTTAGGGTTAAGGTTAATAAAAAGTCATGGCTAGAATCAGGGTTACAATTATGATAGGGTTATGATTAGAATTAGGGTTAGGGGTAGAATTAGGTTTGGATTTGCATTAGGGTTAGGGTTAGAATTAGGGTTAGGGATAGAATTAGGGTTATTGTTATGTTTAGAATTAGAGTTATGGGTAAAAATTAGGGTTATTAAAGGGCTGTGGTTAGAATTAGGGTTAGGGTTAGTATTAGTGTTAAGTATAGAATTAGGGTTATAATTATTTTTAGAAATAGGGTTACAGTAAGGGTTAGAATTAGGGTTAAATTAATGTTGTTTAGATATTACAACTATAGTTAGAATAGTCAAGTTAGGGTTAGGTTTAATAAAATGAGGGTTACTATTACGTTTAGAATTAGAGTTAGAGGTTAAAATTATGGTTACTAAAGGGTTCGAGTTAGAATTAGGGTTAGGGTTAGTATTAGACTTAGTGCTAGAATTAGTGTTATAATTATTGTTAGAAAAAGGGATAAATTTAGGGTTAGAATTAGGGTTAGGGTTAGTGTTAGTATTGGGGCGATGGTTAGGGTTAGGTTTTGAATTAGTGTTACTATTAGGGTTAGAATAATGGTTAGAATTGGAGTTAGGGTTAAAATTATGGTTCTGATCCTAACACAAACTTTGATTATCATCATAACCCTCAATATAAAATTGCTAACCCTAATTCTAATTTAGCCATAAACATAAGATTATACTTAGCATTAATTTATAAGCCTAATATTAGTGTTTATATATTTCATATATCTCATATACTTAGGCTTAAGCCTACTTAGGTGTCCCTTTATACTATCTTGACACATGCCTCATTGAGGTCTCAAGGTTGTTGGGCGGTCAGGAGAGGTTTTGTTGAGTTTCCCACTACCTATCCACCTAACGCTAGTTTTTAGGGAGGCAACTCACCACCACTCATAGTTGACGAGTCCTTTCCTCAACTAACAACTTCCTCTCCCCACCTATTTGTACTCGACTTATCCAAGTTATTCATAGTCGACTTCACTTGATTTCTATGTGTATTAATTGTAATCTTTCATGCTTGTTTATTGTCTCTGTGATTCTAGATTTCCTATATGGTATCAGAGTAGGAGGAGGTTGATTGTAGGATGTAAGTTTGTTTTGTTCAACATTAAAATTATTTTTTTATCTCTCTGTTGTTTTTTTCTCTGTATTCTTTAGTAGAGGTATTTAAATGATAGAGGTTGAAGGGCAAAATTCTAAAGTAAAAGAGCCCATGGCCTATCTTTTTTGGTGGCCTTTGTTAGGCTCACAACTTGCTCACTTAGGCCCATAGTTTTCTCACTTAGGCCTATGGCCTCCTTGATGCCTGACTGAGGCCTCTTTTAGCATGGTGCTTGCAATTTTTGGCACCCAAATAGTCCCTTGCATGAGGTTGAAGGTTAGCCCCTATTTGCCCTTTGTTTGGTGCCTATTTGAGCTTGGTGGTCTTCCCTTGTTCACCAACTATGCACCTATACTACGTAGCTACCACAAAGCACTCTTGTTCACCCAAGTTTGGAGTAAGTTATGAAGGTGGGATAGGAAATGTTCGTAAAGATCCTGCACTTGTTCATGCTTGCTTTGAAGAAAGTCTAAAGAGGCTCTATGTGGATTGATCTCCACATGTTTGTGCTTGCTGCGAAGAGAGTCTAAAGAGGCTAAATATGGATTACATTGATCAGTATTACAAACATTGACCCTTGTTCTCAGATATTCGACTCTTTGCATTACATTGGAAAGAATTTTTTAGCCCTCTGTTGTGCAAGGCAACCTCTCTAATGGGGTTTGGCACCAGCCTCTAGTCCCACACCTCTATTTGCTAGCCCCTGGTCAGCCAACCCAAGGAGGCTTAAAAATTTTTCTCTTCATATCTCTAATCTTTTTTCAAATACCTTTGTAAAAGGCAGTTTCTTATGTATGTGTTTTTTTAGCATAGGTTGAAAAATTCCAAGCTTCATAAATTTTGATTGGCAACTCGATTTTGAGTGCTGTCTTTTTCAAAACTTCTTTCTTTCGCTAGGAATCCATTGGGCATAATATCACACTAAAATTATAAAGTGTATGTTTATGCTCCAATTGATCTAGCCTAAAAAGCACTAACTTTATAAAGTACCAGAATTAGGGGGGGAAATAATCAAGTGGGGTGTAATATGTGTTTCCTTCACACTTCCTCAAGAAGTACATGTGTGTTGTGTTCCTATTTTCACTTCTGTACTTCTACTTTCACAATTTCCACATTTCTACAACAAATTGCAACAATCTAAAGTCTAAAGCATGGAGTCTAATCTAACTATACCACTCCTAACACTTTTCAACTACTGAGATTGGAAGTTAAAAGTAATACGTGTACTCAAGAACAAAGGCCTATTTAGGGTAACTATGGGAATAGAAAAAGAACCTAATGTAGCTAAGGCCAAAGAAATGATTTTTAATAAATGTAACTAAGCCTTCAAATGGCTTCTTATGTTTAAACTTGTCCCCTAAATTACTATCCCATGTTGAGGCAATGAAAATAGCCAAAGAAGTTTGGGATACCCTCAACAAGTTATTTGGTAAAGTTGATGAACTTAAGAGTCATGAGTTGGAAAATCAACTCATAGGTGTTAATCCTAGGAATTTCTCAACTCTAGAGGACTACTTCACCAAATTTAAATCCCTAAGGTTGTAATTAAAAGATTGTGGAATATACAAGAAAGAGGATCAGTTAATTCTCTCTGTACTTTTCAAATTAGGTCCAAAATTCTTAGTGTTTGTCTCAACTTTTTACTCTACCAAATGGGCTCTTGGAGCCTCATGGTCAATGCCCACACTTAATAACTTTATTTCCAACCTAACAAGAGAGAAAGACAAGTTAATCCAAATGGTCGCATTGAAGTCTACAAAACCTCAAGCCCTAATTGATGTGAGTGATAAACAACAAATTTCAAAAGGGAAGAAAAAGAACACTAAGAAGGACAAGCAAGCTAAGAAAGAATCTAAATCTGACAACTCCAAAAATGACAACTTTTCTCAACAAGGGAAACCTACTACAGAGAAAGTAAAGTGTGCATTTTGTAAAAGAGTTGGGCATGATGAACATTAATGCATGAGGAAACAAATAGAGAACCTCTCTCATATTCTCAAGAAGAATAATATAGGGCTACCTTATTCTATCAAAGAATATTCATTAAACTAGGAAACCACTATGGAAAAAGAGAAATAAAAAGGCAAAGCCTTAGTTGCTACAACATCTTCATCTCCATCATGGATAATTGACTCAGGTGCTTTGCACCATATGTGCTCTTCACAGGTTGTTTTTTCATCCTTAGAGAAATCTAGTATGTCCACAATCATCTTAGGTGATGATACTCCAACTTTGGTCAAAGGGAGAGGGTCTATTGAAGTTGAAGGAGGAACATTTTCAAATATTCTAAGTGTTCCTTCACTATCAATTAATCTCCTTTCAGTGTATCAAATAACTCATGTAGGGAAGGGCATGAGAGTAATTTTTTCTCCAAACTTAGTTGAGATTAGAGAATTGCAGAGCAATAAATTGGTAGCTATAGGGGAGGCCAATCACAAATCTAGATTATATACCTTCTCCAATTTTGCACCAGATATTTCTCTCAAAGCATTGATAACTCATTCAAATGAAGTTAGAAAATTATGGCATGAGTAGTTTGGCCACCTTAACTACCACTACCTTGAGCAACTATGTTAGCATGATATGATCATGGGGTTGCCTAGAGTTAAATTTTCTAAAGATCTTTGTGAGGGTTGCGGCCTTGGAAAGCATCCTAAAGAAAAATTTGATAAAGGCAAATCATGGAGGGCAACACAAGTCTTGGAAATTATACATAGTGATGTTTTAGGGGCTTTTCCCCATCCATCTTTTACAAAGGCTAATTATGTTCTCACCTTTATAGATGATTTCTCTAGATTCACTTGGGTCTACTTGCTTAGGTAGAAATATGAAGTCTTCGATTTATTTCAAGACTTCAAAGCTCTTGTCAAGAAATAGTCAAGAAAGATCATCAAAGACATCTGAACTGATAATGGGGGTGAGTATGTCAACAACCATTTTGAGTAGTTTTGCATAGCAGAGGGGATAGATTTGTAGCACATATTTCCTTATACCCCCAAACAAATTAGTGTTGCTGAACATTATAAGAATGGACCCTTAAAAGAGATGCCTAATTGTATGTTGCACTCTAAAGGCCTAACACCATAGTACTAGGTAGAAGTAGTCAAGTGCATGCATTTTATATTCAAAATAGAATTCCTCATAAAGCATTAAAGGGTATCACTCCTTTGAAGCTTGAAAAGGAAGGAAACTAGCACTTGATCATTTCAATGTCGTTGGCTCTCCTACCATGGCATGTATACTATAAGAGCATCACAATGAAATGGATCCACAATCCAAACCTTGCATATTTGTTGGTTATCCAAATAGTGTGAAAGGTTATCGCCTACTCCACCCAATCATACAAGAGTTGTTTATTGAGATAAGTGTTATGTTTTAAGAAAGTCCTCTTGAAACTATGCTTAACATTTCTCCTCATCGTGTGGACTATCAGACCCTAATGATTCTTTTGATGATTTAGATCATTCTGCAGCATATTACTAATACAGAGTATTCTTCTAGTTATGACAGTGATGATGGTTTATTTTCATCTAGTTCTAGGATTGCCTTGGAAGTTGATATTTCCACACCTGACTCACCCACATCTTGGGCTCTATGATCACTTCTCAGGCTAGATACATGGGTACAAGATTTTTCATATGATAGAGAGATTCAATCAAATTTTTAGGGGGCACGTGGCTTATTTGCCTCTATTTATGATCCATAGACATTTAGACAGGCATCAGGTATTCCTAAGTGGGATATTTTTATGGATGAGGAATATGATTCCTTAATCTAAAATCACACTTGGGATTTGACCTCTCTTTCCAAGGGAAGGAAGATAGTTCAATGTAGATGGATACATCGAACTAAGTTTGTAGTAGATGGGTTAGTTGATAAGTGGGTGAAAGCAAGAATATGCTCATATAGAATTCACAAAAGTCTTCCATGCAAGGAAAATGCCAATTGGAACAAGAACCCATTTTGAAAATAACGGGTACCGTTTTGAGAATACGGGTGCCTATTTAGGAATAGGAGCCTGAGCCTAAATGAATGCCCATTAAGAAATAAGATCTCGTTTAGGATCGGGCACCCATTTGAAAATGGGTACCTATTTGAAATAAGTATTTATTTTTTCGAAACATGCCTATGGCTAATTTTTTTTATTTTTAGAAATGGGTACCCATTATTTTTAGGAGTGCCCATTTATAACGAGCACTCGTTATGAATGGGTGCCCATTTCTAAAAGTTTTAAATTGCAAAACCACATATTTGCATTTTTTTAGGCTTGGAAACCCAAGCCTTAGCTTTGGACCTGAAACTAGGAGACCATGAAAATAGCAAGAGAAAAAACTAGTTTCACCACTATGGATGAACACTTTTTTTTTTAGAATCTTTTAATGAGATTAAAACCCATTATAGACTTGAAAATCTAGTTTTCAAATATGTATTTTTTTATACTGTTGGACATAATTTTCTATTTATTAATTATTTTTTAAACAAAGAGACTCATACACTTGAAATAACATACGTTACTATTTTTTTAATAACTTTTGATTTTCAAAGTTTCTTGAAAAAAAATATGTCTAACCAATCTAGACATCATTCTCTACATGATGAAAAAAAAATAGTGAATTGATTATTTTAACTCAAATTATGTTGGTCGTACATGAGGGGTTTTAAAAAACACTAATTAGAGCCATTAAAAAATTAATAAAAAAATATGTATCAAAAAATTACAAAAAAATATCCTAACAAAAATTTAACATTATGTGCATCTTTCCACAAAAGGAATTAGAAAAATACCTTCATTTAGGTCAAATTATGTTGGTCGTACATATGCATGCTTTGGCAAAAAATAGGGGAGTTTTAAAAAGTCACTTTAAATTGTACATCCTATAAAAACCAACTTTCTTCATCTGGGTATTAGAAAAAAATTACATATTTGAAAACTAGAAACAAAATCCTACATTTCATATTTTTATATCATATTAATATTTTATGTGAAAGTGCTTTAAATTTTCACTCCAATTATGACAAAATTTGAAAAATAGGAAAAACACTTCCACTTTTTGGCTAAAAAGTGAACTCAACTTCTTGCACTTACCTAAGTACAAAGAATGATTGGTTGCAAAAGGATTTTCACAAGTTGTAGACATTGACTATATAGAGATGTTTGCACATGTCATCAAGATGACTTTGATTCTATTGGTTCCTCTAACTAATTGTCAGAGTCCTCTAAAGATTCAGCTAATTTTTTATGCTTAAGGGCTCTGGGTCAGTGACCAATGAATATGATTACAAAAATAAGTTGAAAAATCCTCTGCACTTTTGGTTCTGTAAGACCAAGGTGGGTGTACCTACACAACATCCAAGGGATATATATTGACTAATGCTTGATGTTGCATTAAAACATAAGGTTCTCAATAGCATTTTACCAAGGAAATGACTGACTCCATTAAGATTGGTTTAATCCTATGGCACTATAGTTCAAATTGTGTTTGAGAATAGATATTTAGACCTACTCTTAAAAGAACAGTAGAAATAATTTTGATTGTTTTGAATGGATCCAAATCAATGCATTATCTCAGTGGGAGACCGATGCTTAATCTAATGGGTCATAGAGTCAAATTACATAAGACCAATGTATCATTCAAGCAATATTATCTCATTGCTAACAGACTAATAGTATTAACACCTTGCATTAACACCTCTCTTGCATGGTAATATAGGATTATCCTTGAAAGTTTGAAGTAGACAACAGTTAATAGAATATTTTCCAAGCACTTATTCCTCTTCTTGAGAGAAAGAAAAAGAAAATATACACTACATAGAGAACTACAAAAATGAACTTAAATACCCTTGATATTTAAAATTCATATCAACATCATCAGATGCAACACAGGAAGGATTCTATAACCAATGTATCATTGTATTAAAATTTGAATACAACATTACTTTATAGATTTGAATGCAGGTCAGAATGCAACTTTTCTTCTATTTGCAAGAATTAAGACACTTAGTACAATACTTCCTTAAACCTGAGATTCGAAACGCTTACAAAATGGCCTTTATTTCCCATTTATAGGAACATGGGAGAAAACCAGCTTTAGGCCACTAACAATTTCTATTGGGAAAGAATATACCCAAGATATCTTTTGCTCAAAGGACAAAAACATATGCAAGGGAAAACAAGGAGTTACAACAAAAAGATGAGAAGATGCTCACTTTTTCCAAAATAGATTCCATCCACACTTGGTAGTTATAACTGTATGCTCTACAGGCACATTACCCACCCATGATGACACAAATATGCATGCAACTACCTTATTCATCTGAAATTCAAATCTGCATACACCTGTCCCATTTGGATAGCATTTGAAAACTTGTTATCGATGAAGACCCCCAAGGGGAAAATTAGCTACAAGACAGACAACATTTTCATTGTTGTTGAGGTGGAAAACATTGGTACACATTTGCCAAATGTTTGTTGTAATTTTGATTGGCTAGAAGAGTAATCAGGGGAATGATAGTTGTCATTTCAAACTCAATTCTGGACAACTCATCCAAGGAAGAACTCAAGTTGCCAATGATCATCTCTTCATCTTTATTGATTTCTAGGATGACTGGGGTAGTCATCTCTGAACATTCCTTTCTCCACTCCTCAAGGTTTTTAAGTGTTTGATCATCCCTCTTAAGTGCTAGCAAATATGACCCTTGTATTCTATGAAAATACATAAGTTCACTAGCAAATTCTTTGGTGAATTCTCTATGCTTCCACACCATTCTCTTGGTGGGCCTGGCATGGCCACTTAACTCAGTCAAACCTTTATCAGTGTCTTTATCACAATAGTACTTTTCAACTAAAACACTAAAAACAAGGACCATGGGTGTCATTTGTTTATCCCATGTCCAATGTCTGACTTCCAACTTCATATGTTCCTCAAGCATTTTTCTTAAAGCACAATGGCATTCCCAAACTTTGTCAACATAAGACATTATTTTCAAGAATGAAGTCCAACTTTACTTGCTTTATTTTCTTTAGGGCATCCTCCTCCCTAGCTTTGCTCTTGCTTAATTCTTCCTCAAGCCTTCTTTCCTCCTTTGAGGGAGTTGGACAAGTAATTGGTGGGAGCATACCTTCAACTACATTCAATCTCTCTTGTAGATAAAGATTATGCTTGGTCATTTTTTCCATATCTAATTCCATCTTTTTAACTAAAGCTTCTATAAACATGGTAGTATTGGTGGTCAATGAGGTAGCCTGAACAGGGGTGGTATCCTCCAACCTATGCACAATTAGATTTCTAGTAATCACACTAGGAGCCTCAATAACATGAGGCTTCTTCCCAGCAGGGGAAATTGACCATATAGCCAAGGCATTTGAGTCTAAGCTAAAAGCAGGTCCTGAATAAATTTTTTCAGTCAATTTCATTGTTATGTTAATATTCTCATGCCTTCTAATGGTATCAAATGCTATAGCAAAAGATATATCCCAACCTGGTAGAAACATGCAACCAATTGCTTTAACAATTTCCATCCCCTTCTCTGGGGTTATCCCACTCATCTCCTTATGCACTCTGGCCCAAAATTTTTTAATTCCTTGTTCTCAAGAGTCAACTTTTGGACTTTTCTCAATATTTCCTATCCTTTTATCTTCATAATGAAATCATTGAACTCTTGTGAATGAATGAAGGAATCATCATCAATGAACTTCTACCTTGCCAACATTCTCACATCATCTGACACCTCATTAACCTCCTCGAGGGTGATCATCATTCTTTCAGCTGGCAGAGCTTCTGTATCCATCATAGGGGGCTATGTAACTTCCATTGCATCAGGCGAACCCAAAATATCACTTTCACCCACAGAGAAACTAGGAGCAGGGGATCATCTTGGGTATACTTGATGAAGTGACGTGACAACAATAGGAGCCTGAGAAAGTTAGATGCCTCATTTGGCAAGGTACGAGCAAGGGTATTCACAAAATTAGCAGGGAGGTTGGAGCACAATTCATCAGCATTTTGTACCATGACTTTTATCCACCCAACAATATCTGTGATGTCTCTAAAGGCCCCCTTATAATAAGGAATAGTTCTTAATTTATACTTTTCTACCTTAGAGACCCTTCTTCCATAATTTGGTTTTATTTTTAGTTTCCTCAAATGTCATACAATTTCTGATGACATCCTCAAGGGGATGGACTCCATGTTTATAGCCAATTGATTCATTTGCCAATCTGGCATTATGTATGAACATCTCAGGATCACACTTCCTTGGTTTAGCTATAGGCATCTTGTAATATTGCAACTTTGCTGGTAGCAACTCCAATCCCTCCTTTGATGTAATCAATAAATCAAAAAAACCAATAGTGGTAGGAAGGAAAGATGACTTCTTAAAATTTTTGAAATGAGTTTTATCAGACTCATTCATTTGCCACATAATCTCCAAGAATGCCACTCTATCAGGGGTTACCCTAGGTGAAAAATGAGGAAGTCCCTCGAATCCATAAATCCCAATGATAGTGGCATCTTCATAAAGAAACCAATCACCCCAATTATGGGCAATACCAAGCTCCAGGCAAATATCCTTCGGTCTTAAAAACCTCTGAACCTCCTAAGATATTCTATAATCTTTATGACCAAGTGACCTAAGAATACATTGACAAGGGTCGTTGTACCTCATCATTTAATCATATTTCTTTTGTCAAATCCAGGGTTGTGTCCTTGGCTATCTACAATTAGGAATCCTATAGTTGCCAGTTTTATCTCAATAACTCTAGTGACCTTTACTACTTTTAAAGAAACTAATATTACTGATCAATCTACTATGAAATGAATTCCAAGAATACTTGAAAATAAAAACTAAACAATGAATTACTTAAAGTAAATCTATATTATTCCTTTCAACTGAAACATGCATTTATTCTATGGAAATAGTAACTATTTTCTTAAACAGAATCTCAAATAACAAAACAATAGTACTAGCCTTCTGCCTTGGTGGTGAGAGTGGGCCCTTGCTCCACACCCTTAGGACTGAAGACTAAAGTAAAGAATCAGCACAAGAGAATAATATCACAACTCGATTTAGTCCAATTCCATCAGCTTTGTATTTAGGAAATACTTGTGTCAAAATAAGATTATAAAAATCAGAAAAATAATCGCCTTCTTTCTATTGCTACTTCTATAAGTTTATATCTAAATCTGTGATGAGAAGTCACTCCCTATTCTACTAGTTCTTCTATGAGATAACATCAATCTCTTTATTCTACTAACTATCTAACTACAGAATAAATATCCATGCAATAAAAATAGATAGAGTGGAACAGAAGTCCACACTGAATCTGAGTCTTAGTTTTATATACACTTGGGCACCGAGGCCCTGAAATATAGGTATTTAAATTAGTTTATCAATAACTCATGCAAAATCAAAAAGAAATAAAAACTTCCAGTAGTTAACTATAGACTACCCTTAATTACTCAAGTGATGATTTGAGTAACATCAGGAGCATCCCGATCACCACTGGAAGTGTCTAACTGACAGTTGTGCTGGAAATCTGTATTGTTCTAAAGAAGCACTGGAGATGTATGTTTCAGTCTTTAGCTCTAGAGATATGATTGTGACCTTCTTGTTCAGCTTTGGAGATGCTCAAGACTTTAGTCCAACTCCAGAGTTGATTCACCTCCTTATCCCAAAATCTCTCCAATCAAATTGGAAACATTGGAGACCAGTCATGGCATTCTGATGTCAGCTCCGAAGATGCACAAAATTGTCTACTTGAACACCTGCACTTGTTGATTCAAAAAGAGAAGATTTCTACATATTTCCATCAATTCAATGCACATCAGTCCTTCAATCAGAAATCATTATTCTAAGTAATTCATCTCTTATTAATCATCATTAGAACAATCTTGTTAGCCTATTTTGTAGTAGTCATCGAGACAATAGAGTAAGAAGGGAGAAAAAGAGAGTTAAAAGGGGTGTATTTCATGGGTGCTACCTGGCACTCATCATCCCCCTGTACTTAAGGATTAGCAAGTCCTCCTGCTTCTCACAATTTGGACTTATTCTAGTGGAATATCTTGTCAGTCAAGCTATAGTCCTGTGCATAAGTTGTCCAAGTGGTGTAGTCTGTATTACCATTTCCCCTATACTGATCAACCTATTTCATCCATTCCTGCAACTTAGCATCTTCCATTTGTTCAGCCCACATAGGTAGCAGCTCAATGACGAGAGGGGGTCTAAAATGGCCACCTATCCACTCCTGTTGGTATTTATCCATCATTTTGGATATTAACCTGGCCTTCCTCATAAATAATCTCAAGTTAGCAGGAGTCACCACTTCTCTCATTTTCTTCTCTGACGTTAGAATGTTCCACCTTTTCTTGGCCATTGCAAGCACTGAATTAGCTAAACTATTCATGAAAAGACCAAAATCAATGGAACACTCCTGCAGATGTTTCAGATACAATGGTAAAATCTTGGTCTTACTTTCTAGATGGTAGACATATGCTCTGAATTGGACCTTAAAAGCATGGGGGTTTGGACATTCTTTTATGATGAAAAGACCTGTTTCTACATCCTTCTTGAGATATGCCTCCATTCTCTCATTCCAAATCTGATGATTTCTCATCAATGACATGAATGCTTTGAACTGATACTCCCCTACAAAATAGGTAATAATGAAGGTCATATCATCTACACAAAAACCATGTAAATATAACTCACACAAAAAAATTTTGTCTTCATCGGAACTTCTCATATATGCTTCCATGAACCCCTCCCCTGTTTCTGTGTTCTCCATAAGATCAGACACAACTAAAGACAGTTTTCTCTGCAAGACTCTCTCTTGTAAGAACATAGTATATCTTGCACTTGGAGGCCTGCAAGATAGAATCTCAGATGAAATGGAGGCTATTTGAATGACTTTTTCTTCCAGGGTTTCTACTCTTTTTGACATGGCAGTAACTGCCCTCTGTAATTGCAGCATAGGCTTAGAAGCCTCATATTCTCTACATCTCCTTTCCCAATAGAATAGGGCTTTGGGAATATCCATTGGAATTGGGCCCACATATGGGTCTATTTTGTACCTCCTATTCAATGGTTGCCCCTGGACCACTAACTCATGAATATATTCCTCTTGATTATCTATTTTATTGTTGGCCCAAGTCAATTATTTATCTTGGCTCTGTACTTTCTCAATCAATGCTGCAATTATTATGAGACTATTGTGTTTGGCTTTGGTAAGATCAGAAATACTTTGTACTGCCTCTATCTCCTTTTTCTTAATGATTTTAGCTATCTCAGTCTCCTGGGCTTCCAATTTTGCTTCCTTTTCCTAAATTATTTGTTGTTTACTTTAGAGCTATGTTTGCATTTTTTCAATTTCTTGTTTTTTCTCCATCTCTTTCTCTTTCATGACCTTCTTGAGGTTAGTGATAATCAGATTTTTCCCCCATAATAATCTTTTCAGATTACCAATCTCTTCTAACATCTACTACTCTTTTGAGATTTCAATATTCTCCTGATCAAAGGGGTGAGAGTAAGTCCCTATTTCTTCTTCTATATGTTGTACATCAGGGTCTTCCACAGCCATTGGCTCTTCACTGCCAGCTGCATCAATTTGCTCTGCTTCAACTTTCCCTGCAACCTCCATGTCTCAAGTTTCTTCTTGAGTCTTCTCTACAACTGCTGGCACTGATGAATGTCCATATTTTTCCTCATAAGCTCTGAAACCCAAAAGAACTTCAACTAGGAGAGCAATATCTTTCTCAGCTTGGGTAAGCTACCTTTTCCTTTTCCTTCTCTGTAGCATAGGTGGAGCAGGTATATCATCCTCAGAATCAGAGGAAATAGTAAAAGATTGTTTGTGTTCTATCTCTGGAGTGGGGGAATGTTGAGAAGTTGGACTATGAGAACCTAGATGAACAGCTGGTTCAGGGGAAACTTCTCTTTGTTTCTTCTTTCTCACTAGAGGGATTTCATCTAAGTCATGAGATGCTTCTTTAGCCCAGTAGTGTATGTCAAAGTCAGTTTTCTTTGAAATTCTCTTTGTTTTATGACCCTGGATTTCCCTTGTTGGACTTGTTGGAGCATATTCCTCAGCCAAGGTCATTTTTCTCTTTGTTGAGTGAGTCATATATGGTGTATGGTCAACAACAGGTTCTCTAATTTCTTTTCCTTTCCTCTTCTTGTTAGAAACAGGGGTAGCAGATGATGTTGCCTCTAGTGAGGGTTTTGAATCTTTACCCTTCCTAGTAGCTGGAGATGAAGTTGAAGGTTCTGCCTCCTCTTCTTAATGGGTAGAGGAGGCTTCATCTACACTCTGTACCCTTTCTGGTGCTCTAACCTGGGGTTTGTTATCTAAAAATGTTTTCCATAGTACTTCCCCATCAGCTTGGGACAAAAAGTGATGCTTTACTACCAGAAAAATGAGGCCATGGTGTTTCATAGGACCTTTTCCTTGTTGGTACTTTTCTACAGTTGCTCTAATGGCAGAGTATAGAAAGTTTGGAATATTTATGCTAAATTTTGGGTGGGCATTTCCGTGCCTTAGAAAAATCAACATTTTCATTATAGGCCCTAGAATTAAGGAAAATTGGCCATCACATGTAAAGTACTTCATCAACCATAATGCTACAGATTGCTAAGGGTTTGGAAGTGAAGACCTAAGAATTCCTTTAACCTCATTCTTTCTTAAATGCAACTATATTGCAGGTTCACCTCCTACAAAGAAATTTCTAATCAAATCAGCATATAATTTCTTAGATGGTAGAACCTCTCACCTTATTCAGGCAATCTAGAAATATGATTGATAGTGGTTGCAGAGATATTGACTTGAACTCCCCTTACAACTGTCTGATTGTCCCTCAGGTTTCTTCGAAAGTCATCAACAATATCCTCTTGAAACCCTTCAAACTTTTCCAGAAACTCCAACCATCTTGCATTTCTAATAATTTCTGCTGCAGCTTCGTCATGCAAGAGACCTATAACACTTTCTAGCTCTAATTTCTTCTTAATCCCTATTTCTAATTCCTTTTTCCACCCTCTGTGCTAAAATTTTCCCTCACCTTTCTGTATAGTATGTTCTTCCTCCTTTAACTCTGTAGGCTCCAAAGGACTGTATCAGCTGACTCTGTTCTTCAGGGTATTTTGTAGTTTTGAATGAGGGGTATTATGTCAATTTGTTTGATGGCTTGGATTATGGAAAAATGATGTAAAATCGGTTAGAGTGCCTATGCAGTCATAATTGCAGTAGAGTGATGGGACACTCCATAGACATGGTGATAGTGTAGCAAAGATGGTGACATGCATGAATTTAGAAGAGAAATAATGGTAGGAGGACATGTCATAATTACGACACCCAGAAATAGAAAAAACAAAATAGTTACTGACTAATGATTAATTAAAGAGAAGTACTTGAACCAATCTTAATGATGATGGCTTGATGTACCTGGCAGCAATGCCACGACTTTGATGAGACTGGATGTGAATTGGCATGTGAGCAGCTTCTACATGGCTTTGAAATGGCGTCAGCATCCCTGTTATCACGTTCTGTGCAATCATTTCTACTGAGTGGCTTGAGAATGCCATCTTTTTAGGTGATGTTAGCATAGTCATTTGTGAGTACCTGCGTATAAGAGTAATGACATTTTTCTCAATTGTCGATGATATGCATGCTAACATCATGTTTGCCCTTGTCATAAAGTGGAGGATGAGTCATGATGACCTCATCAAATGACATCTCTACTTTATTGCCTGAAGAGGTGGGTCCCCTCCCAATTTATTATAGTAATAAATGGCTCTTTATTGGTGGAGTGCCAGAGGTGCTCCAAGTTCATGAAGCACTGGAGGTGCTCCTTATTTATGAGCGCCAGAGGTGTGTTTGAGTAATTTCTGGCACCTGATCACCTTTGTCGCTTGATTATTCTTATCTTACATGAAGAAGGGAACTGCCATTTGCTAGTTTTCAATCCCCTTGGTCAAGAAAGACAGCCATTTACTAGTTTTCTATCTTCATCATTTTTTTTAAGAAGGCTACCATTTGCTGGTTTTTTTTTTCAGTCCAATTATGTGACATAGGATGTGTCTCCTGTAACCAAGCACAAATCTTTGATGAACTCTTCCTTAGTAGATGGCCTTTTATAGAGTCTAGTTTGGTGGTCATTCACTAAGAATGTGTCTGTGCTTCCATCAATGGGTTCTAGCAGTACTGTTCCATTCTAAAAAACTTCCTTTATCCTATAAGGACCCATCCAATGAGTTTGTAGCTTTCCCTTAAACTCCTTGAACTTAGAATCATAAAGAACCAAATAACCTTGTTGAAATGTCCACCTCTTGATGTGTTGGTCATGCCATTGCTTCCTTTGAACTGAACCAGTTCTGTTTGCTGAATGGCTTCTATCCAGATTTCATCTAACTCATTGAGCTGAAGAATTCTGTTATGTTGGGCTATAGACAATGGTAGACCAATATCTAATGCAGTTTTAAGTGTCTGAAGCTCAAATTCTATAGACAGAATGGGCTTCTTTCCATAGACTAATTCATATGGTGAGAATTTTGTTGTGGACTTCCAAGTGGTATTGTAAGCCCAAATTGCTTTAGGTAATCTGTTAGCCCAATCTTTTCTATTCATTGCCATTGTCCATGTTAGAATGTTCTCAATTTCCCTATTAGTCACCTCTACCTACCCATTGGCTTGAGGATGGTAAGGTAAAGATTTCTTGTGCTTAATTTGATATAAATATGTGAATGCTCTGATTACCTATGAAGTAAACTGAGGTCCTCTATCTGAAACTATGGATCTTGGGGCTCCAAACCTCAAGAAAATCTTATTATAAAGGAAATCAGCAACTTTCTCTTCTCTGGCAAACTGCAATGCCTGCACTTCAGCCCATTTAGTGACATAGTATATACATACAAGAATGTACTCTTTGTCTGATGATGGTGGAGAAATTGGTCCCACAAAATCTAGACCCCACTGTTCAAATGGCTCCATCATTGCTTGAGGATGCAGTAACATCTCCTGGGTGAAGGTTGGTTGTCCCATCCTTTCGCATTGGTCACACTACTGTACATACTTCTTGGTATCATTATGAATAGAGGGCCAGTAATAACCAGCTCCCAGAATCTTGTGGATGGTTTTGTGTGAAGAATAATGCCCACCAAATGATTCATCATGACATGCTCTCAAGATATCAAAAATTTCATTAGCTTTTAGACACCTGCGTAAAATGAAATTAGAACCACATTTAAATAGCAAACCATTTAACCATTTGTAAGATAATCTTTTCTTAATTAAGTGTTTCCTTTGTTTTGAGGTAAAATGGGATGGATACAAGTCTGTAGCTAAGAGATTAGCTATGTCAGCAAACCAAGATGTGGTAGAGGAGATAGCAAAAAGATGTTCATCTGGAAATTTATCCTCCACTGGCTGGTTCTCTCCACATGTATGGAATCTTGACAAAAAATTAGCAATCAAATTAAATTTGCCTAGATTATCAACTATGGTAATGTCAAATTTGTACAATAGTAATAACCACCTAATTATCCTTGCACCCACTACTAGCTTATTCATTAAGTATTTGATGGTTGCATGACCAGTATGTACAAATATTTTGTACCCAGTAATATAATGCCTGAATTTATTTATAGCATAGATGACTTCCAAGAATTACTTTTTAGTTGTGGTGTAATTTCTTTCTGCAGAGGTGAGGTTTTTGCTGATGTAATAGATGGCATGCATACTTTCTCCTTCCTCCTTCTGCCCTAAGACTGCTCCAATGGACTCATTTGAAGCATCAGTTTGTATGTGAAATGGCAAAGTCCAATTAGGCCCTCTCAAAATAGGTGTAACCGTAAGCTTCTCCTTGAGGGTTTCAAATGTTGATTGATAATCTTCTGTCCATAAGAATTTTGTGTCTTTGTTAAGCAGGGTAAACAGAGGGGCAGCTATTCTGCTGAAATTTTCTATAAATCTCCTACAGTAGCCTGCATGACCCAGAAAAATTCTAACATTTGTCTAATTTGTAGTTAAAGGCAACTGTTGGATCACTTCTATTTTTTTTTAATCTACTTTGATCCCTTTTGCTAAAATGTGGTGTCCCAATACAATTCCTTCCTCTACCATCATGAAGAATTTTTCATGGCTCAGGGATAATTGATTCTTTTCACAACATTTTAATACTTTCTCAAGGTTTATGAGAGCTTCTTCAAAGTTGTCCCCATACACCGTAAAGTCATCCATATAGAACTCCATGCACTCATTAGCTAATTCAACAAAAATGGCTAAAACAAGCCTCTGAAATGTAGCTGGAGCATTACATAGTCCAAATGGAAGAACTTTGTAGGCAAAAGTTCCCCAAGAACAGGTGAAAGTGGTTTTATCATAATCTTCAGGTGCTACTTAGATTTGGTTATACCCATTGAACCCATCTAGGAAAGAAAAATACTTTCTCCCAGCAAAGTTGTCCAGCACTTGGTCAATGAATGGTAAAGGAAAGTAGTCCTTTTTTGTAGCATTGTTTAGCTCCCTATAGTCAATACACACTCTCCATTTCCCATTCTTTTTAGGTACTATAACTAAGGGTGAGACCCATTGATTGTCTGAGATTGGATATATAAACCCTGCTTGCAACAATTTTTCTATTTCAGTCTTAACAATGTCTTTTAAAGCATGATTTAGTCTTCTCTAGGGTTGTCTGATAGGTTTGACATCTTTAGTGTATATACAATTAGTACAGATCTTAGAAGGGATGCCCTTCATATCTTGTTATGCCCAAGGAAAATCTATTGAATGGGAAATTAGGAGTTTGATAAGTTCTTCCTCTTATTTTTCTGCTAACTGGGTGTTGATATTCAATGTTTTCCTAGGTAGGATCATAACCTGTTTTGTGATCTGATCCATAGATGTAGTCAATCCATATATTGGAGTCATGGTATTGAGGGGACAAGAATGTGGAATCAACATGTGGAATGTGGCTAAGTCTCTATAAAAGGTTTCTCCACAAGGAATGATATTTGCTAGGGTACAATGAACAGAAGTGAGAAATTCTCTCCTTGAATCTTGGACTAACTCCATTATGTCCTCATTGATAAGAATGTGGGTGATATCTTCAGTTGTATCATAGTGGATTTCTTCTTCTAGCTCACCCAAATGTTCTTTGATGGTAACCACAACTACTGAGGTGATGTTTTCCATGTTATTTGGCTCATCTACCCATACTCTTCCTGTATAATGTATTGATGGTTTAGCTGGAGGATACAAAGATATTTTCTTCAAGTCTATCTCATTAGAAATGACCATATCCCCAGTTTGATAATCAATAGATGTTGCTACTATAGCCAGCCATGGTCTTCCTAATATTAATGGATAAGCATTTCTCTAGTTTCTTGGCTCTAATGTCAGGAAGTCTACTGGGAATCCCATGATTCTATTGCAACTGGAACATCAGTAATCACCCCTTTTGGAATAGCTACTGACTGGTCAGCAAGTTGAAGGATTGTAGATGTGGATTGGATACCTATTAAGGCTAATTTGTCCATTGTATGAACTATCATTACATTTATTGTTTCTCCCAGATCAACCAAAACATTTGAAATTTCTACCCCTGAGATGTAAACAGTCATGACAGGATTTCCAGAGCCTCCATATTTTTGGAGGAGCATTTCTCCCATTAGGAGGTCTAATACCTTTCCTTCCACCTGAATGGTTAAGGGAAAGTTCTTTTTTCTTCCCTAGGTCTTAACACAATGTTGTTTGATGAATTGGTTTAGTTCTGGCACATCTCTGATTGCTTGAAGGAGTGGAATTTCAATTTTCAGTTGTTTAATTTCTTGTAACAGTTCTAATTCTAGGGTGGATTGGACTTGTTTTTGTAAGATTTTTTTTCTAGGGAACATGTTGTTTGAGCCATTCTAGGTATGGTGCTAGTTTTTCCATCTCCAAGGTGTCTCCAGAGCTCTTACCAGAAATTTTTCCAGGGATGCTCTCTAGAGTCATTCTTTTAGGAGGAACTCCAGAGTTATCCAAGGATGACTCTTTTAGCACTTTTTCAGTAGTAATCTCCTCTAGAAGCTAAGTGGATGGATTTTTAGGTTCCTCATCATTGGTTACTTCAACTATAGTTAGAGGAGATGGTCTTGGGAATGCTTTCCCAAAACACAGCTAGAGATTATTGGGATATATAGCATTAATTCCAGCCATGTTTTCTTGTTATGTCATGTAAAAAGTTGCTCCCTATTTATTTCATGGATTTGGTATAGGTTGAGCTAGTAAGGGTGGTTGGCTAACTGGTTTGTTTTGTGACTAACTTTGTGTGTTGGAGAGTCCAGTTAGCAATGCTTATTGTTGGGGTTGGACATGTCTAGGTTGTCCCTAGTATTGTTGATTATATCCCTATTGAGGACCCCAATGAGGCTGCATGTTTTGTGATCCAAACTGTGGTGGCCATTATTGATTCCCCTAGGGCTGATTTTGCCAATGTTGGTTCTGCCATTATTGGTTTGGCCAATCTTGTGGCCCCCAAGGAAGATTATTCTGAGGCCCATGCCAAGTTGGATTTCATTGATTATTTCCCCAATTAGAAGGACACCTATAAGAAGTCTGGTTTGGATACTAATTACAAGGGAAATTTCCATCTTGTTTTCATCCTACATAGTTCAACTCCTCCTCTATAATGGTATTCTTTTTACTTAGCCTTTTTAAGGCTAGAAGTTGACTGCATTGACTGGTAGGATGTTCCTTGTCATGGATCTGACAAATCTTTGCTTTATCTAAAGGGCATTCTCTCAACAAATGTTTGTTCCTACACCTAGGACAATAGATGGAGAGTGGTTCATTGTTCTGTCCTAATCATTTGTTCTAGTTTTTTCCTAAATCCTATCTAATGTGGTATTTAGTTGGACTAGAATATCTGTTTTAAAATTTACAATTTCCTCCATTAACTGTCCTATTTCATTCTTCCCTTTGAAATATTTGGGTGTTCTCACTACATCTTGGGTTATGGAATAGTTCCTATAGAGTTCTTCTATAGCAGGTATATCCATTTTGTTGATATTCTCTTTTCCCATTAGATCCAGTGCCTATTTTGATTATTTGTCTAATCCTTTTACAAACAGGGTTCTGGCCAAAGAATGATTTACAGGGTTGCCATATCTTCTCAAAGCAAAGTTGAACCTATCCACATAATCCTCTAAGGCATCTTCCTCTCTTTGTTTAATTTTGAATAATTCCTCATTCTTATCACTGACTCTATAGTAGTCCTGGTATTTTCTCAAGAATTATGTCTCCATCTAATCCCAAGAATGAATGAAGTTTTGGGGCAAACCCATAAACCACCTCATTGCAG